>CANSZD010002921.1:9885000-11325803 GCA_947648045.1 Beta corolliflora | reverse complement strand
ATTGTTGAATTTTCATTTGATTCAATTAGCTTTGTTTCGACTTCATTTGACTTTTATTGGATTCAATTAGCTTTTATTCGACTTCATTTTACTTTAATTTGATTCATCAATCTTGCTTAATGCATTTGAGTTTTATTTGTCTCCACTAGCTTAGCCGAATGCATTTCGAGTATCGATTTTGATTCACTAATTTTGTCAATGCATTTGAGTTTCATTCGATTCCACTAGTTTGCTGAATGCATTTGATTTTCAATTGATTCATTTAGCTTTGCTGAATGCATTGAGTACATTTGGATTCAATTAGCTTTGTTGACAGAGTTTTGAGCTTCATTTGCCTGATATTAGCTATGTCGACTATTTCGACTTCTTCTTTCATTTGATCTTATATAATTACTTTCGTTTTCACTTCATTTTACTTTAATTTGATTCAATTAGCTTTGTTGAATGCATTTCGAGTATCATTTGATTCAATTAGCTATGATCTGCATTTGAGTTTCATTTAATGATATTAGCTATGTTTGACTTTGTTGCCACTTTCATTTGATTCAATTGAGCTTTGTTCTGAGCCTTCATTTGACTTTCATTTGCAGTTCAATTAGCTTTGTCCAGCCTTCACATTTACTTCAATTTGATTCAATTGAGCTTTGTTGAGATGCATTTTGAAGTTTCATTTGATTCAATTACCTTTAGTTGAATGCATTTGACGTCCTCATTTGATTCATTAGCTATGTTTGACTCATCTGACTTTAATTTGATTCAATTAGCTTTATTTGATTTTATTTTACTTTAATTTGATTCAATTAGCTTTGTTAATGTCATTTGAGTTTAATTGATTAATGAGCTTTAATTAATGTATTTGAGTTTCATTTGATTCAATAAGTTTTGTTTGACATTCATTTGACTTTCATTTGATTCAATTAGTTTTGTTGAATGCATTTGAAGTTTCATTCGATTATATTAGCTATGTCGACTTTGATTTGACTTTTATTTGATTCAAATAGCTTTGACGACTTCATTTGACTTTTAATTTGATTCAATTAGCTTTGTTTGAATGCATTTGAAGTTTCATTTGATTTAATTAGCTTTGTTCAATGCATTTGGATTTATTTGATTCAATTAGCTTGGATGAATGCATTTCGAGTTTCATTTGATTCAAAAGCTTTTTTGGACTTCATTTGACTTTGTTTGGTCCGATCAGCATTTTTAGACTTCATTTCGATTCAATAAGCTTTGTTTGACTCCATTTTACTTTAATTTGAATCAATTAGCCTTGAATGCATTTGAGTTAATCATTTGATTCAATTAGCTTCATGAATGTATTTGAGTTTCATTTGATTATATTAGCTGAATGTCGACTTTAGTTTGACTTTCATCTGATTCAATTAGCTTGTTGACTTCCATTTGAGTTTTATTTGATTTAATTAGCTTTGTTTCAATTCATTTTACTTTTAATTTGATTCAATTAGCTTTGTTAATGCATTTGAGTTTTATTTGATTCAATAGCCCTTGTCGAATGCATTTGAGAATCATTTGATTCAATTAGCTTTGTTGAATGCATTTGAATTTATTTGATTCAATAAGTTTTGTCAATGCTTTGATTTTCACTGATTCATTTAGCTTTGTTGAATGCTTTGGAGGTCTTTGATTAATTAGCTTTGTGATTGCTTCTTTGTGTTTCATTTATCGATATTAGCTATGTTTCGATTTGTTTGACTTTATTTGGATCTTACTAGCTTTGTTGGAATTCATTTCACTTTAATTTGATTCAATTAGCTTTGCTGAATGCGTATTTCCAGTTTCATTTGATTCAATTACAGCTTTGTTTCGAATGCATTCCGAGTTTCATTTACTGATATTAGCTATGTTTCAACTACTAATTTTCACTTGATTCAATTAGCTTTGTTTGAATTCCATTCGACTTTCATTTGGATTCAAATAAGTTTGCTTGCATGCATTGGATTACTTAATTTGATTCAATTAGCTTTGTCAATGCATCCGAGTTTCATTTGATTCAATTCATCTTTGTCAATGCATTTCCAGTCTCATTTGATTCTATTAGCGTCACAAGCGACTTCATTTGGACTTTAATTTAATTCAATTAGCTTTCTATGATTTTATTTTATTTTAATTTGATTCAATTAGTTTATTGAATGCATTTCAGTTTCATTTGATTCAATGAGCTTTTTCAATGCATTTGAGATTATTTGATTCAATTAAGCTTTGCTAATTTGCATTTGATTTTCACTTTGACCTTTTTTGCTTTGATCATTTGACTTTCGTTTATTAACACTATGTTGACTTTGTTTGAATTTTATTTGATTCAATAAGCTTTGTTCAATTTCATTTAACTTTAATTTGGATTCAATTAGCTTTGTTGAATGCATTCGAGTTTCATTGATTCAATTAGCTTAGCTGAATGCATTTCGAGTTCATTTCATTCATCAAATTTATTGCACCTCGATTTTCATTTGACTTAAATTAGCTATAGTTCCCTCACTTTACCTTCATTTGATTCAATTAGCTTTGTCTACTCATTTTACTTTAATTTGATTCAATTAGCTTTGCTTGAATGCATTCGAGTTTCATTTGATTCAATTAGCTTTGTTGAATGCATTTTGAGTTTCATTTGATTCAATTAGCTTTGATGAATAGCTTAGTTCATTCGAATCACAGCTTTTTTGATTTCATTTCCGACCTTTCATTTGATATAATTAGCTTTGCTTGACTTCATTTTGACTTTTATTTGATCTTCATTGAAGTTTTATTTGATTCAATTAGCTTTGTTTAATGCATTCCATTTGGATTCAATTAGCTTTGTTGAATGCATTTGAGTTTCATTTGATTCAATTAGTTTTGTTGAATGCATTCGATTTTCAATTGATTCATTTAGCTTTGTGGAATGCATTTGAGTATCATTTGATTCAATTAGCTTTGTTGATTGCATTTGGAGTTTCATTTCCGGGATTGGATTAGCTATGTTTGACTTTGCTCGACTTTCATTTGATTCAATTAGCTTTGTTTGACTTCATTTTACGTTAATTTGATTCAATTAGCTTTATCCAATGCTTTCATTTATTTTGATTCAATTGCACCTTAATTTCATTTGAGTTTCATTTGACTGCTATTAGCTGTGTCAAATTTATTTCTGACTTTATTTGGATTCAATTAGCTTTTGTTTGCTATTTGATACTCTTCATTTGGATTCAATTAGCTTTGTTTACTTTACTCGATTTTCATTTGATTCAATTAGCTTTGTTTGACTTCATTTAACTTCAATTTGATTCAATTAGCTTTGTTGAATGCATTTAAGTTTCATTCGCTTCGAATTACCTTGTTGCAATGTATTTGAGTTTCATTTGATTCAATTAGCTTTGCTAATGCATTTGAGTTTCATTTGATTCAATTTGAGTTTTTGACTTTTAATACATTTGAGTTTCAATTTGATTCAATTAGCTTTGTTGAATGCATTTGAGTTTCATTTGATTCAATTACCTAGTCTTTGACTGTATTTGAGTCTCTCATTTGATTCAATTAGCTTTGTTTGACTTCATTTGACTTTTATTTGATTCAATTAGCTTGTTTAACTTCATTTTACTTTAATTTGATTCAATTAGCTTTGTTGAATGTATTTGAGTTTTAATTTGATTCAATTAGCTTGATCCGATCGTATTCCGACTTCATTTGATTCAATAACTTTGTTTGAATTCCATTTGACTTTCATTTGATTCAATTATTTGTTGAATGCATTTCCGAGTTTCACTTGATTAATTAGCCTTGTTGAATTTACTTGACCGTTTTATTTGGATTCAATTAGCTTTGTTCGACTTCATTTAACTTTAATTTGATTCAATTAGCTTTGCTTGACTTCATTTGACTTCATTTGATTCAATTAGCTTTGTTGAATGCATTTGAGTTTAAATTTGATTCAATTAGCTTTCTTGAATGCATTTGAGTTTCATTTCGATTCAATAAGCTTTGTTGGACATTTACTAACTTTTGATTATACAATTAGCTTTGTTTGACTTTCATTTGATTCAATTAGTTTGACTCATTCACTTTAATTTGATTCAATTGGCTTTGTTGAATGCATTTGAGTATCATTTGATTCAATTAGCTTTGTTGAATGCATTCGAGTTTCATTTGATTATTAGCTATGTTCGACTTCCTTCGACTTTCATTTGATTCAAATTAGCTTTCCTCCACTTCATTCGACTTCTATTTGATTCAATTAGCTTTATTCGACTTCATTTTACTTTAATTTGATTCAATTAGCTTTGTCGAATGCATTTGAAGTTTCATTTGATTCAATTACCTTTGTCAAATGCATTTCAGTCTCATTCGATTCCATTAGCTTTGCTGCATGCATTTGACTTTCAATTTGATTCACTTAGCCTTTTTTCAATGCATTTGATTTTCATTTGATTCATTTAGCTTTGTTGAATGCATTCGAGTTTCATTTGATTCAATAGCTTCCTCAATGCATTTGAGTTTCATTTGATTCAATTAGCTTTGTTCGACTTCATTGGACTTCATTTGGATTCAATTAGCTTTGCTTCGACTCATTTGACTTTCATTTGATTCAATTAGCTTTGTTTGAATTCATTTTACTTTTATTTGATTCAATTAGCTTTGTCAATGCATTCGGAGTTTCATTTCGACTTCAATTAGCTTCGCCGAATACATTCGAGTTTCATTCCGATTCTATTAGCTTGTTTGAATGCATTTGAGTTTCATTTGATTCAATAAGCTTTGTTTGATTTCATTTTTTTTCAATTTGATTCAATTAGCTTGTCAATATATTGTTTCATTTGATTCAATTAGCTTTATTAGTTTTATTTTAGTTTCATTTGATTCAATTAGCTTCGTTCAATTTCATTCAATTATCATTTAATTCAATTAGCTTTGTTGAATGCATTTGAGTTTATTTGATTATATTAGCTATGTTGAATCTAGTTTGACTTTCATTTGATTCAATTAGCCTTTGCTCGACTTCATTTGACTTTTATTCGATTCAATTAGCTTTGTTCGACTTCATTCGACTTTCATTTGATTCAATTAGCTTTGTTGAATGCATTCGAGTTTATTTGATTCAATTAGCTTTGATGAATGCATTTGAGTTTCATTTGATTCAAGCTTTTTTGGACTTCATTTGACTTTCGTTTGATACTATTACCATTGTTCGACTTCATTTGATTCAATTAGCTTTGTCTAATTCATTTTACTTTCAATTTGATTCAATTAGCTTTGTTGAATGCATTTGAGTATCATTTGGATTCAATTAGCTTTGTTGAATGCATTTGGAGTTTCATTTGATTAAATTAGCTATGTCTCGACTTTGTCACTTTCATTTGGATTCAATTAGCTTTGTTCGACTTCATTTCACTTTTCATTTAATTCAATTAGCTTTGTTCGACTTCATTTTACTTTAATTTGATTCAATTAGCTTTGTTGAATGCATTTGAGTTTCATTTGATTCAATTAGCTTTTTGAATGCATTCGAGTATCATTTGATTCATTTAGCTTTGTTGAATGTATCGAAGTTTCATTTGATTCAATTAGCTTTTGTTTAACTTCATTTTGACTTTCACTGATTCAATTAGCTTTGCTTGAATGCATTTGAGTATCATTTGATTCAATTAGCTTTGTTTAATGCATTTGAGTTTCATTTGATTCACTAGTTTTGTTAATGCATTTGATTTTCATTTGATTCATTTAGCTTTCTTGACTGCATTTGATTTCATTTGATTCAATTAGCTTGTTGATTTGCATTTGGACTTTCATTTGCCATATTAGCTTTGTTTGACTTCATTGACTCTCATTTGATTCAATTAGCTTTGTCAATGCATTCGACTTTCATTTGATTCAATTAGCTTTGCTTCGATTTCATTTTACTCTTGATTTGGATTCAATTAGCTTTCCTGAATGCATTTCGACTTTCACTTGATTCAATTACCTTTGTCGAATCCATTCCAGTCTCATTTGATTCTATTAGCTATAGCTGGACTCCATTCGACTTTAATTTGATTCAATTAGCTTTATTCAATTTATTTACTTTCATTTGATTCAATTACTTTGTTGACTTCATTTAATTTATTTTGATTCAATTAGCTTTTAAATGACATTTGAGTTTCATTTGATTCAATTAGTTTTGTTGAATTGCATTTGAGCTTTCATTTGATTCATTAGCTTTGTTGAATGCATTTGAGTTTCATTTGATTAAATAAGTTTTGTTTCCGACTTCGTTTGACTTTTACCTTGATTCAATTAGCTTTGTTGAATGATTCATTTGAGTTTCTTTTGATTCAATTAGCTTTGTTGAAATGCATTTGAGTTTCATTTGATTTAATTAGCTTTGTTGAATGCATTTGAGTTTCATTTGATTCAATTAGCTTTGTTGAATGCATTCGAGTTTCATTTGATTCAATTAGCTTTGTTGAATGCATTTGATTTTCATTTGATTCAATGAAATGCATTTCAATTTCATTTGATTCAATTAGCTTTGTTTGACTTCATTTTACTTTCACTTATTTAATTAGCTTTGTTGAATGCATTTGAAGTTTCACTTGATTCAATTAGCTTTGTTAAATGCATTTGAGTTTCATTTGATTCAATTAGCTTTGTTCAATGCATTTGGAGTTTCATTTCGATTCAATTAGCTTTGTTGACTTCATTTGACTTTAATTTGATTCAATTAGCTTTGTTCGACTTCATTTGACTTTAATTTGATTCAATTAGCTTTGTTGAATGCATTTGAGTTTCATTTGATTCAATTAGCTTTGTTGAATGCATTTGAAGTTTCATTTGATTCAATTAGGCTTTGTTGAACGCATTTGAGTTTCATTTGATTCAATTACCTTTGTTTGAATCATTTAAGATTTCATTTGATTCAATTAGCTTTATAGAATGCATTTGAGTTTCATTTGGATTCAATTAGCTTTGTTGAATGCATTTGAGTTTTATTTGATTCAATTAGCTTTGTTGAATGCATTTTGAGTTTCATTTGATTCAATTAGCTTTGTTTCACTTCATTTGACTTTCATTTGATTCAATTAGATTTGTTTGACTTCATTTGACTTTCATTTGATTCAATTAGCTTTGTTGAATGCATTTGAGTTTCATTTGATTCAATTAGCTTTGTTGAATGCATTTGAGTTTCATTTGATTCAATTAGCTATGTGTGATTCATTTGACTTTCAATTTGATTCAATTAGCTTTGTTTGAATTCATTTGACTTTCATTTGATTCAATTAGCTTTGTTGAATGCATTTGAGTTTCATTTGATTCAATTAGCTTTATTGAATGCATTTCAGTTTCATTTGATTCAATAAGCTTTGTTGAATGCATTTGAGTTTCATTTGATTCAATTAGCTTTGTTGAATGCATTTGAGTTTCATTTGATTCAATTAGCTTTGTTGAATGCATTTGAGTTTCATTTGATTCAATTAGCTTTTGTTTCCGACTTCATTTAACTTTAATTCGATTCAATTAGCTTTGTTGAATGCATTTGAGTTTCATTTGATTCAATTAGCTTTGTTGAATGCATTTCGAGTTTCATTTGATTCAATTAGCTTTGTTGAATGCATTTGAGTTTCATTTGGATTCAAGACTGACTCATTGACTTTCGTTTGATAATTAGCTTTTACTCATTTGACTTTCATTTGATTCAATTAGCTTTGTTTCGACTTCATTTTACTTTAATTTGATTCAATTAGCTTTGTTGAATGCATTTGAGTTTCATTTGATTCAATTAGCTTTGTTGAATGCATTTGAGTTTCATTTGATTCAATTAGCTTTGTTCGACTATTGTTTGACTTTCATTTATTCAATTAGCTTTGTTTGACTTCATTTGACTATTAATTTGATTCAATTAGCTTTGTTGAATGCATTTTGAGTTTCATTTGATTCAATTAGCTTTGTTGAATGCATTTCGAGTTTCATTTGATTCAATTAGCTTTGTTGAATGCATTTGAGTCTTCATTTGATTCAATTAAGCTTTGTTTGAATGCATTTGACTTTCATTTGGATTCAATTAGCTTTGTTGAATGCATTTGAAGTTTCATTTGATTCAATTAGCTTTGTTGAATGCATTTGAGTTTCATTTGATTCAATTAGCTTTGTTGAATGCATTTGAGTTTCATTTGATTCGATATTAGCTTTGTTTCGAATTCATTTGACTTTCATTTGATTCAATTAGCTTTGTTCGACTTCATTTGACTTTCATTTGATTCAATTAGCTTTGTTTGCCTTCATTTGAGTTTCATTTGATTCAATTAGCTTTGTTGAATGCATTTGAGTTTCATTTGATTCAATTAGCTTTGTTGAATGCATTTGAGTTTCATTTGATTCAATTAGCTTTATGTGACTTCATTTGACTTTTATTTGATTCAATTAGCTTTGTTGAATGCATTTGAGTTTTATTTTGATTCAATTAGCTTTGTTGAATGCATTTTCGAGTTTCATTTGATTCAATGAGCTTTGTTGAATGCATTTGAGATTCATTTGATTCAATTAGCTTGGTTGAATGCATTTGAGTTTCATTTGATTCAATCGACTATTTAATTCATTTGAGTTTCATTTGATTAAATTAGCTTTGTTTGAATTCATTTGACCTCATTGTTGATTCAATTAGCTTTGTTTGACTTCATTTTACGTTATCATTTGATTCAATTAGCTTTGTTGAATGCATTTGAGTTTCATTTGATTTAATTAGCTTTGTTGAATGCATTTGGGGTTTCATTTGATTCAATTAGCTTTGTTGACTGCATTTGAGTTTCATTTGATTCATAGCTTTTTGATTGCATTTGACTTTCATTTTATTCATTAGCTTTTTGATCTGACTTTCATTTAATTCAATTAGCTTTGTTTGACTTCATTTTACTTAAATTTGATTCAATTAGCTTTGTTGAATGCATTTGAGTTTCATTTGATTCAATTAGCTTTGTTGAATGCATTTGAGTTTCATTTGATTCAATTAGCTTTGTCTGAATGCATTTGAGTTTCAATTTGATTCAATTAGCTTTGTTGAATCATTTGAGTTTCATTTGATTCAATTGGCTTTATTGAATTCCTTTGACTTTCATTTGATTCAATTAGCTTTGTCTGAATGCATTTGAAGTTTCATTTGATTCAATTAGCTTTGTTGAATGCATTTGAGTTTCATTTGATTCAATTAGCTTTGTTGAATGTCATTTGAGTTTCATTTGATTCAATTAGCTTTCTTGAATGCATTTGAGTTTCATTTGATTCAATTAGCTTTGTTGAATGCATTTGAGTTTCATTTGATTCAATTAGCTTTGTTGAATGCATTTGAGTTTCATTTGATTCAATTAGCTTTCTTGAATGTATTTGAGTTTCATTTGATTCAATTAGCTTTATTTGAATTCCTTTGACTTTCATTTATTTCAATTAGCTTTGTTTGATTTCATTTTACTTGAATTTAATTCAATTAGCTTTGTTGAATGCATTTGAGTTTCATTTGATTCAATTAGCTTTGTTGAATGCATTTGAGTTTCATTTGATTCAATTAGCTTTGTTGAATGCATTTGAGTTTCATTTGATTCAATTAGCTTTTTTTGACTTGACACTTTTGACATTAATTTGATTCAATTAGCTTTGTTGAATGTATTTGAGTTTCATTTGATTCAATTAGCTTTGTTGAATGCATTTGAGTTTCATTTGATTCAATTAGCTTTGTTGAATGCATTTGAGTTTCATTTGATTCAATAAGTTTTGTTTGACGTCATTTGACTTTCATTTGATTCAATTAGCTTTGTTGAATGCATTTGAGTTTCATTTGATTCAATTAGCTTTGTTGAATGCATTTGAGTTTCATTTGATTCAATTAGCTTTGTTTGAATGCATTTGAGTTTAATTTGATTCAATTAGCTTTGTTGAATGCATTTGAGTTTCATTTGATTCAATTAGCTTTATTGTGCCTTCTTTGAGTTTCATTTAATTCAATTAGCTTTGTTGATCTTTGACTTTCATTTTACTCGAATTTTGGAATCCATTGGCTTTCGTTGATTCTATTGATTAGCATTGTTTGAGTTTCACTTGATTCAATTAGCTTTGTTTGAATGCATTTTGAGTTTCATTTGATTCAATAAGCTTTGTTGATTGCATTTGAGTTTCATTTGATTCAATTAGCTTTCTTTAATGCATTTGAGTTTCATTTGATTCAATTAGCTTTTTTGACTTCCTTTGACTTTCATTTAATTCAATTAGCTTTGTTTGACTTCATTTTACTTTAATTTGATTCAATTAGCTTTGTTGAATGCATTTGAGTTTCATTTGATTCAATTAGCTTTGTTGAATGCATTTGAGTTTCATTTGAATCCAATTAGCTTTGTTAAATGCATTTGAGTTTCATTTGATTAAATAAGTTTTGTTTGAACGTCATTTGACATTAATTTGATTCAATTAGCTTTGTTGAATGTATTTGAGTTTCATTTGATTCAATTAGCTTTGTTTAATGCATTTGAGTTTCATTTGATTCAATTTGCTTTGTTGAATGCATTTGAGTTTTATTTGATTAAATACAGTTTTATTAGACGTCGTTTCGACTTTTATTTGATTCAATTAGCTTTGTTGAATGCATTTGAGTTTCTTTTGATTCAATTAGCTTTGTTGAATGCATTCGAGTTTCATTTGATTCAATTAGCTTTGTTGAATGCATTTGATTTTCATTTGATTCAATTAGCTTTGTTGAATGCATTTGAGTTTCATTTGATTCAATCAGCTTTATTTGACTTCCTTTGACTTTCATTTAATTGAATTAGCTTTGTTTGACTTCATTTGACTTTTTATTTGATTCAATTAGCTTTGTTGAATGCATTTGAGTTTCATTTGATTCTATTAGCTTTGTTGAATGCATTTGTGTTTCATTTGATTCAATTAGCTTTCTTGAATGCATTTGAGTTTCATTTGATTCAATTAGCTTTGTTTGACTTCATTTGACTTTAATTTGATACAATAAGCTTTGTTGATTGCATTTGAGTTTCATTTGATTCAATTAGCTTTCTTGAATGCATTTGAGTTTCATTTGATTCAATTAGCTTTTTTTGAATTCCTTTGACTTTCATTTAATTCAATTAGCTTTGTTTGACTTCATTTTACTTGAATTTGATTCAATTAGCTTTGTTGAATGCATTTGAGTTTCATTTGATTCAATTAGCTTTGTTGAATGCATTTGAGTTTCATTTGATTCAATTAGCTTTGTTGAATGCATTTGAGTTTCATTTGATTCAATTATTTTTGTTTGACATCTTTTGAAATTTATTTGATTCAATTAGCTTTGTTGAATGCATTTGAGTTTCATTTGATTCAATTAGCTTTGTTGAATGCATTTGAGTTTCATTTGATTCAATTAGCTTTGTTGAATGCATTTGAGTTTCATTTGATTCAATAAGTTTTGTTTGACGTCATTTGACTTTTACTTGATTCAATTAGCTTTGTTGAATGCATTTGAGTTTCTTTTGATTCAATTAGCTTTGTTGAATGCATTTGAGTTTCATTTGATTCAATTAGCTTTGTTGAATGCATTTGAGTTTTATTTGATTCAATTAGCTTTGTTAAATGCATTTGAGTTTCATTTGATTCAATAAGTTTTGTTTGACGTCATTTGACATTAATTTGATTCAATTAGCTTTGTTGAATGCATTTGAGTTTCATTTGATTCAATTAGCTTTGTTTAATGCATTTGAGTTTCATTTGATTCAATTTGCTTTGTTGAATGCATTTGAGTTTCATTTGATACAATAAGTTTTTTTTGAACGTCATTTGACATTAATTTGATTCACTTAGCTTTGTTGAATGCATTTGAGTTTCATTTGATTCAATTAGCTTTGTTTAATGCATTTGAGTTTCATTTGATTCAATTAGCTTTGTTGAATGCATTTGAGTTTCATAAGATTCAATAAGTGTTATTTGACGTCATTTGACTTTTATTTGATTCAATTAGCTTTGTTGAATGCATTTGAGTTTCATTTGATTCAATTAGCTTTCTTGAATGCATTTGAGTTTCATTTGATTCAATTAGCTTTGTTTGACTTCATTTAACTTTAATTCGATTCAATAAGCTTTGTTGATTGCATTTGAGTTTCATTTCATTCAATTAGCTTTCTTGAATGCATTTGAGTTTCATTTGATTCAATTATCTTTTTTTGAATTCTTTTGACTTTCATTTAATTCAATTAGCTTTGTTTGACTTCATTTTACTTGAATTTGATTCAATTAGCTTTGTTGAATGCATTTGAGTTTCATTTGATTCAATTAGCTTTGTTGAATGCATTTGAGTTTCTTTTGATTCAATTAGCTTTGTTGAATGCATTTGAGTTTCATTTGATTCAATAATTTTTGTTTGACATCTTTTGACATTAATTTGATTCAATTAGCTTTGTTGAATGCATTTGAGTTTCATTTGATTCAATTAGCTTTGTTGAATGCATTTGAGTTTCATTTGATTCAATTAGCTTTGTTGAATGCATTTGAGTTTCATTTGATTCAATAAGTTTTGTTTGACGTCATTTGACTTTTACTTGATTCAATTAGCTTTGTTGAATGCATTTGAGTTTCTTTTGATTCAATTAGCTTTGTTGAATGCATTTGAGTTTCATTTGATTCAATTAGCTTTGTTGAATGCATTTGAGTTTCATTTGATTCAATTAGCTTTGTTTAATGCATTCGAGTTTCATTTGATTCAATTAGCTTTGTTGAATGCATTTGAGTTTCATTTGGATTCAATTAGCTTTGTCGAATGCATTTGAGTTTCATTTGATTCAATTAGCTTTATTTGACTTCCTTTGACTTTCATTTAATTCAATTAGCTTTGTTTGACTTCATTTTACTTGAATTTGAATCAATTAGCTTTGTTGAATGCATTTGAGTTTCACTTGATTCAATTAGCTTTGTTAAATGCATTTGAGTTTCATTTGATTCAATTAGCTTTGTTGAATGCATTTGAGTTTCATTTGATTCAATAATTTTTGTTTGACATCTTTTGACATTAATTTGATTCAATTAGCTTTGTTGAATGCATTTGAGTTTCATTTGATTCAATTAGCTTTGTTGAATGCATTTGAGTTTCATTTGATTCAATTAGCTTTGTTGAATGCATTTGAGTTTCATTTGATTCAATAAGTTTTGTTTGACGTCATTTGACTTTTACTTGATTCAATTAGCTTTGTTGAATGCATTTGAGTTTCTTTTGATTCAATTAGCTTTGTTGAATGCATTTGAGTTTCATTTGATTCAATTAGCTTTGTTGAATGCATTTGAGTTTTATTTGATTCAATTAGCTTTGTTAAATGCATTTGAGTTTCATTTGATTCAATAAGTTTTGTTTGACGTCATTTGACATTAATTTGATTCAATTAGCTTTGTTGAATGCATTTGAGTTTCATTTGATTCAATTAGCTTTGTTTAATGCATTTGAGTTTCATTTGATTCAATTTGCTTTGTTGAATGCATTTGAGTTTCATTTGATACAATAAGTTTTATTTGACGTCATTTGACATTAATTTGATTCACTTAGCTTTGTTGAATGCATTTGAGTTTCATTTGATTCAATTAGCTTTGTTTAATGCATTTGAGTTTCATTTGATTCAATTAGCTTTGTTGAATGCATTTGAGTTTCATAAGATTCAATAAGTGTTATTTGACGTCATTTGACTTTTATTTGATTCAATTAGCTTTGTTGAATGCATTTGAGTTTCATTTGATTCAATTAGCTTTCTTGAATGCATTTGAGTTTCATTTGATTCAATTAGCTTTGTTTGACTTCATTTAACTTTAATTCGATTCAATAAGCTTTGTTGATTGCATTTGAGTTTCATTTCATTCAATTAGCTTTCTTGAATGCATTTGAGTTTCATTTGATTCAATTAGCTTTTTTTGAATTCGTTTGACTTTCATTTAATTCAATTAGCTTTGTTTGACTTCATTTTACTTGAATTTGATTCAATTAGCTTTGTTTAATGCATTTGAGTTTCATTTGATTCAATTAGCTTTGTTGAATGCATTTGAGTTTCTTTTGATTCAATTAGCTTTGTTGAATGCATTTGAGTTTCATTTGATTCAATAATTTTTGTTTGACATCTTTTGACATTAATTTGATTCAATTAGCTTTGTTGAATGCATTTGAGTTTCATTTGATTCAATTAGCTTTGTTGAATGCATTTGAGTTTCATTTGATTCAATTAGCTTTGTTGAATGCATTTGAGTTTCATTTGATTCAATAAGTTTTGTTTGACCGTCATTTGACTTTTACTTGATTCAATTAGCTTTGTTTGAATGCATTTGAGTTTCATTTGATTCAATTAGTTTTGTTGAATGCATTTGAGTTTCATTTGATTCAATTAGCTTTGTTGAATGCATTTGAGTTTCATTTGATTCAATTAGCTTTGTTGAATGCATTTGAGTTTCATTTGATTCAATAAGTTTTGTTTGACGTCATTTGACTTTAATTTGATTCAATTAGCTTTGTTGAATGCATTTGAGTTTCATTTGATTCAATTAGCTTTGTTTAATGCATTTGAGTTTCATTTGATTCAATTTGCTTTGTTGAATGCATTTGAGTTTCATTTGATTCAATAAGTTTTATTGGATGTCATTTGAGTTTTATTTGATTCAATTAGCTTTGTTGAATGCATTTGAGTTTCTTTTGATTCAATTAGCTTTTGTTGAATGCATTTGAGTTTCATTTGATTCAATTAGCTTTGTTGAATGCATTTGATTTTCATTTGATTCAATTAGCTTTGTTGAATGCATTTGAGTTTCATTTGATTCAATTAGCTTTGTTTGACTTCCTTTGACTTTCATTTGATTGAATTAGCTTTGTTTGACTTCATTTGACTTTTATTTGATTCAATTAGCTTTGTTGAATGCATTTGAGTTTCATTTGATTCAATTAGCTTTGTTGAATGCATTTGAGTTTCATTTGATTCAATTAGCTTTGTGTGAATGCATTTGAGTTTCATTTGATTCAATTAGCTTTGTTTGACTTCATTTGACTTTAATTTGATTCAATTAGCTTTATTGATTGCATTTGAGTTTCATTTGATTCAATTAGCTTTTTATGATTCAATTAGCTTTTTGAATACCTTTGAGTTTCATTTGATTCAATTAGCTTTGTTTGACTGCATTTTAGATGAATTTGATTCAATAAGCTTTGTTGAATGCATTTGACTTTCATTTGATTCAATTAGCTTTGTTGAATGCATTTGAGTTTCATTTGACTTAATTAGCTTTGTTGAATTTTTATTTGACTTTCATTTGATTCAATTAGCTTTGTTTGACTTCATTTGACTTTAATTTGATTCAATTAGCTTTGTTGAATGCATTTGAGTTTCATTTGATTCAATTAGCTTTGTTGAATGCATTTGAGTTTCATTTGATTCAATTAGCTTTGTTGAATGCATTTGAGTTTCATTTGATTCAAAAGTTTTGTTTGACGTCATTTGACTTTCGTTTGATACGATTAGCATTGTTTGAGTGTCTTTTGATTCAATTAGCTTTGTTGAATGCATTCGAGTTTAATTTGATTCAATTAGCTTTGTTGAATGCATTTGAGTATCATTTGATTCAATTAGCTTTGTTGAATGCATTTGAGTTTCATTTGATTATATTAGCTATGTTTGACTTCCTTTGACTTTCATTTGATTCAATTAGCTTTGTTTGACTTCATTTGACTTTTATTTGATTCAATTAGCTTTGTTTGACTTCATTTTAGTTTAATTTGATTCAATTAGCTTTGTTAAATGCATTTGAGTTTCATTTGATTCAATTAGCTTTGTTGAATGCATTTGAGTATCATTTGATTCAATTAGCTTTCTTAAATGCATTTGAGTTTCATTCGATTAGCTTTGTTTGACATCTTTTGACATTAATTTGATTCAATTTTTAATTTTTTTGATTTTCATTTGATTCAATTAGCTTTGTTGAATGCATTTGAGTATCATTTGATTCAATTAGCTTTGTTGATTGCATTTGAGTTTCATTTGATTCAATTAGTTTTGTTTCGACGTCATTTGACTTTTACTTGATTCTTTAATTTGAGTTTCTTTTGATTCAATTAGCTTTGTTGAATGCATTCGAGTTTCAATTTGATTCAATTAGCTTTGTTGAATGCATTTGAGTATCATTTGATTCAATTAGCTTTGTTGAATGCATTTGAGTTTCATTTGATTCAATTAGCTTTGTTTGACTTCCTTTGACTTTCATTTGATTCAATTAGCTTTGTTTGACTTCATTTGACTTGCATTTGATTCAATTAGCTTTGTTGAATGCATTTTAGTTTAACTTGATTCAATTAGCTTTGTTGAATGCATTTGAGTTTCATTTGATTCAATTAGCTTTCTTGAATGCATTTGAGTTTCATTTGATTCAATTAGCTTTCTTGAATGCATTTGAGTTTCATTTGATTCAATTAGCTTTATTTGAATTCCATTTGACTTTCATTTGATTCAATTAGCTTTGTTTGACTTCATTTGAGTTTAATTTGATTCAATTAGCTTTGATTGAATGCATTTGAGTTTCATTTGATTCAATAAGCTTTGTTGAATGCATTTGAGTTTCATTTGATTCAATTAGCTTTGTTAAATGCATTTGAGTTTCATTTACTTATATTAGCTATGTTTAATTTCATTTGATTCAATTTTGTTTGACTTCATTTAACTTTAATTTGATTCAATTAGCTTTGTTGAATGTATTTGAGTTTCATTTGATTCAATTAGCTTTGTTTAATGCATTTGAGTTTCATTTGATTCAATTAGCTTTGTTGAATGCATTTGAGTTTCATTTGATACAATAAGTTTTATTTGACGTCATTTGACTTTTATTTGATTCAATTAGCTTTGTTGAATGCATTTTAGTTTCTATTTGATTCAATTAGCTTTGTTGAATGCATTCGAGTATCATTTGATTCAATTAGCTTTGTTGAATGCATTTGAGTTTCATTTGATTCAATTAGCTTTGTCTCGAATGCATTTGAGTTTCATTTGATTCAATTAGCTTTATTTGACTTCATTTGACTTTTATTTGATTTAATTAGCTTTGTTTGACTTCATTTTACTTTTATTTGATTCAATTAGCTTTGTTGAATGCATTTGAGTTTCATTTGATTCAATTAGCTTTGTTGAATGCATTTGAGTTTCATTTGATTCAATTAGCTTTCTTGAATGCATTTGAGTTTCATTTGATTCAATTAGCTTTGTTTGAATGCATTTGATTTTCAATTGATACAATTTAGCTTTGTTGAATGCATTTGAGTATCATTTGATTCAATTAGCTTTGTTGAATGCATTTGAGTTTCATTTGATTCAATTAGTTTTGTTGAATGCATTTGACTTTTCAATTGATTCAATTTAGCTTTGTTTGACTGCATTTTACTAGAATTTGATTCAATTAGCTTTGTTGATTGCATTTGAGTTTCATTTGATTCAATTAGCTATGTTTGAATGCGTTTGACTTTCATTTGATTCAATTAGCTTTGTTTGAATTCATTTGACTTTCATTTGATTCAATTAGTTTTGTTTGACTTCTTTTTAAATTTAATTTGATTCAATTAGCTTTGTTGAATGCATTTGAGTTTCATTTGATTCAATTACCTTTGTTGAATGCATTTGAGTTTCATTTGATTCTATTAGCTATGTGTGAATGCATTTGACTTTAATTTGATTCAATTAGCTTTATTTAATTTTATTTTACTTTAACTTTGATTCAATTAGCTTTGTTGAATATATTTGAGTTTATTTTGATTCAATGAGCTTTGATTGAATGCATTTGAGATTCATTTGATTCAATAAGCTTTGTTTGAATTCATTTGACTTTCATTTGATTCAATTAGCTTTGTTAAATGCATTTGAGTTTCATTTGATTATATTAGCTATGTTTGACTATTTTTGATTCTTTGTTACATTTGACTTTCATTTGATTCAATTAGCTTTGTTTAACTTCAATTTGATTCAATTAGCTTTGTTGAATGCATTTGAGTTTCATTTGATTTAATTAGCTTTGTTGAATGCATTTGAGTTTAATTTGATTCAATTAGCTTTGATGAATGCATTTGAGTTTCATTTGATTCAAGCTTTTTTGGACTTCATTTGACTTTCGTTTGATACGATTAGCATTGTTGGACTTCATTTGATTCAATTAGCTTTGTTTGACTTCATTTTACTTTAATTTGATTCAATTAGCTTTGTTGAATGCATTTGAGTATCATTTGATTCAATTAGCTTTGTTGAATGCATTTGAGTTTCATTTGATTATATTAGATATGTCGACTTTGTTTGACTTTCATTTGATTCAATTAGCTTTGTTTGACTTCATTTGACTTTTATTTGATTCAATTAGCTTTGTTGAATGCATTTGAGTATCATTTGATTCAATTAGCTTTGTTGATTGCATTTGAGTTTCATTTGATTGATATTAGCTATGTTTGACTTTGTTTGACTTTCATTTGATTCAATTAGCTTTGTTTGACTTCATTTGACTTTCATTTGATTCAATTAGCTTTGTTTGCCATCATTTTACTTTAATTTGATTCAATTAGCTTTGTTGAATGCATTTGAGTATCATTTGATTCAATTAGCTTTGTTGAATGCATTTGAGTTTCATTTGATTATATTAGATATGTCTGACTTTGCTTTGACTTTCATTTGATTCGATTAGCTTTGTTTGACTTCATTTGACTTTTATTTGATTCAATTAGCTTTGTTTGACTTCATTTTACTTTAATTTGATTCAATTAGCTTTGTTGAATGCATTTGAGTATCATTTGATTCAATTAGCTTTGTTGAATGCATTTGAGTTTCATTTGATTATATTAGCTATGTCTGACTTTGTTTGACTTTCATTTGATTCAATTAGCTTTGTTTGACTTCATTTGACTTTTATTTGATTTAATTAGCTTTGTTTGACTTCATTTTACTTTAATTTGTTTCAATTAGCTTTGTTGAATGCATTTGAGTTTTATTTGATTCAATTAGCTTTGTTGAATGCATTTGAGTATCATTTGATTCAATTAGCTTTGTTGAATGCATTTGAGTTTCATTTGATTCAATTAGTTTTGTTGAATGCATTTGATTTTCAATTGATTCATTTAGCTTTGTTGAATGCATTTGAGTATCATTTGATTCAATTAGCTTTGTTGATTGCATTTGAGTTTCATTTATTCGATATTAGCTATGTTTGACTTTGTTTGACTTTCATTTGATTCAATTAGCTTTGTTTGACTTCATTTGACTTTCATTTGATTCAATTAGCTTTGTTTGCCTTCATTTTACTTTAATTTGATTCAATTAGCTTTGTTGAATGCATTTGAGTTTCATTTGATTTAATTACCTTTGTTGAATGCATTTGAGTCTCATTTGATTCTATTAGCTATGTGTGACTTCATTTGACTTTAATTTGATTCAATTAGCTTTATTTGATTTTATTTTACTTTAATTTGATTCAATTAGCTTTGTTGAATATGTTTGAGTTTAATTTGATTCAATGAGCTTTAATTGAATGCATTTGAGATTCATTTGATTCAATAAGTTTTGTTTGACTTCATTTGACTTTCATTTGATTCAATTAGCTTTGTTGAATGCATTTGAGTTTCATTTGATTATATTAGCTATGTTTGACTTTGTTTGACTTTAATTTGATTCAATTAGCTTTGTTTGACTTCATTTCACTTTAATTTGATTCAATTAGCTTTGTTGAATGCATTTGAGTTTCATTTAATTTAATTAGCTTTGTTGAATGCATTTGAGTTTATTTGATTCAATTAGCTTTGATGAATGCATTTGAGTTTCATTTGATTCAAGCTTTTTTGGACTTCATTTGACTTTCGTTTGATACGATTAGCATTGTTTGACTTCATTTGATTCAATTAGCTTTGTTTGACTTCATTTTACTTTAATTTGATTCAATTAGCTTTGTTGAATGCATTTGAGTATCATTTGATTCAATTAGCTTTGTTGAATGCATTTGAGTTTCATTTGATTATATTAGCTATGTCCGACTTTGTTTGACTTTCATTTGATTCATATTAGCTTTGTTTGACTTCATTTGACTTTTATTTGATTCAATTAGCTTTGTTTGACTTCATTTTACTTTAATTTGATTCAATTAACTTTGTTGAATGCATTTGAGTTTTATTTGATTCAATTAGCTTTGTTGAATGCATTTGAGTATCATTTGATTCAATTAGCTTTGTTTAATGCATTTGAGTTTCATTTGATTCAATTAGTTTTGTTGAATGCATTTGATTTTCAATTGATTCATTTAGCTTTGTTGAATGCATTTGAGTATCATTTGATTCAATTAGCTTTGTTGATTGCATTTGAGTTTCATTTACTGGATATTAGCTATGTTTGACTTTCATATGATTCAATTAGCTTTGTTTGACTTCATTTAACTTTCATTTGATTCAATTAGCTTTGTTTGACTTCATTTTACTTTAATTTGATTCAATTAGCTTTGTTGAATGCATTTGAGTTTCATTTGATTCAATTACCTTTGTTGAATGCATTTGAGTCTCATTTGATTCTATTAGCTATGTGTGACTTCATTTGACTTTAATTTGATTCAATTAGCTTTATTTGATTTTATTTTACTTTAATTTGATTCAATTAGCTTTATTTGATTTTATTTTACTTTAATTTGATTCAATTAGCTTTCTTGAATATATTTGAGTTTAATTTGATTCAATGAGCTTTAATTGAATGCATTTGAGATTCATTTGATTCAATAAGTTTTGTTTGACTTCATTTGACTTTCATTTGATTCAATTAGCTTTGTTGAATGCATTTGAGTTTCATTTGATTATATTAGCTATGTTTGACTTTGTTTGACTTTTATTTGATTCAATTAGCTTTGTTTGACTTCATTTAACTTTAATTTGATTCAATTAGCTTTGTTGAATGCATTTGAGTTTCATTTGATTTAATTAGCTTTGTTGAATGCATTTGAGTTTATTTGATTCAATTAGCTTTGATGAATGCATTTGAGTTTCATTTGATTCAAGCTTTTTTGGACTTCATTTGACTTTCGTTTGATACGATTAGCATTGTTTGACTTCATTTGATTCAATTAGCTTTGTTTGACTTCATTTTACTTTAATTTGATTCAATTAGCTTTGTTGAATGCATTTGAGTATCATTTGATTCAATTAGCTTTGTTGAATGCATTTGAGTTTCATTTGATTATATTAGCTATGTCCGACTTTGTTTGACTTTCATTTGATTCAATTAGCTTTGTTTGACTTCATTTGACTTTTATTTGATTTAATTAGCTTTGTTTGACTTCATTTTACTTTAATTTGATTCAATTAGCTTTGTTGAATGCATTTGAGTTTTATTTGATTCAATTAGCTTTGTTGAATGCATTTGAGTATCATTTGATTCAATTAGCTTTGTTGAATGCATTTGAGTTTCATTTGATTCAATTAGTTTTGTTGAATGCATTTGATTTTCAATTGATTCATTTAGCTTTGTTGAATGCATTTGAGTATCATTTGATTCAATTAGCTTTGTTGATTGCATTTGAGTTTCATTTATTGATATTAGCTATGTTTGACTTTGTTTGACTTTCATTTGATTCAATTAGCTTTGTTTGACTTCATTTTACTTTAATTTGATTCAATTATCTTTGTTGAATGCATTTGAGTATCATTTGATTCAATTAGCTTTGTTGATTGCATTTGAGTTTCATTTATCGATATTAGCTATGTTTGACTTTGTTTGACTTTCATTTGATTCAATTAGCTTTGTTTGACTTCATTTGACTTTCATTTGATTCAATTAGCTTTGTTTGACTTCATTTTACTTTAATTTGATTCAATTAGCTTTGTTGAATGCATTTGAGTTTCATTTGATTCAATTACCTTTGTTGAATGCATTTGAGTCTCATTTGATTCTATTAGCTATGTGTGACTTCATTTGACTTTAATTTGATTCAATTAGCTTTATTTAATTTTATTTTACTTTAATTTGATTCAATTAGCTTTGTTGAATATATTTGAGTTTAATTTGATTCAATGAGCTTTAATTGAATGCATTTGAGATTCATTTGATTCAATAAGTTTTGTTTGCCTTCATTTGACTTTCATTTGATTTAATTAGCTTTGTTGAATGCATTTGAGTTTAATTGATTCAATTAGCTTTGATGAATGCATTTGAGTTTCATTTGATTCAAGCTTTTTTGGACTTCATTTGACTTTCGTTTGATACGATTAGCATTGTTTGACTTCATTTGATTCAATTAGCTTTGTTTGACTTCATTTTACTTTAATTTGATTCAATTAGCTTTGTTGAATGCATTTGAGTATCATTTGATTCAATTAGCTTTGTTGAATGCATTTGAGTTTCATTTGATTATATTAGATATGTCGACTTTGTTTGACTTTCATTTGATTCAATTAGCTTTGTTTGACTTCATTTGACTTTTATTTGATTCAATTAGCTTTATTTGACTTCATTTTACTTTAATTTGATTCAATTAACTTTGTTGAATGCATTTGAGTTTTATTTGATTCAATTAGCTTTGTTGAATGCATTTGAGTATCATTTGATTCAATTAGCTTTGTTGAATGCATTTGAGTTTCATTTGATTCAATTAGTTTTGTTGAATGCATTTGATTTTCAATTGATTCATTTAGCTTTGTTGAATGCATTTGAGTATCATTTGATTCAATTAGCTTTGTTGATTGCATTTGAGTTTCATTTGCTTGATATTAGCTATGTTTGACTTTGTTTGACTTTCATTTGATTCAATTAGCTATGTGTGACTTCATTTGACTTTAATTTGATTCAATTAGCTTTATTTGATTTTATTTTACTTTAATTTGATTCAATTAGCTTTATTTGATTTTATTTTACTTTAATTTGATTCAATTAGCTTTCTTGAATATATTTGAGTTTAATTTGATTCAATGAGCTTTAATTGAATGCATTTGAGATTCATTTGATTCAATAAGTTTTGTTTGACTTCATTTGACTTTCATTTGATTCAATTAGCTTTGTTGAATGCATTTGAGTTTCATTTGATTATATTAGCTATGTTTGACTTTGTTTGACTTTTATTTGATTCAATTAGCTTTGTTTGACTTCATTTAACTTTAATTTGATTCAATTAGCTTTGTTGAATGCATTTGAGTTTCATTTGATTTAATTAGCTTTGTTGAATGCATTTGAGTTTATTTGATTCAATTAGCTTTGATGAATGCATTTGAGTTTCATTTGATTCAAGCTTTTTGGACTTCATTTGACTTTCGTTTGATACGATTAGCATTGTTTGACTTCATTTGATTCAATTAGCTTTGTTTGACTTCATTTTACTTTAATTTGATTCAATTAGCTTTGTTGAATGCATTTGAGTATCATTTGATTCAATTAGCTTTGTTGAATGCATTTGAGTTTCATTTGATTTAATTAGCTTTGTTGAATGCATTTGAGTTTATTTGATTCAATTAGCTTTGATGAATGCATTTGAGTTTCATTTGATTCAAGCTTTTTTGGACTTCATTTGACTTTCGTTTGATACGATTAGCATTGTTTGACTTCATTTGATTCAATTAGCTTTGTTTGACTTCATTTTACTTTAATTTGATTCAATTAGCTTTGTTGAATGCATTTGAGTTTTATTTGATTCAATTAGCTTTGTTGAATGCATTTGAGTATCATTTGATTCAATTAGCTTTGTTGAATGCATTTGAGTTTCATTTGATTCAATTAGTTTTGTTGAATGCATTTGATTTTCAATTGATTCATTTAGCTTTGTTGAATGCATTTGAGTATCATTTGATTCAATTAGCTTTGTTGATTGCATTTGAGTTTCATTTATCGGATATTAGCTATGTTTGACTTTGTTTGACTTTCATTTGATTCAATTAGCTTTGTTTGACTTCATTTTACTTTAATTTGATTCAATTATCTTTGTTGAATGCATTTGAGTATCATTTGATTCAATTAGCTTTGTTGATTGCATTTGAGTTTCATTTACTTGATATTAGCTATGTTTGACTTTGTTTGACTTTCATTTGATTCAATTAGCTTTGTTTGACTTCATTTGACTTTCATTTGATTCAATTAGCTTTGTTTGCCTTCATTTTACTTTAATTTGATTCAATTAGCTTTGTTGAATGCATTTGAGTTTCATTTGATTCAATTACCTTTGTTGAATGCATTTGAGTCTCATTTGATTCTATTAGCTATGTGTGACTTCATTTGACTTTAATTTGATTCAATTAGCTTTATTTAATTTTATTTTACTTTAATTTGATTCAATTAGCTTTGTTGAATATATTTGAGTTTAATTTGATTCAATGAGCTTTAATTGAATGCATTTGAGATTCATTTGATTCAATAAGTTTTGTTTGACTTCATTTGACTTTCATTTGATTCAATTAGCTTTGTTGAATGCATTTGAGTTTCATTTGATTATATTAGCTATGTTTGACTTTGTTTGACTTTTATTTGATTCAATTAGCTTTGTTTGACTTTATTTAACTTTAATTTGATTCAATTAGCTTTGTTGAATGCATTTGAGTTTCATTTGATTTAATTAGCTTTGTTGAATGCATTTGAGTTTATTTGATTCAATTAGCTTTGATGAATGTATTTGAGTTTCATTTGATTCAAGCTTTTTGGACTTCATTTGACTTTCGTTTGATACGATTAGCATTGTTTGACTTCATTTGATTCAATTAGCTTTGTTTGACTTCATTTTACTTTAATTTGATTCAATTAGCTTTGTTGAATGCATTTGAGTATCATTTGATTCAATTAGCTTTGTTGAATGCATTTGAGTTTCATTTGATTATATTAGATATGTTCGACTTTGTTTGACTTTCATTTGATTCAATTAGCTTTGTTTGACTTCATTTGACTTTTATTTGATTCAATTAGCTTTATTTGACTTCATTTTACTTTAATTTGATTCAATTAACTTTGTTGAATGCATTTGAGTTTTATTTGATTCAATTAGCTTTGTTGAATGCATTTGAGTATCATTTGATTCAATTAGCTTTGTCGAATGTGATGCATACGCATCTAGTTGCTCTAAGCTAACCAATCCAAAGTTTTTAATAAGTTTATTTAATTATTGGTTATGGTTAGTTTTGAGAATAAAAAAGGTTTTCAAGGGCTTTATTTGCTCTAATCCAAGTAGTAATGAGCAAGAACAAGCACGACCTAAGCTTAGGAACAAGGGCACTTGTATCCGATGATGCAGGAGCATCTAGCTCTATTAATACTATTACTAATCTTCTTGTAAATAATGATAATAATGCTTTAGAAATTCAGTTTTTGAGTTTAATTAGCACTAAGTGTCCTAGAGTGTTAGTTAAACGTTGTTAGATGTTTAGTCGGTTTTTAGAACATCTTTTGTAACGTTTTTGTTAATCTTTTCTTCTGAATTTTTGTAAGGTGCTTAGTCACCTATGTGCTTAAGCTAGTTGCTTAATCAAAGCATGATGCAGCTGCTTGCCTTGAGCCACTCAATGAAGAAAGTCCACAAAGGCTGCTGGGCGTGTAGAAAGAAGGAAAAAAAGCCTGAAGAAGAAATCAATGTGTAGCAGCCATTTCTCCACATTTTGGGACGTGTGACCAATGGATGGAAAGCTCTTCAAGTGTAGGAAACCCTCCAATTGGTTTCGTGGCCATTGGATGAGTTAATCATGAGATATGGACAGAAAGATGGAGAAAGGTCATAAAACCGGGTTCAACAACTCTTCCAGCTTTTAGCTTATTTTAATAGTATTTGTAGATCTTTGTTGGCTACTAAATTTTTACATGATGTACTATAAATAGTTAGTAGCTTGCTTGTAAAATTTAAGCTTGAATTAATGAAAAACCAGAGAGTTATCTCTTTTAGAAAACAAGTGTGTTTTCTGTCCAAAACCGGGATGGTTTTGTTTATCTAAAATCTTTGCTGTTTGCTTGTCATTCGTTGAGGTGAGAGCTAAGCACGTAAAGTAGGTTGTAGGACAAGTTGTTCCACCTTGTCTTAGCCTTGTTTGGTGGTTGTTGGGTTGTGAAAGTGGTGGTTGTTTGTCTTAGAACAAACCGGGTCAGTTTCTTTTAGTTCCTTTTTAACCGATTCTTAATTTCTCTTAACCAATGCTCTCATGTCCTTAATCAATATGTATCATTTGGTATCAGAGCTCATGGTTGTATGAGAGCAATCTTAAAATCCAAAAACATCACGAAACCTTTTCCCTAAAGCCTTAAACACAAAACTGCCGGAAAACTACCAGAAATTTAACTCTAAAGTTTGAGGCCATATCTGATTCATTTTTTTGTGTTTTTAGACGTATGATAGGTCTTTTTGGGGGGTTCAGGAAGTGAATTTTATGCTGGTAAATTTTGAGGCTCATTGGAGTTGATTTGCTATTAATCTGGGTTGGTTTATCTTAAGAGGTCCAAAACTGGCGAATTTTATTTAATCCAACTAGAAGCTTTCTATGAGTTGTTCTAGTTCTTAAGCCATGGGTGCCTTATACCAGAACTACAAACACACTCTAATTCCTAATTTTGATGGTTCACTTTGTCCATCCAAAATTCAGAAATGGCTTCACCAAGTTGATAAAGTTTATGAATGGTATGATCTTTCCGATTATGCTTTGATTGAACTAATCAAATTTTCTTTTGAAAAACATGCTTTAGAATGGTGGGAAGACTTAAAGGCCAAGAGAAGAAGAGATGGAAAACAGAAGATAAGCACTTGGAGTAAGTTGAGAAGAGAACTCAAGAAGGAGTTTTTGTCATGTTCTTATCAAAGGGGTTGTATATGTAATTCATGTACAAGAGAAAAACTCGATCTTTGTACTCATCAACTTCAAAAGAGTATTTGTCAACTTCAAGCCATGAAAGAAGATCTCCATCAACTTCAGCAACCTTTTGGAGACATTGAATTTGAAGTTACCAAAGAAGCCATCCCAAATGAAGAAACAACTATGAAGGCCGAATTCGCAATGGAAGAAAAGGAGGAAGTGGTCTCTTGTGAACCAAAGGAAGGCACAATGAAAGTGGAACCAGTAGAAGCACAACAACTCAAAAGTGACGATCAAGAATTGGAAGAAGATTTCAAAGTTCCTATAATATTATCCGAAAATTCTTATTTTGCGGGTTTACCAAGGAAAGTTAAAAACTTTGACACAATTTTCGAACCTCTTCCAAGTTGGTTAATCCAAACTTTTGGGGTTGAAGAACATATTGAAGATGAAAGGAGCCATGAAGAGGAGATTGTTGGTGAAAGTTTAAGCTTTCAATGCCCAAAAAACACTAACAAGATTCGAGGACGAATCTTTTTTCAAGAAGGGGAGTATGATGCATACGCATCTAGGCTAGCTCTAAGCTAACCAATCCAAAGTTTTTAATAAGTTTATTTAATTATTGGTTATGGTTAGTTTTGAGAATAAAAAGGTTTTCAAGGGCTTTATTTGCTCTAATCCAAGTAGTAATGAGCAAGAACAAGCACGACCTAAGCTTAGGAACAAGGGCACTTGTATCCGATGATGCAGGAGCATCTAGCTCTATTAATACTATTACTAATCTTCTTGTAAATAATGATAATAATGCTTTAGAAATTCAGTTTTTGAGTTTAATTAGCACTAAGTGTCCTAGAGTGTTAGTTAAACGTTGTTAGATGTTTAGTCGGTTTTAGAACATCTTTTGTAACGTTTTTGTTAATCTTTTCTTCTGAATTTTTGTAAGGTGCTTAGTCACCTATGTGCTTAAGCTAGTTGCTTAATCAAAGCATGATGCAGCTGCTTGCCTTGAGCCACTCAATGAAGAAAGTCCACAAAGGCTGCTGGGCGTGTAGAAAGAAGGAAAAAAGCCTGAAGAAGAAATCAATGTGTAGCAGCCATTTCTCCACATTTTGGGACGTGTGACCAATGGATGGAAAGCTCTTCAAGTGTAGGAAACCCTCCAATTGGTTTCGTGGCCATTGGATGAGTTAATCATGAGATATGGACAGAAAGATGGAGAAAGGTCATAAAACCGGGTTCAACAACTCTTCCAGCTTTTAGCTTATTTTAATAGTATTTGTAGATCTTTGTTGGCTACTAAATTTTTACATGATGTACTATAAATAGTTAGTAGCTTGCTTGTAAAATTTAAGCTTGAATTAATGAAAAACCAGAGAGTTATCTCTTTTAGAAAACAAGTGTGTTTTCTGTCCAAAACCGGGATGGTTTTGTTTATCTAAAATCTTTGCTGTTTGCTTGTCATTCGTTGAGGTGAGAGCTAAGCACGTAAAGTAGGTTGTAGGACAAGTTGTTCCACCTTGTCTTAGCCTTGTTTGGTGGTTGTTGGGTTGTGAAAGTGGTGGTTGTTTGTCTTAGAACAAACCGGGTCGTTTCTTTTAGTTCCTTTTTAACCGATTCTTAATTTCTCTTAACCAATGCTCTCATGTCCTTAATCAATATGTATCAGAATGCATTTGAGTTTCATTTGATTCAATTAGTTTTGTTGAATGCATTTGATTTTCAATTGATTCATTTAGCTTTGTTGAATGCATTTGAGTATCATTTGATTCAATTAGCTTTGTTGATTGCATTTGAGTTTCATTTGCTGATATTAGCTATGTTTGACTTTGTTTGACTTTCATTTGATTCAATTAGCTTTGTTTGACTTCATTTGACTTTCATTTTGATTCAATTAGCTTTGTTTGACTTCATTTTACTTTAATTTGATTCAATTAGCTTTGTTGAATGCATTTGAGTTTCATTTGATTCAATTACCTTTGTTGAATGCATTTGAGTCTCATTTGATTCTATTAGCTATGTGTGACTTCATTTGACTTTAATTTGATTCAATTAGCTTTATTTGATTTTATTTTACTTTAATTTGATTCAATTAGCTTTGTTGAATATATTTGAGTTTAATTTGATTCAATGAGCTTTAATTGAATGCATTTGAGATTCATTTGATTCAATAAGTTTTGTTTGACTTCATTTGACTTTCATTTGATTCAATTAGCTTTGTTGAATGCATTTGAGTTTCATTTACTTATATTAGCTATGTTTGACTTTGTTTGACTTTCATTTGATTCAATTAGCTTTGTTTGACTTCATTTAACTTTAATTTGATTCAATTAGCTTTGTTGAATGCATTTGAGTTTCATTTGATTTAATTAGCTTTGTTGAATGCATTTGAGTTTATTTGATTCAATTAGCTTTGATGAATGCATTTGAGTTTCATTTGATTCAAGCTTTTTTGGACTTCATTTGACTTTCGTTTGATACGATTAGCATTGTTTGACTTCATTTGATTCAATTAGCTTTGTTTGACTTCATTTTACTTTAATTTGATTCAATTAGCTTTGTTGAATGCATTTGAGTATCATTTGATTCAATTAGCTTTGTTGAATGCATTTGAGTTTCATTTGATTATATTAGCTATGTCTGACTTTGTTTGACTTTCATTTGATTCAATTAGCTTTGTTTGACTTCATTTGACTTTTATTTGATTTAATTAGCTTTGTTTGACTTCATTTTACTTTAATTTGATTCAATTAGCTTTGTTGAATGCATTTGAGTTTTATTTGATTCAATTAGCTTTGTTGAATGCATTTGAGTATCATTTGATTCAATTAGCTTTGTTGAATGCATTTGAGTTTCATTTGATTCAATTAGTTTTGTTGAATGCATTTGATTTTCAATTGATTCATTTAGCTTTGTTGAATGCATTTGAGTATCATTTGATTCAATTAGCTTTGTTGATTGCATTTGAGTTTCATTTACTGATATTAGCTATGTTTGACTTTGTTTGAGTTTTATTTGATTAAATCAGCTTTGTTGAATGCATTTGAGTATCATTTGATTCAATTAGCTTTGTTTAATGCATTTGAGTTTCATTTGATTCAATTAGTTTTGTTGAATGCATTTGATTTTCAATTGATTCATTTAGCTTTGTTGAATGCATTTGAGTATCATTTGATTCAATTAGCTTTGTTGATTGCATTTGATTTTCATTTACTGACATTAGCTATGTTTGACTTTCATTTGATTCAATTAGCTTTGTTTGACTTCATTTAACTTTAATTTGATTCAATTAGCTTTGTTGAATGCATTTGAGTTTCATTTGATTTAATTAGCTTTGTTGAATGCATTTGAGTTTATTTGATTCAATTAGCTTTGATGAATGCATTTGAGTTTCATTTGATTCAAGCTTTTTTGGACTTCATTTGACTTTCGTTTGATACGATTAGCATTGTTTGACTTCATTTGATTCAATTAGCTTTGTTTGACTTCATTTTACTTTAATTTGATTCAATTAGCTTTGTTGAATGCATTTGAGTTTCATTTGATTCAATTACCTTTGTTGAATGCATTTGAGTCTCATTTGATTCTATTAGCTATGTGTGACTTCATTTGACTTTAATTTGATTCAATTAGCTTTATTTGATTTTATTTTACTTTAATTTGATTCAATTAGCTTTATTTGATTTTATTTTACTTTAATTTGATTCAATTAGCTTTCTTGAATATATTTGAGTTTAATTTGATTCAATGAGCTTTAATTGAATGCATTTGAGATTCATTTGATTCAATAAGTTTTGTTTGACTTCATTTGACTTTCATTTGATTCAATTAGCTTTGTTGAATGCATTTGAGTTTCATTTGATTATATTAGCTATGTTTGACTTTGTTTGACTTTTATTTGATTCAATTAGCTTTGTTTGACTTCATTTAACTTTAATTTGATTCAATTAGCTTTGTTGAATGCATTTGAGTTTCATTTGATTTAATTAGCTTTGTTGAATGCATTTGAGTTTATTTGATTCAATTAGCTTTGATGAATGCATTTGAGTTTCATTTGATTCAAGCTTTTTGGACTTCATTTGACTTTCGTTTGATACGATTAGCATTGTTTGACTTCATTTGATTCAATTAGCTTTGTTTGACTTCATTTTACTTTAATTTGATTCAATTAGCTTTGTTGAATGCATTTGAGTATCATTTGATTCAATTAGCTTTGTTGAATGCATTTGAGTTTCATTTGATTATATTAGCTATGTCCGACTTTGTTTGACTTTCATTTGATTCAATTAGCTTTGTTTGACTTCATTTGACTTTTATTTGATTTAATTAGCTTTGTTTGACTTCATTTTACTTTAATTTGATTCAATTAGCTTTGTTGAATGCATTTGAGTTTTATTTGATTCAATTAGCTTTGTTGAATGCATTTGAGTATCATTTGATTCAATTAGCTTTGTTGAATGCATTTGAGTTTCATTTGATTCAATTAGTTTTGTTGAATGCATTTGATTTTCAATTGATTCATTTAGCTTTGTTGAATGCATTTGAGTATCATTTGATTCAATTAGCTTTGTTGATTGCATTTGAGTTTCATTTACCGGATATTAGCTATGTTTGACTTTGTTTGACTTTCATTTGATTCAATTAGCTTTGTTTGACTTCATTTTACTTTAATTTGATTCAATTAGCTTTGTTGAATGCATTTGAGTATCATTTGATTCAATTAGCTTTGTTGATTGCATTTGAGTTTCATTTACTGATATTAGCTATGTTTGACTTTGTTTGACTTTCATTTGATTCAATTAGCTTTGTTTGACTTCATTTGACTTTTATTTGATTCAATTAGCTTTGTTTGCCTTCATTTTACTTTAATTTGATTCAATTAGCTTTGTTGAATGCATTTGAGTTTCATTTGATTCAATTACCTTTGTTGAATGCATTTGAGTCTCATTTGATTCTATTAGCTATGTGTGACTTCATTTGACTTTAATTTGATTCAATTAGCTTTATTTAATTTTATTTTACTTTAATTTGATTCAATTAGCTTTGTTGAATATATTTGAGTTTAATTTGATTCAATGAGCTTTAATTGAATGCATTTGAGATTCATTTGATTCAATAAGTTTTGTTTGACTTCATTTGACTTTCATTTGATTCAATTAGCTTTGTTGAATGCATTTGAGTTTCATTTGATTATATTAGCTATGTTTGACTTTGTTTGACTTTTATTTGATTCAATTAGCTTTGTTTGACTTTATTTAACTTTAATTTGATTCAATTAGCTTTGTTGAATGCATTTGAGTATCATTTGATTCAATTAGCTTTGTTGATTGCATTTGAGTTTCATTTACTGATATTAGCTATGTTTGACTTTGTTTGACTTTCATTTGATTCAATTAGCTTTGTTTGACTTCATTTGACTTTCATTTGATTCAATTAGCTTTGTTTGCCTTCATTTTACTTTAATTTGATTCAATTAGCTTTGTTGAATGATTTTTGAGTTTCATTTGATTCAATTACCTTTGTTGAATGCATTTGAGTCTCATTTGATTCTATTAGCTATGTGTGACTTCATTTGACTTTAATTTGATTCAATTAGCTTTATTTGATTTTATTTTACTTTAATTTGATTCAATTAGCTTTGTTGAATATGTTTGAGTTTAATTTGATTCAATGAGCTTTAATTGAATGCATTTGAGATTCATTTGATTCAATAAGTTTTGTTTGACTTCATTTGACTTTCATTTGATTCAATTAGCTTTGTTGAATGCATTTGAGTTTCATTTGATTATATTAGCTATGTTTGACTTTGTTTGACTTTCATTTGATTCAATTAGCTTTGTTTGACTTCATTTAACTTTAATTTGATTCAATTAGCTTTGTTGAATGCATTTGAGTTTCATTTAATTTAATTAGCTTTGTTGAATGCATTTGAGTTTATTTGATTCAATTAGCTTTGATGAATGCATTTGAGTTTCATTTGATTCAAGCTTTTTGGACTTCATTTGACTTTCGTTTGATACGATTAGCATTGTTTGACTTCATTTGATTCAATTAGCTTTGTTTGACTTCATTTTACTTTAATTTGATTCAATTAGCTTTGTTGAATGCATTTGAGTATCATTTGATTCAATTAGCTTTGTTGAATGCATTTGAGTTTATTTGATTCAATTAGCTTTGATGAATGCATTTGAGTTTCATTTGATTCAAGCTTTTTTGGACTTCATTTGACTTTCGTTTGATACGATTAGCATTGTTTGACTTCATTTGATTCAATTAGCTTTGTTTGACTTCATTTTACTTTAATTTGATTCAATTAGCTTTGTTGAATGCATTTGAGTATCATTTGATTCAATTAGCTTTGTTGAATGCATTTGAGTTTCATTTGATTATATTAGCTATGTCTGACTTTGTTTGACTTTCATTTGATTCAATTAGCTTTGTTTGACTTCATTTGACTTTTATTTGATTTAATTAGCTTTGTTTGACTTCATTTTACTTTAATTTGATTCAATTAGCTTTGTTGAATGCATTTGAGTTTTATTTGATTCAATTAGCTTTGTTGAATGCATTTGAGTATCATTTGATTCAATTAGCTTTGTTGAATGCATTTGAGTTTCATTTGATTCAATTAGTTTTGTTGAATGCATTTGATTTTCAATTGATTCATTTAGCTTTGTTGAATGCATTTGAGTATCATTTGATTCAATTAGCTTTGTTGATTGCATTTGAGTTTCATTTACTGATATTAGCTATGTTTGACTTTGTTTGACTTTCATTTGATTCAATTAGCTTTGTTTGACTTCATTTTACTTTAATTTGATTCAATTAGCTTTGTTGAATGCATTTGAGTATCATTTGATTCAATTAGCTTTGTTGATTGCATTTGAGTTTCATTTACCGATATTAGCTATGTTTGACTTTGTTTGACTTTCATTTGATTCAATTAGCTTTGTTTGACTTCATTTGACTTTTATTTGATTCAATTAGCTTTGTTTGCCTTCATTTTACTTTAATTTGATTCAATTAGCTTTGTTGAATGCATTTGAGTTTCATTTGATTCAATTACCTTTGTTGAATGCATTTGAGTCTCATTTGATTCTATTAGCTATGTGTGACTTCATTTGACTTTAATTTGATTCAATTAGCTTTATTTGATTTTATTTTACTTTAATTTGATTCAATTAGCTTTGTTGAATATATTTGAGTTTAATTTGATTCAATGAGCTTTAATTGAATGCATTTGTGATTCATTTGATTCAATAAGTTTTGTTTGACTTCATTTGACTTTCATTTGATTCAATTAGCTTTGTTGAATGCATTTGAGTTTCATTTGATTATATTAGCTATGTTTGACTTTGTTTGACTTTTATTTGATTCAATTAGCTTTGTTTGACTTCATTTAACTTTAATTTGATTCAATTAGCTTTGTTGAATGCATTTGAGTATCATTTGATTCAATTAGCTTTGTTGATTGCATTTGAGTTTCATTTACTGATATTAGCTATGTTTGACTTTGTTTGACTTTCATTTGATTCAATTAGCTTTGTTTGACTTCATTTGACTTTCATTTGATTCAATTAGCTTTGTTTGCCTTCATTTTACTTTAATTTGATTCAATTAGCTTTGTTGAATGCATTTGAGTTTCATTTGATTCAATTACCTTTGTTGAATGCATTTGAGTCTCATTTGATTCTATTAGCTATGTGTGACTTCATTTGACTTTAATTTGATTCAATTAGCTTTATTTGATTTTATTTTACTTTAATTTGATTCAATTAGCTTTGTTGAATATGTTTGAGTTTAATTTGATTCAATGAGCTTTAATTGAATGCATTTGAGATTCATTTGATTCAATAAGTTTTGTTTGACTTCATTTGACTTTCATTTGATTCAATTAGCTTTGTTGAATACATTTGAGTTTCATTTGATTATATTAGCTATGTTTGACTTTGTTTGACTTTCATTTGATTCAATTAGCTTTGTTTGACTTCATTTAACTTTAATTTGATTCAATTAGCTTTGTTGAATGCATTTGAGTTTCATTTAATTTAATTAGCTTTGTTGAATGCATTTGAGTTTATTTGATTCAATTAGCTTTGATGAATGCATTTGAGTTTCATTTGATTCAAGCTTTTTTGGACTTCATTTGACTTTCGTTTGATACGATTAGCATTGTTTGACTTCATTTGATTCAATTAGCTTTGTTTGACTTCATTTTACTTTAATTTGATTCAATTAGCTTTGTTGAATGCATTTGAGTATCATTTGATTCAATTAGCTTTGTTGAATGCATTTGAGTTTATTTGATTCAATTAGCTTTGATGAATGCATTTGAGTTTCATTTGATTCAAGCTTTTTTGACTTCATTTGACTTTCGTTTGATACGATTAGCATTGTTTGACTTCATTTGATTCAATTAGCTTTGTTTGACTTCATTTTACTTTAATTTGATTCAATTAGCTTTGTTGAATGCATTTGAGTATCATTTGATTCAATTAGCTTTGTTGATTGCATTTGAGTTTCATTTGCTTGATATTAGCTATGTTTGACTTTGTTTGACTTTCATTTGATTCAATTAGCTTTGTTTGACTTCATTTGACTTTCATTTGATTCAATTAGCTTTGTTTGCCTTCATTTTACTTTAATTTGATTCAATTAGCTTTGTTGAATGCATTTGAGTTTCATTTGATTCAATTAGTTTTGTTGAATGCATTTGATTTTCAATTGATTCATTTAGCTTTGTTGAATGCATTTGAGTATCATTTGATTCAATTAGCTTTGTTGATTGCATTTGAGTTTCATTTACTGATATTAGCTATGTTTGACTTTGTTTGACTTTCATTTGATTCAATTAGCTTTGTTTGACTTCATTTGACTTTCATTTGATTCAATTAGCTTTGTTTGCCTTCATTTTACTTTAATTTGATTCAATTAGCTTTGTTGAATGCATTTGAGTTTCATTTGATTCAATTACCTTTGTTGAATGCATTTGAGTCTCATTTGATTCTATTAGCTATGTGTGACTTCATTTGACTTTAATTTGATTCAATTAGCTTTATTTGATTTTATTTTACTTTAATTTGATTCAATTAGCTTTGTTGAATATGTTTGAGTTTAATTTGATTCAATGAGCTTTAATTGAATGCATTTGAGATTCATTTGATTCAATAAGTTTTGTTTGACTTCATTTCACTTTCATTTGATTCAATTAGCTTTGTTGAATGCATTTGAGTTTCATTTGATTATATTAGCTATGTTTGACTTTGTTTGACTTTCATTTGATTCAATTAGCTTTGTTTGACTTCATTTAACTTTAATTTGATTCAATTAGCTTTGTTGAATGCATTTGAGTTTCATTTGATTTAATTAGCTTTGTTGAATGCATTTGAGTTTATTTGATTCAATTAGCTTTGATGAATGCATTTGAGTTTCATTTGATTCAAGCTTTTTTGGACTTCATTTGACTTTCGTTTGATACGATTAGCATTGTTTGACTTCATTTGATTCAATTAGCTTTGTTTGACTTCATTTTACTTTAATTTGATTCAATTAGCTTTGTTGAATGCATTTGAGTATCATTTGATTCAATTAGCTTTGTTGAATGCATTTGAGTTTATTTGATTCAATTAGCTTTGATGAATGCATTTGAGTTTCATTTGATTCAAGCTTTTTTGGACTTCATTTGACTTTCGTTTGATACGATTAGCATTGTTTGACTTTATTTGATTCAATTAGCTTTGTTTGACTTCATTTTACTTTAATTTGATTCAATTAGCTTTGTTGAATGCATTTGAGTATCATTTGATTCAATTAGCTTTGTTGATTGCATTTGAGTTTCATTTACTGATATTAGCTATGTTTGACTTTGTTTGACTTTCATTTGATTCAATTAGCTTTGTTTGACTTCATTTGACTTTCATTTGATTCAATTAGCTTTGTTTGCCTTCATTTTACTTTAATTTGATTCAATTAGCTTTGTTGAATGCATTTGAGTTTCATTTGATTCAATTACCTTTGTTGAATGCATTTGAGTCTCATTTGATTCTATTAGCTATGTGTGACTTCATTTGACTTTAATTTGATTCAATTAGCTTTATTTGATTTTATTTTACTTTAATTTGATTCAATTAGCTTTGTTGAATATATTTGAGTTTAATTTGATTCAATGAGCTTTAATTGAATGCATTTGAGATTCATTTGATTCAATAAGTTTTGTTTGACTTCATTTGACTTTCATTTGATTCAATTAGCTTTGTTGAATGCATTTGAGTTTCATTTGATTATATTAGCTATGTTTGACTTTGTTTGACTTTTATTTGATTCAATTAGCTTTGTTTGACTTCATTTAACTTTAATTTGATTCAATTAGCTTTGTTGAATGCATTTGAGTTTCATTTGATTTAATTAGCTTTGTTGAATGCATTTGAGTTTATTTGATTCAATTAGCTTTGTTGAATGCATTTGAGTTTCATTTGATTCAAGCTTTTTTGGACTTCATTTGACTTTCGTTTGATACGATTAGCATTGTTTGACTTCATTTGATTCAATTAGCTTTGTTTGACTTCATTTTACTTTAATTTGATTCAATTAGCTTTGTTGAATGCATTTGAGTATCATTTGATTCAATTAGCTTTGTTGAATGCATTTGAGTTTCATTTGTTTATATTAGCTATGTCTCGACTTTGTTTGACTTTCATTTGATTCAATTAGCTTTGTTTGACTTCATTTGACTTTTATTTGATTTAATTAGCTTTGTTTGACTTCATTTTACTTTAATTTGATTCAATTAGCTTTGTTGAATGCATTTGAGTTTTATTTGATTCAATTAGCTTTGTTGAATGCATTTGAGTATCATTTGATTCAATTAGCTTTGTTGAATGCATTTGAGTTTCATTTGATTCAATTAGTTTTGTTGAATGCATTTGATTTTCAATTGATTCATTTAGCTTTGTTGAATGCATTTGAGTATCATTTGATTCAATTAGCTTTGTTGATTGCATTTGAGTTTCATTTGCCGATATTAGCTATGTTTGACTTTGTTTGACTTTCATTTGATTCAATTAGCTTTGTTTGACTTCATTTTACTTTAATTTGATTCAATTAGCTTTGTTGAATGCATTTGAGTATCATTTGATTCAATTAGCTTTGTTGATTGCATTTGAGTTTCATTTACCGATATTAGCTATGTTTGACTTTGTTTGACTTTCATTTGATTCAATTAGCTTTGTTTGACTTCATTTGACTTTCATTTGATTCAATTAGCTTTGTTTGACTTTGTTTGACTTTTATTTGATTCAATTAGCTTTGTTTGACTTCATTTAACTTTAATTTGATTCAATTAGCTTTGTTGAATGCATTTGAGTTTCATTTGATTTAATTAGCTTTGTTGAATGCATTTGAATTTATTTGATTCAATTAGCTTTGATGAATGCATTTGAGTTTCATTTGATTCAAGCTTTTTTGGACTTCATTTGACTTTCGTTTGATACGATTAGCATTGTTTGACTTCATTTGATTCAATTAGCTTTGTTGAATGCATTTGAGTTTCATTTGATTCAATTACCTTTGTTGAATGCATTTGAGTCTCATTTGATTCTATTAGCTATGTGTGACTTCATTTGACTTTAATTTGATTCAATTAGCTTTATTTAATTTTATTTTACTTTAATTTGATTCAATTAGCTTTGTTGAATATATTTGAGTTTAATTTGATTCAATGAGCTTTAATTGACTGCATTTGAGATTCATTTGATTCAATAAGTTTTGTTTGACTTCATTTGACTTTCATTTGATTCAATTAGCTTTGTTGAATGCATTTGAGTTTCATTTGATTATATTAGCTATGTTTGACTTTGTTTGACTTTTATTTGATTCAATTAGCTTTGTTTGACTTCATTTAACTTTAATTTGATTCAATTAGCTTTGTTGAATGCATTTGAGTTTCATTTGATTTAATTAGCTTTGTTGAATGCATTTGAGTTTATTTGATTCAATTAGCTTTGATGAATGCATTTGAGTTTCATTTGATTCAAGCTTTTTTGGACTTCATTTGACTTTCGTTTGATACGATTAGCATTGTTTGACTTCATTTGATTCAATTAGCTTTGTTTGACTTCATTTTACTTTAATTTGATTCAATTAGCTTTGTTGAATGCATTTGAGTATCATTTGATTCAATTAGCTTTGTTGAATGCATTTGAGTTTCATTTGATTATATTAGATATGTCTGACTTTGTTTGACTTTCATTTGATTCAATTAGCTTTGTTTGACTTCATTTGACTTTTATTTGATTCAATTAGCTTTATTTGACTTCATTTTACTTTAATTTGATTCAATTAACTTTGTTGAATGCATTTGAGTTTTATTTGATTCAATTAGCTTTGTTGAATGCATTTGAGTATCATTTGATTCAATTAGCTTTGTTGAATGCATTTGAGTTTCATTTGATTCAATTAGTTTTGTTGAATGCATTTGATTTTCAATTGATTCATTTAGCTTTGTTGAATGCATTTGAGTATCATTTGATTCAATTAGCTTTGTTGATTGCATTTGAGTTTCATTTGCTGATATTAGCTATGTTTGACTTTGTTTGACTTTCATTTGATTCAATTAGCTTTGTTTGACTTCATTTGACTTTCATTTGATTCAATTAGCTTTGTTGAATGCATTTGAGTTTCATTTGATTCAATTAGCTTTGTTGAATGCATTTGAGTCTCATTTGATTCTATTAGCTATGTGTGACTTCATTTGACTTTAATTTGATTCAATTAGCTTTATTTGATTTTATTTTACTTTAATTTGATTCAATTAGCTTTGTTGAATATATTTGAGTTTAATTTGATTCAATGAGCTTTAATTGAATGCATTTGAGATTCATTTGATTCAATAAGTTTTGTTTGACTTCATTTGACTTTCATTTGATTCAATTAGCTTTGTTGAATGCATTTGAGTTTCATTTACTTATATTAGCTATGTTTGACTTTGTTTGACTTTCATTTGATTCAATTAGCTTTGTTTGACTTCATTTAACTTTAATTTGATTCAATTAGCTTTGTTGAATGCATTTGAGTTTCATTTGATTTAATTAGCTTTGTTGAATGCATTTGAGTTTATTTGATTCAATTAGCTTTGATGAATGCATTTGAGTTTCATTTGATTCAAGCTTTTTTGGACTTCATTTGACTTTCGTTTGATACGATTAGCATTGTTTGACTTCATTTGATTCAATTAGCTTTGTTTGACTTCATTTTACTTTAATTTGATTCAATTAGCTTTGTTGAATGCATTTGAGTATCATTTGATTCAATTAGCTTTGTTGAATGCATTTGAGTTTCATTTGATTATATTAGCTATGTCTCGACTTTGTTTGACTTTCATTTGATTCAATTAGCTTTGTTTGACTTCATTTGACTTTTATTTGATTTAATTAGCTTTGTTTGACTTCATTTTACTTTAATTTGATTCAATTAGCTTTGTTGAATGCATTTGAGTTTTATTTGATTCAATTAGCTTTGTTGAATGCATTTGAGTATCATTTGATTCAATTAGCTTTGTTGAATGCATTTGAGTTTCATTTGATTCAATTAGTTTTGTTGAATGCATTTGATTTTCAATTGATTCATTTAGCTTTGTTGAATTCATTTGAGTATCATTTGATTCAATTAGCTTTGTTGATTGCATTTGAGTTTCATTTACCGATATTAGCTATGTTTGACTTTGTTTGACTTTCATTTGATTCAATTAGCTTTGTTTGACTTCATTTGACTTTCATTTGATTCAATTAGCTTTGTTTGCCTTCATTTTACTTTAATTTGATTCAATTAGCTTTGTTGAATGCATTTGAGTTTCATTTGATTCAATTACCTTTGTTGAATGCATTTGAGTCTCATTTGATTCTATTAGCTATGTGTGACTTCATTTGACTTTAATTTGATTCAATTAGCTTTATTTGATTTTATTTTACTTTAATTTGATTCAATTAGCTTTGTTGAATATGTTTGAGTTTAATTTGATTCAATGAGCTTTAATTGAATGCATTTGAGATTCATTTGATTCAATAAGTTTTGTTTGACTTCATTTGACTTTCATTTGATTCAATTAGCTTTGTTGAATGCATTTGAGTTTCATTTGATTATATTAGCTATGTTTGACTTTGTTTGACTTTCATTTGATTCAATTAGCTTTGTTTGACTTCATTTAACTTTAATTTGATTCAATTAGCTTTGTTGAATGCATTTGAGTTTCATTTGATTTAATTAGCTTTGTTGAATGCATTTGAGTTTATTTGATTCAATTAGCTTTGATGAATGCATTTGAGTTTCATTTGATTCAAGCTTTTTGGACTTCATTTGACTTTCGTTTGATACGATTAGCATTGTTTGACTTCATTTGATTCAATTAGCTTTGTTTGACTTCATTTTACTTTAATTTGATTCAATTAGCTTTGTTGAATGCATTTGAGTATCATTTGATTCAATTAGCTTTGTTGAATGCATTTGAGTTTCATTTGATTATATTAGCTATGTCCGACTTTGTTTGACTTTCATTTGATTCAATTAGCTTTGTTTGACTTCATTTGACTTTTATTTGATTCAATTAGCTTTGTTTGACTTCATTTTACTTTAATTTGATTCAATTAGCTTTGTTGAATGCATTTGAGTTTTATTTGATTCAATTAGCTTTGTTGAATGCATTTGAGTATCATTTGATTCAATTAGCTTTGTTTAATGCATTTGAGTTTCATTTGATTCAATTAGTTTTGTTGAATGCATTTGATTTTCAATTGATTCATTTAGCTTTGTTGAATGCATTTGAGTATCATTTGATTCAATTAGCTTTGTTGATTGCATTTGAGTTTCATTTACTGATATTAGCTATGTTTGACTTTCATTTGATTCAATTAGCTTTGTTTGACTTCATTTGACTTTCATTTGATTCAATTAGCTTTGTTTGACTTCATTTTACTTTAATTTGATTCAATTAGCTTTGTTGAATGCATTTGAGTTTCATTTGATTCAATTACCTTTGTTGAATGCATTTGAGTCTCATTTGATTCTATTAGCTATGTGTGACTTCATTTGACTTTAATTTGATTCAATTAGCTTAATTGATTTATTTACTTAATTTGATTCAATTAGCTTTATTTGATTTTATTTTACTTTAATTTGATTCAATTAGCTTTGTTGAATATATTTGAGTTTAATTTGATTCAATGAGCTTTAATTGAATGCATTTGAGATTCATTTGATTCAATAAGTTTTGTTTGACTTCATTTGACTTTCATTTGATTCAATTAGCTTTGTTGAATGCATTTGAGTTTCATTTGATTATATTAGCTATGTTTGACTTTGTTTGACTTTCATTTGATTCAATTAGCTTTGTTTGACTTCATTTAACTTTAATTTGATTCAATTAGCTTTGTTGAATGCATTTGAGTTTCATTTGATTTAATTAGCTTTGTTGAATGCATTTGAGTTTATTTGATTCAATTAGCTTTGATGAATGCATTTGAGTTTCATTTGATTCAAGCTTTTTGGACTTCATTTGACTTTCGTTTGATACGATTAGCATTGTTTGACTTCATTTGATTCAATTAGCTTTGTTTGACTTCATTTTACTTTAATTTGATTCAATTAGCTTTGTTGAATGCATTTGAGTATCATTTGATTCAATTAGCTTTGTTGAATGCATTTGAGTTTCATTTGATTATATTAGCTATGTCCGACTTTGTTTGACTTTCATTTGATTCAATTAGCTTTGTTTGACTTCATTTGACTTTTATTTGATTCAATTAGCTTTGTTTGACTTCATTTTACTTTAATTTGATTCAATTAGCTTTGTTGAATGCATTTGAGTTTTATTTGATTCAATTAGCTTTGTTGAATGCATTTGAGTATCATTTGATTCAATTAGCTTTTGTTGAATGCATTTGAGTTTCATTTGATTCAATTAGTTTTGTTGAATGCATTTGATTTTCAATTGATTCATTTAGCTTTGTTGAATGCATTTGAGTATCATTTGATTCAATTAGCTTTGTTGATTGCATTTGAGTTTCATTTGATTGATATTAGCTATGTTTGACTTTGTTTGACTTTTATTTGATTTAATTAGCTTTGTTTGACTTCATTTTACTTTAATTTGATTCAATTAGCTTTGTTGAATGCATTTGAGTATCATTTGATTCAATTAGCTTTGTTGATTGCATTTGAGTTTCATTTGATTGATATTAGCTATGTTTGACTTTGTTTGACTTTCATTTGATTCAATTAGCTTTGTTTGACTTCATTTGACTTTCATTTGATTCAATTAGCTTTGTTTGACTTCATTTTACTTTAATTTGATTCAATTAGCTTTGTTGAATGCATTTGAGTTTCATTTGATTCAATTACCTTTGTTGAATGCATTTGAGTCTCATTTGATTCTATTAGCTATGTGTGACTTCATTTGACTTTAATTTGATTCAATTAGCTTTATTTGATTTTATTTTACTTTAATTTGATTCAATTAGCTTTGTTGAATATATTTGAGTTTAATTTGATTCAATGAGCTTTAATTGAATGCATTTGAGATTCATTTGATTCAATAAGTTTTGTTTGACTTCATTTGACTTTCATTTGATTCAATTAGCTTTGTTGAATGCATTTGAGTTTCATTTGATTATATTAGCTATGTTTGACTTTGTTTGACTTTTATTTGATTCAATTAGCTTTGTTTGACTTCATTTAACTTTAATTTGATTCAATTAGCTTTGTTGAATGCATTTGAGTTTCATTTGATTTAATTAGCTTTGTTGAATGCATTTGAGTTTATTTGATTCAATTAGCTTTGATGAATGCATTTGAGTTTCATTTGATTCAAGCTTTTTTGGACTTCATTTGACTTTCGTTTGATACGATTAGCATTGTTTGACTTCATTTGATTCAATTAGCTTTGTTTGACTTCATTTTACTTTAATTTGATTCAATTAGCTTTGTTGAATGCATTTGAGTATCATTTGATTCAATTAGCTTTGTTGAATGCATTTGAGTTTCATTTGATTATATTAGCTATGTCCGACTTTGTTTGACTTTCATTTGATTCAATTAGCTTTGTTTGACTTCATTTGACTTTTATTTGATTCAATTAGCTTTGTTTGACTTCATTTTACTTTAATTTGATTCAATTAGCTTTGTTGAATGCATTTGAGTTTTATTTGATTCAATTAGCTTTGTTGAATGCATTTGAGTATCATTTGATTCAATTAGCTTTGTTGAATGCATTTGAGTTTCATTTGATTCAATTAGTTTTGTTGAATGCATTTGATTTTCAATTGATTCATTTAGCTTTGTTGAATGCATTTGAGTATCATTTGATTCAATTAGCTTTGTTGATTGCATTTGAGTTTCATTTGCGATATTAGCTATGTTTGACTTTCATTTGATTCAATTAGCTTTGTTTGACTTCATTTGACTTTCATTTGATTCAATTAGCTTTGTTTGACTTCATTTTACTTTAATTTGATTCAATTAGCTTTGTTGAATGCATTTGAGTTTCATTTGATTCAATTACCTTTGTTGAATGCATTTGAGTCTCATTTGATTCTATTAGCTATGTGTGACTTCATTTGACTTTAATTTGATTCAATTAGCTTAATTTGATTTTATTTTACTTTAATTTGATTCAATTAGCTTTATTTGATTTTATTTTACTTTAATTTGATTCAATTAGCTTTGTTGAATATATTTGAGTTTAATTTGATTCAATGAGCTTTAATTGAATGCATTTGAGATTCATTTGATTCAATAAGTTTTGTTTGACTTCATTTGACTTTCATTTGATTCAATTAGCTTTGTTGAATGCATTTGAGTTTCATTTGATTATATTAGCTATGTTTGACTTTGTTTGACTTTTATTTGATTCAATTAGCTTTGTTTGACTTCATTTAACTTTAATTTGATTCAATTAGCTTTGTTGAATGCATTTGAGTTTCATTTGATTTAATTAGCTTTGTTGAATGCATTTGAGTTTATTTGATTCAATTAGCTTTGATGAATGCATTTGAGTTTCATTTGATTCAAGCTTTTTGGACTTCATTTGACTTTCGTTTGATACGATTAGCATTGTTTGACTTCATTTGATTCAATTAGCTTTGTTTGACTTCATTTTACTTTAATTTGATTCAATTAGCTTTGTTGAATGCATTTGAGTATCATTTGATTCAATTAGCTTTGTTGAATGCATTTGAGTTTCATTTGATTATATTAGCTATGTCGACTTTGTTTGACTTTCATTTGATTCAATTAGCTTTGTTTGACTTCATTTGACTTTTATTTGATTCAATTAGCTTTGTTTGACTTCATTTTACTTTAATTTGATTCAATTAGCTTTGTTGAATGCATTTGAGTTTTATTTGATTCAATTAGCTTTGTTGAATGCATTTGAGTATCATTTGATTCAATTAGCTTTGTTGAATGCATTTGAGTTTCATTTGATTCAATTAGTTTTGTTGAATGCATTTGATTTTCAATTGATTCATTTAGCTTTGTTGAATGCATTTGAGTATCATTTGATTCAATTAGCTTTGTTGATTGCATTTGAGTTTCATTTGACGATATTAGCTATGTTTGACTTTGTTTGACTTTCATTTGATTCAATTAGCTTTGTTTGACTTCATTTTACTTTAATTTGATTCAATTAGCTTTGTTGAATGCATTTGAGTATCATTTGATTCAATTAGCTTTGTTGATTGCATTTGAGTTTCATTTCCGATATTAGCTATGTTTGACTTTGTTTGACTTTCATTTGATTCAATTAGCTTTGTTTGACTTCATTTGACTTTCATTTGATTCAATTAGCTTTGTTTGCTTTCATTTTACTTTAATTTGATTCAATTAGCTTTGTTGAATGCATTTGAGTTTCATTTGATTCAATTACCTTTGTTGAATGCATTTGAGTCTCATTTGATTCTATTAGCTATGTGTGACTTCATTTGACTTTAATTTGATTCAATTAGCTTTATTTGATTTTATTTTACTTTAATTTGATTCAATTAGCTTTGTTGAATATATTTGAGTTTAATTTGATTCAATGAGCTTTAATTGAATGCATTTGAGATTCATTTGATTCAATAAGTTTTGTTTGACTTCATTTGACTTTCATTTGATTCAATTAGCTTTGTTGAATGCATTTGAGTTTCATTTGATTATATTAGCTATGTTTGACTTTGTTTGACTTTCATTTGATTCAATTAGCTTTGTTTGACTTCATTTAACTTTAATTTGATTCAATTAGCTTTGTTGAATGCATTTGAGTTTCATTTGATTTAATTAGCTTTGTTGAATGCATTTGAGTTTATTTGATTCAATTAGCTTTGATGAATGCATTTGAGTTTCATTTGATTCAAGCTTTTTTGGACTTCATTTGACTTTCGTTTGATACGATTAGCATTGTTTGACTTCATTTGATTCAATTAGCTTTGTTTGACTTCATTTTACTTTAATTTGATTCAATTAGCTTTGTTGAATGCATTTGAGTATCATTTGATTCAATTAGCTTTGTTGAATGCATTTGAGTTTCATTTGATTCAATTAGCTTTGTTGAATGCATTTGAGTTTCATTTGATTCAAGCTTTTTTGGACTTCATTTGACTTTCGTTTGATACGATTAGCATTGTTTGACTTCATTTGGATTCAATTAGCTTTGTTTGACTTCATTTTACTTTAATTTTATTCAATTAGCTTTGTTGAATGCATTTGAGTATCATTTGATTCAATTAGCTTTGTTGAATGCATTTGAGTTTCATTTGATGATATTAGCTATGTTTGACTTTGTTTGACTTTCATTTGATTCAATTAGCTTTGTTTGACTTCATTTGACTTTTCATTTGATTCAATTAGCTTTGTTTGACTTCATTTTACTTTAATTTGATTCAATTAGCTTTGTTGAATGCATTTGGAGTTTCATTTGATTCAATTAGTTTTGTTGAATGCATTTGATTTTCAATTGATTCATTTAGCTTTGTTGAATGCATTTGAGTATCATTTGATTCAATTAGCTTTGTTGATTGCATTTGAGTTTCATTTGATTATATTAGCTATGTTTGACTTTGTTTGACTTTCATTTGATTCAATTAGCTTTGTTTGACTTCATTTGACTTTCATTTGATTCAATTAGCTTTGTTTGACTTCATTTTACTTTAATTTGATTCAATTAGCTTTGTTGAATGCATTTGAGTTTCATTTGATTCAATTACCTTTGTTGAATGCATTTGAGTCTCATTTGATTCTATTAGCTATGTGTGACTTCATTTGACTTTAATTTGATTCAATTAGCTTTATTTGATTTTATTTTACTTTAATTTGATTCAATTAGCTTTGTTGAATATATTTGAGTTTAATTTGATTCAATGAGCTTTAATTGAATGCATTTGAGATTCATTTGATTCAATAAGTTTTGTTTGACTTCATTTGACTTTCATTTGATTCAATTAGCTTTGTTGAATGCATTTGAGTTTCATTTGATTATATTAGCTATGTTTGACTTTGTTTGACTTTCATTTGATTCAATTAGCTTTGTTTCGACTTCATTTAACTTTAATTTGATTCAATTAGCTTTGTTGAATGCATTTGAGTTTCATTTGATTTAATTAGCTTTGTTGAATGCATTTGAGTTTATTTGATTCAATTAGCTTTGATGAATGCATTTGAGTTTCATTTGATTCAAGCTTTTTGGGACTTCATTTGACTTTCGTTTGATACGATTAGCATTGTTTGACTTCAATTGATTCAATTAGCTTTGTTTGACTTCATTTTACTTTAATTTGATTCAATTAGCTTTGTTGAATGCATTTGAGTATCATTTGATTCAATTAGCTTTGTTGAATGCATTTGAGTTTCATTTGATTCAATTAGCTTTGATGAATGCATTTGAGTTTCATTTGATTCAATTAGCTTTTTGGACTTCATTTGACTTTCGTTTGATTCGATTAGCATTGTTTGACTTTTTATTTGATTCAATTAGCTTTGTTTGACTGCATTTTACTTTAATTTGATTCAATTAGCTTTGTTGAATGCATTTGAGTATCATTTGATTCAATTAGCTTTGTTGATTGCATTTGAGTTTCATTTGGATTAATATTAGCTATGTTTGACTTTGTTTGACTTTCATTTGATTCAATTAGCTTTGTTTGACTTCATTTGACTTTCATTTGATTCAATTAGCTTTGTTTGACTTCATTTTACTTTAATTTGATTCAATTAGCTTTGTTGAATGCATTTGAGTTTCATTTGATTCAATTACCTTTGTTGAATGCATTTGAGTCTCATTTGATTCTATTAGCTATGTGTGACTTCATTTGACTTTAATTTGATTCAATTAGCTTTATTTGATTTTATTTTACTTTAATTTGATTCAATTAGCTTTGTTGAATATATTTGAGTTTAATTTGATTCAATGAGCTTTAATTGAATGCATTTGAGATTCATTTGATTCAATAAGTTTTGTTTGACTTCATTTGACTTTCATTTGATTCAATTAGCTTTGTTGAATGCATTTGAGTTTCATTTGATTATATTAGCTATGTTTGACTTTGTTTGACTTTCATTTGATTCAATTAGCTTTGTTTGACTTCATTTAACTTTAATTTGATTCAATTAGCTTTGTTGAATGCATTTGAGTTTCATTTGATTTAATTAGCTTTGTTGAATGCATTTGAGTTTATTTGATTCAATTAGCTTTGATGAATGCATTTGAGTTTCATTTGATTCAAGCTTTTTTGGACTTCATTTGACTTTCGTTTGATACGATTAGCATTGTTTGACTTCATTTGATTCAATTAGCTTTGTTTGACTTCATTTTACTTTAATTTGATTCAATTAGCTTTGTTGAATGCATTTGAGTATCATTTGATTCAATTAGCTTTGTTGAATGCATTTGAGTTTCATTTGATTATATTAGCTATGTCTCGACTTTGTTTGACTTTCATTTGATTCAATTAGCTTTGTTTGACTTCATTTGACTTTTATTTGATTCAATTAGCTTTGTTTGACTTCATTTTACTTTAATTTGATTCAATTAGCTTTGTTGAATGCATTTGAGTTTTATTTGATTCAATTAGCTTTGTTGAATGCATTTGAGTATCATTTGATTCAATTAGCTTTGTTGAATGCATTTGAGTTTCATTTGATTCAATTAGTTTTGTTGAATGCATTTGATTTTCAATTGATTCATTTAGCTTTGTTGAATGCATTTGAGTATCATTTGATTCAATTAGCTTTGTTGATTGCATTTGAGTTTCATTTGATGATATTAGCTATGTTTGACTTTGTTTGACTTTCATTTGATTCAATTAGCTTTGTTTGACTTCATTTTACTTTAATTTGATTCAATTAGCTTTGTTGAATGCATTTGAGTTTCATTTGATTCAATTAGCTTTGTTGAATGCATTTGAGTTTCATTTGATTCAATTAGCTATGTTTGACTTCGTTTGACTTTCATTTGATTCAATTAGCTTTGTTTGACTTCATTTGACTTTCATTTGATTCAATTAGCTTTGTTTGACTTCATTTGACTTTCATTTGATTCAATTAGCTTTGTTTGACTTCATTTAAGTTTAATTTGATTCAATTAGCTTTGTTGAATGCATTTGAGTTTCATTTGATTCAATTAGCTTTGTTGAATGCATTTGAGTTTATTTTGATTCAATTAGCTTTGTTGAATGCATTTGAGTTTCATTTGATTCAATTAGCTTTGTTGGACTTCATTTGACTTTCATTTGATTCAATTAGCTTTGTTTGACTTCATTTTACTTTAATTTGATTCAATTAGCTTTGTTGAATGCATTTGAGTTTCATTTGATTCAATTACCTTTGTTGAATGCATTTGAGTCTCATTTGATTCTATTAGCTATGTGTGACTTCATTTGACTTTAATTTGATTCAATTAGCTTTATTTGATTTTATTTTACTTTAATTTGATTCAATTAGCTTTGTTGAATATATTTGAGTTTAATTTGATTCAATGAGCTTTAATTGAATGCATTTGAGATTCATTTGATTCAATAAGTTTTGTTTGACTTCATTTGACTTTCATTTGATTCAATTAGCTTTGTTGAATGCATTTGAGTTTCATTTGATTATATTAGCTATGTTTGACTTTGTTTGACTTTCATTTGATTCAATTAGCTTTGTTTGACTTCATTTAACTTTAATTTGATTCAATTAGCTTTGTTGAATGCATTTGAGTTTCATTTGATTTAATTAGCTTTGTTGAATGCATTTGAGTTTATTTGATTCAATTAGCTTTGATGAATGCATTTGAGTTTCATTTGATTCAAGCTTTTTTGGACTTCATTTGACTTTCGTTTGATACGATTAGCATTGTTTGACTTCATTTGATTCAATTAGCTTTGTTTGACTTCATTTTACTTTAATTTGATTCAATTAGCTTTGTTGAATGCATTTGAGTATCATTTGATTCAATTAGCTTTGTTGAATGCATTTGAGTTTCATTTGATTATATTAGCTATGTCTCGACTTTGTTTGACTTTCATTTGATTCAATTAGCTTTGTTTGACTTCATTTGACTTTCATTTGATTCAATTAGCTTTGTTTGACTTCATTTTACTTTAATTTGATTCAATTAGCTTTGTTGAATGCATTTGAGTTTTATTTGATTCAATTAGCTTTGTTGAATGCATTTGAGTATCATTTGATTCAATTAGCTTTGTTGAATGCATTTGAGTTTCATTTGATTCAATTAGTTTTGTTGAATGCATTTGATTTTCAATTGATTCATTTAGCTTTGTTGAATGCATTTGAGTATCATTTGATTCAATTAGCTTTGTTGATTGCATTTGAGTTTCATTTGCCGATATTAGCTATGTTTGACTTTGTTTGACTTTCATTTGATTCAATTAGCTTTGTTTGACTTCATTTGACTTTCATTTGATTCAATTAGCTTTGTTGAATGCATTTGAGTTTCATTTGATTCAATTACCTTTGTTGAATGCATTTGAGTCTCATTTGATTCTATTAGCTATGTGTGACTTCATTTGACTTTAATTTGATTCAATTAGCTTTATTTGATTTTATTTTACTTTAATTTGATTCAATTAGCTTTGTTGAATATATTTGAGTTTAATTTGATTCAATGAGCTTTAATTGAATGCATTTGAGATTCATTTGATTCAATAAGTTTTGTTTGACTTCATTTGACTTTCATTTGATTCAATTAGCTTTGTTGAATGCATTTGAGTTTCATTTGATTATATTAGCTATGTTTGACTTTGTTTGACTTTCATTTGATTCAATTAGCTTTGTTCGACTTCATTTAACTTTAATTTGATTCAATTAGCTTTGTTGAATGCATTTGAGTTTCATTTGATTTAATTAGCTTTGTTGAATGCATTTGAGTTTATTTGATTCAATTAGCTTTGATGAATGCATTTGAGTTTCATTTGATTCAAGCTTTTTGGACTTCATTTGACTTTCGTTTGATACGATTAGCATTGTTTGACTTCATTTGATTCAATTAGCTTTGTTTGACTTCATTTTACTTTAATTTGATTCAATTAGCTTTGTTGAATGCATTTGAGTATCATTTGATTCAATTAGCTTTGTTGAATGCATTTGAGTTTCATTTGATTATATTAGCTATGTCCGACTTTGTTTGACTTTCATTTGATTCAATTAGCTTTGTTTGACTTCATTTGACTTTTATTTGATTCAATTAGCTTTGTTTGACTTCATTTTACTTTAATTTGATTCAATTAGCTTTGTTGAATGCATTTGAGTTTTATTTGATTCAATTAGCTTTGTTGAATGCATTTGAGTATCATTTGATTCAATTAGCTTTGTTGAATGCATTTGAGTTTCATTTGATTCAATTAGTTTTGTTGAATGCATTTGATTTTCAATTGATTCATTTAGCTTTGTTGAATGCATTTGAGTATCATTTGATTCAATTAGCTTTGTTGATTGCATTTGAGTTTCATTTGATCGATATTAGCTATGTTTGACTTTGTTTGACTTTCATTTGATTCAATTAGCTTTGTTTGACTTCATTTGACTTTCATTTGATTCAATTAGCTTTGTTTGACTTCATTTTACTTTAATTTGATTCAATTAGCTTTGTTGAATGCATTTGAGTTTCATTTGATTCAATTACCTTTGTTGAATGCATTTGAGTCTCATTTGATTCTATTAGCTATGTGTGACTTCATTTGACTTTAATTTGATTCAATTAGCTTTATTTGATTTTATTTTACTTTAATTTGATTCAATTAGCTTTGTTGAATATATTTGAGTTTAATTTGATTCAATGAGCTTTAATTGAATGCATTTGAGATTCATTTGATTCAATAAGTTTTGTTTGACTTCATTTGACTTTCATTTGATTCAATTAGCTTTGTTGAATGCATTTGAGTTTCATTTGATTATATTAGCTATGTTTGACTTTGTTTGACTTTCATTTGATTCAATTAGCTTTGTTTGACTTCATTTAACTTTAATTTGATTCAATTAGCTTTGTTGAATGCATTTGAGTTTCATTTGATTTAATTAGCTTTGTTGAATGCATTTGAGTTTATTTGATTCAATTAGCTTTGATGAATGCATTTGAGTTTCATTTGATTCAAGCTTTTTGGACTTCATTTGACTTTCGTTTGATACGATTAGCATTGTTTGACTTCATTTGATTCAATTAGCTTTGTTTGACTTCATTTTACTTTAATTTGATTCAATTAGCTTTGTTGAATGCATTTGAGTATCATTTGATTCAATTAGCTTTGTTGAATGCATTTGAGTTTCATTTGATTATATTAGCTATGTTCGACTTTGTTTGACTTTCATTTGATTCAATTAGCTTTGTTTGACTTCATTTGACTTTTATTTGATTCAATTAGCTTTGTTTGACTTCATTTTACTTTAATTTGATTCAATTAACTTTGTTGAATGCATTTGAGTTTTATTTGATTCAATTAGCTTTGTTGAATGCATTTGAGTATCATTTGATTCAATTAGCTTTGTTGAATGCATTTGAGTTTCATTTGATTCAATTAGTTTTGTTGAATGCATTTGATTTTCAATTGATTCATTTAGCTTTGTTGAATGCATTTGAGTATCATTTGATTCAATTAGCTTTGTTGATTGCATTTGAGTTTCATTTGCTGACATTAGCTATGTTTGACTTTCATTTGATTCAATTAGCTTTGTTTGACTTCATTTGACTTTCATTTGATTCAATTAGCTTTGTTTGACTTCATTTTACTTTAATTTGATTCAATTAGCTTTGTTGAATGCATTTGAGTTTCATTTGATTCAATTACCTTTGTTGAATGCATTTGAGTCTCATTTGATTCTATTAGCTATGTGTGACTTCATTTGACTTTAATTTGATTCAATTAGCTTTATTTGATTTTATTTTACTTTAATTTGATTCAATTAGCTTTATTTGATTTTATTTTACTTTAATTTGATTCAATTAGCTTTGTTGAATATATTTGAGTTTAATTTGATTCAATGAGCTTTAATTGAATGCATTTGAGATTCATTTGATTCAATAAGTTTTGTTTGACTTCATTTGACTTTCATTTGATTCAATTAGCTTTGTTGAATGCATTTGAGTTTCATTTGATTATATTAGCTATGTTTGACTTTGTTTGACTTTTATTTGATTCAATTAGCTTTGTTTGACTTCATTTAACTTTAATTTGATTCAATTAGCTTTGTTGAATGCATTTGAGTTTCATTTGATTTAATTAGCTTTGTTGAATGCATTTGAGTTTATTTGATTCAATTAGCTTTGATGAATGCATTTGAGTTTCATTTGATTCAAGCTTTTTGGACTTCATTTGACTTTCGTTTGATACGATTAGCATTGTTTGACTTCATTTGATTCAATTAGCTTTGTTTGACTTCATTTTACTTTAATTTGATTCAATTAGCTTTGTTGAATGCATTTGAGTATCATTTGATTCAATTAGCTTTGTTGAATGCATTTGAGTTTCATTTGATTATATTAGCTATGTCTGACTTTGTTTGACTTTCATTTGATTCAATTAGCTTTGTTTGACTTCATTTGACTTTTATTTGATTTAATTAGCTTTGTTTGACTTCATTTTACTTTAATTTGATTCAATTAGCTTTGTTGAATGCATTTGAGTTTTATTTGATTCAATTAGCTTTGTTGAATGCATTTGAGTATCATTTGATTCAATTAGCTTTGTTGAATGCATTTGAGTTTCATTTGATTCAATTAGTTTTGTTGAATGCATTTGATTTTCAATTGATTCATTTAGCTTTGTTGAATGCATTTGAGTATCATTTGATTCAATTAGCTTTGTTGAATGCATTTGAGTTTCATTTGATCGATATTAGCTATGTTTGACTTTGTTTGACTTTCATTTGATTCAATTAGCTTTGTTTGACTTCATTTTACTTTAATTTGATTCAATTAGCTTTGTTGAATGCATTTGAGTATCATTTGATTCAATTAGCTTTGTTGATTGCATTTGAGTTTCATTTGCTGATATTAGCTATGTTTGACTTTGTTTGACTTTCATTTGATTCAATTAGCTTTGTTTGACTTCATTTGACTTTCATTTGATTCAATTAGCTTTGTTTGACTTCATTTTACTTTAATTTGATTCAATTAGCTTTGTTGAATGCATTTGAGTTTCATTTGATTCAATTACCTTTGTTGAATGCATTTGAGTCTCATTTGATTCTATTAGCTATGTGTGACTTCATTTGACTTTAATTTGATTCAATTAGCTTTATTTGATTTTATTTTACTTTAATTTGATTCAATTAGCTTTGTTGAATATATTTGAGTTTAATTTGATTCAATGAGCTTTAATTGAATGCATTTGAGATTCATTTGATTCAATAAGTTTTGTTTGACTTCATTTGATTCAATTAGCTTTGTTGAATGCATTTGAGTTTCATTTGATTATATTAGCTATGTTTGACTTTGTTTGACTTTTATTTGATTCAATTAGCTTTGTTTGACTTCATTTAACTTTAATTTGATTCAATTAGCTTTGTTGAATGCATTTGAGTTTCATTTGATTTAATTAGCTTTGTTGAATGCATTTGAGTTTATTTGATTCAATTAGCTTTGATGAATGCATTTGAGTTTCATTTGATTCAAGCTTTTTTGGACTTCATTTGACTTTCGTTTGATACGATTAGCATTGTTTGACTTCATTTGATTCAATTAGCTTTGTTTGACTTCATTTTACTTTAATTTGATTCAATTAGCTTTGTTGAATGCATTTGAGTATCATTTGATTCAATTAGCTTTGTTGAATGCATTTGAGTTTCATTTGATTATATTAGCTATGTCTGACTTTGTTTGACTTTCATTTGATTCAATTAGCTTTGTTTGACTTCATTTGACTTTTATTTGATTCAATTAGCTTTGTTTGACTTCATTTTACTTTAATTTGATTCAATTAACTTTGTTGAATGCATTTGAGTTTTATTTGATTCAATTAGCTTTGTTGAATGCATTTGAGTATCATTTGATTCAATTAGCTTTGTTGAATGCATTTGAGTTTCATTTGATTCAATTAGTTTTGTTGAATGCATTTGATTTTCAATTGATTCATTTAGCTTTGTTGAATGCATTTGAGTATCATTTGATTCAATTAGCTTTGTTGATTGCATTTGAGTTTCATTTGCCGATATTAGCTATGTTTGACTTTGTTTGACTTTCATTTGATTCAATTAGCTTTGTTTGACTTCATTTGACTTTCATTTGATTCAATTAGCTTTGTTTGACTTCATTTTACTTTAATTTGATTCAATTAGCTTTGTTGAATGCATTTGAGTTTCATTTGATTCAATTACCTTTGTTGAATGCATTTGAGTCTCATTTGATTCTATTAGCTATGTGTGACTTCATTTGACTTTAATTTGATTCAATTAGCTTTATTTGATTTTATTTTACTTTAATTTGATTCAATTAGCTTTGTTGAATATATTTGAGTTTAATTTGATTCAATGAGCTTTAATTGAATGCATTTGAGATTCATTTGATTCAATAAGTTTTGTTTGACTTCATTTGACTTTCATTTGATTCAATTAGCTTTGTTGAATGCATTTGAGTTTCATTTGATTATATTAGCTATGTTTGACTTTGTTTGACTTTCATTTGATTCAATTAGCTTTGTTTGACTTCATTTAACTTTAATTTGATTCAATTAGCTTTGTTGAATGCATTTGAGTTTCATTTGATTTAATTAGCTTTGTTGAATGCATTTGAGTTTATTTGATTCAATTAGCTTTGATGAATGCATTTGAGTTTCATTTGATTCAAGCTTTTTTGGACTTCATTTGACTTTCGTTTGATACGATTAGCATTGTTTGACTTCATTTGATTCAATTAGCTTTGTTTGACTTCATTTTACTTTAATTTGATTCAATTAGCTTTGTTGAATGCATTTGAGTATCATTTGATTCAATTAGCTTTGTTGAATGCATTTGAGTTTCATTTGATTATATTAGCTATGTCTCGACTTTGTTTGACTTTCATTTGATTCAATTAGCTTTGTTTGACTTCATTTGACTTTTATTTGATTTAATTAGCTTTGTTTGACTTCATTTTACTTTAATTTGATTCAATTAGCTTTGTTGAATGCATTTGAGTTTTATTTGATTCAATTAGCTTTGTTGAATGCATTTGAGTATCATTTGATTCAATTAGCTTTGTTGAATGCATTTGAGTTTCATTTGATTCAATTAGTTTTGTTGAATGCATTTGATTTTCAATTGATTCATTTAGCTTTGTTGAATGCATTTGAGTATCATTTGATTCAATTAGCTTTGTTGATTGCATTTGAGTTTCATTTGCCGATATTAGCTATGTTTGACTTTGTTTGACTTTCATTTGATTCAATTAGCTTTGTTTGACTTCATTTGACTTTCATTTGATTCAATTAGCTTTGTTTGACTTCATTTTACTTTAATTTGATTCAATTAGCTTTGTTGAATGCATTTGAGTTTCATTTGATTCAATTACCTTTGTTGAATGCATTTGAGTCTCATTTGATTCTATTAGCTATGTGTGACTTCATTTGACTTTAATTTGATTCAATTAGCTTTATTTGATTTTATTTTACTTTAATTTGATTCAATTAGCTTTGTTGAATATGTTTGAGTTTAATTTGATTCAATGAGCTTTAATTGAATGCATTTGAGATTCATTTGATTCAATAAGTTTTGTTTGACTTCATTTGACTTTCATTTGATTCAATTAGCTTTGTTGAATGCATTTGAGTTTCATTTGATTATATTAGCTATGTTTGACTTTGTTTGACTTTCATTTGATTCAATTAGCTTTGTTTGACTTCATTTAACTTTAATTTGATTCAATTAGCTTTGTTGAATGCATTTGAGTTTCATTTGATTTAATTAGCTTTGTTGAATGCATTTGAGTTTATTTGATTCAATTAGCTTTGATGAATGCATTTGAGTTTCATTTGATTCAAGCTTTTTTGGACTTCATTTGACTTTCGTTTGATACGATTAGCATTGTTTGACTTCATTTGATTCAATTAGCTTTGTTTGACTTCATTTTACTTTAATTTGATTCAATTAGCTTTGTTGAATGCATTTGAGTATCATTTGATTCAATTAGCTTTGTTGAATGCATTTGAGTTTCATTTGATTATATTAGCTATGTCTGGACTTTGTTTGACTTTCATTTGATTCAATTAGCTTTGTTTGACTTCATTTGACTTTTATTTGATTCAATTAGCTTTGTTTGACTTCATTTTACTTTAATTTGATTCAATTAGCTTTGTTGAATGCATTTGAGTTTTATTTGATTCAATTAGCTTTGTTGAATGCATTTGAGTATCATTTGATTCAATTAGCTTTGTTGAATGCATTTGAGTTTCATTTGATTCAATTAGTTTTGTTGAATGCATTTGATTTTCAATTGATTCATTTAGCTTTGTTGAATTCATTTGAGTATCATTTGATTCAATTAGCTTTGTTGATTGCATTTGAGTTTCATTTGCTGATATTAGCTATGTTTGACTTTCATTTGATTCAATTAGCTTTGTTTGACTTCATTTGACTTTCATTTGATTCAATTAGCTTTGTTTGACTTCATTTTACTTTAATTTGATTCAATTAGCTTTGTTGAATGCATTTGAGTTTCATTTGATTCAATTACCTTTGTTGAATGCATTTGAGTCTCATTTGATTCTATTAGCTATGTGTGACTTCATTTGACTTTAATTTGATTCAATTAGCTTTATTTGATTTTATTTTACTTTAATTTGATTCAATAGCTTTATTTGATTTTATTTTACTTTAATTTGATTCAATTAGCTTTGTTGAATATATTTGAGTTTAATTTGATTCAATGAGCTTTAATTGAATGCATTTGAGATTCATTTGATTCAATAAGTTTTGTTTGACTTCATTTGACTTTCATTTGATTCAATTAGCTTTGTTGAATGCATTTGAGTTTCATTTGATTATATTAGCTATGTTTGACTTTGTTTGACTTTCATTTGATTCAATTAGCTTTGTTTGACTTCATTTAACTTTAATTTGATTCAATTAGCTTTGTTGAATGCATTTGAGTTTCATTTGATTTAATTAGCTTTGTTGAATGCATTTGAGTTTATTTGATTCAATTAGCTTTGATGAATGCATTTGAGTTTCATTTGATTCAAGCTTTTTGGACTTCATTTGACTTTCGTTTGATACGATTAGCATTGTTTGACTTCATTTGATTCAATTAGCTTTGTTTGACTTCATTTTACTTTAATTTGATTCAATTAGCTTTGTTGAATGCATTTGAGTATCATTTGATTCAATTAGCTTTGTTGAATGCATTTGAGTTTCATTTGATTATATTAGCTATGTCTCGACTTTGTTTGACTTTCATTTGATTCAATTAGCTTTGTTTGACTTCATTTGACTTTTATTTGATTCAATTAGCTTTGTTTGACTTCATTTTACTTTAATTTGATTCAATTAGCTTTGTTGAATGCATTTGAGTTTTATTTGATTCAATTAGCTTTGTTGAATGCATTTGAGTATCATTTGATTCAATTAGCTTTGTTGAATGCATTTGAGTTTCATTTGATTCAATTAGTTTTGTTGAATGCATTTGATTTTCAATTGATTCATTTAGCTTTGTTGAATGCATTTGAGTATCATTTGATTCAATTAGCTTTGTTGATTGCATTTGAGTTTCATTTAGATATTAGCTATGTTGTTTGACTTTTGACTTTCATTTGATTCAATTAGCTTTGTTTGACTTCATTTTACTTTAATTTGATTCAATTAGCTTTGTTGAATGCATTTGAGTATCATTTGATTCAATTAGCTTTGTTGATTGCATTTGAGTTTCATTTGATTCGATATTAGCTATGTTTGACTTTGTTTGACTTTCATTTGATTCAATTAGCTTTGTTTGACTTCATTTGACTTTCATTTGATTCAATTAGCTTTGTTTGACTTCATTTTACTTTAATTTGATTCAATTAGCTTTGTTGAATGCATTTGAGTTTCATTTGATTCAATTACCTTTGTTGAATGCATTTGAGTCTCATTTGATTCTATTAGCTATGTGTGACTTCATTTGACTTTAATTTGATTCAATTAGCTTTATTTGATTTTATTTTACTTTAATTTGATTCAATTAGCTTTGTTGAATATATTTGAGTTTAATTTGATTCAATGAGCTTTAATTGAATGCATTTGAGATTCATTTGATTCAATAAGTTTTGTTTGACTTCATTTGACTTTCATTTGATTCAATTAGCTTTGTTGAATGCATTTGAGTTTCATTTGATTATATTAGCTATGTTTGACTTTGTTTGACTTTCATTTGATTCAATTAGCTTTGTTTGACTTCATTTAACTTTAATTTGATTCAATTAGCTTTGTTGAATGCATTTGAGTTTCATTTGATTTAATTAGCTTTGTTGAATGCATTTGAGTTTATTTGATTCAATTAGCTTTGATGAATGCATTTGAGTTTCATTTGATTCAAGCTTTTTTGGACTTCATTTGACTTTCGTTTGATACGATTAGCATTGTTTGACTTCATTTGATTCAATTAGCTTTGTTTGACTTCATTTTACTTTAATTTGATTCAATTAGCTTTGTTGAATGCATTTGAGTATCATTTGATTCAATTAGCTTTGTTGAATGCATTTGAGTTTCATTTGATTATATTAGCTATGTCCGACTTTGTTTGACTTTCATTTGATTCAATTAGCTTTGTTTGACTTCATTTGACTTTTATTTGATTCAATTAGCTTTGTTTGACTTCATTTTACTTTAATTTGATTCAATTAGCTTTGTTGAATGCATTTGAGTTTTATTTGATTCAATTAGCTTTGTTGAATGCATTTGAGTATCATTTGATTCAATTAGCTTTGTTGAATGCATTTGAGTTTCATTTGATTCAATTAGTTTTGTTGAATGCATTTGATTTTCAATTGATTCATTTAGCTTTGTTGAATGCATTTGAGTATCATTTGATTCAATTAGCTTTGTTGATTGCATTTGAGTTTCATTTGCCGATATTAGCTATGTTTCGACTTTGTTTGACTTTCATTTGATTCAATTAGCTTTGTTTGACTTCATTTGACTTTCATTTGATTCAATTAGCTTTGTTTGACTTCATTTTACTTTAATTTGATTCAATTAGCTTTGTTGAATGCATTTGAGTTTCATTTGATTCAATTACCTTTGTTGAATGCATTTGAGTCTCATTTGATTCTATTAGCTATGTGTGACTTCATTTGACTTTAATTTGATTCAATTAGCTTTATTTGATTTTATTTTACTTTAATTTGATTCAATTAGCTTTGTTGAATATATTTGAGTTTAATTTGATTCAATGAGCTTTAATTGAATGCATTTGAGATTCATTTGATTCAATAAGTTTTGTTTGACTTCATTTGACTTTCATTTGATTCAATTAGCTTTGTTGAATGCATTTGAGTTTCATTTGATTATATTAGCTATGTTTGACTTTGTTTGACTTTCATTTGATTCAATTAGCTTTGTTTGACTTCATTTAACTTTAATTTGATTCAATTAGCTTTGTTGAATGCATTTGAGTTTCATTTGATTTAATTAGCTTTGTTGAATGCATTTGAGTTTATTTGATTCAATTAGCTTTGATGAATGCATTTGAGTTTCATTTGATTCAAGCTTTTTTGGACTTCATTTGACTTTCGTTTGATACGATTAGCATTGTTTGACTTCATTTGATTCAATTAGCTTTGTTTGACTTCATTTTACTTTAATTTGATTCAATTAGCTTTGTTGAATGCATTTGAGTATCATTTGATTCAATTAGCTTTGTTGAATGCATTTGAGTTTCATTTGATTATATTAGCTATGTCTCGACTTTGTTTGACTTTCATTTGATTCAATTAGCTTTGTTTGACTTCATTTGACTTTTATTTGATTCAATTAGCTTTGTTTGACTTCATTTTACTTTAATTTGATTCAATTAGCTTTGTTGAATGCATTTGAGTTTTATTTGATTCAATTAGCTTTGTTGAATGCATTTGAGTATCATTTGATTCAATTAGCTTTGTTGAATGCATTTGAGTTTCATTTGATTCAATTAGTTTTGTTGAATGCATTTGATTTTCAATTGATTCATTTAGCTTTGTTGAATGCATTTGAGTATCATTTGATTCAATTAGCTTTGTTGATTGCATTTGAGTTTCATTTGATGATATTAGCTATGTTTGACTTTGTTTGACTTTCATTTGATTCAATTAGCTTTGTTTGACTTCATTTGACTTTCATTTGATTCAATTAGCTTTGTTTGACTTCATTTTACTTTAATTTGATTCAATTAGCTTTGTTGAATGCATTTGAGTTTCATTTGATTCAATTACCTTTGTTGAATGCATTTGAGTCTCATTTGATTCTATTAGCTATGTGTGACTTCATTTGACTTTAATTTGATTCAATTAGCTTTATTTGATTTTATTTTACTTTAATTTGATTCAATTAGCTTTGTTGAATATATTTGAGTTTAATTTGATTCAATGAGCTTTAATTGAATGCATTTGAGATTCATTTGATTCAATAAGTTTTGTTTGACTTCATTTGACTTTCATTTGATTCAATTAGCTTTGTTGAATGCATTTGAGTTTCATTTGATTATATTAGCTATGTTTGACTTTGTTTGACTTTCATTTGATTCAATTAGCTTTGTTTGACTTCATTTAACTTTAATTTGATTCAATTAGCTTTGTTGAATGCATTTGAGTTTCATTTGATTTAATTAGCTTTGTTGAATGCATTTGAGTTTCATTTGATTCAAGCTTTTTGGACTTCATTTGACTTTCGTTTGATACGATTAGCATTGTTTGACTTCATTTGATTCAATTAGCTTTGTTTGACTTCATTTTACTTTAATTTGATTCAATTAGCTTTGTTGAATGCATTTGAGTATCATTTGATTCAATTAGCTTTGTTGAATGCATTTGAGTTTCATTTGATTATATTAGCTATGTCCGACTTTGTTTGACTTTCATTTGATTCAATTAGCTTTGTTTGACTTCATTTGACTTTTATTTGATTCAATTAGCTTTGTTTGACTTCATTTTACTTTAATTTGATTCAATTAGCTTTGTTGAATGCATTTGAGTTTTATTTGATTCAATTAGCTTTGTTGAATGCATTTGAGTATCATTTGATTCAATTAGCTTTGTTGAATGCATTTGAGTTTCATTTGATTCAATTAGTTTTGTTGAATGCATTTGATTTTCAATTGATTCATTTAGCTTTGTTGAATGCATTTGAGTATCATTTGATTCAATTAGCTTTGTTGATTGCATTTGAGTTTCATTTGATTCGATATTAGCTATGTTTGACTTTGTTTGACTTTCATTTGATTCAATTAGCTTTGTTTGACTTCATTTGACTTTCATTTGATTCAATTAGCTTTGTTTGACTTCATTTTACTTTAATTTGATTCAATTAGCTTTGTTGAATGCATTTGAGTTTCATTTGATTCAATTACCTTTGTTGAATGCATTTGAGTCTCATTTGATTCTATTAGCTATGTGTGACTTCATTTGACTTTAATTTGATTCAATTAGCTTTATTTGATTTTATTTTACTTTAATTTGATTCAATTAGCTTTGTTGAATATATTTGAGTTTAATTTGATTCAATGAGCTTTAATTGAATGCATTTGAGATTCATTTGATTCAATAAGTTTTGTTTCACTTCATTTGACTTTCATTTGATTCAATTAGCTTTGTTGAATGCATTTGAGTTTCATTTGATTATATTAGCTATGTTTGACTTTGTTTGACTTTCATTTGATTCAATTAGCTTTGTTTGACTTCATTTAACTTTAATTTGATTCAATTAGCTTTGTTGAATGCATTTGAGTTTCATTTGATTTAATTAGCTTTGTTGAATGCATTTGAGTTTATTTGATTCAATTAGCTTTGATGAATGCATTTGAGTTTCATTTGATTCAAGCTTTTTTGGACTTCATTTGACTTTCGTTTGATACGATTAGCATTGTTTGACTTCATTTGATTCAATTAGCTTTGTTTGACTTCATTTTACTTTAATTTGATTCAATTAGCTTTGTTGAATGCATTTGAGTATCATTTGATTCAATTAGCTTTGTTGAATGCATTTGAGTTTCATTTGATTATATTAGCTATGTCTGACTTTGTTTGACTTTCATTTGATTCAATTAGCTTTGTTTGACTTCATTTGACTTTTATTTGATTCAATTAGCTTTGTTTGACTTCATTTTACTTTAATTTGATTCAATTAGCTTTGTTGAATGCATTTGAGTTTTATTTGATTCAATTAGCTTTGTTGAATGCATTTGAGAATCATTTGATTCAATTAGCTTTGTTGAATGCATTTGAGTTTCATTTGATTCAATTAGTTTTGTTGAATGCATTTGATTTTCAATTGATTCATTTAGCTTTGTTGAATGCATTTGAGTATCATTTGATTCAATTAGCTTTGTTGATTGCATTTGAGTTTCATTTGCTGATATTAGCTATGTTTGACTTTGTTTGACTTTCATTTGATTCAATTAGCTTTGTTTGACTTCATTTGACTTTCATTTGATTCAATTAGCTTTGTTTGACTTCATTTTACTTTAATTTGATTCAATTAGCTTTGTTGAATGCATTTGAGTTTCATTTGATTCAATTACCTTTGTTGAATGCATTTGAGTCTCATTTGATTCTATTAGCTATGTGTGACTTCATTTGACTTTAATTTGATTCAATTAGCTTTATTTGATTTTATTTTACTTTAATTTGATTCAATTAGCTTTGTTGAATATATTTGAGTTTAATTTGATTCAATGAGCTTTAATTGAATGCATTTGAGATTCATTTGATTCAATAAGTTTTGTTTGACTTCATTTGACTTTCATTTGATTCAATTAGCTTTGTTGAATGCATTTGAGTTTCATTTGATTATATTAGCTATGTTTGACTTTGTTTGACTTTCATTTGATTCAATTAGCTTTGTTTGACTTCATTTAACTTTAATTTGATTCAATTAGCTTTGTTGAATGCATTTGAGTTTCATTTGATTTAATTAGCTTTGTTGAATGCATTTGAGTTTCATTTGATTCAAGCTTTTTTGGACTTCATTTGACTTTCGTTTGATACGATTAGCATTGTTTGACTTCATTTGATTCAATTAGCTTTGTTTGACTTCATTTTACTTTAATTTGATTCAATTAGCTTTGTTGAATGCATTTGAGTATCATTTGATTCAATTAGCTTTGTTGAATGCATTTGAGTTTCATTTGATTATATTAGCTATGTCTCGACTTTGTTTGACTTTCATTTGATTCAATTAGCTTTGTTTGACTTCATTTGACTTTTATTTGATTCAATTAGCTTTGTTTGACTTCATTTTACTTTAATTTGATTCAATTAGCTTTGTTGAATGCATTTGAGTTTTATTTGATTCAATTAGCTTTGTTGAATGCATTTGAGTATCATTTGATTCAATTAGCTTTGTTGAATGCATTTGAGTTTCATTTGATTCAATTAGATTTGTTGAATGCATTTGATTTTCAATTGATTCATTTAGCTTTGTTGAATGCATTTGAGTATCATTTGATTCAATTAGCTTTATTGATTGCATTTGAGTTTCATTTGATTCGATATTAGCTATGTTTGACTTTGTTTGACTTTCATTTGATTCAATTAGCTTTGTTTGACTTCATTTGACTTTCATTTGATTCAATTAGCTTTGTTTGACTTCATTTTACTTTAATTTGATTCAATTAGCTTTGTTGAATGCATTTGAGTTTCATTTGATTCAATTAGCTTTGTTGAATGCATTTGAGTTTCATTTGATTCTATTAGCTATGTGTGACTTCATTTGACTTTAATTTGATTCAATTAGCTTTATTTGATTTTATTTTACTTTAATTTGATTCAATTAGCTTTGTTGAATGCATTTGAGTTTCATTTGATTTAATTAGCTTTGTTGAATGCATTTGAGTTTATTTGATTCAATTAGCTTTGATGAATGCATTTGAGTTTCATTTGATTCAAGCTTTTTTGGACTTCATTTGACTTTCGTTTGATACGATTAGCATTGTTTGACTTCATTTGATTCAATTAGCTTTGTTTGACTTCATTTTACTTTAATTTGATTCAATTAGCTTTGTTGAATGCATTTGAGTATCATTTGATTCAATTAGCTTTGTTGAATGCATTTGAGTTTCATTTGATTATATTAGCTATGTCTGACTTTGTTTGACTTTCATTTGATTCAATTAGCTTTGTTTGACTTCATTTGACTTTTATTTGATTCAATTAGCTTTGTTTGACTTCATTTTACTTTAATTTGATTCAATTAGCTTTGTTGAATGCATTTGAGTTTTATTTGATTCAATTAGCTTTGTTGAATGCATTTGAGAATCATTTGATTCAATTAGCTTTGTTGAATGCATTTGAGTTTCATTTGATTCAATTAGTTTTGTTGAATGCATTTGATTTTCAATTGATTCATTTAGCTTTGTTGAATGCATTTGAGTATCATTTGATTCAATTAGCTTTGTTGATTGCATTTGAGTTTCATTTGCCGATATTAGCTATGTTTGACTTTGTTTGACTTTCATTTGATTCAATTAGCTTTGTTTGACTTCATTTGACTTTCATTTGATTCAATTAGCTTTGTTTGACTTCATTTTACTTTAATTTGATTCAATTAGCTTTGTTGAATGCATTTGAGTTTCATTTGATTCAATTACCTTTGTTGAATGCATTTGAGTCTCATTTGATTCTATTAGCTATGTGTGACTTCATTTGACTTTAATTTGATTCAATTAGCTTTATTTGATTTTATTTTACTTTAATTTGATTCAATTAGCTTTGTTGAATATGTTTGAGTTTAATTTGATTCAATGAGCTTTAATTGAATGCATTTGAGATTCATTTGATTCAATAAGTTTTGTTTGACTTCATTTGACTTTCATTTGATTCAATTAGCTTTGTTGAATGCATTTGAGTTTCATTTGATTATATTAGCTATGTTTGACTTTGTTTGACTTTCATTTGATTCAATTAGCTTTGTTTGACTTCATTTAACTTTAATTTGATTCAATTAGCTTTGTTGAATGCATTTGAGTTTCATTTGATTTAATTAGCTTTGTTGAATGCATTTGAGTTTATTTGATTCAATTAGCTTTGATGAATGCATTTGAGTTTCATTTGATTCAAGCTTTTTGGACTTCATTTGACTTTCGTTTGATACGATTAGCATTGTTTGACTTCATTTGATTCAATTAGCTTTGTTTGACTTCATTTTACTTTAATTTGATTCAATTAGCTTTGTTGAATGCATTTGAGTATCATTTGATTCAATTAGCTTTGTTGAATGCATTTGAGTTTCATTTGATTATATTAGCTATGTCTGACTTTGTTTGACTTTCATTTGATTCAATTAGCTTTGTTTGACTTCATTTGACTTTTATTTGATTCAATTAGCTTTGTTTGACTTCATTTTACTTTAATTTGATTCAATTACCTTTGTTGAATGCATTTGAGTTTATTTGATTCGATTAGCTTTGATGAATGCATTTGAGTTTCATTTGATTCAAACTTTTTTGGACTTCATTTGACTTTCGTTTGATACGATTAGCATTGTTTGACTTCATTTGATTCAATTAGCTTTGTTTGACTTCATTTTACTTTAATTTGATTCAATTAGCTTTGTTGAATGCATTTGAGTATCATTTGATTCAATTAGCTTTGTTGAATGCATTTGAGTTTCATTTGATTATATTAGCTATGTCTGACTTTGTTTGACTTTCATTTGATTCAATTAGATTTGTTTGACTTCATTTGACTTTTATTTGATTCAATTAGCTTTGTTTGACTTCATTTTACTTTAATTTGATTCAATTAGCTTTGTTGAATGCATTTGAGTTTTATTTGATTCAATTAGCTTTGTTGAATGCATTTGATTTTCAATTGATTCATTTAGCTTTGTTGAATGCATTTGAGTATCATTTGATTCAATTAGCTTTGTTGATTGCATTTGAGTTTCATTTGCTGATATTAGCTATGTTTGACTTTGTTTGACTTTCATTTGATTCAATTAGCTTTGTTTGACTTCATTTGACTTTCATTTGATTCAATTAGCTTTGTTTGACTTCATTTTACTTTAATTTGATTCAATTAGCTTTGTTGAATGCATTTGAGTTTCATTTGATTCAATTACCTTTGTTGAATGCATTTGAGTCTCATTTGATTCTATTAGCTATGTGTGACTTCATTTGACTTTAATTTGATTCAATTAGCTTTATTTGATTTTATTTTACTTTAATTTGATTCAATTAGCTTTGTTGAATATATTTGAGTTTAATTTGATTCAATGAGCTTTAATTGAATGCATTTGAGATTCATTTGATTCAATAAGTTTTGTTTGACTTCATTTGACTTTCATTTGATTCAATTAGCTTTGTTGAATGCATTTGAGTTTCATTTGATTATATTAGCTATGTTTGACTTTGTTTGACTTTCATTTGATTCAATTAGCTTTGTTTGACTTCATTTAACTTTAATTTGATTCAATTAGCTTTGTTGAATGCATTTGAGTTTCATTTGATTTAATTAGCTTTGTTGAATGCATTTGAGTTTATTTGATTCAATTAGCTTTGATGAATGCATTTGAGTTTCATTTGATTCAAGCTTTTTTGAACTTCATTTGACTTTCGTTTGATACGATTAGCATTGTTTGACTTCATTTGATTCAATTAGCTTTGTTTGACTTCATTTTACTTTAATTTGATTCAATTAGCTTTGTTGAATGCATTTGAGTATCATTTGATTCAATTAGCTTTGTTGAATGCATTTGAGTTTCATTTGATTATATTAGCTATGTTTCGACTTTGTTTGACTTTCATTTGATTCAATTAGCTTTGTTTGACTTCATTTGACTTTTATTTGATTCAATTAGCTTTGTTTGACTTCATTTTACTTTAATTTGATTCAATTAGCTTTGTTGAATGCATTTGAGTTTATTTGATTCAATTAGCTTTGATGAATGCATTTGAGTTTCATTTGATTCAAGCTTTTTTGGACTTCATTTGACTTTCGTTTGATACGATTAGCATTGTTTGACTTCATTTGATTCAATTAGCTTTGTTTGACTTCATTTTACTTTAATTTGATTCAATTAGCTTTGTTGAATGCATTTGAGTATCATTTGATTCAATTAGCTTTGTTGAATGCATTTGAGTTTCATTTGATTATATTAGCTATGTTCGACTTTGTTTGACTTTCATTTGATTCAATTAGCTTTGTTTGACTTCATTTGACTTTTATTTGATTCAATTAGCTTTGTTTGACTTCATTTTACTTTAATTTGATTCAATTAGCTTTGTTGAATGCATTTGAGTTTCATTTGATTCAATTAGCTTTGTTGAATGCATTTGAGTTTCATTTGATTCAATTAGCTTTGTTGAATGCATTTGACTTTAATTTGATTCAATTAGCTTTATTTGATTTCATTTTACTTTAATTTGATTCAATTAGCTTTAATTGAATGCATTTGAGATTCATTTGATTCAATAAGTTTTGTTTGACTTCATTTGACTTTCATTTGATTCAATTAGCTTTGTTGAATGCATTTGAGTTTCATTTGATTATATTAGCTATGTTTGACTTTCATGTTTGACTTTCATTTGATTCAATTAGTTTTGTTTGACTTCATTTGACTTTAATTTGATTCAATTAGCTTTGTTGAATGCATTTGAGTTTCATTTGATTTAATTAGCTTTGTTGAATGCATTTGAGTTTCATTTGATTCAATTAGCTTTGATGAATGCATTTGAGTTTCATTTGATTCAAGCTTTTTTGGACTTCATTTGACTTTCGTTTGATACGATTAGCATTGTTTGACTTCATTTGATTCAATTAGCTTTGTTTGACTTCATTTTACTTTAATTTGATTCAATTAGCTTTGTTGAATGCATTTGAGTATCATTTGATTCAATTAGCTTTGTTGAATGCATTTGAGTTTCATTTGATTATATTAGCTATGTCTGACTTTGTTTGACTTTCATTTGATTCAATTAGCTTTGTTTGACTTCATTTGACTTTTATTTGATTCAATTAGCTTTGTTTGACTTCATTTTACTTTAATTTGATTCAATTAGCTTTGTTGAATGCATTTGAGTTTTATTTGATTCAATTAGCTTTGTTGAATGCATTTGAGTTTCATTTGATTCAATTAGCTTTGTTGAATGCATTTGAGTTTCATTTGATTCAATTAGTTTTGTTGAATGCATTTGATTTTCATTTGATTCATTTAGCTTTGTTGAATGCATTTGAGTATCATTTGATTCAATTAGCTTTGTTGAATGCATTTGAGTTTCATTTGATTCAATTAGCTATGTTTGACTTTGTTTGACTTTCATTTGATTCAATTAGCTTTGTTTGACTTCATTTGACTTTCATTTGATTCAATTAGCTTTGTTTGACTTCATTTTACTTTAATTTGATTCAATTAGCTTTGTTGAATGCATTTGAGTTTCATTTGATTCAATTAGCTTTGTTGAATGCATTTGAGTTTCATTTGATTCAATTAGCTATGTGTGACATCATTTGACTTTCATTTGATTCAATTAGCTTTATTTGATTTTATTTTACTTTAATTTGATTCAATTAGCTTTGTTGAATATGTTTGAGTTTAATTTGATTCAATTAGCTTTGATTGAATGCATTTGAGTTTCATTTGATTCAATTAGTTTTGTTTGACTTCATTTGACTTTCATTTGATTCAATTAGCTTTGTTGAATGCATTTGAGTTTCATTTGATTATATTAGCTATGTTTGACTTTGTTTGACTTTCATTTGATTCAATTAGCTTTGTTTGACTTCATTTAACTTTAATTTGATTCAATTAGCTTTGTTGAATGCATTTTGAGTTTCATTTGATTCAATTAGCTTTGTTGAATGCATTTGAGTTTCATTTGATTCAATTAGCTTTGATGAATGCATTTGAGTTTCATTTGATTCAATTAGCTTTTTTGAATTCATTTGACTTTCGTTTGATTCGATTAGCATTGTTGAATTTGACTTTCATTTGATCCGATTAGCTTTGTTTGACTTCATTTTACTTTAATTTGATTCAATTAGCTTTGTTGAATGCATTTGAGTATCATTTGATTCAATTAGCTTTGTTGAATGCATTTGAGTTTCATTTGATTATATTAGCTATGTCTGACTTTGTGGTAAGAAATGGGAAGGTACCAAGATTATTAAGGATGGCTTACATGATCATCCTTAACCCTGATTTAGTATCACCTATTCTACCTAACAAGATCCGTTGGATATGGCTCATATCATGGATTAGGATCACTTGTTAGAAGTTTAGCTAAGTACTAATCTTAATTAGTTTTTTTGTAATAATTAGTTAAGTAGAAATAGAACAGAAGTGAAGACGTTCACGTTCAACCGGAGATTCTGGCGCAGCGAAATCGTTTTGGTTATTGTGAGAAATCTACAAATCATTTTCCAGTGATTCTTTTTTTGTTGGATTTCTAACATCTTGAAGTTTCATCCTACAAAATTTGGTGAGATTTCATGAAGAAACGAAGTTGCAGTAGCCTTTCAATTGAGACGTCAATTCTGGATCAGTTTTGCGGTTTTGTAAAACCGAGTATATTTTGTTTAGTTTAAGTTGTAATATGGGACGAACCATGCTTGGGGACGTGAATTACACTTGGGACGTGTAAAGGGAACTCTTGGAGATCTTTTGGAGCTTTACTTGCAAGCTAAGAGAAGCCCCCCACTTGGTGATGAAAACCGGTCCTCCTTGCCCCAAAGTCATCAAAACACACAACAACACTATTCCTTCTTACATCTTTGTTGGATTAAGAGATATTTGTTGTTTAATTGCTTTGTTTAATTACCTTAGTGTATTAGATATTTATGGCTGATTTGTTAAGCCTTTTTAGCTCTTTGCTATATATATGTAATGGTGATCATAAATAAAAATCAGATTTGGTTGTTAAACTTGAGCATTGTGCTTATTCGAACTTTTGGAGTGCAAACCCGAAATTTCCTCTTGTGATTAAGAAGTGATCTTAATCTTGAAATCCTTGAGTTAAGTGAGTAAAGCTTAACCTAAGAGAGAGTTAGGATAATTAGTGAGTGAAGCTAATTGAATTACTCTCAAAACCCTCCTAAATCGGTTTCTAGGTGAGTAAAGCCTCTAATCGATTTAGAACCCTTAAGTGGAAGTAAGTGAGTGAAGCTTATCAAGCTTAAGTAAACACAATTCTTTTAGTTTTAAGAGTGATTCTTTCGACTAAAAGTCTATATCCATTGTTCGATTGTTTCCGCCGTTAGTGGGTCTCCTAAACACACGTGAGAGGAGTCTCATTTCGCATCAAGTGGTATCAGAGCTCCAGCCCTCTAAGTCCTCTTGGCACTTAGACGTTCTTGGAGAAGAAGGAAAACCACAAAAAAGAAGCAAAAGGAAGCAACCCGTAAAAGACAGTTTTTTGAGGTAACTTTGAACGCGAGGTTCTCACATCTCAGATCGTGTTTTTGGGTGATTCTTTTTTTGAAAGTGGTTATTTTTATGTCTAGTTTTGGCCTGTAAAATTTCATAACTTTTGGTGGTCATTTGCTAGCATAATCAGCGTGTTTTTCTTAAGTGGTCTAAAACCGGATTAATCTGGACCAGCTTTAGAAAAATAAAAACTGCAATCAATTGGTTTGTTATTTTTTTATGAAATTTTGGTCGAGTGCTTATAACACCTAGGGCTACGTTGTGACAAAATTTCATTCAATTTCAAGTTGATTTGATTAGGGTTTGAAGCTCGAATTTTGGGTGAAAATTCTGGGCAGTTTCTAGGCAGAATATTTTTTTTTTTCTTCTGTTTGTATTCATTGTAATAGTAGTTCATCTTGAACTTCTATAAGTGTATTGTTGTTAATATGGATGAACTAGTTGAAATTTTTGCACGGATGCAAGAAGCTAATCAAAAGGTTCGATTCTTGAGGCAACAAATGCAAGAAGATAAGAAGCAAAAACTTCACAAGAAGAAAGTGTCTCTATTAGTAGAGAAGCTTCAATCGAAAGGAGAAAGTGAAGTTAGTGCTGAACAAGAAGAAGAAGAAAACACAATTATGTATGAATTGGATGCAAAAACAAACGAGGGAGTGGAGGTAGAAAATCCCGATTTGAGGGAAGTCTTATTGGAGGTTGTTGTCATAGAACAACTACCACCAACCCTACCACCACAAAATGATGCAAGCACCAATTCTAAAGAGCATGGAGGTGAACAAGAAAGATTATGCACAACCTTCAAGCTCCAACAACAGAATTCGAGGTCGAATTCTTTTGAAGAAAGAGAGAATGGTACGAAATGGGAAGGTACCAAGATTATTAAGGATGGCTTACATGATCATCCTTAACCCTGATTTAGTATCACCTATTCTACCTAACAAGATCCGTTGGATATGGCTCATATCATGGATTAGGATCACTTGTTAGAAGTTTAGCTAAGTACTAATCTTAATTAGTTTTTTTGTAATAATTAGTTAAGTAGAAATAGAACAGAAGTGAAGACGTTCACGTTCAACCGGAGATTCTGGCGCAGCGAAATCGTTTTGGTTATTGTGAGAAATCTACAAATCATTTTCCAGTGATTCTTTTTTTGTTGGATTTCTAACATCTTGAAGTTTCATCCTACAAAATTTGGTGAGATTTCATGAAGAAACGAAGTTGCAGTAGCCTTTCAATTGAGACGTCAATTCTGGATCAGTTTTGCGGTTTTGTAAAACCGAGTATATTTTGTTTAGTTTAAGTTGTAATATGGGACGAACCATGCTTGGGGACGTGAATTACACTTGGGACGTGTAAAGGGAACTCTTGGAGATCTTTTGGAGCTTTACTTGCAAGCTAAGAGAAGCCCCCCCACTTGGTGATGAAAACCGGTCCTCCTTGCCCCAAAGTCAACAAAACACACAACAACACTATTCCTTCTTACATCTTTGTTGGATTAAGAGATATTTGTTGTTTAATTGCTTTGTTTAATTACCTTAGTGTATTAGATATTTATGGCTGATTTGTTAAGCCTTTTTAGCTCTTTGCTATATATATGTAATGGTGATCATAAATAAAAATCAGATTTGGTTGTTAAACTTGAGCATTGTGCTTATTCGAACTTTTGGAGTGCAAACCCGAAATTTCCTCTTGTGATTAAGAAGTGATCTTAATCTTGAAATCCTTGAGTTAAGTGAGTAAAGCTTAACCTAAGAGAGAGTTAGGATAATTAGTGAGTGAAGCTAATTGAATTACTCTCAAAACCCTCCTAAATCGGTTTCTAGGTGAGTAAAGCCTCTAATCGATTTAGAACCCTTAAGTGGAAGTAAGTGAGTGAAGCTTATCAAGCTTAAGTAAACACAATACTTTTAGTTTTAAGAGTGATTCTTTCGACTAAAAGTCTATATCCATTGTTCGTTTGTTTCCGCTGTTAGTGGGTCTCCTAAACACACGTGAGAGGAGTCTCATTTCGCATCAAATTGGTACCGGCTCACGCCCTCTAAGTCCTCTTGGCGTTCTTGGGAAGAAGGAGAAAAACCAAAAAAGAAGAAAAGGAAGCCAACCGTAAAAAAGACAGTTTATTGAGGTTTTGAACGAGAGCGAGGTTCTCAGCATCTCAGATCGTGTTTTTGGGTGATTTTTTTTGAAAGTGGTTATTTTTATGTCTAGTTTTGGCCTGTAAAATTTGCATAACTTTTGGTGGTCATTTGCTAGCATAATCAGCGTGTTTTTCTTAAGTGGTCTAAAAACCGGATTAATCTGGACCAGCTTTAGAAAAATAAAAACCTACAATCAATTGGTTTGTGTTATTTTTTTTAGTGAAATTTTGGTCGAGTGCTTATAACACCTAGGGCTACGTTGTGACAAAATTTCATTCAATTTCAAGTTGATTTGATTAGGGTTTGAAGCTCAAATTTTGGGTGAAAATTCTGGGCAGTTTCTAGGCAGAATATTTTTTTTTCTTTCTGTTTGTATTCATTGTAATAGTAGTTCATCTTGAACTTCTATAAGTGTATTGTTGTTAATATGGATGAACTAGTTGAAATTTTTGCACGGATGCAAGAAGCTAATCAAAAGGTTCGATTCTTGAGGCAACAAATGCAAGAAGATAAGAAGCAAAAACTTCACAAGAAGAAAGTGTCTCTATCGGTAGAGAAAGCTTCAATCCAAGAAGGAGAGAGTGAAGTTAGTGCTGAAGAAGAAGAAGAGCAGGACAAGTGTGTATGAATTGGATGCAAAAACAAACGATGGAGGAGGTAGAAAATCCCGATTTGAGGGGAAGTCTTATTGGAGGTTGTTGTCATAGAACAACTACCACCAACCCTACCACCACAAAATGATGCAACACCAATTCTACCAAAGAGCATGGAGGTGAACAAGAAAGATTATGCACAACCTTCAAGCTCCAACAAATGCATTCGAGGTCGAATTCTTTTGAAGAAAGAGAGAATGGTACGAAATGGGAAGGTACCAAGATTATTAAGGATGGCTTACATGATCATCCTTAACCCGGATTTAGTATCACCTATTCTACCTAACAAGATCCGTTGGATATGGCTCATATCATGGATTAGGATCACTTGTTAGAAGTTTAGCTAAGTACTAATCTTAATTAGTTTTTTTGTAATAATTAGTTAAGTAGAAATAGAACAGAAGTTGAAGACGTTCACGTTCAACCGGAGATTCTGGCGCAGCGAAATCGTTTTGGTTATTGTGAGAAATCTACAAATCATTTTCCAGTGATTCTTTTTTGTTGGATTTCTAACATCTTGAAGTTTCATCCTACAAAATTTGGTGAGATTTCATGAAGGGAAACGAAGTTGCAGTAGCCTTTCAATTGAGACGTCAATTCTGGATCAGTTTTGCGGTTTGTAAAACCGAGTATATTTTGTTTAGTTTTAAGTTGTAATATGGGACGAACCATGCTTGGGGACGTGAATTACACTTGGGACGTGTAAAGGGAACTCTTGGAGATCTTTTGGAGCTTTACTTGCAAGCTAAGAGAAGCCCCCACTTGGTGATGGAAACCGGTCCTCCTTGCCCCAAAGTCAACAAAGCACACAACAACACTATTCCTTCTTACATCTTTGTTGGATTAAGAGATATTTGTTGTTTAATTGCTTTGTTTAATTACCTTAGTGTATTAGATATTTATGGCTGATTTGTTAAGCCTTTTTAGCTCTTTGCTATATATATGTAATGGTGATCATAAATAAAACAAGATTTGAATGTTGAAATTGAGCTTTGTGCTTATAGAAAATTTGGATAGCTAAGTCCGAAAATTCCTCTTGTGATTAAGAAGTGATCTTAATCTTGAAATCCTTGAGTTAAGTGAGTAAAAAAAGCTAACCTAAGAGGGTTAGGATAATTAGTGAGTGAAGCTAATTGAATTACTCTGAAAACCCTCCTAAATCGGTTTCTAGGTGAGTAAAGCCTCCTAATCGGATTTAGAACCCTTAAGTGGAAGTAAGGGAGTGAAGCTTATCAAGCTTAAGTAAACACAATTCTTTTAGTTTTTTTTAAGAGTGATTCTTTAGACTAAAAGTATATATCAATAGTTCGTTTGTTTCCGTTATTAGTGGGTCTCCCAAACACACTGAGAGGAGTCTCATTTCACATCGAGTGATTTCTTTCGACTAAAAGTATATATCAATAGTTCGTTTAGTTTGGTTTGTTAGTGGGTCTCCTAAACACACGTGGAAGAGGAGTCTCATTTCGCATCACCGGAGCTCACGTACCACTTGATGCGAAATGAGACTCCTCCCACGTGTGTTTAGGAGACCCACTAACAAATAACAATCGAACGATGGATATGGACTTTTAGTCGAAAGAATCACTCTTAAAACTAAAAGAATTGTGTTTACTTAAGCGATAAGCTTCACTCACTTACTTCCACTTAAGGGTTCTAATACGATTAGAGGCTTCACTCACCTAGAAACGATTTAGGAGGGTTTTGAGAGTAATTCAATTAGCTTCACTCACTAATTATCCTAACTCTCCTTAGGTTAAGCTTTACTCACTTAACTCAAGGATTTCAAGATTAAGATCACTTCTTAATCACAAGAGGAAATTCGGGTTTGCACTCCAAAAGTTCCGAATAAGCACAATGCTCAAGTTTAACAACCAAATCTTTTTCCCATTGATGAACCATATTACATATATATAGCAAAGAGCTAAAAAGGCTTAACAAATCAGCCATAAATATCTAATACACTAAGGTAATTAAACAAAGCAATTAAACAACAATATCTCTTAATCCAACAAAGAAGGGGGTGAATAGTGTTGTTTGTGTGTTTTGTTGACTTTGGGGACAAAGGTGGTCAAGGTTTTCTCAAGCAAGTGGGGGGACTTCTCTTGGCTTGCAAGTAAAGCTCCAAGAGTTCCCTACACGTCCCAAGTATAATTCACGTCCCCAAGCATGGTTCGTCCTATATTACAATTTACGTACACAAAATAATTTCCGGTTTTACAAAACCGTAAATTACAAAACCGTAATTAAGATTGAGTACTTAGCTAAACTTCTAACAAGTGATCCTAATCCATGATATGAGCCATATCCAACGGATCTTGTTAGGTCGAATAGGTGATACTAAATCAGGGTTAAGGATGATCATGTAAGCCATCCTTAATAATCTTGGTACCTTCCCATTTCGTACCATTCTCTCTTTCTTCAAAAGAATTCGACCTCGAATTCAGTTGTTCGAGCGAAGGTTGTGCATAATCTTTCTTGTTCACCTCCATGCTCTTTAGAATTGGTGCTGCATCATTTTGTGGTGGTAGGGGTTGGTGGTAGTTGTTCTATTACAACAACCTCCAATAAGACTTCCCTCAAATCAGGATTTTCTACCTCCACTCCCCTCATTTGTTTTTGCATCCAATTTATACACAATTGTGCTTTTCTTCTTCTTCTTGTTCAGCACTAACTTCACCTTTCTCCTTTCGATTGAAGCTTCTCTACTAATAGAGACACTTTCTTCTTGTGAAGTTTTTGCTTCTTATCTTCTTTTGCATTTGTTGCCTCAAGAATCGAACCTTTGATTAGCTTCTTGCATCCGTGCAAAAGCTTTAACTAGTTCATCCATATTAACAACAATACAACTTATAGAAGTTCAAGATGAACTACTATTACAATGAATACAAACAGAAGAAAAAACAAAACATTCTGCCTAGAGACTGCCCAGAATTTTCACCAAAAATTCGAGCATCAAAACCTAATCAAATCAACTTTAAATTGAATGAAATTTTGTCACAACGTAGCCCTAGGTGTTTTAAGCACTCGACCAAAATTTCATAAAAAAATAACAAACCAATTGATTGCAGTTTTTATTTTTCTAAAGCTGGTCCAGATTAATCCGGTTTTAGACCACTTAAGAAAAACACGCTGATTATGCTAGCAAATGACCACCAAAAAGTTATGAAATTTTACAGGCCAAAACTAGACATAAAAATAACCACTTTCAAAAAAAGAATCACCCAAAAACACGATCTGAGATGTGAGAACCTCGCATTCAAAGTTACCTCAAAAAACTGTCTTTTACGGGTTGCTTCCTTTTGCTTCTTTTGTGGTTTTCCTTCTTCTCCAAGAACGTCTAAGTGCCAAGAGGACTTAGGGGCTGGAGCTCTGATACCACTTGATGCGAAATTGGACTCCTCTCACGTGTGTGTTTAGAAGACCCAAGAACACAATGCAGCGGAAAACGAACGAACAATGGATATAGACTTTTAGTCGAAAGAATCACTCTTAAAACTAAAAGAATTGTGTTTACTTAAGCTTGATAAGCTTCACTCACTTACTTCCACTTAAGGGTTCTAAATCCGATTAGAGGCTTCACTCACCTAGAAACCGATTTATGAGGGTTTTGAGAGTAATTCAATTAGCTTCACTCACTAATTATCCTAACTCTCTCTTAGGTTAAGCTTTACTCACTTAACTCAAGGATTTCAAGATTAAGATCACTTCTTAATCACAAGAGGAAATTTCGGGTTTGCACTCCAATAGTTCGAATAAGCACAATGCTCAAGTTTAACAACCAAATCTTTTTCCCATTGATGAACCATATTACATATATATAGCAAAGAGCTAAAAAAGGCTTAACAAATCAGCCATAAATATCTAATACACTAAGGTAATTAAACAAAGCAATTAAACAACAAATATCTCTTAATCCAACAAAGATGTAAGGGGTGAATAGTGTTGTTTGTGTGTTTTGTTGACTTTGGGGACAAAGGTGGCTGGTTTTCTCAAGCAAGTGGGGGGACTTCTCTTAGCTTGCAAGTAAAGCTCCAAGAGTTCCCTTTACACGTCCCAAGTATAATTCACGTCCCCAAGCATGGTTCGTCCCATATTACAATTTACGCTACACAAAATAATTTCCGGTTTTACAAAACCGTAAATTACAAAAAACTAATTAAGATTAGTACTTAGCTAAACTTCTAACAAGTGATCCTAATCCATGATATGAGCCATATCCAACGGATCTTGTTAGGTCGAATAGGTGATACTAAATCAGGGGTTAAGGATGATCATGTAAGCCATCCTTAATAATCTTGGTACCTTCCCATTTCGTACTACTCCCTCTCACGTGTGTTTAGGAGACCCACTAACAGCGGAAACAAAACGAACTATTGATATATACTTTTAGTCGAAAGAATCACTCGATGCGAAATGAGACTCCTCTCACGTGTGTTTAGGAGACCCACTAACAATGCGAAAACAAACGAACTATTGATATATACTTTTAGTCGAAAGAATCACTCTTAAAACTAAAAGAATTGTGTTTACTTAAGCTTGATAAGCTTCACTCACTTACTTCCACTTAAGGGTTCTAAATCCGATTAGAGGCTTTACTCACCTAGAAACCGATTTAGGAGGGTTTTGAGAGTAATTCAATTAGCTTCACTCACTAATTATCCTAACTCTCTCTTAGGTTAAGCTTTACTCACTTAACTCAAGGATTTCAAGATTAAGATCACTTCTTAATCACAAGAGGAATTTTCGGATTTAGCTATCCAAATTTTCTATAAGCACAAAGCTCAATTTCAACATTCAAATCTTGTTTTTATTTATGATCACCATTACATATATATAGCAAAGAGCTAAAAAGGCTTAACAAATCAGCCATAAATATCTAATACACTAAGGTAATTAAACAAAGCAATTAAACAACAAATATCTCTTAATCCAACAAAGATGTAAGAAGGAATAGTGTTGTTGTGTGTTTTGTTGACTTTGGGGCAAGGAGGACCGGTTTTCATCACCAAGTGGGGGCTTCTCTTAGCTTGCAAGTAAAGCTCCAAAAGATCTCCAAGAGTTCCCTTTACACGTCCCAAGTGTAATTCACGTCCCCAAGCATGGTTCGTCCCATATTACAACTTAAACTAAACAAAATATACTCGGTTTTACAAAACCGCAAAACTGATCCAGAATTGACGTCTCAATTGAAAGGCTACTGCAACTTCGTTTCTTCATGAAATCTCACCAAATTTTGTAGGATGAAACTTCAAGATGTTAGAAATCCAACAAAAAAAGAATCACTGGAAAATGATTTGTAGATTTCTCACAATAACCAAAACGATTTCGCTGCGCCAGAATCTCCGGTTGAACGTGAACGTCTTCACTTCTGTTCTATTTCTACTTAACTAATTATTACAAAAAAACTAATTAAGATTAGTACTTAGCTAAACTTCTAACAAGTGATCCTAATCCATGATATGAGCCATATCCAACGGATCTTGTTAGGTAGAATAGGTGATACTAAATCAGGGTTAAGGATGATCATGTAAGCCATCCTTAATAATCTTGGTACCTTCCCATTTCGTACCATTCTCTCTTTCTTCAAAAGAATTCGACCTCGAATTCTGTTGTTGGAGCTTGAAGGTTGTGCATAATCTTTCTTGTTCACCTCCATGCTCTTTAGAATTGGTGTTGCATCATTTTGTGGTGGTAGGGTTGGTGGTAGTTGTTCTATGACAACAACCTCCAATAAGACTTCCCTCAAATCAGGATTTTCTACCTCCACTCCGTCGTTTGTTTTTGCATCCAATTCATACACACTTGTCCTGCTCTTCTTCTTCTTCAGCACTAACTTCACTCTCTCCTTCTTGGGATTGAAGCTTCTCTACTGATAGAGACACTTTCTTCTTGTGAAGTTTTTGCTTCTTATCTTCTTGCATTTGTTGCCTCAAGAATCGAACCTTTTGATTAGCTTCTTGCATCCGTGCAAAAATTTCAACTAGTTCATCCATATTAACAACAATACACTTATAGAAGTTCAAGATGAACTACTATTACAATGAATACAAACAGAAGAAAAAAAAAAAAAATATTCTGCCTAGAAACTGCCCAGAATTTTCACCCAAAATTTGAGCTTCAAACCCTAATCAAATCAACTTGAAATTGAATGAAATTTTGTCACAACGTAGCCCTAGGTGTTATAAGCACTCGACCAAAATTTCATAAAAAAATAACAAACCAATTGATTGCAGTTTTTATTTTTCTAAAGCTGGTCCAGATTAATCCGGTTTTAGACCACTTAAGAAAAACACGCTGATTATGCTAGCAAATGACCACCAAAAGTTATGAAATTTTACAGGCCAAAACTAGACATAAAAATAACCACTTTCAAAAAAAAAAGAATCACCCAAAAACACGATCTGAGATGTGAGAACCTCGCGTTCAAAGTTACCTCAATAAACTGTCTTTTACGGGTTGCTTCCTTTTGCTTCTTTTTGTGGTTTTCCTTCTTCTCCAAGAACGTCTAAGTGCCAAGAGGACTTAGAGGGCTGGAGCTCTGATACCACTTGATGCGAAATGAGACTCCTCTCACGTGTGTTTAGGAGACCCACTAACAGCGGAAACAAACGAACTATTGATATATACTTTTAGTCGAAAGAATCACTCTTAAAACTAAAAAGAATTGTGTTTACTTAAGCTTGATAAGCTTCACTCACTTACTTCCACTTAAGGGTTCTAAATCCGATTAGAGGCTTTACTCACCTAGAAACCGATTTAGGAGGGTTTTGAGAGTAATTCAATTAGCTTCACTCACTAATTATCCTAACTCTCTCTTAGGTTAAGCTTTACTCACTTAACTCAAGGATTTCAAGATTAAGATCACTTCTTAATCACAAGAGGAATTTTCGGATTTAGCTATCCAAATTTTCTATAAGCACAAAGCTCAATTTCAACATTCAAATCTTGTTTTTATTTATGATCACCATTACATATATATAGCAAAGAGCTAAAAAGGCTTAACAAATCAGCCATAAATATCTAATACACTAAGGTAATTAAACAAAGCAATTAAACAACAAATATCTCTTAATCCAACAAAGATGTAAGAAGGAATAGTGTTGTTGTGTGTTTTGTTGACTTTGGGGGCAAGGGAGGACCGGTTTTCATCACCAAGTGGGGGGCTTCTCTTAGCTTGCAAGTAAAGCTCCAAAAGATCTCCAAGAGTTCCTTTACACGTCCCAAGTGTAATTCACGTCCCCAAGCATGGTTCGTCCCATATTACAACTTAAACTAAACAAAATATACTCGGTTTTACAAAACCGCAAAACTGATCCAGAATTGACGTCTCAATTGAAAGGCTACTGCAACTTCGTTTCTTCATGAAATCTCACCAAATTTTGTAGGATGAAACTTCAAGATGTTAGAAATCCAACAAAAAAAGAATCACTGGAAAATGATTTGTAGATTTCTCACAATAACCAAAACGATTTCGCTGCGCCAGAATCTCCGGTTGAACGTGAACGTCTTCACTGCTGTTCTATTTCTACTTAACTAATTATTACAAAAAAACTAATTAAGATTAGTACTTAGCTAAACTTCTAACAAGTGATCCTAATCCATGATATGAGCCATATCCAACGGATCTTGTTAGGTAGAATAGGTGATACTAAATCGGGGTTAAGGATGATCATGTAAGCCATCCTTAATAATCTTGGTACCTTCCCATTTCGTACCATAAAGCCTCTAATCAGATTTAGAACCCTTAAGTGGAAGTAAGTGAGTGAAGCTTATCAAGCTTAAGTAAACACAATTCTTTTAGTTTTAAGAGTGATTCTTTCGACTAAAAGTATATATCAATAGTTCGTTTGTTTCCCATTTGTTAGTGGGTCTCCTAAACACACGTGAGAGGAGTCTCATTTCGCATCAAGATTAGTACAAAAAAACTAATTAAGATTAGTACTTAGCTAAACTTCTAACAAGTGATCCTAATCCATGATATGAGCCATATCCAACGGATCTTGTTAGGTAGAATAGGTGATACTAAATCAGGGTTAAGGATGATCATGTAAGCCATCCTTAATAATCTTGGTACCTTCCCATTTCGTACCACTTTTAGTCGAAAGAATCACTCTTAAAACTAAAAGAATTGTGTTTACTTAAGCTTGATAAGCTTCACTCACTTACTTCCACTTAAGGGTTCTAAATCGATTAGAGGCTTTACTCACCTAGAAACCGATTTAGGAGGGTTTTGAGAGTAATTCAATTAGCTTCACTCACTAATTATCCTAACTCTCTCTTAGGTTAAGCTTTACTCACTTAACTCAAGGATTTCAAGATTAAGATCACTTCTTAATCACAAGAGGGAATTTTCGGATTTAGCTATCCAAATTTTCTATAAGCACAAAGCTCAATTTCATCATTCAAATCTTGTTTTTATTTATGATCACCATTACATATATATAGCAAAGAGCTAAAAAGGCTTAACAAATCAGCCATAAATATCTAATACACTAAGGTAATTAAACAAAGCAATTAAACAACAAATATCTCTTAATCCAACAAAGATGTAAGAAGGAATAGTGTTGTTGTGTGTTTTGTTGACTTTTGGGGGCAAGGAGGACCGGTTTTCATCACCAAGTGGGGGGCTTCTCTTAGCTTGCAAGTAAAGCTCCAAAAGATCTCCAAGAGTTCCCTTTACACGTCCCAAGTGTAATTCACGTCCCCAAGCATGGTTCGTCCCATATTACAACTTAAACTAAACAAAATATACTCGGTTTTACAAAACCGCAAAACTGATCCAGAATTGACGTCTCAATTGAAAGGCTACTGCAACTTCGTTTCTTCATGAAATCTCACCAAATTTTGTAGGATGAAACTTCAAGATGTTAGAAATCCAACAAAAAAAAGAATCACCGGAAAATGATTTAGGAGACTCCTCTCACGTGTGTTTAGGAGACCCACTAACAGCGGAAACAAACGAACTATTGATATATACTTTTAGTCGAAAGAATCCTTTGGAAAATGATTTGTAGATTTCTCACAATAACCAAAACGATTTCGCTGCGCCGGAATCTCCGGTTGAACGTGAACGTCTTCACTGCGTTCTATTTCTACTTAACTAATTATTACAAAAAAACTAATTAAGATTAGTACTTAGCTAAACTTCTAACAAGTGATCCTAATCCATGATATGAGCCATATCCAACGGATCTTGTTAGGTAGAATAGGTGATACTAAATCAGGGTTAAGGATGATCATGTAAGCCATCCTTAATAATCTTGGTACCTTCCCATTTCGTACCATTTGAAATTGAGCTTTGTGCTTATAGAAAATTTGGATAGCTAAATCCGAAAATTCCTCTTGTGATTAAGAAGTGATCTTAATCTTGAAATCCTTGAGTTAAGTGAGTAAAGCTTAACCTAAGAGAGAGTTAGGATAATTAGTGAGTGAAGCTAATTGAATTACTCTCAAAACCCTCCTAAATCAGGTTTCTAGGTGAGTAAAGCCTCTAATCGATTTAGAACCCTTAAGTGGAAGTAAGTGAGTGAAGCTTCCGTTGGATATGGCTCATATCATGGATTAGGATCACTTGTTAGAAGTTTAGGTGATACTAAATCAGGGTTAAGGATGATCATGTAAGCCATCCTTAATAATCTTGGTACCTTCCCATTTCGTACCACATAATAACATATACTATCAAGCAACTAGCAAATGAAATAAATGCAATGCAACACACAAGACTATATTAAAATAAAATTAAAGCTTATCTTTAAAATTGCAAAAACACAAAATAAATTAAACACACAACTAAACCGAGAAGGCTATAAATTACTTAGCTTTGCGCACTCGATAAAAGAGAAAATAAATTACAAGTAAGAGGCCCCGCAAATAAGATTAACAAACTTGGTGACTAATTCCACCAATAATACAAGTAACTATACATATAACATATGCTCCATAAGCATGAGAGCACACCACATTCCCATAAGGCTTCCCTTTACTTACTCTACCCATCACACTCTCATTATAGTGAAACTACTAAACTTAATTCTAAACAAATTTTATATCCTATGGCTAACTAATAATTCTAAAGAATCATTAGCAATTCTGTTTCAGAGTCTAGGAGCGTTTTGCTCTGATACCAACTGTAACTGATATGATTGCACGTCCAAAGAGTCGAATGAGCAACCAAGTTCAGAGCAAAGGTTCGAACTTGAATAATGAATGAAGTCCGAAAATTTATGTCTTAAGTCACCTGGATATGATAATTAAAATAAACACTCCTGATTATTTTAATTAACTCTTAATCTCACTTTAAACCACTCACGGAATTAAGTAGATTAAACACTAAGTAAATAATCACTCCGAAAATAGACTTAATGGCCGAAAGTAATTGATCACACAATTAAATTCAATAACAAAGTTTTTAGGTAAATCTCACATGCCTTGAATGATAGCATGGAACTATTATTTATAATAGAATAAACTTGTCCTCCAAGGACCAAGCAAGGGCCGAAAATCAGCCATAAGAATTAAGGAAACATTCCTTAATTCCTTACATCTTAATCCCTTGATTCTAGGAGAGAATAAAGGAGTAAATAAGGAAACAACCAAATCAGCCCCAATCCCCCTTCACACGCCTAAATACATAAGGAAACCAAGAAATAAGGAAAGTATTACAACTCAATGACAACTTGCAACCTTGGAGCACAAGGAGCCTACTCCACACGCCTAAGACACGCCTAAAATGGCCGAAATATCACAAGATATTTTCGGACCTTTATTTGCTTAATTAAAATAACTAAGACTCTAGAAATGGTGTCACCTTCAAGCTTCATCAATGGAATCATCGTCCCATTTAAGAAATGACACAAATGAGGAGTTTGAATTTAACTTGAACCCGAACACTTCAAGGACTAAACAAATCGGATCATTTGGAGCTTGACCTTGACCTTGACTTGTATCATTCTCCCCCCTCTTCAAAAGAATTTGTCCTCAAATTTTCATCATCTAAATAAGGACTAAGATCACCAACATTGAAGGTTGCACTCACACCTCCATAATCACTTGGAAGCTCGATCTTATAAGCACTTTCATTAATAACATCAATGACTTTGAATGGACCATCGCTCTCAGGCATAAGCTTGTTCTTCCTCTTTCTTGAAAACGTTCCTTCCTCAAATGAATCCAAACCAAGTCGCCAATCGAAATTTCGGTTGCCTTCTATGCTTGTTGGCTCGTTCCTTGTATTGAGCATTCATCTTCTCAATTCGCGCTTTCACTTGCTCACAAGTCTTCTTAAAGGCTTCCAACCTCTTCTTAGAATCAACATGAATTTCAGATTTAGTTAGTGACACAAAATCAATAGGAAGGAAAGGATTGATACCATAGACCACCTCAAATGGAGACTTAGAAGTAGTAGAAGAATGAGCTCGATTATAAGCAAACTCGGCGTGAGCTAGCTTTATATCCCAATCCTTTTGTGTCTTACTCACCAAGCCACGCAACAAAGCTCCAAGAGTTCTATTAGTTACCTCGGTTTGACCATCCGTTTGAGGATGATGACTTGTGCTAAAGAGTAACTTAGTTCCCACCATCTTCCATAAGCTCCTCCAAAAATGACTAAGGAACTTTGTATCACGATCACTAACAATACTTCTAGGAATACCATGCAATCGAATAATCTCTTTGAAGTACAAATCCGCCACATGCAAAGCATCATCGTTTTATGCATAGGAACAAAATGAGCCATTTTCGAAAATCGATCCACCACCACCATAATTGCGTCCTTCCCCCTTTGAGTTCTTGGTAATCCTACAATGAAATCCATACTCACACTATCCCAAGGTGTATCGGTGCACGGGTAATGGAGTATAAAGGCCTTTATGGAAGGTACTCTTCGACCTTTGACAAGTAGCACACTTACTAACCACCATATGAACATCCCTCATCATGTTAGGCCAATAAAAACTCTCATTCAAAGTATCTAAGGTCTTTTGCACGCCAAAATGACCAGCCACCCCACCACTATGGACTTCTCTCACAAGCAACTCCCTCACGCCACTCTTGGGAATGCATAGTTTGTTCCCCTTGAACAAAAAACCTTCTTGTAACACAAACAAGCCACTAGGATTCTTAAAGGACTCACGAAAATCATCATCATCAACATATAAATCCTTTAAGTGTTCAAATCCCAACACCCTTGCATCAACCATGGCCAAAAGATAGGAACGCCTAGAAAGAGCGTCCGCAACAATGTTACTCTTACCTTCCTTGTACTTAGACGAGAATGTGAAGGCTTGTAGGAATTCAACCCACTTGGCATGTCTATGGTTGAGCTTTTGTTGTCCATGGATGTATTTGAGTGCTTCATGATCCGAATGAAGAATGAAAGGCTTGGGCCTCAAGTAATGAGACCAATGATCCAAGGCTCTCACAATTGCATAGAATTCACGATCATAGTTGGAGTAGTTGAGTTTGGCGCCACTTAACTTCTCACTAAAGTAGGCAATGGGCCTCCTTTCTTGAAGCAAAACAGCCCCAACACCAATTCCACTAGCATCACATTCAACCTCGAACAACTTGTTGAAATCCGGCAAGGCAAGGATAGGAGCGTTGCAAAGTAGCTCCTTGACTTCATCAAATGCCTTTTGAGCATGAGAGTTCCATGAAAACTCCCCTTTCTTCATCAAATCCGTGATTGGTGCCATGATGGTTGAGAAATTTCGGATGAATCTTCTATAAAAGGAAGCTAGACCATGAAAGCTTCGGCATTCATGAGCACTTGTAGCGCCAACCATGATGACATGGCCTTGACTTTTTCCGGATCCACATGAACTCCATCCCTAGACACAATGTAACCAAGAAAAGCAATACTAGGAACAAGAAAATCACACTTTTCCATTTTTCCATACAACTTTTGCTCTCTTAATTTTTCAAATAAAGCTCTCAAGTGAAGTAAATGAGACTCAACACTAGTACTATATACAAGAATATCATCTAGATAGACAACAATAAACTTGTTAAGAAAGGGACGTAGTACCTCGTTCATAAGCCTCATAAAAGAACTAGGAGCATTGCAAAGACCAAAGGGCATCACCATCCACTCATATAGACCTTGTTTGGTCTTGAAAGCGGTTTTCCATTCATCTCCTTCACGAATTCTCATTTGATGATAGCCACTCCTCAAGTCAATCTTGAAAAAATCGAAGCTCCATGTAGCTCATCAAGCATGTCCTCCAATCTAGGCATAGGAAAACGATACTTGATTGTAATGTTGTTGACGGCTCTACTATCAATGCACATCCTCCAAGTACCATCTTTCTTTGGAACAAGCAAAGCGGGAACGGCACATGGACTCATGCTTTCTCTTACATAGCCTCGGTCAATCAACTCTTCAATTTGTTTTTGTAGCTCCTTAGAAGCTACGGGATCACATCTATATGCCGGCTTATTTGGCAAAGGTGCGCCTGGTACAAGATCAATGGCATGCTCAATGCCTCTCAATGGTGGTAATCCTTGGTACGAAATGGGAAGGTACCAAGATTATTAAGGATGGCTTACATGATCATCCTTAACCCTGATTTAGTATCACCTATTCTACCTAACAAGATCCGTTGGATATGGCTCATATCATGGATTAGGATCACTTGTTAGAAGTTTAGCTAAGTACTAATCTTAATTAGTTTTTTTGTAATAATTAGTTAAGTAGAAATAGAACAGAAGTGAAGACGTTCACGTTCAACCGGAGATTCTGGCGCAGCAAAATCGTTTTGGTTATTGTGAGAAATCTACAAATCATTTTCCAGTGATTCTTTTTTTGTTGGATTTCTAACATCTTGAAGTTTCATCCTACAAAATTTGGTGAGATTTTTATGAAGAAACGAAGTTGCAGTAGCCTTTCAATTGAGACGTCAATTCTGGATCAGTTTTGCGGTTTTGTAAAACCGAGTATATTTTGTTTAGTTTAAGTTGTAATATGGGACGAACCATGCTTGGGGACGTGAATTACACTTGGGACGTGTAAAGGGAACTCTTGGAGATCTTTTGGAGCTTTACTTGCAAGCTAAGAGAAGCCCCCCCCACTTGGTGATGAAAACCGGCCCTCCTTGCCCCAAAGTCAACAAAACACACAACAACACTATTCCTTCTTACATCTTTGTTGGATTAAGAGATATTTGTTGTTTAATTGCTTTGTTTAATTACCTTAGTGTATTAGATATTTATGGCTGATTTGTTAAGCCTTTTTAGCTCTTTGCTATATATATGTAATGGTGATCATAAATAAAAAAGGAGATTTGGTTGTTAAACTTGAGCATTGTGCTTATTCGAACTTTTGGAGTGCAAACCCGAAAATTCCTCTTGTGATTAAGAAGTGATCTTAATCTTGAAATCCTTGAGTTAAGTGAGTAAAGCTTAACCTAAGAGAGAGTTAGGATAATTAGTGAGTGAAGCTAATTGAATTACTCTCAAAACCCTCTAAATCGGTTTCTAGGTGAGTAAAGCCTCTAATCGATTTAGAACCCTTAAGTGGAAGAAAGTGAGTAAAGCTTATCAAGCTTAAGTAAACACAATTCTTTTAGTTTTAAGAGTGATTCTTTCGACTAAAAGTCTATATCCATTGTTCGTTCGTTTTCCGCTGCATTGTGTTCTTGGGTCTTCTAAACACACACGTGAGAGGAGTCTCATTTCGCATCAATCCTTGAGGCAATTCCTCCCGGAAAAACATCACAAAATTCGTCCAATAGAGCTGCAAGTTTCGGATTACTAGAAGAAACATCATTAGTCAAAGCGAGGTTTAACACATAAAGCATAACAATGTCCTTCCAATTCTACCTCTTTCTCGAATTCTTTGGCCGAAAGAAACAAGTTTTGTTTCGTTTCAACCACCTTCTTGGGTGCCATGGAACTAGGAGACAAAGGAACCAACCGAATCTTTTTCGAACCCATCAAAACCGTGTACACATTGGTTTCACCTTCATGAACAACTTTTCGATCATATTGCCAAGGTCTACCAAGAAGAAGATGACAAGCACTCATGGGTAGAACATCACCCCACAACTCATCTTTGTAACCCCCAATAGAAAACGACACAAGAGCTTGCTTTTTCACCAACAAACCCGTTTTGTCATCCAACCAACTCAACTTATAAGGATGTGGATGGTCTCTAACAATCAAATTCAACTTAGAAACCACATTGGAAGCAACCACATTCGTACATGAACCACTTGTCAATAATCACATTACATGTAAACTCACCAAATTCGACATCTAGTATGAAACAAGTTTTCTCTTTGATCATGGTTAGGAGAATGATCAACATGCAAAGTTCTCCTAATAACCCCAAGCATCCTAGACTCATCTTCGGCATATGCAATTTCATTATCAACACTTTCACATTCCTCCCTCTTCATACACATAGTCATAAGTTCTCTCCTCCTCTTCTATGGTCATGTATTGTCTCAAAGTTAGGGTTTTTCTAGATGGACAACTACTAGCAATATGACCCCTTCCTTGACACTTAAAACACTTTCGGGTTTCTTCCCACTTTTCCTTAGAAATCACCAACTTAGGTCGTTCTCCCTTTGGTTCCCCTTTAGAAGGATTATCTTTCTTTTCAAAGGGTTTAGAAGAATTAGAAGAAGAAGGGACGAAAGAAGAAGAAGAGTGGGGTTTATTATGGCCGAATTTCCCCCATATGATTTCTTTTCATCCAATTCATGCCTTTCAAATTTTAAAGCCAATCGACACACATCATCAAAAGTGCTATAATTCGACACATCAACCTTTCTAGCAATAGATTTATTAAGTCCATTAACAAACCTAGCAATTTTTTCTTGTTCGACTTCATCAACATCACAAATCAAACATAACTTGTCAAATTCAACCATATAATCATGCACGCTTGACACATCTTGAGTCAAAGAATTCTTTCTCATATATTGCCTTTGAATAAAATCACTTGGAACAAACTTCTCATGTAATTTCCTTTTAAGCTTAGTCCAACTTTTAAGCTTAGGTTTCCCAAGTCTCGCCCTTTTTGCCTTTAGACTCTCTAACCAAATTCCAAGATACTTAGTTAGTCTAATGGTGGCAATTTTAAAACGTTTCTCATCATCAAATCCCTTATAATCACAAATTTTCTCAAGTTGACGAATCCATTCAAGTAAATCCTCGGGACTAGAATCACCAAGTAAAATCATCTAGTTTAATCCCCCTATCATTATCATAAGTCGGTTTAACAATTTTAACCTCCTCAACGTCGATTCATAGTCAATGTGATTAGGGTCGTTTTTATTATTCACTTTACCCGCAAGAATGTTATGAGCTACTTGTTAATCTTGCCGTTTTCTCCTTTTCCTCTAATTGAGTGTTATGAATTCTCTCAATAAGAGCTTTTATTTCCGCAAATTCGGACATTATAACTCAAATAGCAAGCCACAACCACACAAAACCCCAACAAAGGATCGAACAAAGTAGAAGCACTTACCAATGAAAGGAGAATCCCTTCTATCCTCACCCTCCCGGAAAAATCGATACCAACCGATATGATTGCACGTCCAAAGAGTCGAATGAGCAACCAAGTTCCGAGCAAAGGTTCGAATTTGAATAATGAATGAAGTCCGAAAATTTATGTCTTAAGTCACCGGATATGATAATTAAAATAAACACTCCCGATTATTTTAATTAACTCTTAATCTCACTTTAAACCACTCCCGGAATTAAGTAGATTAAACACTAAGTAAATAATCACTCCCGAAAATAGACTTAATGGCCGAAAGTAATTGATCACACAATTAAATTCAATAACAAAGTTTTTAGGTAAATCTCACATGCCTTGAATGATAGCATGGAACTATTATTTATAATAGAATAAACTTGTCCTCCAAGGACCAAGCAAGGGCCGAAAATCGGCCATAAGAATTAAGGAAACATTCCTTAATTCCTTACATCTTAATCCCTTGATTCTAGGAGAGAATAAAGGAGTAAATAAGGAAACAACCAAATCAGCCCCCAATCCCCCTTCACACGCCTAAATACATAAGGAAACCAAGAAATAAGGAAAGTATTACAACTCAATGACAACTTGCAACCTTGGAGCACAAGGAGCCTACTCCACACGCCTAAGACACGCCTAAAATGGCCGAAATATCACAAGATATTTTCGGACCTTTATTTGCTTAATTAAAATAACTAAGACTCTAGAAATGGTGTCACCTTCAAGCTTCATCAATGGAATCATCGTCCCATTTAAGAAATGACACAAATGAGGAGTTTGAATTTAACTTGAACCCGAACACTTCAAGGACTAAACAAATCGGATCATTTGGAGCTTGACCTTGACCTTGACTTGTATCATTCTCCCCCTCTTCAAAAGAATTTGTCCTCAAATTTTCATCATCTAAATAAGGACTAAGATCACCAACATTGAAGGTTGCACTCACACCTCCATAATCACTTGGAAGCTCGATCTTATAAGCACTTTCATTAATAACATCAATGACTTTGAATGGACCATCGGCTCTAGGCATAAGCTTGTTCTTCCTCTTTCTTGGAAAACGTTCCTTCCTCAAATGAATCCAAACCAAGTCGCCAATCCGAAATTTCGGTTGCCTTCTATGCTTGTTGGCTCGTTCCTTGTATTGAGCATTCATCTTCTCAATTCGTGCTTTCACTTGCTCACAAGTCTTCTTAAAGGCTTCCAACCTCTTCTTAGAATCAACATGAATTTCAGATTTAGTTAGTGACACAAAATCAATAGGAAGGAAAGGATTGATACCATAGACCACCTCAAATGGAGACTTAGAAGTAGTAGAAGAATGAGCTCGATTATAAGCAAACTCGGCGTGAGCTAGCTTTATATCCCAATCCTTTTGTGTCTTACTCACCAAGCCACGCAACAAAGCTCCAAGAGTTCTATTAGTTACCTCAGTTTGACCATCCGTTTGAGGATGATGACTTGTGCTAAAGAGTAACTTAGTTCCCACCATCTTCCATAAGCTCCTCCAAAAATGACTAAGGAACTTTGTATCACGATCACTAACAATACTTCTAGGAATACCATGCAATCGAATAATCTCTTTGAAGTACAAATCCGCCACATGCAAAGCATCATCGAGTTTTATGCATAGGAACAAAATGAGCCATTTTCGAAAATCGATCCACCACCACCATAATTGCGTCCTTCCCCCTTTGAGTTCTTGGTAATCCTACAATGAAATCCATACTCACACTATCCCAAGGTGTATCGGTACGGGTAATGGAGTATAAAGGCCTTTATGGAAGGTACTCTTCGACCTTTGACAAGTAGCACACTTACTAACCACCATATGAACATCCCTCATCATGTTAGGCCAATAAAAACTCTCATTCAAAGTATCTAAGGTCTTTTGCACGCCAAAATGACCAGCCACCCCACCACTATGGACTTCTCTCACAAGCAACTCCCTCACGCCACTCTTGGGAATGCATAGTTTGTTCCCCTTGAACAAAAAACCTTCTTGTAACACAAACAAGCCACTAGGATTCTTAAAGGACTCACGAAAATCATCATCATCAACATATAAATCCTTTAAGTGTTCAAATCCCAACACCCTTGCATCAACCATGGCCAAAAGATAGGAACGCCTAGAAAGAGCGTCCGCAACAATGTTACTCTTACCTTCCTTGTACTTAGACGAGAATGTGAAGGCTTGTAGGAATTCAACCCACTTGGCATGTCTATGGTTGAGCTTTTGTTGTCCATGGATGTATTTGAGTGCTTCATGATCCGAATGAAGAATGAAAGGCTTGGGCCTCAAATAATGAGACCAATGATCCAAGGCTCTCACAATTGCATAGAATTCACGATCATAGTTGGAGTAGTTGAGTTTGGCGCCACTTAACTTCTCACTAAAGTAGGCAATGGGCCTCCTTTCTTGAAGCAAAACAGCCCCAACACCAATTCCACTAGCATCACATTCAACCTCGAACAACTTGTTGAAATCCGGCAAGGCAAGGATAGGAGCGTTGCAAAGTAGCTCCTTGACTTCATCAAATGCCTTTTGAGCATGAGAGTTCCATGAAAACTCCCCTTTCTTCATCAAATCCGTGATTGGTGCCATGATGGTTGAGAAATTTCGGATGAATCTTCTATAAAAGGAAGCTAGACCATGAAAGCTTCGGCATTCATGAGCACTTGTAGGCGCCAACCATGATGACATGGCCTTGACTTTTTCCGGATCCACATGAACTCCATCCCTAGACACAATGTAACCAAGAAAAGCAATACTAGGAACAAGAAAATCACACTTTTCCATTTTTCCATACAACTTTTGCTCTCTTAATTTTTCAAATAAAGCTCTCAAGTGAAGTAAATGAGACTCAACACTAGTACTATATACAAGAATATCATCTAGATAGACAACAATAAACTTGTTAAGAAAGGGACGTAGTACCTCGTTCATAAGCCTCATAAAAGAACTAGGAGCATTGCAAAGACCAAAGGGCATCACCATCCACTCATATAGACCTTGTTTGGTCTTGAAAGCGGTTTTCCATTCATCTCCTTCACGAATTCTCATTTGATGATAGCCACTCCTCAAGTCAATCTTCGAAAAAATCGAAGCTCCATGTAGCTCATCAAGCATGTCCTCCAATCTAGGCATAGGAAAACGATACTTGATTGTAATGTTGTTGACGGCTCTACTATCAATGCACATCCTCCAAGTACCATCTTTCTTTGGAACAAGCAAAGCGGGAACGGCACATGGACTCATGCTTTCTCTTACATAGCCTCGGTCAATCAACTCTTCAATTTGTTTTTGTAGCTCCTTAGAAGCTACGGGATCACATCTATATGCCGGCTTATTTGGCAAAGGTGCGCCTGGTACAAGATCAATGGCATGCTCAATGCCTCTCAATGGTGGTAATCCTTGGTACGAAATGGGAAGGTACCAAGATTATTAAGGATGGCTTACATGATCATCCTTAACCCTGATTTAGTATCACCTATTCTACCTAACAAGATCCGTTGGATATGGCTCATATCATGGATTAGGATCACTTGTTAGAAGTTTAGCTAAGTACTAATCTTAATTAGTTTTTTTGTAATAATTAGTTAAGTAGAAATAGAACAGAAGTGAAGACGTTCACGTTCAACCGGAGATTCTGGCGCAGCGAAATCGTTTTGGTTATTGTGAGAAATCTACAAATCATTTTCCAGTGATTCTTTTTTTGTTGGATTTCTAACATCTTGAAGTTTCATCCTACAAAATTTGGTGAGATTTCATGAAGAAACGAAGTTGCAGTAGCCTTTCAATTGAGACGTCAATTCTGGATCAGTTTTGCGGTTTTGTAAAACCGAGTATATTTTGTTTAGTTTAAGTTGTAATATGGGACGAACCATGCTTGGGGACGTGAATTACACTTGGGACGTGTAAAGGGAACTCTTGGAGATCTTTTGGAGCTTTACTTGCAAGCTAAGAGAAGCCCCCCCACTTGGTGATGAAAACCGGCCCTCCTTGCCCCAAAGTCAACAAAACACACAACAACACTATTCCTTCTTACATCTTTGTTGGATTAAGAGATATTTGTTGTTTAATTGCTTTGTTTAATTACCTTAGTGTATTAGATATTTATGGCTGATTTGTTAAGCCTTTTTAGCTCTTTGCTATATATATGTAATGGTGATCATAAATAAAAAAGGAGATTTGGTTGTTAAACTTGAGCATTGTGCTTATTCGAACTTTTGGAGTGCAAACCCGAAAATTCCTCTTGTGATTAAGAAGTGATCTTAATCTTGAAATCCTTGAGTTAAGTGAGTAAAGCTTAACCTAAGAGAGAGTTAGGATAATTAGTGAGTGAAGCTAATTGAATTACTCTCAAAACCCTCCTAAATCGGTTTCTAGGTGAGTAAAGCCTCTAATCGATTTAGAACCCTTAAGTGGAAGAAAGTGAGTAAAGCTTATCAAGCTTAAGTAAACACAATTCTTTTAGTTTTAAGAGTGATTCTTTCGACTAAAAGTCTATATCCATTGTTCGTTCGTTTTCCGCTGCATTGTGTTCTTGGGTCTTCTAAACACACACGTGAGAGGAGTCTCATTTCGCATCAATCCTTGAGGCAATTCCTCCGGAAAAACATCACAAAATTCGTCCAATAGAGCTGCAAGTTTCGGATTACTAGAAGAAACATCATTAGTCAAAGCAGGTTTAACACATAAAGCATAACAATGTCCTTCCAATTCTACCTCTTTCTCGAATTCTTTGGCCGAAAGAAACAAGTTTTGTTTCGTTTCAACCACCTTCTTGGGTGCCATGGAACTAGGAGACAAAGGAACCAACCGAATCTTTTTCGAACCCATCAAAACCGTGTACACATTGGTTTCACCTTCATGAACAACTTTTCGATCATATTGCCAAGGTCTACCAAGAAGAAGATGACAAGCACTCATGGGTAGAACATCACCCCACAACTCATCTTTGTAACCCCCAATAGAAAACGACACAAGAGCTTGCTTTTTCACCAACAAACCCGTTTTGTCATCCAACCAACTCAACTTATAAGGATGTGGATGGTCTCTAACAATCAAATTCAACTTAGAAATCACATTGGAAGCAACCACATTCGTACATGAACCACTGTCAATAATCACATTACATGTAAACTCACCAAATTCGACATCTAGTATGAAACAAGTTTTCTCTTTGATCATGGTTAGGAGAATGATCAACATGCAAAGTTCTCCTAATAACCCCAAGCATCCTAGACTCATCTTCGGCATATGCAATTTCATTATCAACACTTTCACATTCCTCCTCTTCATACACATAGTCATAAGTTCTCTCCTCCTCTTCTATGGTCATGTATTGTCTCAAAGTTAGGGTTTTTCTAGATGGACAACTACTAGCAATATGACCCCTTCCTTGACACTTAAAACACTTTCGGGTTTCTTCCCACTTTTCCTTAGAAATCACCAACTTAGGTCGTTCTCCCTTTGGTTCCCCTTTAGAAGGATTATCTTTCTTTTCAAAGGGTTTAGAAGAATTAGAAGAAGAAGGGACGAAAGAAGAAGAAGAGTGGGGTTTATTATGGCCGAATTTCCCCCATATGATTTCTTTTCATCCAATTCATGCCTTTCAAATTTTAAAGCCAATCGACACACATCATCAAAAGTGCTATAATTCGACACATCAACCTTTCTAGCAATAGATTTATTAAGTCCATTAACAAACCTAGCAATTTTTTCTTGTTCGACTTCATCAACATCACAAATCAAACATAACTTGTCAAAATCAACCATATAATCATGCACGCTTGACACATCTTGAGTCAAAGAATTCTTTCTCATATATTGCCTTTGAATAAAATCACTTGGAACAAACTTCTCATGTAATTTCCTTTTAAGCTTAGTCCAACTTTTAAGCTTAGGTTTCCCAAGTCTCGCCCTTTTTGCCTTTAGACTCTCTAACCAAATTCCAGCATACTTAGTTAGTCTAATGGTGGCAATTTTAAAACGTTTCTCATCATCAAATCCCTTATAATCACAAATTTTCTCAAGTTGACGAATCCATTCAAGTAAATCCTCGGGACTAGAATCACCAGTAAAATCATCTAGTTTAATCCCCCTATCATTATCATAAGTCGGTTTAACAATTTTAACCTCCTCAACGTCAGATTCATAGTCAATGTGATTAGGGTCGTTTTTATTATTCACTTTACCCGCAAGAATGTTATGAGCTACTGTTAATCTTGCCGTTTTCTCCTTTTCCTCTAATTGAGTGTTATGAATTCTCTCAATAAGAGCTTTTATTCCGCAAATTCAGACATTATAACTCAAATAGCAAGCCACAACCACACAAAACCCCAACAAAGGATCGAACAAAGTAGAAGCACTTACCAATGAAAGGAGAATCCCTTCTATCCTCACCCTCCTGGAAAAATCTGATACCAACTGATATGATTGCACGTCCAAAGAGTCGAATGAGCAACCAAGTTCCGAGCAAAGGTTCGAACTTGAATAATGAATGAAGTCCGAAAATTTATGTCTTAAGTCACCGGATATGATAATTAAAATAAACACTCCCGATTATTTTAATTAACTCTTAATCTCACTTTAAACCACTCCCTGGAATTAAGTAGATTAAACACTAAGTAAATAATCACTCCCGAAAATAGACTTAATGGCCGAAAGTAATTGATCACACAATTAAATTCAATAACAAAGTTTTTAGGTAAATCTCACATGCCTTGAATGATAGCATGGAACTATTATTTATAATAGAATAAACTTGTCCTCCAAGGACCAAGCAAGGGCCGAAAATCAGCCATAAGAATTAAGGAAACATTCCTTAATTCCTTACATCTTAATCCCTTGATTCTAGGAGAGAATAAAGGAGTAAATAAGGAAACAACCAAATCAGCCCCCAATCCCCCTTCACACGCCTAAATACATAAGGAAACCAAGAAATAAGGAAAGTATTACAACTCAATGACAACTTGCAACCTTGGAGCACAAGGAGCCTACTCCACACGCCTAAGACACGCCTAAAATGGCCGAAATATCACAAGATATTTTCGGACCTTTATTTGCTTAATTAAAATAACTAAGACTCTAGAAATGGTGTCACCTTCAAGCTTCATCAATGGAATCATCGTCCCATTTAAGAAATGACACAAATGAGGAGTTTGAATTTAACTTGAACCCGAACACTTCAAGGACTAAACAAATCGGATCATTTGGAGCTTGACCTTGACCTTGACTTGTATCGCAACACCCCGCAATTTCAAAGCGGAAAAAAAGAAATAATAATATATTTAATAGGACGATGGTGGAAACATCGTCTTACAGGGAATGTCACTACTACAAGAATAGTGTTTAAATAACTAAGTGATAAAAGCAAACATAAGTAAATACTATAAGTAAATTAATTACTTAGATTAAAATCGAAATGAGAAAACTATCTCAAACTAAAGAGAAGTCTAGAACTAAAACCCCTAATAGATTATTTCTCGCATCTCAACCCGAGCCCAAAATCAAAGAAAATCCCCATCAACAAAACCCGCAAAATATACAACAAATATCCACAATCGGTGGGGAGTAACTAGCAGTTCTCCCGGAACAAAAGCAATCAAAGTACGATTCGGAGAGATAGATTAATAAGAAAGGAAATCATACAATCATTATAACAATAACATGTATCTAAAAACCATAAAGCTCATAGGTAATACAAGTGATCATCAATAATAAATAAACAAGATATAGTGGGTGAATAAAATCTAGAATACATAAATAATAATAAATCAAGAATTCAACAAGTTATTGAGTCAGAAACCGAACGTCAGTGATTCGCAAATCACTTCCTAAGGTTTGTCGATCGCAATCTCCGTGCCGGTCTATGGGCTTACGTTCCCCACCGCCCGTGTCTAAGAATGGCCAAAATCCCGATGCGGGGGTAGAACACGCGAAAACTCCCCGACCTCTCGGACGACAACAATTAACCCGTGTGTACCCCTAGTTCGCAAACCAGGTGGTTGGCATGTTCTTCACCGGGGACTACATCTATCCCACCGAATATTCTTATCTCAAAATACAATCATGCATACAATCCAAGTATCATTCATCTAAAATATTCATGAGTAGTAATTAAGTCCTTGTGTTCCAAGTTGTTAGTTGTCATGGAGTTGTAATATCCCTTTGTTTCCTTATTTCTAGTTTCCTTATATGTTTAGGCGTGTAAAGGGGATTATGGGGCTGATTTGGTTGTTTCCTTATTTACTCCTTTATTCTCTCCTAGAATCAAGGGATTAGTATGCAAGGTGTTGGGGTGTTTCCTAAACTACTTGATTGCTGATTTTCGGTCCTAGGGATTAGCTTAGAGGTCAAGTAGTTTCTTGTAGTACTTATAAATACTCATAAGATGATCAATGAAAAAATAGATGCATGTGAGATTTACCTAAAACCTTTGTTATTGAATTTAATTGTGTGATCAATTACTTTCGACCATTGAGTAATTTTCAGGAGTGATTATTTACTTAGTGTTTAATCTACTTTATTCCAGGAGTGGTGTAAGTGAGATTAAGAGTTAATTAAAATATTCAGGAGTGATTATTTTAATTATCATATCCGGTGACTTAATCATAATTTTCGGACTTCTTTAATTCATTCACTCTTCGAAGTTCGAACCTTGGTGTCGGATTTCCTTGGTTGCTCTTCAACTTGGACGTGCAATCATATCAGTTGGTATCAGAGCCAGAAGAGGAAGGGACGTTTCATGGCTGTTTTGATCATCCAAGTACAAACAGTTTTCTGGTGAGTTTTGTTTCCGCTCGTTCTCTCTATCTACGACGTCTTTTGGGGTGATTCTTGAGCCTAAACTGGTCTATTACAAGTCTAGTTTACTGTCCTAAAATTTCGTGAAATTTGGAGTTCGTTTGATAGGGTTTCTAGATATTTCTTGTGAGTCGTGTTATTTTGGATCGAATCTGGCGCGACTGACTTTGAAAAGAAACTGCGAGCAGCCTATTTCGAATTTTTGAATGATTCCAGTTGGAGGTGTCTTCTAAGATCCCAAATTTACTTTTGTTAAAATTTGGTAATTTTTTACCACTTGTGGAATCTGCAGTTTCTTATTGAAATTAGGTCAGTTTTCTGGATATTCTGGACAGTTTTTAGAGGACTATTTGCAACGAAATCATGGTGGATTGGTTTGAAATTGATAAGGTCCTTGATAAACTCACCCCGCATTGGCTATTATATTTCTACAACTTACCGTTGCTGATACTTGTCGCACCAAGAGGGACAGAAGAATTCTCCATTTGGAATTAGCTTATTTACAACATGCCCAACGAATCGAAGATAGGGAGGCAGAAATTAGAGGGCAACGATTGGTAGAACTAATGAAGGAACTTCTAACGAAATTTGAAAGGTTAACTTCGGTTCCAGAACTACTAGTTGAAGAAGCCAAAATTGATGTTCTTCCTACTTTTTCCGAGCCTATTCTAGATGTACCTCTATTAGTTGAAGAAGCCAAAATCGATGTTCTTCCTACTTTTTCCAAGCCTACTCTAGATGTACCTCTAGTGGTTGAAGAAGTTGTTGAAGAAATAAAGGATGCAGATATTCCTATGCCGCAACAAAGACAAACTTATGTGAAGTGTTTCGACACTATCTTTGAGGAACGTCCAACTTGGATGGATCATACTTTTGGAGTTGAGAAAGACGAATATATTCCTTTTGATGATATGGTAGAAGATCCATCTATTTTTGAAGGGGTGCCTAATTCATGTTGTTTTATTGACTATCAATGTAATTTGGAAAAAAAAAAGTCATAGTGACCATTGTTCTTGTTCGTGATCATTTCTCCAAATTTGGCAAAATTCGAGGTCGAATTTTTTTCAAAGAAGGCGAGTATGATGCGAGATGGAAGCTGCTACTCCAAAATATCACTATTTATGGCCTTCGCAATTTTTGGGTATGGTTAATTCTCCGAATCAAGTATATGGGAGCTATGAGTTTAAGCTCAATGCAACCTTTTCGCCTATGTTAAGGTGAATTGAAGATCCGGTCTACGAAGAGTCCAAGAATGACATTCAAGATGAATCATTAGAGTCTTGATTATTTTTATTAAGTCATTTTTATTTTCATAAATAATGATCCGAAATTCCTTAAGAATTTCCGATCGCCAAGTAGTAATTAAGTCCTTGTGTTCCAAGTTGTTAGTTGTCATGGAGTTGTAATATCCCTTTGTTTCCTTATTTCTAGTTTCCTTATATGTTTAGGCGTGTAAAGGGGATTATGGGGCTGATTTGGTTGTTTCCTTATTTACTCCTTTATTCTCTCCTAGAATCAAGGGATTAGTATGCAAGGTGTTGGGGTGTTTCCTAAACTACTTGATTGCTGATTTTCGGTCCTAGGGATTAGCTTAGAGGTCAAGTAGTTTCTTGTAGTACTTATAAATACTCATAAGATGATCAATGAAAAAATAGATGCATGTGAGATTTACCTAAAACCTTTGTTATTGAATTTAATTGTGTGATCAATTACTTTCGACCATTGAGTAATTTTCAGGAGTGATTATTTACTTAGTGTTTAATCTACTTTATTCCAGGAGTGGTGTAAGTGAGATTAAGAGTTAATTAAAATATTCAGGAGTGATTATTTTAATTATCATATCCGGTGACTTAATCATAATTTTCGGACTTCTTTAATTCATTCACTCTTCGAAGTTCGAACCTTGGTGTCGGATTTCCTTGGTTGCTCTTCAACTTGGACGTGCAATCATATCAATTCATCAAAAAGGGATGCCACCCGGCCTTATACCCACAGTTCATCAAAACAGTTCTTCATAATTCCTCAAAATAAATCACTTACAATTTCTCAACAGATATCTCCCACAATAACACTTTAACATCTCCAAACATCATCAATGATAATATACTGGTTTTTACAGCAACCACAATTCAATCAAAAATACATCACCAATTAACTCCAAATCATATTCATTAAAATAGTAGTAACAATTAATCATTTTCTTTCAAAAATCAAACGTAAACATATGGTTACCCAATGATACATACTGCATACTACTGAAAATCAGCAACCCAGAATATAATAAATTATGAATTATTTCTGATTTACAAGCCCTCAAATAATTTAAAAGTGTAACTCCAATTTCACCACAAAAACACCATAATAATTATTAAACTAATAATTTCAAGCAGTAAAATCACACAAAAATTATCATACGACCCTATTGGCTCTACTGACATGTTACTATTTTTATTTATACTTTTCGAGCTCCAAAAGTATTTTTAACAGTTAATATACATATTACTCAATAAAGCCAAAATAATAACTAAAAATATAAAAAAACGCCCAAAAATTACCAAAAATTTAAATAACATGAAAAAACTCACAGAAAAACATAATATTCAAAGAAATGAATTTTCCGGCCTCTAGAAACAATTTTCATGATTAAGATACTGACAGAAACGAAATTGCAAAAACAGACATATCAATTAAATAAACAAGAACACAGTAGGAAAAAATTATTCTAAGGCATGGAATACATACTAAGCATATAACATGATCTAAAAATAATAATTTCATCAATTTTAACAGTCGTTCCATAATTATTATGCAATTTAGTCAAAAACGCACAAAACACCAATTAAATCAAATAAATACTAAAAATCATGCGAAAATTATTTTTCTCTACACAGTATTCACATAACATGTATCAAGTATATTCGTGTCAAATTTCATCAAAAATTTCATTCAAAATGTATTTTAAATAATTCCTAGCGTAGTAATCTAATACCGAATAATACCCTAATCACTATGGTTCTAAGATAACAACTAGTTACCTGGATCGTCGGAGGCGAGCTGAAAACTTCTGGAAAATCCCAAAATAGGCGTGTGATCCTCTTCTTCTTCAAATTCCAAGCACCAAGTATAAGAAAAAGGCAACAAGAACCATTCACAAACAATTAACAAGGAGTAGAAATGAAAACTTTTGAGAGATTGAGAAAGATGATGATGGTCGAAAATGGCAGCAAGGAGTTCTGATTTTCTAATCAGAATTTGAAGTGATGATGGTTGGTTTTAAGGAGGTTTAATTATGAAGAATCATTAGGGGGGTTATGGAAGTTACAAGGCATCAAAAGTCACAAGAAAATAAAAAGAAAAGAAAGAAAAGAAAAATGAGGCCCTCCTTTTTCCTTCACTTGGCCGGCTGTCCAAGCCCACAACCAACAAAAAAAATTCGGCCCAATTCAACAATGATCCATTCTTCAAAAGCCCGCTACGCGATAAAACGATTACTTCCTAAATCACGCCTAAACTTTAAAAATACTTAATAATAAAAATATTTCCAATAAATTATATTATAAATATAAATATAATAAACACATTAGCACGCCACATGCGATGCAACATTTCATCACCCAAGTCGGTCCAACAACGTTACAAAAACGTTACGCGACAAAACAGCATCCTAAACGCCTAAACAAATAACGAAATTAATATAACCTTTACAATAAATAACTAACAACTTAAAATATATATATATAAATATATCACAACATATAAATATATTATACACATTTTCACAACACGTTCCAAAATAATTTAAATAATAAATTATTTATTTTTACAAAAATATATCAATTTAATGTAAATAAACACCCAATATAAAAGGTGAAAATTACGGGGTGTTACAAAAATAGCTTGTATCTTCTCGGGATTTGCTTCAATTCCCCTCTGGTCTACCAAGAAGCCTAGGAACTTCCCTGACAAAACCCCAAAAACACATTTACTGGGATTCAGCTTTAACTTGTATTTCCTGAGAGTTTCAAAGGTTTCTCTCAAATCACCTGATACGAACACACTTCAAAAATAAGAATTGCGTTTACGATAGTTGAACCATAAACTAAAAGCCTCCACTTCAAGTTTACAATTCGGTTATAACTAAGGAAATGAATCTCCACTCTCTTCCTCAATTACGGTTTTTAATTAACAAAGAACGAGAATCTCCACTCTCGAATATGTCAATTAGTTTGACTTTCTCGTAGTTTGACCTCCCAAGAAAATCGGTTCAAAGATAGAATAAAAACCTCGGTTTTTAATCTTTAACACAACGTGTTTTAATTTGAAGCACAAAGCTTAAATTTCAATAATCAAAACTAATCCTCATTTATGATCAACATTACATATATATATTACAAGCTAATCACTCCCAAAAGATCTAAGTACTCAAAATATTAAACAAAGCAATAAACAACAAATATCTCTAATTTCCAACAAGGATGTAAGAGGAATAGTGTTTGTTGTGTGTTTTGTTGACTAAAAGGGAAGGAGGGCCGGTTTTCCACACCAAGTGGATGGCCTCCCTTAGCTTGCAAGACAAGCTCCACAAATATCTTCAAGGACCTCCTTTCACACATCCCAAGTGTAGTTCGCATCCCTAAGCATATTTCGTGGATAATACAACTTACGCTACGCAAAATATTTCCGGTTTTACACAAACCGAAAATTACAAAAACCGTTAATTAAACTAACTCGCCTAATTAACTACCTTTCCGATGTTGCTCAACATAATTAAACTAGTACTAATCCTTAAACCGTGAATTTCTCCCTTGTTGTGATTGAGATTAGTACTTAGTAGAATTTCGTCGGAACTAGCAACTAGTTTCGGATCATCCTCTCCTTCTTCAAAAGGAATTGTCCTCAATTCTTGCACATCGTTATCTTCGGAATAGGGGGGATAAGTCCCCTACGTTGAATGTGGCTGCCACGCCATAGTCTCCGGGGAGGTCTATTTTGTAAGCATTATTTCCGTAGCGTTCAAGAACCTTGAAAGGTCCTTCACTCGGGGCATGAGTTTATGCTTTCTTTTACTTGGAAATCTTTCCTTCCTCAAGTGTATCCATACCAAATCTCCCGGAGCAAACAACCTCGCTTTTCGGCCCTTGTTTGATTTTTCTTGTACATTTCATTGGCCTTTTCGATGTTGGCGCGTATTTCTTTGTGAACCTTCACCATTGTTTCAGCTTGTTGCCTAGCATCCCCGTGGACATAAGAGTCCTTAGGCAACGAAATGAGATCAATCGGTACATACGGGTTTACCCCATATACCACTTCAAACGGTGAATGTCTTGTTGCAAAAGTGGGAGTCCTATTGTAAGCAAATTCTGCGTGGCATAGCTTGACATCCCAATCTTTCCCTGGTCTTGCTCACTAAGCCCCTTAACAAGGTGCCTAGAGTTCGATTTGTCACTACGTTTGACCGTCGGTTTGGGGGTGATGTGAAGTACTAAACAAAGAACTTAGTACCCATCATCCTCCACAGGGACCTCCAAAAATGACTCAAAAACTTGCTATCTCGATCCGAGACAATAGTTTTTGGGATTCCATGTAGTCGGACAATTTCCCTGAAATATAAACAAGAAACGTTAATAGCATCTTCTGTTTTATGGCAAGGCACAAAGTGTGCCATTTTTGAGAAACGGTCCACTACCACCATGACCGAATCCTTCCCTCTTTGCGTTCTCGGAAGTGCAACGATGAAATCCATACTAACATCCTCCCAAGGCCTCTCCCAGATCGGCAAAGGAGTATACAACCCCTTATGGAACGTGCTTTTGGCTCTTTGACGGACTCCGCAACGAGCCAAAAATGGCGTGCACTTCCTTGATCATATGAGGCCAAGAAAAATGTTCTTGTAATAATTCCATGGTTTTGGCGACGCCAAAATGGCCAGCCAAACCGCCACCATGAGCCTCCCTTATGAGCAAATCACGAACGGGACATTTGGGAACGCAAAGTTTGTTCCCTTTAAACAAGAACCCCTCCATTTGATGATAATGGTCTTTTGGACCATCTTTGGTAGCCTCGAACAGATCTCGTGTCCCCTCATCAAGAACATAAAATTCTTTAATCAGTTCAAACCCAAGTACCTTGGAATCCACCATATTAAGCAATACGTGTCTCCGAGATAAAGCATCGGCCTACCACGTTAGCTTTCCGGCCTTGTACTTAGCAACAAAGTTGAACGATTGTAAGAACTCTACCCATTTAGCATGCCGAGCACTAAGCTTATGTTGTCCATGAATATATTTCAGTGATTCATGATCGGAATGAAGAACAAAAGCTTGTGGTCGTAAATAGTGACTCCAATGATTAAGAGATCTAACCATGGCGTAAAACTCTTTATCATAAGTGGAATAGTTCAACTTAGCCTCGATTTAATTTTTTCGCTAAAATATGCAATAGGCTTGCCACATTGAATCAAAACAGCCCCAATACCCGTGCCACTTGCATCACACTCAACTTCAAATGGTTTTGCAAAATCTGGTAAAGCTAGGATAGGCGTTTTACACATTCTCTCTTTTACAAGTTCAAACGCCTTTTGAGCTGCGTCACTCCATTCAAGTTTTCCATGTTTAGTGCATTCCGTTATAGGAGCTAATAATGTGCTGAAATGGTTTATAAACCTCCTATAAAACGAAGCTAAACCATGAAAAGACCTCACCTCGGTGATAGTTGTAGGAACCGGCCAAGAAGAAATTGCTTCAACTTTGGATGGATCCACCTTCACCCCTTCATCCGAAATGATGAACCCAAGGAAGCCAATCTCTCGTTGCATGAACGTGCACTTTTCAAGCTTCCCATACAATTTTTGTTCTCTCAAAACTTCGAACACTTGTTGCAAATGATTTAAATGATCATCCTTGTTAGTACTAAAAACAAGAATATCATCCAAATATACAACTACGAACCTTCCCAAAAATGGCCTAAGTACTTCATTCATTAATCTCATGAATGTACTAGGGGCATTTGTGAGACCAAATGGCATAACCAGCCATTCATACAACCCATATTTCGTCTTGAAAGCCGTCTTCCACTCATCTCCCTCCTTCATGCATATTTGGTGGTACCCACTTCTCAAATCGATTTTCGAAAACAACTTGGATCCACTCAACTCATCTAGCATGTCATCTAATCTAGGGATGGGAAATCTGTACTTTATGGTGATGTTATTCACAGCACGGCTATCAATACACATCCTCCATGAACCGTCTTTTTTTGGCACAAGCAAAGCCGGAACGGCACACGGACTCTTGCTCTCCCTCACGTAACCCTTGCCAATCAACTCACGGATTTGGCTCTGTAATTCCTCACTCTCTTTGGGATTACATCTATAGGAAGGCTTATTTGGAATTGGTGCTCCGGGAATGAGATCAATTTGATGTTCAATTCCACGTTTAGGGGGTAGGCCATTTGGTAGATCATTAGGGAACACATCTCCAAACTCCTTCAACAACTCCCTCAAATGCGGATCCTCAACGTTCACTCCCTCATTGACCTCCTTGGCAACCAGAATATACACCAACTGATTTTCCTCCAACTCCCTCTCAAATCGTTTTCTCCCTAAGAACACGCCACTACACATCGGGTTTTCTTTTGGTGTTGGTTTTGTGTTTCGGATTTTTGAAGGAGGTAATGGTAGTAAGGTTTTGATTTTGCCATTCTTGTTCACCTTATACACATTCTTAAAACCATCATGCATCACTTTGCGATCAAATTGCCACGGTCTACCAAGTAGTATATGGCACGCAGTCATAGGGATTACATCACATAGAATTTCATCTTCATAATTTCCAATTGAGAATGTGATTAAAACTCTATTTTTTACCCTTACTTCACTATCATCATCTAGCCATTTCAGGTTTATAAGGAATCGGATGTTTAGTCATAGGTAATGCTAACTTCTCTACAAGTTCGGTTGAAGCTACATTAGTACAACTTCCACCATCTATGATCAAATTGCATAGTTTTTTTTTCACTAGGCATTTTGAATGAAAAATGGTCTCCCTTTGTTCCTCATTTTCGGCCACCACATTTGAGTATAAGGACCTCCTAATCACTAAGGTTTCACCCTCCATTTCAGGATTGCACACGTCCTCCTCATCCTCACTTCCATTTTTATCATGTTCCATCTCTAAAAGAGATTGTCTTTCCAACTCGTCTATTTCTATTATGTCTCTTATGGTCATGATTCTTTTAGTCGGACAATTAGCTTGGTAATGGCCATAGCCTTGACACTTAAAACATTTTACTTTTAAGGTTTTGTCATCTCCGACTTTCTCCTTGTCTTTCCTAGTGAAATCAGTTTTTTTGTTCTTATCAAGATTACTAGTACTAGGATTAACTTTGAAAGTACTAAATGGCTTGGAATAAGACTTACTTACTACTGATTTCTTCTTTTGGCTATCCATTTTGAGAGCCACTTTGCAAGCTTCATCGAATGTGAGGTATGGAAACACCTCTACTTTCTCACGCACCTCTTCGTTTAGGCCTCCTAAGAATCGGCCTAGCTTTTGCTCCTCCATTTCTTCGATTTCACAAACAATGGAAAGCTTCTCAAATTCCTTGATGTACTCCTCCATAGGCATGGTGCCTTGCTTGAGTGTGGACCATCTAACATACTGATTTTGTTTGTAGTTAGTTGGAACAAAAACGCTTCCTCAATTGCTTCTTCAATTTTTCCCAAGTAGCAATCTTGGATTTGTTCTCCTTCACCCTTTGCCTCTTCAATCCTTCTAACCAAATGGATGCATATTTAATTAGTTTCAAAACAGCTATCTTGTATTTCTTATCATTCGGAGTGTCTTTGTAATCAAAAAAACGCTCCAAAGAACGTTCCCATTCAATGTATAATTCCGGATCACTAGCTCCGTCAAAATCCGGAACTTCGATTTTCAAACCCCACGTCATCGGCCCTAGAACTCCTTTCTTCCTCATTGGGTTTCTTCTTAAACAATTCTAAGGTTATCTTTGCCATCATGTCGTGTAATGCTTCGTTTTGCTTAGCTAAAGCTTCTAGCATCGCATCTCGTCTAGCATTATCATCCCTTTCATCGTCCATTTCAGAACTTAGCTCTTGATACCACTTGATACGAACACACTTCAAAAATAAGAATTGCGTTTACGATAGTTGAACCATAAACTAAAAGCCTCCACTTCAAGTTTACAATTCGGTTATAACTAAGGAAATGAATCTCCACTCTCTTCCTCAATTACGGTTTTTAATTAACAAAGAACGAGAATCTCCACTCTCGAATATGTCAATTAGTTTGACTTTCTCGTAGTTTGACCTCCCAAGAAAATCGGTTCAAAGATAGAATAAAAACCTCGGTTTTTAATCTTTAACACAACGTGTTTTAATTTGAAGCACAAAGCTTAAATTTCAATAATCAAAACTAATCCTCATTTATGATCAACATTACATATATATATTACAAGCTAATCACTCCCAAAAGATCTAAGTACTCAAAATATTAAACAAAGCAATAAACAACAAATATCTCTAATTTCCAACAAGGATGTAAGAGGAATAGTGTTTGTTGTGTGTTTTGTTGACTAAAAGGGAAGGAGGGCCGGTTTTCCACACCAAGTGGATGGCCTCCCTTAGCTTGCAAGACAAGCTCCACAAATATCTTCAAGGACCTCCTTTCACACATCCCAAGTGTAGTTCGCATCCCTAAGCATATTTCGTGGATAATACAACTTACGCTACGCAAAATATTTCCGGTTTTACACAAACCGAAAATTACAAAAACCGTTAATTAAACTAACTCGCCTAATTAACTACCTTTCCGATGTTGCTCAACATAATTAAACTAGTACTAATCCTTAAACCGTGAATTTCTCCCTTGTTGTGATTGAGATTAGTACTTAGTAGAATTTCGTCGGAACTAGCAACTAGTTTCGGATCATCACCCACATGACTTTTTTCTTGACGGCTCTTGACTATCATATCATCAATATACGCTTCCATGTTCCTTCCCAACTGTGGCTGAAAAACAGCATTGATCAATCTTTGGAATGTGGCCTGAGCATTGCGCGAGACCAAATGGCATTCTCAACCAGACCATATAGTCCTTTTCGTGATGAAGGACGTTTTATCCCGATCCTCCGGCCACATGGGAATTTGATGGAAACCTGAATAGGCGTCCATGAAGCTTAGTAAAGCGTGGCCGGCTGTGGAGTCCACTAGACGATCCAACTTCGGCAGCGGGAAACTGTCCTTGGAACAAGCCTTGTTGAGATCGGTATAGTCTACACACATCCTCCAGGTGCCATTGGGCTTGGGCACCATGACCACATTTGCTATCCATTCTGGATAATAAGTTGCTTTGATGAATTTTTACTCCAACAACTTCTGAACTTTCTGGTCGACCGCTTGATTCCTAGCCGGCCCCAAATGCCTTTTCTTCTGACGGACTGGCTTTAATTTTGGATCAACATTTAGCCGATGGACGGCTACTTCTGGATCAATTCCAGGCATTTCTTCAACACAATAGGCAAACACGTCTTGAAATTCTTTCAGCAAGCTGATTAAGAGGCTTCTCAAGCCCAAAGAGAGTGAAGAACCAATATTCAAGGTTCGTTCTGGACGAGCCTCATCCAGACAGACGTCTTCTGGGGCCTCGACTGGTTCTAGACGCTCTATTGCTAGTCCCATGATGGCCATCACTTCTTCGGCAAGGGAGGCTCTTCCTTGATGATTTCATATTTTCTCTTCTTCTCTGGGAAGATGCTCAGACGCCTTCCTTGAGGGAGCGAGAGGCGTCTGAGGGCTCTCAATGGCCGTCTTCAATGAGGCCAAGTGGTCCTTGACTATCCCGGACGTTTTCCTCTCGCTAACCACCTTCGTCTTATCTTTCTCTATTTCGAGGACGTTTTCCTTTCACCAAAGAACTCCGTCGATCTTCATTGCATATCTTCCATGATGAAAGCTTGAGGGTAGTCAGATAACACTCCCTAGCCACCTGCTGGTCCCCCATATAATGAGCCAATCTTGCCATCATCACACTCATACTTCATCAACATCAGGTGAATAACTATTACGGCTTTGACGTGATTCAGAGTTGGTCGCCCAAGAATGACATTGTAGGTCGTCAAATCTCGGACTACCAAGAACTTGATAAACGAGTTCTAGCGGCATCCTTTTCTCCCACTCGAACGGGTAAAGTAACAAGCTCCCATTGGGTGGATGACTCCTCCCCCAAACCCTATGATGGGATGGTGAACGGGAACCAAGTTCTTCTCATCAAATTTTAATGCGGACAAGCACAAGATCGATGATATCCGTCGAGCTTCCAATGTCGATCAGAATTCTTCTTACTCTCAAGTTTGCTATTTTCATTTCTACAACCAAAGGATCATCATGGGGAGTCCTCAACCTGCCCCGATCTTGCTCACTAACTACCACCCTTGGGAAGGGCTCAGCCTTTGTCTGATCAGCTAACAAAACTTGGCCAAGCTCCCTAAGGTAGTTTTTGTGTCCTCTATTGGTTGGTCCTCCAGCAGCAAACCCTCCAGAAATTACGAGAACAACATCCTCGTCTGTGCTCTCACTTTCCTTCTTCTTGGTCTGCCAATTGTCTTTCCTTTGAAACTTCCTTCCCCCTTGAGGCATATAGGAGTTCATCTTTCCCTTTCGAGCTAGCTCCTCCAAAGCCTTCTTGAGGTGCTTACATTCATTAGTTTCGTGACCGCAATCCTTGTGGAAGTGGCAATACTTGCTCTTATCCCTATTTCTATAAGGGGTTTTCATCTCAACTGGGGCCTTCAACTCATATTGATCCTTAATCTCCATGAGAATGGAGTATTGGTCCTTGTTTAAATTCAATAGGATTGCATGAGGATGGCTCAGCCTCTTTTCTCTTGCTCCTTCTGGACGAAGTGGTGGTGGAGGTTATAGCCCAAGTCTCGGCCTTCTTGGGGTTGCTCTTCTTTGGCTGAGCAACCTCTTCAGGCTTCTTAGACTCGGGATGCTTGCCTCAAAGACACACTTCGGTAGCGTGAATAAACGCTTCAAAGATCCCTTAAGGCTTCGGCAAGAGTGGAGATTTTCTTTTTAACAAGATCAAACTTAAAGCTCCTCGGCCTTAGACCCCTAATGAAGGCGTCAAAGGCCACTCCAGCATTAAGATCTTGGATCTGAAGGGCTTCTAGGTTGAATCTCTTAACGAAACTTCTAAGAGCCTCCTAAGGTCCCTGGACGACCTTGCCTAGGTGCATGCTTGTTTTTTGTTCTTGCTTGTTGGCAACAAAGTGACTAGTGAATAAGAAACTGAGTTACGTGAAATTATTGACTGAATTGGGTGGAAGATTGTTAAACCACTTCTGAGCTACTCCCTTCAGAGTTGCTGGGAAGTTCTTACACCAGGTAGCATCATCTACTCCTTGGACGTACATCTGATGTTTGTAAGCAGATAAGTGATCATCGGGATCTGTTGTTCCATCAAAAGGTTCTATAGTAGGGAGTTTAACCTTTGGCAAGGGCGGCGCCTCCATTATCCTGGCCGAGAATGGAGTGGGCCAGTTAATCTGGAGGGCTCCCATCTGTCCCTCAATGGGTATGTACTCCTTACGATATTCCTTTAACACCGGATCGAGCGACGTGTTTGCAGGCAATGGACGCCTATAGACCATGGGCCGAGCCACCTGTCTTCTCCCCGTCGTGGATGAACAAGAGAGTGACTTAAACTTCGTCCCTCCCCTCTCGGACGACAACCTCAAAGGAGGGTCTCTCAGGTATGATGTAGAACCTGTCGCTGATCGTTGTATTGCTGCAGCTCTCTTTGCTTCTAGATATTCTCTGGCATCAGTTTCCATTCGGTGCCCGCTTGGACGAACATGGTCCTGGGTCCTCACCACCAGGTTCCAGTCCATCTTTCTTCGCTGATCATTATCCTCTGGCTGCTTTCCTCTTGCCGTTCTCCTAGAGGGTTCCCGACGAACCTGGTCGATTAGGGTCCGGACGATCTTCTTGGGAACGTCCCCTAGGGGGAGGTGGATTGTTAGCGACTGACTCGGGGTCAAGCTTGGAAAAACAACATATTGCTCTTGATGCATTCTGGACGACTGCATGACCATCTTTGCACGGAAATCATTCAAGGCGTTCTCTAGATGAGCGGCGATCACCGGACGTTCAAGATTCTCTTGAATGACAGGTTGCTGGCTTGGTCCAGTAACTTGGACGATGGACGGGGGTCTATCCCTTCCCCGAGGCGGTGTCTCGTGTTCTATTGTGTCTTCGACATTAACCTAAAGACTTCGGTTCCTGGCAAGGTTGGACGATTGACAATCAGTCATCGTTGCGTCTCCCCACAGACGGCGCCAAATGTTTTGTCCCTTATCCAACAAGTAAGCTGTAGATGGTGCTTTCTTGTCGAGCAAGTAAACTAGTATCCCTTAGAGGTTCTTCTTTGGAGACTTGTGCAACAATGTCTGAATCAACCAAGTCCAAGCCTGAGCTTCGTTCCCGAACCTGCAAAAAGGGACCCACCCTGGAGGTTTGGGTGGTGGTTCCCCCTCCGATGCTTAAGTCAGATATCAGGAGTTGTAAGAGAAAGTAGAGATAGAGAGAGAAAGTGAGAGAGTAGTTTTACAGAGTAACTTTGCACTGTTTGCATTGAATGATCTTTCTCCTGATTTCAGGGGTATTTATAGTGATAGCAAGATGACAGCTAACCTTAAAATCTGACCTAGAATAGTGGCTTCTGATTGGCTGAAGAATCAGATCTTGACACATGGCAGGCCATGATTTGGGAGAGTTTACCAACCACTCTCATGCAGCCACCTCACAGGGCTGGTTTCTGACTTCCTTTTGGGCCAGAAAAGCAGCCTTTTAAACAATCTGAGCCTAGCCCAAAGGGTAGATCTTTTTTCTTCCATTTATCAGAGGACACGTGTACGGCTCAGATGAGCCCAAGTGTCATCAGAGGAACCGTAGATTTCAGGCTACAACAATACTAGTAATTGCACCGAATCGGGCAGTACGCGTACGTACCTTGTAACGGAGAATCTTTGCTGACAATTAAAACGTTCCGCTTATGAAATTGGGGCCTAATCGAATAATAAAAGTAATTCAGTTCTAAGTCCTTGATATCATAAAACCAGCTTAACTAACTAGGTAAAACTTAGTGTTTCGAACAATAAAATAAACGTTCTTGTTGGTTAAACTTTTCTTTCATAAACTTTATTAAAACTAACATATTTAGGACGTAATTATATGTTTGCGAATCCGATTTTTGACAACTTATACTATACTTGGTTTATAATACTAAAACTTACGAAATATACATAAGTGTCATAAAATCAGAATTAAGAATTAAGAATTATGATCATCCTAAGAACTAATAATATAATCAAGAATCTGATTTCCTTTAACTTTACTATACTTAATTTACAAAACCCACTTAAACCATTATATACACAAGTATAATAAAATTAGATTTGAGAAATAGAGTTATCATAGAACTAAAAATATAATTATAAATCTGATTTCTTTTACTAATTATTTACTTTACTTACAATCACCAAACTTACTCAAAGATAAATTAGAATAACAAAAATCAGATTTTACAATTTAATTTAAGTAGAAAAGAGGGAATCTTTTTTTTTTATACCAGACAGACCCGCCGGCGACAACCACCGGCGACGCGAGGAACTCCGGCAGCAGCACCAACCACACGCACAACACACACACCACACGGCACCCCACAGTACACAACCCTCGCACACACACTCGACGCACAACCTCAATTCGCCCAGTACACACAACACCCCACTCGCTCACCGACACCGTCGACACCCTCGACAGCCCGCACACACGCCGCACTCGCACGACCCTCGAGTGCTCACACTTGACGCACTCACCAGCAGTAGCGACGACTCGTCGCTCGACACACAATAGCAAGCCTCGCACCTCTCGCTAGACCCCGCTCACACACTCGCACGTCGATGGTAGTCGACGCAAACACAGGGGAGAAGGGAAGAAGGTAGCGCCGGAGAGAGGGGAAAGGAAAGTGACGAGAAGGGAGAAGAAAAGAGGAGAGAGAGAGAGAAGATTTTGGGGTAAAAACGGCTGGTGAAAACTTAGGGTTTTATTTTATTAATTTTTTTTCTTCTCTCCTATTTATAGCATGAGAAACCTTGGTTTAATAGGATGTGTTTCCAACTCAAATTCTTATTTCTTATTTTATTTATTTAGAAAGCAAAATAAAACTGAAATATAGTATAATTATAAAAATACTTTTAACTTTATTCTCTATATTTCCTTATTTATATGAAAAATAACTCCCAAAAAATACGGAGTATTACACTTAAAGTGAAGGTTTTTCATGTAACCAAAAATATGTCATTTATTGTTATGTTAGTTAAGTTAGTTGAGTTGTTTAGGTTCAATAAATCCGAAAAATATGCATTAGAAGGTCTTTTGTCATGGCTGTATTTTAGGAAAGTTCTCTTGGTCATTGAGTTGTATGAGGCATGCAAAGGGAATGCCCTAAGGTGCCATGTGGTTTTTGGTATTAAAGGAAAGTGTTGGATCTCTTTCCTTAAAGATATTGTTTCCTTAAATTCAAGCTAGATTATAGGCTTAGGTTTAGGGAAACTTTCCTAAAATTATTGCTAGTTGGCCGTGTGATGTAATGCCTTGGAGAGCAAGGTTTTCTTGCTGCTCTTATTATAAATAAACACGCCTAATCAATAAAAAGGAGAGAGTTGAATGAATTGTTTGAGTTATTCGAATGCTATGGTGGATTGAATATTTGGTCGTCGTACCAAGAACATATAAATCGTGGTTTGTGTGCATCTCCTAGTCGAGGTTAGTGAGAGATCCTCTAGTTCTCGAGGGAACAAGAGCGTATCTTTTTTATTTTCGTTCATAATTATAAAAAACCAAAAATAAATCGTACATTAAGCTTCCGCAATCATATCAGCAGTCATGTCCACCATGATTTCGTAGCAAATATTCCGCTAAAAGCTGCCCGGAATATCCAGAAAATTGACCTAACTTCAAAAATTAACTGCAGATTCCACAAGTGGAATTATTCAAAAATTCAAAATAGGTCGCTCGCAGTATCCTCCCAAAGTCAGTCGCACCAGATTCGTACCAAAATAACACGACTCAAAAGAACTATCTAAAAACCATACCAAACGAACTCCAAATTTCAGAAAATTCATTTCCTAGTAGGAGAACAAAACAGAACAAAACGTACCAAATTCTAGCTGAATCTGGGACGAGAACAAGCACTCTTCTCCGCCTTTCTTTCGACCAGCTCTGATACCAATTTGATGTGGACGTGGATCCACCCTTTGGTGAAGTTTTAAATTTCCCAAGAATCTTGAAAGAAAGATTGGATCTTGATTGTTTCTTGGTTGAATTTCTTCTAAACACACTACTCAAACTAAACTCGAACAAGAGGGTAGTATTATTTGATTGATCACTCCTGAACTCTAAAATAGGGTTATGATTCAATTAAGTCACTCCTGGCCTAATTAATCAAGCACTAAACTTAATTCACTCCTGAATCAAGTTCAATGGTTCTTAAACACACTCAAACCACTCCTTGAAATAATTTTTTTTACACTAACTAATAAACACTCCTGAAAATCAATTAATGGTTTGTAAGCAATTAACTCACATGCAAGTTTTAAATCTCACGAAATAAACTTTCATTAACTCTCTGAATCTCTTTTTATTAATGATCGACAGATGCCTTATATAGACATTACAAATACCTAATTATACTAGGACTAGAAAATATAAAAGATAACTAAGAAACTAACAGATAAACTAATTAAGACTCCTAACTAGCTTAAAACAAGTAAAACCTATCACAAGTAGGGGTGTTCAAGAAAACCCGACCCGAAATACCCGACCCAAAAACCCGATGACCCGCCCAAAAAAAGTCGGGTCAAATTCAGTTTTTTTTTGGGTTTTATCGGGCCGGGTACCCGACCCGGTTAAAACAACAAAATCCGGGTCGGGTCATGGGCCGCAGATACGGTTCCCGGTACCCGACTGGAGTTTGATTTTGCGGTTTTCTAACTGGGCCACAACAACAATACAATTTACAACACACTACACACTACACACTACACACTACACGGGCCAATAGCCCATTAGGAACTTACGAAAAAAATCACAGAACTGAGAAGTGAGAAGTTGAGAACCCTAACGTGCAACGTCTCTGCCATTCGCAATTTCGCACTGCACTCACTCTATCTCATTCGCACTCCACAGTCGACAGACTCGACACAGTCTCACACTCCACCGCACTCTCACGACACAATTGATTATTGAAGAACTAATCTTTTTCTGTTAGTTTTCCTGTTGTACCCTTTTCTTTTATTGGGATCATTGATTATTGTATTTTGGTGACCATCTTTTGAATAACTTGCTGCTGTTATATGTTGTGTCACTTGTGTGTAATGTGCACTTGGGTAGTATGCCAGTGACTCAGTGTCACTATGTCAGTGGCTATATAAAGTGGCCTGCAAGTTTTGGGCTTTATTTAAGAAGTTTTGGCCTAGAACTCTAGAAGGCAGTGGTTGTGGCAGCTAGCAATTGGTAACATTAAAAAAAAAAACAAGCCGGGTACCCTATGACCCGACCCGGGAAAATCTGGTACCCGATAACCGGGTACCCGTTTTTCCCGGGTCGGGTCATGGGCCGGCTTTTCAAGTACCCGAATATGCAGGTACCCGCATATCCGGGTACCCGAAAAGCCGGGTACCCGGTTATGAACACCCCTAATCACAAGTAGGATAGTGACTTTTACTACCAGTAGAATTCAAAACTAAAATATAATTCTAAGCTAATTAAGAATCCTAATCCAACTAGGATTTGAATTTCTTATTCAACTATAATTAAATAAACAACTTAGGAACCGCAATAACTAAGATAATTCCGGCCCTTAACAAACAAAACTAACATTAAAACACTATTCACAACCTTGAATTGTATGGTGATCCAAACCGAATAATTCATAACATCCGCTAATTCCGTTATCTTGAATCTTCTCGTCGGATCCATATCGTTCTCCCCTTCTTAAAAATAATCCGACCTCGAATTTTTCCAAATTTGGAGAAATAATCACGAACAAGAACAATGGTCTCTATGACTTTTGTTTTTTTAAAATTACAATGATAGTCATAATCAATAAGATAACATGAATTAGGCACCCCATCAAAAATAGATGGATCTTCTACAATTTCATCAAAAGGAATATATTCGTCTTTCTCAATTCCAAAAGTATGATCTATCCAAGTTGGACGTTCCTGAAAGATAGTGTCGAAGCACTTCACATAAGTTTGTCTTTGTTGAGGCATAGGAATATCTATATCTTTTATTTCATCAACAACTTCTTCAACAACTAGAGGTACATCTAGAGTAGACTCAGAAAAAGTACGAAGAACATCAATCTTGGCTTCTTCAACTAGTACTTCTGGAATCGAAGTTGACTTTTCAAGTTTCGCCTGAAGTTCCGTCATTTTCTTTTCCCATTGTTGCCTTTCAAATTCTTTCTTTCTATCTTCAAGCTGTTGGTGATGCGAAATTGGACTCCTCTCACGTGTGTGTTTAGAAGACCCAAGAACACAATGCAGCGGAAAACGAACGAACAATGATATAGACTTTTAGTCGTAAGAAAATCTCTTAAAACTAAAAGAATTGGTTCAAACACAACTCAATGAAGAAATGTGTTTAGGATAGATTGAATTACCAAATAAAAGACTCCACTCAAAGTTAGTAATTCGGGTTTAATTAAGGAAGTGAATCTCCACTCTCAACCTTAACTAAGGGTTTTAATTAACAAATTACGAGAACCTCCACTCTCAAATCTGCTAATTGGGTTGAATTCTTGTAGTGTTACCTCCCAAGAAATTCGTTTCAAAGATAGAATAAAAACCTCGGTTTTTAGACTTTAAACACAACGTGTTTTTAAATAAGCACAAAGCTCAAGTTTTCAACAACAAAATCTCTTTTCCATTGATGAACCATATTACATATATATAGCAAAGAGCTAAAAAGGCTTAACAAATCAGCCATAAATATCTAATACACTAAGGTAATTAAACAAAGCAATTAAACAACAAATATCTCTTAATCCAACAAAGATGTAAGGGGTGAATAGTGTTGTTTGTGTGTTTTGTTGACTTTGGGGACAAAGGTGGCTGGTTTTCTCAAGCAAGTGGGGGGGACTTCTCTTAGCTTGCAAGTAAAGCTCCAAAAGATCTCCAAGAGTTCCCTTTACACGTCCCAAGTATAATTCACGTCCCCAAGCATGGTTCGTCCCATATTACAATTTACGCTACACAAAATAATTTCCGGTTTTACAAAACCGTAAATTACAAAAACTGTAATTAAGATTAGTACTTAGCTAAACTTCTAACAAGTGATCCTAATCCATGATATGAGCCATATCCAACGGATCTTGTTAGGTCGAATAGGTGATACTAAATCAGGGTTAAGGATGATCATGTAAGCCATCCTTAATAATCTTGGTACCTTCCCATTTCGTACCATTCTCTCTTTCTTCAAAAGAATTCGACCTCGAATTCTGTTGTTCGAGCTTGAAGGTTGTGCATAATCTTTCTTGTTCACCTCCATGCTCTTTAGAATTGGTGTTGCATTTTGTGGTGGTAGGTTTGGTGGTAATACGATTTCGCTCAAATCAGGATTTTCTACCTCCACTCCCTCGTTTGTCTTTGCATCCAATTCACACACACTTGTGTGTTCTTTTTCTTCTTCAGCATTAACTTCACTCTCTTCTTTTTTAGATTGAAGCTTCTCTACTAATAGAGACACTTTCTTGTGAAGTTTTTGCTTCTTATCTTCTTGCATTTGTTGCCTCAAGAATCGAACCTTTTGATTAGCTTCTTGCATTCGTGCAAAAGCTTCAACTAGTTCATCCATATTAACAACAATACAACTTATAGAAGTTCAAGATGAACTACTATTACAATAAATACAAACAGAAGAAAAAAAACATTCTGCCTAGAAACTGCCCAGAATTTTCACCAAAAATTCGAGCTTCAAACCCTAATCAAATCAACTTGAAATTGAATGAAATTTTGTCACAACCTAGCCCTAGGTGTTTTAAGCACTCGACCAAAATTTCATAAAAAAATAACAAACCAATTGATTGCAGTTTTTATTTTTCTAAAGCTGGTCCAGATTAATCCGGTTTTAGACCACTTAAGAAAAACACGCTGATTATGCTAGCAAATGACCACCAAAAGTTATGAAATTTTACAGGCCAAAACTAGACATAAAAATAACCACTTTCAAAAAAAGAATCACCCAAAAACACGATCTGAGATGTGAGAACCTCGCGTTCAAAGTTACCTCAAAAAACTGTCTTTTACGGGTTGCTTCCTTTTGCTTCTTTTTTGTGGTTTTCCTTCTTCTCCAAGAACGTCTAAGTGCCAAGAGGACTTAGAGGGCTGGAGCTCTGATACCACTTGATGAGAAATTGGACTCCTCTCACGTGTGTGTTTAGAAGACCCAAGAACACAATGCAGCGGAAAACGAACGAACAATGATATAGACTTTTAGTCGTAAGAAAATCTCTTAAAACTAAAAGAATTGGTTCAAACACAACTCAATGAAGAAATGTGTTTAGGATAGATTGAATTACCAAATAAAAGACTCCACTCAAAGTTAGTAATTCGGGTTTAATTAAGGAAGTGAATCTCCACTCTCAACCTTAACTAAGGGTTTTAATTAACAAATTACGAGAACCTCCACTCTCAAATCTGCTAATTGGGTTGAATTCTTGTAGTGTTACCTCCCAAGAAATTCGTTTCAAAGATAGAATAAAAACCTCGGTTTTTAGACTTTAAACACAACGTGTTTTTAAATAAGCACAAAGCTCAAGTTTTCAACAACAAAATCTCTTTTCCATTGATGAACCATATTACATATATATAGCAAAGAGCTAAAAAGGCTTAACAAATCAGCCATAAATATCTAATACACTAAGGTAATTAAACAAAGCAATTAAACAACAAATATCTCTTAATCCAACAAAGATGTAAGGGGTGAATAGTGTTGTTTGTGTGTTTTGTTGACTTTGGGGACAAAGGTGGCTGGTTTTCTCAAGCAAGTGGGGGGGACTTCTCTTAGCTTGCAAGTAAAGCTCCAAAAGATCTCCAAGAGTTCCCTTTACACGTCCCAAGTATAATTCACGTCCCCAAGCATGGTTCGTCCCATATTACAATTTACGCTACACAAAATAATTTCCGGTTTTACAAAACCGTAAATTACAAAAACTGTAATTAAGATTAGTACTTAGCTCTGATACCACTTGATGCGAAATCGTATATGAATATGTAACTTAAGCTCGATAAGCTTTACTCACTTATTTGTGCTTAAGGATTCTAAATCGGTTATGAAGTTTATCTTACTTATTAACTGATTTAGGAGGGTTTTGAGAGTGGATTTAATTAGTTTAAACTCACTAATTATATTAACTCTCTCTTAAATTAAGTTTCACTCACTTAACTCAAGGGTTTCGAAATTAAGATTACTTCTTAATCACAAGAGGAATTTCGGATTTTTCAATCTCCAAAAACTCGAATAAACACAATGTTTAAATCAAAACTAAAACTGATTTTGCTTGTAGTTAGTAGGAACAAAACGCTTCCGTAATTGCTTCTTCAATTTCTCCCAAGTAGCAATCTTGGATTTGTTCTCCTTCACCCTTTGCCTCTTCAAGCCTTCTAACCAAATGGATGCATATTTGGTTAGCTTCAAAACAGCAACCTTGTATTTCTTATCATTCGGAGTGTCTTTGTAATCAAAAAACGCTCCAAAGAACGTTCCCATTCAATGTATAATTCCGGATCACTAGCTCCGTCAAAATCCGGAACTTCGATTTTCAAACCCCTATCATCAGCCCTAGAACTCCTTTCTTCCTCATTGGGTTTCTTCTTAAACAATTCTAAGGTTATCTTTGCCATCATGTCGTGTAATGCTTCGTTTTGCTTAGCTAGAGCTTCTAGCATCGCATCTCTTCTAGCATTATCATTCATTTCATCGTCCATTTCAGAACCTAGCTCTTGATACCACTTGATGCGAAATTGGACTCCTCTCACGTGTGTGTTTAGAAGACCCAAGAACACAATGCAGCGGAAAACGAACGAACAATGATATAGACTTTTAGTCGTAAGAAAATCTCTTAAAACTAAAAGAATTGGTTCAAACACAACTCAATGAAGAAATGTGTTTAGGATAGATTGAATTACCAAATAAAAGACTCCACTCAAAGTTAGTAATTCGGGTTTAATTAAGGAAGTGAATCTCCACTCTCAACCTTAACTAAGGGTTTTAATTAACAAATTACGAGAACCTCCACTCTCAAATCTGCTAATTGGGTTGAATTCTTGTAGTGTTACCTCCCAAGAAATTCGTTTCAAAGATAGAATAAAAACCTCGGTTTTTAGACTTTAAACACAACGTGTTTTTAAATAAGCACAAAGCTCAAGTTTTCAACAACAAAATCTCTTTTCCATTGATGAACCATATTACATATATATAGCAAAGAGCTAAAAAGGCTTAACAAATCAGCCATAAATATCTAATACACTAAGGTAATTAAACAAAGCAATTAAACAACAAATATCTCTTAATCCAACAAAGATGTAAGGGGTGAATAGTGTTGTTTGTGTGTTTTGTTGACTTTGGGGACAAAGGTGGCTGGTTTTCTCAAGCAAGTGGGGGGGATTCTCTTAGCTTGCAAGTAAAGCTCCAAAAGATCTCCAAGAGTTCCCTTTACACGTCCCAAGTATAATTCACGTCCCCAAGCATGGTTCGTCCCATATTACAATTTACGCTACACAAAATAATTTCCGGTTTTACAAAACCGTAAATTACAAAAACTGTAATTAAGATTAGTACTTAGCTAAACTTCTAACAAGTGATCCTAATCCATGATATGAGCCATATCCAACGGATCTTGTTAGGTCGAATAGGTGATACTAAATCAGGGTTAAGGATGATCATGTAAGCCATCCTTAATAATCTTGGTACCTTCCCATTTCGTACCAGTTGGGCATATAGTAAAATAGATAATTCCATTTCAAGAATTCTTTTTTCTATCTTGGTGAGAAAAGTATCAGCAAGGATATCTTCTAGGACTATAATAGCATCTGTGAGGTGGAGTTTATTAAGGATCTTAAAAACAGCACTTGATGCATGGCATGTGTAAAGATTACTTCATCAACTAGCTTTATTTGCTTTATTAGGTTGTTGCATGGTTTTACTTTACTCTTAAAGTGAAGATTTTTCATGTAACTAAAAATGTGTCATTTATTGTTATGTTTGTTAAGTTAGTTGAGTTGTTTAGGTAAAATAAATCAGAAAATACTTAGTAGATTTCGGTGCATCAGAAGGTCTTTTGTCATGGCTGTATTTTAGGAAAGTTCTCTTGGTCATTGAGTTGTATGAGGCGTGCAAAGGGAATGCCCCAAGCTGCCGTGTGGTTTTTGGTATTTAAGGAAGGTGTTGCATCTCTTTCCTTAAAGCCAAGGTTGTCAAAATCGCGATTCTACTTTAAATCGGAAGGGCCTGTTAGAATCGGATCGTAAAATCGAATCGTAAAATCGTAAGATTCTACGAATTTTGCGGGAATAAGATTCCATGATAAAATATGTAAACTGTTTACCTATTTTTTCAATGAACAACACTAAAAATTCAATTTTATCCGTAATGATAACTAGGAATGTGACCATGATAACTTGCAACATAACAAGAAGAATGAAATAATTAGCTCACTTGATTGAAATATTAGTGAAACATAATAGTACACAACACGCTTCATATCGCAAAGGACACATAAGTGATTACTTTAAAACACCAAAATTGATCACCCCAACAGGGACTTCTGGCATACTACAAAATTCGTTATGAACTCCTTATACCCATATCTATAAACGAGCTCAAGTCCCGTATATATATGTCTGTGAATGGGTTGGCTATTCAAACTCTTAACCACCTCCAACCACGGTTTATCTACTACTATAAGAGAACTTTTGGAAAGGTGACCAACAAATAAAACAGGATGTTTAAACTGGATAAATTCAAAATTTCTTCTACCATACAGCTTAATATACATATCAGGCTGCTGCAACTTACCTTTGTAGGATCACCATCTGCCTCTGTACCGTGCTCCCATCGAGGGTCTGATCTATTACCAGCAGCATTTTTTCTCTTTTTCCTAGAACTTGAAGCAAAGCTTGACATGTTTCTTTAAATGATTCAATAGAAGGAAGTTCAGTACTTCACACTTCACTACTCGAAATAATCGAAAATTACCAAAAAAATCGAAAACTAAATTCCCAATTAAAACAACAATTGATGAGATTATTGATTTGGAGATCGAAAGAAAGAAATAATACGCAGCAAAAAACGAAAATAATTACCTGGGGGATGGGGCTGGTAGCTGAATCTGAAGATTTGAAGAACCAAAGAACTGAAGAAGAAAAAAAGAAGAACCGAAGGAGAGAGAAAGAAGAACCAGCTAGTGAGCAACGTGCGTGTTGCATCAATTAGGTATTGTGAGGGTGAGAGAAAATGGGCCTGGCCCATTTTTTTCTAATCCCCGACTACACGATTCAAAGATAATGGGCCAAAAGAGAATCGGTAAAATCGGTTAAAATCGTACGATTCTACATGCGATTTTACGATTTTACCGATTTTGACCGATTCTACATGCGATTTTTTTCAAAAGCGATTTTAAGTGCGATTTAGATCGTTTAGCGAAAATTGGATCGTGAAATCGTACGATTTTACGATTCAAATCGCGATTTTAACAACCTTGCTTAAAGCTATTGTTTCCTTAAATTCAAGCTAGATTTTAGGCTTAGGTTTAGGGAAACTTTCCTAAAATTATTGCTAGTTGGCAAGTGTGATGTAATTCCTTGGAGAGCAAGGTTTTCTTGCCGCTCTTATTATAAATAGGCACGCCTAATCAATAAAAAGGAGAGAGTTGAATGAATTGTTTGAGTTATTCGAATGTTGTGTTGCATTGAATATTTGATCGTCGTACCAAGAACATACAAATCGTGGTTTGTGTGCATCTCCTAGTCGAGGTTAGTGAGAGATCCTCTAGTTCTCGAGGGAACAAGAGCCTATCTTTTTATTTTCGTTCATAATTATAAAATGCCAAAAACAAATCGTACATTAAGCTTCCGCTATCATATAGGGCTATTGTAGGCGTAGGATTTTTGAATTCCTTTAATGCCTACACGCGGTGTGAGCGCGTTTATTTGACTACCCCATTGTTAAGTTTTTATTAAAAATATGTTTTTGAAGTCGCCAACAATTCTTTAAAGGAAGAATCATAAACCTAATTGGATATGGGAAATCGTATGGACAAATTAGGGACTTATCCAATGTAGATTTCCCCGTCATGACTCCATAGATGGTAAGGAACCAAAAATTGAGTTCAGGGGTGACGGTACAATATAGTCAGGACCTATATTGCCCATTGCTAGCCTCTACTAAATAACGATTCACAACAGATTTTATGCAATAGAATAATCAAACAACATTTTAAAGCACCCTAAAATAATTAATCTAGATTGGTTCAGGAAACACATCAAAAGACTAATTATTTAGTGATCGGTTATTATACAATCATTTTACAAGGTTCCTAACAGGTTGTCCAAATTATCTGAATTAATGAGAATAATTCTTTAGGTCTTATTTAGCATAATAACATGTGGGTGATAAAAAGGCACGCAGGACAATCATATAATATGAATAATAAATATAAAATAAGAAAAGAAAATAATGCATGGAGTTAGTATAATATATACAATACTTACAGTCGCAGGGACGAGTTAACAATCTACATCATGAAAAGAATGTTAGTAACTTCAATAAAGAAATAAAAATAAATAAATAAAAAAACAAAATAAAGTTTGTTAATTTAGTTGACCCTCAGAAATTATACCACCGTCCAGGGTCGTTGATTTGTACGGATCTTGGATCAAAAGTTGAACGAGTCTTGAAAAAGATTTGTTTGTTTCGTATTATATGTCGAGCGTGTGACGATATAATTAGTACTAATGATTAAGTGTAGCTTTAGATTTGTGAATCTTAGATGATGATGTGGCGAGATTACATTGCTAGATGAATGAATTTGTGTTTGGCGGTGGAGTATGGTGTTGCTGTAGGATGATAATTATATGGTGATGAATATAGGTGTAGTGGTAGGATGATTTGGTTCGATGATGTGGCGTGGAATTGTTAGATGGAGTGGCAAGGTGCTGTAGGTAGTTTGTGGTATTGCGCAAGGTGTTAGCGTGGAGCAGTGAAGCGAGAGAATGAGGAAGGGCGAATTGGTTGATGAAGATGCCGAGTGAGATTTTGTGAGGTATAAGAGCTGTGTTTGTGCCGTGAGAATTGAGGGAGAGCCGTGAGTTTTGAGATAGAGGAGATTGTATTATATAGTGTAGGTAAGTTTAGGTAGTTAAGTTGCAATAGGTTTTCGAAAGATAATATGTCTCGAAAAGATTTTAGAAAATAGTTAGTAGGTTTCTAAAAGATTTTTATTATAAAAGATTTTAGAAAAGAGTTAGTAAAAGATATTTAAAAACACTTTGGGAAAAGATTTTTTTTGTAAAAGATATTTTTAATAATAAAGCTAATCAATATAATTAATTAATTCTATTAATTAAATTGGGCTAGAAAAGGGGTTTTATAAAATGGGCTTTCATAAAACTGTTTTTAATAGGTTTTCGAAACATGGGCTTTAAAAGGTTATTTTAAAACGTTTTAGAAAGTGGGTTTAGTAAAACTAATTATAAAAAGGGTTTCGGAAATGTGTTTATAAAACGAGTTAGAATATGGATAAGGTTTTCGAAACATTTTACTTTAGACTCGTTCTTTATTCTTTCCTCGATCCGGACCAATTGGAGCAGGGTATTGGTCATCATAGGGTACTAAATGGGGAGACACGATTATGTGTCTACGGAAGCCCCCACTTTGACTGAGGTTTGTAAAACCGAAAGTCAAAGTATACGTGTCGGGACGGAGACTGATTCTAGATGCTCTGTAATCCAAAATCACTCTTTTACGCCAGTACCTGCAAAACAAGCAAAAGTTTCAGGAACAGACATATAAGAAACAAATTTGCAAAATAAATGTAAATTTGCAAAAATGAAATGATATAGGTGAAAATAAATCATGAGCCATTATGGTCCGGCTCATGCCGGGGTAGAGTTTTTGTCCAGAGCTTTTGTCCCACTCCATGGCGATATGTGTAGAGCTTTTGCCCCGCTCCAAGACGATTGTAATGAGCTATTGTCCTGCTCCAAGGCGATTGTAATGAGCTATTGTCCCGCTCCAAGGCGATTGTGATGAGCTTTTGTCCCGCTCCAAGGCGATTGTGATGAGCTATTGTCCCGCTCCATGGCGCTTGTAATGAGCTATTGTCCCGCTCCAAGGCTATTGTAATGAGCTATTGTCCCGCTCCAAGGCTATTGTAATGAGGTATTGTCCCGCTCCAAGGCTATTGTAATGAGGTATTGTCCCGCTCCAAGGCTATTGTAATGAGCTATTGTCCCGCTCCAAGGCTATTGTAATGAGCTATTATCCCGCTCCAAGGCTATTGTAATGAGCTATTGTCCCGCTCCAAGACGATTGTAATGAGCTATTGTCCCACTCCAAGGCTGTTGTTGTAGTTGATTCACAGAGTAGCAAGGTTGCGTTTTTGCCAACTTTTGAAAGTTCGTTTAATTGTCGCGCGCAATGTCATAAAGAACATTTGAATGCATTTGGGAATTAGGTGTGTGGGCTCCACATGGCTAAGAAGCCCCCAAGCGTGTTGTACAGGACTGTGCGCCCAACGCACAGGCCTGCGCTTGGCGTGGTATGTTGCGCTGGACGCAAATTGTTGTACGTGACACAACGTTGTCGGTGCGCTGGACGCACCATGTATATAGCACTTGTCTTCATTTGTTAATTTGTAGGGGTCCATGAGACCTTGGTGGAATATAGCTCATATAGAGCCGTTTAATGTTGGGTACCTACGAATACCAATAACACACAGATATACAGACAACAACTAGGGGACATGCATGTGTCCCGTGATGTGGGTGCTAGTGTATGGATTGGAAAAGACTTGAACTAGAAAGAGTGACCTCTAGTAGTCTAGACTTAAAGGTGCTATCGTGTGTGCATACGTGTGTGTGTATGTGTGACTCGATGATTGATGCTAGAATCCTATGGCTAAGGACGAAGGATGCAATGCTTTGACACAATGTTTGGACGATGCAGATATGTAATGCAAATGTAGAGATATGACACTAATGCAGAGGTATGACACTAATTTCGTTTTAGAAAACTGTTTTCGAAAGAGAAGAAAGGGGAAGCCCCCAAGGATGATCCATGTAAGTTATGTTTGATGCGATATGTGTTGTAGTTGTTACGGGCCTAAGTGAGCCCATAAAACAGTTAGGATCTCGTATGGAGTGCAGGGCCCGTAATATTTTGTATGGACTCGTAATGAAGTCCTTATCAAGGTACACATGGAGCCTATGAAGGATGATTTATTGGATTTGAATACATTGTAGTCCTCGTAATGCTTGAATTGTATGCGCTTCGAGTTTCGTATGTCAAGGCCTAAGTGAGCCCATACAATCAGTTCAATCTTGCATCAGTGTGGGTTTTAAAACCGCCGATATTTCATGTATGGACTCGTAATGAAGTCCTTATAGGCCTATACTCGGAGCCTATGATTTTCTGTGTGGAGCCGTGATGAACCCCGAGTAAGATGGAGTTTATGAAGGACTCAGCTTGATTGTTTGATTTTTGAAGATATCTCGTCACGCTTAGCGGAAGTTTCGACGGAAGATTCCATATAGGGTTCCTAAGGTGAGAAGACAAGAAAGGCCAAAGAAAAGAACACTCAAAAGATAAGGCGCGGTCATAGCGCCGGAGTGTTGAAAGGTTATGCTAAGGGCGGCTTAGAAGCGATAATGTGGTGTAGAAAAAGGAAGGGATAAGAATTAGAAGAAGGCAGAGTCATAATGACTTGACTCACGCAATAAGGTAGGCTTATGATGCAAGTTCAAATCCCAGTCTAGTTCTAAGGGTAGGGGATGAGCATTGAAAATTCATGATTTGGGAGATCGCGCTATCTCATGGGCCTAGGCGAGCCTCTAAAATATATGTTTTGAATAAAAATGGCCGGGCCTCAAAAGAGGTTGCCTACGTATCCTTGATGGAATCAGGCCAGTCGTAGCTCTTAACATTTTAATTGGTGGCCGAGCATTTTGCTTTGGAGCCATTTGCAATGAATTAAGCATTGATTTAGAATAGGTCTTTGGCAAGGGTGGATAATGATGCTGGTTTGGCTTAGTTTAAAGTGGTCGGACCTCAGGGTGAGGTTTCCTACGTATCTTTAGCAGAATCAGACCATTCGTAGTTCAGGCTGATGAATGAGAAGATGCCCTGACTTTTGCCTAAGTCGCCCTTATGGGTTTTCGACCTAGCGGGCTTTGGTTTGTCTTTTATGGCTTATTGGAATGCGACATGGATGGTTATGGATTGCTTGAGGGAAGGTTTGATTAGACTATAATTTCCTTTATGCGGTACATTAATTTTTGGGATGTCACCAATCATTGTTTTTGTTTTGGGAATCACGAATTAACGATTTTGCTCGAGGAATTTGGTGCTATAATTGGATGACCCTGTAGTCAATTACCCTGTGTCCCTTCTTTGGAGGACTATTTTTTTAAGGACTTTGAGAGGTTCATGGATTTAAAGGAAGAAAATATGTCCGAAATTGTATATAGGATGAGGGTTAATTTGACTAGGTTAGCTGCAATGTATAGTCCTCCTGGCCGACAGGGCTAGACAGGACGTATCGTATGCGGGCGCCGGTGTTTTGCCTCGCTTAGTCGTATTCTGTTTGTGAATGGGGACAATGGTGCTGGTTTTGCCTCTTTGATTATTGTAGCAGAGCAACTGGAGGTAGGAAGGACACTGATGCTACTTTGTGTAGGGGAGATGATTTCCAGTCTAGATGCTGTAAAGAAGGACCCAAAAGGGCAAATTTCAGGGAGTCCCCTATTGTTGCAGGTAAAATATACTTTTTTTTTTCAGTCATGAACCAAATAATTTTTTTTCATTATATTTGAGCATATTATGACTCTATGTGAAGTAATAATACTCATTAAATTTTTCGAATCATGACAAGCGTATTGCATAATGATATTACATCCCAAAAAAAAAACGACGAAAATAATAAAAAGGAATGTGTGCGCCGGGCGCAAAAGTTGTGTCGGGTGCATGTGTGTGTGCCTGTTGGCCATACGACGCGTCTGGCGCAGAGTTTTGTGTCAGGCGCGGATGTAGGGACACTCGTATTATTACTCGATTGGAAGTAATATGAGGTTTTGTTTTATTATTATTACTCGTCCTGAAGCGTGAAAGGTCGTGAACGTATTATTATTCTTGGAGAAGCAATAATAAGTAGTGTATATGTATTATTACTCGTCAAGAAGCAATAACAATATATTTTATTTGCTGCTGCAGATCTGGCTCATGGAACATTTGAGGTTGATTAATCCTCCCGAAAATATGGAGAGATATAATAAGAAGGGTTTCATTGGTAGGAAGAAAATCTTCACGAAGAAATCTTTTGAAGACTGGACCCTTTTCTTTGGGGATGATGAGCTGAGTGTTAGATGGGTGGTGCCATGGTGGAGGATTGGGTCCATCGTAGGGATTCGTGATGATTCCCCCTATGTGAGATTATGTAGTCTGTATACCATGACCTTTTATTTTCCGTCGAGAGTATTGAGACAATATGGATACCGCCAACCCGATCCGTCTTGAAGACACTATTGCTCCAAAAATATATTGTCTGACTTGGAGTGGAATTAGAAGGTGGGAAAAATATTAGGGAGAGCGTCCACTTTGGTATACACAGGAAAGAATAGAATCTGAGAAGGTGTCTAAGAGCTATATCGTATGGATGCTGACTAGGGACCCTGCTGTGAGGAAAGAGATGAGGGTGAAGGAGTCCGCCGAGGTGACAAAGAAGCGAAAGTTTATTCCCCGAACTGTGGGGAAAACTTGTGAGACTTTGGATTACAAGGGCAAGAAACCAGTTGGACACTCATCTGCCGGGGAAGAAGCGACGAAGCTCTGTTACTAAAACTTCCTCTGTGAAAGAACGTTTAGGTCCAAAGGTAGCACCAGCGCGGGAACGACTTGGGCCGCGGATGCCTCCTACAAAGAGAAGACTACGCTTAGGGGGCGTAGTAATTAGGGAACGGGCCGACACAGGAAAGGTGACTCAACAGACAGACACTCCTACAGGGAAAGGGAAGGAACCTATGGTGTATTGGGAGAATAGGAAGGCACCTAGACCAAAGCTACAGATGGAAAAGGGAGAAACTTCTACTGAGGGAGAAAAGGCTGAGAAGGGGAAGGAGAAGAAGGATTGATTGCAACAATGTCTGCAAAGTTATTGCTCTTTTTTTTTGTTAATTTATTGCTTTCAATAAGGCTTTCATGCCACATAGTTATGTTATAGTGTAGTCATAACTTACGTTTCATGTTTTATTTTCATTTAGAAATTTGAATACAAATAAAGTTTAATTTTATCTAGACCGAAGTGAGCCTAAATATGTTGCAAAATATTGTCGTATTTAAGCATCTTAACGAATGCCAGAAAAATCGTTCGAATAAGTGCGCTAGACGTGAAATAGTGCGTCTGGCGCATTGTACTGCGCTAGGCGCAGCATTGTTGCGCCTGACGCGATTAACCATTATAAAATACAGTTATTTTTTTATTTTTGTAAACTCGTATGAACCGCAGGAGGTTTTTGATATGAATTTGGAATCCGAAAATTCACAACGTTTACCCAAGGAATAAAGTGACGTTTTTTTTTGTTGTTTTTATGAAGGAATGCTGAAAATAAGAAACAAAAATAAAGGATAGTACTCTTGATTCTCGCAGGAATAAGAGGGTCTCTTCCTAATCGCAATTAGAAGATGAATACAAGTCGCAACAAGTATTGTTTTGGTTCACAACCGAAATAAGCAACGCTCACAATTCTCAAAATCAATTCACTACCTTTATTATTATGGACTAGGCGCCTATTTATAATAAGGGCAGCAAGAAACCCTTGCCCTCCAAGGCATTACAACTCATGACCAACATTAAGGAAATAAGGAAAGTGCTTTCCTAAATTATACCCTAGATTCTAGCTAGAAATTAAGGAAACTCAAGCATAAGGAAAGATGCTCAAGACTTTCCTAAAAACACTAGAATCCCACGGCTGCAACATACACACCTTGCACGCCACTTACAACTCAAAAATAAGGAAACTTTCCTAAAATACAAGCCACGACACTAGACTCTCTATTGCACCGAATTTTCCAAGTATTTTCGGATTTATTGAAGCTAAACAACTCAACTAACTTAACTAACATAATAAAATAACATATTTTTGGTTACATGAAAAACCTTTACTTTAAGAGTAAAGTAAAACCATGCAACAACCCTAAGAAAGCAAATTAAACCTATCTTGATCTCGTATCATTCTCTCCCTCTTGAAAAAAACTTGTCTCAAGTTTTGATGTAACCAAGCAATCATCCACGCACGATAACCATGATCCATAAGAACACGTTCACAGATACGAAACAGATGTGGAATCCACGATGCTTGTGGACGTGTATGACACGGAACTACATCATGACAGTAAAAAACAGTAGAAGATGCTTCATAACGTTGTACCCAACGTGGCTTTGTAGCTTGTGTCGCATATTTAACATCCAAGATTAGATCTTTATTACTTGCACAATCCAAAGATTCAGTTTTTAATTCATCTTCAACATGAGAAACTTCAAAGATCAAATCTTTATCCTTAGAACAAGAAAAAGTTTCAATCTTTTCTTCATCTTGACCGACAAAAATCAAATCTGAAATTACTTCCTCTACAGTGCAAGGAACATCTTCAAGATAACTATTAAGCTTTTCATCCAAATATTGATTCGAGTCATACATCAAATCCCACTTTGGTTGTAGTCGTAGTGATAATTCCTCAAGAATTTCATCAGTTGTTAACTCATCATAAGAATAGAAACGACAATTCATAGTTGGTTTAATATAATGCAGAAACTGTCCAGAAATTTTCAATAAAAATTCGAGATTTAAAACCTAAGTAAAACAGCTCTAAATTTCATGAAATTTTGTCACAACATAGCCCTATATGTCTGCAATACTCGACCAAAATTTCATCAGCAAATACCCAACCAATTGTTTGCAGTTATAATTCTCACAAAACTGGTCCAGAATAGCTCGGTTTTGACCAATTATACAAAACGTGCTCAATTAATTAGCAAACCTTCTTCAAAAATTATGAAACTTTCCAGTCTTAAAATAGACAAAAATTAGTCCAATTCTAAGCCAAGAAAATCTCAAAAATTCGTTCTATGCTAGGAGAACGAGTTTCCTAAAGTTTACCTTAGAACTGATTGAATCTGCCAGAAAGTTTACGTAAAAGTTTCTGGTTGCTGTGACTTTGTTACTGATTGGATTGCCATGAAATTTTGACACAATAAACTTCAAGATGTCTACTGTTGCTACACAAAATTTCAGCTCAAAATAAGCTTGCACGAGCCCTCACGAGCCTCTACAACCTTACTGCTCTGATACCAACTGATATGATTTTCGAGGCTATTTTCGGACTCTTTTTGTGTTTTGTGCTTTTTGTGGACGAAAGTAATAAACAAGGGTATGAACAATTCAACTATCTCGGTATGAATTGAACTAGGTTTGAAGAATAAAGCTATCTCGGCTAAATTCAACGGTGTTATTTTGCTATCTCGGCAAAAACAACAATACTTTAAGAGTAAAGTAAAACCATGCAACAACCCTAAGAAAGCAAATTAAACCTATCTTGATCTCGTATCAGTTTTGATTAAAGAAGGGGGCGAACCTCGTACAAGGTTGCCTACGTATCCAAATAGGAATTAGGCCGCACGTAGTTCATGCTTCTTATAAAAAAAAAATTGGATAATTATTACCAATCAAAGAATTGGTTGTGTTTTACACATAGAATTTCTTGAGTTGATCAAGATTTATTAGATTATGAAATTCAGTGTCGTCCATGTCAATGAGTTGAGCTGCTCCTCCAGATAGGATTGTCTTGACAATGTATGGACCGGCCTAAGTAGGTCTGAATTTACCTTGAGGATCTAACACATTTTTCCTTAATGCTTTGAGCACTAAGTCGCCCTCTTTAAGATTTCGGGGTTTGACCTTCTTATTGAAAGATCTCGCAATACGATTTTGATAAACTTGCACATGATGCAAGGCGGCTAATCTTCGCTCATCGAGTAAAATGAGCTCTTCGAATCTAGCTTTGACCCGATCGGCTTCAGGAATTTGACTTTCTAGGACAATGCGTAGGGATGGTATTTCTAGTTCAATAGGTTGAACGGCTTCAACGCCATAGACAAGAGAATAAGGTGTAGCTCCGGTAGATGTTCGGATAGAAGTGCGGTATCCCCATAAGGCAAAGTGTAGCTTATCGGGCCAATCTTTATAATTTTCGTTCATTTTCTGGATAATAACCTAGATGTTTTTGTTAGCAGCGTCCACATCACCGTTGGCCTGGGGTCTATATGGGGAAGAACGATGGTGCTTGATGCTGTATTTCTCAAGGACTTGTTCACATTCAGCTTGGAAGTGGGTACCTTGGTAACTGATGATCTCGTGGGGTTCCCCATAGCGGCAAATTATGGTCATCTCTAGGAATGTAGCGACATGTTTGGCTGTCAATTTAGCATAGGATGCTGCCTCTACCCACTTAGTGAAGTAATCTATGGCCATAAGGATGAATTCGTGTCCCCCCAGTACCGGGTGGTGTTATTTTACCAATAATGTCAATACGCCAGGTTGAAAATGGCCAAGGTGAAGTGAAGGTATATAACAAGGAAGGTGGGACATGTTGCAGGTTAGCGCATAATTGGCATTTTGGACAGGTCTTGGCATAAAGGTAACAATCTTTCTCCATTGTGGTCCAAGAGTAGCCTAAACGAATGATTTTTGAGCTAACATGCGGCCGTTCATATGTGTGCCACAAATTCCGCTATGGACTTGATCCATGACCGTTGTGGTATCAGGTTTATCAATACAGAGCAGGTGCACACCTTGTGGTGTTCTTTTGTACATTGTCCTGTTATACTCGACATATTGGGAGGCCAAGAGCCTCAATGCACGCTGGGCTCTTGTTGAAGCTCCAGTGGGTATTCTGTTTTGTTAAATAGTTGAGAATATCAAGAAAACCGGGGTTCGAAGGAATAGGATCTGGCTCAGTGTTTAAGGCATGAACATAAGCAGGCTCTTGCCGTCTCTCAATGATAAGGGGCATTTCTGGCATGGTACGAGGGATCCTAATCATAGATGCTAAGCGGGCCAAAGCGTTAGCAAATTGGTTTTCTTCTCGTGGAAGGTATGTGTATTGTATTTCAGGGATTTATTCAGCAATGGTTTCTAGATGAGTTTGGTATTGCAAGAGGCTTTCATTTCGAACTTTCCATCTTTTAGAGATTTGATTGATGATCAAAGATGAATCACCATATACTCTTAGTTTCTTGATATCGAGGGACACTGCGGCCTGGAGCCCTATGATACATGCTTCGTACTCGGCTGCATTATTAGTAACATCGAAGTCGAGTTTAACAGAAAGAAGAGTGTGTTCACCGTCCGGTGATACCAAGAGTACCCCGACGCCACATCCCTTTTGGTTGGATGCACCATCGAAGTATAGTGCCCAACTTTCGTGTTCCGTCATGAGAAGGTCTTCATCAGGAAATTCATATTCTTCGCGAGATTCATCTACAGGGAAATCCGCTAAGAAGTTGGAAACAGCGTTGCCTTTGATGGATTTATGAGGAATAAATTTTAAGTCAAATTCGGCCAACATTACTACCCAAATGAGAGTCTACCATTAAGGGCTGGCTTTTCGAATAAGAACTTAAGAGGGTCTAGTCGCGACACTATATGGATTGTGTGAGTAAGCATATAATGCCTAAGCTTCTTAGTGGCCCTGACTAGTGCAAGGCAAAGCTTTTCTAAGGGAGTGTAACGGGATTCATACTCTAAGAGTTTCTTACTAAGGTAGTAAATGGCGCACTCTTTCCCATTAACTTCTGGTGCTAACATGGCCCCAACCGCGGTCTTAGTCACGGTCAAGTAAAGCCTTAAAGGTATGTCCGTAAAGCGAGTGCTAAGACAGTGGGTTGGATAAATATTCTTTGATTTTGTCAAAGGCTTTTTTGGCAATCCCGATCCCATTCAGCAAATGACACTTTTCTTAAGCTTTTTAAAGATGGGCTCACACACCATGGTCAGTTTAGAGATGAATCGACTGATGTACTGGATTTTTCCTAAGAAACCCCTTATTTGTTTTTCATTCTTAGGTGGAGGCATGGTCATGATGGTTGTTATTTTAGTAGGGTCAATCTCAATCCCTCTAGAACTAATGACATAACCTAGGAGTTTCCCAAGTGACCCCAAAGGCGCATTTTTGTGGATTAAGTCTCATGTTGTATTTGCGAAGTCTTATGAAGAACTTCTCAAGGACGGTATGGTGTCCCTCTCAATCTTTGGACTTAACTATCATGTCATTTACGTAAGCTTCTACCTCTTTTTGCATCATGTCATGGAGAAGGTGAGTCGCAGTTCTTTGATATGTGGCCCCAGCGTTTTTTAATCCAAAAGGCATAACAGTATAGCAAAAGGTTCCCCACGGTATGATGAAGGTAGTCTTTTCCATATCTTCCTCGGCCATTTTCACCTGATTATACCCTGCATACCCGTCCATAAAAGAGAGAAGGGCATGGTTGGCAGTGTTGTCTACTAGGACGTCTATGTGAGGCAAGGGGAAACCGTCCTTGGGACTTGCTTTATTGAGGTCTCTATAATCGACGCACATCCTAACTCTCCCATCCTTTTTAGGTACAGTACAACATTAGCAATCCAGTCAGGGTAGTTAGCGACCTTTATAAAACCTGCATTGAGTTGTTTAATGACCTCTTCTTTGATTTTGAGAGCTACATCTGGCTTCATTCTGCGCAACTTTTGTTTGACAGGCTTCATCCCTTTGATTAGGGGAATAGTATGCTGAGCAATTTCACGATCGATGCCTGGCATGTCCTGGTAAGACCATGCGAATACGTCGACATATTCAACTAACGTTTTGATTAATTGAGTGCGTTCGTATTCGTTTAAAGTTAATCCAATTCTTACCTCCTTTGGTTCATTATCATTTGAAAGATTAATTTTTTCTGTTTCCTCAATGATTGGAGTTTTATTTTCATGTTCTTCCACTGCTTTAATTATTTCTTTTTCAAATTCATTGTTGCAATCAGAAGGAGAAGAGGAAGTAGAGACATTGCACAAGTCATAAGCAAATGAGTTCATATTATTGAAATCGGAAATCATAGAGTTGAACAATGACTCAGCAGAAGCTAAAGACTCTACTTGGATACTAGAATTAACAAGCTTAGAAATAGTCCCAACCGGGATACTAGACTCAATAGACTCAGACTCAGACTCAGACTCAGACTCAGACTCTGACTCGGATGACTCGGACTCTTCAAACATTGGCCCTTCCCCGGTGGTGAAGATCATCTTCTTTCCGTTTGGAGTAGTCAACTTGATAGTCTTCCTCCATCCTTGCATGACGCCACTTGCAGGAGTGATCAGCATAGCAGGGTCGAAGTCTTCATTTTGTAGCACAGCCTGGATATGAGCGGTATTATTTGGGCATTTAACTCGTTCTTGACCGAATAGAAGTCCCAATGCCTTTTAGTCTAAACAGTCGTCAGTGAACTGTTTAATTTGGAGATCAGGAATCCCTTCTTCTAAGAAGTGACAGTCCATAAATACTTCAAATCCGGGGTAGGTCACTCCCTCCTGAGCCTGATAGAATGGTTCAGGGAATTCATAGCAAGGATAATCTTCTCCTTCCCTCAGAAATTGCCCATTCAAAGTGGGTTGATAGGGAGGAAAAGGGATACTGTCCTTGTCCTTGGTATTGCGATATGCTATGCGTTGTGCAATACGTTCTGCGAGCTCCTTCCTGGTAGGCTTGTATCCTAAGCCAAACAAATTTTCTACTGACTTAGAGTCAGTGACAGGAGGTGCTCTAGACTTCTTATTACCCAGTGACATGCCTGGGAAGTGTCCCTTCTTGCGCATGATGTAGTTGATTGCTAGATTGGAGAAGCAATCAAAATCAAATGGCGTCAAATCCTCTTAGATAAGGGCTTCTTCCTCGGGAACATATCCTCGAAGATCTTCATCCTCTTCGTCATGGTCTATGTGGATGAGTGGTTTGTCTATTACTTGTACCTTTATTGTAGAGGCATCAAGAGTTATGGGAATGCCATCCACAATCATCTTAACCTTTTGATGCAAGGAAGATGGGACCGCACCAAGCTCATGAAGCCATGGTCGTCCTAAAAGTAAGTTGAATGAAGCCTTGATATCAATCACCTGGAAGATAGTGTGCTTTTCTATATCCCTTGCAGAGATGTTTAGGGCTATAGATCCCGAAGATTGACGACGAGAATTGTCGTATGCTCGAATGCCTTGATGGGAGGGACTGAAATCCTCATCTTTGAAACCTAGGCGGCGCGCAGTTCGTAATGGACATACGTTAATGGCAGATCCATTGTCTACTAATGTCATTGGGACATTCATGCCTACACATGCTACAGTGAGATGTAGGGCTTTGTTGTGTTTGCTTCCTTCAAAAGGAAGGTCATCATCAGTAAAAGAAATAGTGTTTCCTCAGATTGGCTTATCAGCAGTCAGGAAATTGACCAATCCTTCAGGAGAAGTGTCAGACGACACATTCATCTTGGTAAAGGCATTTAACAATGCCATGCGATGCCCATGAGAGGAGGCTATCAACTGCCAAATGTTAACATCAGCTTTTGTTTTCATGAGCTGCTGAATGAGAGAGTTCTCTTTGGGAAGAACTCCTTCATGAGATGCAGACGATGTGGGAGGATTATCCTGAACGGGCTGAGTTAGCCTTCCAGTTCGAGTAAGTACCCGTACTGCCTCCTCATCACTTTTATACCAATCCATTGCTAAAGTAAAGAGATCGGTTTTAGGGCTAATTACTTCATCATCGTCATATGTTCCCCATATATAGTCACTTTCTTCTGTGACAAACTCGTCTTCTTCATCACTATCCCAAATACCATTGATATCTAGCGAGGTGCTAGCAATAATGATAGCGGGGACAGGATCCCCTATTGGTGTAATCAAGAGAAGTGGATTATAGCAGTATTGATCCTCAGAGATAGCCAGAACTTTGTTTAATAGTCTATATTGATGGTTAGGCTTCTTCCCTGCAGGAGGAATGGGGAGTCTACCTTCGTCGATCATGTCTTGAATGGCATTCTTCAGCCTAAAGCAGTCTTCTGTCTTGTGACCGTTTCCCCTATGGTATTTGCAGTAAGCATTCTTGTCCCAACTCGATTTTTTATTACTCTCTTCTGGATCAGGAGTTGGCCCGATGGGATCAAGAGCGCCCTTCGAATGGAGGCGATCAAAAGCGGTGGCATATGACATGCCTATTGGAGTGAACGTCCTTCTCATGTTCCTCTTGAAGCATCTTTGGGGTGCCTCAAGAAGGTTCACCTCTCCACCTTTGGAAGTGGATCCGTAATCATTCTTCTTGTTGTTATCATTGCCCTTATAACGATTGTTGTCATTTTGGGCATTTTTCAACAGGTCGTCTTCAATTTGTACACCTATGTCGTACAACTTGGTAAAATTATCGATACCCAGGTATTTGAGATGAGTTTTGTACTTGGGCAACAAGTTGTTAACAAAGATGCGGACGAGGTCCTTGTCAGCAGGTCTGGAGACCATGTAAGCAGACTTTTCCCTCCACCTATTAAGGTAGGTGGTAAAGCCTTCATTGCTATCTTCCTTCAACACTTCCAACTCCCTTAGTGAGGTTTGGATTACAGTGATGTCACCCCATGTTTCAACATGCTTGGGGTCCAGGGAGTAGAACCAATTTTGACAAGCAGGGTCCAACGACATCGGGAATACTGTTGGATAAAGTTCAGGGTCCACATACTTAATGATCATGGTGGCCTTGAAGTTCCTCAAATGATACTTGGGGTTGTCAGTAGGCTTGAACTTGGGAAAGTCACTTGTGGAAAACTTTTCAGGTAGCTTTCCCTTGAACTTGTTGTTCTCATCCAAATCAAAGTAGGACTCCTTATTGGTGACCTTTTGGACAACATTTTCCATTTGTTTGGCGAATACAGCATTTTCACCACTTTCAACTTGGTGCAGACGGAGAGTGACCTCCTCTAAGTTCTTAGCCATTCGTTCAATGATATCGGTCAATTCAAGAACTTTTTCATCACCCATTGTTGCTTCAACAGTTGACCGTTCTTTAACCGGTGGAACAGATCTAGGCTTTCGCGCACGCGGACGACCTATCGAGATTGTTTTCTCACTTACCCTGTTTGACAAGGACACATTGACTTAGGACGCACTCCAGAAATGGATAGGGTGAGGAATGAAAATGTTTTCGAAAATATCATTTTAATTTGTTCGGAACTCTTGCCAAAAGGAGAGGAAATCTATTTTGTGGATGATATATGAATTTATGATGAATATATTTTGTGGACGTTATGGATTTTATTTTGTGGAGGAGAATGGATAATGATATATTGGACGTTATGGATTTTATTTTGTGGAGAAGAATGGATTGGCAAGAGTTCATCACCAATCAAAATGCAATTTTGAAAGATAAAAAAAAATAAAAAATTTTGGTTTAAAAAAAAGTTTTTTAAAAAAATGGGGTAAGTTGTTGGGAGGATAGGAATATCCGACTTTCTCCAAAAAAAAAAACCAAAATATGACCATGCACCTAGGTGAGACCTAATGATGATGGAAGACCAAGACTTTCTTTTTTAGGTGAAGTTAAACACGAGATGTTCTGAATGATCAATGACTCACATGCACGAAGTATTATATGGAATTGATCACCACATTGCCTAAAGTGACGGAAAACGAGGGATGCACAACAATATGCCACACAGCAAGTTTGCGTGTGACGCAAAGTGCGCGTCTGGCGCAGGCCAACATCGTCAGGCGCAACCTCATGCGTCTAGCGTGCTGGGCCTACCCTCGTGTTGGTGACAGTTTAGACGATGTTTTGACAAATCTGGTATAATTTCAAGACGCAAAGACTGACGCACTAACTATAACAACAGTTTAAGACGCACTAAGTTAGGACGAACTAATTGACGCAAATTGTTGACGCGATCAGTGGTCAGAAGACCAATTTGCATGGGACGAAAAGTCTGTTGGTCACGCAACATATGTGCGCGGCTCGTGGAATTTACGGCTGGCGCCAGAGCATTGCGCCGAGCGCAACTTAATGCGTTTGGTGCAATACTCTGCGGCATGCATATTGGTAATTTGACAAATGTTCGGCGAAACAACGACAGTTTTTAGACGCGAAGTGTATTAATTTTAGGCGCAACACATATCAACATGTTAATAAAATATGATCAGGCAAAAATGGCAATCACACATAAATGTCAAGTAACATGGATGCGAAGTTCTCAACCTAAAGTCCGGTTCTACATTCAACTATTGGTCGCTTAGGTTAAGGCTAAAAAGGGTCTATGACTAAGAGATTGATCCCACGCTTCGTACCCCTGCTTAAAGAGGTGGCCACGTGTAAGACGCACTCCAGTCTCAAGTCAGGAACAAGAGAACAATGCCATAGTTGGGTAGGTTTGCTTATGACTAAGATCCAACACTATCGCTCAGGAAGCTTTTTGGAAGGACAAAGCGCAAACCCCCCGGGGGTGACCTTACACATAGAACATGTGCTAATGAGGCAAGGTATATTGTACTTATGATGGCTAATAGCCATGCACATGCAAAACAATATATTATTCTAAAGCATAAAAATAAGCGTGAATTGTATTTTTCAAGTTTCACCCACTCATTTAAAAAAAATTAATTTTTTTAAAAATCCTCCCCAGTGAAGTCGCCAAATTGTAGGCGTAGGATTTTTGAATTCCTTTAATGCCTACACGCAGTGTGAGCGCGTTTATTTGACTACCCTATTGTTAAGGTTTTATTAAAAATATGTTTTTGAAGTCGCCAACAATTCTTTAAAGGAAGAATCATAAACCTAATTGGATATGGGAAATCGTAGGGACAAATTAGGGACTTATCCAATGTAGATTTCCCCGTCATGACTCCATAGATGGTCAGGAACCAAAAATTGAGTTAGGGGGTGAGGGTACAATATAGTCAGAAACTATATTGCCCATTGCTGGCCTCTACTAAATAACGATTCACAGCAGATTTTATGCAATAGAACAATCAAACAACATTTTAAAGCACCCAAAAATAATTAATCTAGATTGGTTCAGGAAACACATCAAAAGACTAATTATTTAGTGATCAGTTATTATACATTCATTTTACAAGGTTCCTAACAGGTTGTCCAATTTATCTGAATTACTGAGAACAATTCTTTAGGTCTTATTTAGCATAATAACATGTGGGTGATAAAAAGGCACGCAGGACAATCATATACTATGAATAATAAATATAAAATAAGAAAAGAAAATAATGCAGGGAGTTAGTATAATATATACAATACTTACAGTCGCAGGGACGAGTTAACAATCTACATCATGAATAGAATGTTAGTAACTTCAATAAAGTAATAAAAATAAATAAAGAAACAAAATAAACTTAGTTAATTTAGTTGACCCTCAGAAATTATACCACCGTCCAGGATCGTTGATTTGTACGGATCTTGGATCAAAAGTTGAACGAGTCTTGAAAAAGATTTGTTTGTTTCGTATTATATGTCGAGCATGTGACGATATAATTAGTACTAATGATTTAGTGTAGCTTTAGATTTGTGAATCTTAGATGATGATGTGGCGAGATTACATTGCTAGATGAATGAATTTGTGTTTGGCGGTGAAGTATGGTGTTGCTGTAGGATGATAATTATATGGTGATGAATATAGGTGTAGTGGTAGGATGATTTAGTTCGATGATGTGGCGTGGAATTGATAGATGGAGTGGCAAGGTGTTGTAGGTAGTTTGTGGTATTGCGCAAGGTGATAGCGTGGTGCAGTGAAGCGAGAGAATGAGGAAGGGCGAATTGGTTGATGAAGATGCCGAGTGAGATTTTGTGAGGTATAAGAGCTGTGTTTGTGCCGTGAGAATTGAGGGAGAGCCGTGAGTTTTGAGATAGAGGAGATTGTATTATATAGTGTAGGTAAGTTTAGGTAGTTAAGTTGTAATAGGTTTTCGAAAGATAATATGTCTCGAAAAGATTTTAGAAAATAGTTAGTAGGTTTCTAAAAGATTTTTATTATAAAAGATTTTAGAAAAGAGTTAGTAAAAGATATTTAAAAACACTTTGGGAAAAGATTATTTTTGTAAAAGATATTTTTATTAATATAGCTAATCAATATAATTAATTAATTCTATTAATTAAATTGGGCTAGAAAAGAGGTTTTATAAAATGGGCTTTCATAAAACTCGTTTTTAAAAGGTTTTCAAACATGGGCTTTAAAAAGTTATTTTAAAACGTTTTAGAAAGTGGATTTAGTAAAACTAATTATAAAAAGGGTTTCGGAAATATGTTAATAAAACGAGTTAGAATATGGATAAGGTTTTCGAAACATTTAACTTTAGACTCGTTCTTTATTCTTTCCTCGATCCGGACCAATTGGAGCAGGGTATTGGTCATCATAGGGTACTAAATGGGGAGACACGATTATCTGTCTACAGCTATGTTGAGACAAAATTTCAAGAAATTTCGAGGTGTTTTACTTAGGTTTTAAATCTCGAACTTTTATTGAAATTTTCTGGACAGTTTCTGCATTATATTAAACCAACTATGAATTGTCGTTTCTATTCTTATGATGAATTAACAACTGATGAAATTCTTGAGGAATTATCACTACGACTACAACCAAAGTGGGATTTGATGTATGACTCGAATCAATATTTGGATGAAAAGCATAATAGTTATCTTGAAGATGTTCCTTGCACTATAGAGGAAGAAATTTCAAAATGACGAAAATATTGAAATTTTATCTTGTTCCAAGGATGAAGATTTGATATATACAGTTTCCCATGATGATAAAGATTTGATTCTTGTTGATGATGCTCAAGAAGACGAAAATAAAGGATCTTTTTGATGCAAGATACGTGCATGGATTACTTCACCAACTATGTTTAATTGCTTTCCTAGGTTGTTGCATGGTTTTACTTTACTCTTAAAGTAGAGGTTTTACATGTAACGAAAAATATGTCTTTTATTATGTTTGTTAGTTAAATTAGTTGATTAAGTTGTTTTTATTTTTTAGTCGATTGTAATAAGGTGGCCGAAAAATCTGATGACTTGTAATAGTCTAAGGGTAGGCGTGTGATTCTAAGCATAGGCGTGTGGTTCTAGTGTTTTTTAGGAAAGTCTTGAGCATCTTTCCTTATGCTTGAGTTTCCTTAAGTTGAGCTAGATTCTAGGGTTTAATTTAGGGAAAGCACTTTCCTTATTTACTTAAAGCTAGCCGTGAGTTGTAATGCCTTGGAGGGCAAGGATTACTTGCTGCCCTCCTTATAAATAGGCGCCTAGTCCATTAATAAAAAGAGATGAATTGATTTGAGAATTTGTGAGCGTTGCTTATTTCGGTTGTGAACCAAAACAATACTTGTTGCGACTTGTATTCATCTTCTAATTGCGATTAGGAAGAGACCCTCTAATTCCCTGCGAGAATCAAGAGTACTATCCATATTTTTATTTCTTAATTTCAGTTTTCATTCATAAAAACACCATAAAAACGTCACTTAGAATCTAGGGTAAACATTGTGAATTTTCGGATTCGAAATTCATATCACTTTTCACGTCATGTTTACAAAGATTTGATTTTGTTAAAAATATTTAATCTTTTTCATAAGAAGGAAAGTTCTAGAGACATTGAGTTGTTTGTTTATGGTCGCATAAATCATTGCTCAATCTTTAACCTATTGGCGTTGGTGATTATGTTAAAATTCGTTCCATTCATATGGATGATTTCTTGACTGTTTTTCTGGAACAAACTTGAGGTCAAGTTTCTTTGAAGAAGGGGAGTATGATGTATGGCACGTGCAAAGATTACTTTATCAACTACCTTTATTTGCTTTATTAGGTTGTTGCATGGTTTTACTTTACTCTTAAAGTGAAGGTTTTTCATGTAACCAAAAATATGTCATTTATTGTTACGTTAGTTGAGTTAGTTAAGTTATTTAGGTTCAATAAATCCGAAAATACTTAGTAGAACTCAGTGCATTAGAAGGTCTTTTGTCATGGCTGTATTTTAGGAAAGTTCTCTTGGTCATTGAGTTGTATGAGGCGTGCAAAAGGAATGTCCTAAGGTGCCATGTGGTTTTTGGTATTAAAGGAAAGTGTTGCATCTCTTTCCTTAAAGCTATTGTTTCCTTAAATTCAAGCTAGATTATAGGCTTAGATTTAGGGAAACTTTCCTAAAATTATTGCTAGTTGGCCGTGTGATGTAATGCCTTGGAGAGCAAGGTTTTCTTGCGGCTCTTATTATAAATAGGCACGCCTAATCAATAAAAAGGAGAGAGTTGAATGAATTGTTTGAGTTATTCGAATGTTATGTTGCATTGAATATTTGGTCGTCATACCAAGAACATATAAATCGTGGTTTGTGTGCATCTCTAGTCGAGGTTAGTGAGAGATCCTCTAGTTCTCGAGGGGACAAGAGCCTATCTTTTTATTTTCATTCATAAATATAAAAAACCAAAAACAAATCGTACATTAAGCTTCCGCAATCATATCAGCAGTCATGTCCACCATGATTTCATTGCAAATAGTCCTCTAAAAATTGCCCGGAATATCCTGAAAACTGACCTAACTTCAATAATAAACTGCAGATTCCACTAGTGGAAAAAATTACTAAATTTTACCAAAAGTACATTTGGGATCCTAGGAGACACCTCCAACTGGAATTATTCAAAAATTCAAAACAGGTTGTTCGCTGTATCCTCCCAAAGTCAGTCGCGCCGGGATTCGTACCAAAATAACACGACTCGCAAGAACTATCTAAAAACCATACCAAACGAACTCCAAATATCACAAAATTCATTTCCTAGTAGGAGTACGAAACAGAACAAAAGGTACCAAATTTTGGGTGAATCTGGGACGAGAACAAGCACTCTTCTCCGCCTTTCTTTCGACCGGCTCTGATACCAATTTGATATGGATGTGGATCCACCCTTTAGTGAAGTTTTAAATTTCCCAAGAATCTTGAAAGAAAGATTGGATCTTGATTGTTTCTTGGTCGAATTTATTCTAAACACACTACTCGAACTAAACTCGAACAAAAGGATAGTACTATTTGATTGATCACTCTTGAACTCTCAAATAGGGTTTTGATTCAATTAAGTCACTCCTGGCCTAATTAATCAAGCACTAAACTTAATTCACTCCTGAATCAAATTCAATGGTTCTTAAACACACTTGATACAAGTCAAGGTCAAGGTCAAGCTCCAAATGATCCGATTTGTTTAGTCCTTGAAGTGTTCGGGTTCAATTTAAATTCAAACTCCTCATTTGTGTCATTTCTTAAGTGGGACGATGATTCCATTGATGAAGCATGAAGATGACACCATTTCTAGAGTCTTAGTTATTTTAATTAAGTCTTTATAATTCAGCAATAAAGGTCCGAAATTCAGTTGCCTTATTTCGGATCCTTAGGCGTGTCTTAGGCGTGTGTTTAGGCTCCTTGTGTTCCAAGGTTGCAAGTTGTCATTGAGTTGTAATATTCCTTGCCTTATTTCTTGGTTTCCTTAAGTGTGTTAGGCGTGTGAGGAGGATTGGGGCTGATTTGGTTGTTTCCTTAAATACTCCTTTATTTTCTCCTAGAATCAAGGGATTAGGATGTAAGGAGTTTAGGAATGTTTCCTTATTTCTTTGTGCTGATTTTCGGCCCTTGTTAGTCCTTGGAGGACAAGTTTAGTTTGTTATAAATAATAGTTCCATGCTATCATTCAAAGCATGTGAGATTTACCTAAAACCTTTGTTATTGAATTTAATTGTGTGATCAATTACTTTCGACCATTGAGTAATTTTCAGGAGTGATTATTTACTTAGTGTTTAATCTACTTTATTCCAGGAGTGGTGTAAGTGAGATTAAGAGTTAATTAAAATATTCAGGAGTGATTATTTTAATTATCATATCCGGTGACTTAATCATAATTTTCGGACTTCTTTAATTCATTCACTCTTCGAAGTTCGAACCTTGGTGTCGGATTTCCTTGGTTGCTCTTCAACTTGGACGTGCAATCATATCAGTTGGTATCAGATTTTTCCAGGAGGGTGAGGATAGAAGGGATTCTTCTTTCATTGGTAAGTGCTTCTTCTTTGTCGATCCTTTGTTGGGGATTTGTGTGTGGTTGTGGCTTGCTATTTTTTTCTGTGACGTAGCATCTTAATTGGGTTATAATGTCGGAATTGGCTGAACTAAAAGCTCTTATTGAGAAACTCTTTAACACTCAAAATGAGGAAAGGGAAGAACGGAAAAGATTAACAGCACTCATAACATTCTTGCGGGTAAAGTGAACAATAAAAACGACCCTAATCATGTTGACTATGAATCCGATGTTGAAGAGGTTAAAATTGTTAAACCAACTTATGATAATGATAGGGGGATTAAACTAGATGACTTTACTGGTGATTCTAGTCCTGAGGATTTACTTGAATGGATTCGTCAACTTGAGAAAATTTGTGATTATAAGGGGTTTGATGATGAGAAACGTTTTAAAATTGCTACCATTAGACTAACTAAGTATGCTGGAATTTGGTTAGAAAGTCTAAAGGCAAAAAGGGCGAGACTTGGGAAACCTAAGCTGAAAAGTTGGACTAAGCTTAAAAGGAAATTGCATGAGAAGTTTGTTCCAAGTGATTTTATTCAACGACAATATATGAGAAAAAATTCTTTGACTCAAGATGTGTCGAGTGTGCATGATTATATGGTTGAATTTGACAAGTTGTGTTTGATTTGTGATGTTGAGGAGGTCGAACAAGAGAAAATTGCTAGGTTTGTTAATGGACTTAATAAATCTATTGCTAGAAAGGTTGATGTGTCGAATTATAGTACTTTTGATGATGTGTGTCGATTGGCTTTAAAATTTGAAAGGCATGAATTAGAGGAAAAGAAACCATATGGGGGAAAATTCAGTCATAATAAGGCCAACTCTTCTTCTTCTTCTTCTTTCGTCCCTTCTTCTTCTTCTAACTCTTCTAAAACCTTTGAGAAAAAAGATAATCCTTCTAAGGGGGAACAAAAGGGAGACCGTCCTAAATTGGTGATTCCTAAAGAAAAATGGGATGAAACTAGAAAGTGTTTCAAGTGTCAAGGGAGGGGACACATTGCTAGTAATTGTCCATCTAGGAAGACCTTAACGATGAGACAATACATGGAAATTGAGGAGGAAGAAAGAACGTATAACATTGTGTGTGAAAAGGAGGAAGAATGTGAAAGTGATGATCATGAGATTGCATATGCCGAAGATGAGTCTAGGATGCTTGGGGTTATTAGGAGAACTTTGCATGTTGATCATTCTCCTAACCATGATCAAAGAGAAAACTTGTTTCATACTAGATGTCGAATTGGTGAGTCTACATGTAATGTGATTATTGACAAAGTGGTTCATGTACGAATGTGGTTGCTTCTAATGTGGTTTCTAAGTTGAATTTGATTGTTAGAGACCATCCACATCCTTATAAGTTGAGTTGGTTGGATGACAAAACGGGTTTGTTGGTGAAAAAGCAAGCTCTTGTATCGTTTTCTATTGGGGGTTACAAAGATGAGTTGTGGGGAGATGTTCTACCTATGAGTGCTTGTCATCTTCTTCTTGGTAGACCTTGGCAATATGATCGAAAAGTTGTTCATGAAGGGGAAACAAATGTGTACACGGTTTTGATGGGTTCTAAAAGATTCGGTTGGTACCTTTGTCTCCTAGTTCCATGGCACCCAAGAAGGTGGTTGAAGGGAAACAAAACTTGTTTCTTTCGGCCAAAGAGTTCGAGAAAGAGGTAGAGTTGGAAGGAAATTGTTATGTTTTATATGTTAAACTTGCTTTGACTAATGGTGTTTCTTCTAGTAGTCCGAAACTTGCAGCTCTATTGGATGAATTTTGTGATGTGTTTCCGGAGGAATTGCCTCAAGGATTACCACCATTGAGAGGCATTGAACATGCCATTGATCTTGTGCCAGGCGCACCTTTGCCAAATAAGCCGGCATATAGATGTGATCCCGTAGCTTCTAAGGAGCTACAAAAGCAAATTGAAGAGTTGATTGACCGAGGCTATGTAAGAGAAAGCATGAGTCCATGTGCCGTTCCCGCTTTGCTTGTTCCTAAGAAAGATGGTACTTGGAGGATGTGTATTGATAGTAGAGCCGTCAACAACATTACAATCAAGTATCGTTTTCCTATGCCTAGATTGGAGGACATGCTTGATGAGCTACATGGAGCTTCGATTTTTTCGAAGATTGATTTGAGGAGTGGTTATCATCAAATGAGAATTCGGGAAGGAGATGAATGGAAAACTGCTTTCAAGACCAAACAAGGTCTATATGAGTGGATGGTGATGCCCTTTGGTCTTTGCAATGCTCCTAGTTCATTTATGAGACTTATGAATGAGGTACTACGTCCCTTTCTTAACAAGTTTATTGTTGTCTATTTAGATGATATTCTTGTATATAGTACTAGTGTTGAGTCTCATCTACTTCACTTGAGAGTTTTATTTGAAAAATTAAGAGAGCAAAAGTTGTATGGAAAAATGGAAAAGTGTGATTTTCTTGTTCCTAGTATTGCTTTTCTTGGTTACATTGTGTCTAGGGATGGAGTTCATGTGGATCCGGAAAAAGTCAAGGCCATGTCTTCATGGTTGGCGCCTACAAGTGCTCATGAATGTCGAAGCTTTCATGGTCTAGCTTCCTTTTATAGAAGATTCATCCGAAATTTCTCAACTATCATGGCACCAATCACGGATTTGATGAAGAAAGGGGAGTTTTCATGGAACTCTCATGCTCAAAAGGCGTTTGATGAAGTCAAGGAGTTACTTTGCAACGCTCCTATCCTTGCCTTGCCGGATTTCAACAAGTTGTTCGAAGTTGAGTGTGATGCTAGTGGACTTGGAGTTGGGGCGGTTTTGCTTCAAGAAAAGAGGCCCATTGCCTACTTTAGTGAGAAGTTGAGTGGCGCCAAACTCAATTACTCCAACTATGATCGTGAATTCTATGCAATTGTGAGAGCCTTGGATCATTGGTCTCATTACTTGAGGCCCAAGCCTTTCATTCTTCATTCGGATCATGAAGCACTCAAATACATCCATGGACAGCAAAAACTCAACCATAGGCATGCTAAGTGGGTTGAATTCCTACAAACCTTCACTTTTTCATCTAAGTACAAGGAAGGTAAGAATAATATTGTTGCGGATGCCCTTTCAAGGCGTTCTTATCTTTTAGCCATGGTTGATGCAAGGGTGTTGGGGTTTGAACACTTAAAGGATTTGTATGATAATGATGATGATTTTCGTGAGTTCTTTAGGAGTCCTAATGGATTGTTTGTGGTACAAGAGGGGTTTTTGTTTAAAGGAAACAAGCTTTGCATTCCTAAAAGTGGCGTGAGGGAGTTGCTTGTGAGAGAAGTTCATAGTGGAGGGGTGGCTGGTCATTTCGGTGTTCAAAAGACATTAGACACTTTGAATGAGAGTTTTTATTGGCCTAACATGATGAGGGATGTTCATATGGTGGTTAGTAAGTGTGCTACTTGTCAAAGATCGAAGAGTACCTTCCATAAAGGCCTTTATACTCCATTACCCGTACTCCGATACACCTTGGGATAGTGTGAGTATGGATTTCATTGTTGGTTTACCAAGAACTCAAAGGGGGAAGGACGCCATTATGGTGGTGGTGGATCGATTTTCGAAGATGGCTCACTTTGTTCCAATGCATAAAACTGATGATGCTTTGCATGTGGCGGATTTGTACTTCAAAGAGATTATTCGATTGCATGGTATTCCTAGAAGTATTGTTAGTGATCGTGATACAAAGTTCCTTAGTCATTTTTGGAGGAGCTTATGGAAGATGGTGGGGACTAAGTTACTCTTTAGCACAAGTCATCATCCTCAAACAGATGGTCAAACAGAAGTGACTAATAGAACTCTTGGAGCTTTGTTACGTGGCTTGGTGAGTAAGACACAAAAGGATTGGGATATAAAGCTAGCTCACGCCGAGTTTGCTTATAATCGAGCTCATTCTTCTACTACTTCTAAGTCTCCATTTGAGGTGGTCTATGGTATCAATCCTTTCCTTCCTATTGATTTTGTGTCATTAACTAAATCTGAAATTCATGTTGATTCAAAGAAGAGGTTGGAAGCCTTTAAGAAGACTTGTGAGCAAGTGAAAGCACGAATTGAGAAGATGAATACTCAATACAAGGAACGAGCCAACAAGCATAGAAGGCAACCGAAATTTCAGATTGGTGATTTGGTTTGGATTCATTTGAGGAAAGAACGATTTCCAAGTAGAAGGAAGAACAAGCTTATGCCTAGAGCCGATGGTCCATTCAAAGTTATTAATGTGATTAATGAAAGTGCTTATAAGATCGAGCTTCCAAGTGATTATGGAGGTGTGAGTGCAACCTTCAATGTTGGTGATCTTAGTCCTTATTTAGATGATGAAAATTTGAGGACAAATTCTTTTGAAGAAGGGGAGAATGATACAAGTCAAGGTCAAGGTCAAGCTCCAAATGATCCGATTTGTTTAGTCCTTGAAGTGTTCGGGTTCAATTTAAATTCAAACTCCTCATTTGTGTCATTTCTTAAGTGGGACGATGATTCCATTGATGAAGCATGAAGATGACACCATTTCTAGAGTCTTAGTTATTTTAATTAAGTCTTTATAATTCAGCAATAAAGGTCCGAAATTCAGTTGCCTTATTTCGGATCCTTAGGCGTGTCTTAGGCGTGTGTTTAGGCTCCTTGTGTTCCAAGGTTGCAAGTTGTCATTGAGTTGTAATATTCCTTGCCTTATTTCTTGGTTTCCTTAAGTGTGTTAGGCGTGTGAGGAGGATTGGGGCTGATTTGGTTGTTTCCCTTAAATACTCCTTTATTTTCTCCTAGAATCAAGGGATTAGGATGTAAGGAGTTTAGGAATGTTTCCTTATTTCTTTGTGCTGATTTTCGGCCCTTGTTAGTCCTTGGAGGACAAGTTTAGTTTGTTATAAATAATAGTTCCATGCTATCATTCAAAGCATGTGAGATTTACCTAAAACCTTTGTTATTGAATTTAATTGTGTGATCAATTACTTTCGACCATTGAGTAATTTTCAGGAGTGATTATTTACTTAGTGTTTAATCTACTTTATTCCAGGAGTGGTGTAAGTGAGATTAAGAGTTAATTAAAATATTCAGGAGTGATTATTTTAATTATCATATCCGGTGACTTAATCATAATTTTCGGACTTCTTTAATTCATTCACTCTTCGAAGTTCGAACCTTGGTGTCGGATTTCCTTGGTTGCTCTTCAACTTGGACGTGCAATCATATCAACACTAAAACCACTCCTTGAATTAAGTTTTTTAACACTAACTAATAAACACTCCTAAATATCAATTAATGGATTGTAAGTAATTAACTCACATGCAAGTTTTTAAACTCACGAAATAAACTTTCATAAACTCTCTGAATCTCTTTTTATTAATGATCGAAAGATGCCTTATATAGACATTACAAATACCTAATTATACTAGGACTAGAAAATATAAAAGATAACTAAGAAACTAACAGATAAACTAATTAAGACTCCTAACTAGCTTGAAACAAGTAAAACCTATCACAAGTAGGATATTGTTAACCTTGTAAGCAAAAGAATTCTAATCTAATTAAGAATCCTAATCCAACTAGGATTTGAATTTCTTATTCAACTAGAATTAAATAAACAACTTAGGTTCCGCAATAACTAAGATAATTCCGGCCCTTAACAAACAAAACTAACATTAAAACACTATTCACAACCTTGAATTGTATGGTGATCCAAACCCAATAATTCATAACATCCGCTAATTCAGTTGTCTTGAATCTTCTCGTCGGATCCATATTGTTCTCCCCTTCTTAAAAAAAATCCGACCTCGAATTTTTCCAAATTTGGAGAAATAATCACGAACAAGAACAATGGTCTCTATGACTTTTGTTTTTTTTTAAATTACAATGATAGTCATAATCAATAAAACAACATGAATTAGGCACCCCATCAAAAATAGATGGATCGTCTACAATATCATCAAAAGGAATATATTCGTCTTTCTCAACTTCTTCAACAACTAGAGGTACATCTAGAGTAGACTCAGAAAAAGTACGAAGAACATCAATCTTGGCTTCTTCAACTAGTACTTACGGAATCGAAGTTGACTTTTCAAGCTTCGCCTGAAGTTCCGTCATTTTCTTTTCCCATTGTTGCCTTTCAAATTCTTTCTTTCTATCTTCAAGCTGTTGGGCATATAGTAAAATAGATAATTCCTTTTCAAGAATTCTTCTTTCTATCTTGGTGAGAAAAGTATCAGCAAGGATATCTTCTAGGACTATAATAGCATCTGTGAGGTGGAGTTTATTAAGGATCTTAAAAACAGCACTTGATGCATGGCACGTGTAAAGATTACTTCATCAACTAGCTTTATTTGCTTTATTAGGTTGTTGCATGGTTTTACTTTACTCTTAAAGTGAAGGTTTTTCATGTAACCAAAAATGTGTCATTTATTTCTTTCAAAAAAAAAAAAAATGTCATTTATTGTTATGTTAGTTAAGTTAGTTGAGTTGTTTAGGTAAAATAAATCCGAAAATACTTAGTAGAATTCGGTGCATTAGAAGGTCTTTTGTCATGGCTGTATTTTAGGAAAGTTTTCTTGGTCATTGAGTTGTATGAGGCGTGCAAAGGGAATGCCCTAAGCTGCCGTGTGGTTTTTGGTATTTAAGGAAAGTGTTGCATCTCTTTCCTTAAAGCTATTGTTTCCTTAAATTCAAGCTAGATTCTAGGCTTAGGTTTAGAGGAAACTTTCCTAAAATTATTGCTAGTTGGCAGTGCGATGTAATGCCTTGGAGAGCAAGGTTTTCTTGCTGCTCTTATTATAAATAGGCACGCCTAATTTATAAAAAGAAGAGAGTTGAATGAATTGTTTGAGTTATTCGAATGTTGTGTTGCATTGAATATTTGGTCGTCATACCAAGAACATACAAATCGTGGTTTGTGTGCATCTCCTAGCCGAGGTTAGTGAGAGATCCTCTAGTTCTCGAGGGAACAAGAGCCTATCTTTTTATTTTCGTTCATAATTATAAAACACCAAAAACAAAACGTACATTAAGCTTCCACTATAACACCCCTGAATTCCGAGTGATCAATTAAATTAAATAATATTAAAATTCTATAGAAAATTCGGCAGAGTTCCGTTTGAAATATGGACTGCCTAAAATTTAATTTAGGACTGGCGTCCGAATTATAAACCTGTTTCAACAAATCAGCAGTCCATATCCCAAATTTCCAACAACTCCACCCAGCTCAAATGCCAACGAAATTTCTGTATAATTACTCGAAATCCAAATGTGTTATTCCACGATTATTACGAGAATAATCGCTAAGGAAGAACTACTCGTACCATAACTAAATTAAAGCTTAATTTAAACTATTACAACCCAACCGAATAAAGATTTAGGTGCATTAATATTTACAACCCTAAGTCTCAAAATATTGATTATATATATAAGAAGCGCACCAGAAATGAACTATTATAACTATATATACGCAAAACTAGTGGTCGTTGCTCTCCGCCCAAACCCCGGCTCTAAGCCCTCGTGTACCTGCATATATCAGACATGTAGTATCGCCCAAACAGTCGAGCAAGATTCAATACGGTAAAGCCAAATACATATGCAGGTAGGATGCATTAATTATATCCTACAAATCATTTACTTTTGCAACCACAATACTAAAAGAAACACACAAAAAAAACATTTTTCTTCATTTCTTTTCCAAACCAAATACTCTTCTATTGTGTTTGCTAAAACAATTTCTTTCAGAATCTTAGAATCATAAATCTATGGAATGGAACGAACTTTCTTTCCCATTGGGCTAGCTATGCCCTCCGGATAACTATTAGACAAAGACCCCTAGTGTGCACACCCCACAAACGGCCAAACCGTAGCAGAAGATCTCAGCCCGGGGTACTGATCAACGTACCCCCCAACTATCCTGTAATGTCGAGACCATCCCGACAAAGTTCTAATTCCTTGAGACACCACAAAGGCAATCCCAACCGTTTCAAAAACATAAAACTATCCATAAATCTTTTTCTGTAACTATTCTATAATTCAAGGTTTGAAAACAAACTGTTTGTATTAGGAGGAACATCCTCCTATTCAAACCAATCTCAACTCAAGAGAGATACATACCTTTATAATATTTTCTCGTAACTATGAAAGTTTTAGTTGAAATCTTATCTTTTGTAGACCTTTCTCGTAACTATTAAAGATTTGAGTAAGCAATCTTACCTTTTAAACTATAGCAAACCAACTAGCTCAATCAATACGGCTCCCCAATGAAACCGGGATCTACAATATAAACATACATGTACTTAATAAATATTAATAGATTTGGCTAAAATAGTTAATGAGCTTTTATTAACTTTAGTTTTATAAAACATCAACCCCCTTTTTTTATATATAAAAGTAAGTATAACTAATTCTTAAAACTTATTTACTTAAACTGCCATTTACCTTTGGTTACCAAATGATGCGAAATCGTATATGAAAATGTAACCTAAGCTCGATAAGCTTTACTCACTTATTTATGCTTAAGGATTCTAAATCGGTTTTGAAGTTTATCTTACTTAGAAACTGATTTAGGAGGTTTTTGAGAGTGGATTTAATTAGTTTAAACTCACTAATTATATTAACTCTCTCTTAAATTAAGTTTAACTCACTTAACTCAAGGGTTTCGAAATTAAGATCACTTCTTAATCGCAAGAGGAATTTCGGATTTTTTCAATCTCCAAAAAGCCGAATAAACACAATGTTTAAATCAAAACTAAAACTGATTTTTCATTCCTTGATCCATTACATATATCAAGTACAAGCTAAAGAAGGCTTAAAACATTAGCCAAAATATCTAAGCACCAAAGTAATTAAACAAATCAATTAAACAACAAAGATCTCTTAATCCAACAAGGATGTAAGGAGGAATAGTGTTGTTGTGTGTTTTGTTGACTTTGGGGCAAAGTGGGACGGTTTTCTTCAAGCAAGTGGAGGGCTTGTCTTAGCTTGCTAGGGAAGCTTCAAAAGATCTCCATGAGTGCCCATTACACGTCCCAAGTATGGTTCGCAACCCCAAGTACGGTTCGACCAATTTACACTTACGCTAAACAAAATAATTCCGGTTTACAAAAACCGAAAATTACAAAAACGTTAATTAAACTAACTAGCTTAATTAACTTCCTTTCCTTCGTTGCTCAACATGATTAAACTAGTACTAATCTTTAAACCGTGAATCTCTCCTTTGTTGTGATTGAGATTAGTACTTAGTAGAATTTCGGAATTAGCAACTGATTTCGTATCATCCTCTCCTTCTTCAAAAGGAATTGTCCTCAATTCTTGCACATCTTCATCTTCTAAATAGGGGGATAAGTCCCCTACGTTGAATGTTGCTGCCACGCCATAGTCTCCGGGAAGGTCTATCTTGTAAGCATTGTCTCCATAACGTTCAAGAACCTTGAAAGGTCCTTCAGCTCGGGGCATGAGTTTATGCTTTCTTTTACTTGGAAACCTCTCCTTCCTCAAGTGAATCCACACCAAATCTTCCGAGCAAACAACCTCGGTTTCCGACTTTTGTTTGCTTTCCTTTTGTACATCTCATTTGTCTTCTCGATATTGGTGCGTATTTCTTTGTGAACTTTCACCATTGTTTCAGCTTGTTGCCTAGCATCTCCATGGACATAAGAGTCTTTAGGCAACGAAATAAGATCAATAGGTACATACGGATTTACCCCATATACCACTTCGAACGGTGAATGTTTTGTTGCAAAAGTTGGAGTTCTATTGTAAGCAAACTCCGCATGGCATAACTTGACATCCCAATCCTTTCCCGTCTTGCTCACTAAGCCCCTTAACAAGGTGCCTAGAGTTCGATTGGTCACTTCGGTTTGACCATCTGTTTGGGGGTGATGTGAAGTACTAAACAAAGAACTTAGTACCCATCATCCTCCATAGGGACCTCCAAAAATGACTCAAAAACTTACTATCTCGATCCGAGACAATAGTTCTTGGCACTCCATGCAAGCGAACAATTTCCCGAAATATAAACAAGAAACATTAAGAGCATCTTCCGTTTTGTGACAAGGCACGAAGTGTGCCATTTTTGAGAAACGGTCCACTACCACCATGACCGAATCCTTCCCTCTTTGTGTCCTAGGAAGAGCCACAATGAAATCCATACTTGACATCCTCCCATGGTCTCTCCGGTGTTGGTAAAGGAGTGTACAACCCCTTATGGAACGTGCTTTTAGCCCTTTGACAAACACCACAACGAGCCAAAAACAGCATGTACTTCTTTGAGCATATGAGGCCACGAAAAATGTTCTTAGTAACAACTCCATAGTCTTGTTAACGCCAAAATGGCCAGCTAACCCACCTCCATGAGCTTCTCTAATTAGCAAATCACGAACGGGACATTTAGGAACACAAAGTTTGTTCCCTTTAAACAAAAACCCTTCCATTTGATGATAATGGTCTTTTGGACCATCCTTGGTAGCCACGAACAGGTCACGTGTCTCCTCATCAAGAACATAGAATTCTTTAATCAACTCAAACCCAAGTACCTTGGAATCCACCATGTTAAGCAATACGTGTCTCCGAGATAAAGCATCGCCTACAATGTTGGCTTTTCCGGCCTTGTACTTGGCAACAAAATTGAAAGATTGTAAGAATTCCACCCATTTAGCATGACGAGCACTAAGCTTATGTTGGCCATGAATATATTTCAATGATTCATGATCCGAATGGAGAACAAAAGCTTGTGGTCGCAAATAGTGACTCCAATGATTAAGAGCTCTAACCATGGCGTAAAACTCTTTATCATACGTGGAATAATTCAACTTGGCTCGATTTAGTTTCTCGCTAAAATAAGCAATAGGTTTGCCACATTGAATTAGAACAGCCCCAATACCCGTTCCACCGGCGTCACACTCAACTTCAAATGGTTTAGTGAAATCGGGTAAAGCTAAAATAGGCGTGTTACACATTTTCTCCTTTACAAGTTCAAACGCCTTTTGAGCTGCGTCACTCCATGTAAATTTTCCATGTTTAGTACATTCGGTTATAGGAGCTAATAATGTGCTGAAATTATTTATAAATCTCCTATAAAATGAAGCTAAACCATGAAAAGATCTCACCTCGGTGATAGTGGTGGGAACCGGCCAAGAAGAAATTGCTTCTACTTTGGATGGATCCACCTTCACGCCTTCATCGAAATGATGAAACCAAGGAAGCCAATCTCCCTTTGCATAAACGTGCACTTTTCTAGCTTTCCGTACGTTTTTGCTCTTTTAGAACTTCGAACAATCGTTGCAAATGCTCCAAATGATCCTCCTTGTTAGAACTATAGACAAGAATATCATCCAAATACACCACCACGAACTTTCCCAAAAACGGCCTAAGTACTTCATTCATCAATCTCATGAACGTACTAGGGGCATTTGTGAGACCAAACGGCATAACCATCCATTCATACAACCCATACTTCGTTTTGAAAGCCGTCTTCCACTCATCTCCCTCTCTCATGCATATTTGGTGGTATCCACTTCTCAAATCAATTTTCGAAAACAAATTGGATCCACTTAACTCATCTAACATGTCATCTAACCTAGGGATGGGAAATCGTATTTGATGGTTATATTGTTCACAACACGGCTATCAATACACATCCTCCATGTTCCGTCTTTTTTGGCACAAGTAAAGCCGGAACAAAGACATGGACTTTTACTCTCTCTCACGTAGCCTTTCTTCATCAATTCACCGATTTGGCTTTGTAACTCCTCACTTTCTTTGGGATTGCATCTATAGGAAGGTTTATTTGGAAGTGGTGCTCCGGGAATGAGATCAATTTGATGCTCAATTCCACGTTTAGGGGGTAGGCCATTTGGTAGGTCATTAGGAAACACGTCTCCAAATCCCTCCAATAACTCCCTCAAATCCGAATCTTCAACTTCCATTCCCTCGTTCACCTCCTTAGCAATTAGAACATACACGACCTGATTTGTTCCCAACTCCCTCTCGAATCTTTTTCTCCCCAAAAACACACTACCACACACGAGGTTCTTTTTTTGTTTAGGTGTAGTGTCTCGGATTTTTGAAGGGGGCAATGGTACTAAGGTTTTGATTTTACCATTCTTGTTTACCTTATACACATTCGAACAACCATCATGCATTACTTTTCGATCAAATTGCCACGGTCTACCAAGTAGAATATGGCACGCAAATCATAGGAATTACATCACATAGAATTTCATCTTCATAATTTCCAATGGAAAACGTGATTAAAACTCTATTCTTCACCCTTACTTCACTATCATCATCTAACCATTTCAGTTTATAAGGATGTGGATGTTTAGTAGTAGGTAATGCTAACTTCTCTACGAGTTCAGTTGAAGCCACATTTGTACAACTACCACCATCAATGATTAACGTGCATAGCTTCTTATTCACTAAGCATTTCGAATGAAAAATGGTTTCTCTTTGTTCCTCATTTTCAGCCACGACATTAGAGTACAAGGATCTTCTAAGAACCAACATTTCACCCTCCATTTCCGGATTACACACGTCCTCATCACTTTCGTTTCCTAAATCGATTTATCATGTTGCTTTTCTAAGAGGTATAACCTCTCCAATTCGTCTATCTCCTCTATGTCCCTTATAGTCATGACTCTTTTCGTAGGACAAGTCGATTGGTAATGACCATAACCTTGACACTTAAAACATTTCACTTTAAAGGCTTTATCATCTACAACTTTCTCCTTCTCTTTTGGAATGAAATCCGATTTTTTTGTTCTTATCAAAGTTGCTAGTACTAGTATTAGCTTTAAAAGTACTAAATGGCTTTGAATAAGACTTACTTGTTGTTGCTTTCTTCTTTTGGCTGTCAATTTTGAGAGCCACTTTGCAAGCCTCATCGAAAGAAAGGTATGGGTATACCTCCACCTTCTCACGCACATCCTCATTTAGGCCTCCCAAGAATCTGCCCAATTTTTGCTCCTCCATTTCTTCTATTTCACAAACAATGGAAAGCTTTTCGAATTCCTTGATGTACTCATCCATGGACGTGGTGCCTTGTTTGAGTGTGGACCATCTAACATACTGATTTTGCTTGTAGTTAGTAGGAACAAAACGCTTCCGCAATTGCTTCTTCAATTTCTCCCAAGTAGCAATCTTGGATTTGTTCTCCTTCACCCTTTGCCTCTTCAAGCCTTCTAACCAAATGGATGCATATTTGGTTAGCTTCAAAACAGCAACCTTGTATTTCTTATCATTCGGAGTGTCTTTGTAATCAAAAAACGCTCCAAAGAACGTTCCCATTCAATGTATAATTCCGGATCACTAGCTCCGTCAAAATCCGGAACTTCGATTTTCAAACCCCTATCATCAGCCCTAGAACTCCTTTCTTCCTCATTGGGTTTCTTCTTAAACAATTCTAAGGTTATCTTTGCCATCATGTCGTGTAATGCTTCGTTTTGCTTAGCTAGAGCTTCTAGCATCGCATCTCTTCTAGCATTATCATTCATTTCATCGTCCATTTCGAACTTAGCTCTGGATACCACTTGATGCGAAATCGTATATGAAAATGTAACCTAAGCTCGATAAGCTTTACTCACTTATTTATGCTTAAGGATTCTAAATCGGTTTTGAAGTTTATCTTACTTAGAAACTGATTTAGGAGGTTTTTGAGAGTGGATTTAATTAGTTTAAACTCACTAATTATATTAACTCTCTCTTAAATTAAGTTTAACTCACTTAACTCAAGGGTTTCGAAATTAAGATCACTTCTTAATCGCAAGAGGAATTTCGGATTTTTTCAATCTCCAAAAAGCCGAATAAACACAATGTTTAAATCAAAACTAAAACTGATTTTTCATTCCTTGATCCATTACATATATCAAGTACAAGCTAAAGAAGGCTTAAAACATTAGCCAAAATATCTAAGCACCAAAGTAATTAAACAAATCAATTAAACAACAAAGATCTCTTAATCCAACAAGGATGTAAGGAGGAATAGTGTTGTTGTGTGTTTTGTTGACTTTGGGGCAAAGTGGGACGGTTTTCTTCAAGCAAGTGGAGGGCTTGTCTTAGCTTGCTAGGGAAGCTTCAAAAGATCTCCATGAGTGCCCATTACACGTCCCAAGTATGGTTCGCAACCCCAAGTACGGTTCGACCAATTTACACTTACGCTAAACAAAATAATTCCGGTTTACAAAAACCGAAAATTACAAAAACGTTAATTAAACTAACTAGCTTAATTAACTTCCTTTCCTTCGTTGCTCAACATGATTAAACTAGTACTAATCTTTAAACCGTGAATCTCTCCTTTGTTGTGATTGAGATTAGTACTTAGTAGAATTTCGGAATTAGCAACGATTTCGTATCATCCTCTCCTTCTTCAAAAGGAATTGTCCTCAATTCTTGCACATCTTCATCTTCTAAATAGGGGGATAAGTCCCCTACGTTGAATGTTGCTTTGCCACGCCATAGTCTCGGGAAGGTCTATCTTGTAAGCATTGTCTCCATAACGTTCAAGAACCTTGAAAGGTCCTTCAGCTCGGGGCATGAGTTTATGCTTTCTTTTACTTGGAAACCTCTCCTTCCTCAAGTGAATCCACACCAAATCTTCCGGAGCAAACAACCTCGGTTTCCGACTTTTGTTTGCTTTCCTTTTGTACATCTCATTTGTCTTCTCGATATTGGTGCGTATTTCTTTGTGAACTTTCACCATTGTTTCAGCTTGTTGCCTAGCATCTCCATGGACATAAGAGTCTTTAGGCAACGAAATAAGATCAATAGGTACATACGGATTTACCCCATATACCACTTCGAACGGTGAATGTTTTGTTGCAAAAGTTGGAGTTCTATTGTAAGCAAACTCCGCATGGCATAACTTGACATCCCAATCCTTTCCCCGTCTTGCTCACTAAGCCCCTTAACAAGGTGCCTAGAGTTCGATTGGTCACTTCGGTTTGACCATCTCTGTTTGGGGGTGATGTGAAGTACTAAACAAAGAACTTAGTACCCATCATCCTCCATAGGGACCTCCAAAAATGACTCAAAAACTTACTATCTCGATCCGAGACAATAGTTCTTGGCACTCCATGCAAGCGAACAATTTCCCTGAAATATAAACAAGAAACATTAAGAGCATCTTCCGTTTTGTGACAAGGCACGAAGTGTGCCATTTTTGAGAAACGGTCCACTACCACCATGACCGAATCCTTCCCTCTTTGTGTCCTAGGAAGAGCCACAATGAAATCCCATACCGACATCCTCCCATGGTCTCTCCGGTGTTGGTAAAGGAGTGTACAACCCCTTATGGAACGTGCTTTTAGCCCTTTGACAAACACCACAACGAGCCAAAACAAGCATGTACTTCTTTGAGCATATGAGGCCACGAAAAATGTTCTTGTAACAACTCCATAGTCTTGTTAACGCCAAAATGGCCAGCTAACCCACCTCCATGAGCTTCTCTAATTAGCAAATCACGAACGGGACATTTAGGAACACAAAGTTTGTTCCCTTTAAACAAAAACCCTTCCATTTGATGATAATGGTCTTTTGGACCATCCTTGGTAGCCACGAACAAAGTCACGTGTCTCCTCATCAAGAACATAGAATTCTTTAATCAACTCAAACCCAAGTACCTTGGAATCCACCATGTTAAGCAATACGTGTCTCCGAGATAAAGCATCGGCTACAATGTTGGCTTTTCCGGCCTTGTACTTGGCAACAAAATTGAAAGATTGTAAGAATTCCACCCATTTAGCATGACGAGCACTAAGCTTATGTTGGCCATGAATATATTTCAATGATTCATGATCCGAATGGAGAACAAAAGCTTGTGGTCGCAAATAGTGACTCCAATGATTAAGAGCTCTAACCATGGCGTAAAACTCTTTATCATACGTGGAATAATTCAACTTGGCTTGATTTAGTTTCTCGCTAAAATAAGCAATAGGTTTGCCACATTGAATTAGAACAGCCCCAATACCCGTTCCACCGGCGTCACACTCAACTTCAAATGGTTTAGTGAAATCGGTAAAGCTAAAATAGGCGTGTTACACATTTTCTCCTTTACAAGTTCAAACGCCTTTTGAGCTGCGTCACTCCATGTAAATTTTCCATGTTTAGTACATTCAGTTATAGGAGCTAATAATGTGCTGAAATTATTTATAAATCTCCTATAAAATGAAGCTAAACCATGAAAAGATCTCACCTCGGTGATAGTGGTGGGAACCGGCCAAGAAGAAATTGCTTCTACTTTGGATGGATCCACCTTCACGCCTTCATCGAAATGATGAAACCAAGGAAGCCAATCTCCCTTTGCATAAACGTGCACTTTTCTAGCTTTCCGTACAGTTTTTGCTCTTTTAGAACTTCGAACAATCGTTGCAAATGCTCCAAATGATCCTCCTTGTTAGAACTATAGACAAGAATATCATCCAAATACACCACCACGAACTTTCCCAAAAACGGCCTAAGTACTTCATTCATCAATCTCATGAACGTACTAGGGGCATTTGTGAGACCAAACGGCATAACCATCCATTCATACAACCCATACTTCGTTTTGAAAGCCGTCTTCCACTCATCTCCCTCTCTCATGCATATTTGGTGGTATCCACTTCTCAAATCAATTTTCGAAAACAAATTGGATCCACTTAACTCATCTAACATGTCATCTAACCTAGGGATGGGAAATCGTATTTGATGGTTATATTGTTCACAAGCACGGCTATCAATACACATCCTCCATGTTCCGTCTTTTTTGGCACAAGTAAAGCCGGACAAAGACATGGACTTTTACTCTCTCTCACGTAGCCTTTCTTCATCAATTCACCGATTTGGCTTTGTAACTCCTCACTTTCTTTGGGATTGCATCTATAGGAAGGTTTATTTGGAAGTGGTGCTCCGGGAATGAGATCAATTTGATGCTCAATTCCACGTTTAGGGGGTAGGCCATTTGGTAGGTCATTAGGAAACACGTCTCCAAATCCCTCCAATAACTCCCTCAAATCCGAATCTTCAACTTCCATTCCCTCGTTCACCTCCTTAGCAATTAGAACATACACGACCTGATTTGTTCCCAACTCCCTCTCGAATCTTTTTCTCCCCAAAAACACACTACCACACACGAGGTTCTTTTTTTGTTTAGGTGTAGTGTCTCGGATTTTTGAAGGGGGCAATGGTACTAAGGTTTTGATTTTACCATTCTTGTTTACCTTATACACATTCGAACAACCATCATGCATTACTTTTCGATCAAATTGCCACGGTCTACCAAGTAGAATATGGCACGCAGTCATAGGAATTACATCACATAGAATTTCATCTTCATAATTTCCAATGGAAAACGTGATTAAAACTCTATTCTTCACCCTTACTTCACTATCATCATCTAACCATTTCAGTTTATAAGGATGTGGATGTTTAGTAGTAGGTAATGCTAACTTCTCTACGAGTTCAGTTGAAGCCACATTTGTACAACTACCACCATCAATGATTAACGTGCATAGCTTCTTATTCACTAAGCATTTCGAATGAAAAATGGTTTCTCTTTGTTCCTCATTTTCAGCCACGACATTAGAGTACAAGGATCTTCTAAGAACCAACATTTCACCCTCCATTTCCGGATTACACACGTCCTCATCACTTTCGTTTCCTAAATCAGATTTATCATGTTGCTTTTCTAAGAGGTATAACCTCTCCAATTCGTCTATCTCCTCTATGTCCCTTATAGTCATGACTCTTTTCGTAGGACAAGTCGATTGGTAATGACCATAACCTTGACACTTAAAACATTTCACTTTAAAGGCTTTATCATCTACAACTTTCTCCTTCTCTTTTGGAATGAAATCTGATTTTTTGTTCTTATCAAAGTTGCTAGTACTAGTATTAGCTTTAAAAGTACTAAATGGCTTTGAATAAGACTTACTTGTTGTTGCTTTCTTCTTTTGGCTGTCAATTTTGAGAGCCACTTTGCAAGCCTCATCGAAAGAAAGGTATGGGTATACCTCCACCTTCTCACGCACATCCTCATTTAGGCCTCCCAAGAATCTGCCCAATTTTTGCTCCTCCATTTCTTCTATTTCACAAACAATGGAAAGCTTTTCGAATTCCTTGATGTACTCATCCATGGACGTGGTGCCTTGTTTGAGTGTGGACCATCTAACATACTGATTTTGCTTGTAGTTAGTAGGAACAAAACGCTTCCGCAATTGCTTCTTCAATTTCTCCCAAGTAGCAATCTTGGATTTGTTCTCCTTCACCCTTTGCCTCTTCAAGCCTTCTAACCAAATGGATGCATATTTGGTTAGCTTCAAAACAGCAACCTTGTATTTCTTATCATTCGGAGTGTCTTTGTAATCAAAAAACGCTCCAAAGAACGTTCCCATTCAATGTATAATTCCGGATCACTAGCTCCGTCAAAATCCGGAACTTCGATTTTCAAACCCCTATCATCAGCCCTAGAACTCCTTTCTTCCTCATTGGGTTTCTTCTTAAACAATTCTAAGGTTATCTTTGCCATCATGTCGTGTAATGCTTCGTTTTGCTTAGCTAGAGCTTCTAGCATCGCATCTCTTCTAGCATTATCATTCATTTCATCGTCCATTTCAGAACTTAGCTCTGATACCACTTGATGCGAAATCGTATATGAAAATGTAACCTAAGCTCGATAAGCTTTACTCACTTATTTATGCTTAAGGATTCTAAATCGGTTTTGAAGTTTATCTTACTTAGAAACGGATTTAGGAGGTTTTTGAGAGTGGATTTAATTAGTTTAAACTCACTAATTATATTAACTCTCTCTTAAATTAAGTTTAACTCACTTAACTCAAGGGTTTCGAAATTAAGATCACTTCTTAATCGCAAGAGGAATTTCGGATTTTTTCAATCTCCAAAAAGCCGAATAAACACAATGTTTAAATCAAAACTAAAACTGATTTTTCATTCCTTGATCCATTACATATATCAAGTACAAGCTAAAGAAGGCTTAAAACATTAGCCAAAATATCTAAGCACCAAAGTAATTAAACAAATCAATTAAACAACAAAGATCTCTTAATCCAACAAGGATGTAAGGAGGAATAGTGTTGTTGTGTGTTTTGTTGACTTTGGGGCAAAGTGGGACGGTTTTCTTCAAGCAAGTGGAGGGCTTGTCTTAGCTTGCTAGGGAAGCTTCAAAAGATCTCCATGAGTGCCCATTACACGTCCCAAGTATGGTTCGCAACCCCAAGTACGGTTCGACCAATTTACACTTACGCTAAACAAAATAATTCCGGGTTTACAAAAACCGAAAATTACAAAAACGTTAATTAAACTAACTAGCTTAATTAACTTCCTTTCCTTCGTTGCTCAACATGATTAAACTAGTACTAATCTTTAAACCGTGAATCTCTCCTTTGTTGTGATTGAGATTAGTACTTAGTAGAATTTCGGAATTAGCAACTGATTTCGTATCACCAAAGTAATCAATACCAACAATACTAAAATCTCCCTTAGTTTATATTAAATCAACATTCATAAGAAAACATTCAAACTTGAAACACTCGGAACTAACTATACATTTTATCAATATTAAAAGAAACTTAAAATGGACATAACTTCCTCCCTACGAGATCCACATCAAGCGTTTCTTGAGCCTATCTTGGATAAAATTTCAATACGAACAACTTTTGTGCGTATTTTTGCTAAAAACGCCTTAAACCGCTTAAAACCGCATTTTACGAAACCGACACGTAATTTATACGAACTACACCACAAATTTCTTTGAACAACAAGTTTACTTAACATTCCATTAATCTAAACTAACTACTAAATACCTAAATAAACATTCTATTCATTCAATTCCACACCCAAATAATTAAAAACAAAACCCCCAATTCAACTTCATAATCATTAACCCTAACTTCATAATTTTAAAAGAAAAACTTAAATTAGTTGAGGAATTCAACTTACCCACTAATATAGAAGATTAGGAATGAAAAATGACTTGCAAAACACCCCTAAACAAGCCCTAGACGCTCCAAAATGAAGTAGCGTCGGGTCTTTTGCTCTCCCCTTGTGCCGCCTATCCGTCGCCTCTACGAGTTGTTGTGGTCACTCCAAGTGGTGTGGTGGTCGGCGGCAACGGTGAGTCGGTAATTGTGGTGGTTGTGTGTGAAGGATGAATGTTGAAAGACTTGAGAGAATGAGATGGAGAAGAGGTGAAGAAGAACGTATATGAGGTTTTCTTTGTTTTTCTTTTCTTTTTGTTTTATTGTTTTATTTTCCCCTTTTCCTCATTTTTACATATATGTGAGTATATTCCCTCTTATTACTATTAAATTAAAAATTATTCACTAAACTTGCCCTACTACAACCATATAAATTATTTACAAGGTAATTCCTAAAGAAAAATAAATTTAATATTAAATAAGCTAAAATAAATAAATAATATAGTTAATAAAATAAATAATAAACTGTTTAAAAAACTTGGGTGTTACATCCACAATCATATCAGTTGGTATCAGAGAAAAGGTATCTAAGTCCCCTTGGTACTTAGACGTTCTTGGAGAAGAAGAAAATCGCCCGCAACCGGCAGATTCTTGAGGTAACTTTGAACAACTCGTTATTCCACCTCCGATCGAATTTCTGGGTGATTCTTGATTCTAAACTGGACTGCAATTTGACTACCTTATTGTCCTAAATTTTCGTAAGGTTTGAAGTTGTTTTGACATATATTCAAGACTGATCTTTAGAATTGGTCTAAAACCGGATAAATCTGGACCACTTTTGGGAGAATTGAAACTGCAAACAATTGGTTGGGTATTTTATGATGAAATTTTGGTCGAGTGGTCCGGACATATAGGGCTATGTAGTGACAAAATTTCATGAAATTTCGAGGTGTTTTACTTAGGTTTTAAATCTCGAACTTTTATTGAAATTTTTGGACAGTTTATGCATTATATTAAACCAACTATGAATCGTCGTTTCTATTCTTATGATGAAATAACAACTGATGAAATTGTTGAGGAATTATCACTACGACTACAACCAAAGTTGAATTTGATGTATGACTCGAATCAATATTTGGATGAAAAGCATAATAGTTATCTTGAAGATGTTCCTTGCACTATATAGGAAGAAATTTCAAGATGACGAAAAATTAAAACTTTATCTTGTTCCAAGGATGAAGATTTGATTTTCACAGTTTTCCATGATGATAAAGATTTGATTCTTGTTGATGATGCTCAAGAAGAGGAAAAGAATGAATTTTTTCACGTCATGTTTATAAAGATTTGATTTTGCAGAAAATATTTAATCTTTTTCATAAGAAGGCAAGTTCTAGAGACATTGAGTTGTTTGTTTATGGTCGCATAAATCATTGCTCAATCTTTAACCTATGGGCATTGGTGATCTTGTTAAAATTCTTTCGATTCATATGGACGATTTCTTTGACTGTTTTGCTGATCAAACTTAAGGTCAAGTTTCTTTGAAGAAGGGGAGTATGATGCATGGCACGTGCAAAGATTACTTTATCAACTATCTTTATTTGCTTTATTAGGTTGTTGCATGGTTTTACTTTACTCTTAAAGTGAAGGTTTTTCATGTAACCAAAAATATGTCATTTATTGTTATGTTAGTTAAGTTAGTTAAGTTGTTTAGGTTCAATAAATCTGAAAATACTTAGTAGAATTCCCGTGCATTAGAAGGTCTTTTGTTGCATCTCTTTCCTTAAAGCTATTGTTTCCTTAAATTCAAGCTAGATTATAGGCTTAGGTTTAGGGAAACTTTCCTAAAATTATTGCTAGTTGGCCGTGTGATGTAATGCCTTGGAGAGCAAGGTTTTCTTGCTGCTCTTATTATAAACAGGCACGCCTAATCAATAAAAATGAGAGAGTTGAATGAATTGTTTGAGTTATTCAAATGTTGTGTTGCATTGAATATTTAGTCGACGTACCAAGAACATATAAATTGTGGTTTGTGTGCATCTCCTAGTCGAGGTTAGTGAGAGATCCTCTAGTTCTCAAGGGAACAAGAGCCTATCTTTTTATTTTCGTTCATAATTATAAAACACCAAAAACAAATCGTACATTAAGCTTCCGTAATCATATCAGCAGTCATGTCCACCATGATTTCATTGCAAATAGTCCTCTAAAACCGCCCGTAATATCCATAAAACCGACCTAACTTCAATAATAAACTAGATTCCACAAGTGGAAAAAAATTACCACATTTTACCAAACGTAAACTTGGGATCCTAGGAGACACCTCCAAATGGAATTATTCAAAAATTCAAAACAGTCGCTCATTGTATCCTCCCAAAGTCAGTCGCGCCAGATTCGTACCAAAATAACACGACTCACAAGAACTATCTAAAAACCATACCAAACGAACTGTAAATTTCACAAAATTCATTTCCTAGTAGGAGAACGAAACAGAACAAAACGTACCAAATTCTGGGTGAATCTGGGACGAGAACAAGCACTCTTCTCCGCCTTTCTTTCGACCAGCTCTGATACCATTTGATGTGGACGTGGATCCACCCTTTAGTGAAGTTTTAAATTTCCCGAGAATCTTGAAAGAAAGATTGGATCTTGATTGTTTCTTGGTTCTTATGAACACACTACTCCTGAATCAACTTCAATGGTTCTTAACACACTCAAACCACTCCTTGAATTAAGTTGTTTAACACTAACTAATAAACACTCCCCGAATATCAATTAATGGTTTGTAAGCAATTAACTCACATGCAAGTTTTAAAACTCACGAAATAAACTTTCATAAACTCTTTGAATCTCTTTTTATTAATGATCGAAAGATGCCTTATATAGGCATTACAAATACCTAATTATACTAGGACTAGAAAATATAAAAGATAACTAAGAAACTAACAAATAAACTAATTAAGACTCTTAACTAGCTTAAAACAAGTAAAACCTATCACAAGTAGGATAGTGTTAACCTTGTAAGCAAAAGACTTCTACTACCACTAGAATTCGAACCAAACTAGATTTCTAATCTAATTAAGAATCCTAATCCAACTAGGATTTGAATTTCTTATTCAACTACAATTAAATAAACAACTTAGGAACCGCAATAACTATGATAATTCCGGCCCTTAACAAACAAAACTAATATTAAAACACTATTCACAACCATGAATTGTAAGATGATCCAAACCCAATAATTCATAAGATCCGCTAATTCAGTTATCTTGAATCTTCTCGTTGAATCCATATCAAGGAGTCTGCTCAAGTACAAAAGCAGGTTGGTATTACCTAGGGGGCTGGACATTATCCAATCCTCCTCCAGGAATATCACACTTCACCTATTGGTGGGCACTCGGTAGTTCATAAAACATGCCGACGGTTAGTGGTTGAATGGTTTTGGAAGGGTATGCGAAGGGATGTGGAGACCCTGGTCCAGTCATGTGCTACCTGCAAACAACAAAATACATCTACCCCGAGACCGAGCAGGATTGTTACAGCCCCTCCCCATTCCTAACCAGATTTGGAAGGACATCTCAACGATTTCGTCGAGGGCCTCCCTAAATGTTTGGATATAGACTCGATTTTGGTTGTCGTGGATAGGTTATCCAAATATGGCCATTTCATTGCCCTCAAACACCCCTTTACCGCCCATGCAAGGCAAAGACTGTCATCAAAGAAGTGGTGCGCTTGCACGGGTTCCCTTCCACTATTGTGTCTGATCGTGATAAAATTTTCATGAGCATTTTTTGGCAAGAGCTCTTCAGGAGACAAGGCGCTCAGCTTAACAAAAGCACTTCCTACCATCCCCAATCCGATGGCCAGACCAAGGTAGTAAACAAGTGTTTGGAGGCGTATTTGCGATGCTTCCAAGAGCTGGGCAGCTTGCTACAATGGGCAGAGTGTTGGTATAACACATCTTGGCACTCCTCTATTAATTGCACTCCTTTCAAGGTGGTTTATGGGCGGGATCCCCCTCCTCTTTATAGATGTGAGAAAGGTAGCACTGTTGTCAGCACACGAGAAGAGCAACTTCTGGACAAAGATTACATTTTGGATAAGTTAAAAGTTTCAACTCCTCCAAGCTCAGCACAACCTGAAGATTCAAGAGAATCAAAAGAGAAAGGGAGGTGCAGTTTAACCCCGGAGACATGGTCTACCTTAAATTACAGCCTTATCGCCAAGTATCCTTGGCTAAGAAGCCTTATGACAAGCTAGCGCCTAGGTTTTATGGGCCTTATAAGGTGCTCGCTAAAATAGGTGTTGTGTCATATAAACTAGAACTCCCTTCACATGCCAAAATCCATCCCTGTTTTACATGTCTCACAATTAAAACGAGATGTTGGCAACCACCTTATTTCTCCCACCATACCCGTTCAACTCTCGCCTAAATTCACTTTGGATGTGGAGCCACAAGCTATACTAGGTGTCAGGTTAGCCACAAACAATCCTATCTTTGATGCTACCTGGGAAGATGCTCAGTCTCTCAATGTACGATTTCCAGCATTCCACCTTGAGGATAAGGTGGCAGTTTGGCTGGGGGGTAATGCTAAGGCCCAATACAAGCCTCCCCTGTTGTACACGTATCACAGGAAGAAAAAGAAGAATGAAAGTTCTAGAGGATGATAAGTTAAATGAGTTATACTAATGCTCTTATCATCAGGAGGGAAGAATCTGTTAGAAGCTTTGTTATGACTGGGGACACCTCAAGGCACTAGATCTTGGTAATAAATAGCTCGTATCGCGAGAGAGTTTATTTTCATGCATATATTGAGTAAGGAGATGTAATTCTTGGTTACTCTGATCAAGTAATATAACTTACTATCTGGTGACTTGAATTTGTGTGAAATTAACCTCTGTTTTGTGAGTTAATCTTAGGTTTTCCTTTGCAGTTTCTCAATGTGGGTCTAAGATAATATACAAATGGATTCAAAACTTACAGTTCATTAAATCGCTTAACTTGTTTATGCGTACTTGTTTTTTTTCTTTTCTTCTTTTATCTTCTTCATGCAACCTGTCTTTGGCATGGTTTGACGTCTATCAATTAGCGCATTTTAAGATCAATTCCCTTGATATGCATTTTACCCTTCTGAAGTCGAGAGGCTAAAATTAAAACACTGTTATCTTTAAACAGCTTGTTGAAAATTTATGCTGTATTTCTGCAGATACTTCCAAACACCTTCAGGTTTGTCTTTGATATTTACCTTTTTTCTCTTTTCATAACCATTTCTAATTTCCTATGAATTCCAAAATACTTTACAATTTTAAATTCTCTTGAAGGACGATATATATTTATGTGCTCTCTGTCATTTTGTCCTGCCTCAATTGGCCTTTATTGTTACTTTATCTTGATCCTCTGACTGTTGCAATTTCTTTTCTTAGTGGAATCTTTGCATAAGTTGATAGCAATATTATAGCTTTAAAAGGATAGTAGTATTGTCCTATGGTAATGTTGGCACAAACCAGGGAGTATTTGCGAGAAACCACCTTCTAAGTTATCCTTTATGAAGAGAATTACTGTGATCTGATTTCCTTTTGTCAGAAACCACCTTTTATATATTTTGTTTTTAGTTCCACGACCATATACAAGTTCACATTAATAACTGATCCATGTGAGAGATGGCTCATTTCTACAAATCCTAGTTATGTTAGGATTTGTGTTGTTTCCTAGTTCTAGTAGGAATAGGACTCCCTAATCCTAGTAGGAATAGAACTCCTAGTTCTATTAGGAGTATAAAAGTTTATAAATTCTAGTTGAGTTAGAAATCCAAATCCTAGTTGGATTAGGTTCTAATTAGAGTAGAGTTATATCTTCAATAGGAGTCTAGTTAATAGGCGCCAAGTTGAGCTTGTTCTACTTGGCTTAGGAGTTTGTTATTTCTTTGTTATCTTGTTTGTTTAATCTTATCTTTGTGAGTTTTATTAGGAGTATGACTTAGGTACTTGTCCTAAGCATAGTAGGAGTCGGTTTTGTTTTCCTTATAAATAGTTTAGGTTGTATGGTTTATTTTAAGATGAGAGTGAATGAATTAAAGTTTGTGAGTTTTCTTAAAACTTAAGTGTGCAAACACAAACAACCCTTGATTGCTGGTGGCTTAGCCTTTACGCATCAAAACCCTTAGTTTGTTCCTTGTGGTGGCGTTGCCTTTATCATTGAGCATCTAAGAACTATCCAACCCTTAGTTTGAGATTCGTGGTGATTAAATTCTTTATCGGAAATCAACTAAGTACTATCTTTTATTTCTATTAATTTCCGCACCCTAATTTAGTCTTTTAGTAGATTAAATATATCATATGGTATCAGAGCAAAGGCATCTAAGTCCTCTTGGCATTTAGACGTTCTTGGAGAATAAGAAAGAAGCAAAAGAAAATCGTCCGTAAGAGACAGATTTTTGAGATAACTTTGAACAACTCGTTCTCCCACCTCCGATCGAATTTTTAGGAGTTTCTTGATTCTAAACTGGTCTATTTCAAGTCTAGTTTATTGTCCTAAATTTTCACAAGATTTGAAGATCGTTTGCTATTGATTGAAAGCAGATTTTTCGAGTTGGTCTAAAACCGGGTAAATCAGGACCAGTTTTGGGAAAAAATAAACTGCGAACTACTGGCTTCGAATTTTTGAATGAAATTTTGGTCGAGTGTTGATGACATATAGGGCTAGTTGCTGGAAAAATTTCACCTGATTTCGAGGTGTTTTTTCGGGTATTCGTCACTTTTACTTGCATCAAAATTCTGGACAGTTTACAGGCAAATTTATGGATCAGATCTCCGAAAACGGCAAAATCCGTGGACGAATTTTTTTCAAGAAGGGGAGTATGATCCATGTGAGAGATGGCTCATTTCTACAAATCCTAGTTATGTTAGAATTTGTGTTGTTTCCTAGTTCTAGTAGGAATAGGACTCCCTAATCCTAGTAGGAATAGAACTCCTAGTTCTATTAGGAGTATAAAAGTTTATAAATTCTAGTTGAGTTAGAAATCCAAATCCTAGTTGGATTAGGATTCTAATTAGAGTAGAGTTATATCTTCAATAGGAGTCTAGTTAATAGGCGCCAAGTTGAGCTTGTTCTACTTGGTTTAGGAGTTTGTTATTTCTTTGTTATCTTGTTTGTTTAATCTTATCTTTGTGAGTTTTATTAGGAGTATGACTTAGGTACTTGTCCTAAGCATAGTAGGAGTCGGTTTTGTTTTCCTTATAAATAGTTTAGGTTGTATGGTTTATTTTAAGATGAGAGTGAATGAATTAAAGTTTTGTGAGTTTTGTTAAAACTTAAGTGTGATTACACAAACAACCCTTGATTGCTGGTGGCTTAGCCTTTACGCATCAAAACCCTTAGTTTGTTCCTTGTGGTGGCGTTGCCTTTATCATTGAGCATCTAAGAACTATCCAACCCTTAGTTTGAGATTCGTGGTGATTAAATTCTTTATCGGAAATCAACTAAGTACTATCTTTTATTTTTATTAATTTCCGCACCCTAATTTAGTCTTTTAGTAGATTAAATATATCATATGATCCATGTGAGAGATGGCTCATTTCTACAAATCCTAGTTATGTTAGGATTTGTGTTGTTTCCTAGTTCTAGTAGGAATAGGACTCCCTAATCCTAGTAGGAATAGAACTCCTAGTTCTATTAGGAGTATAAAAGTTTATAAATTCTAGTTGAGTTAGAAATCCAAATCCTAGTTGGATTAGGATTCTAATTAGAGTGGAGTTATATCTTCAATAGGAGTCTAGTTAATAGGCGCCAAGTTGAGCTTGTTCTACTTGGTTTAGGAGTTTGTTATTTCTTTGTTATCTTGTTTGTTTAATCTTATCTTTGTGAGTTTTATTAGGAGTATGACTTAGGTACTTGTCCTAAGCATAGTAGGAGTCGGTTTTGTTTTCTTTATAAATAGTTTAGGTTGTATGGTTTATTTTAAGATGAGAGTGAATGAATTAAAGTTTGTGAGTTTTGTTAAAACTTAAGTGTGATTACACAAACAACCCTTGATTGCTGGTGGCTTAGCCTTTATGCATCAAAACCCTTAGTTTGTTCCTTGTGGTGGCGTTGCCTTTATCATTGAGCATCTAAGAACTATCCAACCCTTAGTTTGAGATTCGTGGTGATTAAATTCTTTATCGGAAATCAACTAAGACTAAATTAGGGTGCGGAAATTAATAAAAATAAAAGATAGTACTTAGTTGATTTCCGATAAAGAATTTAATCACCACGAATCTCAAACTAAGGGTTGGATAGTTCTTAGATGCTCAATGATAAAGGCAACGCCACCACAAGGAACAAACTAAGGGTTTTGATGCGTAAAGGCTAAGCCACCAAAGAATCAAGGGTTGTTTGTGTAATCACACGGAAAAACAAAACCGACTCCTACTATACTTAGGACAAGTACCTAAGTCATACTCCTAATAAAACTCACAAAGATAAGATTAAACAAACAAGATAACAAAGAAATAACAAACTCCTAAACCAAGTAGAACAAGCTCAACTTGGCGCCTATTAACTAGACTCCTATTGAAGATATAACTCTACTCTAATTAGAACCTAATCCAACTAGGATTTGGATTTCTAACTCAACTAGAATTTATAAACTTTTATACTCCTAATAGAACTAGGAGTTCTATTCCTACTAGGATTAGGGAGTCCTATTCCTACTAGAACTAGGAAACAACACAAATCCTAACATAACTAGGATTTGTAGAAATGAGCCATCTCTCACATGGATCATACTCCCCTTCTTGAAAAAAATTCGTCCACGGATTTTGCCGTTTTCGGAGATCTGATCCATAAATTTGCCTGTAAACTGTCCAGAATTTTGATGCAAGTAAAAGTGACGAATACTCGGAAAAATACCTCGAAATCTGGTGAAATTTTTCCAGAAACTAGCCCTATATGTCATCAACACTCGACCAAAATTTCATTCAAAAATTCGAAGCCAGTAGTTCGCAGTTTATTTTTTCCCAAAACTGGTCCTGATTTACCCGGTTTTAGACCAACTCGAAAAATCTGCTTTCAATCAATAGCAATCGATCTTCAAATCTTGTGAAAATTTAGGACAATAAACTAGACTTGAAATAGACCAGTTTAGAATCAAGAAACTCCAAAAAATTCGATCGGAGGTGGGAGAACGAGTTGTTCAAAGTTATCTCAAAAATCTGTCTCTTACGGACGATTTTCTTTTGCTTCTTTCTTATTCTCCAAGAACATCTAAATGCCAAGAGGACTTAGATGCCTTTGCTCTGATACCATATGATATATTTAATCTACTAAAAGACTAAATTAGGGTGCGGAAATTAATAAAAATAAAAGATAGTACTTAGTTGATTTCCGATAAAGAATTTAATCACCACGAATCTCAAACTAAGGGTTGGATAGTTCTTAGATGCTCAATGATAAAGGCAACGCCACCACAAGGAACAAACTAAGGGTTTTGATGCGTAAAGGCTAAGCCACCAGCAATCAAGGGTTGTTTGTGTAATCACACTTAAGTTTTAACAAAACTCACAAAACTTTAATTCATTCACTCTCATCTTAAAATAAACCATACAACCTAAACTATTTAAGGAAAACAAAACCGACTCCTACTATGCTTAGGACAAGTACCTAAGTCATACTCCTAATAAAACTCACAAAGATAAGATTAAACAAACAAGATAACAAAGAAATAACAAACTCCTAAACCAAGTAGAACAAGCTCAACTTGGCGCCTATTAACTAGACTCCTATTGAAGATATAACTCTACTCTAATTAGAATCCTAATCCAACTAGGATTTGGATTTCTAACTCAACTAGAATTTATAAACTTTTATACTCCTAATAGAACTAGGAGTTCTATTCCTACTAGGATTAGGGAGTCCTATTCCTACTAGAACTAGGAAACAACACAAATCCTAACATAACTAGGATTTGTAGAAATGAGCCATCTCTCACATGGATCAATAACTAACATTTTTACATATGTCTTCATGAAGTCAGAAACAATAGTGACAACAACTAATGAAAGGATTAGCGATAATAATAACAATGATGAATTCAGATTCATACATTGAGCAAGGTTATTTCCTACATGTGCGTTATTAATAGACTTTAAGCCCATTACAAATGCAATGCTGGTGACTCACACTACTATAACACAACCTTTAGTAAATGCAGATATATTGATTCATTAGGGGATGCTCAATTGTTGGCACTTGCTTTAAAGGTTCCTCAACTTAAATGGGGTTGTTTTTATGACTCATGTGTTGGATTTGCTAACTCTAAGGTGTTGGTGTGCATGGTCACATGCATGGGAGAAGGAGTAGCAAGTTAGGCGCATTGTGCTAGGCGTGCATGGTGCATGCTAGTTGAGTTCAACTAGAACTCTTCATATCTTATTTGTTTTATGTTTTCTAATTTGAGTTGTATTAGGAGTCATGGTTTTGCCTACGTTCTTAAAACGATGAATTTTACATGATTCAATCTTATTTAGAGTTTGATTAGGATTAACACTTAGGGACTTGTCCGAAGCAAGATAGGATTTTGTTTTCATATATATATATTAAGTTGTGGTTCGAATTTCAGTCAGTGAATTATATTGATTGTTTTGTTTTGTCGAATACATTGAGTGTTCATCAAAATTCCAGAAAGTTGGTGATTAAATTCTTTATGCTTTCAAACCCTTAGTTTAATTCCTTGGTGATTAAATTTTGTATAGGAAACCTAAACTAAGTTCTATCCATCATTAGTTTCGGACCACTTTCATTGCATCAATCCATAACCCATCGATTGTTCCTTGTTATATAAACACGAATTCCGCACAAGTGTTGAATCTTCTTAGATAAAATACATCATCTTGGTATCAGAGTTTGCGTAAACATCCAACCATAATTCATCAAACATCCATACACAACCAGCAACCATCATCATCCATCGTTAAGTTCAGTTTTTGTTCGAGGAAGAGAACACTTCAAGAAACGTTTAAGAACGTGTCTTTTCTTCAAGATTCCGGGAAATTTGCAAAGTTTCATCAAAGGTACTCACTTTGAGTATTGATAAACCGAAGAAAATTTGTACAAGATCCACAAGGTTCGTCAAGAACCAAAATCAGCCGCAAGAAGCATCGAAGGTGCAAGCCTAGTTCTGTTTGACTAAAACTAAGTTTGTTGGTGCGTTTTTCATCATGGGGGACGAATCTCCACACCATGAGGAGGAGGAAGGGGTGAGGGTGCCTAGGGGACTCACCTTGGAGTAGACCAACAACCTAAGGAGGGATACATAGATCGAAGAATTGCGACATAGGCTTAAAAGAGTAGTCCAACTCTTAGAGCACCGAGTGAGAACTCCTAGTCCTGTTAGGAGTAGAAGAAGTAGTAATACTGATGAGGAAGAAGAAGGAGAGAGGCCTCCAAAGCCACATAACCAAGGAGGGAGGGATGATGATAGGGGGTTGAGGTTAGATTTGCCCGAGTTTGATGGTGCTATGAAACCAGAAAAATTCTTGGAGTGGATGCAAAGGATGGAGAGAGTCATTGATTATAAGGACTTTGATGACCGAAAGAGGTTCAAAGTGGTTGTCCTTAAACTCACGGGCTATGCTAGTATGTGGTATGAGAATCTCAAGGGGAAAAGAAGGAGAGTAGGGAAGCCAAAGTTGGAGTCTTGGGAAGCACTCAAAGGGCACATGAAGAAGAGATATTTACCGAGTGATTTTGTGCAAGATATGTACTTAAAGTTGCAATCTTTGAAGCAAAATTCATGAACTGTGGAAGAGTACATCAATGAGTTTGAGAAACTCACTATGATGTGTGATTTGGAGGAGAGAACCGAGCACAAAATAGCTAGGTTCATAACTGGTTTAGAGAGGAGTATAGCCAAAAAGGTTGACATCCAACCTTTTGGACATTCGAAGAGGTTTGCAAAGTGGCTATGAAGGTCGAAAAATATGCTAAGGGGAAGAAGGCCATGAACACTAAACCCTACACTAAACCTTACTCTAAAAACTTTGAGGATAAGGGAGGTAGTTCCACCACCAAATTCACCCCAAAATTTGACAAGTTCAAAAAGGATGAGAAAAAACCGATTGTTTCTCTTGCTGGTGAGGATAAGCGAATTTGTTTTAAATGTATAGGCTATGGACATGTGATTAAGGATTGTCCAAGTGATACGAACACACTTCTAAAATAGGAATTGCGTTTACGATAGTTGAACAATAAACTAAAAGCCTCCACTTCAAGTTTATAATTCGGTTTATAACTAAGGAAATGAATCTCCACTCTCTTCCTCAATCACGGTTTTAATTAACAAAGAACGAGAATCTCCACTCTCGAATATGTCAATTAGGTTGACTTTCTCGTAGTTTGACCTCCCAAGAAAATCGTTTCAAAGATAGAATAAAAACCTCGGTTTTTAATCTTTAACACAACGTGTTTTAATTTGAAGCACAAAGCTTAAATTTCAATTATCAAAATCTGATTTTCATTTATGATCACCATTTGATATATATTACAAGCTAATCACTCCCAAAAGATCTAAGTACTTAAAAGATTAAACAAAGCAATAAACAACAAATATCTCTAATCTTCCAACAAAGGTGTAAGAGGAATAGTGTTGTTGTGTGTTTTGTTGACTAAAAGGGAAGGAGGGCCGGTTTTCCACACCAAGTGGATGGCCTCCCTTAGCTTGCAACACAAGCTCCATAAATATCTTCAAGGACCTCCTTTCACACGCCCCAAGTGTAGATCGCATCCCCAAGCATATTTCGTGGATATTACAACTTACGCTACGCAAAATAATTCCGGTTTTACAAAAACCGAAAATTACAAAAACCGTTAATTAAACTAACTCGATTAATTAACTTCCTTTCCTATGTTGCTCAACATGATTAAACTAGTACTAATCCTTAAACCGTGAATTTCTCCCTTGTTGTGATTGAGATTAGTACTTAGTAGAATTTCGGAACTAGCAACTAGTTTCGGATCATCCTCTCCTTCTTCAAAAGGAATTGTCCTCAATTCTTGCACATCGTTATCTTCGAAATAGGGGGATAAGTCCCCTATGTTGAATGTGGCTGCCACGCCATAGTCTCCGGGAAGGTCTATTTTGTAAGCATTATTGCCGTAGCGTTCAAGAACCTTGAAAGGTCCTTCAGCTCGGGGCATGAGTTTATGCTTTCTTTTACTTGGAAACCTTTCCTTCCTCAAGTGTATCCACACCAAATCTCCCGGAGCAAACAACCTCGGTTTCGGCCCTTGTTTGCTTTTTTCTTGTACATTTCATTGGCCTTTTCGATGTTGGCGCGGATTTCTTTGTGAACCTTCACCATTGTTTCAGCTTGTTGCCTAGCATCCCCGTGGACATAAGAGTCCTTAGGCAACGAAATGAGATCAATAGGTACATACGGGTTTACCCCATATACCACTTCGAACGGTGAATGTCTTGTTGCAAAAGTGGGAGTCCTATTGTAAGCAAATTCCGCGTGGCATAGCTTGACATCCCAATCTTTCCCGGTCTTGCTCACTAAGCCCCTTAACAAGGTGCCTAGAGTTCGATTTGTCACTTCTGTTTGACCGTCAGTTTGGGGGTGATGTGAAGTACTAAACAGCAACTTAGTACCCATCATCCTCCACAGGGACCTCCAAAAATGACTCAAAAACTTGCTATCTCGATCCGAGACAATAGTTTTTGGTATTCCATGTAGACGGACAATTTCCCTGAAATATAAACAAGAAACGTTAAGAGCATCTTCTGTTTTATGGCAAGGCACAAAGTGTGCCATTTTTGAGAAACGGTCCACCACCACCATGACCGAATCCTTTCCTCTTTGCGTTCTCGGAAGTGCAACGATGAAATCCATACTAACATCCTCCCAAGGCCTCTCCGGTACTGGCAAAGGAGTATACAACCCCTTATGAAACGTGCTTTTGGCTCTTTGACAAACTCCGCAACGAGCCAAAACAGCGTGCACTTCCTTGATCATATGAGGCCAAGAAAAATGTTCTTGTAATAATTCCATGGTTTTGGCAACACCAAAATGGCCAGCCAAACCGCCACCATGAGCCTCTCTTATGAGCAAATCACGAACGGGACATTTGGGAACGCAAAGTTTGTTCCCTTTGAATAAGAACCCCTCCATTTGATGATAATGGTCTTTTGGACCATCTTTGGTAGCCTCGAACAGATCTCGTGTCCCCTCATCAAGAACATAAAATTCTTTAATTAATTCCATGGTTTTGGCAACACCAAAATGGCCAGCCAAACCGCCACCATGAGCCTCTCTTATGAGCAAATCACGAACGGGACATTTGGGAACGCAAAGTTTGTTCCCTTTGAATAAGAACCCCTCCATTTGATGATAATGGTCTTTTGGACCATCTTTGGTAGCCTCGAACAGATCTCGTGTCCCCTCATCAAGAACATAAAATTCTTTAATTAGTTCAAACCCAAGTACCTTGGAATCCACCATATTAAGCAATACGTGTCTCCGAGATAAAGCATCAGCTACCACGTTAGCTTTCCCGGCCTTGTACTTGGCAACAAAGTTGAACGATTGTAAGAACTCTACCCATTTAGCATGCCGAGCACTAAGCTTATGTTGTCCATGAATATATTTCAGTGATTCATGATCGGAGTGAAGAACAAAAGCTTGTGGTCGTAAATAGTGACTCCAATGATTAAGAGATCTAACCATGGCGTAAAACTCTTTATCATAAGTGGAATAATTCAACTTAGCCTGATTTAATTTTTCGCTAAAATACGCAATAGGCTTGCCACATTGAATCAAAATAGCCCCAATACCCGTTCCACTTGCATCACACTCAACTTCAAATGGTTTTGCAAAATCCGGTAAAGCTAGGATAGGCGTTTTACACATTCTCTCCTTTACAAGCTCAAACGCCTTTTGAGCCAGCGTCACTCCATTCAAATTTTCCATGTTTAGTGCATTCCGTTATAGGAGCTAATAAGGTGCTGAAATTGTTTATAAACCTCCTATAAAACGAAGCTAAACCATGAAAAGACCTCACCTCGGTGATCGTTGTAGGAACCTAGGCCAAGAAGAAATTGCTTCAACTTTGGATGGATCCACTTTCACCCCTTCATCCGAAATGATGAACCCAAGGAAGCCAATCTCTCGTTGCATGAACGTGCACTTTTCAAGCTTCCCATACGGTTTTTGTTCTCTCAAAACTTCGAACACTTGTTGCAAATGATTTAAATGATCATCCTTGTTAGCACCGAAAACAAGAATATCATCCAAATATACAACTACGAACTTTCCCAAAAATGGCCTAAGTACTTCATTCATTAATCTCATGAAAGTACTAGGGGCATTCGTGAGACCAAATGGCATAACCAGCCATTCATACAACCCATACTTCGTCTTGAAAGCCGTCTTCCACTCATCTCCCTCCTTCATGCATATTTGGTGGTATCCACTTCTCAAATCAATTTTCGAAAACAACTTGGATCCACTCAACTCATCTAGCATGTCATCTACTCTAGGGATGGGAAATCTGTACTTTATGGTGATGTTGTTCACAAGGACGGCTATCAATACACATCCTCCATGAACCGTCTTCTTTTGGCACAAGCAAAGCCGGAACGGCACACGGACTCTTGCTCTTCCTCACGTAACCCTTGCCCATCAACTCACTGATTTGGCTTTGTAATTCCTCACTCTCTTTGGGATTACATCTATAGGAAGGCTTATTTGGAATTGGTGCTCCGGGAATGAGATCAATTTGATGTTCAATTCCACGTTTTGGGGGTAGGCCATTTGGTAGGTCATTAGGGAACACATCTCCAAACTCCTCCAACAACTCCCTCAAATGCGGATCCTCAACGTTCACTCCCTCATTCACCTCCTTGGCAACCAGAATATACACCAACTGATTTTCCTCCAACTCCCTCTCAAATCGTTTTCTCCCTAAGAACACGCCACTACACATCGGGTTTTCTTTTGGTGTTGGTTTTGTGTTTCGGATTTTTGAAGGAGGTAATGGTAGTAAGGTTTTGATTTTGCCATTCTTGTTCACCTTATACACATTCTTAAAACCATCATGCATCACCTTGCGATCAAATTGCCACGGTCTACCAAGTAGTATATGGCACGCAGTCATAGGGATTACATCACATAGAATTTCATCTTCATAATTTCCAATTGAGAATGTGATTAAAACTCTATTTTTTACCCTTACTTCACTATCATCATCTAGCCATTTCAGTTTATAAGGAATTGGATGTTTAGTCATAGGTAATGCTAACTTCTCTACAAGTTCGATTGAAGCTACATTAGTACAACTTCCACCATCTATGATCAAATTGCATAGTTTTTTTTCACTAGGCATTTCGAATGAAAAATGGTCTCCCTTTGTTCCTCATTTTCGGCCACCACATTTGAGTATAAGGACCTCCTAATCACTAAGGTTTCACCCTCCATTTCAGGATTGCACACGTCCTCCTCATCCTCACTTCCATTGTTATCATGTTCCATCTCTAAAAGAGATTGTCTTTCCAACTCGTCTATTTCTGTTATATCTCTTATGGTCATGATTCTTTTAGTCGGACAATTAGCTTGGTAATGGCCATAGCCTTGACACTTAAAACATTTTACTTTTAAGGTTTTGTCATCTCCGACTTTCTCCTTGTCTTTCCTAGTGAAATCAGGTTTTTTGTTCTTATCAAGATTACTAGTACTAGGATTAACTTTGAAAGTACTAAATGGCTTGGAATAAGACTTACTTGCTACTGGTTTCTTCTTTTTGGCTATCCATTTTGAGAGCCACTTTGCAAGCTTCATCGAATGTGAGGTATGGGAACACCTCTACTTTCTCACGCACCTCTTCATTTAGGCCTCCTAAGAACCGACCTAACTTTTGCTCCTCCATTTCTTCGATTTTCACAAACAATGGAAAGTTTCTCAAATTCCTTGATGTACTCCTCCATAGGCATGGCGCCTTGCTTGAGTGTGGACCATCTAACATACTGATTTTGTTTGTAGTTAGTTGGAACAAAACGTTTCCTCAATTGCTTCTTCAATTTTTCCCAAGTAGCAATCTTGGATTTGTTCTCTTTCACCCTTTGCCTCTTCAATCCTTCTAACCAAATGGATGCATATTTGGTTAGCTTCAATACAGCCACCTTGTATTTCTTGTCATTCGGAGTGTCTTTGTAATCAAAAAAACGCTCCAAAGAACGTTCCCATTCGATGTATAATTCCAGATCACTAGCTCCATCAAAATCCGGAACTTCGATTTTCAAACCCCTATCATTAGCCCTAGAACTCCTTTCTTCCTCATTGGGTTTCTTCTTAAACAATTCTAAGGTTATCTTTGCCATCATGTCGTGTAATGCTTCGTTTTGCTTAGCTAAAGCTTCTAGCATCGCATCTCGTCTAGCATTATCATTCATTTCATCGTCCATTTCGAACTCGGCTACCGATACCACTTGATACGAACACACTTCTAAAATAGGAATTGCGTTTACGATAGTTGAACAATAAACTAAAAGCCTCCACTTCAAGTTTATAATTCGGTTTATAACTAAGGAAATGAATCTCCACTCTCTTCCTCAATCACGGTTTTAATTAACAAAGAACGAGAATCTTGATGCGAAATTGGACTCCTCTCACGTGTGTGTTTAGAAGGCCCAAAAACACGATGCAGCGGAAAACGAATGATCAATGGATATAGACTTTTAGTCGAAAGAATCACTCTTAAAACTAAAAGAATTGGTTCAAACACAACTCAATGAAGAAATGTGTTTAGGATAGATTGAATTACCAAATAAAAGACTCCACTCAAAGTTAGTAATTCGGGTTTAATTAAGGAAGTGAATCTCCACTCTCAACCTTAATTAAGGGTTTTAACTAACAAATTATGAGAACCTCCACTCTCAAATCTGCTAATTGGGTTGAATTCTTGTAGTGTTACCTCCCAAGAAATTCGTTTCAAAGATAGAATAAAAACCTCGGTTTTTAGACTTTAAACACAACGTGTTTTTGAATAAGCACAAAGCTCAAGTTTTCAACAACCAAATCTGATCTTCATTCATAATCAGGATTACATACTTATAGTACAAGAGTTAAAAGCTTAAAACACCAGCTATTACATCTAATACACTAAAGAGATTTAAACAAAGCATTTAAAGTACAAAATATCTTCTAAGGCTAGCCAAAATCAGCATCTCTATTCTCCTAGCCTTTTACTCCTATTGGATGCTTTAAAATGGCTGCAAACCAATGAAAAGAAAACCTATACTTGAAGTAGCTTCCTTCCATGTGTGAATCATCATCATTGGAGCCTAAAATGTGGCTGCCCAAATCAGAAGAAAGAAGGGACAGAAAAACGCTGCATAGCAGCCCCTTTTTCTTTCCTCCATTCATGTTCTTTCCTCCTTGCTTAGGAAAGGTTGTAATTGGACCCCTTGCTGCAGGCCTCTTGGTAAGCATGAATAAGCAAGGTGCTTCACCTACTAGCTTCATTAGATCATCCATTGCATCACAAAAAACCATCATGAAAACCGTAGCTTCATTCTAACACAAAATGACTGATTTTTCTTTCTTTGGTGCTAAGTGATTTCAAAGCATGTTTAGTGAGAGTTAAGCATGTTTAAGACTAAACTAACACTAACTAATATCAAGCACCTCAAGCACACACCTCCCCAACACCCATGGGCAGCTGCTAGCTTACTTAGCTTCTCTTCCATTATTGCTTAGCATGATTACGTTAGTACTAATCTTTAGGCCATGAATCTCTCCTTTGTTGTGATTGAGATTAGTACTTAGTAATACCTCTTGATTTGCAACTGATTTCGTATCACAAAATAATTCCGGTTTACAAAACCGTAAATTACAAAAACGTAATTAAACTAAGTAGCTTAATTAACTTCCTTTCCTTCGTTGCTTAGCAAGATTATATTAGTACTAATCTTTAGTTAAGCTTACAACAAAACCGGGCCATCGTTCAAAATACATATAACAGTTTAAAAGGGTGGTTAATGTTGGTTAACCCTTTTAATGACATTTTTAATCTCAAAACCAACCATAACCAATAGTTAAACAAACTGATTAGAGATAGCTTGGTTAGGTTGAGGTAGCTTGATGCATATTGGTTGAAGTAGCTTGGCGTATTCGCATCATACTCTCCTTGTTCGGAGAAAATTCGACCTCGAATTTTGTTGTTGGAGCTTGAAAGCCGTGGATGGTCTTTCTTCTTCAACTCTATGCATTTTTGAATTGATGCTGCTTCATTTTGTAATGGTAGTTGTTCTATCGAAACAACCTCCAATGAGGCTACCTTTACTTCCTCGTTTGTTTTTGCATCCAATTCATACACACTTGTCTGCTCTTCTTCTTCTTCAGCACTAACTTCACTCTCTCCTTCTTGGGATTGAAGCTTCTCTACTGATAGAGACACTTTCTTCTTGTGAAGTTTTTGCTTCTCATCTTCTTGCATTTGTTGCCTCAAGAATCGAACCTTTTGATTAGCTTCTTGCATCCGTGCAAAAACTTCAACTAGTTCATCCATATTAACAACAATACACTTATAGAAGTTCAAGATGAACTACTATTACAATGAATACAAACAGAAGAAAAAAAAACATTCTGCCTAGAAACTGCCCAGAATTTTCACCAAAAATTCGAGCTTCAAAACCTAATCAAATCAACTTGAAATTGAATGAAATTTTGTCACAACGTAGCCCTAGGTGTTTTAAGCACTCGACCAAAATTTCATAAAAAAATAACAAACCAATTGATTGCAGTTTTTATTTTTCTAAAGCTGGTCCAGATTAATCCGGTTTTAGACCACTTAAGAAAAACACGCTGATTATGCTAGCAAATGACCACCAAAAGTTATGCAATTTTACAGGCCAAAACTAGACATAAAAATAACCACTTTCAAAAAAAAAGAATCACCCAAAAAACAAGATCTGAGATGTGAGAACCTCGCGTTCAAAGTTACCTCAAAAAACTGTCTTTTACGGGTTGCTTCCTTTTTGCTTCTTTTTGTGGTTTTCCTTCTTTTCCAAGAACGTCTAAGCGCCAAGAGGACTTAGAGGGCTGGAGCTCTGATACCACTTGATGCGAAATTGGACTCCTCTCACGTGTGTGTTTAGAAGGCCCAAAAAACACGATGCAGCGGAAAACGAATGATCAATGGATATAGACTTTTAGTCGAAAGAATCACTCTTAAAACTAAAAGAATTGGTTCAAACACAACTCAATGAAGAAATGTGTTTAGGATAGATTGAATTACCAAATAAAAGACTCCACTCAAAGTTAGTAATTCGGGTTTAATTAAGGAAGTGAATCTCCACTCTCAACCTTAATTAAGGGTTTTAACTAACAAATTATGAGAACCTCCACTCTCAAATCTGCTAATTGGGTTGAATTCTTGTAGTGTTACCTCCCAAGAAATTCGTTTCAAAGATAGAATAAAAACCTCGGTTTTTAGACTTTAAACACAACGTGTTTTTGAATAAGCACAAAGCTCAAGTTTTCAACAACCAAATCTGATCTTCATTCATAATCGGGATTACATACTTACAAGTACAAGAGTTAAAAGCTTAAAACACCAGCTATTACATCTAATACACTAAAGAGATTTAAACAAAGCATTTAAAGTACAAAATATCTTCTAAGGCTAGCCAAAATCAGCATCTCTATTCTCCTAGCCTTTTACTCCTATTGGATGCTTTAAAATGGCTGCAAACCAATGAAAAGAAAACCTATACTTGAAGTAGCTTCCTTCCATGTGTGAATCATCATCATTGGAGCCTAAAATGTGGCTGCCCAAATCAGAAGAAAGAAGGGATAGAAAAACGCTGCATAGCAGCCCCTTTTTCTTTCCTCCATTCATGTTCTTTCCTCCTTGCTTAGGAAAGGTTGTAATTGGACCCCTTGCTGCAGGCCTCTTGGTAAGCATGAATAAGCAAGGTGCTTCACCTACTAGCTTCATTAGATCATCCATTGCATCACAAAAAACCATCATGAAAACCGTAGCTTCATTCTAACACAAAATGACTGATTTTTCTTTCTTTGGTGCTAAGTGATTTCAAAGCATGTTTAGTGAGAGTTAAGCATGTTTAAGACTAAACTAACACTAACTAATATCAAGCACCTCAAGCACACACCTCCCCAACACCCATGGGCAGCTGCTAGCTTACTTAGCTTCTCTTCCATTATTGCTTAGCATGATTACGTTAGTACTAATCTTTAGGCCATGAATCTCTCCTTTGTTGTGATTGAGATTAGTACTTAGTAATACCTCTTGATTTGCAACTGATTTCGTATCACAAAATAATTCCGGTTTACAAAACCGTAAATTACAAAAACTGTAATTAAACTAAGTAGCTTAATTAACTTCCTTTCCTTCGTTGCTTAGCAAGATTATATTAGTACTAATCTTTAGTTAAGCTTACAACAAAACCGGGCCATCGTTCAAAATACATATAACAGTTTAAAAGGGTAGTTAATGTTGGTTAACCCTTTTAATGACATTTTTAATCTCAAAACCAACCATAACCAATAGTTAAACAAACTGATTAGAGATAGCTTGGTTAGGTTGAGGTAGCTTGATGCATATTGGTTGAAGTAGCTTGGCGTATTCGCATCAAATCTCCACTCTCGAATATGTCAATTAGGTTGACTTTCTCGTAGTTTGACCTCCCAAGAAAATCGTTTCAAAGTTAGAATAAAAACCTCGGTTTTTAATCTTTAACACAACGTGTTTTAATTTGAAGCACAAAGCTTAAATTTCAATTATCAAAATCTGATTTTCATTTATGATCACCATTTGATATATATTACAAGCTAATCACTCCCAAAAGATCTAAGTACTTAAAAGATTAAACAAAGCAATAAACAACAAATATCTCTAATCTTCCAACAAAGGTGTAAGAGGAATAGTGTTGTTGTGTGTTTTGTTGACTAAAAGGGAAGGAGGGCCGGTTTTCCACACCAAGTGGATGGCCTCCCTTAGCTTGCAACACAAGCTCCATAAATATCTTCAAGGACCTCCTTTCACACGCCCCAAGTGTAGATCGCATCCCCAAGCATATTTCGTGGATATTACAACTTACGCTACGCAAAATAATTCCGGTTTTACAAAAACCGAAAATTACAAAAACCGTTAATTAAACTAACTCGATTAATTAACTTCCTTTCCTATGTTGCTCAACATGATTAAACTAGTACTAATCCTTAAACCGTGAATTTCTCCCTTGTTGTGATTGAGATTAGTACTTAGTAGAATTTCGGAACTAGCAACTAGTTTCGGATCACCAAGCAATAGGGTGATGACCTTGAGGGATGTGCAAGAGATTGAAGATGAGTATGCTAGGAAAGCCGCCGAAGTAGAAGAAGAGGAGGAGAGTGAAGGGGTTGAAGTGGAGGATGATTATAAGGCAAACTCGGAGGAGGATCCCATGATGGTGGGCAAGCAATTGATTATGAGGAGAGCCCTTCACACTAAACCGGTGCCTCTTGATACACAAAGGGAGAGAATTTTTTCTCACAAGATGTTTGGTGAAAGATAGGTTATGTGATCTCCTCATTGACACTTGGGAGTTGCACCAATGTTATTTCTACAACATTAATTGACAAGATAAAGTGGCCAACTACACCACATCCAAAGCCCTACAAATTGCATTGGCTAAGTGATGGAAGCGACATTAAGGTAACTAAGCAAGCCCTTATCTCGTTTTCTATTGGTAAATTTCAAGATGAAGTCCTATGTGATGTTTGTAGTATGGATGCATGCCACATTTTGTTGGGGAGGCCATGACAATTTGATAGATTTGTTAAATTTGATGGGAGGGCTAATGTTTATATTGCAACAATTGGGAAGAAGAAAAAACCGCATTAAAACCTCTCACTAATAATGCAAAACCTACCCAAAACTTATTCCTAGATGAAAGGTAATTTGTTGAGGAATTCACTAAGTAGGGGAGGGCTTTTCTATTGCTTTTCAATATTGTCAAAGAAGAGGGGGAGCCTACGGTTTTTCCTAAGGAGTTAGAGGAAGTTTTAGAGGAGTTTAGGGATGTGTTTCCCGAAGACTTGCCACCTGGTTTGCCACCTATTAGGGGATTGAACATCAAATAGACCTTGTTCCCTGGGCCGCTTTACCCAACAAGGCTACTTATAGGTGCAATCCACAAGAAACTAAGGAGATGCAACGCCAAATAGAGGAGTTGAAGGAGAGGGGTTATGTGAGGGAGAGTATGAGTCCTTGTGCTGTTCCTACACTTTTTGTTCCTACTAAGGATGGAACTTGGCGTATGTGTATTGATTCAAGGGCCGTGAACAACATTAACATAAAATACAGATTTCCAATTCCAAGATTGGATGATATGCTTGATGAATTACATGGTTACATTGTGTTTTCCAAAGTTGACCTTCGAAGTAGATATCATCAAATAAGAATGAGGGAGGGAGATGAGTGGAAAACAACTTTTAAAACGAAGTTGGGGTTGTATGAATGGCTTGTGATGCCATTTGGTTTGACTAATGCACCGAGTACTTTTATGAGGCTAATGAATGAGATGTTGAAGGCATTCATTGGTAAGTTTGTGGTGGTGTATTTAGATGATATTTTAGTGTATAGTAGGAGTGTGGAGGATCATTTACATCACTTGAGGGCTGTGTTTGGAGTGTTGAGGGAGAAGAAGCTTTATGGCAAGTTGGAGATGTGCTCGTTCCTTGTGCCTAGTGTTACTTTTTTTCGGTTATATTGTCTCCAAGGAGGGGGTGACTGTGGATCCTTCCAAGGTAGAGGCCATCAATATTTAGCCAACTCCAACTAATGTGACTGAGGTACGTGCTTTTCATGGGTTGGCATCTTTTTATAGAAGATTTATGAAGCATTTTAGTAGTGTTGTTGCTCCTATGACCGAATGCATCAAGAAAGGAAAGTTTGAGTGGAATGAAGCTGCTCAAGAAGCTTTTGAGACCGTGAAGAAATTATTGAGTGCCACACCTATTTTAGCCTTGCCTGATTTTCACAACCTTTTGAGGTTGAGTGTGATGCAAGTTGATTGGGGATAGGTGCTGTGTTGGTACAAAAGAAGAAGCCAATTGCTTATTTCAGTGAGAAGTTAGGAGGGGCTAGATTGAACTATTCGACATATGACAAGGAGTTCTATGCCATTGTGAGAGCATTAGACCATTGGAGTCATTATCTAAGGCCTAGCCATTTCATCCTACATTATGATCATGAGGCCTTGAAGCATATACATGAGCAGCAAAAGTTGAATCCACGCCATACTAAGTGGGTTGAATTCCTACAATCATTCCAATTTTATTCTAACTGCAAAGAGGGTAAGAACAATGTTTGTAGCTGATGCTTTATCGAGAAGATATACACTTCTTGGGGTGTTGAATTCGAGGTTGCTTGGGTTTGATCTCATCAAGGAGTATTACAAGGGGGATGTGGTTTTCGAACCTATCATAGAGGGGTGTTTGAAGGGTGCTATAGGGTCATATGTGTTGCAAGATGGGTTTCTTTTTAAGGGAAATCGGTTGTGCATTCTTAATTGCTCTACTAGGGAGTTACTTGTTAGGGAAGCTCATGGAGGAGGAATTGTTGGGCACTTTGGAATGAATAAGACACTAGCTTTCTTACAAGAATACTTTCATTGGCCGAAAATGCAAGGTGATGTGCAAGGGGTGTTAGCTAGGTGTGCAAGTTGTCAAAATGCTAAGAGTACATTCCATCATGGGGTGTATACTCCTTTGCCAGTTCCGAAGTTCCCATGGGATGATGTGTCCATGGATTTCATAGTGGGGCTGCCTAGGACACAAAGAGGAAAGGATTCCATCATGGTTGTTGTGGATAGGTTCTCAAAGATGTCTCATTTTATTCCATGCCACAAAACCGATGATGCTTCTAAAGTTGCTGCATTGTATTTTCAAGAAGTGGTGAGACTTCATGGTGTTCCAAAGACTATTGTGAGTGATAGGGATACCAAGTTTATGAGCTACCTTTGGAAGACTTTGTGGAAGTTGCTTGGGACAAAGTTGTGCTTTAGTACTTCTCATCATCCTCAAACTGATGGTCAAGCTGAGGTAACTAATGGAACTCTTGGTGCTTTGCTTAGGGGGTTGGTTAGTAAGAGTACTAAAGATTGGGATGTTAAACTGGCACATGCTGACTTTGTTTATAATCGTTCACCTACATATGCTACTAAACATTCTCCATTTGAGGTTGTTTATGGTGTGAATCTAAGGCTGCCATTGGACTTGATTCCTATTCCTAAGGGTGAGTATGTTCATGTTGATGCTAAAGCAAAAGCCGAGGCTATGTTGAAATTACATGCTCAAGTTCGTGCAAGAATAGAGAAAGTGAACGAGAGATATAAAGTGCTGGCCAATAAGAACCACAAGCAACATGTGTTCAAGGAAGGTGATCTAGTGTGGTTACATTTGAGAAAAGAAAGGTTTCCTAATATGCGCAAGATTGATATGATTTTCGAGGCTATTTTCGGACTCTTTTTGTGTTTTGTGCTTTTTGTGGACGAAAGTAATAAACAAGGGTATGAACAATTCAACTATCTCGGTATGAATTGAACTAGGTTTGAAGAATAAAGCTATCTCGGCTAAATTCAACGGTGTTATTTTGCTATCTCGGCAAAAACAACAATAATTCACAAGGAATCACAATTCTCAAATCAATTCTCTCTACTTTTTATTAAAGACTAGACATGTATTTATATAGGATGAGCAAACAACCTTGTCCTCCAAGCTATAATAGGACCGGATCTCCTAAGCAAGAAATAAGGAAACATTCCCCTTAAAACTAGCATAGAATCTCGCACAACTTAAGGAAACAAGTCTTTTAGGAAAGTTTTGCAAAACTTTCCATAAAACTTACAAAATCACACGCCTAAACCTAAACCTTATTACAACTCAGATTTTCGACTCTTATTACAATCGACTAAAAAATAAAAACAACTTAATCAACTAATTTAACTAACAAACATAATAAAAGACATATTTTTCGTTACATGTAAAACCTCTACTTTAAGAGTAAAGTAAAACCATGCAACAACCTAAGAAAGCAAATTAAAGATAGTCCGACTTGCATCATTCTCCCTCTCTTGAAAAAAAACTTGACCTCAAGTTTCTTCAAACCACTCCATGAAATCATCCATATGAATCGAATGGTCACCAACAAGATCACCAACGACAATATATTAAAGATTGAGCAATGATTAACAAACAACTCAATGTCTCTAGAACTTGCCTTCTTATGAAAAAGATTAAATCTTTTCTGCAAAATCAAATCTTTATAAACATGACATGGAAAAGATCCATTCTTTTCCTCTTCTTGAGCATCATCAACAAGAATCAAATCCTTATCATCATGGAAAATTGTAAAAATCAAATCTTCATCTTTGGAACAAGATAAAGTTTCAATCTTTTCGTCATCTTGAACAATGAAAACCAAATCTGAAATTTCTTCTTCTACAAGTGCAAGGAACATCTTCAAGATAACTATTAAGCTTTTCATCCAAATATTGATTCGAGTCATACATCAAATCCCACTTTGGTTGTAGTCGTAGTGATAATTCCTCATGAATTTCATCAGTTGTTAACTCATCATAAGAATAAAAACGACAATTCATAGTTGGTTTAATATAATGGAGAAACTGTCCAGAAAATTTCAATAAAAATCCGAGATTTAAAACGAAAGTAAACCAGCTCTAAATTTCATGAAATTTTGTCACAACATAGCCCTATATGTCTGGAACACTCGACCAAAATTTCATCAACAAATACCCAACCAATTGTTTGCAGTTTTAATTCTCTCAAAACTGGTCCTGAATAGTTCGGTTTTGATCAATTATACAAAACGTGCTCAATTAATTAGCAAACCTTCTTCAAAAATTATGAAACTTTCCAGTCTTCAACTAGACAAAAATTAGTCCAATTTTAAGCCAAGAAACTCTCAAAAATTAGTTGTATGCAAGGAGAACCAATTGCTCAAAGTTTACCTGATAACTGCTCGAATCTGTCAGGAATTTTTGTCAAACGTTTCTGCTTGCTGTGAATTCGTTACTGATCGGAATAACACGAAATTTAGACACGACAAACTTGAATATGTCTGCTTTCACCATACAAAATTTCAGCTTAATCTAAGGTAGGACGCACCTTCACGGGCCTCCACAACCTTACTGCTCTGATACCAACTGATATGATTTTCGAGGCTATTTTCGGACTCTTTTTGTGTTTTGTGCTTTTTGTGGACGAAAGTAATAAACAAGGGTATGAACAATTCAACTATCTCGGTATGAATTGAACTAGGTTTGAAGAATAAAGCTATCTCGGCTAAATTCAACGGTGTTATTTTGCTATCTCGGCAAAAACAACAATAATTCACAAGGAATCACAATTCTCAAATCAATTCTCTCTACTTTTTATTAAAGACTAGACATGTATTTATATAGGATGAGCAAACAACCTTGTCCTCCAAGCTATAATAGGACCGGATCTCCTAAGCAAGAAATAAGGAAACATTCCCCTTAAAACTAGCATAGAATCTCGCACAACTTAAGGAAACAAGTCTTTTAGGAAAGTTTTGCAAAACTTTCCATAAAACTTACAAAATCACACGCCTAAACCTAAACCTTATTACAACTCAGATTTTCGACTCTTATTACAATCGACTAAAAAATAAAAACAACTTAATCAACTAATTTAACTAACAAACATAATAAAAGACATATTTTTCGTTACATGTAAAACCTCTACTTTAAGAGTAAAGTAAAACCATGCAACAACCTAAGAAAGCAAATTAAAGATAGTCCGACTTGCATCATTGATATGATTTTCGAGGCTATTTTCGGACTCTTTTTGTGTTTTGTGCTTTTTGTGGACGAAAGTAATAAACAAGGGTATGAACAATTCAACTATCTCGGTATGAATTGAACTAGGTTTGAAGAATAAAGCTATCTCGGCTAAATTCAACGGTGTTATTTTGCTATCTCGGCAAAAACAACAATAATTCACAAGGAATCACAATTCTCAAATCAATTCTCTCTACTTTTTATTAAAGACTAGACATGTATTTATATAGGATGAGCAAACAACCTTGTCCTCCAAGCTATAATAGGACCGGATCTCCTAAGCAAGAAATAAGGAAACATTCCCCTTAAAACTAGCATAGAATCTCGCACAACTTAAGGAAACAAGTCTTTTAGGAAAGTTTTGCAAAACTTTCCATAAAACTTACAAAATCACACGCCTAAACCTAAACCTTATTACAACTCAGATTTTCGACTCTTATTACAATCGACTAAAAAATAAAAACAACTTAATCAACTAATTTAACTAACAAACATAATAAAAGACATATTTTTCGTTACATGTAAAACCTCTACTTTAAGAGTAAAGTAAAACCATGCAACAACCTAAGAAAACAAATAAAGATAGTTGACAAACAAATCCTAACAGAACTAGAATTTGTCCATCCATAACCATATCATACTCCCCCTCTTGAAAAAACTTGTCCTCAAGTTACATTTTCTTGAAAGCAAGGTACCAAGTCGGCAGAAGTCAAAGTAGCACATATTCCATTCCCAAGCAACACCTTGAATGTCTCGTAACCAAGCTTCTCTATGATCTCAAAGGGTCCTTCATCTAATGGCTCGTCATGCTTATGATTAACGTGCAACCTTTGAGCAGCAAGAGACAACCAAACTCGATCACCCTTAGCTAAATGTGTGCCTCGTTGCATTTGCAAAACATGAGCACGCCTCTCTTTCTTGTTTCGCGCGGATTCCAGCACTTCTTGTTGGCATGAACTCAAGCAAATGTGCGAGGAAGCCTCGGTCTTGTTGTGCGTGGGTTGTACCTTAGATGCTTGTGTGGCCGTAGGTAGGTGGGAGATGGCCCGACGAGGAGGTAAGGGTTGCAGCAACATACGTTTTGTCTCCTACCAGCACCGAATACGCATTGGTCTTACCATTATGAAGCACTTGACGATCACTTTGCCATGGCCTACCTAGCAGCAACGAACATGCATTCATAGGAATTGCGTCGCACCATAACTGATCCATATATTCACCCACACGAAAACCAACCAAAGCTTGTTTCTTTACCCATATTCCATCATCATTAAACCAGCTTAGCTTGTAAGGTTGAGGATGTGCACGCGTAGGAAGTTTCAAGGGATCAATGATAGATAATGCACACGCATTGGTACACGAACCACTGTCAATAATAAAAGAACAAACTTTACCATTAATTAAGCAATTTGAATGGAAAAGATTAGACCTTTGTTCATCGTTATGTTCAACATCTATGGTAGACAGCAAGCTACGCCTCAAGATCAATGTGCGTTCATTTTCCGGCTTACAAACTGGTTGTTGGTCCCAAAAAGAAGGATTTTCAACATCATCATCACAAGCATGAGATGACTCTTGGTTGGTGTGAGTGTCCTCAGCAAAATAAGCATCATACTCCTCTCTAGAAATCAAGATCTTATTAGGACAACTTCGAGCCACATGACCAATACCTTGACACCGAAAACAAACTGTTTTTCGTGCCTTATGAGTAGCATCTAGAGCAGTAGGTTGAGAAGTTTCACCACTTTCCTTCCCCTTGACCAAAGTTTCGGTCTTCACAAAAGAAACGGAAGTTTCGGTTTTTGGAGTGAAAGACACACGAGCACTCTTACTCTTAGCCTCCTTTTGCTGCCTTTCTACCTTACTTGCTAATTGACACAACTCATCAAATGTGTCATAAGTTTGCAGTTCAACAAGATTAGCAATAGGTGTGTTCAAACCAAACAAAAATTTAGCCATCTTTTGTTCCTCCTCTTCCTTACACCCACATGCCAAATATAACTTTTCAAATTCAATCACATATTCAGTCATAGACAGATGATTTTGTTGAAAAGAACTTAGTCTAAGGTACAACTCTTGCTTATAGGACTTAGGAACAAATCGTTTTCTCAATTTCAGTTTTAATGAACTCCAAGTTTTAATCTTTTCCTTCCCATCTCTCACTCTTTGGACTTGAAAAGATTCATACCAATCAGATGCATAATCATTAAATTTAAGTATAGCATGATTAAAACGTTGAGTATCATCCATACCTTTATGATCAAACATTCGGTCTACCCTCCTCTCCCAATTTAAGTAGGCTTGAGGATCCTTCAACCCATTAAACTCCGGTAGATCACTAATCTTGATCAACTCACTCCTGTTGGATCGTTCTCCTTTCTCTAAATTGAGTTTTGCAATCTCCTCATGAAGTTGTAGTATGTGCTTGGCATAATTTTCGCACCTAGATTCGTTTCTCTCCAACCTTTCAAGTAAAGCATCCAACTTGTCCATATCCGAACCCATCACAAACTGCCAGGAATTTTCGTCGGATGTCTACGCTCACTGTGTCTTCGTTACTGCGCGGAATAAGCTGAAATTTTTTCACACTGTAGCTCTGTATGTTAGCTTTCCAACGAACCAAGAAAATCACTATTTCGAGTTATAACGCGCCCTCACGCGCCGTTTTAGTGGCGCTGCTCTGATACCAACTGATATGATTTTCGAGGCTATTTTCGGACTCTTTTTGTGTTTTGTGCTTTTTGTGGACGAAAGTAATAAACAAGGGTATGAACAATTCAACTATCTCGGTATGAATTGAACTAGGTTTGAAGAATAAAGCTATCTCGGCTAAATTCAACGGTGTTATTTTGCTATCTCGGCAAAAACAACAATAATTCACAAGGAATCACAATTCTCAAATCAATTCTCTCTACTTTTTATTAAAGACTAGACATGTATTTATATAGGATGAGCAAACAACCTTGTCCTCCAAGCTATAATAGGACCGGATCTCCTAAGCAAGAAATAAGGAAACATTCCCCTTAAAACTAGCATAGAATCTCGCACAACTTAAGGAAACAAGTCTTTTAGGAAAGTTTTGCAAAACTTTCCATAAAACTTACAAAATCACACGCCTAAACCTAAACCTTATTACAACTCAGATTTTCGACTCTTATTACAATCGACTAAAAAATAAAAACAACTTAATCAACTAATTTAACTAACAAACATAATAAAAGACATATTTTTCGTTACATGTAAAACCTCTACTTTAAGAGTAAAGTAAAACCATGCAACAACCTAAGAAAACAAATAAAGATAGTTGACAAACAAATCCTAACAGAACTAGAATTTGTCCATCCATAACCATATCAGTGATCTAGTGTGGTTACATTTGAGAAAAGAAAGGTTTCCTAATATGCGCAAAAACAAGTTGATGCCACGCTCAGAAGGGGAGGATGATCCATTAGGGGATGCTCAATTATTGGCACTTGCTTCAAGGGTTCCTCAGGCCCGTTCGGCATCACTGTAAGTTTCCAGTTTTTGGTTTTATGAATATAAAAGTCATATGATATAATGGGATAATAAACTTAAAATTAATCATACTTATACTAAACATGTCAATTTTGAAAACTGACAACTAAAAACTGAAAACTACTTTTTCTGGTTTCCATATTTTGGTTTTTGGTTTTCTAAAAAACTGAAAACTGGAAACAAAAAACGATAACGAACGAGCCCTCAACTTGAATGGGGTTGTTTTTATGACTCATGTGTTGGATTTACTAACTCTATGGTGTTGGTGTGCATGGTCACATGCATGGGAGAAGGAGTAGCAAGTTAGGTGCATTGTGCTAGGCGTGCATGGTGCATGCTAGTTGAGTTCAACTAGAACTCTTTATATATTATTTGTTTTATGTTTTCTAATTTGATTTGTATTAGGAGTCATGGTTTTGCCTACGTTCTTAAACGATGGATTTTACATCATTCAATCTTATTTAGAGTTTGATTAGGATTAAGACTTAGGGACTTTTCCTAAGCAAGATAGGATTTTGTTTTCATATATATAGATTAAGTTGTAGTTCGAATTTTAGTCAGTAAATTATATTGAGTGTTTTGTTTTGTCGAATACATTGATTGTTCATCAAAATTCCTGAAAGTTTGTGATTAAATTCTTTATGCTTTCAAACCTTAGTTTCATTCCTTGGTGATTAAATTATGTATAGGAAACCTAAACTAAGTTCTATCCATCATTAGTTTCGGACTATTTTCATTGCATCAATCCATAACCCATCGATTGTTTCTTGTTACATAAACACGAATTCTGCACAAGTATTGAATCTTCTTAGATCAAATACATCATTTATCATCACTCATGCAGATAGATGTTAGTATTAAGCCACCCTATGCTACTTAAAAAGCAGCAATAGAAGAGGTGCAACAATTACCATAACAAACTCCACAAAAGCAATGTGAGTTGAATGATGATAATCTCCAAGGAAAAACTGCTGCTGCACTAGAACATGAAGAACTTCGGCGACTGCATCAATGGAGCAGCACTAATCACTGCAGCTTGGTGACGGCGGCACCGCCACTGTAGCACCAAAAACACCACGTCGAGAGGAATAACGTTCTTTTGTGGAAAGGACATTGATGTCAATAAATGCTGCCAAGTGAAGAGGCAACCATACATGCACACCATGACACACAGAGCAACAAGTTATGCTTAATCCTCACCCCTGTTAACTGATTTATATTGTCGTATTTCATTTCCAGCATCCAAAAGATCTAACACTAATTAGTAAAGTAGTGAAATGACTTAGCATACCTCAGTAAGCTGGTCATGCCACACAACTTTGGTCGAACCATTAGCACGCGCAACATCTGAAGTCCCTGAAACCCTCAACTTCAACAAGAGGTGGAGAAGAACAATTATAGTGCAATAATCTAGCAACATATCGATAGACAGCCAAATCCTGCACACTAGTAGAATAATTGTTTATTGCTGCGGTCATTAAGTGCCTTATTGCGGCGGTTTTCGCTGCGCAGCAATAAAGGGCGCAGCAATAGGTAATTAATATATTGCTGCGGTTTTAAACCGCAGCAATATTTGAACATATTGCTGCGGTTTCTAGCCAAAACCGCAGCAATATATTTATTTTTTATTAAAAACGTACAACATATTGCTGCGGTTTTGGCTAGAAACCGCAGCAATAGCTTGGCCTATTGCTGCGGTTATTGCCTAAAACCGCAGCAATAGGTCCTGGTACAGGTAAAAAAAATTTTTTTTTTTTTTTTGGAATTTCGTAATTAAATTTGAAAGATTAAAACCATGCAACTAACCCATCCACTATCTACCAAATTCGCAGACAAATTAAAGATTAAATAACATGAATTTCATTAATATATAAATCTAAAAAAACTAATTACATAAATAATACAAAAGATCAAAAAGTAAAATGAAAAGCAAAAATAACAAAACAACTATTACAACTTAATGACTAATTACAAAAATTATAATAAAAACAAAAAATAAGAAACTGATCTAAAAAAAAGAAAAAAATCAAAAAAAATCCTAAAACAAAAAAATCTAAAAAAATCAAAAAAAAAATCCTATGCTGCACACTTGAATCGATGCGAATACAAGCGTTAGAACTATGCTGCACAAATGATCAATGGTGACCCATATTAAAACTTTAGTTTGTTACAATAAAAGAAAACAAAGGCAAAAACAAACTCACCCAACCTTGTAAAGACTTAATTCACTAAATTCTGGTTTCCAGTAACGTTAGAACTATGCTGCACAAATGATCAATGGTTTCCAGTAATGTAAGAGGAATTTCCTTCCAACTCCAAAGATGACAAGTTGACAACTCCACTAGAGTCAAAGCTTGTCAAGGAGTCTGCAAATACCAAGGTAAAAGAGTTCAATTATATCGAACCAGATCTGAAAATGTGATTAAGGAAAAATGAATTGAAAGAGAGGAGAGAGAAAGAGAAAATACCAGATCTGATATCGAAATCAGTGCCGCCGGTGGCGAGTAGACCAGAAATGTTCGCCGGTTGCGGTTTGCTTGTGGAGCAACGATGCAGTAATGAAGATGAAGAACACCATCGAGCGACGAAGGACGCGAGCCACTAGCGACGAAGGACGTCGAGCCACGAGCAAAGGCGAGCCACGAGCAAAGGCGAGCCACGAGCGACGAACAGCAGCGACGAAGAGGGAAGTCCGGCGAAGTCCGGTGATGTCCGGCGAAGTCCCATTAGACTTCAGCGAATGAGAGAAGAGAGAGAGGAGAGAGAAGAGAGAGAGAGGAGAGAGAATAGTAAAACGGCTGATGAGTTGTTAAAAGAAAAGAGGAACAAAACCCTAATTGGGCCGCACAATTTTTTTTATACTTAAAACAGACCTATTCTTCTGCGGTTTTTAGTAGGAACCGCAAAGAATAGGTTTAAATTTTAATATAAAAAAAGTAATATTTTAATATCTGGCGCAGACATATTGCTGCGGTTTCTGGTAAAAACCGCAGCAATATGTCTGGTCAAAATGTCAACTTTTTTTCAAAAATTTTCCGTTGAAACCATATTGCTGCGGTTTTTGGCCGAAACCGCAGCAATATTTTTATTTTATATTTTACTTTTTCTTTTTACGTGATATATTGCTGCGTATGGGTAAAACCGCAGCAATACTACCGCAGCAATAAGCAATTATTCTACTAGTGGCATTTGTCCAAGAGACAACGGATTAACTTAAGATGTTTTCGAGAGCTCGAAAATAATCTAATCACAAATGTCATCGGGGCATCTAACACCACATGAGATAATAAAAGGCCATAAAAATAATATGTATCACGCAACGTAAGACACATCCACTCACTCACGCAATGGACATAAAAAGAATGTGTTACTCTAGGTAGCACGAAAACGGGTACGGGGACGGATACGAGTACAAGTACGGGGAAGGAAAACGGCAAAATCAATTTTTCAAAAAACGGGTGAAAGCATGGATTCCGCAAAAAAAAAAACTGGAAAAAATTACTTTCTTTTTAATCAGTCAAATTGTCAAAGTAAATCTAGAAAAATATTACTTGTACCTTTTTAACATTTATGTTTTCCTCGTCTAGTGGATAAGAAAAGCGGGCAAAAACATATTAAATGGTAATCACAAAACAAAAGAAAAAAAAAAGAATCTGAGTATAACTCTTCACATTCTCCTCGTGGGCCTTGGCCGTCCTACACATCATACTTGACACAAGAAATAGTAATAGTATTAGAATTAAATAATAACCTCAGTAGTCAGTACTAGACCACTATACCACTACCCTATTCCCTAGGAATACTTACCCTCTTATAGAAAAAATAAAGATGAAAAAATTAAAGAAAGTAAAGTATCAGAAAAGAAAAAGGTACGACACTTTCATGTTTGCATTGGTTTCCCAATTCATCTCTCTCATTCTCCCTTGTTGCCACTCGCTGCGTAACTTCACATATGAGATGATTGTCGGCAACCACTAGGTCAAGCAACATACTCATATCGTCGTGGCATTCAAAAGCCCCATAATCTCAGTGAATTAGATCGATAAGTACTTTCACCTTCAATATTCTGATCTGGGTTTCACTACTCGAACCCTTGATCAGAAAATTGATGGTCGTATCGTTCTTCTTTAGTGCAATTGGGCAAATTCATCGAAAATTTGAAGGTATGTAGAGAATTTGGTAACAAATCTAAACCTTTTTCCGATCTGTCTTCACTTTCTCTCTTTGGACACGGATACGCCGACGATTTTGCTTCAACCGTCCTCGAGACGCCCCCGTCAGGAATCCCTAGCCGTCCCCGGATGACTCACCGTCCCCATGATTTAGAGACGTGTCGGGGACGTATTTCCGGCATGCCCGTAGCATACCCGTGTTGTCCCCATCCCCGGTACGGGAAACGGCACCCTGGAGAAATACATGTGCTTCATAGGTCTTACTAAATGACTCACATGGGCAAGATGAAGAAAAATGAACTACACCTACTCAGTACTCACACTATAAAAGTATAGATAGGGGATTGTAGGATGCATCACTAAAGTTTAATTGAACATTATATACCTATTAGAAATTTGGGTGATGGATTCTACTGTCTAGACACCAACTGCTTTGGCAACATCAATAGGTTGTAGGCAGATAAATGCTCAAATTTCACACCACATTCTCTTTCAATATTATCATCACTGCCCTTCTTTGGATCATAAAGCATCACATCAATTCCATTGTAACTTGTGAAGTACCAGTCCTTGGATAAGTTCAGCGACAACAATTAAATTAAGTACCAATCCTCGGATAAGTATAGTGACAACAATTAGAAATTGTAGGAATATCAGATACCATCTCTGCCTCTCCGACCTGAACAATGAATGTAGGCTTCAACATCATGTGGAGGCTCACACAAAACCCCCGAAAGAGCTGTAATGATAGACATGTTAAGCTTAGAAAAGGTTTTGCCCAAAGAAAATACAAAAAAAAAAATTTGAGAGGCCAATCTTAACAGCCACATTCCACGACCAGTAAAAGCAGAAAACTCACCAGGATAATCAACTGCACACCTCTTGTTGCTATGTTAGTTGCTACTAATGTCATGAATTTTCCAGATCTAAATCCTTTGAGGGTGACCTGAAATTTCACTAAAAAGATTAGTGATGTCCTTGAATGTTTCACTAAAAAGAAATACCATACATAGTTCCATCTCATTTATAAATTAATAATTGTCGCATAAAGTGTGTTCAAACTAAAGAATCTGATTCGACATTATACCCTGATGCATATGCAGTTGACGTGATCCCAAAATTAATTATAAGTTTGTTTAATTACTGGGTTTGGTTAATCTTGAGGATTATTAAGATCTTCAAGGGCTTAATTTGCTCTAATACAGGTGGTGATGAGCAAGAGGAAGCAACGGTCCAAAGCTTAGGAACAAGAAGCATTCGTATTCCGAAGCTAAATTCTTTTTGTAATGAAATGAAATAGTGTTTTAATCTCATTTAATCCTTTTTATTTTGGTTAAGTAAGATTAATTAGGTTTAATTAGAGCTAAGTATCCTAGAGTACTAGTTAAACAAGCTTAAGTAAGTTAGCTGGTCTTTGTTGTAACAATTGTAACGTTTTTTTTCTTAAGGTGCTTAGTCACCTATGTGCTTAAGTGGCCGCTTACCAAGCATGAGGGAGTTGCTTGGTAAAGAGCCACTCAAAAGCTTTCCTAAGCTTGAAGAAAGAAGAAAAGTCCACAAACGCTGCTGAAGTAGCGTGTGAAAGCCAGAAGAAGAAATGAGTGTGCAACTGCCATTTCTCCACATTTTGGGACGTGTGACCTATGGATGGAAAGCTCTTCAAGTGTAGGAAACCCTACCATTGGTTTCTTGGACTTTTGATCAGCTAATCATGAGATATTTGCAGAAAGATGGAGAACGGTCTAAAAATCGGATTTCATCAACTCTTTCTAACTTGAGCTTATTTTAATAGTTTTTCTAGATCTTTTTTAGCTGAGATATTTTGGCATGTTGTAGTATAATTAGTTAGATACTTGCTTGTTAAATTTCAGCTTTGATTAATGAATAACGTGAGAGTTCTCTCAAATTGAAAACAAGTGTGTTTTTCTGTCCAAAACCGGGTTTGGTTTTGTATGCCTAAAATCTTAGTTGTTTGCTTGTCATCCATTGAGGTGAGAGCTAAGATTGTGAAGTAGGTCGTAAAACAAGTTGTTCCACCTTGTTTTAGCCTTGAGTGGTGGTTATTTGGTTTGTGAAAGTGGTGGTTATTTGTCATAGACAAGCCGAGTTTGTTATCTTTAGTTCTTTTTAGACCAATTCTTAACTTCTCTTAACTAATGCTCTCATGTGCTTAATCCATATGTTTCATTTGGTATCAGAGCCATAGGTTGGCTGAGAGCATTCTTAAACACCTAAACACATCCTTAAAACACATTCCAAAAGCCTAAACACATATTCTAAACACATAGCCACAAAGCACTAAAACCGAAATCCCTAAAACACTATTTTTTCTGTCCACACTTTCTATCACCCTAAACTTTGGTTTTCCTTTGTTAATTCTTCATGGAATAACAAGGAGAAAGTTAGTTTAAAAGGGGGATGAGTGTTCACGAAGCTAGAGTAGTTGGAGTAGAAAAAAAAGTGGAGTAATTAGCTGAATAAATTAGCTCGGTTTTAGATTTTTTAAGAGATGTACAAGGTAATAGGCGTGTAAGAGGAGAAGGTGCAGTAGGGTGAGAGAGCTAGTTATGCTACTTCTAGTGGTGATGACTATGAAGAAGGAAGGAGAAGAAGAACAACTAGAGTTAAAGACGAGTTTAAAGACCTTAAACTAGAAGTTCCTGAGTTTGATGGCAACTTAAATCCAAATTTATTCTTAGAATGGGTAACTAGATGTGAGAGGATTTTTTGAACTTAAGGGGTATGATGACATCAAATCCTTTAAGGTGGCAGTAGTGAAGTTGAAAGGTTATGCTTCTATATGGTGGGAAAACGTGATTCTCCTAAGAGCTAGGAAAAGAAAACCGAAAGTAAGTAGTTGGGAGAAGCTAAAGAAGCTAATGAGAAAAAGATTTTTACCTTCTTGTTATACCTTATATTTGTATAATCAATTGGCAGAGTTGGAGCAAAGTACTATGGGGTAGAAATTTATATCCATGAATTTGAAAAGTTGTTATTAAAGCTGGATATACAAGAAGAGAAGGAGCAAACCATGGCTAGATTCCTAGGTGGGTTAGAAAGGAGTATAGCTACGAAGTTGGAGTTGCAACCTTACTCTACTTTGGATGAACTTTTAGGTTAGCCATCAAGGTGGAGAAGCACTTGAAGAGAAAGAAGAAGATGGCGTGGAGAGATAACAAAGAGGAAGGCTCATCTTACACTCCACAAGATGAACCAGCAAAGGCCGAAAGCCAATGCCAAAAGAAGCTCACAAAGAAGGAGGATGTCAAGTGCTACAAATGCCAAGGCTATGGCCATTATGCAACTGAATGTCCTAACAAGAGAGTCATGACTCTTGTAGATATTCAAGCCATAGAAGAAGAAACATCCAAGCAACAAGAAGAAGAAGAGCAGGTGGACGAAGAGAACGCTCAACAAGAAGTGGTGATTGAACCATTCCAAGAAGGTCCAACACTCATAACAAGAAGGTTACTCCATGAAGAGGGATGCTCGAAAGGCCTCACGAAAAGGGAGCAGATTTTCAAGTCAAGCTGTGAAGTGGGAGGCAAGAAATGTTCACTTGTGATAGATAGTGGGAGTTGCGCTAATCTAGTGTCCCTAAACATGGTTAACGAGATTAAGCTTCCATTGATGCAGCATCCAAAACCCTACCTTCTTCAATGGGTTAATAATGAAACTTCAATTGAAATTTCTAACCAAGCACTAATTTGTTTTTCTTTTGGCGCCTATTATGAAGATAAAGTACTTTGTGATGTGTTACCCATGGAGGCGTGTGAAATCTTATTAGGAAGGCCTTGGACGTATGATAGGCGAGTGCAACATGAAGGTTATGAAAATACTTATAGCCTAGAAACAAACCTTCAATCCCTTACACTCGAACCGTCCACTTTAAAACCAAAATCCACCGAAATTACTGAGCCACATGAAAACAAACCGAGTGCAAACCATATACCATTAAAAGAAAAGAGTGAAAGAAAGAAAAACCAAGAAAGAATCCAAGAAGGGGAGTGCACTAACAAAAAATTTCATGTTTCAGGTACAAAAGAGAAGAAGAAGATTCGAGGACGAGTCTTACTTCAAGAAGGGGAGAATGATGCATATGCATCTGACCTGATCCTAAAATTAATCATAAGTTTGTTTAATTTATGGGTTTGGTTAATCTTGAGGATTAATAAGATCTTCAAGGGCTTAATTTGCTCTAATCCAGGTGGTGATGAGCAAGAGCAAGCAATGGTCCAAGGCTTAGGAACAAGAAGCATTTGTATTCCGAAGCTAACTTCTTTTTGTAATGAAATTAAGTAGTGTTTTAATCTCACTTAAACCTTTTCAGTTTGGTTAAGTAAGATTAATTAGGTTAATTTAGAGCTAAGTATCCTAGAGTACTAGTTAAACAAGCTTAAGTAAGTTAGCTGGTTTTTCTTGTAACAATTGTAACATTTTTTTCTTAAGCTTTTCTTAAGGTGCTTAGTCATCCACGTGCTTAACCTAGTTGATTACCAAGCATGAGGCAGTTGCATGGTAAAGAGCCACTCAAAAGCTTTCCTAAGCTTGAAGAAAGAAGAAAAGTCCACAAACGCTACTGAAGTAGCGTGTGAAAGCCAGAAGAAGAAATGAGTGTGCAGCAGCCATTTCTCCATATTTTGGGACGTGTGACCTATGGATGGAAAGCTCTTCAATTGTAGGAAATCCTCTCATTAGTTTCTTGGACTTTTGATTAGCTAATCATGAGATATTTGTAGAAAGATGGACAAAGGTCTTAAAATCGAATTTCAGCGACTCTTTCTACTTTTAGCTTATTTTAATAGTATTTGTAGATCTTTTTAGCTGAGATCTTTTGGTCCGTTGTAGTATAAGTAGTTACTACTTGCTTGTAAAATTTTAGCTTTGATTGATGAAAAACGGGAGAGTTCTCTCAAATTGAAAACAAGTGTGTTTTCTGTCCAAAACCGGGTTTGGTTTTGTATTCCTAAAATCTTTGTTGTTTGCTTGTCATCCATTGAGGTGAGATCTAGCTTGTGAAGTAGGTTGTAAAACAAGTTGTTCCACCTTGTTTTAGCCTTGAGTGGTGGTTATTTGGGTTGTGAAAGTGGTGGTTGTTTGTCATAGACAAACCGGGTTTTGTTATCTTTAGTTCTTTTAGACCGATTCTTAACTTCTCTTAACTAATGCTCTCATGTGCTTAATCCGTATGTATCATACCTTCTCCCAAAGATTCATTTTTTTGCTGCATTGTCCCTGTGTTACTACTGACATGCAAATCTTGGATTCTGAACCATTCCTTCCAAGTAGCTTAGTCTCTAAGTGCTAGATCAATTAAAGCGGGAAACTAGGTAGGTCCGCAAGTGAATGAAAATGGCCTATTGTGCAAGTCACCGAGAAAATTTTACAAAGGACCCCCAATGATTGTGAAGAATGAAATTATCTATGAATCTAGACCCAAAAGGCTGCAATATAACAATAAATTTGAAACCCGACACCACAATATCGCACTATTTTAGGTAAGTATATTTTTGGGGGACATCCTAATCTAGTAATTTTGTTTAAGGAGCATGATACCGAGAAAAATGTTATGAATTAGTCCAACTAGTAATATATAGATCAATCATCAAGAGCACTCATATCCTTTGTTTGAGGGTGAAACTGGGAGAAAGAGGATTGGTGCAAAGAAGTAAACATATTAGACAAGGTTCACTTATCCTACTAATCAACATTAGAATATACCCAAGAATAGTTTATAAAGCGATATCTCAACAATACCTTAACACGACCAGGTGTTCCCACAACAATATCAACACCTCTTTTCAAGCAAGTTCTCTGAGACTGGAAGAGTGCTCCGCCATAAACACAGCAATATGGAGCCTAATTGAGTTTCCATAAGCTTGGAAATCAGCATACACCAACATACACACCAAGAAATTAAAATAACGAATACAAAAGAAGGCATATCTTCAATATGTAACTCCATTTAACAATAATGGGGAAATCAGGAATGGATCGTTTATGTTGAACATAGTACTTGAGTTGCCAATTCTCTGGTGGGTAAGAGAACCATCAAACTAGGTAATATTGGTGCACCCATTTACTAGAATCTCCAATATTGGCAACACAAAAGCAAGTGTCTTACCTTGCATTAGGACAAAGCATTGTAGTTCAACATAAATAAAATGAAATGCAAAAATCTTAGAATGAATAAGAAAATGCTTTATGAACACATGTGCCAAGCAAGCCAAGACTTCAAGATACAGTGCTGATTATTTATCGTACTGGCTTAAGAAAAAATTATCGCTAGAAACTCATAATAATAGAAAAAAACTTTCCTGCCACCATTAATAACTACCTTATGTAACAGATTAGACAACATTAGCACCATATCTCAATACTATATTAAACTAGATAATGAGCTCTGGCAATGCCCATGTATAAATATTAGTTGACCGTTATGGCCTTATTGATAGAGTAGCAAACATCGCGAGTTCAAATCAACGAGGGAGAGACGAGAGCGTTACCGGGGAGGATATAATACCTTCACAATGTCTTTTAATTATTCCCTCCATCTCATAATATAGTTTCTTCTAATATCTACGTATACATATATTCAGTTACCAATCCATTTCATAAAACAAAATATTCCAACAATCGATAAATCAAAGTGTTTGCAATGTAGTCCCAGATGAGCCCTAAGTTAGGATCACTCAACCAAAAAAAATAAATCCTATTAACTTTGTAAAGAAAAAAAAACTAAACTTCGCAAACAAAAAAAATATCAACCACCAATATCAAGAACAATCAAAACAAACCTAGCAGAGTTGGCTCCGGATTGAATTATTCCCCATGTGAATTCAAAACCTTGCCATCCTCGTGAAGTTTATCTCTCCAGTTCGCGCACAAGCGACAAAATCACAATCATCAATAACAATATCAAAGGCCATAGCTTGAATAGGAAACAACGCCTAAATCCCTTTCAAAATCAAAGTATCTTTCAACGGCTTCGAAATATGAAAATTCGAAAGTGAATTAGGGTTTTCCGCTTCTTCTTCTTCCTGTGCCTCATCCATTAATTTAGGCATTTTAGGCATCAAATAAACAACAAGTTCAACTAATTCAGAGTTTCTTCTTCTCCTTTTCCCCTTCTTTATCTGTCTTTTTACTGCTCTTGATTTTCTTATCGAGTTTAGGGTTTCATGCTTCGTGCTCTTGATTTTCTTCTCAGATCTAGGGTTTCATGCTTGTATTTCTTTGATTGGCCAATGCTTTCTCTCTCTTCGATTAGTCAATTAGATTAAACACTAGAATTAAAGCCAAACCTAAAGGAGTTTGGGAAGTTAATTGAAGAAACAACGAGGTCGACGCCCTGTGATTCAACCTATTGAACTGCGGCAGACTTGAGCGGGGGAGGGAGAGACGACGAAGGGAGGGAGCGAAGGTTTCAATTCAAATAGGGTCCAATTCGGAGAGCGGGGGACTAAGTGAGGGAAACCAATAAAGAGAGGGAAGGAGAAGGACTGATGAGGGTCAAAAATTATTTTAGTACCGTAGTACTTACAGGTGCGAAGTTTCATGAATTGTGAAAGAGGGTTCAAATGCTCGCGTTGATTAATCGAAGCACTTATTCACAAATGCTTGGGATGATTAGTTAACCGGAGCATTTGACATCTAATGCTCTGGTTGAAAAATCAACCCGAGCATTTGACATCTAGTGCTCCGGGTTGAAAAATCAACCCGAGCATTTGTGATTTTTTCTATGAATATATTAACAAATGCTCGGGTTGATTAGTCAAGCGGAGCATTTGATAAGTTGCAAAAGCAGTTTTACCACTAGTGAAAGATCATGTACTATCTTCGTGTACTTCAATTCTTGAAGCTTCCATTGAATCAATAATTCAATACTTTGTCTTTTCCTCGAACATCTTCGAGAGGGTCTCCTAGCTTCAAGTCTTGGAATGAACATGTTTGCCACACAAGAAACATCATAGCATAGCAAATAGTTCTTGGTCAGTTTCAAGATATAGTCGAGAACAAGTTAGTTTCTCAATCAGTTTCCTTACAACTCATAAACACTTGTAAGAACAATTGTTCCCTACAAACTGTTTATCATTATTCAAAACCTGTTTCCTCTTACGGATCCCGAGCCGAACCAGCTAGTTGTTCTCCAAAGAAACTCGTGCTTTCCAATGATATCTCCTTGCTCAACCTTGCAAGCTTAGAAGACATGTTAAACTCGTCAAAAATCATATGAACACTTTCCTCAACAACGAGGTCGTCTTATTGAACATCTTGTATGCTTTACTATGAGAAGTGTATCCAAGAAAGATTGTGTCATCACTCCTAGGGTCGAACTCATCGAGCCGGTTCTTCTCATTATTATGCACAAAACACTTTCATCCAAAGATACAAAAGTGTGCAATATTGGGTTTTCTACCCTTTAAGAGTTCATATGGGGTCTTATTCAATTTAAGTCTAATAAGAGAATAATTTAAGATATAGCATGTTGTGTTCAGAGCTTCTCCCCAAAAACTCTTAGGAAGACCACTTTCAATAAGCATCGTCCTCGTCACTATCTCCTATTCTTTCTTTCTACAACACCATTTTGCTGTGGTGCTCTAGGGGCAGAGAAGTTATAACTCACTCCATGCTCTTTACAAAAATCAATAATGCTCGAATTATCAAACTCAGTGCCATGATCAGATCTTACCGCAACCAGCTGATGATTTAGTTGGTTCTGTACTTGCTTCACTAATGTAACAAACTCGTTATAAGTCTCATCCTTTGAATGTAAGAAAATAGCCCCTGTAACCCTAGAAAAATCATCAACCATAACATAAACAAACCTGTGACTATTTTAACTTTGCACATGCATGGGACCACATAAATCAATATGCACAAGTTCGAAGGGTCTGCTGGTACTCATGAAACTTTTTGGCTTAAAGGAGGATTTTACATGTTTCCCTTTGGCACATTCTGAACAAACTTTGTCAATCTCGTACTTAATATTTGGAAGCCAAATCACTAAGTCACGAGATTTAAGTTTATTCAAAAGTGTTAACCTAACATGTCCAAACCTCTTATACCAAACCCACTGATTTGACTTGGAAATAACACTTTAACAAATGGACTTGTTCTTCATAATTTTATCCAGTAAAGTGATATAAATATCATCTTTCTTGGTTCCCTAAAAGACAAGTTCACTTGTTTGTGAATTAACTATATGACAAAGGTTAGCTTGAAACGCAACTCGATTGCCTTTATAACATAGTTGGGAAATGCTCAATATATTATAATGCAACCCATCAACATAATACACATCATCAATAGCTTATGAAAATGACTTACCAACTTTACCTATACCAACAATTTTTACTATTTTCTCCAAATGTAACACTTCCACCATCATAGGGTGTGAGTGAGAGAAATTACTTCTTATCCCCGGACATGTGTCTTGAGCAACCACTATGCAAATACCCAAAGGTACTACCTCTCACTTTAGCCTGTAAAAAACAATCAAACATTAGATTTAGGAACCCAAACTTTCTTGGGACTTTTCCACAAACAATTGACTCTAGGTGGTCCTTCCTCACTTAGACCTCGCTTAACATGTTTGTTGTTTCTTTCCACACTCTTCTTCTTAGCTGACAATAGAAAATCTTATGTCCATTCCGGATACGAAATCGCTTGCTAATTCCGAAATTCTACTAAGTACTACTCTCAATCACAACAAGGGAGAGATTCACGGTTTAAAGATTAGTACTAGTTTAATTATGTTGAGCAACGAAGGAAAGGAAGTTAATTAAGCTAGTTAGTTTAATTAACGTTTTTGTAATTTTCGGTTTTTGTAAACCCGGGATTATTTTGTTTAGCGTAAGTGCAAATTGGACGAACCATGCTTGGGGTTGCGAATCACACTTGGGACGTGTGAAAAAGGGGGTTCTTGAAGATCTTTTGAAGCTTCCCTTGCAAGCTAAGAGAAGCCCCCCACTTGGTGATGAAAACCGGCCCTCCTTGCCCCAAAGTCAACAAAACACACAACAACACTATTCCTTCTTACATCTTTGTTGGATTAAGAGATCTTTGTTGTTTAATTGCTTTGTTTAATCACTTTGGTACTTAGATCTTTTTGAGATTGATTAAGCTTGTAATATATATGTAATGGTGAACATAAATGAAAGTTAGTTTTTAGTTTTGATTTAAACTTTGTGTTTATTCGGTTTTTTTGGAGATTGAAAAATCCGAAATTCCTCTTGCGATTAAGAAGTGATCTTAATTTCGAAACCCTTGAGTTAAGTGAGTTAAACTTAATTTAAGAGAGAGTTAATATAATTAGTGAGTTAAAACTAATTAAATCCACTCTCAAAAACCTCCTAAATCAGTTTCTAAGTAAGAAAAACTTCAAAACCGATTTAGAATCCTTAAGCATAAATAAGTGAGTAAAGCTTATCGAGCTTAGGTAACATTTTCATATACGATTTCGTATCAAGTGGTATCAAGAGCTGAGTTCTGAAATGGACGATGAAATGAATGATGGTCCTACGAAAAGAGTCATGACTATAAGGGACGTAGAGGAGATAGACGAATTGGAGAGGATATACCTCTTAGAAAAGCAACATGATAAATCCGATTTAGGTAACGAAAGTGATGAGGACGTGTGTAATCCCGTAAATGGAGGGTGAAATGTTGGTTCTTAGGAGATCCTTGTACTCTAATGTCGTGGCTGAAAATGAGGAACAAAGAGAAACCATTTTTCATTCGAAATGCTTAGTGAATAAGAAGCTATGCACGTTAATCATTGATGGTGGTAGTTGTACAAATGTAGCTTCAACTGAACTTGTAGAGAAGTTAGCATTACCTACTACTAAACATCCACATCCTTATAAACTGAAATGGTTAGATGATGATAGTGAAGTAAGGGTGAAGAATAGAGTTTTAATCACGTTTTCCATTGGAAATTATGAAGATGAAATTCTATGTGATGTAATTCCTATGACTGCGTGCCATATTCTACTTGGTAGACCGTGGCAATTTGATCGAAAAGTAATGCATGATGGTTGTTCGAATGTGTATAAGGTAAACAAGAATGGCAAAACCAAAACCTTATTACCATTGCCCCCTTCAAAAATACGAGACACAACACCTAAGCCAAAAAAGAACCTCGTGAGTGGTAGTGTGTTTTTAGGGAGAAAAAGATTCGAGAGGGAGTTGGGAACAAATCAGGTCGTGTATGTTCTAGTTGCTAAGGAGGTGAACGAGGGAATGGAAGTTGAAGATTCAAATTTGAGGGAGTTATTGGAGGGATTTGGAGACGTGTTTCCTAATGACCTACCAAATGGCCTACCCCCTAAACGTGGAATTGAGCATCAAATTGATCTCATTCCCGGAGCACCACTCCCAAATAAACCTTCCTATAGATGCAATCCCAAAGAAAGTGAGGAGTTACAAAGCCAAATCAGTGAATTGATGAAGAAAGGCTACGTGAGAGAGAGTAAAAGTCCCTGTGCTGTTCCGGCTTTACTTGTGCCAAAAAAAGACGGAACATGGAGGATGTGTATTGATAGCCGTGCTGTGAACAATATAACCATCAAATACAGATTTCCCATCCCTAGGTTAGATGACATGTTAGATGAGTTAAGTGGATCCAATTTGTTTTCGAAAATTGATTTGAGAAGTGGATACCACCAAATATGCAAGAGAGAGGGAGATGAGTGGAAGACGGCTTTCAAAACGAAGTATGGGTTGTATGAATGGCTGGTTATGCCATTTGGTCTCACAAATGCCCCTAGTACGTTCATGAGATTGATGAATGAAGTACTTAGGCCGTTTTTGGGAAAATTCGTGGTTGTGTATTTGGATGATATTCTTGTCTACAGTGCTAACAAGGAGGATCATTTAGATCATTTGCAACAATTGTTCGAAGTTCTAAAAGAGCAAAAACCGTATGGAAAGCTTGAAAAGTGCACGTTTATGCAGAGGGAGATTGGCTTCCTTGGTTTCATCATTTCTGATGAAGGGGTGAAGGTGGATCCATCCAAAGTAGAAGCAATTTCTTCTTGGCCGGTTCCCACAACTATCACCGAGGTGAGATCTTTTCATGGTTTAGCTTCTTTTTATAGGAGGTTTATAAATAATTTCAGCACTTTATTAGCTCCTATAACTGAATGCACTAAACATGGAAAATTTGTATGGAGTGACGCAGCTCAAAAGGCGTTTGAACTTGTAAAGGAGAAAATGTGTAAAACGCCTATCCTAGCTTTACCTGATTTTGCAAAACCATTTGAAGTTGAGTGTGATGCAAGTGGAACGGGTATTGGGGCTGTTTTTAATTCAATGTGGCAAACCTATTGCTTATTTTAGCGAGAAACTAAATCGAGCCAAGTTGAATTATTCCACGTATGATAAAGAGTTTTATGCCATGGTTAGAGCTCTTAATCATTGGAGTCACTATTTACGACCACAAGCTTTTGTTCTCCACTACGATCATGAATCGTTGAAATATATTCATGGCCAACATAAGCTTAGTGCTCGTCATGCTAAATGGGTAGAATTCTTACAATCTTTCAATTTTGTTGCCAAGTATAAGGCCGGAAAAGCCAACATTGTAGCCGATGCTTTATCACGGAGACACGTATTGCTTAACCGATACAAGTCAAGGTCAAGGTCAAGCTCCAAATGATCCGATTTGTTTAGTCCTTGAAGTGTTCGGGTTCAATTTAAATTCAAACTCCTCATTTGTGTCATTTCTTAAGTGGGACGATGATTCCATTGATGAAGCATGAAGATGACACCATTTCTAGAGTCTTAGTTATTTTAATTAAGTCTTTATAATTCAGCACAAAGGTCCGAAATTCAGTTGCCTTATTTCGGATCCTTAGGCGTGTCTTAGGCGTGTGTTTAGGCTCCTTGTGTTCCAAGGTTGCAAGTTGTCATTGAGTTGTAATATTCCTTGCCTTATTTCTTGGTTTCCTTAAGTGTGTTAGGCGTGTGAGGAGGATTGGGGCTGATTTGGTTGTTTCCTTAAATACTCCTTTATTTTCTCCTAGAATCAAGGGATTAGGATGTAAGGAGTTTAGGAATGTTTCCTTATTTCTTTGTGCTGATTTTCGGCCCTTGTTAGTCCTTGGAGGACAAGTTTAGTTTGTTATAAATAATAGTTCCATGCTATCATTCAAGGCATGTGAGATTTACCTAAAACCTTTGTTATTGAATTTAATTGTGTGATCAATTACTTTCGACCATTGAGTAATTTTCAGGAGTGATTATTTACTTAGTGTTTAATCTACTTTATTCCAGGAGTGGTGTAAGTGAGATTAAGAGTTAATTAAAATATTCAGGAGTGATTATTTTAATTATCATATCCAGGTGACTTAATCATAATTTTCGGACTTCTTTAATTCATTCACTCTTCGAAGTTCGAACCTTGGTGTCGGATTTCCTTGGTTGCTCTTCAACTTGGACGTGCAATCATATCAGTTGGTATCAGATTTTTCCAGGAGGGTGAGGATAGAAGGGATTCTTCTTTCATTGGTAAGTGCTTCTTCTTTGTCGATCCTTTGTTGGGGATTTGTGTGTGGTTGTGGCTTGCTATTTTTTTCTGTGACGTAGCATCTTAATTGGGTTATAATGTCGGAATTGGCTGAACTAAAAGCTCTTATTGAGAAACTCTTTAACACTCAAAATGAGGAAAGGGAAGAACGGAAAAGATTAACAGCAGCTCATAACATTCTTGCGGGTAAAGTGAACAATAAAAACGACCCTAATCATGTTGACTATGAATCTGATGTTGAAGAGGTTAAAATTGTTAAACCAACTTATGATAATGATAGGGGGATTAAACTAGATGACTTTACTGGTGATTCTAGTCCTGAGGATTTACTTGAATGGATTCGTCAACTTGAGAAAATTTGTGATTATAAGGGGTTTGATGATGAGAAACGTTTTAAAATTGCTACCATTAGACTAACTAAGTATGCTGGAATTTGGTTAGAAAGTCTAAAGGCAAAAAGGGCGAGACTTGGGAAACCTAAGCTGAAAAGTTGGACTAAGCTTAAAAGGAAATTGCATGAGAAGTTTGTTCCAAGTGATTTTATTCAACGACAATATATGAGAAAAAATTCTTTGACTCAAGATGTGTCGAGTGTGCATGATTATATGGTTGAATTTGACAAGTTGTGTTTGATTTGTGATGTTGAGGAGGTCGAACAAGAGAAAATTGCTAGGTTTGTTAATGGACTTAATAAATCTATTGCTAGAAAGGTTGATGTGTCGAATTATAGTACTTTTGATGATGTGTGTCGATTGGCTTTAAAATTTGAAAGGCATGAATTAGAGGAAAAGAAACCATATGGGGGAAAATTCAGTCATAATAAGGCCAACTCTTCTTCTTCTTCTTCTTTCGTCCCTTCTTCTTCTTCTAACTCTTCTAAAACCTTTGAGAAAAAAGATAATCCTTCTAAGGGGGAACAAAAGGGAGACCGTCCTAAATTGGTGATTCCTAAAGAAAAATGGGATGAAACTAGAAAGTGTTTCAAGTGTCAAGGGAGGGGACACATTGCTAGTAATTGTCCATCTAGGAAGACCTTAACGATGAGACAATACATGGAAATTGAGGAGGAAGAAAGAACGTATAACATTGTGTGTGAAAAGGAGGAAGAATGTGAAAGTGATGATCATGAGATTGCATATGCCGAAGATGAGTCTAGGATGCTTGGGGTTATTAGGAGAACTTTGCATGTTGATCATTCTCCTAACCATGATCAAAGAGAAAACTTGTTTCATACTAGATGTCGAATTGGTGAGTCTACATGTAATGTGATTATTGACAGTGGTTCATGTACGAATGTGGTTGCTTCTAATGTGGTTTCTAAGTTGAATTTGATTGTTAGAGACCATCCACATCCTTATAAGTTGAGTTGGTTGGATGACAAAACGGGTTTGTTGGTGAAAAAGCAAGCTCTTGTATCGTTTTCTATTGGGGGTTACAAAGATGAGTTGTGGGGAGATGTTCTACCTATGAGTGCTTGTCATCTTCTTCTTGGTAGACCTTGGCAATATGATCGAAAAGTTGTTCATGAAGGGGAAACAAATGTGTACACGGTTTTGATGGGTTCTAAAAAGATTCGGTTGGTACCTTTGTCTCCTAGTTCCATGGCACCCAAGAAGGTGGTTGAAGGGAAACAAAACTTGTTTCTTTCGGCCAAAGAGTTCGAGAAAGAGGTAGAGTTGGAAGGAAATTGTTATGTTTTATATGTTAAACTTGCTTTGACTAATGGTGTTTCTTCTAGTAGTCCGAAACTTGCAGCTCTATTGGATGAATTTTGTGATGTGTTTCCGGAGGAATTGCCTCAAGGATTACCACCATTGAGAGGCATTGAACATGCCATTGATCTTGTGCCAGCGCACCTTTGCCAAATAAGCCGGCATATAGATGTGATCCCGTAGCTTCTAAGGAGCTACAAAAGCAAATTGAAGAGTTGATTGACCGAGGCTATGTAAGAGAAAGCATGAGTCCATGTGCCGTTCCCGCTTTGCTTGTTCCTAAGAAAGATGGTACTTGGAGGATGTGTATTGATAGTAGAGCCACAACAACATTACAATCAAGTATCGTTTTCCTATGCCTAGATTGGAGGACATGCTTGATGAGCTACATGGAGCTTCGATTTTTTCGAAGATTGATTTGAGGAGTGGTTATCATCAAATGAGAATTCGGGAAGGAGATGAATGGAAAATCGCTTTCAAGACCAAACAAGGTCTATATGAGTGGATGGTGATGCCCTTTGGTCTTTGCAATGCTCCTAGTTCATTTATGAGACTTATGAATGAGGTACTACGTCCCTTTCTTAACAAGTTTATTGTTGTCTATTTAGATGATATTCTTGTATATAGTACTAGTGTTGAGTCTCATCTACTTCACTTGAGAGTTTTATTTGAAAAATTAAGAGAGCAAAAGTTGTATGGAAAAAATGGAAAAGTGTGATTTTCTTGTTCCTAGTATTGCTTTTCTTGGTTACATTGTGTCTAGGGATGGAGTTCATGTGGATCCGGAAAAAGTCAAGGCCATGTCTTCATGGTTGGCGCCTACAAGTGCTCATGAATGTCGAAGCTTTCATGGTCTAGCTTCCTTTTATAGAAGATTCATCCGAAATTTCTCAACTATCATGGCACCAATCACGGATTTGATGAAGAAAGGGGAGTTTTCATGGAACTCTCATGCTCAAAAGGCGTTTGATGAAGTCAAGGAGTTACTTTGCAACGCTCCTATCCTTGCCTTGCCGGATTTCAACAAGTTGTTCAAGTTGAGTGTGATGCTAGTGGACTTGGAGTTGGGGCGGTTTTGCTTCAAGAAAAGAGGCCCATTGCCTACTTTAGTGAGAAGTTGAGTGGCGCCAAACTCAATTACTCCAACTATGATCGTGAATTCTATGCAATTGTGAGAGCCTTGGATCATTGGTCTCATTACTTGAGGCCCAAGCCTTTCATTCTTCATTCGGATCATGAAGCACTCAAATACATCCATGGACAGCAAAAAACTCAACCATAGGCATGCTAAGTGGGTTGAATTCCTACAAACCTTCACTTTTTCATCTAAGTACAAGGAAGGTAAGAATAATATTGTTGCGGATGCCCTTTCAAGGCGTTCTTATCTTTTAGCCATGGTTGATGCAAGGGTGTTGGGGTTTGAACACTTAAAGGATTTGTATGATAATGATGATGATTTTCGTGAGTTCTTTAGGAGTCCTAATGGATTGTTTGTGGTACAAGAGGGGTTTTTGTTTAAAGGAAACAAGCTTTGCATTCCTAAAAGTGGCGTGAGGTTGTTGCTTGTGAGAGAAGTTCATAGTGGAGGGGTGGCTGGTCATTTCGGTGTTCAAAAGACATTAGACACTTTGAATGAGAGTTTTTATTGGCCTAACATGATGAGGGATGTTCATATGGTGGTTAGTAAGTGTGCTACTTGTCAAAGATCGAAGAGTACCTTCCATAAAGGCCTTTATACTCCATTACCCGTACCTGATACACCTTGGGATAGTGTGAGTATGGATTTCATTGTTGGTTTACCAAGAACTCAAAGGGGGAAGGACGCCATTATGGTGGTGGTGGATCGATTTTCGAAGATGGCTCACTTTGTTCCAATGCATAAACTCGATGATGCTTTGCATGTGGCGGATTTGTACTTCAAAGAGATTATTCGATTGCATGGTATTCCTAGAAGTATTGTTAGTGATCGTGATACAAAGTTCCTTAGTCATTTTTGGAGGAGCTTATGGAAGATGGTGGGGACTAAGTTACTCTTTAGCACAAGTCATCATCCTCAAACAGATGGTCAAACAGAAGTGACTAATAGAACTCTTGGAGCTTTGTTACGTGGCTTGGTGAGTAAGACACAAAAGGATTGGGATATAAAGCTAGCTCACGCCGAGTTTGCTTATAATCGAGCTCATTCTTCTACTACTTCTAAGTCTCCATTTGAGGTGGTCTATGGTATCAATCCTTTCCTTCCTATTGATTTTGTGTCATTAACTAAATCTGAAATTCATGTTGATTCAAAGAAGAGGTTGGAAGCCTTTAAGAAGACTTGTGAGCAAGTGAAAGCACGAATTGAGAAGATGAATACTCAATACAAGGAACGAGCCAACAAGCATAGAAGGCAACCGAAATTTCAGATTGGTGATTTGGTTTGGATTCATTTGAGGAAAGAACGATTTCCAAGTAGAAGGAAGAACAAGCTTATGCCTAGAGCTGATGGTCCATTCAAAGTTATTAATGTGATTAATGAAAGTGCTTATAAGATCGAGCTTCCAAGTGATTATGGAGGTGTGAGTGCAACCTTCAATGTTGGTGATCTTAGTCCTTATTTAGATGATGAAAATTTGAGGACAAATTCTTTTGAAGAAGGGGAGAATGATACAAGTCAAGGTCAAGGTCAAGCTCCAAATGATCCGATTTGTTTAGTCCTTGAAGTGTTCGGGTTCAATTTAAATTCAAACTCCTCATTTGTGTCATTTCTTAAGTGGGACGATGATTCCATTGATGAAGCATGAAGATGACACCATTTCTAGAGTCTTAGTTATTTTAATTAAGTCTTTATAATTCAGCAATAAAGGTCCGAAATTCAGTTGCCTTATTTCGGATCCTTAGGCGTGTCTTAGGCGTGTGTTTAGGCTCCTTGTGTTCCAAGGTTGCAAGTTGTCATTGAGTTGTAATATTCCTTGCCTTATTTCTTGGTTTCCTTAAGTGTGTTAGGCGTGTGAGGAGGATTGGGGCTGATTTGGTTGTTTCCTTAAATACTCCTTTATTTTCTCCTAGAATCAAGGGATTAGGATGTAAGGAGTTTAGGAATGTTTCCTTATTTCTTTGTGCTGATTTTCGGCCCTTGTTAGTCCTTGGAGGACAAGTTTAGTTTGTTATAAATAATAGTTCCATGCTATCATTCAAGGCATGTGAGATTTACCTAAAACCTTTGTTATTGAATTTAATTGTGTGATCAATTACTTTCGACCATTGAGTAATTTTCAGGAGTGATTATTTACTTAGTGTTTAATCTACTTTATTCCAGGAGTGGTGTAAGTGAGATTAAGAGTTAATTAAAATATTCAGGAGTGATTATTTTAATTATCATATCCGGTGACTTAATCATAATTTTCGGACTTCTTTAATTCATTCACTCTTCGAAGTTCGAACCTTGGTGTCGGATTTCCTTGGTTGCTCTTCAACTTGGACGTGCAATCATATCATTAACATGGTGGATTCCAAGGTACTTGGGTTTGAGTTGATTAAGGAATTCTATGTTCTTGATGAGGAGACACGTGACCTGTTCGTGGCTACCAAAGATGGTCCGAAAGACCATTATCATCAAATGGAAGGGTTTTTGTTTAAGGGGAACAAACTTTGTGTTCCTAAATGTCCCGTTCGTGATTTGTTAATTAGAGAAGCTCATGGAGGTGGGTTGGCTGGACATTTTGGCGTTAGCAAGACTCTAGAGTTGTTACAAGAACATTTCTCATGGCCTCATATGATCAAAGAAGTACATGTCATGTTTTGACTCGTTGTGGGGTTTGTCAAAGGGCTAAAAGCACGTTCCATAAGGGGTTGTACACTCCTTTACCAACACCGGAGAGACCATGGGAGGATGTCAAGGTATGGATTTCATTGTGGCTCTTCCTAGAACACAAAGAGGGAAGGATTCGGTCATGGTAGTGGTGGACCGTTTCTCAAAAATGGCACATTTCGTGCCTTGTCATAAAACGGAAGATGCTATTAATGTTTCTTGTTTATATTTCAGGGAAATTGTTCGTTTGCATGGAGTGCCAAGAACTATTGTCTCGGATCGAGATAGTAAGTTTTTGAGTCATTTTTGGAGGTCCCTATGGAGGATGATGGGTACTAAGTTGCTGTTTAGTACTTCACATCACCCCCAAACAGATGGTCAAACCGAAGTGACCAATCGAACTCTAGGCACCTTGTTAAGGGGCTTAGTGAGCAAGACGGGAAAGGATTGGGATGTCAAGTTATGCCATGCGGAGTTTGCTTACAATAGAACTCCCACTTTTGCAACAAAACATTCACCGTTCGAAGTGGTATATGGGGTAAATCCGTATGTACCTATTGATCTTATTTCGTTGCCTAAAGACTCTTATGTCCATGGAGATGCTAGGCAACAAGCTGAAACAATGGTGAAGGTTCACAAAGACATACGCACCAATATCGAGAAGACAAATGAGATGTACAAAAAGAAAGCAAACAAAAGTCGAAAACCGAGGGTGTTTGCTCCTCGGAGATTTGGTGTGGATTCACTTGAGGAAGGAGAGGTTTCCAAGTAAAAGAAAGCATAAACTCATGCTGGTACGAAATGGGAAGGTACCAAGATTATTAAGGATGGCTTACATGATCATCCTTAACCCTGATTTAGTATCACCTAACAAGATCCGTTGGATATGGCTCATATCATGGATTAGGATCACTTGTTAGAAATTTAGCTAAGTACTAATCTTAATTAATGTTTTTGTAATTTTCGGTTTAAAGATTAGTACTAGTTTAATCATGTTGATTCGCATAGGAAAGGAAGTTAATTAAGCGAGTTAGTTTAATTAACGTTTTTGTAATTTTCGGTTTTTGTAAACCCGGAATTATTTTGTTTAGCGTAAGTGTAAATTGGTCGAACCATGCTTGGGTTTGCGAATCACACTTGGGACGTGTAAAGGGGCACTCATGGAGATATCTTGAAGCTTCCCTTGCAAGCTAGGAGAAGCCCCCCCACTTGGTGATGAAAACCGGCCACCCTTGCCCCAAAGTCAACAAAACACACAACAACACTATTCCTCCTTACATCCTTGTTGGATTAAGAGATATTTGTTGTTTAATTGCTTTGTTTAATTACTTTGGTACTTAGATATTTATGGCTAATGTTTTAAGCCTTCTTTAGCTTGTACTATATATATGTAATATGGTTCATCAATGAAAAAAGATTTGGTTGTTAAACTTGAGCATTGTGCTTATTCGAACTTTTGGAGTGCAAACCCGAAATTTCCTCTTGTGATTAAGAAGTGATCTTAATCTTGAAATCCTTGAGTTAAGTGAGTAAACTTAACCTAAGAGAGAGTTAGGATAATTAGTGAGTGAAGCTAATTGAATTACTCTCAAAACCCTCCTAAATCAGTTTCTAGGTGAGTGAAGCCTCTAATCAGATTTAGAACCCTTAAGTGGAAGTAAGTGAGTGAAGCTTATCAAGCTTAAGTAAACACAATTCTTTTAGTTTTAAGAGTGATTCTTTCGACTAAAAGTCTATATCCATTGTTCGTTTGTTTCCGCTGTTAGTGGGTCTCCTAAACACACGTGAGAGGATTCCAATTTCGTATCAAGTGGTATCAGAGCTGCAGCCTCTAAGTCCTCTTGGCACTTAGACGTTCTTGGAGAAGAAGGAAAACCACAAAAAAGAAGCAAAAGGAAGCAACCCGTAAAAGACAGTTTTTTGAGGTAACTTTGAACGCGAGGTTCTCACATCTCAGATCGTGTTTTTGGGTGATTCTTTTTTTGAAAGTGGTTATTTTTATGTCTAGTTTTGGCCTGTAAAATTTCATAACTTTTGGTGGTCATTTGCTAGCATAATCAGCGTGTTTTTCTTAAGTGGTCTAAAACCGGATTAATCTGGACCAGCTTTAGAAAAATAAAAACTGCAATCAATTAGTTTGTTATTTTTTTATGAAATTTTGGTCGAGTGCTTAAAACACCTAGGGCTACGTTGTGACAAAATTTCATTCAATTTCAAGTTGATTTTATTAGGGTTTGAAGCTCGAATTTTTGGTGAAAATTCTGGGCAGTTTCTAGGCAGAATGTTTTGTTTTTCTTCTGTTTGTATTCATTGTAATAGTAGTTCATCTTGAACTTCTATAAGTTGTATTGTTGTTAATATGGATGAACTAGTTGAAGCTTTTGCACGGATGCAAGAAGCTAATCAAAAGGTTCGATTCTTGAGGCAACAAATGCAAAAGGACAAGAAGCAAAAACTTCACAAGGAGAAGGTGTCTCTATTAGTAGAGAAGCTTCAATCTAAAAAAGAAGAGAGTGAAGTTAATGCTGAAGAAGAAAAAGAACACACAAGTGTGTGTGAATTGGATGCAAAGACAAACGAGGGAGTGGAGGTAGAAAATCCCGATTTGAGCGAAATCGTATTACCACCAAACCTACCACCACAAAATGCAACACCAATTCTAAAGAGCATGGAGGTGAACAAGAAAGATTATGCACAACCTTCAAGCTACAACAACAGAATTCGAGGTCGAATTCTTTTGAAGAAAGAGAGAATGGTACGAAATGGGAAGGTACCAAGATTATTAAGGATGGCTTACATGATCATCCTTAACCCCGATTTAGTATCACCTAACAAGATCCGTTGGATATGGCTCATATCATGGATTAGGATCACTTGTTAGAAATTTAGCTAAGTACTAATTTTAATTAATGTTTTTGTAATTTTCGGTTTAAAGATTAGTACTAGTTTAATCATGTTGATTCGCATAGGAAAGGAAGTTAATTAAGCGAGTTAGTTTAATTAACGTTTTTGTAATTTTCGGTTTTTGTAAACCCGGAATTATTTTGTTTAGCGTAAGTGTAAATTGGTCGAACCATGCTTGGGTTTGCGAATCACACTTGGGACGTGTAAAGGGGCACTCATGGAGATATCTTGAAGCTTCCCTTGCAAGCTAGGAGAAGCCCCCCCCACTTGGTGATGAAAACCGGCCACCCTTGCCCCAAAGTCAACAAAACACACAACAACACTATTCCTCCTTACATCCTTGTTGGATTAAGAGATATTTGTTGTTTAATTGCTTTGTTTAATTACTTTGGTACTTAGATATTTATGGCTAATGTTTTAAGCCTTCTTTAGCTTGTACTATATATATGTAATATGGTTCATCAATGAAAAGAAGATTTGGTTGTTGAAATTGAGCTTTGTGCTTATTGAAACTTTTGGAGTGCAAAATCCGAAATTTCCTCTTGTGATTAAGAAGTGATCTTAATCTTGAAATCCTTGAGTTAAGTGAGTAAAGCTTAACCTAAGAGAGAGTTAAGATAATTAGTGAGTGAAGCTAATTGAATTACTCTCAAAACCCTCCTAAATCAGTTTCTAGGTGAGTGAAGCCTCTAATCAGATTTAGAACCCTTAAGTGGAAGTAAGTGAGTGAAGCTTATCAAGCTTAAGTAAACACAATTCTTTTAGTTTTAAGAGTGATTCTTTCGACTAAAAGTCTATATCCATTGTTCGATTGTTTCCGCTGTTAGTGGGTCTCCTAAACACACGTGAGAGGATTCTCATTTCGCATCACATGCCCCGAGCTGAAGGACCTTTCAAGGTTCTTGAACGTTATGGAGATAATGCTTACAAGATAGACCTTCCGGAGACTATGGCGTGGCAGCAACATTCAACGTAGGGGACTTATCCCCCTATTTAGAAGATGAAGATGTGCAAGAATTGAGGACAATTCCTTTTGAAGAAGGAGAGGATGATACGAAATCGCTGCTAATTCCGAAATTCTACTAAGTACTACTCTCAATCACAACAAGGGAGAGATTCACGGTTTAAAGATTAGTACTAGTTTAATTATGTTGAGCAACGAAGGAAAGGAAGTTAATTAAGCTAGTTAGTTTAATTAACGTTTTTGTAATTTTCGGTTTTTGTAAACCCGGGATTATTTTGTTTAGCGTAAGTGCAAATTGGACGAACCATGCTTGGGGTTGCGAATCACACTTGGGACGTGTGAAAAAGGGGTTCTTGAAGATCTTTTGAAGCTTCCCTTGCAAGCTAAGAGAAGCCCCCCACTTGGTGATGAAAACCGGCCCTCCTTGCCCCAAAGTCAACAAAACACACAACAACACTATTCCTTCTTACATCTTTGTTGGATTAAGAGATCTTTGTTGTTTAATTGATTTGTTTAATCACTTTGGTACTTAGATCTTTTTGAGATTGATTAAGCTTGTAATATATATGTAATGGTGAACATAAATGAAAGTTAGTTTTTAGTTTTGATTTAAACTTTGTGTTTATTCGGTTTTTTTGGAGATTGAAAAATCCGAAATTCCTCTTGCGATTAAGAAGTGATCTTAATTTCGAAACCCTTGAGTTAAGTGAGTTAAACTTAATTTAAGAGAGAGTTAATATAATTAGTGAGTTTAAACTAATTAAATCCACTCTCAAAAACCTCCTAAATCAGTTTCTAAGTAAGATAAACTTCAAAACCGATTTAGAATCCATAAGCATAAATAAGTGAGTAAAGCTTATCGAGCTTAGGTAACATTTTCATATACGATTTCGTATCACATTCATACCACAATGTTAGCACACATGCATGTCCTTCGCAAGAACATATATACCTCTTTTGAATTCTTCAATCCAAGTGGTTCCCCTTGGCTGCTAATTGGTCCTGGTTCTCGTTCTGAAATAACCAAGCCCAGTTGTACCACTGTTACCTTCCATGGAGGTAAGATGAGTCAAGGTATTCCTTGCAGACAAAAGCTTGTCTACATGCCTTTAACTATTTTGAAGCTCTTTGTCCTTGGTTTCAAGTACTTTTATTAGAAACTGATCACTGAAACTAGTTGCTAGTTCCGAAATTCTACTAAGTACTAATCTCAATCACAACAAGGGAGAAATTCACGGTTTAAGGATTAGTACTAGTTTAATCCTGTTGAGCAACATAGGAAAGGAAGTTAATTAATCGAGTTAGTTTAATTAACGGTTTTTGTAATTTTCGGTTTTTGTAAAACCGGAATTATTTTGAGTAGCATAAGTTGTAATATCCACGAAATATGCTTGGGGATGCGATCTACACTTGGGGCGTGTGAAAGGAGGTCCTTGAAGATATTTATGGAGCTTGTGTTGCAAGCTAAGGGAGGCCATCCACTTGGTGTGGAAAACCGGCCCTCCTTCCCTTTTAGTCAACAAAACACACAACAACACTATTCCTCTTACACCTTTGTTGGAAGATTAGAGATATTTGTTGTTTATTGCTTTGTTTAATCTTTTAAGTACTTAGATCTTTTGGGAGTGATTAGCTTGTAATATATATGTAATGTTGATCATAAATGAAAATCAGATTTGGATAATTGAAATTTAAGCTTTGTGCTTCAAATTAAAACACGTTGTGTTAAAGATTAAAAACCGAGGTTTTTATTCTATCTTTGAACCGATTTTCTTGGGAGGGCAAACTACGAGAAAGTCAACCTAATTGACATATTCGAGAGTGGAGATTCTCGTTCTTTGTTGATTAAAACCGTGATTGAGGAAGAGAGTGGAGATTCATTTCCTTAGTTATAAACCGAATTATAAACTTGAGGTGGAGGCTTTTAGTTTATTGTTCAACTATCGTAAACGCAATTCCTATTTTAGAAGTGTGTTCGTATCAAGTGGTATCAAGAGCCGAGTTCGAAATGGACGATGAAATGAATGATAATGCTAGACGAGATGCGATGCTAGAAGCTTTAGCTAAGCAAAACGAAGCATTACACTACATGATGGCAAAGATAACCTTAGAATTGTTTAAGAAGAAACCCAATGAGGAAGAAAAGAGTTCTAGGGCTGATGATAGGGGTTTGAAAATCGAAGTTCCGGATTTTGATGGAGCTAGTGATCCGGAATTATACATCGAATGGGAACGTTCTTTGGAGCGTTTTTTGATTACAAAGACACTCCGAATGACAAGAAATACAAGGTGGTTGTATTGAAGCTAACCAAATATGCATCCATTTGGTTAGAAGGATTTGAAGAGGCAAAGGGTGAAGGAGAACAAATCCAAGATTGCTACTGGGAAAAATTGAAGAAGCAATTGAGGAAACGTTTGTTCCAACTAACTACAAACAAAATCGGTATGTTAGATGGTCCACACTCAAGCAAGGCGCCATGCCTATGGAGGAGTACATCAAGGAATTTGAGAAACTTTCCATTGTTTGTGAAATCGAAGAAATGGAGGAGCAAAAGTTAGGCCGGTTCTTAGGAGGCCTAAATGAAGAGGTGCGTGAGAAAGTAGAGGTGTTCCCATACCTCACATTCGATGAAGCTTGCAAAGTGGCTCTCAAAATGGATAGCCAAAAGAAGAAACCAAAGTAGCAAGTAAGTCTTATTCCAAGCCATTTAGTACTTTCAAAGTTAATCCTAGTACTAGTAATCTTGATAAAAACAAAAAACCCGATTTCACTAGGAAAGACAAGGAGAAAGTCGGAGATGACAAAACCTTAAAAGTAAAATGTTTTAAGTGTCAAGGCTATGGCCATTACCAAGCTAATTGTCCGACTAAAAGAATCATGACCATAAGAGATATAACGAGAAATAGACGAGTTGGAAAGACAATCTCTTTTAGAGATGGAACATGATAAAAATGGAAGTGAGGATGAGGAGGACGTGTGCAATCCTGAAATGGAGGGTGAAACCTTAGTGATTAGGAGGTCCTTATACTCAAATGTGGTGGCCGAAAATGAGGAACAAAGGGAGACCATTTTTCATTCGAAATGCCTAGTGAAAAAAAAACTATGCAATTTGATCATAGATGGTGGAAGTTGTACTAATGTAGCTTCAACTCGAACTTGTAGAGAAGTTAGCATTACCTATGACTAAACATCCAATTCCTTATAAACTGAAATGGCTAGATGATGATAGTGAAGTAAGGGTAAAAAATAGAGTTTTAATCACATTCTCAATTGGAAATTATGAAGATGAAATTCTATGTGATGTAATCCCTATGACTGCGTGCCATATACTACTTGGTAGACCGTGGCAATTTGATCGCAAGGTGATGCATGATGGTTTTAAGAATGTGTATAAGGTGAACAAGAATGGCAAAATCAAAACCTTACTACCATTACCTCCTTCAAAAATCCGAAACACAAAACCAACACCAAAAGAAAACCCGATGTGTAGTGGCGTGTTCTTAGGGAGAAAACGATTTGAGAGGGAGTTGGAGGAAAATCAGTTGGTGTATATTCTGTTGCCAAGGAGGTGAATGAGGGAGTGAACGTTGAGGATCCGCATTTGAGGGAGTTGTTGGAGGAGTTTGGAGATGTGTTCCCTAATGACCTACCAAATGGCCTACCCCAAAACGTGGAATTGAACATCAAATTGATCTCATTCCCGGAGCACCAATTCCAAATAAGCCTTCCTATAGATGTGATACGAAATCGTATATGAAAATGTTACCTAAGCTCGATAAGCTTTACTCACTTATTTATGCTTAAGGATTCTAAATCGGTTTTGAAGTTTATCTTACTTAGAAACCGATTTAGGAGGTTTTTGAGAGTGGATTTAATTAGTTTAAACTCACTAATTATATTAACTCTCTCTTAAATTAAGTTTAACTCACTTAACTCAAGGGTTTCAAATTAAGATCACTTCTTAATCGCAAGAGGAATTTCGGATTTTTCAATCTCCAAAAAAACCGAATAAACACAAAGTTTAAATCAAAACTAAAACTAACTTTCATTTATGTTCACCATTACATATATATTACAAGCTAATCAATCTCAAAAAGATCTAAGTACCAAAGTGATTAAACAAAGCAATTAAACAACAAAGATCTCTTAATCCAACAAAGATGTAAGAAGGAATAGTGTTGTTGTGTGTTTTGTTGACTTTGGGGCAAGGAGGGCTTTTCATCACCAAGTGGGGGCTTCTCTTAGCTTGCAAGGGAAGCTTCAAAAGATCTTCAAGAACCCCTTTTTCACACGTCCCAAGTGTGATTCACAACCCCAAGCATGGTTCGTCCAATTTGCACTTACGCTAAACAAAATAATCCCGGGTTTACAAAAACCGAAAATTACAAAAACGTTAATTAAACTAACTAGCTTAATTAACTTCCTTTCCTTCGTTGCTCAACATAATTAAACTAGTACTAATCTTTAAACCGTGAATCTCTCCCTTGTTGTGATTGAGAGTAGTACTTAGTAGAATTTCTAATTAGCAACCGATTTCGTATCATCCTCTCCTTCTTCAAAAGGAATTGTCCTCAATTCTTGCACATCTTCATCTTCTAAATAGGGGGATAAGTCCCCTACGTTGAATGTTGCTGCCACGCCATAGTCTCCGGAAGGTCTATCTTGTAAGCATTATCTCCATAACGTTCAAGAACCTTGAAAGGTCCTTCACTCGGGGCATGAGTTTATGCTTTCTTTTTACTTGGAAACCTCTCCTTCCTCAAGTGAATCCACACCAAATCTCCAGGAGCATGATACCACTTGATGCGAAATGAGACTCCTCTCACGTGTGTTTAGGAGACCCACTAACATGGAAACAATCGAACAATGGATATAGACTTTTAGTCGAAAGAATCACTCTTAAAACTAAAAGAATTGTGTTTACTTAAGCTTGATAAGCTTCACTCACTTACTTCCACATAAGGGTTCTAAATCCGATTAGAGGCTTCACTCACCTAGAAACCGATTTAGGAGGGTTTTGAGAGTAATTCAATTAGCTTCACTCACTAATTATCCTAACTCTCTCTTAGGTTAAGCTTTACTCACTTAACTCAAGGATTTCAAGATTAAGATCACTTCTTAATCACAAGAGGAAATTTCGGGTTTGCACTCCAAAAGTTCGAATAAGCACAAAGCTCAATTTCAACATTCAAATCTCCAGGAGCAAAACACCCTCGGTTTTCGACTTTTGTTTGCTTTCTTTTTTGTACATCTCATTTGTCTTCTCGATATTGGTGCGTATGTCTTTGTGAACCTTCACCATTGTTTCAGCTTGTTGCCTAGCATCTCCATGGACATAAGAGTCTTTAGGCAACGAAATAAGATCAATAGGTACATACGGATTTACCCCATATACCACTTCGAACGGTGAATGTTTTGTTGCAAAAGTGGGAGTTCTATTGTAAGCAAACTCCGCATGGCATAACTTGACATCCCAATCCTTTCCCGTCTTGCTCACTAAGCCCCTTAACAAGGTGCCTAGAGTTCGATTGGTCACTTCGGTTTGACCATCTCGTTTGGGGGTGATGTGAAGTACTAAACAAAGCAACTTAGTACCCATCATCCTCCATAGGGACCTCCAAAAATGACTCAAAAACTTACTATCTCGATCCGAGACAATAGTTCTTGGCACTCCATGCAAACGAACAATTTCCCTGAAATATAAACAAGAAACATTAATAGCATCTTCCGTTTTATGACAAGGCACGAAATGTGCCATTTTTGAGAAACGGTCCACCACTACCATGACCGAATCCTTCCCTCTTTGTGTTCTAGGAAGAGCCACAATGAAATCCATACTGACATCCTCCCATGGTCTCTCCGTGTTGGTAAAGGAGTGTACAACCCCTTATGGAACGTGCTTTTAGCCCTTTGACAAACCCCACAACGAGTCAAAACAAGCATGTACTTCTTTGATCATATGAGGCCATGAGAAATGTTCTTGTAACAACTCTAGAGTCTTGCTAACGCCAAAATGTCCAACCAACCCACCTCCATGAGCTTCTCTAATTAACAAATCACGAACGGGACATTTAGGAACACAAAGTTTGTTCCCCTTAAACAAAAACCCTTCCATTTGATGATAATGGTCTTTCGGACCATCTTTGGTAGCCACGAACGGGTCACATGTCTCCTCATCAAGAACATAGAATTCCTTAATCAACTCAAACCCAAGTACCTTGGAATCCACCATGTTAAGCAATACGTGTCTCCGTGATAAAGCATCAGCTTACAATGTTGGCTTTTCCGGCCTTATACTTGGCAACAAAATTGAAAGATTGTAAGAATTCTACCCATTTAGCATGACGAGCACTAAGCTTATGTTGGCCATGAATATATTTCAACGATTCATGATCAGAGTGGAGAACAAAAGCTTGTGGTCGCAAATAGTGACTCCAATGATTAAGAGCTCTAACCATGGCATAAAACTCTTTATCATACGTGGAATAATTCAACTTGGCCTCGATTTAGTTTCTCGCTAAAATAAGCAATAGGTTTGCCACATTGAATTAAAACAGCCCCAATACCCGTTCCACTTGCATCACACTCAACTTCAAATGGTTTTGCAAAATCAGGTAAAGCTAGGATAGGCGTTTTACACATTTTCTCCTTTACAAGTTCAAACGCCTTTTGAGCTGCGTCACTCCATACAAATTTTCCATGTTTAGTGCATTCAGTTATAGGAGCTAATAAAGTGCTGAAATTATTTATAAACCTCCTATAAAAAGAAGCTAAACCATGAAAAGATCTCACCTCGGTGATAGTTGCGGAACCGGCCAAGAAGAAATTGCTTCTACTTTGGATGGATCCACCTTCACCCCTTCATCGAAATGATGAAACCAAGGAAGCCAATCTCCCTTTGCATAAACGTGCACTTTTCAAGCTTTCCATACGCTTTTGCTCTTTTAGAACTTCGAACAATTGTTGCAAATGATCTAAATGATCCTCCTTGTTAGCACTGTAGACAAGAATATCATCCAAATACACAACCACGAACTTTCCCAAAAACGGCCTAAGTACTTCATTCATCAATCTCATGAACGTACTAGGGGCATTTGTGAGACCAAATGGCATAACCAGCCATTTATACAACCCATACTTCGTTTTGAAAGCCGTCTTCCACTCATCTCCCTCTCTCATGCATATTTGGTGGTATCCACTTCTCAAATCAATTTTCGAAAACAAATTGGATCCACTTAACTCATCTAACATGTCATCTAACCTAGGGATGGGAAATCGTATTTGATGGTTATATTGTTCACAAGACGGCTATCAATACACATCCTCCATGTTCCGTCTTTTTTTGGCACAAGTAAAGCCGGAACAGACAGGACTTTTACTCTCTCTCACGTAGCCTTTCTTCATCAATTCACCGATTTGGCTTTGTAACTCCTCACTTTCTTTGGGATTGCATCTATAGGAAGGTTTATTTGGGAGTGGTGCTCCTAGGAATGAGATCAATTTGATGCTCAATTCCACGTTTAGGGGGTAGGCCATTTGGTAGGTCATTAGGAAACACGTCTCCAAATCCCTCCAATAACTCCCTCAAATTTGAATCTTCAACTTCCATTCCCTCGTTCACCTCCTTAGCAACTAGAACATACACGACCTGATTTGTTCCCAACTCCCTCTCGAATCTTTTTCTCCCTAAAAACACACTACCACTCACGAGGTTCTTTTTTGGCTTAGGTGTTGTGTCTCGTATTTTTGAAGGGGGCAATGGTAATAAGGTTTTGGTTTTGCCATTCTTGTTTACCTTATACACATTCGAACAACCATCATGCATTACTTTTCGATCAAATTGCCACGGTCTACCAAGTAGAATATGGCACGCATCATAGGAATTACATCACATAGAATTTCATCTTCATAATTTCCAATGGAAAACGTGATTAAAACTCTATTCTTCACCCTTACTTCACTATCATCATCTAACCATTTCAGTTTATAAGGATGTGGATGTTTAGTAGTAGGTAATGCTAACTTCTCTACAAGTTCGAGTTGAAGCTACATTTGTACAACTACCACCATCAATGATTAACGTGCATAGCTTCTTATTCACTAAGCATTTCGAATGAAAAATGGTTTCTCTTTGTTCCTCATTTTCAGCCACGACATTAGAGTACAAGGATCTCCTAAGAACCAACATTTCACCCTCCATTTCCGGGATTACACACGTCCTCATCACTTTCGTGACCTAAATCGGATTTATCATGTTGCTTTTCTAAGAGGTATATCCTCTCCAATTCGTCTATCTCCTCTATGTCCCTTATAGTCATGACTCTTTTCGTAGGACAAGTCGATTGGTAATGACCATAACCTTGACACTTAAAACATTTAACTTTAAAGGCTTTATCATCTACCACTTTCTCCTTCTCTTTCGAATGAAATCTGATTTTTTGTTCTTATCAAAGTTGCTAGTACTAGTATTAGCTTTAAAAGTACTAAATGGCTTTGAATAAGACTTACTTGTTGTTGCTTTCTTCTTTTGGCTGTCAATTTTGAGAGCCACTTTGCAAGCCTCGTCGAAAGAAAGGTATGGGTACACCTCCACTTTCTCACGCACATCCTCATTTAGGCCTCCTAAGAATCTCGCCCAATTTTTGCTCCTCCATTTCTTCTATTTCACAAACAATGGAAAGCTTTTCGAATTCCTTGATGTACTCATCCATGGACGTGGTGCCTTGTTTGAGTGTGGACCATCTAACATACTGATTTTGCTTGTAGTTAGTTGGAACAAAACGCTTCCGTAATTGCTTCTTTAATTTCTCCCAAGTAGCAATCTTGGATTTGTTCTCCTTCACCCTTTGCCTCTTCAAGCCTTCTAACCAAATGGATGCATATTTGGTTAGTTTCAAAACAGCAACCTTGTATTTCTTATCATTCGGAGTGTCTTTGTAATCAAAAAAACGCTCCAAAGAACGTTCCCATTCAATGTATAATTCCGGATCACTAGCTCCGTCAAAATCTGGAACTTCGATTTTCAAACCCCTATCATCAGCCCTAGAACTCCTTTCTTCCTCATTGGGTTTCTTCTTAAACAATTCTAAGGTTATCTTTGCCATCATGTCGTGTAATGCTTCGTTTTGCTTAGCTAGAGCTTCTAGCATCGCATCTCTTCTAGCATTATCATCTATTTCATCGTCCATTTCGAGAACTTAGCTCTTGATACCACTTGATACGAAATCGTATATGAAAATGTTACCTAAGCTCGATAAGCTTTACTCACTTATTTATGCTTAAGGATTCTAAATCGGTTTTGAAGTTTATCTTACTTAGAAACTGATTTAGGAGGTTTTTGAGAGTGGATTTAATTAGTTTAAACTCACTAATTATATTAACTCTCTCTTAAATTAAGTTTAACTCACTTAACTCAAGGGTTTCGAAATTAAGATCACTTCTTAATCGCAAGAGGAATTTCGGATTTTTCAATCTCCAAAAAAACCGAATAAACACAAAGTTTAAATCAAAACTAAAACTAACTTTCATTTATGTTCACCATTACATATATATTACAAGCTAATCAATCTCAAAAAGATCTAAGTACCAAAGTGATTAAACAAAGCAATTAAACAACAAAGATCTCTTAATCCAACAAAGATGTAAGAAGGAATAGTGTTGTTGTGTGTTTTGTTGACTTTGGGGCAAGGAGAGGGCCGGTTTTCATCACCAAGTGGGGGGCTTCTCTTAGCTTGCAAGGGAAGCTTCAAAAGATCTTCAAGAACCCCTTTTTCACACGTCCCAAGTGTGATTCGCAACCCCAAGCATGGTTCGTCCAATTTACACTTACGCTAAACAAAATAATCCCGGGTTTACAAAAACCGAAAATTACAAAAACGTTAATTAAACTAACTAGCTTAATTAACTTCCTTTCCTTCGTTGCTCAACATAATTAAACTAGTACTAATCTTTAAACCGTGAATCTCTCCCTTGTTGTGATTGAGAGTAGTACTTAGTAGAATTTCGGAATTAGCAACTGATTTCGTATCAAGATGTAATCCCAAAGAGAGTGAAGAATTACAAAGCCAAATCAGTGAGTTGATGGGTAAGGGTTACGTGAGGGAGAGCAAGAGTCCGTGTGCCGTTCCGGCTTTGCTTGTGCCAAAAAAGACGGTTCATGGAGGATGTGTATTGATAGCCGTGCCGTGAACAACATCACCATAAAGTACGATTTCCCATCCCTAGATTAGATGACATGCTAGATGAGTTGAGTGGATCCAAGTTGTTTTCGAAAATTGATTTGAGAAGTGGATACCACCAAATATGCATGAAGGAGGGAGATGAGTGGAAGACGGCTTTCAAGACGAAGTATGGGTTGTATGAATGGCTGGTTATGCCATTTGGTCTCACGAATGCCCCTAGTACTTTCATGAGATTAATGAATGAAGTACTTAGGCCATTTTTGGGAAAGTTCGTAGTTGTATATTTGGATGATATTCTTGTTTTCAGTGCTAACAAGGATGATCATTTAAATCATTTGCAACAAGTGTTCGAAGTTTTGAGAGAACAAAAACTGTATGGGAAGCTTGAAAAGTGCACGTTCATGCAACGAGAGATTGGCTTCCTTGGGTTCATCATTTCGGATGAAGGGGTGAAAGTGGATCCATCCAAAGTTGAAGCAATTTCTTCTTGGCCGGTTCCTACAACTATCACCGAGGTGAGGTCTTTTCATGGTTTAGCTTCGTTTTATAGGAGGTTTATAAACAATTTCAGCACCTTATTAGCTCCAATAACGGAATGCACTAAACATGGAAAATTTGAATGGAGTGACGCAGCTCAAAAGGCGTTTGAGCTTGTAAAGGAGAGAATGTGTAAAACGCCTATCCTAGCTTTACCGGATTTTGCAAAACCATTTGAAATTGAGTGTGATGCAAGTGGAACGGGTATTGGGGCTGTTTTGATTCAATGTGGCAAGCCTATTGCGTATTTTAGCGAAAAATTAAATCAGGCTAAGTTGAATTTGATGCGTGCATGGATGCTCCATCAAGCTATCTTTAATCGCTTTTCTAGGTCGTTGCATGGTTTTACTTTACTCCTAAAGTAGAGGTTTTACATGTAACTAAAAATATGTCTTTCATTAGTTAAGTTAGTTATTTCAAGTATCAATTGCAATAATGTCCGAAAATCCTAAGAGTATTTCGGTTCATTGGAGGTTAGTTGTCAAGAGTTGTATTTTAGGAAAGTTTCCTTAAGTTGGGAAGAGTTAGAGTGGCGTGCAAGGTGATCTTGTAGCCGTGTGGTTTTGATGTAATTAAGGAAAGTATTGCATATCTTTCCTTAAGTTTTTGTTTCCTTAAATTTAGCTAGAATCTAGGCTAGAATTAAGGAAGGATACTTTCCTATTTTACTAAGGGTGGGACGTGTGGTATTGTAACCTTGGGGAGCAAGGTTTTTTCTTGTTCCTCCTATAAATATAAACACACGCCTAGTCCTAAAGGGATATGTGTGATTTGAGTTAATCTATTCCTTGTGGAATTAAAGTTTTCGGAGTGAATCCAAAGTTTAAGCAGTGAATGCAACCCTTGTTTGATTTTCAACTTGGTTAGTTGAACTTCTACAAACCCTAGTTGTTATTAACCCTTGGTTAGGAATTAATAACTCCATATCTTTGTTTCTAATCAGTCATTAGAGTATTTTAACTTGTCAAATTCTAAACTACACTATCCTAAACACAAAAGAACCTACCTTTAACTCGTGAGACTTCAAAGAGCCTTCCGAATTCATATCATTTTGGTGTGGCTGCTTGGGATTGTTTGAAAGGGATTCCAATTTGATTTCGAAGGCTCGAAAATGACGGAAACTAATGAGGACTTGAACATGAACAACTTAGCCTCGAAACTTGCTGATCTTTTTCAGATGAACACAAGTTTGGAAGCACTCGTGCGGGAAGTGAGACGTGATATGCATGAAATTAAGAGCACTCGACCTACTACTTCTAGTCCTAGTGTGAATAACCGAAGGAGAGAAGAAGAGCTGAAACTTTCGGACTTACCATTCTTTGATGGTGATGAAGATGCGGAAACGTACTTGGATTGGGAAAGGAGAATGGAACGTTTGTTTGAACACAAGCAACTCGAAGATCACACACGGTTCTCCTATGCCACGCTTAAGCTTACAAGGTATGCTTCTCTTTGGTTTGAATCACTTCAATCTAGGCGTGAGACTGAAGGAAAAGAACCCCTTGATACTTGGACTGAATTGAAAACTAAGTTAAAGAAACGATTTGTTCCAAGAACACATAAACAAGATTTGTTTTTAAAGTTGAATTCTTTAACTCAAGGATCTATGAGTGTTGAGAAGTATATTAAAGAATTTGAACGACTTTATATTGCGTGTGATTGTCGAGACCAAGAAGAACAAAAGATTGCTAAATTTGTGCTGGGTTTAACTAAAAACTTGCGTAATTTTGTGGAACTTCAACCCTTAACCACTTTTGATGAAGTATGTTCATTAGCATGTAAGTTGGAAAAACAGCACAAAGGTTCGTACTTTGGAGGATCTAAGATCATAAAGTCCGAAACTGAAAATCCAATTGCATCAAAGGAGGGCGATTGTTCGAAAACCTCAACACACGAAGTTGTGGATGCTTTGAGAGGTAAATTACTTGCTGGTGGTTCTAAGGAAACTCCACTTAAAAGGGTGGTGTGTTACAAGTGCCAAGGTTTAGGACATGTTGCTCGTAATTGTCCAAATCGAGTCTTGATCACAAGAGAAGAATATTACAACTTTTTGTTGCATGAAACGAACGATACAAAAGAGGAAGAACAAGAGGAGATGCAACAAACACAAATACTTGACATGACTAGTACCGAGTTTTGGAGTAATCAATCTAAGTGTCGTCCGGAAAATGCAAATTCAGTGCTGGTCTTAAGAAGGTCTTTGCTTGCGGAACTTTATGAAGAACAAGGAGATATTCAAAGAAATAACCTTTTTCATTCGAATTGCATGATTAAAAATCAGGTTTGCCCTTTCATTATTGATAGTGGTTCATGTACTAATGCTTGTTCTTTGACTATGGTGGATGCTTTACAATTGCCCAAGAGAAAACATCCTAATGCATACAAGTTGAGCTGGTTGAATGAAGATGGTGGTCTATGGGTGCGCAAACAAGCCTTGATCAGTTTCAAGGTTGGAGATTATCATGATGAAATTTGGTGCGACGTACTACCTATGACAGCTTGTTCCTTATTGCTTGGTAGACCATGGCAAAGTGATCGACATGTTCTTCACAATGGTAAGACCAACGAATATTCTGTTTTGATGGGGACTAAACGTTTCTTGTTGGAACCTTTACCACCGAAACGCTCTTCATCATCCCTAGCTACTGATTTAGAGAAGAAAGAAGGTGCTCATGTGTGTTTAAGCTCTTGTCATCATGAAGTGTTGGAAACCGCTGCCACAAAGAAGGAGAGACGAGATCAAATGCTACAAATGAGAAGAGGTACTACATTTGATGTTGGTGACAAAGTATGGCTTTCACTTACAGCACAAAAACTCCATGTTAGCCATAAACATGGTGAGCCACTTGATGAAGGACCGTTTGATATTGTGGAACGGATTGGTTATGAGACATACAAGGTACTTTTGGGGGATGGAGTGTGTGCTACATTTCCTTCGTGTGACTTAGTGCCTTGCTTCATGGATCAAACTTGAGGACAAGTTCCTTTGAAGAGGGGGAGTATGATGCGTGCATGGATGCTCCATCAAGCTATCTTTAATCGCTTTTCTAGGTCGTTGCATGGTTTTACTTTACTCCTAAAGTAGAGGTTTTACATGTAACTAAAAATATGTCTTTCATTAGTTAAGTTAGTTATTTCAAGTATCAATTGCAATAATGTCCGAAAATCCTAAGAGTATTTCGGTTCATTGGAGGTTAGTTGTCAAGAGTTGTATTTTAGGAAAGTTTCCTTAAGTTGGGAAGAGTTAGAGTGGCGTGCAAGGTGATCTTGTAGCCGTGTGGTTTTGATGTAATTAAGGAAAGTATTGCATATCTTTCCTTAAGTTTTTGTTTCCTTAAATTTAGCTAGAATCTAGGCTAGAATTAAGGAAGGATACTTTCCTATTTTACTAAGGGTGGGACGTGTGGTATTGTAACCTTGGGGAGCAAGGTTTTTTCTTGTTCCTCCTATAAATATAAACACACGCCTAGTCCTAAAGGGATATGTGTGATTTGAGTTAATCTATTCCTTGTGGAATTAAAGTTTTCGGAGTGAATCCAAAGTTTAAGCAGTGAATGCAACCCTTGTTTGATTTTCAACTTGGTTAGTTGAACTTCTACAAACCCTAGTTGTTATTAACCCTTGGTTAGGAATTAATAACTCCATATCTTTGTTTCTAATCAGTCATTAGAGTATTTTAACTTGTCAAATTCTAAACTACACTATCCTAAACACAAAAGAACCTACCTTTAACTCGTGAGACTTCAAAGAGCCTTCCGAATTCATATCAGAATTATTCCACTTATGATAAAGAGTTTTACGCCATGGTTTGATCTCTTAATCATTGGAGTCACTATTTACGACCACAAGCTTTTGTTCTTCACTCCGATCATGAATCACTGAAATATATTCATGGACAACATAAGCTTAGTGCTCGGCATGCTAAATGGGTAGAGTTCTTACAATCGTTCAACTTTGTTGCCAAGTACAAGGCCGGGAAAGCTAACATGGTAGCTGATGCTTTATCTCGGAGACACGTATTGCTTAATATGGTGGATTCCAAGGTACTTGGGTTTGAACTAATTAAAGAATTTTATGTTCTTGATGAGGGGACACGAGATCTGTTCGAGGCTACCAAAGATGGTCCAAAAGACCATTATCATCAAATGGAGGGGTTCTTGTTCAAAGGGAACAAACTTTGCGTTCCCAAATGTCCCGTTCGTGATTTGCTCATAAGAGAGGCTCATGGTGGCGGTTTGGCTGGCCATTTTGGTGTTGCCAAAACCATGGAATTATTACAAGAACATTTTTCTTGGCCTCATATGATCAAGGAAGTGCACGCTGTTTTGGCTCGTTGCGGAGTTTGTCAAAGAGCCAAAAGCACGTTTCATAAGGGGTTGTATACTCCTTTGCCAAGACGGAGAGGCCTTGGGAGGATGTTAGTATGGATTTCATCGTTGCACTTCCGAGAACGCAAAGAGGAAAGGATTCGGTCATGGTGGTGGTGGACCGTTTCTCAAAAATGGCACACTTTGTGCCTTGTCATAAAACAGAAGATGCTATTAACGTTTCTTGTTTATATTTCAGTGGAAATTGTTCGTCTACATGGAATACCAAAAACTATTGTCTCGGATCGAGATAGCAAGTTTTTGAGTCATTTTTGGAGGTCCCCGGTGGAGGATGATGGGTACTAAGTTGCTGTTTAGTACTTCACATCACCCCCAAACCGACGGTCAAACGAAGTGACAAATCGAACTCTAGGCACCTTGTTAAGGGGCTTAGTGAGCAAGACCGGGAAAGATTGGGATGTCAAGCTATGCCACGCGGAATTTGCTTACAATAGGACTCCCACTTTTGCAACAAGACATTCACCGTTCGAAGTGGTATATGGGGTAAACCCGTATGTACCTATTGATCTCATTTCGATGCCTAAGGACTCTTATGTCCACTGGGGATGCTAGGCAACAAGCTGAAACAATGGTGAAGGTTCACAAAGAAATCCGCGCCAACATCGAAAAGGCCAATGAAATGTACAAGAAAAAAGCAAACAAGGGCCGAAAAACCGAGGTTGTTTGCTCCGGGAGATTTGGTGTGGATACACTTGAGGAAGGAAAGGTTTCCAAGTAAAAAGAAAGCATAAACTCATGCCCCGAGCCGAAGGACCTTTCAAGGTTCTTGAACGCTACGGCAATAATGCTTACAAAATAGACCTTCCCGGAGACTATGGCGTGGCAGCCACATTCAACATAGGGGACTTATCCCCTATTTCGAAGATAACGATGTGCAAGAATTGAGGACAATTCCTTTTGAAGAAGGAGAGGATGATCCGAAACTAGTTGCTAGTTCCGAAATTCTACTAAGTACTAATCTCAATCACAACAAGGGAGAAATTCACTTTTAAGGATTAGTACTAGTTTAATCATGTTGAGCAACATAGGAAAGGAAGTTAATTAATCGAGTTAGTTTAATTAACGGTTTTTGTAATTTTCGGTTTTTGTAAAACCGGAATTATTTTGCGTAGCGTAAGTTGTAATATCCACGAAATATGCTTGGGGATGCGATCTACACTTGGGGCGTGTGAAAGGAGGTCCTTGAAGATATTTATGGAGCTTGTGTTGCAAGCTAAGGGAGGCCATCCACTTGGTGTGGAAAACCGGCCCTCCTTCCCTTTTAGTCAACAAAACACACAACAACACTATTCCTCTTACACCTTTGTTGGAAGATTAGAGATATTTGTTGTTTATTGCTTTGTTTAATCTTTTAAGTACTTAGATCTTTTGGGAGTGATTAGCTTGTAATATATATGTAATGGTGATCATAAATGAAAATCAGATTTGGATAATTGAAATTTAAGCTTTGTGCTTCAAATTAAAACACGTTGTGTTAAAGATTAAAAACCGAGGTTTTTATTCTATCTTTAAACCGATTTTCTTGGGAGGTCAAACTACGAGAAAGTCAACCTAATTGACATATTCGAGAGTGGAGATTCTCGTTCTTTGTTGATTAAAACCGTGATTGAGGAAGAGAGTGGAGATTCATTTCCTTAGTTATAAACCGAATTATAAACTTGAGGTGGAGGCTTTTAGTTTATTGTTCAACTATCGTAAACGCAATTCCTATTTTAGAAGTGTGTTCGTATCAGAAACACATTTTTCTCATTCATGGCTTTGAAATCCTTTTTGATTTTCTCAAGATCAAATTCAAGTTTTTAAGCCATGGAGTCATTTGGCATGTTCTCAACCACTTTCTGCTTTCCCTTATTCAATTGATTAATTTCAGCATTCAAATCACATATTTTTCCTTAATACTCATCAATCATCTTACTAACTTCAGCACAAGGACCTGTGAGGAAAACAGTTAGCTGGGCAGTCTTGAGTGTAAAAATTTCTCTATGCAACTCTTCCACATCATCAACCAACTGATTAAAAGCATGCAGTAGATTTGACATGCTTAAAGTGTCTGCCTTACTCTTAAAAGCAACAAAATTTGGGGGATCATCGGAATTAAAAAATTTATGCACAGATGGAACAATTAAGTTTTGTTCACTATCACTAGGAGTCTACTCATCCTGTTCTAGTAAAGCAGACTTAATTGTTTCCAACTCGAATTTGCACTTGTCAAGTGCAACTTCAAGTTCAGCTACTTGGTCCTTCAACTCAACACATACTTGTTCTAAGTGATCACAACTAGTAAGAGTAATATCACATTCAGTTTTCTTTTCCTTCAACTCATGTTTGCCATTTATGTAAGCTTCACTTAGCTTAAGACACTCATCTAATAAAGAGTCAATACATTCAAGCATGTTATCTCTATCATATTAATGCATGTCCTCACGAATTTGCTACAAATTTATCTTATGTTCACTAAGTACATCCTTCTTTGCTATAAGATAAAAGTTTGATGTACTGTACCCCATCCTGGTTCCTCCAACCATGTTGTTTCCTCCTTGATCCATAATCGATGTCATGCAAGTTTTAAGATTAGATGACTCTTCATCCTCTTTTGATCCAGAGTTAGAATCACTCCGCATAGCTGCTACCATAGCCTTCTTGAAAGCTTTCTTATCATTGCTCTTGGATAATTTATTCTTCCAATTTGGACAATCCCAAATGATGTGTCCCAATTCTCCGCACTTAAACTAACCTACACTTGAAGGGTTAGTTTTCTTAAAATTCTTCCCTTTGAAGTTTTTCCTTTGATCTCTGAAATGCCTTTCAAAGCGCTTTGCCATCATTGTCGTGTCATCTGCTTCTTCTTCAACTGTCCATTCAAGGCAACACCATTGATTGGTCCCTTGTCACTCTTAAACTCAACCAGCATCTCATGAGTCATAAAGGAACTAATCAGTTGTTCCAGACTCAGCGATGTGAGATCTTTTACTTCATAAATAGCTGGTACCTTGGACACCCATACATCTGTTAAACTTCTTAATATTTTTTTCACCAAGTCCTTGTAAAAAAAAACTTCTGCCAAGAGATATAAATCATTTACTACATTTATAAATCTACTAAAGCAATCATTTATTTTTTCATCCTTATTCATGTTAAAAGCATCGTATTTAGAAATAAGTAAATCAAATTTAGACATTTTTACCTCACCGCTTCCCTTATAAGAGAGCTCGAGGGTATCCCAGATCTCCTTGGCGGACACAAAAGCAGAGATTCTGTTTGTCTCATTATCTGCAATGGCCTGTTGCAATATGGACATGGCTTTAGTGTTCTTCTCCAGCTTCTTGCAATCAGTAGAAGTATGTTCGCTCTCATTCTTTGTAACTAAGGAACCACCAACCTCCTTTGAAATCTCTATTGGCCCGTTCTTGACAACTAACAACATTCGTAATCAATACCAATGATGATATTCCTCCATCGATTCTTCCACCAACCATTGTTTTTCCCATTGAACTTTGGAGTTTTGTTGTCATATCCAATTATGTTCATTTCTTGAGTACTCATGATCAACTTTTCTAGGTGTTACCCTATTAAGAAGAACCTGCTCTAATACCAATTGAGGGCTTACAATCTACTTAAGAAGGGGGGGTGAGTTGAGCTGGTTCCTCACAGCGGAAACGATAGAACTAAAAAATAGTAAAGAATACACCAAATTTTACGAGGTTCAGCCAAACAAGGCCTAACGTCCTCCTACACTAGTTTTCTTATTAATCAACTCTGAAAATAAGAATACTCCCGCACTCTCCTGTTTCCCTTACTCTAGGAAAACAACACACCCCACACTAACTCTAGTGTGCTATTTCGCACTTGAACTCACAAGCACTCGCAAATGAACTCACAAATGCTACCCAACCTCAAACCCCTCTGTTAGAGATTCAATACAATCAATTTATCTCAAATTATGCTTTCTTGCAAAGCAAAGACAGGGTAATGTAAAGCTCTATGAAATGCGTACTCTATTTTAGTAAACTATCAAATTATGGTTTTTATAGAATCATTATTCAGTATTTATAGACCAAGGTATAACCTTTGAGCGTGCCCTAACTTAAGATATCAAAGATATGTTTTTTTAGAGTTAGTAAAGTATATCTTTAGCAATATCTTTCTCGAGGGAAAGATATTATCCAAGATATACACATGCTTAAGGCAAGAATTACTTGAATCACGATTCTAAAGGTCGACAACCATTTTATTGGAAAGTTTATATGATATTTTTCTGATTTTTTTTTTCTAAAACAACCAGCTCAGTAACCCAACAAAGTAACTGGTACCCATGCCTGTTACCCCGCTTAGTAGTGTTCTGAATATGTAACCAACTGGTTCCCATATTCAAAACCCTAATGTTTTACATTAAGAACAACACAAACTATTCCTCTTAGAATATCATACGCAAATATTACATAAAGACCTAAGATGAACCAAATTGAATATCCTATACTATCTTCATGTACCAATCCTTAAAGCTTCCCTTGAATCAACAATTCAATATTTTATCATTTCCTCGAACATCTTGGAGAGGGACTCCAAGCTTCAAGTCTTGGAATAAACCTGTTTGGTACCCAAGAAACATCATAGCATAGCAAATAGCCTTTAACTATTTCAGTATGCAGTCAGGCACAATTAGTTTCTCACTTGCTTCTTAACAGCTCATAAACTAACACCTGTAAGAACAACTGTTCCCTGCAGCTGTTTGTCAAAACCTAGGGGACTCAACATATGTCATTTGATTTTGGGTTTTTCTATGATATACCCCTGTGTTTTTTAAAATTCTATAATGTACCCCTAATGTTTTTTTATTCTACACTGTACCCCTGTGTTTTTTAAGTTTTCTACATAGTACCCCTAGTGTGTATTAATGAAAACGGACATTAAACATTTTTGAATTCCCATCCAAACCTCCCCTCCCCTCCACCGCCGCAACTCCCAACCCCTCCCCCCCCCCCCAGCCCCCTCCCCATTTCCTCCACCGCAGCCCCCCACCCCCTCCCCCTCCCAGCCTTCACCCCCACCCCCTCCCCCTACGATTTCCCCGCGCCCCAACCCCCTCCCCAAGGAAGCGTTACAATTATCGATGACAAGAGCCAAAGATGGCCACTACCCTACAATGGTCAAGGTCGAAGACGGCGAAGTAGCGACCGGACTAAGACCCATCATCGAGGAGAAGCGACCCACCATGGTGTCAAAAATGGCGATCCGGCGACGAAAACGCCTAAACCATCGACGGCGAGAGGCCGTAGTCGATGAAAAACCATCGATTAGGGCAACACTCGTCTTCGTGGCGGCAAGATCGCCCCACCAACGAAGAGAGAGAAGCGAAAATGGGGCAAGCCATCGAACCACCAACCTCGCACCGATAAGAGAGGTAAGAGGCGGTGGTTTGACGGGTCTCGTGGACAGGGGAGGCGAGGAGCGAATTACCCAAACCACCGACAATGAATCGTCGGGGTAGCGGTGACGAGTGTTTAGGATTAGCGGCGGAGGGCGGTGGCGAAGGGCCGGATCTAGGGCGGTCATGGTGGTTGCGGGGGGAGGGAGGGGGGTGGGGGGCTAGGCTGGGGGGCTGGCGAGGTGGAAGGGTTGGGAGAGAAGCCCAGAAAAGCAAAGAGATAACGGTAAACGTTACGTTCATTTAATGTAGGGGTACTATGTAGAAAATTTAAAAAACACAGGGGTACAGTGTAGAATAAAAAAACATTAGGGGTACATTATAGAATTTTAAAAAACACAGGGGTATATCATAGAAAAACCCTTTGATTTTTTTTTCATACTATGAGTATTCCCGCCATTTTCGTTCAGATTAGATGTGTAGTCCATGCTATTTTTGTTGAAGTCTATGTCATTTATGGTGCTTTATTTAAGTACGAAGTGTCATTCTCTTGGTCATGTTATTTTTTTGTTCAGTCCTATATACTTCTTAGTATTATCATCTACATCAATATTAGTATAGTCCATGTCATTGTTGGAGTCTATGTCATTTATGGTGCTTCATTTATGTACATTGTCATTTTGTTGCTCTTGTCATTTTTGTTCTGACCGGTGTCATTATTAGTGTAATCTATGTCATTTGTAGTTAAGTTATGTCATTAATTAATAGTGCTTGAATTGAGGAAACCATCATTGATTAATAGTGTATACTATCATTATTATGGTAATGATACAATAATGTCTAAAACCGATACTTGAATCATTAACAAATGACACCAAATTATGTTTAAATGACATAAACTATTAAGGCGTTTGTTAGAAAAGTCATTATCGTTTTGTTTTTTGTGATAATTTCTTCATATAATGATGCAAAATATAGTTTTAAATGATATTAATCCCACTCAAAATGACATAGGTTTAGTCGAATATGATATAAATTGATTAGACAATAACTAAAATTACAATATGGAATAATATGTAACCTTTTGAGACTGAAAATTCTCGTTGCTGTATAAGATTTGTAGTTTGTTCGTCTTCTACAATTACTCCATTTATGGAGTTTGATATGAATTTTAAAGTCTCGAAAAACTCACACATTTTGCCCTATAATCTAAGTGACGTTTTTATGTTGTTTTTATGAAGGAATACTGAAAATAAGAAGTAAAAACAAGGATAGTACTCTTGATTCTCACAAGAATTAGAGGGTCTCTTCCTAATCGCAATTAGAAGATGAATACAAGTCGCAACAAGTATTGTTTTGGTTAACAACCGCAATAAGCAACGCTCACAATTCTCAAATCAACTCTTCTACTTTTATTATGGACTAGGCGTGTACTTATATAGGATGAGCAAACAACCTTGCCCTCCAAGTTATATGACCGTATTTCCTAAGAAAGAGATAAGGAAACATTCCCCTTAAAACTAGCCTAGAATCTAGCACAACTTAAGCAAGCAAGTGTTTTAGGAAAGCTTTGCAAAACTTTCCATAAAACTTACAAAATCACACCCCTAAACCTATACCTTATTACAACTCAGATTTTCGACCAACTTATTACAACCAAACTGGAAATAAAAACAACCTAATGACATTAACTAATTCAACTAGCAAACATAATAAAATACATATTTTTGGTTACATGTAAAACCTTCACTTTAAGAGTAAAGTAAAACCATGCAACAATTCTAATAATGCAAATAAAGATAGTTGGTGAAGCAATCCATGCACGTATCATACTACAATTTTGGGCAAAGATAACATATATATCTATCTTAGCGGCTAATTTAACAAGTGTTATCTTTGATCTAAATTAACATTTCATTAGGAAATATGTTATCTAAAGTTAGCCAAATTGTCAACATAGAAAAGTATACTTAACACTTACAAATTAGATGTTATCTTTTCTCCTATGTATAGGCTTTAGTATCTCTCACCTAACACTTATACCACTTAACCGTTATCTTTCCTATTGTGTTTTTTAAGAATGAATACAATAATCATAATACACTCACACCATTCAAACCTCACGTCACTCTTCAACTACCCACTCTCTCTTATTATTTTTCTAGATTGTTCTTAACCTGCCTCCATATTCTTCTCGTTAGTTTTTTTAATGTATAACTGCTTATTGTTCAACTGATGCATGCTACGAAATTACTTGAAGAATTTTTATGGAAGACCAAGTGTTCAAGGTGAAGAATGAATTAGATGGTGTTTTTCACTGCCAAAAGTTATAATCTTTTAGCTTTTGTTAATTCTAATTTTTTAGATCTAGTATTTGACTAGTCTATTAGTTTTTTTCCTTTTAATTTTTGCATTTGATTTTATGTTTGCTTATTGTTTTCGATTTAAATTTTTTAAGCCCCGTATGATAAATCTGAAGCGAATCGCGCAAGCGACCAATTCATCTCTCCGATCGGCGAAGCCATCCTATCTTAAGTCGCCCACCCAAAATTTTGAGACTTTTTACTGTAATTAGCGGTATTTGATTCGTCCTTTATCTAGATTTTTGACATTGATATCGATTATATAAAGTTTGCATTTGGTCAAATTAGTTAGATGATTTTGGTTCCATATATTTTTTAAGCTTTTATAAATATTTTTAGTAAATGAAAAATACCAGAAGGAACTCTCTTGCTCTATGTTTTTCCTGCTTTCCATAAGATGTCATGGTAGTTGATAGTCTTGCTGCAATTATCGTCGTTTGTAATTTGTATGTAAAATTTGTCCAGAAGTTTAGTTGAACCTACAATCTGTATCCCATATGTATATGTATATGTACTGTTTCTGCTGAGAAATTAAGGATTGTAATGAGTTGAGTGATTCGATGTGGGCCCCGAGAGCGTTCGCCTGAGCTCCGATGTCCGTACGCCTGAATCCTGCAAAACAAGGTTAGACTACCCCGAGGGGTGTTTCCGGATCGCCCCTTCGACGCTCAAGTCAGATGTGATTGAGGTAGAGAGAGAAGTGAAGTCTAGAGAGAGATGCTCTAGTTTTGTTAGGTGAGAATTCAATGCCTATTCATTGATGAGGCAACTTGGTTTTTATAGTGTTGGGGATTTCCCAGGCACAGATACATTGTTCGATGGGCCTTTTGGTATCAATGGGCATGTTACCTTTTCTGGCAATGATTATTCCATCCCTTTAGAAGTTCCCCGTGATGCCGGTGATTAGGTCAACTTTCAAAGTGGGACCCACAAACCGCCACCACCGTCCCGTACTTTAAGAGGCTCATGCACTCCTTGTTGGGCTGCTGATCAAATGGGCCCAAACAATTTGCCCCACGCCATAGATGGGGATCATGTAACCCTGACTGGAGGGATGCCTGTCTGTGGCGGAATAACAGCCGTCTTCTGTTTGGTTGGTTGCTGAACGGCTTGAATAAGCGGAGGGAATAGACCACGCCGCCGACCGGTTCACCCCCGGCCGAAGAGGTTCATGCGACCATCCCATCTTCTACTGAAAGGGGGAACACCGACCGGTCCCCTCCCCGCTGGAAGGAGAAACGTCGACCGGGTCTCCTTCTTCTCGGGGGAGAGGTGCCGACTTGGTCATATTCCAAAGGGAACAGGGAGAGGGCCGACCGGTCATTTCCTTTTGAAGGGGGATACCGACCCTGGTCATCCCGTGTGAATGGGACAAAGACCGACCAGGTCACTCCCCGGTTAAGGGGTAGTGCCGACCCTGGTCATCCCTCCTTTGAAGGGGACGTGGCCGACGGGGTCACTCCCCGGTGGAGGGAGAGTGCCGACCGGTCATTTCCTATTTGAAGTTGATGTGGCTGACCTGGATCATTCCTCGGTGAAGGGAGAGTGCCGACCGAGTCATCTCCCCTTTGGGAGGGAATGAAGCCGACCTGGTCCCTCCCTAGTGAAGGGAGAGTGCCGACCGAGTCATCTCCCTTTGGAGGGAATGTGAGGCCGACTGTGTCACTCCCTAGTGTCGATCCTGGGCCATCCCCCATTTGAAGGGGATGCGGCCGACCGCATCACTTGTAGCCGGTGTTTGGCCCTTTTAACCGAGTGTAGAGCGACTCGGCAAAGGAGGGGGCTCATGTTGGCCGAGTAGGATGTAAGGCCACTCGGATGAGGGGCTAATGTGCCCCAAGTTTGTCCGAGTGGGTGCTAATGATAATTGGTCATACTTCGACCGAGTATAGAAAGCGACTCTAAAAGGAGGGAGCTCCCGTTGGTCGAGTTGGGTACAAGGTCACTTTCGGATGAGGGGCTAATGAGCCCCGAAGTTGGTCCGAGCGGGTGCTAGCCGATACTTGGTCATACTTGACCGAGTATAGAAGCGGCTCTGTAAAAGAGGGGAGCTCCTGTTGGCCGAGTTGGATACAAGGCCACTCGGATGAGGGACTAATGAGCCCCAAGTTTGTCCGAGTGTGTGCTAGCTGATACTTGGTCATACTCGACCGAGTATAGAAGCGACTCGGCAAAGGAGGGGAGCTCTTGTTGGCCGAGTAGGGTACACGGCCACTCGGATGAGGGCCTAATGAGTCCCAAGTTGGTCCGAGTGGGTTTCAGCACTCCGGGGGATGGGGCTGCGCCCATCTTGCCCGACCGTGTATGTCCGACTCGACATGCCACATGGCCTTTCTTGATTCTCGGGATGTTGGGGCCCTTGTTTGAGGCCGAGCTGGAGGGGCGCCCTGAGGGACTTTGACTTTTCGACTTTCTTGGGCCTGAAAGGTTTTTGCTCGGGTTTGCTGGACTTTTCATTTAATGGACTGAGCAGGTCCAGTTGGGCCGCTATTAGAAGCCCATTTAGGCGACGCGGGGGGGTTTGCGTTGCACATCCCCCGAGGTGCTCCTATATATGTATGAGAGGAGAGAGAAGTTGAGGGTCATTTGCTCATTTCCTTATTCATTCTCTCTCTCTCAAAAACTTAGATCCTCTCAATCTTCCCAAGTTCTTCTCTCAGTTTCTTCGTCCGACCAGGTACGCTTTTGTTCTTTTTAGTTTTTCTTTCTTTTTATTTTTCTTTCGAATAACTTCTGCCGACTCCCTTGTTCATAAATAATGGGAGATTCGTCCGAGTCGTCGACACCTCCAGCTTGTCCTCCCTACAATTTGTCCGAGGAGGTGAGAGTGATGGGAATCACACTGGTGTCGACGATAATAAACTGTCCCTACCCCTCGGTTGTGCCCGACGCGGTTGCTCTCCCGAGTCCGTCCTCTTCGGTGGAGGAGGAAGCCGAGGGAGTCACTCCCTTCCCTTGGGAGGTTTCATTGGCCTATCCTCCTTCAAGGAGTTACTTAGATAAGTATCTATCTTCTGATGTAGTGGGGGCCATGCCGAGGGAAGCAAGAGAAGCATCCATGTCGGGTCGGGAGTTGGAGTATCCCGACCTGGATCCAAAAGGAGGTCCGGGCTCATTCTTTCCCGAGCCAGGGGTGATTAAATCGTTGACCGAGGACCTCCGGGGTACAGCGACAAGGTTCCGAATAAAGGACCCCTTCTACTTGGTCCGACCAGAGGCCCACCATACCGTGATCTCGCCCCCTCCCGGCTGCATTGCAGTGTACTATAAGTCCATGGATATGGGGCTTCGGTTTCCTTTGACTCCTTTTGTTAAGGAGCTGCTGAACGCCTATCACTTGGCGATCTGCCAAGTCTCTCCCAACTCCTGGGGTGGAATCAACGCCTTCCAGGTTCTATGCAACTTGATGGACGTCCGACCAACCCTAAAACTATGGAGGCACCTGTATAAGTTGGTCGAGGTTATGGCTGCTAAGAACGGACCTGGTTGGTGGAGCTTTCAGATCCGACCAGGGTATAGAACCGTCCTCAATCTCCCTACCTCTCAGAAAGGGTTCCGTCGGGAATTCGCCTTCGTGTACTTTGGTGGGGATTGGGGGATTCCCCTGGTTCCGCCCTCGGATGAGCCCCTCCTCGCCCTGAATTACCGAGTGGGGGAGTTGGACGACGAGGAAGGAGCCGCGCCTGCGTTATATGCGAGCCCGAGCCGAGGATCGTCGACGGGGCGAGGTATTCGTTCCTCAGGCAATGGCTGCCCGACTGCAAGCTTTTCCGAGACGAGCACTTTCTCTCGGCTATGGGCCTAAGTTCGACCTTCCCAAAGGGTAATTGGCCTAGGAGGAGGCTTTGGGCAGTCGGTATGATAATTTTTAACTTCTCACTTTCTGTTCTGACTAACTCTTTTCTTTTTTGATTTGCAGAACCTGCCCGAGCGTATATCGAAGAAGTAGACCCAGTTATGGCTGATAGACTGAATGTGGCGGCTATGAGGGCGGCTCGGTTGAAGGCCGAGATTGCGGCGAAGTCCATGTAGGTCCCCGCTCCTCCCAAGGTGAGAATAATACTTGTTGCTCCTATTTTTGGCTGACCGACCATTTACTAGGTTGACTAACTGTTTACTTTTTGCCTCAGGACCCTGCTAAACCGAAGACCAAGAAGAGGAAGGAGCGGTCTTCTGATAAGGTGGCTCAGACCGAGAAAGTAGTTGCTCGGTCGAAGGCCGAGTGAGAGAGGGCCAAGGCCGAGCTTGAAGAGGCCTAGAGGAGCAAGTCAATTGAGGTTATTAGTGATATATTTAATCTACTAAAAGACTAAATTAGGGTGCGGAAATTAATAAAAATAAAAGATAGTACTTAGTTGATTTCCGATAAAGAATTTAATCACCACGAATCTCAAACTAAGGGTTGGATAGTTCTTAGATGCTCAATGATAAAGGCAACGCCACCACAAGGAACAAACTAAGGGTTTTGATGCGTAAAGGCTAAGCCACCAGCAATCAAGGGTTGTTTGTGTTTGCACACTTAAGTTTTAAGAAAACTCACAAACTTTAATTCATTCACTCTCATCTTCAAATAAACCATACAACCTAAACTATTTATAAGGAAAACAAAACCGACTCCTACTATGCTTAGGACAAGTACCTAAGTCATACTCCTAATAAAACTCACAAAGATAAGATTAAACAAACAAGATAACAAAGAAATAACAAACTCCTAAACCAAGTAGAACAAGCTCAACTTGGCGCCTATTAACTAGACTCCTATTGAAGATATAACTCTACTCTAATTAGAATCCTAATCCAACTAGGATTTGGATTTCTAACTCAACTAGAATTTATAAACTTTTATACTCCTAATAGAACTAGGAGTTCTATTCCTACTAGGATTAGGAGTCCTATTCCTACTAGAACTAGGAAAACAACACAAATCCTAACATAACTAGGATTTGTAGAAATGAGTCATCTCTCACATGGATCATACTCCCCTTCTTGAAAAAAAATTCGTCCACGGATTTTGCCGTTTTCGGAGATCTGATCCATAAATTTGCCTGTAAACTGTCCAGAATTTTGATGCAAGTAAAAGTGACGAATACCCGGAAAAACACCTCGAAATCACGTGAAATTTTTCCAGCAACTATCCCTATATGTCATCACCACTCGACCTAAATTTCATTCAAAAATTCGAAGCCAGTAATTCGCAGTTTATTTTTTCCCAAAACTGGTCCTGATTTACCCGGTTTTAGACCAACTCGAAAACTCTGCTTTGAATCAATAGCAAAAGATCTTCAAATCTTGTGAAAATTTAGGACAATAAACTAGACTTGAAATAGACCAGTTTAGAATCAAGAAACTCCAAAAAATTCGATCGGAGGTGGGAGAACGAGTTGTTCAAAGTTATCTCAAAAATCTGTCTCTTACGGACGATTTTTCTTTTGCTTCTTTCTTATTCTCCAAGAACGTCTAAATGCCAAGAGGACTTAGATGCCTTTGCTCTGATACCATATGATATATTTAATCTACTAAAAGACTAAATTAGGGTGCGGAAATTAATAAAAATAAAAGATAGTACTTAGTTGATTTCCGATAAAGAATTTAATCACCACGAATCTCAAACTAAGGGTTGGATAGTTCTTAGATGCTCAATGATAAAGGCAACGCCACCACAAGGAACAAACTAAGGGTTTTGATGCGTAAAGGCTAAGCCACCAGCAATCAAGGGTTGTTTGTGTTTGCACACTTAAGTTTTAAGAAAACTCACAAACTTTAATTCATTCACTCTCATCTTCAAATAAACCATACAACCTAAACTATTTATAAGGAAAACAAAACCGACTCCTACTATGCTTAGGACAAGTACCTAAGTCATACTCCTAATAAAACTCACAAAGATAAGATTAAACAAACAAGATAACAAAGAAATAACAAACTCCTAAACCAAGTAGAACAAGCTCAACTTGGCGCCTATTAACTAGACTCCTATTGAAGATATAACTCTACTCTAATTAGAATCCTAATCCAACTAGGATTTGGATTTCTAACTCAACTAGAATTTATAAACTTTTATACTCCTAATAGAACTAGGAGTTCTATTCCTACTAGGATTAGGGAGTCCTATTCCTACTAGAACTAGGAAACAACACAAATCCTAACATAACTAGGATTTGTAGAAATGAGTCATCTCTCACATGGATCAATTAGTCCAAGGGGCCTTGCGCAGCAGGCCGACGGGGGCGACCTCTCCCTTCACTCCTCTGACTTCCGGCCAGTCGGGAGCCCCCAATACACTCCTTTGTCCCCTTTTAGGGAGCTGCCCGGGGATAGCTCGAGGGGCGCGGTGAGGCCGGCCGTTCCCTTCACGGGACTGAGTAGGAAAGAGAAGGATAAGCGCTGGACCTCAGCCCTCGAACATATATACACTCCCGCCGACCGGGAGTACATCGAGGTTACTCATGGTCCTTATGAGACCAACGAGCTCTTCCGCTCCTGGCTCGATGTAAGCACTTTTTCTAATTGACCTTCCTTTCTTTTACTTAGCTATTTCTGACCCTTTTCTTGTGTTTCAGTTCTCCGCTCGGATGGCCAATGTTGCTCAGAATCGGGTGAGCCTGGCCGAGGAAGTTGAAGACCTCAAAGAGAAGGCCAAGAAGCACTTCGATGAGGTGTACCAGGCCAAGGAGGCTCAGCGGATTGCCGAGTCCAAGCTTGAGGATGCGGAGGATGCTATAAAGAAATATCAGGAGGGCTTTGCAGCCGAGCGGGAAAAGTGGGTGAAGGAGAGGACCGACCTCACTCTTGCCCGTGATTTAGCTAGAACTGCTAGGGATGATGCCCTCGACCAAGGTGACCACGGCCGAGCGGAAGGTGACCGATCTTGAGGCAAAGTTAGCCGAGTTAGAGGGCCAAGTCAAAACCGAGGAGCAAGTGGTTCTCCGACCGGAGAAATCCGATGCTGCCGAGGCTTATGCCAACGAGGTCGGCAAATAACAGCTCATAAAATGGGGGAGGACGAGGCCCTCGACCGACCGAAGAAGGTCCCGCCCGAATCTCACCCAAATCCGATCCGGGCCGACGTTCGGGTCGGGTTATCGATGTCGATAGACGCCGATAATGTCGTATTTTCGCTCTGGGCGAGGCCGAGGGGGTGAAGAGGATGAAGACGACTATGGAGAGGGAGGGACGAGGAGGGCCGAGTAGATGTCAATGTCGTCGATGGTGATGATGTTGATGATGAAGTCGATGCGGCCGACAATGTCTGGTCGGGGGAGGAGCTAGTCGGCGACAATACGAAGCAAATGCCGAGAGTGTGACCCGACCTTCCCCCTCCCTAAGCTCTTAGGATGCCCTTTGTACTTAGTCGTTTTTGTAATGGTTCCTCCTTTGTATTGCCCGACCTTATTTAATGAAACTTGGTCATTTTGTCTTCCCTTTGCTTGTTTGTTGATTGCAATATTACCCAACTTTTTAAATTCGACCGACTTGCTAAAAAAATGCCGACCAATTCGTAATTTTCGGACAAAATGCCAACTATTTTGACTCGGTTAAGTCTAGGCGCATGAATGCCGATTACATGGACCGGTTAAGTCTAAATTAATACCGATCAGCTTGTTTGTTAATCAAGTTGCCGATCAACAAGAATCTCCCCGAAAAATTCCAACTGTTTCGACCGGTTAAGTCCAAATTAACAAAATGCCGACCATTATGATTGAGTTATTACAATGTATGCCCCTATTACGAAGTACCAAAACTTTACACATAGTATTTTTTAAGGTTGTCGCCATTCCGTGGTCGGGCAAGGAGGATGCCATCTGGGGACTCTAGTCCGAATGTCCCGGCTTGATGACCTCTCGGTAACCTTGTATGGGCCGTCCCAAGTAGGGTCCCAACTTTCCTTTCAAGTGTGAGAGCCCAGTGGCCTCGACTTTTCGAACGACCCACCGCCGAGCTGAACCGGACGAGATCTCACTTTGGCGATTAAACATCCGAGTGACTCTTTTCTTGTACTGGATGGATTTCAGCAGCCGCGTCCCTCTGTTTCCCAAGCAGTTGTCCAAGTCGACCGGCTTCTCTTCCTCGTTCCTCTCGAACTCATAGAACGTCATTCGAGGAGATGGGATGCCAATCTCTACCGGGTAAGACCGCTCGCTACCGTACACAAGGCCGAACGGCGAGTGCCCTCGTTGTTTCCTTTGGTAGTGGTTCTTGCCGACCGAGGACTCCCCGGTAGGTCATCGACCCATGCCCCTTTTGCGGCCTCCAGGATTTCTTGATTCCCTTGAGGACTATCTTATTAGCCGACTCGGCTTGCCCGTTCGTCTCGCGCCTTGAGACTCACGGAGAATTTGGTACATATTCCGAACCGAGCACATTAATCCCGGTCGGGCCGCCGTTGAATTGGCGCCCATTGTCGGAGATCGCACTGGGACTCCGACCGGGTGATGATGTTCCTCCAAATGAACGTCAACTTGTTTATCCGTTATGGAGGAGAGTGGTTCGGCCTCTCCATTTGGGTGAAGTAGTCAATGGCGACTATCGTAGAACTTTCTTTGACTCCGAGGCCGGGGAAATGGTCCGAGTAGGTCCATGCCCCACTTATCAAATGGCAAGACTGCTTCGAATTGTCAAGGGGGTGGTTCGGTGCTCTGGGAATGTCCGAATGGATCCGGGCAGACTGGACATCTCTTTACCAGCCTCCCTGAGCGTCCGTTTTCGTAGGCAGCAAGAGTATCCGGCCGGAGAGCTTTTCCAACTATGGTCCTTCCCCCTTGGTGACTCCCACAAGCTCCTTGGTGGATTTCCCGAGGATGTAATTTCCTTCCTGGGAGTGACACATTTAAGTAGGGGATGGGTGAAGGATTTCTTGTAGAGTTGGTTCTCATGCCATAGAAACCATCCCGGACTTGTGTTTGACCCGATCGCCTCCTTGTGATCTTCGTGTAGTTTCCCGTCTCTTAAATATCCGACTACCTCATCCATCCATTCGTATGTCCAATTCAATACAAGCTGTTCCTTGATATTGATGCTGGGCTCAAGGACTTCCCACATGATTGTTCGGGGGAGCCGACCCCCCGCCGAACCGGCCATTCGGGCTAAAGCATCGCCTGCTGATTTTCCGATCGCGGTATGTGGGTGATATTGAATCGAGATAGCCGTTTGATTATATATCGGGCCTTAGCTAAATACATTCTCATGTTGTCTTCTTTGGCCTCGTATTCGCCCGATACCCACCCACTATCAACTGCGAGCCTGGGATTTAGCATTAATCACGTTGCCCCTACCAAGATGTATAATTCTAATCCGAGGATAAGGGCTTCATATTCAGCTTCATTGTTGGAGCCTAAGAACTCAAATTTGATGGCATATTCCATTTTTTTCTCCGACCGGGGTTTTGATGACCGCCCCGCTCCACACTGTCTTGGTAGATGAGCCATCCACTTGCAGCCTCCCACTATCTTGCTCACTGATTGGGGGACCCGGACGTGCATTCTGGTTATGAAATCGCCCAAGGCCCGGGCTTTGATCGCCCTTCCGGGGTTCATATTCTAACCCAAAATCAGCCACTGATCCGCCCAACCTGGCCATCCAACTAGAGTGGTTCCCGCTTTCAATGAGCTTCCCGAGCGACCGACTCCGTGAGGACCTTAATAGGATGGGCATGGAAGTAAGGTTTGAGCTTCCGACTAGCCATTACTAAGGCAAAAACCATTTTTTCCACTTCGCCGTATTTGGCCTCTCGCTCCTCAAGGCGTGGCTTATGAAGTAGACCGGGTGTTGTTTTTCTTCTCGCTATCAAAACAAACGAGCGCGTATTCGAGAGATAGCCAAATAAATGAATGCTGTTTCCCGCAAGGGGGAGATCAATTTTCGGGAGGGTAAGGAGATGTTCTTTTAGGGAAGTGAAGGCTTGTTCGGCTTCATCGTCCCAAGTAAACTCTTTTCTCTTTAGAGTTTTGAAGAAGTGTAAGCTCTTATCCGCCGAGCGGATAGGAAGCGACCGAGGGCGCGACAAATGGTCGGGCGTTGTACTTCTCTTACATTCCTCGGAGATTTCATTTCTATTACAACTTTGATTTTGTCGGGATTTGCTTCTGATCCCCCCTTTCATCAACCAGGAATCCGAGGCACTTACTCCCTTTTTACTCCGAAGACACATTTCTTCTGATTTAACGTCATGCGGAAGCGCCCTCAACGTTCCGAGGGTCTCTTAAGTCTGAGGGATGATGGCTGTGGATTTTGCTCTTGACGATCATATCGTCAACATATACCTCTATATTCCGACCGAGTTGGTCGCTAAATATTTTGTTGACGGTGCACCGATATGTTGCCCTCGCATTTTTTAGCCCGAAGGGCATCATTTTATAGCAATATACCCCCCGGTTGGTGATGAAAGCGGTGTGGACTCGATCCCGCTCGCCTATCGGGATTTGGTGATACCCCGTATTTGCGTCCATGAAGCTTAGAAGGGCGTGACTTGCAGTTGAGTCGACCAGCCTATCAATCTTGGGCAGAGGGTATCTTTTGGACAGCCTTGTTTAGGTCTCAGTAAAATCCACGCACATTCTCCACGCCCCCACTCGACTTCTTGACCAGACAACATTAGCCGCCCATTCCGAGTACCGGCACTCTTCAATGAACCCCGCTTCGAGCAATTTCTTAACTTCCGTCGCCGCTGCGGTGTTCCTTCTGGGCCTTGATGCCTTAACTTTGGTTCGACCGGCTTGAACCCTTCTTGATATTTAGCTCGTGGCACATCACTTTAGGTCGAGCCCGGCATTTCATTAAGCTTCGTAGGCAAAGACGTCTCTCGTATTCTCGTTAGAACTTGAATGATCTCCTCTTGTTTGAGGGTCCATGGCCTTGCCCACTCTCGAGTCCGACCATGTTTCTCATCAATGATGACTTTCTGCCGTACTCTACCGGCCGAGGGCGCCGTATTAGCTGGGGATTTTCTGTAATGTAAACCCCGAGGCCACTTGGACGGCCGACCATCTTCGCTTTCTTTTCTTCGAGTCCTCTTGACGCCGATCTTGCTTTTCAAGCCGTTCACATAGCATTCTCTAGCCGCCCGCCGATCCCCTTAGATCTTTCCGACTTTACCCTCGTCTGGCTTCGAACCGCATAAGAAGCCGATAAATGGAAATTGCCGCTTTGACTTTGTTCGTAGTTGGTCTTCCCATTATAATGTTATATGGTAGAGGGATGTCTACCACTAGGAAGTCGATCGGTAGGCTTCTTCCTTTGCCCTTCTCTCCTATCCGAGTAGGCAACTTTATAGATCCGACAGGTGTACCGAAGTTTCCCCGAAGCCAATGAGTGGCCGATTGGAGGGGTTACATCCCTTTCAAGGTATTTCAATTCCTGAGGCACTGCAAGTGATTATATCAGCCTAGGATCCACTATCCACTAGCACCCGTTTGACTCGGTGTCCACTTTGAGCTCGACGACCAAGGGATCGTTGCGAGGCGTGTGTAGTGGCCGACTGGATTCCCAAATGTCATTATAGGCGCGGGTGCGTGGGTGGTCGACATCGAGTACCCGATGCTTTAGACTTTGGAGGTGGGCTTTGCGTGATCGCCGGCTAGGCCTCCCGACGCGAAGCCACCTCGCTATGACTCCGATGAACCCCTCCGTGTCTCCACCGTTGGACCGACCGACCTTTTGCTTTGCCCTCCTCTTCACTAGAATGCTTGGAGGTATCTGGTCAGCCTTCCCCCGGTCGCCCAGGTTGTTAAGGGATTTCTTGAGTTCCCTACAATCTTTAGTGGTGTGCCCGCATTCTTTGTGATATTCGCACCACGTGCTCTTATCTCTTCGAGCAAATTGACATTTTGATGGGAGGGAGGGCTGGGGAGAGTGACTTTGTCTTTTATGTCCAAGTATATCTCTCTCCCGTTTTTGCCGAACCGGGGTCAACGCCATGGTCGTGAATCCGTCCTCGACCGACCACCCGTCTTCTCGTTACTTTGACTCGATCCCCGTGATTTCCCTTCATCCTTCCTCTTTTTGCTCCCGGCTGCCCGAGTGACGGCATATGTCTCTGTCGCTTGGATGAATTCGAGCCCGAGTCATTGCTTCGTAGAAGGTTTTGACTTCGCCAGCCAAGGACCATCTTAGCCGACCGTGCCGAAGTCCGGAGATATGATTGCACGTCCAAAGAGTCGAATGAGCAACCAAGTTCGAGCAAAGGTTCGAACTTGAATAATGAATGAAGTCCGAAAATTTATGTCTTAAGTCACCGGATATGATAATTAAAATAAACACTCCCGATTATTTTAATTAACTCTTAATCTCACTTTAAACCACTCCCCGGAATTAAGTAGATTAAACACTAAGTAAATAATCACTCCCGAAAATAGACTTAATGGCCGAAAGTAATTGATCACACAATTAAATTCAATAACAAAGTTTTTAGGTAAATCTCACATGCCTTGAATGATAGCATGGAACTATTATTTATAATAGAATAAACTTGTCCTCCAAGGACCAAGCAAGGGCCGAAAATCAGCCATAAGAATTAAGGAAACATTCCTTAATTCCTTACATCTTAATCCCTTGATTCTAGGAGAGAATAAAGGAGTAAATAAGGAAACAACCAAATCAGCCCCCAACCCCTTCACACGCCTAAATACATAAGGAAACCAAGAAATAAGGAAAGTATTACAACTCAATGACAACTTGCAACCTTGGAGCACAAGGAGCCTACTCCACACGCCTAAGACACGCCTAAAATGGCCGAAATATCACAAGATATTTTCGGACCTTTATTTGCTTAATTAAAATAACTAAGACTCTAGAAATGGTGTCACCTTCAAGCTTCATCAATGGAATCATAGTCCCATTTAAGAAATGACACAAATGAGGAGTTTGAATTTAACTTGAACCCGAACACTTCAAGGACTAAACAAATCGGATCATTTGGAGCTTGACTCTGACCTTGACTTGTATCAAAACCATTGTTATTGTTTCTGAGTTAATTCATAAGCTTTAATCTTCCATTAATTGATATTCAGGAGTGTTTATTAATTAGTGTTTAAACAACTTAATTCCAGGAGTGGTTTGAGTGTGTTTAAGATTCTTGTGAGTGTTTCAGAGTGATCATTCACTAAAAAATATCCCTTATTACTTGTTCTTATTTTCGCAGTTCTATTGTTCCTATTTAAGATTGGCGTGGACTCTGAATGTTTAACTATCCTAGTTGAGCATTCATAACAAGTGGTATCGAGCTTGAAGAGAAAGGGACGTTTCGTGGCTGTTTCGATCATCCCAAGACAAACAGCTTTTCTGTGAGTTTGGTTTCCACTCGTTCTCCTTCTTTAGAACGTCTTCTGGGGTAATTCTTGAGCCTAAACTGGTCTATTCCAAGTCTAGTTTACTGTTCTAAAATTTCGTGGAGATTTGGAGTTCGTTTGATATGGTTTTTAGATATTTCTTGTGAGTCGTGTTATTTTGGTACGAATCTGGGTGCGACCGACTTTGAAGAAAAACCGGGAGCATCCTATTTCGAATTTTTAAATGATTCCAGTTGGAGGTGTCTTCTAAGATCCCAAATTTACTGGTGTTAAAATTTGGTAATTTTTTACCACTTGTGTAATCTGCAGCTTATTATTAGTGAAGTTAGGTCGCTTTTCTTGTTGTGATTGTTATAATGTCGAGTGAAATGGAAAAACTAGCTAAGGCTATAGAGGACATAGCTAAGATGCAATTTGATTTCCAAGCAAAATATAATGCCGATTCGAGTCATGTTAGTAGACTTGAAACTAGAATGGATGCTATAACTTCTATTATCACTAAGAAGTTGGATAAAAATAGTGTTGATTAAATTGGACTCTCGGATGAAGATGATGAAGTTAGGGTTGTTAAACCTAATTTCAATGATGATAGGGATTAAAATTGGATGATTTCACCGGTGATTCTAGTCCGTAAGATTTACTTGAGTGGATTCGACAATTGGAGAAGGTGTGTGATTATAGGGGGTTTGATGATCAAAGGAGATTCAAGATAGCTTCATTAGATTGACCAAGTATGCTGGTATTTGGCTCAAAAATTTGAAGGCAAAACGTGCAAGAAAGAAGAAAGACAAGCTTAGTAGTTGGACTAAGTTGAAAGAGAAGCTCAAGGAGAAATTTTTGCCAAGTGATTACGAGCAAAAAACAAGACATAAAGTTGACTACTTTGTGTCAAGATACGTTGAGTGTGCATGAGTACACTATGGAATTTGATAAATTGTGCCTTATTTGTGACATAGAAGAAAGGGAAGCAATGAAAGTTGCTCGTTACATCAAAGGCTTGAACCGTCCTATTGCAAGGAAGGTAGAGGTGTCAACTTACACTACGTTTGATGAAGTGTGTAGATCGGCGCTTAAATTTGAATCTCATGAGAAAGAGGACAAGCCAAAAAACGCCCTATGCTAAAAAACCGGTAACTCTTTCAAACCTTCTTCTTCTTATTCTTCTTATTCATCTTCTAACAAGAACTATGAATGATCCAAGTATGGATGTGCTAGCCTTAATGCATAAGAGTGTCATTTTGGATGTGGAGTCAATTGAGGCTATGCATGGAAGATTCCTAGGATCATCATCACACTTCACACGTACTAGTATGCATGGTAAAGCTTGATTATGACCAGCAACTAGGAGTGTAGTGTTTGATTTGCTTTAGGAGTGTTTTCCTAACTAGAATCGGTTTTTAGAGTAGAGTTTGATATTCTTAGGGAGTGTTAGCCTAAGTGGCGGTTTTTAAGGAGGTTGTTAGGTGTTTGATTTCTTTTTAGGAGTCTAGGATTTAGGGAATTGTCCTAAACCTATTAGGATTTACGTTTTATGTGTGCTTATAAATAGCTTAAGTTGTACGTGTGATTTAATCAATGAATTCGCTTTATGCTTTGTGCTTTTCGAATGCTTTGAGTATTCATCCCTCTTGATTGCTGGTGGCTTTGCCTTTACGCGTCAAAACCCTTAGTTTGTTCCTTGTGGTGGCTTTGCCTTTATCATTGAGCAACTAGGAACTATCCTTGGTTACTTATGTTCGAATTAATACTACAATCTTCCGCACGTTTACTCTAGTATATGATCCAAGTATGGATGTGCTAGCCTTAATGCATAAGAGTGTCATTTTGGATGTGGAGTCAATTGAGGCTATGCATGGAAGATTCCTAGGATCATCATCACACTCACACGTACTAGTATGCATGGTAAAGCTTGATTATGACCAGCAACTAGGAGTGTAGTGTTTGATTTGCTTTAGGAGTGTTTTCCTAACTAGAATCGGTTTTTAGAGTAGAGTTTGATATTCTTAGGAGTGTTAGCCTAAGTGGCGGTTTTTAAGGAGGTTGTTAGGTGTTTGATTTCTTTTAGGAGTCTAGGATTTAGGGAATTGTCCTAAACCTATTAGGATTTATGTTTTATGTGTGCTTATAAATAGCTTAAGTTGTACGTGTGATTTAATCAATGAATTCAGTTTATGCTTTGTGCTTTTCGAATGCTTTGAGTATTCATCCCTCTTGATTGCTGGTGGCTTTGCCTTTACGCGTCAAAACCCTTAGTTTGTTCCTTGTGGTGGCTTTGCCTTTATCATTGAGCAACTAGGAACTATCCTTGGTTACTTTTGTTCGAATTAATACTACAATCTTCCGCACGTTTACTCTAGTATTTGGTTTTCCTAGATCAAATACATCATCTTGGTATCCAGAGCTTTGGTTCTCATCCTTTACGCGTCAAAAAATGTTTAATGTCCGTTTTCATTAATACACACTAGGGGTACTATGTAGAAAATTTAAAAACACAGGGTACAAAGGTAGAATAAAAAAAACATTAGGGGTACATTATAGAATTTTAAAAAACACAGGGGTATATCATAGAAAAACCCTTTGATTTTTTTCATACTATGAGTATTCTGCCATTTTCGTTCAGATTAGATGTGTAGTCCATGCTATTTTTGTTGAAGTCTATGTCATTTATGGTGCTTTATTTAAGTACAGTGTCATTCTCTTGGTCATGTTATTTTTGTTCAGTCCTATATACTTCTTAGTATTATCATCTACATCAATATTAGTATAGATGTCATTGTTGGAGTCTATGTCATTTATGGTGCTTCATTTATGTACATTGTCATTTTGTTGCTCTTGTCATTTTTGTTCTGACCGGTGTCATTATTAGTGTAATCTATGTCATTTGTAGTTAAGTTATGTCATTAATTAATAGTGCTTGAATTGAGGAAACCATCATTGATTAATAGTGTATACTATCATTATTATGGTAATGATACAATAATGTCTAAAACTGATACTGAATCATTAACAAATGACACCAAATTATGTTTAAATGACATAAACTATTAAGGCGTTTGTTAGAAAAGTCATTATCGTTTTGTTTTTTGTGATAATTTCTTCATATAATGATGCAAAATATAGTTTTAAATGATATTAATCCCACTCAAAATGACATAGGTTTAGTCGAATATGATATAAATTGATTAGACAATAACTAAAATTACAATATGGAATAATATGTAACCTTTTGAGACTGAAAATTCTCGTTGCTGTATAAGATTTGTAGTTTGTTCGTCTTCTACAATTACTCCATTTATGGAGTTTGATATGAATTTTAAAGTCTGAAAAACTCACACATTTTGCCCTATAATCTAAGTGACGTTTTTATGTTGTTTTTATGAAGGAATACTGAAAATAAGAAGTAAAAACAAGGATAGTACTCTTGATTCTCACAAGAATTAGAGGGTCTCTTCCTAATCGCAATTAGAAGATGAATACAAGTCGCAACAAGTATTGTTTTGGTTAACAACCGCAATAAGCAACGCTCACAATTCTCAAATCAACTCTTCTACTTTTATTATGGACTAGGCGTGTACTTATATAGGATGAGCAAACAACCTTGCCCTCCAAGTTATAATATGACCGTATTTCCTAAGAAAGAGATAAGGAAACATTCCCCTTAAAACTAGCCTAGAATCTAGCACAACTTAAGCAAGCAAGTGTTTTAGGAAAGCTTTGCAAAACTTTCCATAAAACTTACAAAATCACACCCCTAAACCTATACCTTATTACAACTCGATTTTCGACCAACTTATTACAACCAAACCGGAAATAAAAACAACCTAATGACATTAACTAATTCAACTAGCAAACATAATAAAATACATATTTTTGGTTACATGTAAAACCTTCACTTTAAGAGTAAAGTAAAACCATGCAACAATTCTAATAATGCAAATAAAGATAGTTGGTGAAGCAATCCATGCACGTATCATACTACAATTTTGGGCAAAGATAACATATATATATCTATCTTAACGGCTAATTTAACAAGTGTTATCTTTGATCTAAATTAACATTTCATTAGGAAATATGTTATCTAAAGTTAGCCAAATTGTCAACATAGAAAAGTATACTTAACACTTACAAATTAGATGTTATCTTTTCTCCTATGTATAGGCTTTAGTATCTCTCACCTAACACTTATACCACTTAACCGTTATCTTTCCTATTGTGTTTTTTAAGAATGAATACAATAATCATAATACACTCACACCATTCAAACCTCACGTCACTCTTCAACTACCCACTCTCTCTTATTATTTTTTCTAGATTGTTCTTAACCTGCCTCCATATTCTTCTCGTTAGTTTTTTTAATGTATAACTGCTTATTGTTCAACTGATGCATGCTACGAAATTACTTGAAGAATTTTTATGGAAGACCAAGTGTTCAAGGTGAAGAATGAATTAGATGGTGTTTTTCACTGCCAAAAGTTATAATCTTTTAGCTTTTGTTAATTCTAATTTTTTAGATCTAGTATTTGACTAGTCTATTAGTTTTTTTCCTTTTAATTTTTGCATTTGATTTTATGTTTGCTTATTGTTTTCGATTTAAATTTTTTAAGCCTGTATGATAAACTGAAGCGAATCGCGCGCAAGCGACCAATTCATCTCTCCGATCGGCGAAGCCATCCTATCTTAAGTCGCCCACCCAAAATTTTGAGACTTTTTACTGTAATTAGCGGTATTTGATTCGTCCTTTATCTAGATTTTTGACATTGATATCGATTATATAAAGTTTGCATTTGGTCAAATTAGTTAGATGATTTTGGTTCCATATATTTTTTAAGCTTTTATAAATATTTTTAGTAAATGAAAAATACCAGAAGGAACTCTCTTGCTCTATGTTTTTCCTGCTTTCCATAAGATGTCATGGTAGTTGATAGTCTTGCTGCAATTATCGTCGTTTGTAATTTGTATGTAAAATTTGTCCAGAAGTTTAGTTGAACCTAAAATCTGTATCCCATATGTATATGTATATGTACTGTTTCTGCTGAGAAATTAAGGATTGTAATGAGTTGAGTGATTCGATGTGGGCCCCGAGAGCGTTCGCCTGAGCTCCGATGTCCGTACGCCTGAATCCTGCAAAACAAGGTTAGACTACCCCGAGGGGTGTTTCCGGGATCGCCCCTTCGACGCTCAAGTCGATGTGATTGAGGTAGAGAGAGAAGTGAAGTCTAGAGAGAGATGCTCTAGTTTTGTTAGGTGAGAATTCAATGCCTATTCATTGATGAGGCAGTTGGTTTTTATAGTGTTGGGGATTTCCCAGACAGGATACATTGTTCAGATGGGCCTTTTTGGTATTAATGGGCATGTTACCTTTTCGGGCAATGATTATTCCATCCCTTTAGAAGTTCCCCAGATGCTGGTGATTAGGTCAACTTTCAGGTGGGACCCACAGCTGCCACCTGTCCTGATACGAACACACTTCAAAAATAAGAATTGCGTTTACGATAGTTGAACCATAAACTAAAAGCCTCCACTTCAAGTTTACAATTCGGTTATAACTAAGGAAATGAATCTCCACTCTCTTCCTCAATTACGGTTTTTAATTAACAAAGAACGAGAATCTCCACTCTCGAATATGTCAATTAGTTTGACTTTCTCGTAGTTTGACCTCCCAAGAAAATCGGTTCAAAGATAGAATAAAAACCTCGGTTTTTAATCTTTAACACAACGTGTTTTAATTTGAAGCACAAAGCTTAAATTTCAATAATCAAAACTAATCCTCATTTATGATCAACATTACATATATATATTACAAGCTAATCACTCCCAAAAGATCTAAGTACTCAAAATATTAAACAAAGCAATAAACAACAAATATCTCTAATTTCCAACAAGGATGTAAGAGGAATAGTGTTTGTTGTGTGTTTTGTTGACTAAAAGGGGAAGGAGGGCCGGTTTTCCACACCAAGTGGATGGCCTCCCTTAGCTTGCAAGACAAGCTCCACAAATATCTTCAAGGACCTCCTTTCACACATCCCAAGTGTAGTTCGCATCCCTAAGCATATTTCGTGGATAATACAACTTACGCTACGCAAAATATTTCCGGTTTTACACAAACCGAAAATTACAAAAACCGTTAATTAAACTAACTCGCCTAATTAACTACCTTTCCGATGTTGCTCAACATAATTAAACTAGTACTAATCCTTAAACCGTGAATTTCTCCCTTGTTGTGATTGAGATTAGTACTTAGTAGAATTCTCGGTTTAACTAGCAACTAGTTTCGGATCATCCTCTCCTTCTTCAAAAGGAATTGTCCTCAATTCTTGCACATCGTTATCTTCAGAATAGGGGGATAAGTCCCCTACGTTGAATGTGGCTGCCACGCCATAGTCTCCGGGGAGGTCTATTTTGTAAGCATTATTTCCGTAGCGTTCAAGAACCTTGAAAGGTCCTTCAGCTCGGGGCATGAGTTTATGCTTTCTTTTACTTGGAAATCTTTCCTTCCTCAAGTGTATCCATACCAAATCTCCCGGAGCAAACAACCTCGCTTTTCGGCCCTTGTTTGATTTTTTCTTGTACATTTCATTGGCCTTTTCGATGTTGGCGCGTATTTCTTTGTGAACCTTCACCATTGTTTCAGCTTGTTGCCTAGCATCCCCGTGGACATAAGAGTCCTTAGGCAACGAAATGAGATCAATCGGTACATACGGGTTTACCCCATATACCACTTCAAACGGTGAATGTCTTGTTGCAAAAGTGGGAGTCCTATTGTAAGCAAATTCTGCGTGGCATAGCTTGACATCCCAATCTTTCCCGGTCTTGCTCACTAAGCCCCTTAACAAGGTGCCTAGAGTTCGATTTGTCACTTCTGTTTGACCGTCAGTTTGGGGGTGATGTGAAGTACTAAACAGCAACTTAGTACCCATCATCCTCCACAGGGACCTCCAAAAATGACTCAAAAACTTGCTATCTCGATCCGAGACAATAGTTTTTGGGATTCCATGTAGTCGGACAATTTCCCTGAAATATAAACAAGAAACGTTAATAGCATCTTCTGTTTTATGGCAAGGCACAAAGTGTGCCATTTTTGAGAAACGGTCCACTACCACCATGACCGAATCCTTCCCTCTTTGCGTTCTCGGAAGTGCAACGATGAAATCCATACTAACATCCTCCCAAGGCCTCTCCAAGATCGGCAAAGGAGTATACAACCCCTTATGGAACGTGCTTTTGGCTCTTTGACGGACTCCGCAACGAGCCAAAACAGCGTGCACTTCCTTGATCATATGAGGCCAAGAAAAATGTTCTTGTAATAATTCCATGGTTTTGGCGACGCCAAAATGGCCAGCCAAACCGCCACCATGAGCCTCCCTTATGAGCAAATCACGAACGGGACATTTGGGAACGCAAAGTTTGTTCCCTTTAAACAAGAACCCCTCCATTTGATGATAATGGTCTTTTGGACCATCTTTGGTAGCCTCGAACGGATCTCGTGTCCCCTCATCAAGAACATAAAATTCTTTAATCGGTTCAAACCCAAGTACCTTGGAATCCACCATATTAAGCAATACGTGTCTCCGAGATAAAGCATCGGCCTACCACGTTAGCTTTCCGGCCTTGTACTTAGCAACAAAGTTGAACGATTGTAAGAACTCTACCCATTTAGCATGCCGAGCACTAAGCTTATGTTGTCCATGAATATATTTCAAGTGATTCATGATCGGAATGAAGAACAAAAGCTTGTGGTCGTAAATAGTGACTCCAATGATTAAGAGATCTAACCATGGCGTAAAACTCTTTATCATAAGTGGAATAGTTCAACTTAGCCTCGATTTAATTTTTCGCTAAAATATGCAATAGGCTTGCCACATTGAATCAAAAACAGCCCCAATACCCGTGCCACTTGCATCACACTCAACTTCAAATGGTTTTGCAAAATCCGGTAAAGCTAGGATAGGCGTTTTACACATTCTCTCTTTTACAAGTTCAAACGCCTTTTGAGCTGCGTCACTCCATTCAAGTTTTCCATGTTTAGTGCATTCCGTTATAGGAGCTAATAATGTGCTGAAATGGTTTATAAACCTCCTATAAAACGAAGCTAAACCATGAAAAGACCTCACCTCGGTGATAGTTGTAGGAACCGGCCAAGAAGAAATTGCTTCAACTTTGGATGGATCCACCTTCACCCCTTCATCCGAAAATGATGAACCCAAGGAAGCCAATCTCTCGTTGCATGAACGTGCACTTTTCAAGCTTCCCATACAATTTTTGTTCTCTCAAAACTTCGAACACTTGTTGCAAATGATTTAAATGATCATCCTTGTTAGTACTAAAAACAAGAATATCATCCAAATATACAACTACGAACCTTCCCAAAAATGGCCTAAGTACTTCATTCATTAATCTCATGAATGTACTAGGGGCATTTGTGAGACCAAATGGCATAACCAGCCATTCATACAACCCATATTTCGTCTTGAAAGCCGTTTTCCACTCATCTCCCTCCTTCATGCATATTTGGTGGTACCCACTTCTCAAATCGATTTTCGAAAACAACTTGGATCCACTCAACTCATCTAGCATGTCATCTAATCTAGGGATGGGAAATCTGTACTTTATGGTGATGTTATTCACAAAGACGGCTATCAATACACATCCTCCATGAACCGTCTTTTTTGGCACAAGCAAAGCCGGAACGGCACACGGACTCTTGCTCTCCCTCACGTAACCCTTGCCAATCAACTCACGGATTTGGCTCACGTAATTCCTCACTCTCTTTGGGATTACATCTATAGGAAGGCTTATTTGGAATTGGTGCTCCGGGAATGAGATCAATTTGATGTTCAATTCCACGTTTAGGGGGTAGGCCATTTGGTAGATCATTAGGGAACACATCTCCAAACTCCTCCAACAACTCCCTCAAATGCGGATCCTCAACGTTCACTCCCTCATTGACCTCCTTGGCAACCAGAATATACACCAACTGATTTTCCTCCAACTCCCTCTCAAATCGTTTTCTCCCTAAGAACACGCCACTACACATCGGGTTTTCTTTTGGTGTTGGTTTTGTGTTTCGGATTTTTGAAGGAGGTAATGGTAGTAAGGTTTTGATTTTGCCATTCTTGTTCACCTTATACACATTCTTAAAACCATCATGCATCACTTTGCGATCAAATTGCCACGGTCTACCAAGTAGTATATGGCACGCAAATATAGGGATTACATCACATAGAATTTCATCTTCATAATTTCCAATTGAGAATGTGATTAAAACTCTATTTTTTACCCTTACTTCACTATCATCATCTAGCCATTTCAGTTTATAAGGAATCGGATGTTTAGTCATAGGTAATGCTAACTTCTCTACAAGTTCAGTTGAAGCTACATTAGTACAACTTCCACCATCTATGATCAAATTGCATAGTTTTTTTTTCACTAGGCATTTTGAATGAAAAATGGTCTCCTTTGTTCCTCATTTTCGGCCACCACATTTGAGTATAAGGACCTCCTAATCACTAAGGTTTCACCCTCCATTTCAGGATTGCACACGTCCTCCTCATCCTCACTTCCATTTTTATCATGTTCCATCTCTAAAAGAGATTGTCTTTCCAACTCGTCTATTTCTATTATGTCTCTTATGGTCATGATTCTTTTAGTCGGACAATTAGCTTGGTAATGGCCATAGCCTTGACACTTAAAACATTTTACTTTTAAGGTTTTGTCATCTCCGACTTTCTCCTTGTCTTTCCTAGTGAAATCAGTTTTTTTGTTCTTATCAAGATTACTAGTACTAGGATTAACTTTGAAAGTACTAAATGGCTTGGAATAAGACTTACTTACTACTGATTTCTTCATTTGGCTATCCATTTTGAGAGCCACTTTGCAAGCTTCATCGAATGTGAGGTATGGAAACACCTCTACTTTCTCACGCACCTCTTCGTTTAGGCCTCCTAAGAATCGGCCTAGCTTTTGCTCCTCCATTTCTTCGATTTCACAAACAATGGAAAGCTTCTCAAATTCCTTGATGTACTCCTCCATAGGCATGGTGCCTTGCTTGAGTGTGGACCATCTAACATACTGATTTTGTTTGTAGTTAGTTGGAACAAAACGCTTCCTCAATTGCTTCTTCAATTTTTCCCAAGTAGCAATCTTGGATTTGTTCTCCTTCACCCTTTGCCTCTTCAATCCTTCTAACCAAATGGATGCATATTTGGTTAGTTTCAAAACAGCTATCTTGTATTTCTTATCATTCGGAGTGTCTTTGTAATCAAAAAAACGCTCCAAAGAACGTTCCCATTCAATGTATAATTCCGGATCACTAGCTCCGTCAAAATCCGGAACTTCGATTTTCAAACCCCTGTCATCAGCCCTAGAACTCCTTTCTTCCTCATTGGGTTTCTTCTTAAACAATTCTAAGGTTATCTTTGCCATCATGTCGTGTAATGCTTCGTTTTGCTTAGCTAAAGCTTCTAGCATCGCATCTCGTCTAGCATTATCATCCCTTTCATCGTCCATTTCAGAACTTAGCTCTTGATACCACTTGATACGAACACACTTCAAAAATAAGAATTGCGTTTACGATAGTTGAACCATAAACTAAAAGCCTCCACTTCAAGTTTACAATTCGGTTATAACTAAGGAAATGAATCTCCACTCTCTTCCTCAATTACGGTTTTTAATTAACAAAGAACGAGAATCTCCACTCTCGAATATGTCAATTAGTTTGACTTTCTCGTAGTTTGACCTCCCAAGAAAATCGGTTCAAAGATAGAATAAAAACCTCGGTTTTTAATCTTTAACACAACGTGTTTTAATTTGAAGCACAAAGCTTAAATTTCAATAATCAAAACTAATCCTCATTTATGATCAACATTACATATATATATTACAAGCTAATCACTCCCAAAAGATCTAAGTACTCAAAATATTAAACAAAGCAATAAACAACAAATATCTCTAATTTCCAACAAGGATGTAAGAGGAATAGTGTTTGTTGTGTGTTTTGTTGACTAAAAGGGAAGGAGGGCCGGTTTTCCACACCAAGTGGATGGCCTCCCTTAGCTTGCAAGACAAGCTCCACAAATATCTTCAAGGACCTCCTTTCACACATCCCAAGTGTAGTTCGCATCCCTAAGCATATTTCGTGGATAATACAACTTACGCTACGCAAAATATTTCCGGTTTTACACAAACCGAAAATTACAAAAACCGTTAATTAAACTAACTCGCCTAATTAACTACCTTTCCGATGTTGCTCAACATAATTAAACTAGTACTAATCCTTAAACCGTGAATTTCTCCCTTGTTGTGATTGAGATTAGTACTTAGTAGAATTTCGTCGGAACTAGCAACTAGTTTCGGATCATGTCCCGTACTTTAAGAGGCTCATGCACTCCTTGTTGGGCTGCTGATCAAATGGGCCCAAACATGTACTATGTTTTAGTATTTTTCACCAGTTGATTGCATTGCATTCCAGTTTGCAGAGCAGTCTTGTTAAACGTTGAGTTAGTGTAATTAATATACTCGAGTCTTTTTTTTATGTTTATTTAACTAGTGTAGCTCTTTTGATCTTTTTACATTTTCTATTTTTTTCTTATGATTTTTTATAGATTTGATATTTTTTGCTAATTATATTGATCAAACTTGTTGCGTATTTCATCACTCTTTTCTTTGTTTGTTGTTGCATAGATATATTCGAAGATTTTTTTAGTGAACATGAGAAGTGAAGAAATTGTTGTACTTAAGTTTGATATTTCTGTATCCAAATTTTGCTTACGGATGTAAATAGTAAATGTATTTGATAGATTTTTTTATGTTGAATATGTTTATGATTTTGCACCAAAAATAGTTTGTATTAGAATTGAAATGGGTTGATCTAATTGTAAGGATGTATTTTTGTATATTAATTTGTTGATATTATATTGTTACAGAAATGTATATTTGTTTTGTTGTGTATTATAAGCGTAATTGCAATTTATTTTTTGGACTTTAATGTTTGTTTCCTTAAATATGAATTATATTTTTTTTTTTACAAAAGGTGGCCAAAGATAACAGTGTCCAAACTATAATCAAGCACTTTCTTTCAATCAAACATAACACCTATTTCAAAGAGTTGTTATTATTGCCTACACATATATAACACATATTCCAAAGAGATGTTATCTTTGTCTACCCACCTTAGTTAACAGTTGTAAGACATAAGCGTTATCTTTGTTATACCAAAGATAACACAATCTACAGTGTTATATTTACTTTACATTACATCGACTTAGAAAACACCTCAAAAGTTATCTTTGCCCTTTTTGTAGTAGTTAATTCTCGTTGTTTCGTTCATGGAGTCATTTGAATCTCTCGCATTTGAAGTCGAATTCGTTTAATTTTGCTGCATTTCGATGTTCATTGAGCTGGTATTCTTCAAATTTTTCGCGATTTACCACAATCGTTGAGCTAGCTTACAACTTTTCGATTTTCTATTTTCTAGAAAAGTTGTGCGATTGTTTTTAAATTCTATGTGCGTATCTAGACACATAATTGTGTCTCCCCATTCGCACCCAATGACGAAACATATTGCTGTCCTAATTGGTCTGATCCATAGGATGAGCAACCTAATAAGCTAAGCCCAAAATTGTTTTAAAAACATAAAGTCTAGTTATTTATTCCAAGCCTAATTTTAGAAGCTCAATTAATTATTCAATGATACTTAATCATATTTTCAAAACCTATTTTTATAAAGCCCAATAATTATTTATGAGAATTTATTATTTTTTTAATAAATATTGTTAATAATTATTCTTGAGGATTATTTTCTAAAAGATATTATGAAAATCATATTTTATTTTTTAAGATAATTGATTTCTGAATCTAAAAGGTATTATGTAATCAAAGAAAAAAAATAGAATCTTTTGATTCGGATAATATAAAAAACCGCTCGAGTATCCGTGATGTCCCGCGCATCATAATGCGGGCGTGCAACATAGAGGCAATTTACAGTGACGCCGAAAGGCAAGCAGCAACTGGGCTTATGCAACGACACCGCACGCCATGCCGGTTCATGTGCGGATGAAGGGTGGTGCGCCAGGCGCAGGGTGGCTGCTTGGCGCGCAAAGGTCGTATGCCAGGCGCAGACTAGTTGTTATCCTCTCCGCGTGATTTTCAGACTTGTTTTCCTATAAATAGACCTGCTTTCCATTGAACGTTTTACCACGACTTTACAATATACTTTGCAACGAACTTTTCCTACGCTTCCTACTACGAAAATCACTCCAAATACTCTATCAGACACTACAATCACATAATCAAACACTTTCATTCAATCTCCATTCAAGCTTCAAGATTTCTCCTCATGCGGAGCGTTACATAAGACCCGAGCAACAAAGTTATTATTCATGAGGGTCAATTTCAATTTAATTTTTATTTACTAACAATCTACTTTTCATGATGAAGATCTTAAAGGAATTCACGTTCTTGGATATTCTACTTTCTAAAGTTTCTTTTCCTTTATTTATATTTCTTTATTTTTCATATGCGTGTTGATCCGAAACTAGTTGCTAGTTCCGAAATTCTACTAAGTACTAATCTCAATCACAACAAGGGAGAAATTCACGGGTTTAAGGATTAGTACTAGTTTAATCATGTTGAGCAACATAGGAAAGGAAGTTAATTAATCGAGTTAGTTTAATTAACGGTTTTGTAATTTTCGGTTTTTGTAAAAACCGGAATTATTTTGCGTAGCGTAAGTTGTAATATCCACGAAATATGCTTGGGGATGCGATCTACACTTGGGGCGTGTGAAAGGAGGTCCTTGAAGATATTTATGGAGCTTGTGTTGCAAGCTAAGGGAGGCCATCCACTTGGTGTGGAAAACCGACCCTCCTTCCCTTTTAGTCAACAAAACACACAACAACACTATTCCTCTTACACCTTTGTTGGAAGATTAGAGATATTTGTTGTTTATTGCTTTGTTTAATCTTTTAAGTACTTAGATCTTTTGGGAGTGATTAGCTTGTAATATATATGTAATGGTGATCATAAATGAAAATCAGATTTGGATAATTGAAATTTAAGCTTTGTGCTTCAAATTAAAACACGTTGTGTTAAAGATTAAAAACCGAGGTTTTTATTCTATCTTTGAAACGATTTTCTTGGGAGGTCAAATGATCCGAAACTAGTTGCTAGTTCCGACGAAATTCTACTAAGTACTAATCTCAATCACAACAAGGGAGAAATTCACGGTTTAAGGATTAGTACTAGTTTAATTATGTTGAGCAACATCGGAAAGGTAGTTAATTAGGCGAGTTAGTTTAATTAACCGGTTTTTGTAATTTTCGGTTTGTGTAAAACCGGAAATATTTTGCGTAGCGTAAGTTGTATTATCCACGAAATATGCTTAGGGATGCGAACTACACTTGGGATGTGTGAAAGGAGGTCCTTGAAGATATTTGTGGAGCTTGTCTTGCAAGCTAAGGGAGGCCATCCACTTGGTGTGGAAAACCGGCCCTCCTTCCCTTTTAGTCAACAAAACACACAACAACACTATTCCTCTTACATCCTTGTTGGAAATTAGAGATATTTGTTGTTTATTGCTTTGTTTAATATTTTGAGTACTTAGAGCTTTTGGGAGTGATTAGCTTGTAATATATATATGTAATTTGATCATAAATGAAGTTAGTTTTGATTATTGAAATTTAAGCTTTGTGCTTCAAATTAAAACACGTTGTGTTAAAGATTAAAAACCGAGGTTTTTATTCTAACTTTGAACCGATTTTCTTGGGAGGTCAAACTACGAGAAAGTCAAACTAATTAACATATTCGAGAGTGGAGATTCTCGTTCTTTGTTAATTAAAACCGTAATTGAGGAAGAGAGTGGAGATTCATTTCCTTAGTTATAACCGAATTGTAAACTTGAAGTGGAGGCTTTTAGTTTATTGTTCAACTATCGTAAACGCAATTCTTATTTTGAAGTGTGTTCGTATCAAGTGGTATCAAGAGCTAAGTTCTGAAATGGACGATGAAAGGGATGATAATGCTAGACGAGATGCGATGCTAGAGGCGTTAGCTAAGCAAAACGAAGCATTACACGACATGATGGCAAAGATAACCTTAGAATTGTTTAAGAAGAAACCCAATGAGGAAGAAAGGAGTTCTAGGGCTGATGATAGGGGTTTGAAAATCGAAGTTCCGGATTTTGACGGAGCTAGTGATCCGGAATTATACATTGAATGGGAACGTTCTTTGGAGCGTTTTTTTGATTACAAAGACACTCCGAATGATAAGAAATACAAGATAGTTGTTTTGAAACTAACCAAATATGCATCCATTTGGTTAGAAGGATTGAAGAGGCAAAGGGTGAAGGAGAACAAATCCAAGATTGCTACTGGGGAAAAATTGAAGAAGCAATTGAGGAAGCGTTTTGTTCCAACTAACTACAAACAAAATCAGTATGTTAGATGGTCCACACTCAAGCAAGGCACCATGCCTATGGAGGAGTACATCAAGGAATTTGAGAAGCTTTCCATTGTTTGTGAAATCGAAGAAATGGAGGAGCAAAAGCTAGGCCGATTCTTAGGAGGCCTAAACGAAGAGGTGCGTGAGAAAGTAGAGGTGTTTCCATACCTCACATTCGATGAAGCTTGCAAAGTGGCTCTCAAAATGGATAGCCAAAAGAAGAAATCAGTAGTAAGTAAGTCTTATTCCAAGCCATTTAGTACTTTCAAAGTTAATCCTAGTACTAGTAATCTTGATAAGAACAAAAAAACTGATTTCACTAGGAAAGACAAGGAGAAAGTCGGAGATGACAAAACCTTAAAAGTAAAATGTTTTAAGTGTCAAGGCTATGGCCATTACCAAGCAAATTGTCCGACTAAAAGAATTATGACCATAAGAGACATAACGTAAATAGACGAGTTGGAAAGACAATCTCTTTTAGAGATGGAACATGATAAAAATGGAAGTGAGGATGAAGAGGACGTGTGCAATCCCCGAAATGGAGGGTGAAACCTTAGTGATTAGGAGGTCCTTATACTCAAATGTGGTGGCCGAAAATGAGGAACAAAGGGAAACCATTTTTCATTCGAAATGCCTAGTGAAAAAAAAACTATGCAATTTGATCATAGATGGTGGAAGTTGTACTAATGTAGCTTCAACTCGAACTTGTAGAGAAGTTAGCATTACCTATGACTAAACATCCAATTCCTTATAAACCGAAATGGCTAGATGATGATAGTGAAGTAAGGGTAAAAAATAGAGTTTTAATCACATTCTCAATTGGAAATTATGAAGATGAAATTCTATGTGATGTAATCCCTATGACTGCGTGCCATATACTACTTGGTAGACCGTGGCAATTTGATCGCAAAGTGATGCATGATGGTTTTAAGAATGTGTATAAGGTGAACAAGAATGGCAAAATCAAAACCTTACTACCATTACCTCCTTCAAAAATCCGAAACACAAAACCAACACCAAAAGAAAACCCGATGTGTAGTGGCGTGTTCTTAGGGAGAAAACGATTTGAGAGGGAGTTGGAGGAAAATCAGTTGGTGTATATTCTGGTTGCCAAGGAGGTGAATGAGGGAGTAAACGTTGAGGATCCGCATTTGAGGGAGTTGTTGGAGGAGTTTGGAGATGTGTTCCCTAATGATCTACCAAATGGCCTACCCCCTAAACGTGGAATTGAACATCAAATTGATCTCATTCCCGGAGCACCAATTCCAAATAAGCCTTCCTATAGATGTAATCCCAAAGAGAGTGAGGAATTACAAAGCCAAATCAGTGAGTTGATGGGCAAGGGTTACGTGAGGGAGAGCAAGAGTCCGTGTGCCGTTCCGGCTTTGCTTGTGCCAAAAAAGACGGTTCATGGAGGATGTGTATTGATAGCCGTGCTGTGAACAACATCACCATAAAATACAGATTTCCCATCCCTAGATTAGATGACATGCTAGATGAGTTGAGTGGATCCAAGTTGTTTTCGAAAATTGATTTGAGAAGTGGGTACCACCAAATATGCATGAAGGAGGGAGATGAGTGGAAGACGGCTTTCAAGACCAAGTATGGGTTGTATGAATGGCTGGTTATGCCATTTGGTCTCACGAATGCCCCTAGTACTTTCATGAGATTAATGAATGAAGTACTTAGGCCATTTTTGGGAAAGTTCGTAGTTGTATATTTGGATGATATTCTTGTTTTCAGTACTAACAAGGATGATCATTTAAATCATTTGCAACAAGTGTTCGAAGTTTTGAGAGAACAAAAACTGTATGGGAAGCTTGAAAAGTGCACGTTCATGCAACGAGAGATCGGCTTCCTTGGGTTCATCATTTCGGATGCAGGGGTGAAGGTGGATCCATCCAAAGTTGAAGCAATTTCTTCTTGGCCGGTTCCTACCACTATCACCGAGGTGAGGTCTTTTCATGGTTTAGCGTCGTTTTATAGGAGGTTTATAAACCATTTCAGCACATTATTAGCTCCTATAACGGAATGTGATGCGAAATTGGCGTTCCTCTCACATGTGTTTAGAAGACCCAATAACACAATGCAGCGGAAAATGAACGAACAATGATATAGACTTTTAGTCGTAAGAAATCTCTTAAAACTAAAAGAATTGGTTGATAAACACAACTCAATGAAGAAATGTGTTTAGGATAGATTGAATCACAAACTAAAAGACTCCACTCAAAGTTAGTAATTCGGGTTTAATTAAGGAAGTGAATCTCCACTCTCAACCTTAACTAAGGGTTTCAATTAACAAATTACAAGAACCTCCACTCTCAAATCTGCTAATTGGGTTGAATTCTTGTAGTGTTACCTCCCAAGAAATTCGTTTCAAAGATAGAATAAAAACCTCGGTTTTTAGACTTTAAACACAACGTGTTTTTGAATAAGCACAAAGCTCAAGTTTTTAACAACAAAATCTCTTTTTCATTGATGAACCATATTACATATATATAGTACAAGCTAAAGAAGGCTTAAAACATTAGCCATAAATATCTAAGTACCAAAGTAATTAAACAAAGCAATTAAACAACAAATATCTCTTAATCCAACAAGGATGTAAGGAGGAATAGTGTTGTTGTGTGTTTTGTTGACTTTGGGGCAAGGGTGGCCGTTTTCATCACCAAGTGGGGGGCTTCTCCTAGCTTGCAAGGGAAGCTTCAAGATATCTCCATGAGTGCCCCTTTACACGTCCCAAGTGTGATTCGCAAACCCAAGCATGGTTCGACCAATTTACACTTACGCTAAACAAAATAATTCCGGGTTTACAAAAACCGAAAATTACAAAAACGTTAATTAAACTAACTCGCTTAATTAACTTCCTTTCCTATGCGAATCAACATGATTAAACTAGTACTAATCTTTAAACCGAAAATTACAAAAACATTAATTAAAATTAGTACTTAGCTAAATTTCTAACAAGTGATCCTAATCCATGATATGAGCCATATCCAACGGATCTTGTTAGGTGATACTAAATCAGGGTTAAGGATGATCATGTAAGCCATCCTTAATAATCTTGGTACCTTCCCATTTCGTACCATTCTCTCTTTCTTCAAAAGAATTCGACCTCGAATTCTGTTGTTGTAGCTTGAAGGTTGTGCATAATCTTTCTTGTTCACCTCCATGCTCTTTAGAATTGGTGTTGCATTTTGTGGTGGTAGGTTTGGTGGTAATACGATTTCGCTCAAATCAGGATTTTCTACCTCCACTCCCTCGTTTGTCTTTGCATCCAATTCACACACACTTGTGTGTTCTTTTTCTTCTTCAGCATTAACTTCACTCTCTTCTTTTTTAGATTGAAGCTTCTCTACTAATAGAGACACCTTCTCCTTGTGAAGTTTTTGCTTCTTGTCCTTTTGCATTTGTTGCCTCAAGAATCGAACCTTTTGATTAGCTTCTTGCATCCGTGCAAAAGCTTCAACTAGTTCATCCATATTAACAACAATACAACTTATAGAAGTTCAAGATGAACTACTATTACAATGAATACAAACAGAAGAAAAACAAAACGTTCTGCCTAGAAACTGCCCAGAATTTTCACCAAAAATTCGAGCTTCAAACCCTAATCAAATCAACTTGAAATTGAATGAAATTTTGTCACAACCTAGCCCTAGGTGTTTTAAGCACTCGACCAAAATTTCATAAAAAAATAACAAACCAATTGATTGCAGTTTTTATTTTTCTAAAGCTGGTCCAGATTAATCCGGTTTTAGACCACTTAAGAAAAACACGCTGATTATGCTAGCAAATGACCACCAAAAGTTATGAAATTTTACAGGCCAAAACTAGACATAAAAATAACCACTTTCAAAAAAAGAATCACCCAAAAACACGATCTGAGATGTGAGAACCTCGCGTTCAAAGTTACCTCAAAAAACTGTCTTTTACGGGTTGCTTCCTTTTGCTTCTTTTTTGTGGTTTTCCTTCTTCTCCAAGAACGTCTAAGTGCCAAGAGGACTTAGAGGGCTGGAGCTCTGATACCACTTGATGCGAAATTGGACTCCTCTCACGTGTGTGTTTAGAAGACCCAAGAACACAATGCAGCGGAAAACGAACGAACAATGATATAGACTTTTAGTCGTAAGAAATCTCTTAAAACTAAAAGAATTGGTTGATAAACACAACTCAATGAAGAAATGTGTTTAGGATAGATTGAATCACAAACTAAAAGACTCCACTCAAAGTTAGTAATTCGGGTTTAATTAAGGAAGTGAATCTCCACTCTCAACCTTAACTAAGGGTTTCAATTAACAAATTACAAGAACCTCCACTCTCAAATCTGCTAATTGGGTTGAATTCTTGTAGTGTTACCTCCCAAGAAATTCGTTTCAAAGATAGAATAAAAACCTCGGTTTTTAGACTTTAAACACAACGTGTTTTTGAATAAGCACAAAGCTCAAGTTTTTAACAACAAAATCTCTTTTTCATTGATGAACCATATTACATATATATAGTACAAGCTAAAGAAGGCTTAAAACATTAGCCATAAATATCTAAGTACCAAAGTAATTAAACAAAGCAATTAAACAACAAATATCTCTTAATCCAACAAGGATGTAAGGAGGAATAGTGTTGTTGTGTGTTTTGTTGACTTTGGGGCAAGGGTGGCCGGTTTTCATCACCAAGTGGGGGGGCTTCTCCTAGCTTGCAAGGGAAGCTTCAAGATATCTCCATGAGTGCCCCTTTACACGTCCCAAGTGTGATTCGCAAACCCAAGCATGGTTCGACCAATTTACACTTACGCTAAACAAAATAATTCCGGGTTTACAAAAACCGAAAATTACAAAAACGTTAATTAAACTAACTCGCTTAATTAACTTCCTTTCCTATGCGAATCAACATGATTAAACTAGTACTAATCTTTAAACCGAAAATTACAAAAACATTAATTAAAATTAGTACTTAGCTAAATTTCTAACAAGTGATCCTAATCCATGATATGAGCCATATCCAACGGATCTTGTTAGGTGATACTAAATCAGGGTTAAGGATGATCATGTAAGCCATCCTTAATAATCTTGGTACCTTCCCATTTCGTACCAGAATGCACTAAACATGGAAAATTTGAATGGAGTGACGCAGCTCAAAAGGCGTTTGAACTTGTAAAAGAGAGAATGTGTAAAACGCCTATACTAGCTTTACCAGATTTTGCAAAACCATTTGAAGTTGAATGTGATGCAAGTGGCACGGGTATTGGGGCTGTTTTGATTCAATGTGGCAAGCCTATTGCATATTTTAGCGAAAAATTAAATCAGGCGAAGTTGAACTATTCCACTTATGATAAAGAGTTTTACGCCATGGTTAGATCTCTTAATCATTGGAGTCACTATTTACGACCACAAGCTTTTGTTCTTCATTCCGATCATGAATCACTGAAATATATTCATGGGCAACATAAGCTTAGTGCTCGGCATGCTATGTGGGTAGAGTTCTTACAATCGTTCAACTTTGTTGCCAAGTACAAGGCCGGGAAAGCTAACGTGGTAGCTGATGCTTTATCTCGGAGACACGTATTGCTTAATATGGTGGATTCCAAGGTACTTGGGTTTGAACTAATTAAAGAATTTTATGTTCTTGATGAGGGGACACGATATCTGTTCGAGGCTACCAAAGATGGTCCAAAAGACCATTATCATCAAATGGAGGGGTTCTTGTTCAAAGGGAACAAACTTTGCGTTCCTAAATGTCCCGTTCGTGATTTGCTTATAAGAGAGGCTCATGGTGGCGGTTTGGCTGGCCATTTTGGCGTTGCCAAAACCATGGAATTATTACAAGAACATTTTTCTTGGCCTCATATGATCAAGGAAGTGCACGCTGTTTTGGCTCGTTGCGGAGTTTGTCAAAGAGCCAAAAGCACATTCCATAAGGGGTTGTATACTCCTTTGCCAGTACCGGAGAGACCTTGGGAGGATGTTAGTATGGATTTCATTGTTGCACTTCCGAGAACACAAAGAGGAAAGGATTCGGTCATGGTGGTGGTAGACCGTTTCTCAAAAATGGCACACTTTGTGCCTTGCCATAAAACAGAAGATGCTATTAACGTTTCTTGTTTATATTTCAGGGAAATTGTCCGTCTACATGGAATACCAAAAACTATTGTCTCGGATCGAGATAGCAAGTTTTTGAGTCATTTTTGGAGGTCCCCGTGGAGGATGATGGGTACTAAGTTGCTGTTTAGTACTTCACATCACCCCCAAACCGACGGTCAAACAAGAAGTGACGAATCGAACTCTAGGCACCTTGTTAAGGGGCTTAGTGAGCAAGACCGGGAAAGATTGGGATGTCAAGCTATGCCACGCAAATTTGCTTACAATAGGACTCCCACTTTTGCAACAAGACATTCACCGTTCGAAGTGGTATATGGGGTAAACCCGTATGTACCTATTGATCTCATTTCGTTGCCTAAGGACTCTTATGTCCACGGGGATGCTAGGCAACAAGCTGAAACGATGGTGAAGGTTCACAAAGAAATACGCGCCAACATCGAAAAGGCCAATGAAATGTACAAGAAAAAAAGCAAACAAGGGCCGAAAACCGAGGTTGTTTGCTCCGGGAGATTTGGTGTGGATACACTTGAGGAAGGAAAGGTTTCCAAGTAAAAGAAAGCATAAACTCATGCCCCGAGCTGAAGGGCCTTTCAAGGTTCTTGAACGCTACGGGAATAATGCTTACAAAATAGACCTTCCCGGAGACTATGGCGTGGCAGCCACATTCAACGTAGGGGACTTATCCCCCCTATTTTGAAGATAACGATGTGCAAGAATTGAGGACAATTCCTTTTGAAGAAGGAGAGGATGATCCGAAACTAGTTGCTAGTTCCGACGAAATTCTACTAAGTACTAATCTCAATCACAACAAGGGAGAAATTCACGGTTTAAGGATTAGTACTAGTTTAATTATGTTGAGCAACATCGGAAAGGTAGTTAATTAGGCGAGTTAGTTTAATTAACGGTTTTTGTAATTTTCGGTTTGTGTAAAACCGGAAATATTTTGCGTAGCGTAAGTTGTATTATCCACGAAATATGCTTAGGGATGCGAACTACACTTGGGATGTGTGAAAGGAGGTCCTTGAAGATATTTGTGGAGCTTGTCTTGCAAGCTAAGGGAGGCCATCCACTTGGTGTGGAAAACCGGCCCTCCTTCCCTTTTAGTCAACAAAACACACAACAACACTATTCCTCTTACATCCTTGTTGGAAATTAGAGATATTTGTTGTTTATTGCTTTGTTTAATATTTTGAGTACTTAGAGCTTTTGGGAGTGATTAGCTTGTAATATATATATGTAATTTGATCATAAATGAAGTTAGTTTTGATTATTGAAATTTAAGCTTTGTGCTTCAAATTAAAACACGTTGTGTTAAAGATTAAAAACCGAGGTTTTTATTCTAACTTTGAACCGATTTTCTTGGGAGGTCAAACTACGAGAAAGTCAAACTAATTAACATATTCGAGAGTGGAGATTCTCGTTCTTTGTTAATTAAAACCGTAATTGAGGAAGAGAGTGGAGATTCATTTCCTTAGTTATAACCGAATTGTAAACTTGAAGTGGAGGCTTTTAGTTTATTGTTCAACTATCGTAAACGCAATTCTTATTTTGAAGTGTGTTCGTATCATCAAACTACGAGAAAGTCAACCTAATTGACATATTCGAGAGTGGAGATTCTCGTTCTTTGTTGATTAAAACCGTGATTGAGGAAGAGAGTGGAGATTCATTTCCTTAGTTATAAACCGAATTATAAACTTGAGGTGGAGGCTTTTAGTTTATTGTTCAACTATCGTAAACGCAATTCCTATTTTAGAAGTGTGTTCGTATCAAGTGGTATCAAGAGCTGAGTTCTGAAATGGACGATGAAATGAATGATAATGCTAGACGAGATGCGATGCTAGAAGCTTTAGCTAAGCAAAACGAAGCATTACACGACATGATGGCAAAGATAACCTTAGAATTGTTTAAGAAGAAACCCAATGAGGAAGAAAAGAGTTCTAGGGCTGATGATAGGGGTTTGAAAATCGAAGTTCCGGATTTTGATGGAGCTAGTGATCCGGAATTATACATCGAATGGGAACGTTCTTTGGAGCGTTTTTTTGATTACAAAGACACTCCGAATGACAAGAAATACAAGGTGGCTGTATTGAAGCTAACCAAATATGCATCCATTTGGTTAGAAGGATTGAAGAGGCAAAGGGTGAAGGAGAACAAATCCAAGATTGCTACTTGGGAAAAATTGAAGAAGCAATTGAGGAAACGTTTTGTTCCAACTAACTACAAACAAAATCAGTATGTTAGATGGTCCACACTCAAGCAAGGCGCCATGCCTATGGAGGAGTACATCAAGGAATTTGAGAAACTTTCCGTTGTTTGTGAAATTGAAGAAATGGAGGAGCAAAAGTTAGGCCGGTTCTTAGGAGGCCTAAATGAAGAGGTGCGTGAGAAAGTAGAGGTGTTCCCATACCTCACATTCGATGAAGCTTGCAAAGTGGCTCTCAAAATGGATATCCAAAAGAAGAAACCAGTAGCAAGTAAGTCTTATTCCAAGCCATTTAGTACTTTCAAAGTTAATCCTAGTACTAGTAATCTTGATAAAAACAAAAAACCTGATTTCACTAGGAAAGACAAGGAGAAAGTCGGAGATGACAAAACCTTAAAAGTAAAATGTTTTAAGTGTCAAGGCTATGGCCATTACCAAGCTAATTGTCCGACTAAAAGAATCATGACCATAAGAGATATAACAGAAATAGACGAGTTGGAAAGACAATCTCTTTTAGAGATGGAACATGATAAAAATGGAAGTGAGGATGAGGAGGACGTGTGCAATCCTGAAATGGAGGGTGAAACCTTAGTGATTAGGAGGTCCTTATACTCAAATGTGGTGGCCGAAAATGAGGAACAAAGGGAGACCATTTTTCATTCGAAATGCCTAGTGAAAAAAAACTATGCAATTTGATCATAGATGGTGGAAGTTGTACTAATGTAGCTTCAACTGAACTTGTAGAGAAGTTAGCATTACCTATGACTAAACATCCAATTCCTTATAAACTGAAATGGCTAGATGATGATAGTGAAGTAAGGGTAAAAAATAGAGTTTTAATCACATTCTCAATTGGAAATTATGAAGATGAAATTCTATGTGATGTAATCCCTATGACTGCGTGCCATATACTACTTGGTAGACCGTGGCAATTTGATCGCAAGGTGATGCATGATGGTTTTAAGAATGTGTATAAGGTGAACAAGAATGGCAAAATCAAAACCTTACTACCATTATGATCCATATGGGATATGGTCATTTTTTATAAATCCTAGTTCTGTTAGGATTCTTATGTAGTTTCCTAGTTCTGTTAGGAAACTATGTATTTTATTTGCTTAATAACTCTTTAATTTAGGTGTTTGCATGATAAAGGGATCCTATTATGTTTAGGAGTCTAATTCCCTAAGTCATAGAGTCTTGTTAGGAGTCTTCGTAGTTTCCTAATTCTAGTATGAATAGGAATCTTGAAATCCTAGTACTAGTAGGATTAGGAAATCCTAGTCCTAGTAGGAGTCTAATCACATAGCCGTGTGATTAGATAGGCGTGTTATTGTTATTGTTTTTGTTTATCTTTTATGCTTTACTAGTTCTAATAGGTTTAGGATAATTTGTTCATTATAAATAGGCTATTCGGCCATCATTAATAAGATCAGATTTGTTTGAGTAAAAGAAAGTGCGTAATTGCATGTGTTGAGCGTAGGCTAACAATTGGTTTCCGAGTAGTAAACCAAAACAAACAACCGAGACTTGTTTGTCTATGCTCTTAACCGCGACTTAAGAGTAATATCCCTTTAGTTTCATAGCTAGTTCGTTCATAAATAACAAAAACACAAAAAGAGTTCGAAACAACCACAAAAATCACATCAAGTGGTATCAGAGCAAGGCGACTGTAACGGCGCGTGAGGGCGCGTGGGTTGTCCAAAACGTGATTTTTTTGGCTTGTTGGAAAGCTAACGTATAGACCTACGTTGTGTCAAAATTTCAGGTCAATCCGATCTGTAACGAAGTCGCAGAAAAGCAAAACATCCGGCGTTACCATGGGAGAAAGCGAAGCAGACAAACGGAGGGATGCCATGTTGGAGGCCCTTCAAAAACAGTGCGAATCTCTCCAAGGTGCACTCTCTCTTTTAACATTGGATGCTGTCAATAGTAGGAAGGATGAGGCACGAGCATCCAAGGGGGAATCGATTAAACTTGGGGATCTTCCTGAGTTTGATGGAGCACTAGATCCGGAGGCCTATTTGGAGTGGGAACGAAGGCTTGATAGACTCTTTGAACACAAAGGCGTGACTGATCATAAGGCATATACTTATGCCGTGCTGAAGTTGTCTAAACTTGGTTCTCTTTGGTTTGACAACATGCAGATGAGGCGAGAAAGAGAAGGGAAGGATAAGATCAGTTCATGGGATGACTTGAAATTGAAGATGAAGAAGCGATTTGTTCCAAGGACTTATAAGCAAGATTTGTTCCACAAATTTAACACTTTACAGCAAGGGACCATGGATGTTGAAGGGTACATTAAAGAGTTTGAGAGGTTGTCCTTAGCGTGCGATTGCAAGGACGTGGAGGAACAAAAGATCTCAAAGTTTCTTGTGGGATTGAACATAGAAATTAGCAATAGAGTGGAGTTGCAGCCCTTTTTCTCATTTGATGAGGCGTGTGAATTGGCTGTGAAGGTGGAGAGGCAAATTAAGGCCACCAAGACTCGATCTTTTAAGTCTTCTTTCAATCCTAAATCTGAAACAACGTTTCCTTCACCAAAGTCGGAGGCTTTAGATAACGGTAAGGCTGTTGCTGCATCGGTGGTGGGGGATTTGAAGACAAAGCAAGGATCTTTGACCCCAGGGCAGGTGATGATGAAGGCAAAGCAGTGTTTTAAGTGTCAAGGACATGGCCACATAGCTCGTCAATGCCCTAACATGGTTCTTGTTTCGTTGGAAGAGCATCACGCACTTTTAATGGAACAACAAGAGGAGGAAACGAGATTGCTGGCTGCTAATAAGTCTTCTAATGACTTTGAGGAGTTGGAGGCTGCCTTGTTTAGCACTAATTTGGTGCATCCGGAAGAGGAAAGGAGAAGTATGATCCTTAGGCGTGCTTTAGTGGTACAATTTGTCGAAGAGGATGAGCATGAGCAACGTGAGAATCTATTTCAATCCAGGTGCTTGATCAATGGTAAGACGTATAATTTTATTATTGATTCGGGTTCTTGCACTAATGCCGTGGCTCAATCTGTTGTGAGTTCGTTGCATCTACCTACGCAAATACATCCTAGACCTTACAAGTTGAGTTGGTTGAATGATGATGGTGGTGTGTGGGTTAATAAGCGTGCGTTAATAGGTTTTAGGGTGGGGACGTACATGGATCAGTTGTGGTTTGATGTTGTACCTATGAGTGCTTGTGATTTATTGCTTGGGCGTCCATGGCAATCAGATCGCCAAGTGATACACCATGGTCGAGATAATATCTATTCGGTGGTGAAAGATGGGGAACGTTTTGGTCTCAAGCCTTTACCTCCAAAGCGTAAGTTGGTGCCTAGGGCTGCTGAAGTGGTGTCAACCACGGGTAGGGCTGCTGAAGTTACGTCAAAACACGATGAGAGTGTTGGTCATGTGTGCATAAGTTCGTGTAGGGAAGAGGAGCTAGATGCCGGGAGTAATAAGAAGGAACGACGAGCTAAATTACTGCACCTTCGTCAAGATCCGCATCTAGGTGAAGGGGATTACGTTTGGTTGTCGCTTAGTGCTCAAAAGCTACACTTAGATCACAAGAACGATGAACCTATGGATGAGGGGCCATTCAAAATCGTAAAAAAAGTTGGCTATGCAACGTACAAAGTTTTGTTGGGCAAGGGGGTGTGCGCAACACTTGGGAGTGCTGATCTTGTGCCGTGTTTGGAAGACCCTTGAGGACAAGGATTGTTTTCAAGAGGGAGAGGATGATCCATATGGGATATGGTCATTTTTTATAAATCCTAGTTCTGTTAGGATTCTTATGTAGTTTCCTAGTTCTGTTAGGAAACTATGTATTTTATTTGCTTAATAACTCTTTAATTTAGGTGTTTGCATGATAAAGGGATCCTATTATGTTTAGGAGTCTAATTCCCTAAGTCATAGAGTCTTGTTAGGAGTCTTCGTAGTTTCCTAATTCTAGTATGAATAGGAATCTTGAAATCCTAGTACTAGTAGGATTAGGAAATCCTAGTCCTAGTAGGAGTCTAATCACATAGCCGTGTGATTAGATAGGCGTGTTATTGTTATTGTTTTTGTTTATCTTTTATGCTTTACTAGTTCTAATAGGTTTAGGATAATTTGTTCATTATAAATAGGCTATTCGGCCATCATTAATAAGATCAGATTTGTTTGAGTAAAAGAAAGTGCGTAATTGCATGTGTTGAGCGTAGGCTAACAATTGGTTTCCGAGTAGTAAACCAAAACAAACAACCGAGACTTGTTTGTCTATGCTCTTAACCGCGACTTAAGAGTAATATCCCTTTAGTTTCATAGCTAGTTCGTTCATAAATAACAAAAACACAAAAAGAGTTCGAAACAACCACAAAAATCACATCACATTACCTCCTTCAAAAATCCGAAACACAAAACCAACATTAAAAGAAAACCCGATGTGTAGTGGCGTGTTCTTAGGGAGAAAACGATTTGAGAGGGAGTTGGAGGAAAATCAGTTGGTGTATATTCTGGTTGCCAAGGAGGTGAATGAGGGAGTGAACGTTGAGGATCCGCATTTGAGGGAGTTGTTGGAGGAGTTTGGAGATGTGTTCCCTAATGACCTACCAAATGGCCTACCCCCAAAACGTGGAATTGAACATCAAATTGATCTCATTCCCGGAGCACCAATTCCAAATAAGCCTTCCTATAGATGTAATCCCAAAGAGAGTGAAGAATTACAAAGCCAAATCAGTGAGTTGATGGGATAGGGTTACGTGACGGAGAGCAAGAGTCCGTGTGCCGTTCCGGCTTTGCTTGTGCCAAAAAAGACGGTTCATGGAGGATGTATATTGATAGCCGTGCTGTGAACAACATCACCATAAAGTACAGATTTCCCATCCCTAGATTAGATGACATGCTAGATGAGTTGAGTGGATCCAAGTTGTTTTCGAAAATTGATTTGAGAAGTGGATACCACCAAATATGCATGAAGGAGGGAGATGAGTGGAAGACGGCTTTCAAGACGAAGTATGGGTTGTATGAATGGCTGGTTATGCCATTTGGTCTCACGAATGCCCCTAGTACTTTCATGAGATTAATGAATGAAGTACTTAGGCCATTTTTGGGAAAGTTCGTAGTTGTATATTTGGATGATATTCTTGTTTTCAGTGCTAACAAGGATGATCATTTAAATCATTTGCAACAAGTGTTCGAAGTTTTGAGAGAACAAAAACTGTATGGGAAGCTTGAAAAGTGCACGTTCATGCAACGAGATTGGCTTCCTTGGGTTCATCATTTCGGATGAAGGGGTGAAAGTGGATCCATCCAAAGTTGAAGCAATTTCTTCTTGGCCGGTTCCTACAACTATCACCGAGGTGAGGTCTTTTCATGGTTTAGCTTCGTTTTTATAGGAGGTTTATAAACAATTTCAGCACCTTATTAGCTCCTATAACGGAATGCACTAAACATGGAAAATTTGAATGGAGTGACGCAGCTCAAAAGGCGTTTGAGCTTGTAAAGGAGAGAATGTGTAAAACGCCTATCCTAGCTTTACCGGATTTTGCAAAACCATTTGAAGTTGAGTGTGATGCAAGTGGAACGGGTATTGGGGCTGTTTTTGATTCAATGTGGCAAGCCTATTGCTTATTTTAGCGAAAAATTAAATCGAGCTAAGTTGAATTATTCCACTTATGATAAAGAGTTTTACGCCATGGTTAGATCTCTTAATCATTGGAGTCACTATTTACGACCACAAGCTTTTGTTCTTCACTCCGATCATGAATCACTGAAATATATTCATGGACAACATAAGCTTAGTGCTCGGCATGCTAAATGGGTAGAGTTCTTACAATCGTTCAACTTTGTTGCCAAGTACAAGGCCGGGAAAGCTAACGTGGTAGCTGATGCTTTATCTCGGAGACACGTATTGCTTAATATGGTGGATTCCAAGGTACTTGGGTTTGAACTAATTAAAGAATTTTATGTTCTTGATGAGGGGACACGAGATCTGTTCGAGGCTACCAAAGATGGTCCAAAAGACCATTATCATCAAATGGAGGGGTTCTTGTTCAAAGGGAACAAACTTTGCGTTCCCAAATGTCCCGTTCGTGATTTGCTCATAAGAGAGGCTCATGGTGGCGGTTTGGCTGGCCATTTTGGTGTTGCCAAAACCATGGAATTATTACAAGAACATTTTTCTTGGCCTCATATGATCAAGGAAGTGCACGCTGTTTTGGCTCGTTGCGGAGTTTGTCAAAGAGCCAAAAGCACGTTTCATAAGGGGTTGTATACTCCTTTGCCAGTACCGGAGAGGCCTTGGGAGGATGTTAGTATGGATTTCATCGTTGCACTTCCGAGAACGCAAAGAGGAAAGGATTCGGTCATGGTGGTGGTGGACCGTTTCTCAAAAATGGCACACTTTGTGCCTTGTCATAAAACAGAAGATGCTATTAACGTTTCTTGTTTATATTTCAGGGAAATTGTCCGTCTACATGGAATACCAAAAACTATTGTCTCGGATCGAGATAGCAAGTTTTTGAGTCATTTTTGGAGGTCCCTGTGGAGGATGATGGGTACTAAGTTGCTGTTTAGTACTTCACATCACCCCCAAACTGACGGTCAAACAGAAGTGACAAATCGAACTCTAGGCACCTTGTTAAGGGGCTTAGTGAGCAAGACCGGGAAAGATTGGGATGTCAAGCTATGCCACGCGGAATTTGCTTACAATAGGACTCCCACTTTTGCAACAAGACATTCACCGTTCGAAGTGGTATATGGGGTAAACCCGTATGTACCTATTGATCTCATTTCGTTGCCTAAGGACTCTTATGTCCACGGGGATGCTAGGCAACAAGCTGAAACAATGGTGAAGGTTGATATGATTGCACGTCCAAGTTGAAGAGCAACCAAGGAAATCCGACACCAAGGTTCGAACTTCGAAGAGTGAATGAATTAAAGAAGTCCGAAAATTATGATTAAGTCACCGGATATGATAATTAAAATAATCACTCCTGAATATTTTAATTAACTCTTAATCTCACTTACACCACTCCTGGAATAAAGTAGATTAAACACTAAGTAAATAATCACTCCTGAAAATTACTCAATGGTCGAAAGTAATTGATCACACAATTAAATTCAATAACAAAGGTTTTAGGTAAATCTCACATGCTTTGAATGATAGCATGGAACTATTATTTATAACAAACTAAACTTGTCCTCCAAGGACTAACAAGGGCCGAAAATCAGCACAAAGAAATAAGGAAACATTCCTAAACTCCTTACATCCTAATCCCTTGATTCTAGGAGAAAATAAAGGAGTATTTAAGGAAACAACCAAATCAGCCCCAATCCTCCTCACACGCCTAACACACTTAAGGAAACCAAGAAATAAGGCAAGGAATATTACAACTCAATGACAACTTGCAACCTTGGAACACAAGGAGCCTAAACACACGCCTAAGACACGCCTAAGGATCCGAAATAAGGCAACTGAATTTCCGGACCTTTATTGCTGAATTATAAAGACTTAATTAAAATAACTAAGACTCTAGAAATGGTGTCATCTTCATGCTTCATCAATGGAATCATCGTCCCACTTAAGAAATGACACAAATGAGGAGTTTGAATTTAAATTGAACCCGAACACTTCAAGGACTAAACAAATCGGATCATTTGGAGCTTGACCTTGACCTTGACTTGTATCATTCTCCCCTTCTTCAAAAGAATTTGTCCTCAAATTTTCATCATCTAAATAAGGACTAAGATCACCAACATTGAAGGTTGCACTCACACCTCCATAATCACTTGGAAGCTCGATCTTATAAGCACTTTCATTAATCACATTAATAACTTTGAATGGACCATCGGCTCTAGGCATAAGCTTGTTCTTCCTTCTACTTGGAAATCGTTCTTTCCTCAAATGAATCCAAACCAAATCACCAATCCGAAATTTCGGTTGCCTTCTATGCTTGTTGGCTCGTTCCTTGTATTGAGTATTCATCTTCTCAATTCGTGCTTTCACTTGCTCACAAGTCTTCTTAAAGGCTTCCAACCTCTTCTTTGAATCAACATGAATTTCAGATTTAGTTAATGACACAAAATCAATAGGAAGGAAAGGATTGATACCATAGACCACCTCAAATGGAGACTTAGAAGTAGTAGAAGAATGAGCTCGATTATAAGCAAACTCGGCGTGAGCTAGCTTTATATCCCAATCCTTTTGTGTCTTACTCACCAAGCCACGTAACAAAGCTCCAAGAGTTCTATTAGTCACTTCGTTTGACCATCCGTTTGAGGATGATGACTTGTGCTAAAGAGTAACTTAGTCCCCACCATCTTCCATAAGCTCCTCCAAAAATGACTAAGGAACTTTGTATCACGATCACTAACAATACTTCTAGGAATACCATGCAATCGAATAATCTCTTTGAAGTACAAATCCGCCACATGCAAAGCATCATCGCTTTATGCATTGGAACAAAGTGAGCCATCTTCGAAAATCGATCCACCACCACCATAATGGCGTCCTTCCCCCTTTGAGTTCTTGGTAAACCAACAATGAAATCCATACTCACACTATCCCAAGGTGTATCAGGTACGGGTAATGGAGTATAAAGGCCTTTATGGAAGGTACTCTTCGATCTTTGACAAGTAGCACACTTACTAACCACCATATGAACATCCCTCATCATGTTAGGCCAATAAAAACTCTCATTCAAAGTGTCTAATGTCTTTTGAACACCGAAATGACCAGCCACCCCTCCACTATGAACTTCTCTCACAAGCAACTCCCTCACGCCACTTTTAGGAATGCAAAGCTTGTTTCCTTTAAACAAAAACCCCTCTTGTACCACAAACAATCCATTAGGACTCCTAAAGAACTCACGAAAATCATCATCATTATCATACAAATCCTTTAAGTGTTCAAACCCCAACACCCTTGCATCAACCATGGCTAAAAGATAAGAACGCCTTGAAAGGGCATCCGCAACAATATTATTCTTACCTTCCTTGTACTTAGATGAAAAAGTGAAGGTTTGTAGGAATTCAACCCACTTAGCATGCCTATGGTTGAGTTTTTGCTGTCCATGGATGTATTTGAGTGCTTCATGATCCGAATGAAGAATGAAAGGCTTGGGCCTCAAGTAATGAGACCAATGATCCAAGGCTCTCACAATTGCATAGAATTCACGATCATAGTTGGAGTAATTGAGTTTGGCGCCACTCAACTTCTCACTAAAGTAGGCAATGGGCCTCTTTTCTTGAAGCAAAACCGCCCCAACTCCAAGTCCACTAGCATCACACTCAACTTCGAACAACTTGTTGGAAATCCGGCAAGGCAAGGATAGGAGCGTTGCAAAGTAACTCCTTGACTTCATCAAACGCCTTTTGAGCATGAGAGTTCCATGAAAACTCCCCTTTCTTCATCAAATCCGTGATTGGTGCCATGATAGTTGAGAAATTTCGGATGAATCTTCTATAAAAGGAAGCTAGACCATGAAAGCTTCGACATTCATGAGCACTTGTAGGCGCCAACCATGAAGACATGGCCTTGACTTTTTCCGGATCCACATGAACTCCATCCCTAGACACAATGTAACCAAGAAAAGCAATACTAGGAACAAGAAAATCACACTTTTCCATTTTTCCATACAACTTTTGCTCTCTTAATTTTTCAAATAAAACTCTCAAGTGAAGTAGATGAGACTCAACACTAGTACTATATACAAGAATATCATCTAAATAGACAACAATAAACTTGTTAAGAAAGGGACGTAGTACCTCATTCATAAGTCTCATAAATGAACTAGGAGCATTGCAAAGACCAAAGGGCATCACCATCCACTCATATAGACCTTGTTTGGTCTTGAAAGCAGTTTTCCATTCATCTCCTTCCCGAATTCTCATTTGATGATAACCACTCCTCAAATCAATCTTCGAAAAATCGAAGCTCCATGTAGCTCATCAAGCATGTCCTCCAATCTAGGCATAGGAAAACGATACTTGATTGTAATGTTGTTGACGGCTCTACTATCAATACACATCCTCCAAGTACCATCTTTCTTAGGAACAAGCAAAGCGGAACGGCACATGGACTCATGCTTTCTCTTACATAGCCTCGGCCAATCAACTCTTCAATTTGCTTTTGTAGCTCCTTAGAAGCTACGGGATCACATCTATATGCCGGCTTATTTGGCAAAGGTGCGCCTGGCACAAGATCAATGGCATGTTCAATGCCTCTCAATGGTGGTAATCCTTGAGGCAATTCCTCCGGAAACACATCACAAAATTCATCCAATAGAGCTGCAAGTTTCGGACTACTAGAAGAAACACCATTAGTCAAAGCAAGTTTAACATATAAAACATAACAATTTCCTTCCAACTCTACCTCTTTCTCGAACTCTTTGGCCGAAAGAAACAAGTTTTGTTTCCCTTCAACCACCTTCTTGGGTGCCATGGAACTAGGAGACAAAGGTACCAACCGAATCTTTTTAGAACCCATCAAAACCGTGTACACATTTGTTTCCCCTTCATGAACAACTTTTCGATCATATTGCCAAGGTCTACCAAGAAGAAGATGACAAGCACTCATAGGTAGAACATCTCCCCACAACTCATCTTTGTAACCCCCAATAGAAAACGATACAAGAGCTTGCTTTTTCACCAACAAACCCGTTTTGTCATCCAACCAACTCAACTTATAAGGATGTGGATGGTCTCTAACAATCAAATTCAACTTAGAAACCACATTAGAAGCAACCACATTCGTACATGAACCACTGTCAATAATCACATTACATGTAGACTCACCAATTCGACATCTAGTATGAAACAAGTTTTCTCTTTGATCATGGTTAGGAGAATGATCAACATGCAAAGCTCTCCTAATAACCCCAAGCATCCTAGACTCATCTTCGGCATATGCAATCTCATGATCATCACTTTCACATTCTTCCTCCTTTTCACACACAATGTTATACGTTCTTTCTTCCTCCTCAATTTCCATGTATTGTCTCATCGTTAAGGTCTTCCTAGATGGACAATTACTAGCAATGTGTCCCCTCCTTGACACTTGAAACACTTTCTAGTTTCATCCCATTTTTCTTTAGGAATCACCAATTTAGGACCGGTCTCCCTTTTGTTCCCCCTTAGAAGGATTATCTTTTTTCTCAAAGGTTTTAGAAGAGTTAGAAGAAGAAGAAGGGACGAAAGAAGAAGAAGAAGAAGAGTTGGCCTTATTATGACCGAATTTTCCCCCATATGGTTTCTTTTCCTCTAATTCATGCCTTTCAAATTTTAAAGCCAATCGACACACATCATCAAAAGTACTATAATTCGACACATCAACCTTTCTAGCAATAGATTTATTAAGTCCATTAACAAACCTAGCAATTTTCTCTTGTTCGACCTCCTCAACATCACAAATCAAACACAACTTGTCAAATTCAACCATATAATCATGCACACTCGACACATCTTGAGTCAAAGAATTTTTCTCATATATTGTCGTTGAATAAAATCACTTGGAACAAACTTCTCATGCAATTTCCTTTTAAGCTTAGTCCAACTTTTCACTTAGGTTTCCCAAGTCTCGCCCTTTTTGCCTTTAGACTTTCTAACCAAATTCCAAAGATACTTAGTTAGTCTAATGGTAGCAATTTTAAAACGTTTCTCATCATCAAACCCCTTATAATCACAAATTTTCTCAAGTTGACGAATCCATTCAAGTAAATCCTCGGGACTAGAATCACCAAGAAAGTCATCTAGTTTAATCCCCTATCATTATCATAAGTTGGTTTAACAATTTTAACCTCTTCAACATCGATTCATAGTCAACATGATTAGGGTCGTTTTTATTGTTCACTTTACCCGCAAGAATGTTATGAGTCGCTGTTAATCTTTTCCGTTCTTCCCTTTCCTCATTTTGAGTGTTAAAGAGTTTCTCAATAAGAGCTTTTAGTTCAGCCAATTCCGACATTATAACCCAATTAAGATGCTACGTCACGAAAAAAAAATAGCAAGCCACAACCACACACAAATCCCCAACAAAGGATCGACAAAGAAGAAGCACTTACCAATGAAAGAAGAATCCCTTCTATCCTCACCCTCCCGGAAAAATCGATACCAACCGATATGATTGCACGTCCAAGTTGAAGAGCAACCAAGGAAATCCGACACCAAGGTTCGAACTTCGAAGAGTGAATGAATTAAAGAAGTCCGAAAATTATGATTAAGTCACCGGATATGATAATTAAAATAATCACTCCCGAATATTTTAATTAACTCTTAATCTCACTTACACCACTCCCCGGAATAAAGTAGATTAAACACTAAGTAAATAATCACTCCTGAAAATTACTCAATGGTCGAAAGTAATTGATCACACAATTAAATTCAATAACAAAGGTTTTAGGTAAATCTCACATGCTTTGAATGATAGCATGGAACTATTATTTATAACAAACTAAACTTGTCCTCCAAGGACTAACAAGGGCCGAAAATCAGCACAAAGAAATAAGGAAACATTCCTAAACTCCTTACATCCTAATCCCTTGATTCTAGGAGAAAATAAAGGAGTATTTAAGGAAACAACCAAATCAGCCCCAATCCTCCTCACACGCCTAACACACTTAAGGAAACCAAGAAATAAGGCAAGGAATATTACAACTCAATGACAACTTGCAACCTTGGAACACAAGGAGCCTAAACACACGCCTAAGACACGCCTAAGGATCCGAAATAAGGCAACTGAATTTCGGACCTTTATTGCTGAATTATAAAGACTTAATTAAAATAACTAAGACTCTAGAAATGGTGTCATCTTCATGCTTCATCAATGGAATCATCGTCCCACTTAAGAAATGACACAAATGAGGAGTTTGAATTTAAATTGAACCCGAACACTTCAAGGACTAAACAAATCGGATCATTTGGAGCTTGACCTTGACCTTGACTTGTATCAAAGGTTCACAAAGAAATCCGCGCCAACATCGAAAAGGCCAATGAAATGTACAAGAAAAAAGCAAACAAGGGCCGAAAACCGAGGTTGTTTGCTCCGGGAGATTTGGTGTGGATACACTTGAGGAAGAAAAGGTTTCCAAGTAAAAGAAAGCATAAACTCATGCCCCGAGCTGAAGGACCTTTCAAGGTTCTTGAACGCTACGGCAATAATGCTTACAAAATAGACCTTCCCGGAGACTATGGTGTGGCAGCCACATTCAACATAGGGGACTTATCCCCCTATTTCGAAGATAACGATGTGCAAGAATTGAGGACAATTCCTTTTGAAGAAGGAGAGGATGATCCGAAACTAGTTGCTAGTTCCGAAATTCTACTAAGTACTAATCTCAATCACAACAAGGGAGAAATTCACGGTTTAAGGATTAGTACTAGTTTAATCATGTTGAGCAACATAGGAAAGGAAGTTAATTAATCGAGTTAGTTTAATTAACGGTTTTTGTAATTTTGGTTTTTGTAAAACCGGAATTATTTTGCGTAGCGTAAGTTGTAATATCCACGAAATATGCTTGGGGATGCGATCTACACTTGGGGCGTGTGAAAGGAGGTCCTTGAAGATATTTATGGAGCTTGTGTTGCAAGCTAAGGGAGGCCATCCACTTGGTGTGGAAAACCGGCCCTCCTTCCCTTTTAGTCAACAAAACACACAACAACACTATTCCTCTTACACCTTTGTTGGAAGATTAGAGATATTTGTTGTTTATTGCTTTGTTTAATCTTTTAAGTACTTAGATCTTTTGGGAGTGATTAGCTTGTAATATATATGTAATGGTGATCATAAATGAAAATCAGATTTGGATAATTGAAATTTAAGCTTTGTGCTTCAAATTAAAACACGTTGTGTTAAAGATTAAAACCGAGGTTTTTATTCTATCTTTGAAACGATTTTCTTGGGAGGTCAAACTACGAGAAAGTCAACCTAATTGACATATTCGAGAGTGGAGATTCTCGTTCTTTGTTGATTAAAACCGTGATTGAGGAAGAGAGTGGAGATTCATTTCCTTAGTTATAAACCGAATTATAAACTTGAGGTGGAGGCTTTTAGTTTATTGTTCAACTATCGTAAACGCAATTCCTATTTTAGAAGTGTGTTCGTATCACGTGTTGTATGCTTCATTGCTTTCATCACCACATTTGTTTATTTTCTCTAAAATACCTAAAGAAATGTTCTAATATAAATTCAAATAATTTGGGCAATTAGCTTAAGTTCCTAGTAATTTGATTGCATAAATAACATGTCACTAAAAATTAGTCTTTTACGTCTTTAATGAACCGACATGCATATATTAATTTTTAGAATGCTTACACATCCTTCTTGGTTATTTATTTGCATAAACCTAGACATGAATCGTATTAAGTAGAGGCCAACAATGGGAGACTTCGATTCTCGATCATATTTGTACCCTCACTCTCGAACTCTATCTTTGGTTCATTGACCAATTATCACTAGTACAAAATTAACGATTTGAGTCGGACTTGGGACCACCATTTACGTCGGACATTGGTCCGACGGCACAGGTCTCGTCGCAGATAAGGATACTAGATCTGCGTCGGATAAGGACACGACGCAGATGGTTGGCTATTTGCGTCGAACTTTGCTCAACGTGCGACGCACATAACGCATCGCCCATGCATACCATAGCCATTTGTGTCTCCCATCTGCGTCGCATGTTGAGCAATGTGCGACGCAGATGATTAATCATCTGCCTCGCACATAGCTCAACATGCGACGCAGATGGGAAACATGCCAATGCCCCAAAGAAGCGACCCTAGCAAGCCCAGTAAGACTTCATTTGCGTCGCACATGGAGCCACATGCGACGCAAATGAAGTCTTCGTGGTCGGATCCGGCATTACATGCGACGCAAATGCTGCGATTTTTCATTAAAAAAAATAAATACCCTCATCCCAATTCCCAACAATTCATCAGTTACACCAAATAGTTTGCAAATATGTCATTCAAATGAACGAACCGCAAAAGAACGAAATTCAAAAGAACAAATAATATTTGAAATAGAAGCACTAATTACATAAACTATGAATATTAAGAACGAAATACAATAAAACGAAATGAAAAAAATTGAACCCAAAAAAAAAAATCAGATCTAACACAAAAAGAACCCTAAAAATTCATGTCCACACCGTCAACTCCTTCAATCTTCACCGACGATGTGTTCTTCAATCTTCACCAAACGTTAAAAAACCGAAAAAATACAAGAAATTTCATTTTTGATAGGTTCAAATTTTTTTATTTCAAAAATAAACATAAATATGGCAAAACAAAGAAATTCAGAATAAAATGTGAACAAAAAATAACCGAAAATCGAAAAACTTATGGAAAACTGAAACGCGCGAGATTCTTCGTGGGTTCCGGTCTTTGCGGGCGGCGATGTTGCGAGATTTTCGAACTCCAAATCGAAATAAATTTGGAATTGGGAGGAGAAGAAACGAATATGAAACCCTAGAAAATTGGCGGCATGAATTTGAAAGATTTAGGACAACATTCGTTGGGTGTTGGCTTAATTAATTCTCGTCGGAATTGTAGATCGAAGCACTCGCCGGCGAGATCTATATACCGGATATCCCCGCAAACACCGAAATTGGTAGATCGTTTCGTTGTTTCGATTCGAAAGAGAGATGAAGGTAGGTGAGAGAGAGATGAGATGCGAGAGATGAAGCGTTTGAGGAGAGAGAGAGAGATGAGATGCGAGAGAGATGAAGCGTTTGAGAGAGTGAGAGAGATGAAGTGTTTGAGGAGAGAGAGAAAACGGCTGGATGAGGGGTTTGAGAGATGAAACCCTAAACTCGCATATTACATATGGGAAGCCCATGATTTACGTCGTGTCTAGTGGCCCATCCGACGCAAATCATGGCCCAAAACTTATTTAGTGCTATCTGCATCGCACACTCGAGATAATCCGACGCACATTGTAGGATCCAAAAATCTTGGGCTTTTCATCATCTGCGTCGAACATTTGTCAACGTCCGACGCAAATAGTATTTGCATCGCACACATGGGCACGTGCGACGCACTTTGTTGGATCATCTGTGTCGCGTGCTCTATACTGTCCGACCCAAATCTTCTTTTTATGGTTATTTGCGTCGCGTGCTCTAGACCGTCCGACGCAAATCATCTGTTCCCGCACATTTGCGTCAGTCTTTCTTTTGTGCGACGCAAATAGGGTGACGCAAATTATCATTTTTCCACTAGTGTATGAAGTCGTGACAGGGAAATCTACATTGGATAAGTCCCTAAGATGTCCCTACGGTTTCACAAATGCAATTAGGTTTATGAGTCTTCCTTTGAAGAATTGTTGACGACATTTTTGTTTCAAGACTGAAACCTTTGCAATAAGGTAGTCAAATATGCGCTCATCCCGCGTATGCTATAAAAACACCCCTACAATTTTGGAACTTCATTGGGGAAGATTCAAACTTTAATTTTTGATGAGTGGATGAAACTCGAATAATGCGATTCATACTTGTTTTATGCCTTTAAATGACATTACGCTTTGCATATGCATGGCTATTTTCCTGAACCACTATAAGGTCTATGTTATTGCCTCATTAGCGCATGTTCTATGCGTGAGGCCATCCCCCTAGGTATGCGCTTTGTCCCTCCAAAAAGCTTCCTGAGTGATAGTGTTGGATCTTAGTCGTAATCAAACCTACCCAACCACGGCATTGCTCTCTTGTTCATGACTAAAGACTTAAGTGCGTCTTACATGGCTATCTTTTTAAGCGAAGATATGAAGTGTGGGATCAATATATTATTCATTCATGCAGATGCAAAGGCACTTGTCCTTCAAGAGCCTATTGACTTGGTTATGGCGCATATGGGGTTCAAGCTTAGGGCAAAAATCAAGCATTGGCATGTGTTTTGACTTGGCTCATGGAAGAAGAGGAATGAAAGTGTGGGGAAAGCTCGAAGAAGGAGTCCTAGTTCTGTTAGGTTTTGTTTGCTATATAGTTTCCTAGTCCTATTAGGAATAGCTATGTAATTTAATGCTTTTTGTTAAGTATTTCGGTTGTTTAGAGTTTTACTTTGATTAGGATTCTAGTTAGCATAAACATGTAGAAAACGTGTGATGCTAAGGATAGATTGTTTTTATTGTTGCTTTCCTAGTTCTAGTAGGAGTGTTTGTAGTCTATATAAGGCGTTTTCAATTATTCAATAGAGTTAGTTGTTTTTGTGTAAAGATTGAATCTTGATTATTGTTTTGCTTGTGAGCTAAAGTAATCGAACCATAAAAGGCTTTTCAGGAGTGATAAGTGTTTAGTGCTAGGCATCTTGATTTCAGGAGTAATTTTAAGAGTGTTTAGATTCTTGTTTGGAGTTCAGGAGTGATCTTTAAACCAAGAAATATCTGGTTACCTTGTTATTGTTAGAGAATTGTGATTCTTGAATTAAAGAAAGTTCAAGATTTGTGTTCATAGATGATTATTAAGCTTCATTGGCATAGTAATCACATCAAGTGTTATCAGATTTTCCAGGATGGTGAGAATATAAGGGATTCTTCTTTTCTTGTTCAAGATTCGTGGTGTGTTAACAGATAGATTGATTTTGTTCTTCCAAGATTCAATCTTTTACGTTCAAGATTCACTCTTTGGGGTACAAGAAGAGTGTAGGAAGCGTGGGGAGTTCACCTTGAAGTTTTAGGAGATGGAATCCGAGGTGGAGAAGCTAGCTAAACAAATGCAGGAACTTGCTAAGTTCCAATTTGATAACACAAATAGTCTCAATAGAATGGAGACGAGGATGGATGCTATGGCATCGATCATACATGAGAAGCTTGATCCTAAGAGTGCAGTTTATAGTAGCACATTTAGATGAAGAAGGAGAGGACCGTGAAGACAAATACATCAAAACCTCATATAATGATGATTGTGGTTTGAAGTTGGAGGATTACACGGGGATATCAACCATGAGGAGTTGTTGGAATGGATTCGACAATTAGAGAAGGTATGTGATTATAGTGGCTTCGATGACAAGAAGCGATTCAAGATAGCCTCGATAAGACTAACCAAGAATGCTGGTATTTGGGTTGAGAGTTTGAAGGCTAAGCGTGCCAAGAAGGGCAAGGAGAAGCTTTGTAGTTAGGTGAAATTATAGGAGAAACTTAAAGAGAAGTTCTTGCCAAGCGACTATGAACAAAGGCAATACATAAAGCTCACAACTTTGAGCCAAGATACGCTTAGTGTTCATGAATACACAATGGAGTTTGACAAATTGTGTCTTATGTGTGATTTGGAGGAGAAAGAATCCATGAAAATTGCAAGGTAGATCAAAGGCTTGAATAGGCATATTGCAAAGAAGTTGGAGGTGTCCACATACCATACGTTTGATGATGTGACGAAGTTGGCTGTGAGATTTGAGGCGCATGAAAAGGAAGACAAGCCTAAGGCCTCATACAACAACAAATTTGGTGCAACCGCTTCCAAGGCCAATGCGGTTTCTTCTTATTCGAAGTGGTTTGAGGGACCAAAGAAAGACAATCTGACCGAGGAAACTAAAGGCGATAAGACGAAGGTTTTTGTGCCAAAAGAGAAGTTTGAGGGGATGACAAAGTGCTTTAAGTGTCAAGGGCGTGGACACATAGCAAGGAAGGCTCTCACTATGAGGCAGTACTTGGAGTTACAAGAGGAAGAGGAGCTTTATGAGTTTGTTATGGAGGAGAGGCATATAGTAAGAGAGGAGGAAGAGGAGGATGCCTTTACGGAGGATGATTCGAGGTTGATTGGGTTTGTGAGGCGTTCACTACATGTAGATCACACGTCTAGCAAGGAGAAAAGGGAGAATCTTTTCCATACTAGATGCAAGGTAGGCGTGCACTACATGTGGTTTGAAGTTGGAGGATTACACGGGGGATATCAGCCATGAAGAGTTGTTGGAATGGATTCGACAATTGGAGAAGGTATGTGATTATAGAGGCTTCGATGATAATAAGCGATTCAAGATAGCCTCGATAAGACTAACCAAGAATGCTGGTATTTGGGTTGAGAGTTTGAAGGCTAAGCGTGCCAAGAAGGGCAAGGCGAAGCTTTGTAGTTAGGTGAAATTATAGGAGAAACATAAAGAGAAGTTCTTGCCAAGTGACTATGAACAAAGGCAATACATAAAGCTCACAACTTTGAGCCAAGATACGCTTAGTGTTCATGAATACACAATGGAGTTTGACAAATTGTGTCTTGTGTGTGATTTGGAGGAGAAAGAATCCATGAAAATTGCGAGGTAGATCAAAGGCTTGAATATGCGTATTGCAAAGAAGGTGGAGGTGTCCACATACCATACGTTTGATGATGTGAAGAAGTTGGCTGTGAGATTTGGGTTGAGAGTTTGAAGGCTAAGCGTGCCAAGAAGGGCAAGGAGAAGCTTTGTAGTTAGGTGAAATTATAGGAGAAACTTAAAGAGAAGTTTTTGCCAAGCGACTATGAACAAAGGCAATACATAAAGCTCACAACTTTGAGCCAAGATACGTTTAGTGTTCATGAATACACAATGGAGTTTCACAAATTGTGTCTTGTGTGTGATTTGGAGGAGAAAGAATCCATGAAAATTGCGAGGTAGATCAAAGGCTTGAATAGGCATATTGCAAAGAAGGTGGAGGTGTCCACATGCCATACGTTTGATGATGTGACGAAGTGGGCTGTGAGATTTGAGGCGCATGAAAAGGAAGACAAGCCTAAGGCCTCATACAACAACAAATTTGGTGCAACTGCTTCCAAGGCCAATGCGGTTTCTTCTTATTCGAAGTGGTTTGAGGAACCAAAGAAAGACAATCTGACCGAGGAAACTAAAGGCGATAAGACGAAGGTTTTTGTGCCAAAAGAGAAGTTTGAGGAGATGAGAAAGTGTTTTAAGTGTCAAGGGCGTGGACACATAGCAAGGAAGGCTCTCACTATGAGGCAGGACTTGGAGTTACAAGAGGAAGAGGAGCTTTATGAGTTTGTTCCGGAGGAGATGCATATAGTAGGAGAGGAGGAAGAGGAGGATGCCTTTACGGAGGATGATTTGAGGTTGATTGGGTTTGTGAGACGTGCACTACATGTAGATCACACGCCTAGCAAGGAGAAAAGGGAGAATCTTTTCCATACTAGATGCAAGGTAGGCGTGCACTACATGTGGTTGAAGTTGGAGGATTACACGGGGGATATCAGCCATGAGGAGTTGTTGGAATGGATTCGACAATTGGAGAAGGTATGTGATTATAGAGGCTTCGATGACAAGAAACGATTCAAGATAGCCTCGATAAGACTAACCAAGAATGCTGGTATTTAGGTTAAGAGTTTGAAGGCTAAGCGTGCCAAGAAGGGCAAGGAGAAGCTTTGTAGTTAGGTGAAATTATCGGAGAAACTTAAAGAGAAGTTCTTGCCAAGCGACTATGAACAAAGGAAATACATAAAGCTCACAACTTTGAGCCAAGATATTCTTAGTGTTCATGAATACACAATGGAGTTTGACAAATTGTGTCTTGTGTGTGATTTGGAGGAGAAAGAATCCATGAAAATTACGAGGTAGATCAAAGGCTTGAATATGCATATTGCAAAGAAGGTGGAGGTGTCCACATACCTTACGTTTGATGATGTGAAGAAGTTGGCTGTGAGATTTGGGTTGAGAGTTTGAATGCTAAGCGTGCCAAGAAGGGCAAGGAGAAGCTTTGTAGTTAGGTGATATTATAGGAGAAACTTAAAGAGAAGTTCTTGCCAAGCAACTATGAACAAAGGCAATACATAAAGCTCACAACTTTGAGCAAGGATACGCTTAGTGTTCATGAATACACAATGGAGTTTGACAAATTGTGTCTTGTGTGTGATTTGGAGGAGAAAGAATCCATGAAAATTGTGAGGTAGATCAAAGGCTTGAATAGGCATATTGCAAAGAAGGTGGAGGTGTCCACATGCCATACGTTTGATGATGTGACGAAGTTGGCTGTGAGATTTGAGGCCCATGAAAAGGAAGACAAGCCTAAGGCCTCATACAACAACAAATTTGGTGCAACTGCTTCCAAGGCCAATGCGGTTTCTTCTTATTCGAAGTGGTTTGAGGAACCAAAGAAAGACAATCTGACCGAGGAAACTAAAGGCGATAAGACGAAGTTTTTTGTGCTAAAAGAGAAGTTTGAGGATATGAGAAAGTGCTTTAAGTGTCAAGGGCGTGGACACATAGCAAGGAAGGCTCTCACTATGAGGCAAGACTTGGAGTTACAAGAGGAAGAGGAGCTTTATGAGTTTGTTCCGGAGGAGATGCATATAGTAGGAGAGGAGGAAGAGGAGGATGCCTTTACGGAGGATGATTTGAGGTTGATTGGGTTTGTGAGGCGTGCACTACATGTAGATCACACGCCTAGCAAGGAGAAAAGGGAGAATCTTTTCCATACTAGATGCAAGGTAGGCGTGCACTACATGTGGTTTGAAGTTGGAGGATTACACGGGGGATATCAGCCATGAGGAGTTGTTGGAATGGATTCGACAATTGGAGAAGGTATGTGATTATAGAGGCTTCGATGACAAGAAACGATTCAAGATAGCCTCGATAAGACTAACCAAGAATGCTGGTATTTGGGTTGAGAGTTTGAAGGCTAAGCGTGCCAAGAAGGGCAAGGAGAAGCTTTGTAGTTAGGTGAAATTATCGGAGAAACTTAAAGATAAGTTCTTGCCAAGCGACTATGAACAAAGGAAATACATAAAGCTCACAACTTTGAGCCAAGATATGCTTAGTGTTCATGAATACACAATGGAGTTTGACAAATTGTGTCTTGTGTGTGATTTGGAGGAGAAAGAATCCATGAAAATTGTGAGGTAGATCAAAGGCTTGAATAGGCATATTGCAAAGAAGGTGGAGGTGTCCACATGCCATACGTTTGATGATGTGACGAAGTTGGCTGTGAAATTTTGATGCGAACACACTTCTAAAATAGGAATTGCGTTTACGATAGTTGAACAATAAACTAAAAGCCTCCACTTCAAGTTTATAATTCGGTTTATAACTAAGGAAATGAATCTCCACTCTCTTCCTCAATCACGGTTTTAATTAACAAAGAACGAGAATCCACTCTCGAATAAGTCAATTAGATTGACTTTCTCGTAGTTTGACCTCCCAAGAAAATCGGTTCAAAGATAGAATAAAAACCTCGGTTTTTAATCTTTAACACAACGTGTTTTAATTTGAAGCACAAAGCTTAAATTTCAATTATCAAAAAAATCTCTTCTTCATTTATGATCACCATTACATATATATTACAAGCTAATCACTCCCAAAAGATCTAAGTACTTAAAAGATTAAACAAAGCAATAAACAACAAATATCTCTAATCTTCCAACAAAGGTGTAAGAGGAATAGTGTTGTTGTGTGTTTTGTTGACTAAAAGGGAAGGAGGGCCGGTTTTCCACACCAAGTGGATGGCCTCCCTTAGCTTGCAACACAAGCTCCATAAATATCTTCAAGGACCTCCTTTCACACGCCCCAAGTGTAGATCGCATCCCCAAGCATATTTCGTGGATATTACAACTTACGCTACGCAAAATAATTCCGGTTTTACAAAAACCGAAAATTACAAAACCGTTAATTAAACCAACTCGATTAATTAACTTCCTTTCCTATGTTGCTCAACATGATTAAACTAGTACTAATCCTTAAACCGTGAATTTCTCCCCTTGTTGTGATTGAGATTAGTACTTAGTAGAATTTCGGAACTAGCAACTAGTTTCGGATCATCCTCTCCTTCTTCAAAAGGAATTGTCCTCAATTCTTGCACATCGTTATCTTCGAAATAGGGGGATAAGTCCCCTATGTTGAATGTGGCTGCCACGCCATAGTCTCCCGGAAGGTCTATTTTGTAAGCATTATTGCCGTAGCGTTCAAGAACCTTGAAAGGTCCTTCAGCTCGGGGCATGAGTTTATGCTTTCTTTTACTTGGAAACCTTTCCTTCCTCAAGTGTATCCACACCAAATCTCCCGAGCAAACAACCCTCGGTTTTCGGCCCTTGTTTGCTTTTTTTCTTGTACATTTCATCGGCCTTTTCGATGTTGGCGCGGATTTCTTTGTGAACCTTCACCATGGTTTCAGCTTGTTGCCTAGCATCCCCGTGGACATAAGAGTCCTTAGGCAACGAAATGAGATCAATAGGTACATACGGGTTTACCCCATATACCACTTCGAACGGTGAATGTCTTGTTGCAAAAGTGGGAGTCCTATTGTAAGCAAATTCCGCGTGGCATAGCTTCGACATCCCAATCTTTCCCGGTCTTGCTCACTAAGCCCCTTAACAAGGTGCCTAGAGTTCGATTTGTCACTTCGTTTGACCGTCGGTTTGGGGGTGATGTGAAGTACTAAACAGCAACTTAGTACCCATCATCCTCCACAGGACCTCCAAAAATGACTCAAAACTTGCTATCTCGATCCGAGACAATAGTTTTTGGTATTCCATGTAGACGGACAATTTCCCGAAATATAAACAAGAAACGTTAATAGCATCTTCTGTTTTATGACAAGGCACAAAGTGTGCCATTTTTGAGAAACGGTCCACCACCACCATGACCGAATCCTTTCCTCTTTGCGTTCTCGGAAGCGCAACGATGAAATCCATACTAACATCCTCCCAAGGCCTCTCCGTACGGCAAAGGAGTATACAACCCCTTATGAAACGTGCTTTTGGCTCTTTGACAAACTCCGCAACGAGCCAAAAAAATAACGGCACTTCCTTGATCATATGAGTCCAAGAAAAATGTTCTTGTAATAATTCCATGGTTTTGGCAACACCAAAATGGCCAGCCAAACCGCCACCATGAGCCTCTCTTATGAGCAAATCACGAACGGGACATTTGGGAACGCAAAGTTTGTTCCCTTTGAACAAGAACCCCTCCATTTGATGATAATGGTCTTTTGGACCATCTTTGGTAGCCTCGAACAGATCTCGTGTCCCCTCATCAAGAACATAAAATTCTTTAATTAGTTCAAACCCAAGTACCTTGGAATCCACCATATTAAGCAATACGTGTCTCCGAGATAAAGCATCGCCTACCACGTTAGCTTTCCCGGCCTTGTACTTGGCAACAAAGTTGAACGATTGTAAGAACTCTACCCATTTAGCATGCCGAGCACTAAGCTTATGTTGTCCATGAATATATTTCAAGTGATTCATGATCGGAGTGAAGAACAAAAGCTTGTGGTCGTAAATAGTGACTCCAATGATTAAGAGATCTAACCATGGCGTAAAACTCTTTATCATAAGTGGAATAATTCAACTTAGCCTCGATTTAATTTTTCGCTAAAATACGCAATAGGCTTGCCACATTGAATCAAAACAGCCCCAATACCCGTTCCACTTGCATCACACTCAACTTCAAATGGTTTTGCAAAATCCGGTAAAGCTAGGATAGGCGTTTTACACATTCTCTCCTTTACAAGCTCAAACGCCTTTTGAGCTCGCGTCACTCCATTCAAATTTTCCATGTTTAGTGCATTCCGTTATAGGAGCTAATAAGGTGCTGAAATTGTTTATAAACCTCCTATAAAACGAAGCTAAACCATGAAAAGACCTCACCTCTGATAGTTGTAGGAACCGCCAAGAAGAAATTGCTTCAACTTTGGATGGATCCACTTTCACCCCTTCATCCGAAATGATGAACCCAAGGAAGCCAATCTCTCGTTGCATGAACGTGCACTTTTCAAGCTTCCCATACGCTTTTGTTCTCTCAAAACTTCGAACACTTGTTGCAAATGATTTAAATGATCATCCTTGTTAGACCGAAAACAAGAATATCATCCAAATATACAACTACGAACTTTCCCAAAAAATGGCCTAAGTACTTCATTCATTAATCTCATGAAAGTACTAGGGGCATTCGTGAGACCAAATGGCATAACCAGCCATTCATACAACCCATACTTCGTCTTGAAAGCCGTCTTCCACTCATCTCCCTCCTTCATGCATATTTGGTGGTATCCACTTCTCAAATCAATTTTCGAAAACAACTTGGATCCACTCAACTCATCTAGCATGTCATCTAATCTAGGGATGGGAAATCTGTACTTTATTGATGCGAAATGAGACTCCTCTCACGTGTGTTTAGGAGACCCACTAACAGCGGAAACAAACGAACTATTGATATATACTTTTAGTCGAAAGAATCACTCTTAAAACTAAAAGAATTGTGTTTACTTAAGCTTGATAAGCTTCACTCACTTACTTCCACTTAAGGGTTCTAAATCCGATTAGAGGCTTTACTCACCTAGAAACCGATTTAGGAGGGTTTTGAGAGTAATTCAATTAGCTTCACTCACTAATTATCCTAACTCTCTCTTAGGTTAAGCTTTACTCACTTAACTCAAGGATTTCAAGATTAAGATCACTTCTTAATCACAAGAGGAATTTTCGGATTTAGCTATCCAAATTTTCTATAAGCACAAAGCTCAATTTCAACATTCAAATCTTGTTTTTATTTATGATCACCATTACATATATATAGCAAAGAGCTAAAAAGGCTTAACAAATCAGCCATAAATATCTAATACACTAAGGTAATTAAACAAAGCAATTAAACAACAAATATCTCTTAATCCAACAAAGATGTAAGAAGGAATAGTGTTGTTGTGTGTTTTGTTGACTTTGGGGCAAGGAGGACCGGTTTTCATCACCAAGTGGGGGGCTTCTCTTAGCTTGCAAGTAAAGCTCCAAAAGATCTCCAAGAGTTCCCTTTACACGTCCCAAGTGTAATTCACGTCCCCAAGCATGGTTCGTCCCATATTACAACTTAAACTAAACAAAATATACTCGGTTTTACAAAACCGCAAAACTGATCCAGAATTGACGTCTCAATTGAAAGGCTACTGCAACTTCGTTTCTTCATGAAATCTCACCAAATTTTGTAGGATGAAACTTCAAGATGTTAGAAATCCAACAAAAAAAGAATCACTGGAAAATGATTTGTAGATTTCTCACAATAACCAAAACGATTTCGCTGCGCCAGAATCTCCGGTTGAACGTGAACGTCTTCACTTCTGTTCTATTTCTACTTAACTAATTATTACAAAAAAACTAATTAAGATTAGTACTTAGCTAAACTTCTAACAAGTGATCCTAATCCATGATATGAGCCATATCCAACGGATCTTGTTAGGTAGAATAGGTGATACTAAATCAGGGTTAAGGATGATCATGTAAGCCATCCTTAATAATCTTGGTACCTTCCCATTTCGTACCATTTATGGTGATGTTGTTCACAGCACGGCTATCAATACACATCCTCCATGAACCGTCTTTTTTTGGCACAAGCAAAGCCGGAACGGCACACGGACTCTTGCTCTCCCTCACGTAACCCTTGCCCATCAACTCACTGATTTGGCTTTGTAATTCTTCACTCTCTTTGGGATTACATCTATAGGAAGGCTTATTTGGAATTGGTGCTCCGGGAATGAGATCAATTTGATGTTCAATTCCACGTTTTGGGGGTAGGCCATTTGGTAGGTCATTAGGGAACACATCTCCAAACTCCTCCAACAACTCCCTCAAATGCGGATCCTCAACGTTCACTCCCTCATTCACCTCCTTGGCAACCAGAATATACACCAACTGATTTTCCTTCAACTCCCTCTCAAATCGTTTTCTCCCTAAGAACACGCCACTACACATCGGGTTTTCTTTTGGTGTTGGTTTTGTGTTTCGGATTTTTGAAGGAGGTAATGGTAGTAAGGTTTTGATTTTGCCATTCTTGTTCACCTTATACACATTCTTAAAACCATCATGCATCACCTTGCGATCAAATTGCCACGATCTACCAAGTAGTATATGGCACGCAGTCATAGGGATTACATCACATAGAATTTCATCTTCATAATTTCCAATTGAGAATGTGATTAAAACTCTATTTTTTACCCTTACTTCACTATCATCATCTAGCCATTTCAGTTTATAAGGAATTGGATGTTTAGTCATAGGTAATGCTAACTTCTCTACAAGTTCGATTTGAAGCTACATTAGTACAACTTCCACCATCTATGATCAAATTGCATAGTTTTTTTTTCACTAGGCATTTCGAATGAAAAATGGTCTCCCTTTGTTCCTCATTTTCGGCCACCACATTTGAGTATAAGGACCTCCTAATCACTAAGGTTTCACCCTCCATTTCGAGGATTGCACACGTCCTCCTCATCCTCACTTCCGTTTTTATCATGTTCCATCTCTAAAAGAGATTGTCTTTCCAACTCGTCTATTTCTGTTATATCTCTTATGGTCATGATTCTTTTAGTCGGACAATTAGCTTGGTAATGACCATAGCCTTGACACTTAAAACATTTTACTTTTAAGGTTTTGTCATCTCCGACTTTCTCCTTGTCTTTCCTAGTGAAATCAGGTTTTTTGTTCTTATCAAGATTACTAGTACTAGGATTAACTTTAAAAGTACTAAATGGCTTGGAATAAGACTTACTTGCTATCGGTTTCTTCTTTTGGCTATCCATTTTGAGAGCCACTTTGCAAGCTTCATCGAATGTGAGGTATGGGAACACCTCTATTTCTCACGCACCTCTTCATTTAGGCCTCCTAAGAACCGAGCCTAACTTTTGCTCCTCCATTTCTTCGATTTCACAAACAATGGAAAGTTTCTCAAATTCCTTGATGTACTCCTCCATAGGCATGGCGCCTTGCTTGAGTGTGGACCATCTAACATACTGATTTTGTTTGTAGTTAGTTGGAACAAAACGTTTCCTCAATTGCTTCTTCAATTTTTCCCAAGTAGCAATCTTGGATTTGTTCTCCTTCACCCTTTGCCTCTTCAATCCTTCTAACCAAATGGATGCATATTTGGTTAGCTTCAATACAGCCACCTTGTATTTCTTGTCATTCGGAGTGTCTTTGTAATCAAAAAACGCTCCAAAGAACGTTCCCATTCAATGTATAATTCCGGATCACTAGCTCCATCAAAATCCGAACTTCGATTTTCAAACCCCTATCATCGGCCCTAGAACTCTTTTCTTCCTCATTGGGTTTCTTCTTAAACAATTCTAAGGTTATCTTTGCCATCATGTCGTGTAATGCTTCGTTTTGCTTAGCTAAAGCTTCTAGCATCGCATCTCGTCTAGCATTATCATTCATTTCATCGTCCATTTCAGAACTCAGCTCTGATACCACTTGATGCGAACACACTTCTAAAATAGGAATTGCGTTTACGATAGTTGAACAATAAACTAAAAGCCTCCACTTCAAGTTTATAATTCGGTTTATAACTAAGGAAATGAATCTCCACTCTCTTCCTCAATCACGGTTTTAATTAACAAAGAACGAGAATCTCCACTCTCGAATATGTCAATTAGATTGACTTTCTCGTAGTTTGACCTCCCAAGAAAATCGGTTCAAAGATAGAATAAAAACCTCGGTTTTTAATCTTTAACACAACGTGTTTTAATTTGAAGCACAAAGCTTAAATTTCAATTATCAAAAAAATCTCTTCTTCATTTATGATCACCATTACATATATATTACAAGCTAATCACTCCCAAAAGATCTAAGTACTTAAAAGATTAAACAAAGCAATAAACAACAAATATCTCTAATCTTCCAACAAAGGTGTAAGAGGAATAGTGTTGTTGTGTGTTTTGTTGACTAAAAGGGAAGGAGGGCCGGTTTTCCACACCAAGTGGATGGCCTCCCTTAGCTTGCAACACAAGCTCCATAAATATCTTCAAGGACCTCCTTTCACACGCCCCAAGTGTAGATCGCATCCCCAAGCATATTTCGTGGATATTACAACTTACGCTACGCAAAATAATTCCGGTTTTACAAAAACCGAAAATTACAAAAACCGTTAATTAAACTAACTCGATTAATTAACTTCCTTTCCTATGTTGCTCAACATGATTAAACTAGTACTAATCCTTAAACCGTGAATTTCTCCCTTGTTGTGATTGAGATTAGTACTTAGTAGAATTTCGGAACTAGCAACTAGTTTCGGATCGATTTGAGGCCCATGAAAAGGAAGACAAGCCTAAAGCCTCATACAACAACAAATTTGGTGAAACCGCTTCCAAGGCCGGTACGAAATGGGAAGGTACCAAGATTATTAAGGATGGCTTACATGATCATTCTTAACCCCGATTTAGTATCACCTATTCTACCTAACAAGATCCGTTGGATATGGCTCATATCATGGATTAGGATCACTTGTTAGAAGTTTAGCTAAGTACTAATCTTAATTACAGTTTTTGTAATTTACGGTTTTGTAAAACCGAAATTATTTTGTGTAGCGTAAATTGTAATATGGGACGAACCATGCTTGGGGACGTGAATTATACTTGGGACGTGTAAAGGGAACTCTTGGAGCTTTACTTGCAAGCTAAGAGAAGCCCCCCCACTTGCTTGAGAAAACCAGCCACCTTTGTCCCCAAAGTCAACAAAACACACAAACAACACTATTCACCCCTTACATCTTTGTTGGATTAAGAGATATTTGTTGTTTAATTGCTTTGTTTAATTACCTTAGTGTATTAGATATTTATGGCTGATTTGTTAAGCCTTTTTAGCTCTTTGCTATATATATGTAATATGGTTCATCAATGAGAAGGAGATTTTTTGTTGTTGAAAACTTGAGCTTTGTGCTTATTCAAAAACACGTTGTGTTTAAAGTCTAAAACCGAGGTTTTTTATTCTATCTTTGAAACGAATTTCTTGGGGGGTAACACTACAAGAATTCAACCCAATTAGCAGATTTGAGAGTGGAGGTTCTCATAATTTGTTAGTTAAAACCCTTAATTAAGGTTGAGAGTGGAGATTCACTTCCTTAATTAAACCCGAATTACTAACTTTGAGTGGAGTCTTTTAGTTGGTAATTCAATCTATCCTAAACACATTTCTTCATTGAGTTGTGTTTGAACCAATTCTTTTAGTTTTAAGAGATTTTCTTACAACTAAAAGTCTATATCATTGTTCGTTCGTTTTCCGCTGCATCGTGTTCTTGGGTCTTCTATACACACACGTGAGAGGAGTCTAATTTCGCATCAAGTGGTATCAGAGCTGCAGCCTCTAAGTCCTCTTGGTACTTAGATGTTCTTGGAGAAGAAGGAAAACCACAAAAAAGAAGCAAAAGGAAGCAACCCGTAAAAGACAGTTTTTTGAGGTAACTTTGAACGCGAGGTTCTCACATCTCAGATCATGTTTTTGGGTGATTCGTTTTTTGAAAGTGGTTATTTTTATGTCTAGTTTTAGCCTGTAAATTTTCATAACTTTTGGTGGTCATTTGCTAGCATAATCAGCGTGTTTTTCTTAAGTGGTCTAAAACCGGATTAATCTGGACCAGCTTTAGAAAAATAAAAACTGCAATCAATTGGTTTGTTATTTTTTTATGAAATTTTGATCGAGTGCTTAAAACACCTAGGGTTACGTTGTGACAAAATTTCATTCAATTTCAAGTTGATTTGATTAGGGTTTGAAGCTCGAATTTTTGGTGAAAATTCTGGGCAGTCTCTAGGCAGAATGTTTTGTTTTTCTTCTTGTTTGTATTCATTGTAATAGTAGTTCATCTTGAACTTCTATAAGTTGTATTGTTGTTAATATGGATGAACTAGTTAAAGCTTTTGCACGAATGCAAGAAGCTAATCAAAAGGTTCGATTCTTGAGGCAACAAATGCAAGAAGATAAGAAGCAAAAACTTCACAAGAAGAAAGTGTCTCTATTAGTAGAGAAGCTTCAATCGAAAGGAGAAAGTGAAGTTAGTGCTGAACAAGAAGAAGAAGAAAACACAATTATGTATGAATTGGATGCAAAAACAAACGAGGGAGTGGAGGTAGAAAATCCTGATTTGAGGGAAGTCTTATTGGAGGTTGTTGTCATAGAACAACTACCACCAACCCTACCACCACAAAATGATGCAGCACCAATTCTAAAGAGTATGGAGGTGAACAAGAAAGATTATGCACAACCTTCAAGCTCCTACAACAGAATTCGAGGTCGAATTCTTTTGAAGAAAGAGAGAATGGTACGAAATGGGAAGGTACCAAGATTATTAAGGATGGCTTACATGATCATTCTTAACCCCGATTTAGTATCACCTATTCTACCTAACAAGATCCGTTGGATATGGCTCATATCATGGATTAGGATCACTTGTTAGAAGTTTAGCTAAGTACTAATCTTAATTACAGTTTTTGTAATTTACGGTTTTGTAAAACCGGAAATTATTTTGTGTAGCGTAAATTGTAATATGGGACGAACCATGCTTGGGGACGTGAATTATACTTGGGACGTGTAAAGGGAACTCTTGGAGCTTTACTTGCAAGCTAAGAGAAGCCCCCCCCACTTGCTTGAGAAAACCAGCCACCTTTGTCCCCAAAGTCAACAAAACACACAAACAACACTATTCACCCCTTAAATCTTTGTTGGATTAAGAGATATTTGTTGTTTAATTGCTTTGTTTAATTACCTTAGTGTATTAGATATTTATGGCTGATTTGTTAAGCCTTTTTAGCTCTTTGCTATATATATGTAATATGGTTCATCAATGAGAAGGAGATTTTTTGTTGTTGAAAACTTGAGCTTTGTGCTTATTCAAAAACACGTTGTGTTTAAAGTCTAAAAACCGAGGTTTGTATTCTATCTTTGAAACGAATTTCTTGGGGGGTAACACTACAAGAATTCAACCCAATTAGCAGATTTGAGAGTGGAGGTTCTCATAATTTGTTAGTTAAAACCCTTAATTAAGGTTGAGAGTGGAGATTCACTTCCTTAATTAAACCCGAATTACTAACTTTGAGTGGAGTCTTTTAGTTGGTAATTCAATCTATCCTAAACACATTTCTTCATTGAGTTGTGTTTGAACCAATTCTTTTAGTTTTAAGAGATTTTCTTACAACTAAAAGTCTATATCATTGTTCGTTCGTTTTCCCGCTACATCGTGTTCTTGGGTCTTCTATACACACACGTGAGAGGAGTCTAATTTCGCATCAAAGGCCAATGCGGTTTCTTCTTATTCGAAGTGGTTTGAGGAACCAAAGAAAGACAATCTGACCGAGGAAACTAAAGGCGATAAGACGAAGGTTTTTGTGCTAAAAGAGAAGTTTGAGGAGATGAGAAAGTGCTTTAAGTGTCAAGGGCGTGGACACATAGCAAGGAAGGCTCTCACTATGAGGCAAGACTTGGAGTTACAAGAGGAAGAGGAGCTTTATGAGTTTGTTCCGGAGGAGATGCATATAGTAGGAGAGGAGGAAGAGGAGGATGCCTTTACGGAGGATGATTTGAGGTTGATTGGGTTTGTGAGGCGTGCACTACATGTAGATCACACTCCTAGCAAGGAGAAAAGGGAGAATCTTTTCCATACTAGATGCAAGGTAGGCGTGCACTACATGTGGTTTGAAGTTGGAGGATTACACGGGGATATCAGCCATGAGGAGTTGTTGGAATGGATTCGACAATTGGAGAAGGTATGTGATTATAGAGGCTTCGATGACAAGAAACGATTCAAGATAGCCTCGATAAGACTAACCAAGAATGCTGGTATTTGGGTTGAGAGTTTGAAGGCTAAGCGTGCCAAGAAGGGCAAGGAGAAGCTTTGTAGTTAGGTGAAATTATCGGAGAAACTTAAAGAGAAGTTCTTGCCAAGCGACTATGAACAAAGGAAATACATAAAGCTCACAACTTTGAGCCAAGATATGCTTAGTGTTCATGAATACACAATGGAGTTTGACAAATTGTGTCTTGTGTGTGATTTGGAGGAGAAAGAATCCATGAAAATTGTGAGGTAGATCAAAGGCTTGAATAGGCATATTGCAAAGAAGGTGGAGGTGTCCACATGCCATACGTTTGATGATGTGACGAAGTTGGCTGTGAGATTTGAGGCCCATGAAAAGGAAGACAAGCCTAAGGCCTCATACAACAACAAATTTGGTGCAACTGCTTCCAAGGTCAATGCGGTTTCTTCTTATTCGAAGTGGTTTGAGGAACCAAATAAAGACAATCTGACCGAGGAAACTAAAGGCGATAAGACGAAGGTTTTTGTGCTAAAAGAGAAGTTTGAGGAGATGAGAAAGTGCTTTAAGTGTCAAGGGCGTGGACACATAGCAAGGAAGGCTCTCACTATGAGGCAAGACTTGGAGTTACAAGAGGAAGAGGAGCTTTATGAGTTTGTTCCGGAGGAGATGCATATAGTAGGAGAGGAGGAAGAGGAGGATGCCTTTACGGAGGATGATTTGAGGTTGATTGGGTTTGTGAGGCGTGCACTACATGTAGATCACACGCCTAGCAAGGAGCAAAGGGAGAATCTTTTCCATACTAGATGCAAGGTAGGGGATAATACGTGCAACGTGATTATAGATAGTGGCTCTTGTACTAATGTTATTGTGGCTGATGTGGTGTCGATGCTTAATTTAGCCATGAGGGAACATCCAAAGCCTTACAAACTTAGTTGGTTAGATGATAGCACTGGTATGAGGGTTAAGAAACAAGCTTTGATTGCGTTTTCCATAGGGGGATATAAGGATGAATTATGGTGTGATGTGTTGCCCATGAATGCGTGCCATCTATTGCTTGGAAGGCCATGGCAGCTTTGATAGGAAGGTAATACATGAGGGGGAATCGAATGTATACTCGGTGTTGGTTGGTTCAAAGAGGGTACGTTAACACCCTTTAGCTCCTAATTCGGTAGCACCAAAACAAGCCTCAAAGTCACCAAGTTTGTTCCTTTCATCGAGAGAGTTTGAGAGAGAAGTAGAGGAGGAGTGTTGTGATTATGCATTGGTCATAAGGTACGCTGCTACAACTAACAAGGTACCTAGTGATGAGAGGTTGGAGGCTTTGATGAAGGAATTTAGTGATGTTTTTCCCGAGGAGTTGCCGTAAGGTTTACCACCCTTGAGGGGTATAGAACATGCCATAGACCTTGTGCTCGGATCCCCGTTACCAAACAAGCTCGCTTATAGGTGTGACCCCGTGGCATCAAGAGAATTGCAACGCCAAATAGAGGAGTTGATTGAGAGAGGGTACGTGAGGGAAAGCATGAGTCCATGTGCAACCCCTTTACTTCATCAAACGCCTTTTGAGCATGAGAGTTCCATGAAAACTCCCCTTTCTTTATCAAATTAGTAATAGGCGCCATGATTGTTGAGAAATTCCGGATGAACCTTCTATAAAAGGAAGCTAGGCCATGAAAGCTTCGACATTCATGAGCACTTGTAGGCGCCAACCATGAAGAAATTGCCTTGACTTTTTATAGCCATGAAAAGCAATACTAGGAACAAGAAAATCTCATTTTTCCATCTTTCCATACAATTTTTGCTCTCCTAATTTTTCGAACAAAGCTCTCAAATGAAGCAAATGAGACTCAACACTAGTATTATAAACAAGCATATCATCTAAATAGACAACAATGAACTTGTTACGAAAAGGACGTAGTACCTCATTCATAAGCCTCATAAAAGAACTTGGAGCATTGCAAAGGCAAAAGGGCATTACCATCCATTCATATAGACCTTATTTGGTCTTGAAAGCGGTTTTCCATTCATTTCATTCACGTATTCTCATTTGATAGTAGCCACTCCTCAAGTCTATCTTCGAAAATATAGAAGCTCCATGTAACTCATCAAGCATGTCTTCCAATCTAGGCATAGGAAAACGGTACTTGATTGTGATGTTGTTGACGACTCTACTATCAATACACATTCTCCAAGTGCCGTCTTTCTTTGGAACAAGCAAAGCTGGAACGACGCATGGACTTGTGCTTTCTCTTACATAGCCTCGATCAATCAACTCTTCAACTTGCCTTTGTAGCTCTTTAGAAGCTACGGGATCACACCTACACACTGGTTTGTTTGGCAAAGGTGCGCCTGGTATAAGATCAATGGCATGATCAATGCCTCTCAAAGGTGGCAACCCTTGAGGTAAATCTTCCAGAAACACATCATCAAATTCGTTCAATAATGCTGCAAGTTTCAGATCTCTAGAAGAAACATCATTAGTCAAAGCATATTTAACACATAAAGCATAACAATTTCCTTCCAATTCTACCTCCTTTTCGAACTCCTTGCCGAAAAAAACAAATTTTGTTTGTTTTCAACCACCTTCTTTGGTGCCATGGAACTAGGAGACAAAGGTACCAATCGAATCCTCTTAGACCCCATCAAAATCGAATACACATTGGTTTCCCCCTCATGGATAACCTTTCGATCAAATTGCCAAGGTCTACCAAGAAGAAGATGACAAGCACTCAAGGTAGAACATCACCCCACAACTCATCCTTGGAGCTTCCAATAGAAAACGAGACAAGTGCTTGCTTTTTCACAATCAAACCAGTTTTATCATCCAACCAACTCAACTTATATGGATTAGGATGATCTCTAACAATCAAATTCAGCTTAGAACCACATTAGAAGCCACCACATTAGTGCATGAACCACTATCAATAATCACATTGCATGTAAATTCGCCAATTCGACACCTAGTATTAAACAAGTTCTCTCTTTGATCATGATTAGGAGAATGATCAACATGCAAAGTTCTCCTAACAACTCCAAGCATCCTAGACTCATCTTCGGCATATGCAACCTCATTCTCAACCTCATCCTCTTCCCCATCACTTTCAAACACGAAATCATATGTTCTTTCCTCCTCTTCTATGGCTATGTATTGTTTCAAAGTTAGGGCTTTCCTACTAGGACAATTACAAGCAATATGACCCCTCGTTTGACACTTAAAACATTTTCTGGTTTCTTCCCACTTATCCTTAAAAATTACCATTTTAGGTCGTTCTCCCTTTTGTTCAATTTCTTTATTTTCAAAGGATTTAGAAGAAGAAGAAGGATAAAAAGATGAAGAAGTGGTTTTGTTGCTGCTGGTTTTCCCCCATATGATTTCTTTTCATCCAATTCATGACGTTCAAATTTTAGGGCTAAACGACATACATCATCAAAAGTGCTATAATTTGCAACATCAACCTTGCTAGCAATAGATTTAATAAGTCCATCAACAAACCTAGCAATCTTCTCTTGTTCGACTTCCTCCGCATCACAAATCAAACATAACTTGTCAAATTCAACGATGTAATCATGTACACTTAACACATCTTGAGTCAACGAGTTCTTTCTCATGTATTGACTTTGGATGAAATGACTTGGAATAAACTTTTCATTCAATTTCTTCTTAAACTTAATCCAACTTTTAAGCTTAGGTTTTCCAAGTCTCGCCCTTTTTACCTTTAGACCCCCAACCAAATTCCAGCATATTTAGTTAGTCTAATAATTGTGGCAATTTTAAACCGTTTTCATCATCAAACCCATTATAATCACAAATTTTCTCAAGTTGACGAATCCATTCAAGCAAATCTTCGGGACAAGAATCACCAGTAAAGTCATCTAGTTTAATACCCCTATCATTATCATAAGTCGGGTTTTTCTTTTTCATTACCATATCAGCAAGAACTTTTTGAGCATTTTCAAAATTATCCGCTCTAACTTGTGCTTCTACTGGCATTTTAGCTATTTAGTCAACAAGACGTTTTAATTCCGCAAGTTCAGACATGATAACACAAGTAATATGCCACGCCAAAGAAGAAATAGCAATCCAAAAACCACACAAACCCCAACAAGGATCGAAACAACAACTAGAATTAACTAGAAGAAACACTTAGCAATGAAAATAGAATCCTTTCTATCCTCACCCTCCCGGAAAAATCTTATACCAACCGATATGATTGCACGTCCAATGTTGAAAGAGCAACCAAGAAATCCGAGCAAAGGAACTAGACTTGATCAATTTGCTAAGTCCGAAAAAACGATCAAAGTAAACCGGATATGATAACTATAACAAACACTCCTGAATATTTTAGTTAACTCTTAATCTCACTCAAACCACTCCTGGAATTAAGTAGATTAAACACTAAGTAAATTAACACTCCTGAAAATTACTTAATGGCCGAAAATAATTGAAAACTGATATGATTGCACGTCCAAGATGGAAGAGCAACCAAGGAAATCCGAGCAAAGGAACTAGCTTGATCAACTAGTTAAGTCCAAAAAACGATCAAAGTAACCCGGATATGATAACTATAACAAACACTCCTGAATATTTTAGTTAACTCTTAATCTCACTCAAACCACTCCCGGAATTGCGTATATTAAACAAAGTAAGTAAATTAACATTCCCGAAAATTACTTAATGGCCAAAAATAATTGAAAGCACAATTAATTTCAATAACAAGGTTTTTGTATTAATCACTCATGCTTTGAACGGTAGCATGGTGTATCGATTTATAACATTCGAAACTTGTCCTCAAAGGACTTACAAGAACCGAAAATCAGCCCCAAGTATCTTAGGAAATACAACCTAGCACCTTACATCATAATCCCTTGATTCTAGGAGAGAATAAAGGATAACTTAAGGAAACAACAAATCAGCCCCAAATCCCCTTACACGCCTAAATGAAATAAGGAAACTATTACAACTCAATGCCAACTTGCAAACTTGGAACACAAGGACACTAAAACACCCTAACTTGGCCGAATTATCACAAGATATTTTCGGACCACTTATTTGTTGAAATTAAAGACTTAATTAAAGATTAAAATTAACTAAGACTCTAGAAATGGTGTCACCTCATGCTTCATTAATCGAATCATCTTCCCACTTAATCATTGACACGAATGAGGAGTTTGAATTAAGCTTGAATCCAAATGCTTCAAGGACTAGACAAATAGGTTCCCCTTCATCAGTTGACTTAGGACCTTGACCTTGACCTTGACTTGTACCATTAACACAAATAATCTTCAATAATAAGGTTTTTGTATTAATCACTCATGCTTTGAATGGGAGCATGGTGTATCTATTTATTAAACTCGAAACTTGTCCTCCAAGGACTTACAAGGACCGAAAACCAGCTCAAGTAATTATGGAAATACAACCTAGCACCTTGCATCATAATCCCTTGATTCTAGGAGAGAATAAAGGAGAACTTAAGGAAACAACTAAATCAGCCCCAAATCCCCTTACACGCCTAAATGAAATAAGGAAACTATTACAACTCAATGCCAACTTGCAAACTTGGAACATAAGGACACTAAAACACCCTAACTTGGCTGAATTATCACAAGATATTTTCGGACCACTTATTTGCTGAAATTAAAGACTTAATTAAAAAATTAAAATTTACTAAGACTCTAGAAATGGTGCCAACTCATGCTTCATTGATCGAATCATCTTCCCACTTAAGCATTGACTCGAATGAGGAGTTTGAATTAAGCTTGAATCCAAATGCTTCAAGGACTAGACAAATAGGTTCCCCTTCATCGGTTGACTTAGGACCTTGCCCTTGACCTTGACTTGTATCACTATAATAGGGCGTATTCATCTACTAATTCTCGTTCTCCATTTTAGGTAGTGTATGGTGTTAATCCCGTGTTGCCTATTGATTTTGTTGTTTTGCCTAAACATGAGATACATACGGATGCAAAGAAGAGATTAGAGGCATTCACTAAGACTTGTGAACAAGTGAAGGCAAGGATCGAAAAGATGAACACTCAATACAAGACAAGGGCTAATAAGGGGCGTAAACAACCAGTTTTCAAGGTTGAAGATCGTGTATAGGTGCATTTGAGGAATGAAAGGTTCCCTAACAAAAGGAAAAACAAGCTAATGCCTAGAGTAGATGGTCATTTTGCAGTGGTTGGATTCATTGGGGATAGTGCTTACAAGGTTGATTTACCGGATGAGTTTGGAAATGTAAGTGCCACATTCAATGTGGGTGATCTGTCACCTTACTATGATGATGAGAATTTGAGGGTAAATTCTTTTGTGGAGGGGGAGAATGATGTGGATGCAAAGGCACTTGTCCTTTAAGAGCCTATTGACTTGGTTATGGAGCATATGGGGTTCAAGCTTAGGGCAAACAATCAAGCATTGGCATGTGTTTTAACTTCGCTCATGGAAGAAGAGGAATGAAAGTGTGGGGAAAGCTCGAAGAAGGAGTCCTAGTTACTGTTAGGACTTGTTTGCTACATAGTTTCCTAGTCCTGTTAGGAATAGCAATGTAATTTCATGCTTTTTGTTAAGTATTTCGGTTGTTTAGAGTTTTACGTTGATTAGGATTCTAGTTAGCATAAACATGTGGAAAACGTGTGATGCTAAGGATAGATTGTATTTATTGTTGCTTTCCTTGTTCAAGTAGGAGTGTTTGTAGCCTATATAAGGCGTTTTTAATTATTCAATAGAGTTAGTTGTTTTTGTTTAAAGATTGAATCTAGATTATTGTTTTGCTTGTGAGCTAAACTAATCGAACCATTAAAGGCTTTTCAGGAGTGATAAGTGATTAGTGGTAGGCATCTTGATTTCAGGAGTGATTTTAAGAGTGTTTAGATTCTTGTTTGGGATTCTTCATTTCTTGTTCAAGATCCGTGGTGTGTTAATAGATAGATTGATTTTGTGCTTCCAAGATTCAATCTTTTACGTCCAAGATTCACTCTTTGAGGTACAAGAAGAGTGTAGGAAGCGTGGGGAGGTCACCTTGAAGTTCTAAGAGATGGAATCTGAGGTGGAGATGCTAGCTAAACAAATGCAGGAACTTGCTAAGTTCCAATTTGATAAGACAAATAGTCTCAATAGAATGGAGACGAGGATAGATGCTATGGGATCGATCATACAGAAGAAGCTTGATCCTAATAGTGCTACGTTTATAGGAGCACATTCGGGTGAAGAAGGAGAGGACCGTGAAGACAAATCCATCAAAACCTCATATAATGATGATCGTGGTTTGAAGTTGGAGGATTACACGGGGGATAACAGTCCTGAGGAGTTGTTGGAATGGATTCGACAATTGGAGAAGGTATGTCATTATAGAGGTTTCGATGACAAGAAGCGATTCAAGATAGCCTCGATAAGACTAACCAAGTATGCTGGCATTTGTGTTGAGAGTTTAAAGGCTAAGCGTGCCAAGAAGGGCAAGGAGAAGCCTTGTAGTTGGGTGAAATTAAAGGGGAAATTTAAAGAGAAGTTCTTGCCAAGCGACTATGAAAAAAGGCAATACATAAAGCTCACAACTTTGAGCCAAGTTACGCTTAGTGTTCATTAATACACAATGGAGTTTGTGATGCGAGATCAAGCTATGTTTAATTTGCTTTCTTAGGTTGTTGCATGGTTTTACTTTACTTTTAAAGTGAAGGTTTTACATGTAACCAAAAATATGTCTTTCTTGTTATGTTAGTTAAAGTAGTTGAGTTGTTTTAGTTATGTTAGTTGTAATAAGGTATGAAATTCTTAGCTTATTTCGGTTCATTAAGAGTCTAGTGTCATGGGTTGTATTTTAGGAAAGTTGCCTTAAAACATGAAGAGAAGTGGCGTGCAAGGGTATGTCCTTGCTGTCGTGTGATTTAGTGTTTTTAAGGAAAGATTTGCACATCTTTCCTTAAGCTAATGTTTCCTTAAGTTCTAGCTAGATTCTAGGCTTTAATTTAGGAGAAACTTTCCTTATTTCTTCCTATGCTAGCTGTGAATGGTGATGTACTTGGGGAGCAAGGTTTTCTTGCTTCTTCTTCTATAAATACATGCCTAGTCCTATGAGGCTAAGTAAGATTGATTAATTGAAATTTTCGGACTGTTTACCTTTGTAAGTGTTGGACGTATTTTCCAAGACTTGATTGTTTTTAGGGAGTGAAATTAAACACAAGAACCTTAGCGTTAAGCGAGTGAAACCTAAAACTAAGTGAGATTCGAGTGAGTTAGTGAGTGAAGCTAATAAACTTAATCTCAAAACACATCCTAATTCGAACCCTTGGTGAGTGAAGCCTAGGTATTAGAGTTAGAACCCTTAGGGAATCATAAGTAAGTGAAGCTTGTGAGAAACTAAGTTAGATTCCGTTCACGGAATCATATCAAGTGGTATTAGAGCAGTAAGATTGTAAAGGCGCGTGGGGGCGCGTGAGAAGTTGGATTTTTATGAAATTTTGTGTGAACAAACTAGACATCTTGAAGTTTGTTGTGTCAAAATCAGCTTATTCCGATCAGTAACGAAGTTGCAGCAAGCGAAAAATTTTGACGAAAAAAATCTTGTCTTTTGCGCAAGGATGGTGGATGATTCCTCAAAGAAGTTCGAGGAGGTGTGGAACTTTTGGGGGCTAATATGGCACACTTGGTGGATGTTATTAAGGGGATAAAACAGATTTAATGGAGATGAAGAGCAAGAATGGTGAACGGTCCTGTACTTCCTATGAACGATCATCATACAAGGAAGAGGAGATCAAACAAAGTGAACTTCCAGAATTTGATGGTACTTTAGAACTAGATGTTTACTTGGATTGGGAGAGGCGTATTCAGCGAATCTTTGATCATAAAAAGGTTAGTGATGCAAAAAAAATTTCTTACGCTACTCTTACATTTACAAAATAAGCTTCTGTATGGTTTGAGAATATGCAAGTGAGGCGAGAAAGAGAAGGGAAGGAGTCCATGTCTACATGGACTGATTTGAAACTTAAACTAAAGAAACGTTTTGTTCCACGTACTTATAAGCAAGATTTATTCTTAAAGTTCAATTCTTTGCAACAAAATCAATTGACCATGGCATAATATGTATAAGAGTTTGAGAGGCTATCAATGGCTTGTGATTGTAAGGATGAAGATGAACAAAAGAGTGCCAAGTTTCTGATTGGACTCAATACCTCTATTGCAAATCTCGTGGAACTCCAAGTCTATCATTCTTTTGACGAGTTATGCTCCGTAGCAAGCAAGGTCGAGCGTCAACAAAAGGAAGCTAACGGTAAGAATTTTCGATCTTCTTTCACTCCTAAAACTGAAACTTATTTTTCTTTTGTAAAGACCGAAACTTTGGACAAAGGGAAATCTGGTTCGAATTTTGTGAAGGGTGAGGCGTCTCAAAAGTTTCAAAAGGGGGATAAGGATGAGATCAAGTGCTTTAAATGTCATGGTAGGGGACATTACAAATTCGAGAGTCCTAATTGGAGAGTGATGACTGCTGCCATATTTAATGCATTGGAGGAAGAAGAAACCAACCATGCGTTGCTTATGAAAGGCAAGGGCAATGATCATACTGATGATGACATGGATATGGTGAATTTTGAGGATCAACCTTTGTTTGAGGCCCCTGCCCGATCATGAAACATTAGTGTTGAGAAAAGCTCTTCATGCACAAGCAAGTCCTTTGGAGGATGTGAATCAAAGGGAGAACTTATTTCATACACGCCGCTTGGTGGATGGGAAGAGTTGTTCAGTGATTGTGGATAATGGCTCGTGCACTAATGCTTGTTCTAAGAAGATGGTGGATACCTTGAAGCTAGAAACAAGGAAACACACAAACCCTTATTAGTTGAATTGGTTGACGAATGATGGTGGCGTAGATGTTACAAAACAAGCTCTTGTTTCATTTTCAATTGGCGAGTTCAAGGATGAGGTTTGGTGTGACATAGTTCCTATGGATGCATGTGCTTTATTATTGGGCCGACCATGGCAATATGATAGGGATGTGATCTACCTAGCAAAGAAGAACGTGGTTTCGGTGCTGCATGAGGGGCGACGAATAGGATTGACACCACTATCACCCAAGGTGAGTTCAGTAGCTAAGGAGGGAATCAAAACACTTTCTCTTGTTGATGTGGAGTAATATGAATTAACTAAAAAACAAAGGAAAGAGAAGCACAAGGACCGGATTTTACAAGCATGGCAAAAGCCTCCATTCGAGATTGGTGACTATGTGTGGCTGTCCTTATGTGCTCAAAAGCTCCATAACAATGCAAAGGGAAAAACCGAGCCTATTGAAGAAGGTCCATTGAAGATTGTGCATAGAGAGAATTAACACCTTGATCTATAACATCTTGATCTTGCTCCATTCCAATTCAATGTCCTTTTGAAGTGGTTGGAGTAATTAGGGATAGTGCTTACAAGGTTGATTTGCCTGGATGAGTTTGGAAATCTAAGTGCCACATTCAATGTGGGTGATCCGTCTCCTTACTATGATGTTGAGAATTTGAGGGTAAATTCTTTTGTGGAGGGGGAGAATGATGCGGATGCAAAGGCACTTGTACTTTAAGAGCCTATTGACTTGGTTATGGAGCATATGGGGTTCAAGCTTAGGGAAAACAATCAAGCATTGGCATGTGTTTTGACTTGGCTCGTGGAAGAAGAGGAATGAAAGTGTGGGGAAAGCTCGAAGAAGGAGTCCTTGTTCTGTTAGGACTTGTTTGCTACATAGTTTCCTAGTCCTGTGAGGAATAACTATGTAATTTAATGCTTTTTGTTAAGTATTTCGGTTGTTTAGAGTTTTACTTTGATTAGGATTCTAGTTAGCATAAACATGTAGAAAACGTGTGATGCTAAGGATAGATTGTTTTTATTGTTGCTTTCCTAGTTCTAGTAGGAGTGTTTGTAGCCTATACAAGGCGTTTTCAATTATTCAATAGAGTTAGTTATTTTTCTTTAAAGATTGAATCTTGATTATTGTTTTGCTTGTGAGCTAAACTAATCAAACCATTAAAGACTTTTCAGGAGTGATAAGTGTTTAGTGCTAGGCATCTTGATTTTAGGAGTGATTTTAAGAGTGTTTAGATTCTTGTTTGGAGTTCAGGAGTGATCTTTAAACCAAGAAATATTTGGTTACCTTGTTATTGTTCGAGAGTTGTGATTCGTGAATTAAAGAAAGTTCAAGATTTGTGTTCATAGTTGATTATTAAGCTTCATTGGCATAATATCAAACATAGATCTTGACTTGAGGTTGGAATTGCATATTATTCATGCCTATTTGACATTATTGATTGCTTGTTTGCTATGTTCAAAATGATTTCCCCTCGAACTAGCTAGAACACTAAAAATCGATCGATAGACCACTGAAATACGAAAATCTGTGTTGCTAGCATCGTACTATCGACACCAAATTTTTGATATATTTAATCTAAGTAAGATCAAATAATATGCGGAAGACGTGTAATCTCTATGAAAGTATTCGAACAATGTAACCAAGATAGAACTTAGTTGCTCAATGATACAGGCACAGCCACCACAAGGAACAATCTAAGGGTTTTGATGCGTAAAGGCAAAGCCACCAGCAATCAAGTATTCTTTGTGTTTGCACACTTAAGTTTTAAGAAAACTCACAAACTTTAGTTCATTCACTCGTGTGTAATGAATTCGTACATCCTAACTATTTATACGCAAAACAAAACCGACTCCTACTATGCTTAGGACAAATCCCTAAGTCATAACCCTAATCAAACTAGAACTCCTAAACATCACATACTTCTACTCGTTTAGTATGTTGGACATCCTTTAGAGTTCTAAACACACACTACTCCTATCAAACATAAACTATAAAGCAATAAAGATAGTTTGAGTCCTAACAGAACTAGAACTCCATCAAGCATGCACAATTATCACACGCCACCTAAGTTGGTTAGCAAACATGCTACCACTTTGTTCGTGATTCCCATGAAGAGTCCTCCATGTAAGTCAATTGAGCCAAGATCAATGCGACATTCTTGTGTACAAGAGCTAGTAGATTTGCATCACTTTCTCCCGTATCATCCTCCTCTTCTTCGAAAACAATTGTCCTCAATTGAGCCATATCATCATCATGAACATAAGGAGCCAAATCCCCCACATTGATGGTAGAACTCACGTTATAGTCACCAGGCAAGTCAAGTTTGAAGGCATTGTCATTGACCTTCTCAACAATCTTGAAGGGACCATCAGAACGTGGCATGAGCTTGTTTTTTCGAAGGCCAGGAAACCGCTCCTTCCTTAGATGCAACCAAACCAAATCGCCAACCTTGAACACATGTGGTGTACGATGCTTGTTGGCCAACTGTTGGTATCGTGCATTCACCTTTTCAATCCGAGCTTTCACTGTGCATGAAGCTTGAGCATTGCTTGCGCCTTCTCCTTAGCATCAATGTGATAGACTTCATCATTAGGGAAAGGAATAAGATCAAGAGGCACCCTTGGGTTTGCGCCATACACAACCTCGAATGGAGAACACCTCGTGGCATATGTAGGTGACCGATTATAAGCAAATTCAGCATAGGCAAGCTTCACATCCCAATCCTTGGTACTCTTGCTAACAAGCCCTCTAAGTAAAGCGCCCAAAGTCCGATTGGTGACTTCGGTTTGCCCATCAGTTTGAGGGTGATGTGACGTGCTAAAACATAGCTTAGTGCCAAGTAGTTTCCACAAAGTCTTCCAAAAGTAGCTCATAAACTTAGTATCCCTATCACTCACAATAGTTTTAGGCACACCATGGAGACGAATTATCTCCTTACAATATAAATCAGCCACCTTAGAAGCATCATCGGTTTATGACAAGCAATAAAATGTGCCATTTTAGAAAATCTATCAATGACAACCATTATAGAATCCTTGCCCCTTTGTGTTCTAGGCAATCCCACAATAAAATCCATAGCAACATCATCCCAAGGACAAATTGGAACAGGTAAAGGAGTGTACATACCTTGATGAAAAGTACTCTTGGACTTTTGACACGTAGCACATCGTGAGATAACCCCTTGAACATCTCCTTGCATCTTTGGCCAATAAAAATGCTCTTGAAGAATAGCCAAAGTCTTGTTCATACCAAAGTGACCAAAGCAAGTCCTCCCCCATGAGCTTCCCTCACTAGTAACTCCCCTAATAGAACAAGAAGGTATGCATAAACGATCCCCCTTGAAAAGAAAACCATCATGCACCACATAAGAGCCGTAGGATCCCTTGGAACACGCCCCAAAAATCTCGCCAAATTTCTCATCCGTCTTATAGTACTCCTTCACCAATTCAAACCCAAGTAGTCGTGTACTCAACACCCCAAGTAATGAATGGCGCCTAGACAAAGCATCTGCCACCACATTTGCCTTGCCTTCTTTATATTTTGATGAGAAATTGAAAGATTGCAAAAACTCAACCCATTTAGCATGTCTCGGATTTAGCTTTTTGCTGCCCATGTATATACTTCAATGCCTCGTGATCCGAATGAAGCACAAAGTGACTTGGACGAAGGTAATGACTCCAATGATCAAGTGCACGAACAATTGCATAAAATTCTTTGTCATATGTAGAGTAATTGAGTTTAGCACCACCCAATTTCTCACTAAAGTATGCAATGGGACGTTTCTTTTGGATGAGGACTGCCCCTATACCAACCCCACTAGCATCACACTCTACTTCAAAAGGTTGTGAAAAATCCGGTAATGCTAGAATGGGTGTATTACACAACAAGTCCTTAATGCTCTCAAATGCACGTTGGGCTGCCTTAGTCCATGCAAATTTTCCTTGCTTAATACATTCAGTCATAGGAGCTACTACACTACTAAAATTGCGCACAAATCTTCTATAAAAAGAAGCCAAGCCATGAAAAGAACGTACCTCCGAAATTGTAGTGGGAATAGGCCAACTCTTTATTGCCTCAACTTTCGAAGGATCAACTGAAACGCCATCTGTAGAAACGATGTAGCCCAAGAATGTAACACTAGGAACTAGAAAATAGCACTTTTCTAACTTCCCATATAGCTTTTGTGCACGTAACACCTCAAAAACCTCGCGAAGATGCGTGAGATGCTCCACCACACTCCTACTATATACAAGGATGTCATCAAGATAAACCACCACACACCTCCCTAAGAATGGTTTCAACACCTCATTCATCAATCTCATGAAAGTACTAGGTGCATTAGTAAGTCCAAATGGCATGACAAGCCACTCATATAACCCCATCTTAGTCTTAAAGGCGGTCTTCCACTCATCTCCTTCTCGCATTCTTATTTGATGATAACCACTCCTCAAATCAATTTTGGAGAAAATAGTAGAACCATGCAACTCATCCAATAAGTCATCCAATCTAGGAATGGGGAATCTATACTTCACGGTAATGTTGTTTACGGCACGGCTATCAATGCACATACGCCAAGTACCATCTTTCTTAGGCACCAACAAAGCGGGGGCTGCACATGGGCTCATACTCTCTCTAACATAACCCCTAGCCATCAACTCCTCAATTTGTCGTTGTAACTCTTTTGTCTCCTGAGGATTGCACCTATAAGCGGCTTTGTTAGGAAGTGACGCCCCTGGAACAAGGTCAATCGATGTTCTATGCCGCGAATGGGGGGTAAACACTGGGGGTAGGTCTTGAGGGAACACGTCCATGTACTCGTCAAGTACTTGCTCTAAATCCTTAGGTATCTCGTACCCTTGCTGTCCCCCTTCAACTTCCTTGGCAACCAACACAAAACCCGTACCTTCCCCTTCTAACTCCCTCTCAATCTCCTTAGCACTCACCAAGAATGACCCCTTAGATATAGGAGATGATGTTAAAGGTTTTAGGGCAGTCTTCTTTCCCCCCACCGTGGCAATACATACATTAGAACGTCCATCATACTTCACAAATCGGTCATATTGCCATGGTCTTCCCAACAATATATGACAAGCATCCATGTTGCAAACATCACACAAAACATCATCCTTAAACTTACCAATTTCAAACGTGATTAAGGCTTGTTTTGTTACTTTGATACCATTGTCATTACTAAGCCAATTCAATTTATATGGGCGGGGATGATTAGATGTAGGCCACTTTAATTTTTCAATGAGGGTGGTAGACACTACATTAGCACAACTACCATTATCAATGATGAGATCACATACCCTTTGTTTCACTAAGCAGCGAGTGAAAAAGATTTTATCCCTTTGAGTGTCGTCCAAAGGGGCGGGTTGTGTATGCAAGGTACGGCGAACAATGAGTTGCATGCCTTCATGGACTGGTTCCTCTTCTGAATCAGCCCCATAATCATCCTCGTCTTCATGCTCCTTATTTGGAGCGCCCTCAAACTCCTCTTCTTCGATGTTGCCCGTGGCATAGTCTTCTTCAATCTCTTGGATGTCTCTCAAAGTCATGACCCTATTATTGGGGCAATCCTTCAAGATATGGCCATAACCTTTGCATTTAAAACAAATGCGTCTCTCCTCATTAACCATAGGTGTAGAACTCTTTCCTTTATCACCCTTGAATTTGTCGAATTTGGGTGTGAGCTTCGAACCACTAGCCTCCTCTTTCTTGCCCCCTACTGTTTTATCAAAGTTCTTCACAAAAGGCTTAAAGTTCGAATTCTTCTTAGCCTTGGCATACTTTTCGGCCCTCATTGCCACTTGAACAACCTCTTCAAAACTCCAATAGGGTTGGAGATCCACTTTCTTGGCAATTCTTTTGTCTAAACCGGTTATAAACCGGGCGATTTTGTGCTCGGCCTTTTCATTCACATCACATAGCATATTGATCCTCTCAAATTCCGCAACATATTCTTCGACACTTAGGTTATTTTGTCGAAAGGCTTGCAATTTTAGGAACATATCTTGTGTGAAATCCGCAGGGAGGAAGCGTTTCTTCATTCGTGCTTGTAACTTCTCCCATGAACGTAGACTAGGCTTTCCATCTTTGCGTCTCTTAGCCTTCAAGTTCTCATACCACAAACTAGCATATCCCGTTAGCTTAAGGACAGCCACTTTAAACCTCTTGGCATCATCATAGTCCTTGTAATCAAAGACTCGTTCCATCCTTTGCAACCATTCTAGGAATTTTTCGGGTTTCATGTTCCCATCAAATTCCGGCATATCGAGCCTTAAGCCACGATCATCATCCCTTGGTTGCCTCCTTGGCCGAGGGTTGAACTCTTCTTCCTCTGAACTAGAACCGTGATGATTAGTTCTAGGACTCCTAACAGGACTAGGAGTATTCCTACGTTGGTGCCCACCTTGGCCTTGTTGTAGTAACCGCATAATTTCGTCCATGCGTTGGGTGAGATCCTCTATTTGCCTATCCCTACGTAAGTCCTTGGCTTGTTCGAGTGTAAGACCCCTAGGCACTCGACCCCCCACGTCTCCTTGTTCCTCCTCCATAATAAAATCCGACCAGAAGTTGGATTAACGGATGAAACTTGAGCACCAAGTAACGGATGAACTAGCGTGTATGATTCAAGTCTTGAACGTTTTCAACGATCTTGAAGTAATTTTTTTCACCACTCCGCAAATTTAATCAATCACCTTTGATGAAACTTTGTGAAAAAATTAAAATCTTGGAAAAAAGATTTGATCTTGAAGAGTTTCTTGAAGATCAACTACGCCTCCTTAGGCGAACAAAAACCGGAAAAAAAAATCGAACCTTGCGTGGATGAACGTGGATGAATGGCTGCGCTTGTATGATGTGATGATGGTGAATGGATGTAACCAAAGCTCTTGATACCAGATGATATATTTAATCTAAGTAAGATCAAATAATATGCGGAAGACGTGTAATCTCTATGAAAGTATTCGAACAATGTAACCAAGATAGAACTTAGTTGCTCAATGATACAGGCACAGCCACCACAAGGAACAATCTAAGGGTTTTGATGCGTAAAGGCAAAGCCACCAGCAATCAAGTATTCTTTGTGTTTGCACACTTAAGTTTTAAGAAAACTCACAAACTTTAGTTCATTCACTCGTGTGTAATGAATTCGTACATCCTAACTATTTATACGCAAAACAAAACCGACTCCTACTATGCTTAGGACAAATCCCTAAGTCATAACCCTAATCAAACTAGAACTCCTAAACATCACATACTTCTACTCGTTTAGTATGTTGGACATCCTTTAGAGTTCTAAACACACACTACTCCTATCAAACATAAACTATAAAGCAATAAAGATAGTTTGAGTCCTAACAGAACTAGAACTCCATCAAGCATGCACAATTATCACACGCCACCTAAGTTGGTTAGCAAACATGCTACCACTTTGTTCGTGATTCCCATGAAGAGTCCTCCATGTAAGTCAATTGAGCCAAGATCAATGCTGACATTCTTGTGTACAAGAGCTAGTAGATTTGCATCACTTTCTCCCGTATCAATTTTGAACCCCTTTTTCGGATAAATAAAGGTTTTGAAAAATAAAAATAACAAAATCTTTATGCATCGTGGAGCGCGCGCCCCGGAGCGCGAGTTTCAGTCCGTCGCGCGATTTTTCATTTTTGCGTATTAGTCATACAGTTTCGGCTCAGAAGTATAATTTTCGTGAGTCGTAGTCAATAACTACAACCACCTTTTAAATAAAATAATTCATAGTATAATCATGCTTGTCTTTATTAATTTGACGAGTTTTCATTAATTGTCTTAAGTTAGTCTTTCGAAAAAATAAAAAAAACGAGACGCGATTAGGCGTCTGGATTTTAGTCGTATCCCAAAACCGGCATTAATCAGTTTCCTTGATGGTCAAGTCATTGTTCATTGGATAAAGAATAAAAATATATATTCTTTATCCACTAAACACATCCTTTATCCATTAGTTAGAGAATAAGAATCATGAAAAGATGTGAGAATAAGAATCAAATCCCATGTGTAAGAGGGGGAAATCTGGATTCTTTCTGGAAGAATCATGTGTGCGCAAAGCACACAATCATGCGCTAGACGCATGATTGTGCGCCTAGCGCACAAGCATGCTCTGCGCCAGACGCAGAGCCTTGCGCCTAGCGCAAAGTGTTGTGCCTAGCGCAGCTTCCTGGTCAGATTCGTTTTGCACGATTTTCAATGCAATTTTTTTTACGTATTAGGATGTTTTAGGAAGAATATTTTCTGAAAATCTGATCTTGCCTCATTAATGAGCAAATCTAAAAAGAATAAGAATATTTGTATTTCCAAAGAGATTTGATGATGTCATTAGGGTGAGGTCATTAGAGTGATGTCATTAAGGTGATTAAGGATGAAGAAAATCAAATTTTTTGGATGAAAAATCTGATTTTCTCCCTCTTTGAAACCCTAGTTCACATTCCTCATTTCTCTATAAATACCCTCCCCTTTTCACTTCAAAACCAAGTTGAAAAAAACACAATTCAACTTCACTCTCATCTTCTCTACTACTCTTCTCCTCCTTAATCTTTTCATCTAAGCAAAAGTCTTAATAAGTAAGTAAAAGAAGTTCATCAAAAGGAAAAAACACAAAAAGAGTTTAAGTTAGCAATTAAAAAGATTGAGAACTCATTTAGAAATTAAGAAAAATCACAAAAAAAGGTAGAAAAATTTGCATAACGGAAGTGCATCATTGAGCTAGCAAGGTAAAGTTGAAATTCTTGTTATTTTGATTATCTTCTTAATCATCTACTAACTTTCTCCTTGTTTTCTTCTTATCATTTTTTAAATCTTTGGAGTGATTTGGGTATGTGGAAGTCCTAATAGGTTCCCAACCTTAAATCACTCCACCTAGAATAGTCACCTATAATGGGGTGACTCTTAGGAAACAATGTGATTATGTGATTTTCTTTAATCAAGTTGTTATTCATCACCAAAAATGATTTCATAAAAAAATTCAAGAAAAATTGTGTAAAAACATCTCCATAAAAAGAAATTGTGATGCTGTAATTATAATCAGTTTTAATTTCGTATTTCATTCCATTTTTCGTCTATGTTATCAGAATAGTTTGTAGGACTTAATATTTTTCCTATGAATTGCAAGATGTAGGATTTAATAGTTTGTAGGAATTTCTAAAAAACGAATTTTGTGTAAATAATTAAAAATCATACAACTGTGTTGTGCAAAACTGATTTTGTCCAGTACCACCAAGGATTGTTCTATCAATAACGCTTAAAATGAAATCATTTAGATAAAACTTAAAATATAAAGTTTGAAGAAAACATCAGTATCTTTTCAAAAATATTAAAATCATATTCATATGAATTTTATACAAATTTACATCATTTTTACAAAATCATTCATGTAAATCACAAAATTTCAGAATACGGATTTTCTCATCGGTTAAGTAAATAAATAAAAAATGTTTTACAAATGTCCAATTCAAGTAAAAATTTCCAGTCTAGTCTTTCAAAATGTCTAGAATGTTCATACCAAATGTCATTTCAAAATAAGTTCAATAAGTTGGATCTCAAAGAACAAATTGAATAAAGGTCTTGTTTTGACCAGTTTTGACATAAAATTCACCATAATTCAACTGGTCACTAAAAACTTGTGAAATTTGATACAACATAAAAACCTCACTCATCTATCCGTGGATATATCATATGCTCAGTTTAACACTTTGTACCGAAAGTTATGATTTTTGTAAGTCAGTACAAGAACAAAAAGGCAATCTGAAAAATGAAATAAAGTAATTAACTCAATTTTTTTTTAAAAAAAAGATGTTTTCTTCATACGAAAATGTGAATAAAAAATCATGAAATTTTAAGTTTCTCTTAAAATGATTCATTTTATCATGTAAATAAAAATCAATAAAAATTGTCATAAAAAAATCAATCAAAATCAAAGAGGTTAATTAATCTCTAATTTTTCACAAGTTTATAAATAAACATGAATTCCAAAGCCCATTCAAGGAAATGAAGATCAAGAAGCATCATGGTGAAGATCAAGATTGAAGATTTGTATAGATCATAGATTTTGTACATATTGTTGTAATAATAGTTTCTTTGTAAATAGTTATTGCATCACTCAATTAATAAAAAAACATGGAGATGTTTATGCATAATTTTCATAAATAATTCCACAACTCTTTTTAATAAAATGAGCAACCAATGCTATAAATATTGCATGTTGGGCCAATATATCATAGTATATGAATCAAATGACCCAATCTCAATTAAGAGGAAAAATTGCAAATCTAACTAAGTTAAATTGTATGGTGATCCATCTTACATTTTAAAATGTGTTCTCCATATTCAAATGGATTAATCATATAATTTGACATAATTAGATTTGTAATTATGATCTCCAAATTGATTTTAGGCCGTTTCACGTGTCTCGCTTTAAATGGCCAAATTCCAATTAGCCAAACACCAATCTCCAAATTCAATTTCAAATTGATCATTTCTATCTAAATGACTTTATAATCTTCAATAAAGATTATTTCTCAAAAGCCATCAATTAGGAAGCAAACCTCCTCTTCTAAGACCTCTTAAAAATCATAAGCGTGATCACTATTAAGGTGGTTATTTCAATCCTCGATTAATCGCTAATCAGAGCGGTTAATACAAACTTCTTTTAATCACTAATTAGGGTGATTATCTCCAATCATTATTTAATCACTAATTATAGTGATTATCTTAAACCCTAATAATCGTTTAGTAGGACGATTATTCTTCTCATTTAATCACTAATTAGAGTGATTATCTTAAACCTTAATGATCGTTAATTAGGACGATTATTTTCCTCATTTAATCACTAATTAGAGTGATTATCTTAAACCTTGAATAATCATTAATTAAGGGTGATTATTTCCTAACCTTCATTGTTAATCACTAATCAAGGTGATTATCTTTCCTCTTAAGTTTAGTCACTAATTAGGGTGATTATCTTAACCTCCATTTTCAATCACTAATTAAGGTGATTGTCTTAATCCTTCATATTTAATCACTAATTAAAGTGATTATCATAACCCCATTTTAATCACTACTTGGAGTGATTACCTCATTTCAAATAGATTTGTTTAATTCTAAAAGTGAGTTATTCATAATCTATTCCCCCCTCTTCTTTCCCCAGTGGAATTGGCCATTTAGGGTGAGACATATGCTCGAACTACGACGGTTTTGATCCATGAGTGGATTCCAATCCCGCAATGATTGGTACGTAGTGCAACTTCAGTGCTCAAACCTACCATGTACAAATGATATATTGGTCCTAAATAAAAATGGTTAATGTGTATATGTGTAAATTATGTGATTTTCTTTCTTTTTAATAGCCATGATTACTTTAAAATGGAAAATAACGCATTTAGTAAGAGCCCGTTCTTTAGAACGGAAGAGGAGACGAGTTCTAGACGTTTGCACCTCTTAACCTAAACCCCGAACCCTATCTCATGGTATGAAAGATCAATTTTCAAAAAAGCCTTATCCATATGAAGTCATCATCGTTTTAAATAATTTTTCTTGAAATTGATTTTAAAGCAATTTATTAATAAATCTGTCCCTATTCAGATATTAATAGGGTGGCAACTTCCAAGTTTTCTAAAACTCAAAGTCCAATGACAGACTTTCGTGGGATTCAGACCGTTAATTAAGACAGTCAAAAATCGGATACCACAGGCTGGCGACTTCACTGGGGAAAGAAGAGGTTTAAACCTGAGCAATGCGTTATTTTCCATATGTATATATAATAAAGAAAGTTAATCATGGCTATTCCCAATTTAATTTTTGTATATAGCATGCTTATGTGAAAATTACGTGTGCTTGGTAGTTTATCAATCCATACACGTGCACTCTTTTTAACCATTTTCTTATTAGGTCTGATACCTCTGTCTATTGGCAAGGGTCAGAATTTTAGAATGACAAATTAATGAATTAAGGGCGTAAAACATGTATCCGCCAGCTATTGCGACCGGCTCTGTCAGGAGCGTCCACCCTCGATGGACACAATGGAAGTGACTCGAGGCCACTTTAACATAATCTCTCCTTAAATAAAGTAAAAATGGTAACTCCGCATGGAGTAATCACCATTCCAGGCGATATAACCATGGGAGCAGCAATGCAAAAATCTCACATATCTCATGTGTGTCACTTAAATCACGAACAGATTGGCAAGGATTCTGTAGGAACTACATCAAATATGCCACCCTCAAACTGGTAAAATCCTATTTCCACTGGCCTATTCCCGAGGAGGATCTGGATCAACCGAATTGGGTACCGGATATGAGAGAAGTTAAGAGAATTGAAGAGAAGTTTCATTGGCTATACAAAGAAACATGGGCCGTTCAGTGTGAGGGAAAAGAAAGTCCAGCACACAAAGTTGCCGCCATCCAATCTATCATGGAACCCTATATATGCCTTGATGAAATTGATTATGAAACAAGAGCCTCTTGCATGCTGGTGTGCAAGGCATGGACATCATGGCTCCTCAGCCGAGAGGATAACCCTTTATTTGTCAAGAAGAAGAAAGAAAGGTGGGATAGGCGTCTTCAAATAGGAGAACATATGGCTTGGCGCCCGACAAACTGAAGCCTGAAAAGTTTAGGAAGTACCTGATTCATTTAATCGCTTTTATATTGTATTTTGTAGTTAGAGCTACGTGCGGCTTGATCCCCTAAAAAAAATTACAAAAAATCTAATGTTGTATGCATCTATCTTAGTTTCTCTACTATGTAATGTACTAAAATAATACTAATCACTTATGAATTAGATAACACTCGTAGCGGAAACAACCTGAAATATACGATCCTGGACCAGTGGGTTATGGGTCCACAAAACAATATCCTTTATATAAGACTTCAATTACATAGTCATTCAATCTCAATTTCCATGGCAAAAGAATAAACTATGTCATAAGTAATTCTAAATAAACTCCTCTATATACAAACTTAAATCTCAGAATTTAACCCACAATACACAATTCGAATAATAACTTTGCTCTCAACTCGCTTCTGGCTTCCAACACAATCCTGCAACAAAGTTTTGACTCTGCCACCCACCAAGTGACAGGCCACAGAAATGACAACACTATCAGCAAAGCTGAGTACACACTGTGTAATAGAAAATACAAGTTTAGGTGTATTTTGAAAACTAATTGATAACACATCATCATAATAGCAAGTAGTCATAATCACTTCAATTACTTAGAGATGTCATAAGATCAATCTTTTGATATGACCGCGAGCGTAGCAAACTGTTGAGGGTCGTCACCCCACCTTTTACTGTTCTGCTTGCAAGACTTAACCCGACATGTCCCACTTCCGCCAGGATTTTCCCCTCCCGGCCGGGTAACGCTTAGGGAATACCCGCCCTAACCCGGTGTATGCTCACGCCTCGCTTCCGTGATTAAAACCAATACATATAGTGTTTTATTACCATACAATTCCATATACTTAACAAATTCCATTTAGAAGCATAAACATGGCAATTTAGTGTTTAAGCCCAACTTAGGATAAGTAAAACATCTCAAGTGAACCACATCATGCCAAATCCATGTCATATACTCAAAGCACACATACTATTATGCATATCATAAGAAATTTCATTTCATATTCATGCTTCATAATAGAAAGAAACAATCATCTAACCATAGGTAGGAAAATCTCTAGGTTACAATCCAAACTAAGTGTGTACCTTCACTTAGGCCGCTTAATGTAACTCAAACTCCTTATTCCAAGTGGTTTATCCTTCCTATAACTTCCCTGAATATGTAAAGTGCTAGGAATTAGTTTTCATAAGTTTTAGAACATGAAATACTAAGCTAAGTACAAGAGAGATATAAAGTCAGTACTTACACGGTTTGCTTGATGTTTCTATGGAGTTTTCTACAATTTCCAAGGCTTGAAAACTCTACCAAAAGCTTGAAACACTAAGGAATTATGTCTAGAAGAGTTGTATGTAAAGATAAGTAGGTGTTGAAGAAAAAGATTTAGGAGAAAAGGACGAAAAACCATGACACCCTTTTATAGGGCTCGTTTCGCGGTACCCTAAGGGGAGGGAAACCTCTTCCGGGTGAGGTCGGCTTTCTTGGAGTTTCTGGGTGATTCTTGCTTGAGGTGTTAGCTTAATGTGTTGGCTTTCATGCATGAAAAGATCTTTAAGAGATCGACACTCAAGCAGTGGGTAAGAGGCATTCTTTGAGGATAGGTACAAACCGATATTTTAGCTGGCCGTATTTTACTAAGTAAGGAATTCACCCTATTTAGCCACGTAAATTTTGATGGTGAATGACTATTTTAACCTTACAATATCCCAAACATAACATATGTCAAGTTTGAATAGGTTCTGAGCTCAAATTCAACCCAAAAAGGCTCTTTAACTGGAGGTTCATTGTTATGCGATAAAACAGTCTTTATGCGATTTTCGTAATCTTAAAGAATAAGGCTCTCAAAGGCTTTCTAACTTATCTATTGGTTCTCAAGGCTTTCTTAACCACTAAGAATGAGAGTGCTTATCCTCTTTGACCTTTCTTAACCATTAAGAATGATAGTGCTTATCAACAAGCTTTCTTAACCACTAAGAATGTTAGAGCTTATCCACTTGCTTTCTTAACCACTAAGAATGTTAGAGCTTATCCACTTGCTTTCTTAACCACTAAGAATGTTAGAGCTTATCCACTTGCTTTCTTAACCACTAAGAATGTTAGAGCTTATCCACTTGCTTTCTTAACAATTAAGAATTATGGTTCTTATCCACTTTTGTCCTAGTATGATGTTGGAGAGAATTCTAACTACTTAAAGGACCAAAGCCTGATGAAGACTTAATATAGCTAACAAAATAATTGAACCTGCTTAAAAATTCAGGCTGTTACAAAAGCTAATTGAATCAAATTAAAGTCAAATGAAGTCAAAAAAACTTATTGAAGAAAATGAAACGCAAATGCATTCAGTAAAGCTAATTGAGTCAAATGAAACTCAAATGCATTCAACAAAGCTAATTGAATCAAATTAAAGTCAAATGAAGTCAAACAAAGCTAATTGAATCAAATGAAAGTCAAATGAAGTCAAAGAAAGCTAATTGAATCAAATAAAACTCAAATGCATTCAACAAAGCTAATTGAATCAAAGAAAATTCAAATGCATTCAACAAAGCTAATTGAATGAAATGAAACTCAAATGCATTCAACAAAGCTAATTGAATCAAATGAAACTCAAATGCATTCAACAAAGCTGAACAAAGCTAATTAAAGTCAAATGAAGTCAAACAAAACTTATTGAAGAAAATGAAACTTAAATGCATTCAGTACAGCTAACTGAATCAAATGAAACTCAAATGCATTCAACAAAGATAATTGAATCAAATTAAAGTCAAATGAAGTCAAACAAAGCTAATAAAATCAAATGAAACTCAAATGTATTCAACAAAGCTAATTGAGTCAAATGAAACTCAAATGCATTCAACAAAGCTAATAGAATCAAATGAAACTCAAATTCATTCAACAAAGCTAATTGAATCAAATGAAACTCAAATGCATTCAACAAAGCTAATTGAATCAAATTAAAGTCAAATGCATTCAACAAAGCTAATTGAATCAAATAATCTCAAATGCATTCAACAAAGCTAATTGAATCAAATGAAACTCAAATGCATTCAACAAAGCTAATTGAATCAAATAAATCTCAATTGCATTCAACAAAGCTAATTGAATCAAATTAACGTCAAATGAAGTCAAACAAAGCTAATTGAATCAAATGAAAGTCAAATGAAGTCAAATAAAGCTAATTGAATCAAATAAATCTCAAATGCATTCAACAAAGCTAATTGAATCAAATAAATCTCAAATGCATTCAACAAAGCTTATTGAATCAAATTAAAGTCAAATGAAGTCAAACAAAACTTATTGAAGAAAATGAAACTCAAATGCATTCAGTAAAGCTAATTGAATCAAATGAAACTCAAATGCATTCAACAAAGATAATTGAATCAAATGAAACTCAAATGCATTCAACAAAGCTAATTGAATCAAATTAAATTCAAATGCATTCAACAAAGCTAATTGAATCAAATAAATCTCAAATGCATTCAACAAAGCTAATTGAATCAAATGAAACTTAAATGCATTCAACAAAGCTAATTGAATCAAATAAATCTCAAATGCATTCAACAAAGCTAATTGAATCAAATTAAAGTCAAATGAAGTCAAAAAAACTTATTGAAGAAAAGGAAACGCAAATGCATTCAGTAAAGCTAATTGAGTCAAATGAAACTCAAATGCATTCAACAAAGCTAATTGAATCAAATTAAAGTCAAATGAAGTCAAACAAAGCTAATTGAGTCAAATGAAAGTCAAATGAAGTCAAAGAAAGCTAATTGAATCAAATAAAACTCAAATGCATTCAACAAAGCTAATTGAATCAAAGAAAATTCAAATGCATTCAACAAAGCTAATCGAATGAAATGAAACTCAAATGCATTCAACAAAGCTAATTGAATCAAATGAAACTCAAATGCATTCAACAAAGCTAATTGAATCAAATAAATCTCAAATGCATTCAACAAAGCTAATTGAATCAAATTAAAGTCAAATGAAGTCAAACAAAGCTAATTGAATCAAATGAAAGTCAAATGAAGTCAAATAAAGCTAATTGAATCAAATAAATCTCAAATGCATTCAACAAAGCTAATTGAATCAAATAAATCTCAAATGCATTCAACAAAGCTAATTGAATCAAATTAAAGTCAAATGAAGTCAAACAAAACTTATTGAAGAAAATGAAACTCAAATGCATTCAAGAAAGCTAATTGAATCAAATGAAACTCAAATGCATTCAACAAAGCTAATTGAATCAAATGAAACTCAAATGCATTCAACAAAGCTAATTGAATCAAATTAAAGTCAAATGCATTCAACAAAGCTAATTGAATCAAATAAACTCAAATGCATTCAACAAAGCTAATTGAATCAAATGAAACTCAAATGCATTCAACAAAGCTAATTGAATCAAATAAATCTCAAATGCATTCAACAAAGCTAATTGAATCAAATTAAAGTCAAATGAAGTCAAAAAAACTTATTGAAGAAAGTGAAACGCAAATGCATTCAGTAAAGCTAATTGAGTCAAATGAAACTCAAATGCATTCAACAAAGCTAATTGAATCAAATTAAAGTCAAATGAAGTCAAACAAAGCTAATTGAGTCAAATGAAAGTCAAATGAAGTCAAAGAAAGCTAATTGAATCAAATAAAACTCAAATGCATTCAACAAAGCTAATTGAATCAAAGAAAATTCAAATGCATTCAACAAAGCTAATTGAATGAAATGAAACTCAAATGCATTCAACAAAGCTAATTGAATCAAATAAAACTAATATGCATTCAACAAAGCTAATTGAATCAAATTAAAGTCAAATGAAGTCAAACAAAGCTAATTGAATCAAATGAAAGTCAAATGAAGTCAAATAAAGCTAATTGAATCAAATAAATCTCAAATGCATTCAACAAAGCTAATTGAATCAAATAAATCTCAAATGCATTCAACAAAGCTAATTGAATAAAATTAAAGTCAAATGAAGTCAAATGAAAGTCAAATGAAGTCAAATGAAGTCAAATGAAGTCAAATAAAGCTAATTGAATCAAATGAAACTCAAATGCATTCAACAAAGCTAATTGAATCAAATGAAACTCAAACGAATTCAACAAAGCTAATTAAATCAAATTAAAGTCAAATGCATTCAACAAAGCTAATTGAATCAAATAAACTCAAATGCTTTCAACAAAGCTAATTGAATCAAATGAAACTCAAATGCATTCAACAAAGCTAATTGAATCAAATAAATCTCAAATGCATTCAACAAAGCTAATTGAATCAAATTAAAGTCAAATGCATTCAACAAAGCTAATTGAATCAAATAAATCTCAAATGCATTCAACAAAGTTAATTGAATCAAATAAACTCAAATGCATTCAACAAAGCTAATTGAATCAAATGAAACTCAAATGCATTCAACAAAGTATGCCCCATGTCCCGAATTCGGACCTAACTTAACTCGCTTAGCAATCACAAATCTAAATTAGCACCAAAATAATACTAATCACTTATGAATTAGATAACAATCGTAGCGAAACCAACCGAAATATACGATCCCCGGAGGGTGGGTTGGGGTCCACAAAAAAAATATCCCTTTATATAAGACTTCAATTACATAGTCATTCAATCTCAATTTCCATGGCAAAAGAATAAACTATGTCATAAGTAATTCTAAATAAACTCCTCTATATACAAACTTAAATCTCAGAATTTAACCCACAATACACAATTCGAATAATAACTTTGCTCTCAACTCGCTTTCTGGCTTCCAACACAATCCTGCAACAAAGTTTTGACTCTGCCACCCACCAAGTGACAGGCCACAGAAATGCAACACTATCAGCAAAGCTGAGTACACACTGTGTAATAGAAAATACAAGTTTAGGTGTATTTTGAAAACTAATTGATAACACATCATCATAATAGCAAGTAGTCATAATCACTTCAATTACTTAGAGATGTCATAAGATCAATCTTTTGATATGACCGCGAGCGTAGCAAACTGTTGAGGGTCGTCACCCCACCTTTTACTGTTCTGCTTGCAAGACTTAACCCGGACATGTCCCACTTCCGCCAGGATTTTCCCCTCCTGGCTGGGTAACAGTTAGGGAATACCCGCCTGATGCGAAATTGGACTCCTCTCACGTGTGTGTTAGAAGACCCAATAACACAATGCAGCGGAAAATGAACGAACAATGATATAGACTTTTAGTCGTAAGAAATCTCTTAAAACTAAAAGAATTGGTTGATAAACACAACTCAATGAAGAAATGTGTTTAGGATAGATTGAATCACAAACTAAAAGACTCCACTCAAAGTTAGTAATTCGGGTTTAATTAAGGAAGTGAATCTCCACTCTCAACCTTAACTAAGGGTTTCAATTAACAAATTACAAGAACCTCCACTCTCAAATCTGCTAATTGGGTTGAATTCTTGTAGTGTTACCTCCCAAGAAATTCGTTTCAAAGATAGAATAAAAACCTCGGTTTTTAGACTTTAAACACAACGTGTTTTTGAATAAGCACAAAGCTCAAGTTTTCAACAACAAAATCTCTTTTCATTGATGAACCATATTACATATATATATTACAAGCTATTCAATCCCAAAAGATCTAAGTACTTAAAAGATTAAACAAAGCAATAAACAACAAATATCTCTAAATTCCAACAAAGGTGTAAGAGGAATAGTGTTGTTGTGTGTTTTGTTGACTATAAGGGAAGGAGGGCCGGTTTTCCACACCCAAGTGGGGAGGCTTCCCTTAGCTTGCAACACAAGCTCCAATGTATCTTCAAGGACCTCCTTTCACACGTCCCAAGTGTAGATCGCATCCCTAAGCATGTTTCGTTGATATTACAACTTACGCTAAGCAAAATAATTCCGGTTTACAAAACCGTAAATTACAAAAACTGTAATTAAACTAAGTAGCTTAATTAACTTCCTTTCCTTCGTTGCTTAGCAAGATTATATTAGTACTAATCTTTAGTTAAGCTTACAACAAAACCGGGCCATCGTTCAAAATACATATAACAGTTTAAAAGGGTGGTTAATGTTGGTTAACCCTTTTAATGACATTTTTAATCTCAAAACCAACCATAACCAATAGTTAAACAAACTGATTAGAGATAGCTTGGTTAGGTTGAGGTAGCTTGATGCATATTGGTTGAAGTAGCTTGGCGTATTCGCATCATACTCTCCTTGTTCGGAGAAAATTCGACCTCGAATTTTGTTGTTGGAGCTTGAAAGCCGTGGATGGTCTTTCTTCTTCAACTCTATGCATTTTTGAATTGATGCTGCTTCATTTTGTAATGGTAGTTGTTCTATCGAAACAACCTCCAATGAGGCTACCTTTACTCCCTCGTTTGTTTTTGCATCCAATTCATACACACTTGTCTGCTCTTCTTCTTCTTCAGCACTAACTTCACTCTCTCCTTCTTGGGATTGAAGCTTCTCTACTGATAGAGACACTTTCTTCTTGTGAAGTTTTTGCTTCTTATCTTCTTGCATTTGTTGCCTCAAGAATCGAACCTTTTGATTAGCTTCTTGCATCCGTGCAAAAATTTCAACTAGTTCATCCATATTAACAACAATACACTTATAGAAGTTCAAGATGAACTACTATTACAATGAATACAAACAGAAGAAAAAAAATATTCTGCCTAGAAACTGCCCAGAATTTTCACCAAAAATTCTAGCTTCAAACCCTAATCAAATAAACTTGAAATTGAATGAAATTTTGTCACAACGTAGCCCTAGGTGCTTTAAGCACTCGACCAAAATTTCATAAAAAAACAACAAACCAATTGATTTCAGTTTTTATTTTTCTAAAGCTGGTCCAGATTAATCCGGTTTTAGACCACTTAAGAAAAACACGCTGATTATGCTAGCAAATGACCACCAAAAGTTATGAAATTTTACAGGACAAAACTAGACATAAAAATAACTACTTTCAAAAAAAGAATCACCCAAAAACACGATCTGAGATGTGAGAACCTCGCGTTCAAAGTTACCTCAAAAAACTGTCTTTTACGGGTTGCTTCCTTTTGCTTCTTTTTTGTGGTTTTCCTTCTTCTCCAAGAACGTCTAAGTGCCAAGAGGACTTAGAGGCTGCAGCTCTGATACCACTTGATGCGAAATTGGACTCCTCTCACGTGTGTGTTAGAAGACCCAATAACACAATGCAGCGGAAAATGAACGAACAATGATATAGACTTTTAGTCGTAAGAAATCTCTTAAAACTAAAAGAATTGGTTGATAAACACAACTCAATGAAGAAATGTGTTTAGGATAGATTGAATCACAAACTAAAAGACTCCACTCAAAGTTAGTAATTCGGGTTTAATTAAGGAAGTGAATCTCCACTCTCAACCTTAACTAAGGGTTTCAATTAACAAATTACAAGAACCTCCACTCTCAAATCTGCTAATTGGGTTGAATTCTTGTAGTGTTACCTCCCAAGAAATTCGTTTCAAAGATAGAATAAAAACCTCGGTTTTTAGACTTTAAACACAACGTGTTTTTGAATAAGCACAAAGCTCAAGTTTTCAACAACAAAATCTCTTTTCATTGATGAACCATATTACATATATATATTACAAGCTATTCAATCCCAAAAGATCTAAGTACTTAAAAGATTAAACAAAGCAATAAACAACAAATATCTCTAAATTCCAACAAAGGTGTAAGAGGAATAGTGTTGTTGTGTGTTTTGTTGACTATAAGGGAAGGAGGGCCGGTTTTCCACACCCAAGTGGGGAGGCTTCCCTTAGCTTGCAACACAAGCTCCAATGTATCTTCAAGGACCTCCTTTCACACGTCCCAAGTGTAGATCGCATCCCTAAGCATGTTTCGTTGATATTACAACTTACGCTAAGCAAAATAATTCCGGTTTACAAAACCGTAAATTACAAAAACTGTAATTAAACTAAGTAGCTTAATTAACTTCCTTTCCTTCGTTGCTTAGCAAGATTATATTAGTACTAATCTTTAGTTAAGCTTACAACAAAACCGGGCCATCGTTCAAAATACATATAACAGTTTAAAAGGGTGGTTAATGTTGGTTAACCCTTTTAATGACATTTTTAATCTCAAAACCAACCATAACCAATAGTTAAACAAACTGATTAGAGATAGCTTGGTTAGGTTGAGGTAGCTTGATGCATATTGGTTGAAGTAGCTTGGCGTATTCGCATCACCGCCCTAACCCGGGTGTATGCTCACGCCTCGCTTCCGTGATTAAAACCAATACATATAGTGTTTTATTACCATACAATTCCATATACTTAACAAATTCCATTTAGAAGCATAAACATGGCAATTTAGTGTTTAAGCCCAACTTAGGATAAGTAAAACATCTCAAGTGAACCACATCATGCCAAATCCATGTCATATACTCAAAGCACACATACTATTATGCATATCATAAGAAATTTCATTTCATATTCATGCTTCATAATAGAAAGAAACAATCATCTAACCATAGGTAGGAAAATCTCTAGGTTACAATCCAAACTAAGTGTGTACCTTCACTTAGGCTGCTTAATGTAACTCAAACTCCTTATTCCAAGTGGTTTATCCTTCCTATAACTTCCCCTGAATATGTAAAGTGCTAGGAATTAGTTTTCATAAGTTTTAGAACATGAAATACTAAGCTAAGTACAAGAGAGATATAAAGCTGTACTTACACAGTTTGCTTGATGTTTCTATGGAGTTTTCTACAATTTCCAAGGCTTGAAAACTCTACCAAAAGCTTGAAACACTAAGGAATTATGTCTAGAAGAGTTGTATGTAAAGATAAGTAGGTGTTGAAGAAAAAGATTTAGGAGAAAAGGACGAAAAACCATGACACCCTTTTATAGGGCCTGTTCTGGCGGTACCCTAAGGGGAGGGAAACCTCTTCTGGGTGAGGTCGGTTTCTTGGAGTTTCTGGGTGATTCTTGCTTGAGGTGTTAGCTTAATGTGTTGGCTTTCATGCATGAAAAGATCTTTAAGAGATCGACACTCAAGCAATGGGTAAGAGGCATTCTTTGAGGATAGGTACAAACCGATATTTTAGCTGGCCAGATTTTACTAAGTAAGGAATTCACCCTATTTAGCCACGTAAATTTTGATGGTGAATGACTATTTTAACCTTACAATATCCCAAACATAACATATGTCAAGTTTGAATAGGTTCTGAGCTCAAATTCAACCCAAAAAGGCTCTTTAACTGGAGGTTCATTGTTATGCGATAAAACAGTCTTTATGCGATTTTCGTAATCTTAAAGAATAAGGCTCTCAAAGGCTTTCTAACTTATCTATTGGTTCTCAAGGCTTTCTTAACCACTAAGAATGAGAGTGCTTATCCTCTTTGACCTTTCTTAACCATTAAGAATGATAGTGCTTATCAACAAGCTTTCTTAACCACTAAGAATGTTAGAGCTTATCCACTTGCTTTCTTAACCACTAAGAATGTTAGAGCTTATCCACTTGCTTTCTTAACCACTAAGAATGTTAGAGCTTATCCACTTGCTTTCTTAACCACTAAGAATGTTAGAGCTTATCCACTTGCTTTCTTAACAATTAAGAATTATGGTTCTTATCCACTTTTGTCCTAGTATGATGTTGGAGAGAATTCTAACTACTTAAAGGACCAAAGCCTGATGAAGACTTAATATAGCTAACAAAATAATTGAACCTGCTTAAAAATTCAGGCTGTTACACTCTACCACCCTTAAAATAAGTTTCGCCCTCGAAACTTCAAAATATAAACTCATAGATCAACCTTAAGTATCCAGATATCAAGATACAGCCTCTGAAAGTCCATAATAAATTTCCATGAAGAACTTCTCAATATTCCCTACCAATAAATTTCAAATATCCTCAAATTTCATCCTTGAACTCCATACTCTTATTCCCGAAGTTTTACACAAATCTAAACTCTTATTCTTATTCTATAGCTCAAAACTTGAACTCTAATTACCCAAGTAACAGACACACATTCCCAACGATCTTTTACCCCCGCTATGTGGCTAGCTCAAGACACTCGGTCGCAGGGTTGCTCCGATACCATTTGTAATGTACCTCGATTCCCGAGCTGCTAACTTAACTCGCTTAGCAATCACAAATCTAAATTAGCACCAAAAATAATACTAATCACTTATGAATTAGATAACACTCGTAGCGGAAACAACCCGAAATATACGATCCCGGGACCAATGGGTTATGGGTCCACAAAACAATATCCTTTATATAAGACTTCAATTACATAGTCATTCAATCTCAATTTCCATGGCAAAAGAATAAACTATGTCATAAGTAATTCTAAATAAACTAAAGCTAATTGAATCAAATGAAAGTAAAATGAAGTTAAACAAAGCTAATTGAATAAAATGAAAGTTAAATGAAGTCAAACCCAAAGCTAATTGAATCAAATGAAAAGTCATATGAATCAAACATTGCTAATAGAATCAAATGAAACTCAAATGCATTCAACAAAGCTAATCGAATCAAATGAAACTCAAATGCATTCAACAAAGCTAATTGAATCAAATAAAATTCAAATGCATTCAACAAAGCTAATTGAATCAAATGAAACTCAAATGCATTCAACAAAGCTATTTGAATCAAATTAAAGTAAAATAAAGTCAAACTAGGCTAATCGAATCAAATGGAAAGTTAAATAAAGAAGTCAAACAAACTAATTCAATCAAATAAAAATTAAACAAAGTCAAACATAACTAATAGAATAAAATGAAACTTAAATGCATTCAAAAAAGCTAATTGATTCAAATGATACTCAAATGCATTCAACAAAGCTAATTGAATCAAATTAAAGTCAAATGCATTCAACAAAGTTAATTGAATCAAATGAAACTCAAATGCATTCAACAAAGTTAATTGAATCAAATGAAAGTCAAACATAGCTAATAGAATAAAATGAAACTTAAATGCATTCAAAGCTAATTGATTCAAAATGAAACTCAAATGCATTCAACAAAGCTAATGAATCAAATGAAAGTCAAAATGCATTCAACAAAGCTAATTGAATCAAAATGAAACTCAAAATGCATTCAACAAAGCTAATTGAATCAAATGAAAGTAAAATGAAGTTAAACAAAGCTAATTGAATCAAATGAAAGTAAATGAAGTCAAACAAAGCTAATTAATCAAATGAAAGTCAAATGAAGTCAAACATAAGCTAATAGAATCAAATGAAACTCAAATGTATTCAACAAAGCTAATGAGTCTAATGAAACTCAAATGCATTCTACAAAGCTAATTGAATCAAATTAAAGTAAAATAAAGTTAAACAAAGCTAATTGAATAAATAAAGTTAAATGAAGTCAAACAAAGCTAATGAATCAAAATGAAAGTCATATAAAGTTAAACATTGCTAATAGAATCAAATGAAACTCAAATGCATTCAACAAAGCTAATTCAATCAAATGAAACTCAAATGCATTCAACAAAGCTAATTGAATCAAATAAAATTCAAATGCATTCAACAAAGCTAATTGAATCAAATGAAACTCAAATGCATTCAACAAAGCTAATTTGAATCAAATTAAAGTAAAATAAAGTCGAAACACCTTGAATGAATCAAATGAAAGTTAAATGAAGTCAAACAAAGCTAATTGAATCAAATGAAAATTAAACAAAGTCAAACATAGCTAATAGAATAAAATGAAACTTATATGCATTCAACAAAGCTAATTGATTCAAATGATACTCAAATGCATTCAACAAAGCTAATTGAATCAAATGAAAATCAAATGCATTCAACAAAGTTAATTGAATCAAATGAAACTCGAAATGCATTCAACAAAGTTAATTGAATCAAATGAAAGTCAAAGCAAACATAGCTAATAGAATAAAATGAAACTTATATGCATTCAACAAAGTAATTGATTAAAATGACACTCAAATGCATTCAACAAAGCTAATTGAATCAAATGAAAGTCAAATGCATTCAACAAAGCTAATTGAATCAAATGAAACTCAAATGCATTCAACAAAGCTAATTGAATCAAATGAAAGTAAAATAAAGTTAAAACAAAGCTAATTGAATCAAATTAAAGTAAAATGAAGTTAAACAAAGCTAATTGAATCAAATGAAAGTCAAATGAAGTCAAACATAGCTAATAGAATCAAATGAAACTCAAATGTATTCAACAAAGCTAATTGAGTCTAAATGAAACTAAAATGCATTCACAAAGCTAATTGAATCAAATGAAACTAAAATGAATTAAACAAAGCTTATTGAATCAAATTAAAGTTAAATGAAGTCAAACAAAGCTAATTGAATCAAAATGAAAGTCATATAAAGTCGACATTGCTAATAGAATCAAATGAAACTCAAATGCATTCAACAAAGCTAATTCAAGTCAAATGAAACTCAAATGCATTCAACAAAGCTAATTGAATCAAATAAAATTCAAATGCATTCAACAAAGCTAATTCAATCAAATGAAACTCAAATGCATTCAACAAAGCTATTTGAATCAAATTAAAGTAAAATAAAGTCGAAACACTGCTAATGAATCAAATGAAAGTTAAATGAAGTCAAACAAAACTAATTGAATCAAATGAAAGTTAAACAAAGTCAAACATAGCTAATAGAATAAAATGAAACTTATATGCATTCAACAAAGCTAATTGATTCAAATGATACTCAAATGCATTCAACAAAGCTAATTGAATCAAATGAAAGTCAAATGCATTCAACAAAGTTAATTGAATCAAATGAAACTCAAATGCATTCAACAAAGCTAATTGAATCAAATGAAAGTCAAACATAGCTAATAGAATAAAATGAAACTTATATGCATTCAACAAAGCTAATTGATTAAAAATGACACTCAAAATGCATTCAACAAAGCTAATTGAATCAAATGAAAGTCAAATGCATTCAACAAAGCTAATTGAATCAAATGAAACTCAAATGCATTCAACAAAGCTAATTGAATCAAATGAAAGTCAAATGAAGTCAAATAAAGCTAATTGAATCAAATGAACTCAAATGCATTCAACAAAGCTAATTGAATCAAATAAATTTCAAATGCATTCAACAAAGCTAATTGAGTAAAATGAAACTCAAATGCATTCAACAAAGCTAATTGCATCAAATGAATGTAACAAATGAAACTCAAATCAACAAAGCTAATTGAATCAAATGAAAACTCAAATGCATTCAACAAAGCTAATTGAATCAAATTAAAGTAAAATGAAGTCAAACAAAGCTAATTGAATTAAATGAAAGTCAAACAAAGTCAAACAAGACTAAATTAAATCAAATGAAACTCAAATGCATTCAAACAAAGCTAATTGAATTAAATGAAACTCAAATGCATTAAACAAAGCTAATTGAATCAAATGAAAGTCAAATGAAGTTAAACATAGCTAATTGAATCAAATGCAACTCAAATGCATTCAACAAAGCTAATTGAATCAAATGAAACTCAAATGCATTCAACAAAGCTAATTAAATTAAATGAAAGTCATATGAAGTTAAACATAGCTAATTGAATCAAATGGAACACAAATGCATTCAACAAAGCTAATTGTATCAAATGAAAGTCAAATGAAGTCAAATAAAGCTAATTGAATCAAATGAAGACCGAAATGCATTCAACAAAGCTAATTGAATCAAATGAAACTCAAATGCATTCAACAAAGCTAATTGAATCAAATTAAAGTAAAATGAAGTTTAACAACTCTAATTGAATCAAATGAAAGTCAAATGAAGTCAAACAAAGCTAATTGAATCAAATGAAAGTCAAATGAAGTTAAACAAAGCTAATTGAATCAAATGAAACTTCAAATGCATTCAACAAAGCTAATTATATCAAATGAAAGTCAAATGAAGTCAAACAAAGCTAATTGAATCAAATGAAACTTAAATGCATGCAACAAAGCTAATTGAATCAAATGAAACTCAAATGCATTCAACAAAGCTAATTGAATCAAATTAAAGTAAATGCAGTCAAACAAAGCTAATTGAATCAAATGAAAGTCAAATACAAGTCAACCAAAGCTAATTGAATCAAATGAAAGTCAAACGAAGTCAAACATAGCTAATAGAATAAAAAAACTTAAATGAATTCAACAAAGCTAATTGAATCAAATGATACTCAAATGCATTCAACAAAGCTAATTGAATCAAATGAAAGTCAAATGAAGTCAAATAAAGCTAATTGAATCAAAAGAAACTCAAATGCATTCAACAAAGTAAATTGAATCAAATAAAATTAAAATGCATTCAACAAAGCTAATTGAATCAAATTAAAGTCAAATGCATTCAACAAAGTTAATTGAATCAAATTAAAGTCAAATGAAGTCAACTAAAGCTAATTGAATCAAATGAAACTCAAATGCATTCAACAAAGCTAATTGAATCAAATGAAAGTAAAATGAAGTCAAACAAGCTAATTGAATCAAATGAAAGTCAAATGAAGTCAAACAAAGCTAATAGAATCAAATGAAACTCAAATGTATTCAACAAAGCTAATTGAGTCTAATGAAACTAAAATGCATTCTACAAAGCTAATTGAATCAAATTAAAGTAAAATAAAGTTAAACAAAGCTAATTGAATCAAATTAAAGTTAAATGAAGTCAAACCAAGCTAATTGAATCAAATGAAAGTCATATAAAGTCAAACATTGCTAATAGAATCAAATGAAACTCAAATGCATTCAACAAAGCTAATTCAATCAAATGAAACTCAAATGCATTCAACAAAGCTAATTGAATCAAATAATATTCAAATGCATTCAACCAAGCTAATTGAATCAAATGAAACTCAAATGCATTCAACAAAGCTATTTGAATCAAATTAAAGTAAAATAAAGTCAAACACACGCTAATTGAATCAAATGAAAGTCAAATGAAGTCAAACAAAACTAATTGAATCAAATGAAAGTTAAACAAAGTCAAACATAGCTAATAGAATAAAATGAAACTTATATGCATTCAACAAAGCTAATTGATTAAAATGACACTCAAATGCATTCAACAAAGCTAATTGAATCAAATGAAAGTCAAATGCATTCAACAAAGCTAATTGAATCAAATGAAACTCAAATGCATTCAACAAAGCTAATTGAATCAAATGAAAGTCATATGAAGTTAAACATAGCTAATTGAATCAAATGGAACTCAAATGCATTCAACAAAGCTAATTGTATCAAATTGAAAGTCAAATGAAGTCAAATAAAGCTAATTGTATCAAATGAATCTGAAATGCATTCAACAAAGCTAATTGAATCAAATAAATTTCAAATGCATTCAACAAAGCAAATTGAGTAAAATGAAACTCAACTGCATTCAACAAAGCTAATTGCATCAAATTAATGTAATCAAATGAAACTCAAATGCATTCAACAAAGCTAATTGAATCAAATAAAACTCAAATGCATTCGACAAAGCTAATTGAATCAAATTAAAGTAAAATGAAGTCAAACAAAGCTAATTGAATTAAATGAAAGTCAAACAAAGTCAAACACAACTAATAGAATCAAATGAAACTCAAATGCATTAAACAAAGCTAATTGAATTAAATGAAACTCAAATGCATTAAACAAAGCTAATTGAATCAAATGAAAGTTAAATGAAGTTAAACATAGCTAATTGAATTAAATGGAACTCAAATGCATTCAACAAAGCTAATTGAATGAAATGAAACTCAAATGCATTCAACAAAGCTAATTGAATCAAATGAAAGTCATATGAAGTTAAACATAGCTAATTGAATCAAATGGAACACAAATGCACTCAACAAAGCTAATTGTATCAAATGAAAGTCAAATGAAGTCAAATAAAGCTAATTGAATCAAATGAAACTGAAATGCATTCAACAAAGCTAATTGAATCAAATGAAACTCAAATGCATTCAACAAAGCTAATTGAATCAAATTAAAGTAAAATGAAGTTTAACAACTCTAATTGAATCAAATGAAAGTCAAATAAAGTCAAACAAAGCTAATTGAATCAAATGAAAGTCATATGAAGTTAAACATAGCTAATTGAATCAAATGGAACTCAAATGCATTCAACAAATCTAATTGTATCAAATGAAAGTCAAATGAAGTCAAATAAAGCTAATTGAATCAAATAAAACCGAAATGCATGCAACAAAGCTAATTGAATCAAATGAAACTCCAATGCATTCAACAATGCTAATAGAATCAAATTAAAGTAAAATGAAGTCAAACAAAGCTAATTGAATCAAATGAAAGTCAAATAAAGTCAACCAAAGCTAATTGAATCAAATGAAAGTCAAACAAAGTCAAACATAGCTAATAGAATAAAATGAAACTTAAATGCATTCAACAAAGCTAATTGAATCAAATGATACTCAAATGCATTCAACAAAGCTAATTGAATCAAATGAAAGACAAATGAAGTCAAATAAAGCTAATTGAATCAAAAGAAACTCAAATGCATTCAACAAAGTAAATTGAATCAAATAAAATTAAAATGCATTCAACAAAGCTAATTGAATCAAATTAAACTCAAATGCATTCAACAAAGCTAATTGAATCAATTGAAAGTCAAATGAAGTCAAATAAAGCTAATTGAATCAAATGAAACTCAAATGCATTCAACAAAGCAAATTGAATCAAATAAAATTCAAATGCACACAGTAAAGCTAATTGAATCAAATGAAACTCAAATGCATTCAACAAAGCTAATTGAATCAAATGAAAGTAAAATGAAGTCAAACAAAGCTAATTGAATCAAATGAAAGTCAAATGAAGTCAAACATAGCTAATAGAATCAAATGAAACTCAAATGTATTCAACAAAGCTAATTGAGTCTAATGAAACTAAAATGCATTCTACAAAGCTAATTGAATCAAATTAAAGTAAAATAAAGTTAAACAAAGCTAATTGAATCAAATTAAAGTTAAATGAAGTCAAACCAAGCTAATTGAATCAAATGAAAGTCATATAAAGTCAAACATTGCTAATAGAATCAAATGAAACTCAAATGCATTCAACAAAGCTAATTCAATCAAATGAAACTCAAATGCATTCAACAAAGCTATTTGAATCAAATTGAAGTAAAATAAAGTCAAACACTGCTAATTGAATCAAATGAAAGTCAAATGAAGTCAAACAAAACTAATTGAATCAAATGAAAGTTAAACAAAGTCAAACATAGCTAATAGAATAAAATGAAACTTATATGCATTCAACAAAGCTAATTGAATCAAATGATACTCAAATGCATTCAACAAAGCTAATTGAATCAAATGAAAGTCAAATGCATTCAACAAAGTTAATTGAATCAAATGAAACTCAAATGCATTCAACAAAGCTAATTGAATCAAATGAAAGTCAAACATAGCTAATAGAATAAAATGAAACTTATATGCATTCAACAAAGCTAATTGATTAAAATGACACTCAAATGCATTCAACAAAGCTAATTGAATCAAATGAAAGTCAAATGCATTCAACAAAGCTAATTGAATCAAATGAAGCTCAAATGCATTCAACAAAGCTAATTGAATAAAATGAAAGTCATATGAAGTTAAACATAGCTAATTGAATCAAATGGAACTCAAATGCATTCAACAAAGCTAATTGTATCAAATTGAAAGTCAAATGAAGTCAAATAAAGCTAATTGTATCAAATGAAACCGAAATGCATTCAACAAAGCTAATTGAATCAAATAAATTTCAAATGCATTCAACAAAGCAAATTGAGTAAAATGAAACTCAATGCATTCAACAAAGCTAATTGCATCAAATTAATGTAATCAAATGAAACTCAAATGCATTCAACAAAGCTAATTGAATCAAATAAAACTCAAATGCATTCGACAAAGCTAATTGAATCAAATTAAAGTAAAATGAAGTCAAACAAAGCTAATTGAATTAAATGAAAGTCAAACAAAGTCAAACACAACTAATATAATCAAATGAAACTCAAATGCATTAAACAAAGCTAATTGAATTAAATGAAACTCAAATGCATTAAACAAAGCTAATTGAATCAAATGAAAGTCAAATGAAGTTAAACATAGCTAATTAAATTAAATGGAACTCAAATGCATTCAACAAAGCTAATTGAATCAAATGAAACTCAAATGCCTTCAACAAAGCTAATTGAATCAAATGAAAGTCATATGAAGTTAAACATAGCTAATTGAATCAAATGGAACACAAATGCATTCAACAAAGCTAATTGTATCAAATGAAAGTCAAAGGAAGTCAAATAAAGCTAATTGAATCAAATGAAACTGAAATGCATTCAACAAAGCTAATTGAATCAAATTAAAGTAAAATGAAGTTTAACAACTCTAATTGAATCAAATGAAAGTCAAATAAAGTCAAACAAAGCTAATTGAATCAAAGGAAAGTCAAACATAGCTAATAGAATAAAATGAAACTTAAATGCATTCAACAAAGCTAATTGAATCAAATGATACTCAAATGAATTCAACAAAGCTAATTGAATCAAATGAAAGTCAAATGAAGTCAAACATAGCTAATTGAATCAAATGAAAGTCAAACACAGTTAATAGAATCAAATGAAACTCAAATGCATTCAACAAAGCTAATTGAATTAAATGAATCTCAAATACATTAAACAAAGCTAATTGAATCAAATGAAAGTCAAATGAAGTCAAACATAGCTAATTGAATCAAATGAAAGTCAAACAATGTCAAACACAGCTAATAGAATCAAATGAAACTCAAATGCATTAAACAACGCTAATTGAATTAAATGAAACTCAAATGCATTAAACAAAGCTAATTGAATCAAATGAAAGTAAAATAAAGTTAAACATAGCTAATTGAATCAAATGGAACTCAAATGCATTCAACAAAGCTAATTAAATCAAATGAAACTCAAATGAATTCAACAAAGCAAATTGAATCAAATGAAAGTCATATGAAGTTAAACATAGCTAATTGAATCAAATGGAACTCAAATGCATTCAACAAATCTAATTGTATCAAATGAAAGTCAAATGAAGTCAAATAAAGCTAATTGAATCAAATGAAACTGAAATGCATGCAACAAAGCTAATTGAATCAAATGAAACTCCAATGCATTCAACAAAGCTAATTGAATCAAATTAAAGTAAAATGAAGTCAAACTAAGCTAATTGAATCAAATGAAAGTCAAATAAAGTCCACCAAAGCTAATTGAATCAAATAAAAGTCAAACAAAGTCAACCATAGCTAATAGAATAAATTGAACTTAAATGCATTCAACAAAGCTAATTGAATCAAATGATACTCAAATGCATTCAACAAAGCTAATTGAATCAAATGAAAGTCAAACAAAATCAAACACAGTTAGTAGAATCAAATGACACTCAAATGCATTCAACAAAGCTAATTGAATTAATGAAACTCAAATGCATTCAACAAAGCTAATTGAATCAAATGAAAGTCAAATGAAGTCAAACATAGCTAATTGAATCAAATGGAACTCAAATGCATTCAACAAAGCTAATTGAATCAAATGAAACTCAAATGCATTCAACAAGGCTAATTGAATCAAATAAAAGTTAAATGAAGTTAAACATAGCTAATTGAATCAAATGGAACTCAAATGCATTCAACAAAGCAAATTGTATCAAATGAAAGTCAAATAAAGCTAATTGAATCAAATGAAACTGAAATGCATTCAACAAAGCGAATTGAATCAAATAAATCTCAAATGCATTCAACAAAGCTAATTGAGTAAAATAAAACTCAAATGCATTCAACAAAGCCAATAGAATCAAATTAAAGTAAAATGAAGTCAAACAAAGCTAATAAAATCATACGAAGTCAAACAAAGCTAATTGTATCAAATGAAAGTCAAATGAAGTCCAACAAAGTTAATTGAATCAAATGAAACTCAAATGCATTCAATAAAGCTAATTGAATCAAATGAAACTCAAATGCATTCAACAAAGCTAATTGAGTCAAATGAAACTCAAATGCATTCGACAAAGCTAATTGAATCAAATTAAAGTAAAATGAAGTCAAACAACGCTAATTGAATCAAATGAAAGTCAAACAAATTCAAACACAGCTAATAGAATCAAATGAAACTCAAATGCATTAAACAAAGCTAATTGAATTAAATGAAACTCAAATGCATTAAACAAAGCTAATTGAATCAAATGAAAGTCAAATGAAGTTAAACATAGCTAATTGAATCAAATGGAACTCAAATGCAATCAACAAAGCTAATTGAATCAAATGGAACTCAAATGCATTCAACAAAGCTAGTTGAATCAAATGAAAGTCATATGAAATTAAACATAGCTAATTGAATCAAATGGAACTCAAATGCATTCAACAAAGCTAATTGTATCAAATGAAAGTCAATTGAAGTCAAATAAAGCTAATTGAATCAAATGAAACTGAAATGCATGCAACAAAGCTAATTGAATTAAATGAAACTCAAATGCATTCAACAAAGCTAATTGAGTCAAATTAAAGTAAAATGAAGTCAAACAAAGCTAATTGAATCAAATGAAAGTCAAATGAAGTCAAACAAAGCTAATTGAATCAAATGAAAGTCAAATGCATTCGACAAAGCTAATTGAATCAAATTAAAGTAAAATGAAGTCAAACAAAGCTAATTGAATCAAATGAAAGTCAAACAAAGTCAAACATAGCAAATAGAATCAAATGAAACTCAATGCATTAAACAAAGCTAATTGAATTAAATGAAACTCAAATGCATTAAACAAAGCTAATTGAATCAAATGAAAGTCATTTGAAGTTGAACATAGCTAATTGAATCAAATGGAACTCAAATGCATTCAACAAAGCTAATTGTATCAAATGAAAGTCAAATGAAGTCAAATAAAGCTAATTGAATCAAATGAAACTCAAATGCATTCAACAAAGCTAATTGAATCAAATAAATCTCAAATGCATTCAACAAAGATAATTGAGTAAAATGAAACTCAAATGCATTCAACAAAGCTAATTGAATCAAATTAAAGTAAAATGAAGTCAAACAACTCTAATTGAATCAAATGAAAGTCAAATAAAGTCAAACAATGCTAATTGAATCAAATGAAAGTCAAACAAAGTCAAACATAGCTAATAGAATAAAATGAAACTTAAATGCATTCAACAAAGCTAATTGTATCAAATGATACTCAAATGCATTCAACAAAGCTAATTGAATCAAATGAAAGTCAAATGAAGTCCAATAAAGCTAATTGAATCAAATGAAACTCAAATGCATTCAACAAAACTAATTGAATCAAATGAAACATAAATGCAATCAACACAGCTAATTGAATCAAATGAAACTCAAATGCATTCGACAAAGCTAATTGAATTAAATTAAAGTAAAATGAAGTCAAACAAAGCTAATTGAATTAAATGAAAGTCAAACACTGTTAATAGAATAAAATGAAACTCAAATGCATTCAACAAAGCTAATTGAATTAAATGAATCTCAAATGCATTAAACAAAGCTAATTAAATCAAATGAAAGTCAAGTGAAGTTAAACATAGCTACTTGAATCAATTGGAACTCAAATGCATTCAACAAAGCTAATTGAATTAAATGAAACTTAAATGCATTCAACAAAGCTAATTGAATCAAATGAAAGTCATATGAAGTTAAACATAGCTAATTGAATCAAATGGAACTCAAATGCATTCAGCAAAGCTAATTGTATCAAATGAAAGTCAAATGAAGTCAAATAAAGCTAATTGAATCAAATGAAACTGAAATGCATGCAACAAAGCTAATTGAATCAAATGAAACTCCAATGCATTCAACAAAGCTAATTGAATCAAATTAAAGTAAAATGAAGCCAAACAAAGCTAATTGAATTAAATGAAAGTCAAACAAAGTCAAACACAACAAATAGAATCAAATGAAACTCAAATGCATTCAACAAAGCTAATTGAATCCAATAAATCTCAAATGCATTCAACAAAGCAAATTGAGTAAAATGAAACTCAAATGCATTCAACAAAGCTAATTGAATCAAATTAAAGTAAAATGAAGTCAAACAATTCTAATTGAATCAAATGAAAGTCAAATAAAGTCAAACAATGCTAATTGAATCAAATGAAAGTCAAACAAAGTCAAACATAGCTAATAGAATAAAATGAAACTTAAATGCATTCAACAAAGCTAATTGAATCAAATGAAACTCAAATGCATTCAACAAAGCTAATTAAATTAAATGAAAGTCATATGAAGTTAAACATAGCTAATTGAATCAAATGGAACACAAATGCATTCAACAAAGCTAATTGTATCAAATGAAAGTCAAATGAAGTCAAATAAAGCTAATTGAGTCAAATGAAACTGAAATGCATGCAACAAAGCTAATTGAATCAAATGAAACTCCAATGCATTCAACAAAGCTAATTGAATCAAATTAAAGTAAAATGAAGTCAAACTAAGCTAATTGAATCAAATGAAAGTCAAATAAAGTCAACCAAAGCTAATTGAATCAAATAAAAGTCAAGCAAAGTCAACCATAGCTAATAGAATAAATTGAACTTAAATGCATTCAACAAAGCTAATTGAATCAAATGATACTCAAATGCATTCAACAAAGCTAATTGAATCAAATGATACTGAAATGCATTCAACAAAGCTAATTGAATCAAATGAAAGTCAAACAAAATCAAACACAGTTAATAGAATCAAATGACACTCAAATGCATTCAACAAAGCTAATTGAATTAATGAAACTCAAATGCATTCAACAAAGCTAATTGAATCAAATGAAAGTCAAATGAAGTCAAACATAGCTAATTGAATCAAATGGAACTCAAATGCATTCAACAAAGCTAATTGAATCAAATGAAACTCAAATGCATTCAACAAGGCTAATTGAATCAAATAAAAGTCATATGAAGTTAAACATAGCTAATTGAATCGATGGAACTCAAATGCATTCAACAAAGCAAATTGTATCAAATGAAAGTCAAATAAAGCTAATTGAATCAAATGAAACCGAAATGCATTCAACAAAGCGAATTGAATCAAATAAATCTCAAATGCATTCAACAAAGCTAATTGAGTAAAATAAAACTCAAATGCATTCAACAAAGCCAATAGAATCAAATTAAAGTAAAATGAAGTCAATCAAAGCTAATAAAATCAAACGAAGTCAAACAAAGCTAATTGTATCAAATGAAAGTCAAATGAAGTCCAACAAAGTTAGTTGAATCAAATGAAACTCAAATGCATTCAATAAAGCTAATTGAATCAAATGAAACTCAAATGCATTCAACAAAGCTAATTGAGTCAAATGAAGCTCAAATGCATTCGACAAAGCTAATTGAATCAAATTAAAGTAAAATGTAGTCAAACAACACTAATTGAATCAAATGAAAGTCAAACAAATTCAAACACAGCTAATAGAATCAAATGAAACTCAAATGCATTAAACAAAGCTAATTGAATTAAATGAAACTCAAATGCATTAAACAAAGCTAATTGAATCAAATGAAAGTAAAATAAAGTTAAACATAGCTAATTGAATCAAATGGAACTCAAATGCATTCAACAAAGCTAATTAAATCAAATGAAACTCAAATGAATTCAACAAAGCTAATTGAATCAAATGAATGTCATATGAAGTTAAACATAGCTAATTGAATCAAATGGAACTCAAATGCATTCAACAAATCTAATTGTATCAAATGAAAGTCAAATGAAGTCAAATAAAGCTAATTGAATCAAATGAAACCGAAATGCATGCAACAAAGCTAATTGAATCAAATGAAACTCCAATGCATTCAACAAAGCTAATTGAATCAAATTAAAGTAAAATGAAGCCAAACAAAGCTAATTGAATTAAATGAAAGTCAAACAAAGTCAAACACAACAAATAGAATCAAATGAAACTCAAATGCATTCAACAAAGCTAATTGAATCCAATAAATCTCAAATGCATTCAACAAAGCAAATTGAGTAAAATGAAACTCAAATGCATTCAACAAAGCTAATTGAATCAAATTAAAGTAAAATGAAGTCAAACAATTCTAATTGAATCAAATGAAAGTCAAATAAAGTCAAACAATGCTAATTGAATCAAATGAAAGTCAAACAAAGTCAAACATAGCTAATAGAATAAAATGAAACTTAAATGCATTCAACAAAGCTAATTGAATCAAATGAAACTCAAATGCATTCAACAAAGCTAATTAAATTAAATGAAAGTCATATGAAGTTAAACATAGCTAATTGAATCAAATGGAACACAAATGCATTCAACAAAGCTAATTGTATCAAATGAAAGTCAAATGAAGTCAAATAAAGCTAATTGAGTCAAATGAAACTGAAATGCATGCAACAAAGCTAATTGAATCAAATGAAACTCCAATGCATTCAACAAAGCTAATTGAATCAAATTAAAGTAAAATGAAGTCAAACTAAGCTAATTGAATCAAATGAAAGTCAAATAAAGTCAACCAAAGCTAATTGAATCAAATAAAAGTCAAGCAAAGTCAACCATAGCTAATAGAATAAATTGAACTTAAATGCATTCAACAAAGCTAATTGAATCAAATGATACTCAAATGCATTCAACAAAGCTAATTGAATCAAATGATACTCGAAATGCATTCAACAAAGCTAATTGAATCAAATGAAAGTCAAACAAAATCAAACACACGTTAATAGAATCAAATGACACTCAAATGCATTCAACAAAGCTAATTGAATTAATGAAACTCAAATGCATTCAACAAAGCTAATTGAATCAAATGAAAGTCAAATGAAGTCAAACATAGCTAATTGAATCAAATGGAACTCAAATGCATTCAACAAAGCTAATTGAATCAAATGAAACTCAAATGCATTCAACAAGGCTAATTGAATCAAATAAAAGTCATATGAAGTTAAACATAGCTAATTGAATCAGATGGAACTCAAATGCATTCAACAAAGCAAATTGTATCAAATAAAAGTCAAATAAAGCTAATTGAATCAAATGAAACTGAAATGCATTCAACAAAGCGAATTGAATCAAATAAATCTCAAATGCATTCAACAAAGCTAATTGAGTAAAATAAAACTCAAATGCATTCAACAAAGCCAATAGAATCAAATTAAAGTAAAATGAAGTCAATCAAAGCTAATAAAATCAAACGAAGTCAAACAAAGCTAATTGTATCAAATGAAAGTCAAATGAAGTCCAACAAAGTTAGTTGAATCAAATGAAACTCAAATGCATTCAATAAAGCTAATTGAATCAAATGAAACTCAAATGCATTCAACAAAGCTAATTGAGTCAAATGAAGCTCAAATGCATTCGACAAAGCTAATTGAATCAAATTAAAGTAAAATGTAGTCAAACAACACTAATTGAATCAAATGAAAGTCAAACAAATTCAAACACAACTAATAGAATCAAATGAAACTCAAATGCATTAAACAAAGCTAATTGAATTAAATGAAACTCAAATGCATTAAACAAAGCTAATTGAATCAAATGAAAGTAAAATAAAGTTAAACATAGCTAATTGAATCAAATGGAACTCAAATGCATTCAACAAAGCTAATTAAATCAAATGAAACTCAAATGAATTCAACAAAGCTAATTGAATCAAATGAAAGTCATATGAAGTTAAACATAGCTAATTGAATCAAATGGAACTCAAATGCATTCAACAAATCTAATTGTATCAAATGAAAGTCAAATGAAGTCAAATAAAGCTAATTGAATCAAATGAAACTGAAATGCATGCAACAAAGCTAATTGAATCAAATGAAACTCCAATGCATTCAACAAAGCTAATTGAATCAAATTAAAGTAAAATGAAGCCAAACAAAGCTAATTGAATTAAATGAAAGTCAAACAAAGTCAAACACAACAAATAGAATCAAATGAAACTCAAATGCATTCAACAAAGCTAATTGAATCCAATAAATCTCAAATGCATTCAACAAAGCAAATTGAGTAAAATGAAACTCAAATGCATTCAACAAAGCTAATTGAATCAAATTAAAGTAAAATGAAGTCAAACAATTCTAATTGAATCAAATGAAAGTCAAATAAAGTCAAACAATGCTAATTGAATCAAATGAAAGTCAAACAAAGTCAAACATAGCTAATAGAATAAAATGAAACTTAAATGCATTCAACAAAGCTAATTGAATCAAATGAAACTCAAATGCATTCAACAAAGCTAATTAAATTAAATGAAAGTCATATGAAGTTAAACATAGCTAATTGAATCAAATGGAACACAAATGCATTCAACAAAGCTAATTGTATCAAATGAAAGTCAAATGAAGTCAAATAAAGCTAATTGAGTCAAATGAAACTGAAATGCATGCAACAAAGCTAATTGAATCAAATGAAACTCCAATGCATTCAACAAAGCTAATTGAATCAAATTAAAGTAAAATGAAGTCAAACTAAGCTAATTGAATCAAATGAAAGTCAAATAAAGTCAACCAAAGCTAATTGAATCAAATAAAAGTCAAAGCAAAGTCAACCATAGCTAATAGAATAAATTGAACTTAAATGCATTCAACAAAGCTAATTGAATCAAATGATACTCAAATGCATTCAACAAAGCTAATTGAATCAAATGATACTGAAATGCATTCAACAAAGCTAATTGAATCAAATGAATGTCAAACAAAATCAAACACAGTTAATAGAATCAAATGACACTCAAATGCATTCAACAAAGCTAATTGAATTAATGAAACTCAAATGCATTCAACAAAGCTAATTGAATCAAATGAAAGTCAAATGAAGTCAAACATAGCTAATTGAATCAAATGGAACTCAAATGCATTCAACAAAGCTAATTGAATCAAATGAAACTCAAATGCATTCAACAAGGCTAATTGAATCAAATAAAAGTCATATGAAGTTAAACATAGCTAATTGAATCAGATGGAACTCAAATGCATTCAACAAAGCAAATTGTATCAAATGAAAGTCAAATAAAGCTAATTGAATCAAATGAAACTGAAATGCATTCAACAAAGCGAATTGAATCAAATAAATCTCAAATGCATTCAACAAAGCTAATTGAGTAAAATAAAACTCAAATGCATTCAACAAAGCCAATAGAATCAAATTAAAGTAAAATGAAGTCAATCAAAGCTAATAAAATCAAACGAAGTCAAACAAAGCTAATTGTATCAAATGAAAGTCAAATGAAGTCCAACAAAGTTAGTTGAATCAAATGAAACTCAAATGCATTCAATAAAGCTAATTGAATCAAATGAAACTCAAATGCATTCAACAAAGCTAATTGAGTCAAATGAAGCTCAAATGCATTCGACAAAGCTAATTGAATCAAATTAAAGTAAAATGTAGTCAAACAACACTAATTGAATCAAATGAAAGTCAAACAAATTCAAACACAACTAATAGAATCAAATGAAACTCAAATGCATTAAACAAAGCTAATTGAATTAAATGAAACTCAAATGCATTAAACAAAGCTAATTGAATCAAATGAAAGTAAAATAAAGTTAAACATAGCTAATTGAATCAAATGGAACTCAAATGCATTCAACAAAGCTAATTAAATCAAATGAAACTCAAATGAATTCAACAAAGCTAATTGAATCAAATGAAAGTCATATGAAGTTAAACATAGCTAATTGAATCAAATGGAACTCAAATGCATTCAACAAATCTAATTGTATCAAATGAAAGTCAAATGAAGTCAAATAAAGCTAATTGAATCAAATGAAACTGAAATGCATGCAACAAAGCTAATTGAATCAAATGAAACTCCAATGCATTCAACAAAGCTAATTGAATCAAATTAAAGTAAAATGAAGTCAAACTAAGCTAATTGAATCAAATGAAAGTCAAATAAAGTCAACCAAAGCTAATTGAATCAAATAAAAGTCAAACAAAGTCAACCATAGCTAATAGAATAAATTAAACTTAAATGCATTTAACAAAGCTAATTGAATCAAATGATACTCAAATGCATTCAACAAAGCTAATTGAATCAAATGAAAGTCAAACAAAATCAAACACGCTTAATAGAATCAAATGACACTCAAATGCATTCAACAAAGCTAATTGAATTAATGAAACTCAAATGCATTCAACAAAGCTAATTGAATCAAATGAAAGTCAAATGAAGTCAAACATAGCTAATTGAATCAAATGGAACTCAAATGCATTCAACAAAGCTAATTGAATCAAATGAAACTCAAATGCATTCAACAAGGCTAATTGAATCAAATAAAAGTCATATGAAGTTAAACATAGCTAATTGAATCAAATGTAAATCAAATGCATTCAACAAAGCGAATTGAATCAAATGAAACTCAAATGCATTCAACAAAGCTAATTGAATCAAATGAAACTGAAATGCATTCAACAAAGCGAATTGAATCAAATGAAAGTCAAATGCATTCAACAAAGCTAATTGAGTCAAATGAAACTCAAATGCATTCGACAAAGCTAATTGAATCAAATTAAAGTAAAATGTAGTCAAACAACACTAATTGAATCAAATGAAAGTCAAACAAATTCAAACACAGCTAATAGAATCAAATGAAACTCAAATGCATTAAACAAAGCTAATTGAATTAAATGAAACTCAAATGCATTAAACAAAGCTAATTGAATCAAATGAAAGTAAAATAAAGTTAAACATAGCTAATTGAATCAAATGGAACTCAAATGCATTCAACAAAGCTAATTAAATCAAATGAAACTCAAATGAATTCAACAAAGCTAATTGAATCAAATGAAAGTCATATGAAGTTAAACATAGCTAATTGAATCAAATGGAACTCAAATGCATTCAACAAATCTAATTGTATCAAATGAAAGTCAAATGAAGTCAAATAAAGCTAATTGAATCAAATGAAACCGAAATGCATGCAACAAAGCTAATTGAATCAAATGAAACTCTAATGCATTCAACAAAGCTAATTGAATCAAATTAAAGTAAAATGAAGTCAAACTAAGCTAATTGAATCAAATGAAAGTCAAATAAAGTCAACCAAAGCTAATTGAATCAAATAAAAGTCAAACAAAGTCAACCATAGCTAATAGAATAAATTGAACTTAAATGCATTCAACAAAGCTAATTGAATCAAATGATACTCAAATGCATTCAACAAAGCTAATTGAATATAATGAAAGTCAAACAAAATCAAACACGATTAATAGAATCAAATGACACTCAAATGCATTCAACAAAGCTAATTGAATTAATGAAACTCAAATGCATTCAACAAAGCTAATTGAATCAAATGAAAGTCAAATGAAGTCAAACATAGCTAATTGAATCAAATGGAACTCAAATGCATTCAACAAAGCTAATTGAATCAAATGAAACTCAAATGCATTCAACAAGGCTAATTGAATCAAATAAAAGTCATATGAAGTTAAACATAGCTAATTAAATCAAATGGAAATCAAATGCATTCAACAAAGCAAATTGTATCAAATGAAAGTCAAATAAAGCTAATTGAATCAAATGAAACTGAAATGCATTCAACAAAGCGAATTGAATCAAATAAATCTCAAATGCATTCAACAAAGCTAATTGAGTAAAATAAAACTCAAATGCATTCAACAAAGCCAATAGAATCAAATTAAAGTAAAATGAAGTCAAACAAAGCTAATTGAATTAAATGAAAGTCAAACAAAGTCAAACACAACAAATAGAATCAAATGAAACTCAAATGCATTCAACAAAGCTAATTGAATCCAATAAATCTCAAATGCATTCAACAAAGCTAATTGAGTAAAATGAAACTCAAATGCATTCAACAAAGCTAATTGAATCAAATTAAAGTAAAATGAAGTCAAACAATTCTAATTGAATCAAATGAAAGTCAAATAAAGTCAAACAATGCTAATTGAATCAAATGAAAGTCAAACAAAGTCAAACATAGCTAATAGAATAAAATGAAACTTAAATGCATTCAACAAAGCTAATTGAATCAAATGAAACTCAAATGCATTCAACAAAGCTAATTAAATTAAATGAAAGTCATATGAAGTTAAACATAGCTAATTGAATCAAATGGAACACAAATGCATTCAACAAAGCTAATTGTATCAAATGAAAGTCAAATGAAGTCAAATAAAGCTAATTGAGTCAAATGAAACTGAAATGCATGCAACAAAGCTAATTGAATCAAATGAAACTCCAATGCATTCAACAAAGCTAATTGAATCAAATTAAAGTAAAATAATGTCAAACTAAGCTAATTGAATCAAATGAAAGTCAAATAAAGTCAACCAAAGCTAATTGAATCAAATAAAAGTCAAACAAAGTCAACCATAGCTAATAGAATAAATTGAACTTAAATGCATTCAACAAAGCTAATTGAATCAAATGATACTCAAATGCATTCAACAAAGCTAATTGAATCAAATGATACTGAAATGCATTCAACAAAGCTAATTGAATCAAATGAAAGTCAAACAAAATCAAACACAGCTTAATAGAATCAAATGACACTCAAATGCATTCAACAAAGCTAATTGAATTAATGAAACTCAAATGCATTCAACAAAGCTAATTGAATCAAATGAAAGTCAAATGAAGTCAAACATAGCTAATTGAATCAAATGGAACTCAAATGCATTCAACAAAGCTAATTGAATCAAATGAAACTCAAATGCATTCAACAAGGCTAATTGAATCAAATAAAAGTCATATGAAGTTAAACATAGCTAATTGAATCGAATGGAACTCAAATGCATTCAACAAAGCAAATTGTATCAAATGAAAGTCAAATAAAGCTAATTGAATCAAATGAAACCGAAATGCATTCAACAAAGCGAATTGAATCAAATAAATCTCAAATGCATTCAACAAAGCTAATTGAGTAAAATAAAACTCAAATGCATTCAACAAAGCCAATAGAATCAAATTAAAGTAAAATGAAGTCAATCAAAGCTAATAAAATCAAACGAAGTCAAACAAAGCTAATTGTATCAAATGAAAGTCAAATGAAGTCCAACAAAGTTAGTTGAATCAAATGAAACTCAAATGCATTCAATAAAGCTAATTGAATCAAATGAAACTCAAATGCATTCAACAAAGCTAATTGAGTCAAATGAAACTCAAATGCATTCGACAAAGCTAATTGAATCAAATTAAAGTAAAATGTAGTCAAACAACACTAATTGAATCAAATGAAAGTCAAACAAATTCAAACACGACTAATAGAATCAAATGAAACTCAAATGCATTAAACAAAGTTAATTGAATTAAATGAAACTCAAATGCATTAAACAAAGCTAATTGAATCAAATGAAAGTAAAATAAAGTTAAACATAGCTAATTGAATCAAATGGAACTCAAATGCATTCAACAAAGCTAATTAAATCAAATGAAACTCAAATGAATTCAACAAAGCTAATTGAATCAAATGAAAGTCATATGAAGTTAAACATAGCTAATTGAATCAAATGGAACTCAAATGCATTCAACATATCTAATTGTATCAAATGAAAGTCAAATGAAGTCAAATAAAGCTAATTGAATCAAATGAAACTGAAATGCATGCAACAAAGCAGATTGAATCAAATGAAACTCCAATGCATTCAACAAAGCTAATTGAATCAAATTAAAGTAAAATGAAGTCAAACTAAGCTAATTGAATCAAATGAAAGTCAAATAAAGTCAACCAAAGCTAATTGAATCAAATAAAAGTCAAACAAAGTCAACCATAGCTAATAGAATAAATTAAACTTAAATGCATTCAACAAAGCTAATTGAATCAAATGATACTCAAATGCATTCAACAAAGCTAATTGAATCAAATGAAAGTCAAACAAAATCAAACACAGTTAATAGAATCAAATGACACTCAAATGCATTCAACAAATCTAATTGAATTAATGAAACTCAAATGCATTCAACAAAGCTAATTGAATCAAATGAAAGTCAAATGAAGTCAAACATAGCTAATTGAATCAAATGGAACTCAAATGCATTCAACAAAGCTAATTGAATCAAATGAAACTCAAATGCATTCAACAAGGCTAATTGAATCAAATAAAAGTCATATGAAGTTAAACATAGCTAATTGAATCAAATGAAACTCAAATGCATTCAACAAGGCTAATTGAATCAAATAAAAGTCATATGAAGTTAAACATAGCTAATTAAATCAAATGGAAATCAAATGCATTCAACAAAGTAAATTGTATCAAATGAAAGTCAAATAATGCTAATTGAATCAAATGAAACTGAAATGCATTCAACAAAGCGAATTGAATCAAATAAATCTCAAATGCATTCAACAAAGCTAATTGAGTAAAATAAAACTCAAATGCATTCAACAAAGCCAATAGAATCAAATTAAAGTAAAATGAAGTCAAACAAAGCTAATTGAATTAAATGAAAGTCAAACAAAGTCAAACACAACAAATAGAATCAAATGAAACTCAAATGCATTCAACAAAGCTAATTGAATCCAATAAATCTCAAATGCATTCAACAAAGCTAATTGAGTAAAATGAAACTCAAATGCATTCAACAAAGCTAATTGAATCAAATTAAAGTAAAATGAAGTCAAACAATTCTAATTGAATCAAATGAAAGTCAAATAAAGTCAAACAATGCTAATTGAATCAAATGAAAGTCAAACAAAGTCAAACATAGCTAATAGAATAAAATGAAACTTAAATGCATTCAACAAAGCTAATTGAATCAAATGAAACTCAAATGCATTCAACAAAGCTAATTAAATTAAATGAAAGTCATATGAAGTTAAACATAGCTAATTGAATCAAATGGAACACAAATGCATTCAACAAAGCTAATTGTATCAAATGAAAGTCAAATGAAGTCAAATAAAGCTAATTGAGTCAAATGAAACCGAAATGCATGCAACAAAGCTAATTGAATCAAATGAAACTCCAATGCATTCAACAAAGCTAATTGAATCAAATTAAAGTAAAATAAAGTCAAACTAAGCTAATTGAATCAAATGAAAGTCAAATAAAGTCAACCAAAGCTAATTGAATCAAATAAAAGTCAAACAAAGTCAACCATAGCTAATAGAATAAATTGAACTTAAATGCATTCAACAAAGCTAATTGAATCAAATGATACTCAAATGCATTCAACAAAGCTAATTGAATCAAATGATACTTGAAATGCATTCAACAAAGCTAATTGAATCAAATGAAAGTCAAACAAAATCAAACACAGCTAATAGAATCAAATGACACTCAAATGCATTCAACAAAGCTAATTGAATTAATGAAACTCAAATGCATTCAACAAAGCTAATTGAATCAAATGAAAGTCAAATGAAGTCAAACATAGCTAATTGAATCAAATGGAACTCAAATGCATTCAACAAAGCTAATTGAATCAAATGAAACTCAAATGCATTCAACAAAGCTAATTGAATCAAATGAAACTGAAATGCATTCAACAAAGCGAATTGAATCAAATAAATCTCAAATGCATTCAACAAAGCTAATTGAGTAAAATAAAACTCAAATGCATTCAACAAAGCCAATAGAATCAAATTAAAGTAAAATGAAGTCAAACAAAGCTAATAAAATCAAACGAAGTCAAACAAAGCTAATTGTATCAAATGAAAGTCAAATGAAGTCCAACAAAGTTAATTGAATCAAATGAAACTCAAATGCATTCAATAAAGCTAATTGAATCAAATGAAACTCAAATGCATTCAACAAAGCTAATTGAGTCAAATGAAACTCAAATGCATTCGACAAAGCTAATTGAATCAAATGAAAGTCAAACAAATTCAAACACAAAGCTAATAGAATCAAATGAAACTCAAATGCATTAAACAAAGCTAATTGAATTAAATGAAACTCAAATGCATTAAACAAAGCTAATTGAATCAAATGAAAGTCAAATGAAGTTAAACATAGCTAATTGAATCAAATGGAACTCAAATGCATTCAACAAAGCTAATTAAATCAAATGGAACTCAAATGCATTCAACAAAGCTAATTGTATCAAATGAAAGTCAAATGAAGTCAAATAAAGCTAATTGAATCAAATGAAACTGAAATGCATGCAACAAAGCTAATTGAATTAAATGAAACTCAAATGCATTCAACAAAGCTAAATGAGTCAAATTAAAGTAAAATGAAGTCAAACAAAGCTAATTGAATCAAATGAAAGTCAAATGCATTCAACAAAGCTAATTGAGTCAAATGAAACTCAAATGCATTCGACAAAGCTAATTGAATCAAATTAAAGTAAAATGTAGTCAAACAACACTAATTGAATCAAATGAAAGTCAAACAAATTCAAACACAACTAATAGAATCAAATGAAACTCAAATGCATTAAACAAAGCTAATTGAATTAAATGAAACTCAAATGCATTAAACAAAGCTAATTGAATCAAATGAAAGTAAAATAAAGTTAAACATAGCTAATTGAATCAAATGGAACTCAAATGCATTCAACAAAGCTAATTAAATCAAATGAAACTCAAATGAATTCAACAAAGCTAATTGAATCAAATGAAAGTCATATGAAGTTAAACATAGCTAATTGAATCAAATGGAACTCAAATGCATTCAACAAATCTAATTGTATCAAATGAAAGTCAAATGAAGTCAAATAAAGCTAATTGAATCAAATGAAACTGAAATGCATGCAACAAAGCTAATTGAATCAAATGAAACTCTAATGCATTCAACAAAGCTAATTGAATCAAATTAAAGTAAAATGAAGTCAAACTAAGCTAATTGAATCAAATGAAAGTCAAATAAAGTCAACCAAAGCTAATTGAATCAAATAAAAGTCAAACAAAGTCAACCATAGCTAATAGAATAAATTGAACTTAAATGCATTCAACAAAGCTAATTGAATCAAATGATACTCAAATGCATTCAACAAAGCTAATTGAATATAATGAAAGTCAAACAAAATCAAACACAGTTAATAGAATCAAATGACACTCAAATGCATTCAACAAAGCTAATTGAATTAATGAAACTCAAATGCATTCAACAAAGCTAATTGAATCAAATGAAAGTCAAATGAAGTCAAACATAGCTAATTGAATCAAATGGAACTCAAATGCATTCAACAAAGCTAATTGAATCAAACGAAACTCAAATGCATTCAACAAGGCTAATTGAATCAAATAAAAGTCATATGAAGTTAAACATAGCTAATTAAATCAAATGGAAATCAAATGCATTCAACAAAGCAAATTGTATCAAATGAAAGTCAAATAAAGCTAATTGAATCAAATGAAACTGAAATGCATTCAACAAAGCGAATTGAATCAAATAAATACCATTGCCATCAATGAGAAAGACATCAAGTTTTATGACCAAAAATACATGTGTGTATTAACCCCTTTGTTTTTCTTTGGCGTTTCTTGGATTGGAAACTTATAAGAAATTTTTCCTTTGCTTAATTAACATTGGCACGTTAATTTGTGATCTTAGGAAGTTCTAAGTTCATTGAGTGGTGTTTCTGTATCTCATTGAAGTTAGAATCATGCCCAAGTTGAGGGAAGCTTCGGTTGTTCCTTAGCTTGATTTTATCTAGTCGTTGTGTGTTCCTACTTGTATGTACGAGCATACATCGGTTGTAAGGTGTAGATGGGATAGATTCTTGAAGGCAACGACTTCAAGTTTGGAAAAAGGCAACGACTTGGATCCTCTAGTCAAGCTAGTCTCATAAACATAAACAAAAGCATGCAAAGCAATACTCTCAATATTCTTTAATCAAAAATCAACAAACGAATATATAATACATCCGAAGTCCTAATCCAACTAGAGTTAGAACAAGTCTAATCCAACCAGAATTAGAACAACTAGACTCCTAATCCACAATGGATTAGTTACAACGACTCCTAACCAACTTGAACCATGTAAAATCCATCGTTTTAAGAACGTAGGCAAAACCATGTTTCCTACTAAAACAAAATAACATGAAAACATGAAATAAACTACTAAAACACACGACTCAATAACTATAACTAAATGTACTACGTCGGATCTTCTTGTTCCGCATCATTCTCCCCTTCTTGAAAAGAATTTGTCCCCAAATTCTCGTCGGCAATGTAAGGAGCTAAGTCATCCAAATTCTACGAAATTTGACAAACTGGGCGACAGAACTTTGACGCAGATGTATTTGATGACTCCAACTTTGTTAATGGGTAAAATACGCTCAAATTTTAACACAATACATATCTCATTGTTAGCTTTCCAACGAACCAATAAAATCTGAATTCCGACTTGTAACGTGTCCAGACGAACAATTTTACCGGACTGACTGCAGAATTTGACGCAAATCAGCAGATTTGAGTGGTGGATATCAGCAACCAAACCACTTGATGTGGATCTTGAAACAAGAAACACGAAATTAGGCTCTTTTAATGTAGTTTAGTGTCTTTCTTTAACTTTCTTGATTAAAAGATAAGATCTTTAATGAAAATCAAGTATATTGGCGTATTTCGTCTCAATAACTCGATTGGTAACTGTGGATATGGAGAATTTAGGCTTATTTCGTCTCAAAAATTCAACTAGGGGTTTTGGATTCTCTCCGGATTCGTTTTGGATTCACTCCTTAATCTGTAATTCACAAGAATTGACTTAAACACACTCTCTCCCTTATTAATATGGCCGAATGGCCTATTTATAGTGCACAAATAATCCTAAACTGATTAGAACTATGAAAACAAAGTAACCTAAACCTAGTAGAACTAGTTAAGCATAAAAGATAAATAAAAACTTAACAAACTAATCTATCTAATTCACACGGCTAAGGTATGAATCCACACGCCTATGTGATTAGAAACCTAATACAAATCAAACTCTAATTAAAACAAATTCCTACTGTCAAACAAACTCTAAACAAGCTAGGAGTAAAACACCTAAATTACATAGAATTCTAACAGAACAAGAACTCTACATAACTAACACTTCTATTTCACATCATACTCCCCCTTCTTGAAAAAAAACTTGTCCACAAGTTTTGATGGGGCCAAGCGATCATCCATGCGTGAAATCCATGATCCATTAGCATTAGTTCACGGATGAAAATCGAAGTGGACTCCATGAGACATAGGGACGTGGAGTGCTAAGAACAATAGGCGTATAGCAAAAATCAGTAGTAGATGCTGCAGATTTTGGTTTCCAACACTTCTTGGAAGCTTTAGTCACACATGGGGCAGCAAATATCGGAACTTTGGAACGTCTACAAGCCAAAGATTTAATCTTGAAGTCCTCTTGTATTTCCAAGATTGGATCTTGGGGAGTTGTACCATGCATAGAGTCATTAGGCAAAGTCGCTTGATCCAACGAAGGGATTGTTGCCTTCGGTTCTACCACATCTTGTTTTAAGAACAAGACAAGTTCATCCTTGGAAACGTACTCTTCATTGGGGCATTGATGTTCTTCGTGTCCAAGACCTTGACCCTTCAAACATTGAATCCATGTCTTTGTGTGCACGGTCGTAATAGAGGCCTTTTGCGGTGCTTTGGACTGTTGTGCAGATTTAATGCGCATTGCATTGTAGGGAGCTTGATGTGATTTGCACAGCTGATTAAGTGTAACAAGCATTCCTTGAAAGTTTGCTTTGATCTTATCCATGGAGTCATAGTAGGCATAGTAGTCATAATAGTCATCGTAATCTAACATGAAACAAGGTCGCGTTTATGAAACAGCAAGCAGATACGATGTCATGGAAGTTTAACGCTGTACAGAACTTGATACTTATTAGAACGTTATGAAATTTTGACACAACAAACCTCAAGATGTTAGAAGTCCAACGAGCCAAACATCGTAGAATTCCAATTGATGTGGAACTTGATGTTCCAGATAGTTATGGAGGTTTCTTGATTAAAAGAAACGATTATGGATGTGTTTGTATGGTTTTGATGGGATAGATTCTTGAAGGCAATGACTTCAAGTTTGGAAACAAGGCAACGACTTGGATCCTCTAGTCATGCTAGTCTCATAAACATAAACAAAAGCATGCAAAGCAATACTCTCAATATTCTTTAATAAAAAATCAACAACATCTCTCCGTTTTATTATGAAAACAAACGAATATATAATACATCCTAAGTCCTAATCCAACTAGAGTTAGAACAACTCTAATCCAACCAGAATTAGAACAACTAGACTCCTAATACACATTGGATTAGTTACAACGACTCCTAACCAACTTGAACCATGTAAAATCCATCGTTTTAAGAACGTAGGCAAAACCATGATTCCTACTAAAACAAAATAACATGAAAACATGAAATAAACTACTAAAACACACGAATCATTAACTATAACTAAATGTACTACGTTGGATCTTCTTGTTCCGCATCATTCACCCCTTCTTGAAAAGAATTTGTCCTCAAATTCTCGTCGGCAATGTAAGGAGCAAAGTCATCCAAATTCTACGAAATTTAACAAACTGGGCGACAGAAATTTGACGCAGATGTATTTGATCACTGCGACTTTGTTACTGGGTAAAATACGCTCAAATTTTAGCACAATACATATCTCCTTGTTAGCTTTCCAACGAACCAAGAAAATCTGAATTCCAACTTGTAACGTGTCCGGACGAACAATTTTACCGACCGACCGCAGAATTTGACGCACATCGCAGATTTGAGGGGTGGATATCGCCAGCCACACCACTTGATGTGGATCTTGAAACAAGAAACACGAAATTAGGCTCTTTTAATGTAGTTTAGTGGCTTTCTTTAACTTTCTTGATTAAAAGATAAGATCTTTAATGAAAATCAGTAGCAAGAATCAAGTATATTGGCGTATTTCGTCTCAATAACTCGATTGGTAACCAGGATATGGAGAATTTAGGCGTATTTCGTCTCAAAATTCAACTAGGGGTTTTGGATTCTCTCCGGATTCATTTTGGATTCACTCCTTAATCTGTAATTCACAAGAATTAACTTAAACACACTCTCTCCCTTATTAATATGGCCGAATGGCCTATTTATAGTGCACAAATAATCCTAAACTGATTAGAACAATGAAAACAAAGTAACCTAAACCTAGTAGAACTAGTTAAGCATAAAAGATAAACAAAAACTTAACAAACTAATCTATCTAATTCACACGGCTAAGGTATGAATCCACACGCCTATGTGATTAGATTCCTAATACAAATCAAACTCTAATTAAAACAAATTCCTAATGTCAAACAAACTCTAAACAAGCTAGGAGTAAAACACCTAAATTACATAGAATTCTAACAGAAGAAGAACTCTACATAACTAACACTTCTATTTCACATCATACTCCCCTTCTTGAAAAAAAACTTGTCCTCAAGTTTTGATGGGGCCAAGCGATCATCCATGCGCGAAATCCATGATCCATTAGCATTAGTTCACGGATGAAAATCAGAAGTGGACTCCATGAGACATTGGGACGTGGAGTGCTAAGAACAATAGGCGTATAGCAAAAATCAGTAGTAGATGCTGCAGATTTTGGTTTACAACACTTCTTGGAAGCTTTAGTCGCACATGGAGCAAAGAAATATCGGAACTTTGGAACGTCTACATGCCAAAGATTTAATCTTGAAGTCCTCTTGTATTTCCAAGATTGGATCTTGGGGAGTTGTACCATGCATATAGTCATTAGGCAAAGTCGCTTGATCCAACGAAGGGATTGTTGCCTTCGGTTCTACCACATCTTGTTTTAAGAACAAGACAAGTTCTTCCTTGGAAACGTACTCTTCATTGGGCCATTGATGTTCTTCGTGTCCAAGACCTTGACACTTTAAACATTGAATCCATGTCTTTATGTGCACGGTCGTAATAGAGGCCTTTTGCGGTGCTTTTTACTGTTGTGCAGATTTAATGCGCATTACATTGTAGGGAGCTTGATGTTATTTGCACAGCTGATTAAGTGTAACAAGCATTCCTTCAAAGTTTGCTTTGATCTTATCCAGGAGTCATAGTAGGAATAGTAGTCATAATAGTCATAGTAATCATCCATGAAACAAGGTCGCGTTTATGAAACAGCAAGCAGATACGATGTCATTGAAGTTTAACGCTGCACAGAACTTGATACTTATTAGAATGTTATGAAATTTTGACACAACAAACCTCAAGATGTTAGAAGTCCGACGAGCCAAACATCGTAGAATTCCACTTGATGTGGAACTTGATGTTCCAGATAGTTATGGAGGTTTCTTGATTAAAAGAAACGGTTATGGATGTGTTTGTATGGTGTAGATGGGATAGATTCTTGAAGGCAATGACTTCAAGTTTGGAAACAAGGCAACGACTTGGATCCTCTATTCAAGCTAGTCTCATAAACATAAACAAAAGCATGCAAAGCAATACTCTCAATATTCGTTAATCAAAAATCAACAACGTCTCTCCGTATTATTATGAAAACAAACGAATATATAATACATCCTAAGTCCTAATCCAACTAGAGTTAGAACAAGTCTAATCCAACCGAATTAGAACAACTAGACTCCTAATCCACATTGGATTAGTTACAACGAGTCCTAACCAACTTGAACCATGTAAAATCCATCGTTTTAAGAACGTAGGCAAAACCATGATTCCTACTAAAACAAAATAAAATGAAAACATGAAATAAACTACTAAAACACACGACTCATTAACTATAACTAAATGTACTGCGTTGGATCTTCTTGTTCCGCATCATTCTCCCCTTCTTGAAAAGAATTTGTCCTCAAATTCTCGTCGGCAATGTAAGGAGCAAATTTGACAAACTGGGCGACGTAAATTTGACGCAGATGTATTTGATGACTGCGACTTTGTTACTTGGGTAAAATATGCTAAAATTTTAGCACAATACATATCTCCTTGTTAGCTTTCCAACGAATTAAGAAAATCTGAATTCCGACTTGTAACGTGTCCAGACGAACAATTTTACCGGACTGACTGCAGAATTTGACGTAAATCAACAGATTTGAGGGGTGGATATCAGCAGCCACGCCACTTGATGTGGATCTTGAAACAAGAAACACGAAATTAGGATCTTTTAATGTAGTTTAGTGGCTTTCTTTAACTTTCTTGATTAAAAGATAAGATCTTTAATGAAAATCAGTAGCAAGAATCAAGTATATTGGCGTATTTCGTCTCAATAACTCGATTGGTAACCAGGATATGGAGAATTTAGGCGTATTTCGTCTCAAAATTCAACTAGGGGTTTTGGATTCTCTCCGGATTCGTTTTGTATTCACTCCTTAATCTGTAATTCACAAGAATTAACTTAAACACACTCTCTCCCTTATTAATATGGCCGAATGGCCTATTTATAGTGCACAAAATAATCCTAAACCGATTAGAACTATGAAAACAAAGTAACCAAAACCTAGTAGAACTACTTAAGCATAAAAGATAAACAAAAACTTAACAAACTAATCTATCTAATTCACACGGCTAAGGTATGAATCCACACACCTATGTGATTAGAAACCTGATACAAATCAAACTCTAATTAAAACAAATTCCAAATGTCGAACAAATTCTAAACAAGCTAGGAGTAAAACACCTAAATTACATAGAATTCTAACAGAACAAGAACTCTACATAACTAACACTTCTATTTGACATCATACTCCCCTTCTTGAAAAAAATTATCCTCAAGTTTTGATGGGGCCAAGCGATCATCCATGCGCGAAATCCATGATCCATTAGCATTAGTTCACGGATGAAAATCAGAAGTGGACTCCATGAGACATAGGGACGTGGAGTGCTAAGAACAATAGGCGTGTAGCAAAAATCAGTAGTAGATGCTGCAGATTTTGGTTTCCAACACTTCTTGGAAGCTTTAGTCGCACATGGGGCAGCAAATATCGGAACTTTGGAACGTCTACAAGCCAAAGATTTAATCTTGAACTCCTCTTGTATTTCCAAGATTGGATCTTGGGGAGTTGTACCATGCATAGAGTCATTAGGCAAAGTCGCTTGATCCAACGAAGGGATTGTTGCCTTCGGTTCTACCACATCTTGTTTTAAGAACAAGACAAGTTCTTCCTTGGAAACGTACTCTTCATTGGGGCATTGATGTTCTTCGTGTCCAAGACCTTGACACTTCAAACATTGAATCCATGTCTTTGTGTGCTCGGTCGTAATAGAAGCCTTTTGCGGTGCATTGGATCATTGTGCGAGATTTAATGCGCATTGCATTGTAGAGAGCTTGATGTGATTTGCACAACTGATTAAGTGTAACAAGCATTCCTTCAATGTTTGCTTTGATCTTATCCATGGAGTCATAGTAGGCATAGTAGTCATAATAGTCATAGTAATCATCCATGAAACAAGGTCGCGTTTATGAAACAAAGAAGCGAATACGATATCATTGAAGTTTAACGCCGCACGTAACTTGATACTTATTAGAACGTTATGAAATTTTGACACAACAAACCTCAAGATGTTAGAAGTCCGACGAGCCAAACATCATAGAATTCCACTTGATGTGGAACTTGATGTTCCAGATAGTTATGGAGGTTTCTTGATTAAATGAAATGGTTATGGATGTGTTTGTAAGGTGTAGATGGGATAGATTCTTGAAGGCAACGACTTCAAGTTTGGAAACAAGGCAACGACTTGGATCCTCTAGTCAAGCTAGTCTCATAAACATAAACAAAAGCATGCAAAGCAATACTCTCAATATTCTTTAATCAAAAATCAACGTCTCTCCGTATTATTATCAAAACAAACGAATATATAATACATCCTTGTTGTATAATTGGAGAACACTCGAACTATACAAGGATAGAAGGATAGATAATAACAAAGAGAGATTGAATCCACAAAAATTCTCGGTTATAGGTAAGAAAACCTTGAGTTCGAATCCTCAACACTCACGGTTTAATGGCAACTCCTAGGCTAATCGGATACAGATACACCACCAAGCAAACAGAAAGACCCTAAGATCACAAATTAACTTGCCAAAGTTAATTAAGCAAAGGCAATTACTCTTAGTTTAAATCCACAAACAAAGGGTAATCAAAACAACACAAAAGTGTTAACTCTCCAAAAATACTTTTCTCATCATCTTCTTCAACCGATTACATCCATGGGTATTTATAGATGAGTTACAACTGATTTTCTAATTAATTAAAATAAACTAATTAATTCCTAATAACATAAATAAATTAATTAAATAAGACTAATACATTACTACACTAACACACTATCACACGTCCAACTAAGTAGTTCCTAGAATGTAGTTGTTGTTGCAACTAATCAGCATGTCATTCCCATGTAATACATATTGCTGTAGCTATTTTGACCTTCCTAAAATGTAGGCACCACTTGCTTCACTACTTTGCTGCAGCTTAGTTACACGCCTAGAATGTTATGAAAGAGTTGTGTGTTGTAACCACCTCCTACATTTAAGCCAACTTGCTTGATTTCTTCCCTTGTAACCAAGCGAAGACTCACGTAGCTAATGAGAATGAGGGAGTTGATTGTTACAACAACCTCCTATCTTCATGCCATGTTCATGCATAACTCTTACTGATTTTCTTTTCACTTTGACAAAGAAACACACACACATACTAACTAACTTACTACATCTTAGGCTAATTAATATGATCCAAAACAATTACATTACATGAGTCTTAAATAAAGAATACATAGTAAATAAATTGTTGACCATAGACTTGACATAACTCAAAACAACAATTCTAACTTATTACACTCTTAATTAAACTCCTAACAAACAAAGGAACCTAAAATTTAAACTTTAAATTAACAGCCATATTGAATTAGCTCATAGAATATATATCATACTCTCCTCCTTTGAAAAAAATTCGTCCTCGAATTTGGTTTCTTAGCATTGATAAACCATAAAACAAGATTGTGATAACATCAAACATGTTGTCATATGAAGAGATGATCGTGCTCCATTGAAACTCATAAGGTTGCTGCATTAGAGTGCTAGACATGACTCGATTTGGACGTAGATTAGGACGTCGTAGCCATGTCAAACCAACTCAAAAATTTTTGAAAATTTAACAGGGACTAGTTCCAGATGTTACTAGCACACAGTTGAAATTTCAAGCCAAAATTAGAAACCAGTAAGTTGCAGTTTAATATTTTCTCAAGCTGCGCCAGATTCAAGAGGTTTCGGACCAACTCGAAACATCTCGCTTCAAATCAATAGCAAACGATCTTCAAATATTGTGAAATTTTTGGACAGTAAACTAGACTTGGCGTAGTCCAGTTTAGGATCAATAAATACTTGAAAACTCGCTCACAACTGCAAGAACGAATAGAAACAAAATGCACCCGAAAACTGCTTGGATTCGATCGGGATTTTTTTTGTAAGTTTTTATTTTGTGTTTATGGCGGTGTGGATGGTGGGTTGAAGGTAGGATGTTGTAGCTCGATACCAAATGTTGTATAATTGGAGAACACTCAAACTATACAAGGATAGAAGGATAGATAATAACAAAGAGAGATTGAATCCACAAAAACTCTCGGTTATAGGTAAGAAAACCTTGAGTTCGAATCCTCAAAACTCACGGTTTAATGGAAACTCTTAGGCTACTCGGATACGTATACACCACCAAGCAAACTAAAAGACCCTAAGATCACAAATTAACTTGCCAAAGTTAATTAAGCAAAGGCAATTACTCTTAGTTTAAATCCATAAACAAAGGGTAATCAAAACAACACAAAAGTGTTAACTCTCCAAAAATACTTTTCTCATCATCTTCTTTAACCGATTACATCCATGGGTATTTATTGATGAGTTACAACAGATTTTCTAATTAATTAAAATAAACTAATTAATTCCTAATAACATAAATTAATTAATTAAATAAGACTAATACATTACTACACTAACACACTATCACACGTCCAACTACGTAGTTCCTAGAATGTAGTTGTTGTTGCAACTAATCGCATGTCATTCCCATGTAATACATATTGTTGTAGCTATTTTGACCTTCCAAGAATGTAGGCACCACTTGCTTCACTACTTTGCTGCAGCTTAGTTATACGCCTGGAATGTTATGAAAGAGTTGTTAAGCCAACTTGCTGATTTCATTTGACTTTATTTGACTTTTAATATTTGACTTTGACTTTATTTGACTTTCATTTGATTCAATTAGCTTTGTTTGACTTCATTTTACATTAATTTGATTCAATTTGCTTTGTTGAATGCATTTGAGTTTCATTTGATTCAATTAGCTATGTTTGATTTCACTTGACTTTCATTTGATGCAATTAGCTTTGTTTAATGCATTTGAGTTTCATTTGATTCAATTAGCTTTGTTGAATGCATTTGTGTTTCATTTGATTCTATTAGCTATGTTTGACTTCATTTGACTTTCATTTCATTCAATTAGCTTTGTTTGACTTCATTTTACTTTAATTTGATTCAATTAGCTTTGTTTAATGCATTTGAGTATCATTTGATTCAATTAGCTTTGTTGAATGCATTTGAGTTTCATTTGATTCAATTAGCTATGTTTGACTTCACTTGACTTTCATTTGATTCAATTAGCTTTGTTTAATGCATTTGAGTTTTATTTGATTCAATTAGCTTTGTTAAATGCATTTGTGTTTCATTTGATTCTATTAGCTATGTTTGACTTTCATTTGACTTTCATTTGATTCAATTAGCTTTGTTTGACTTCATTTTACTTTAATTTGATTCAATTAGCTTTACTGAAGGCATTTGAGTTTCATTTCATTCAATAAGTTTTGTTTGACATCATTTGACTTTAATTTGAATCAATTAGCTTTGTTGAATGCATTTGAGTTTCATTTGATTCAATTAGCTTTGTTGAATGCATTTGAGTTTCATTTGATTCACTTAGCTTTGTTGAATGCATTTGACTTAATTTTGCTTTAATTTGATTCAATTAGTTTTGTTTGACTTCATTTGACTTTAATTTGATTCAATAAGCTTTGTAGAATGCATTTGAGGTTCATTTGACTCAATTAGCTTTGGTGAATGCATTTGAGTTTCATTTGATTCTATTAGCTATGTTTGACTTCATTTGACTTTCCTTTGATTCAATTAGCTTTGTTTGACTTCATTTTACTTTAATTTGATTCAATTTGCTTTGTTGAATGCATTTGAGTTTCATTTGATTCAATTAGCTATGTTTGACTTCATTTGATTTTCATTTTATTCAATTAGCTTCGTTTGACTTCATTTTACTTTAATATGATTCAATTTGCTTTGTTGAATGAATTTGAGTTTCATTTGATTCAATTAGCTATGTTTGACTTCAATTGACTTTCTTTTGATTCAATTAGCTTTGTTGAATGCATTTGAGTTTAATTTGATTCAATTAACTTTATTGAATGCATTTAGAGTTTCATTTGATTCAATTAGCTTTGTTGAATGTATTTGAGTTCCATTTGATTTAATTAGCTATGTTTGACTTCATTTGACTTTCATTTGATTCAATTAACTTTGTTTAATGCATTAGAGTTTCATTTGATTCAATTAGCTTTGTTGAATGCATTTGAGTTTCATTTGATTCTATTAGCTATGTTTGACTTCATTTGACTTTTATTTGATACAATTAGCTTTGTTTGACTTCATTTTACTTTAATTTGATTCAATTAGCTTTGTTGAATGCATTTGAGTTTCATTTGATTCAATTAGCTTTATTTGAATTCATTTGACTTTCATTTGATACAATTAGCTTTGATTGCCTTCATTTGACTTTCATTTGATTCAATTAGCTTTATTGAATGCATTTGAGTTTCATTTGATTCACTTAGCTTTGTTGAATGCATTTGAGTTCCATTTGATTTAATTAGCTATGTTTGACTTCATTTGACATTCATTTGATTCAATTAGCTTTGATTAATGCATTTGAGTTTGATTTGATTCAATTAGCTTTATTGAATGCATTTGAGTTTCATTTGATTCAATTAGCTTTATTTGAATTCATTTGACTTTCATTTGATACAATTAGCTTTGATTCACTTCATTTGACATTAATTTGGTTCAATTAGCTTTGATGAATGCATTTGAGTTTCATTTGATTCAATTAGTTTTGTTGAATGCATTTGAATTTCATTTGATTCTATTAGCAATGTTTGACTTAATTTGACTTTCGTTTTATTCAATTAGCTTGGTTTGACTTCGTTAACTTTAATTTGAGTGAATTAGCTTTGTTTGATTTCATTTGACTTTAATTTGATTCAATAGCTTTGTAGAATGCACTTGAGTTTCATTTGACTCAATTAGCTTTGTTGAATACATTTGAGTTTCATTTAATTCTATTAGCTATGTTTGACTTCATTTGACTTTCATTTGATTCAATTAGCTTTGTTTGACTTAATTTTACTTTAATTTGATTCAATTAAGTTTGTTGAATGCATTTGAGTTTCATTTGATTCAATTAGCTTTACTGAATGCATGTGAGTTTCATTTGATTCAATAAGTTTTGTTAGACTTCGTTTGACTTTAATTTGAATCAATTAGCTTTGTTGAATGCATTTGAATTGCATTTGATTCAATTAGTTTTATTGAATGCATTTGATTTTCATTTGATTCATTTAGCTATGTTTGACTTTATTTGACTTTCATTTGATTCAATTAGCTTTGTTTGACTTCATTTGACTTTAATTTGATTCAATTAGCTTTGTAGAATGCATTTAAGTTTAATTTGACTCAATTAGCTTTGTTGAATACATTTGAGTTTCATTTGACTCTATTAGCTATGTTTGACTTCATTTGACTTTTATTTTATTCAATTAGTTTTGTTTGACTTCATTTTACTTTAATTTGATTCAATTTGCTTTGTTGAATGAATTTGAGTTTCATTTGATTCAATTAGCTATGTTTGACTTCAATTGACTTTCTTTTGATTCAATTAGCTTTGTTGAATGCATTTGAGTTTAATTTGATTCAATTAACTTTATTGAATGCATTTGAGTTTCATTTAATTCAATTAGCTTTGGTGAATGCATTTGAGTTCCATTTGATTTAATTTGCTATGTTTGACTTCATTTGACTTTCATTTGATTCAATTAACTTTGTTTAATGCATTAGAGTTTCATTTGATTCAATGAGCTTTGTTGAATGCATTTGAGTTTCATTAGATTCTATTAGCTACGTTTCGACTTCATTTGACTTTCATTTGATTCAATTAACTTTGTTTAATGCATTAGAGTTTCATTTGATTCAATTAGCTTTATTGAATGCATTTGAGTTTCATTTGATTCAATTAGCTTTGTTGAATGCATTTGAGTTCCATTTGATTTAATTAGCTATGTTTGACTTCATTTGACTTTCTTTTGATTCAATTAGCTTTGTTTAATGCATTTGTGTTTGATTTGATTCAATTAGTTTTATTGAATGCATTTGATTTTCATTTGATTCATTTAGCTATGTTTGACTTTATTTGACTTTCATTTGATTCAATTAGCTTTGTTTGACTTCATTTGACTTTAATTTGATTCAATTAGCTTTGTAGAATGCATTTAAGTTTAATTTGACTCAATTAGCTTTGTTGAATACATTTGAGTTTCATTTGATTCTATTAGCTATGTTTGACTTCATTTGACTTTTATTTTATTCAATTAGTTTTGTTTGACTTCATTTTACTTTAATTTGATTCAATTTGCTTTGTTGAATGAATTTGAGTTTCATTTGATTCAATTAGCTATGTTTGACTTCAATTGACTTTCTTTTGATTCAATTAGCTTTGTTGAATGCATTTGAGTTTAATTTGATTCAATTAACTTTATTGAATGCATTTGAGTTTCATTTAATTCAATTAGCTTTGGTGAATGCATTTGAGTTCCATTTGATTTAATTTGCTATGTTTGACTTCATTTGACTTTCATTTGATTCAATTAACTTTGTTTAATGCATTAGAGTTTCATTTGATTCAATGAGCTTTGTTGAATGCATTTGAGTTTCATTAGATTCTATTAGCTACGTTTGACTTCATTTGACTTTCATTTGATTCAATTAACTTTGTTTAATGCATTAGAGTTTCATTTGATTCAATTAGCTTTATTGAATGCATTTGAGTATCATTTGATTCAATTAGCTTTGTTGAATGCATTTGAGTTCCATTTGATTTAATTAGCTATGTTTGACTTCATTTGACTTTCTTTTGATTCAATTAGCTTTGTTTAATGCATTTGAGTTTGATTTGATTCAATTAGCTTTGTTGAATGCATTTGAGTTTGATTTGATTCAATTAGCTTTATTTGAATTCATTTGACTTTCATTTGATACAATTAGCTTTGATTGACTTCATTTGACTTTAATTTGATTCAATTAGCTTTGTTGAATGCATTTGAGTTTCATTTGATTCAATTAGCTTTGTTGAATGCATTTGAGTTTTATTTGATTCTATTAGCTATGTTTGACTTTATTTTACTTTCATTTGATTCAATAAGTTTTGTTTGACTTCGTTTGACTTAAATTTAAATAAATTAGCTTTGTTGAATGCATTTGAGTTTCATTTGATTCAATTAGTTTTGTTGAATGCATTAGATTATCATTTGATTCATTTAGCTATGTTTGACTTTATTTGACTTTCATTTGATTCAATTAGCTTTGTTTGACTTCATTTGACTTTCATTTGATTCAATTAGCTTTGTAGAATGCATTTGAATTTCATTTGACTCAATTAGCTTTGTTGAATACATTTGAGTTTCATTTGATTCTATTAGCTATGTTTCGACTTCATTTGACTTTCATTTGATTCAGTTAGCTTTGTTTGACTTCATTTTACTTTAATTTGATTCAATTTGCTTTGTTGAATGCATTTGAGTTTCATTTGATTCAATTTGCTATATTTGATTTCACTTGACTTTCATTTGATGCAATTAGCTTTGTTTAATGCATTTGAGTTTCATTTGATTCAATTAGCTTTGTTGAATGCATTTGTGTTTCATTTGATTCTATTAGCTATGTTTGACTTCATTTGACTTTCATATCATTCAATTAGCTTTGTTTGACTTCATTTAACTTTAATTTGAGTCAATTAGCTTTGTTTGATTTCATTTGACTTTAATTTCATACAATAGCTTTGTAGAATGCACTTGAGTTTCATTTGACTCAATTAGCTTTGTTGAATACATTTGAGTTTCATTTAATTCTATTAGCTATGTTTGACTTCATTTGACTTTCATTTGACTTTCATTTGATTCAATTAGCTTTGTTTGACTTTATTTTGCTTTAATTTGATTCAATTAAGTTTGTTGAATGCATTTGAGTTTAATTTGATTCAATTAGCTTTATTGAATGCATGTGAGTTTCATTTGATTCAATAAGTTTTGTTAGACTTCGTTTGACTTTAATTTGAATCAATTAGCTTTGTTGAATGCATTTGAATTTCATTTGATTCAATTAGTTTTATTGAATGCATTTGATTTTCATTTGATTCATTTAGCTATGTTTGACTTTATTTGACTTTCATTTGATTCAACTAGCTTTGTTTGACTTCATTTGACTTTAATTTGATTCAATTAGCTTTGTAGAATGCATTTAAGTTTCATTTGACTCAATTAGCTTTGTTGAATACATTTGAGTTTCATTTGATTCTATTAGCTATGTTTGACTTCATTTGACTTTCATTTTATTCAATTAGCTTTGTTTGACTTCATTTTACTTTAATTTGATTCAATTTGCTTTGTTGAATGAATTTGAGTTTCATTTGATTCAATTAGCTATGTTTGACTTCAATTGACTTTCTTTTGATTCAATTAGTTTTGTTGAATGCATTTGAGTTTAATTTGATTCAATTAACTTTATTGAATGCATTTGAGTTTCATTTAATTCAATTAGCTTTGGTGAATGAATTTGAGTTCCATTTGATTTAATTTGCTATGTTTGACTTCATTTGACTTTCATTTGATTCAATTAACTTTGTTTAATGCATTAGAGTTTCATTTAATTCAATTAGCTTTGTTGAATGCATTTGAGTTTCATTAGATTCTATTAGCTATGTTTGACTTCATTTGACTTTCATTTGATTCAATTAACTTTGTTTAATGCATTAGAGTTTCATTTGATTCAATTAGCTTTATTGAATGCATTTGAGTTTCATTTGATTCAATTAGCTTTGTTGAATGCATTTGAGTTCCATTTGATTTAATTAGCTATGTTTGACTTCATTTGACTTTTATTTGATTCAATTAGCTTTGTTTAATGCATTTGAGTTTGATTTGATTCAATTAGCTTTGTTGAATGCATTTGAGTTTCATTTGATTCAATTAGCTTTATTTGAATTCATTTGACTTTCATTTGATACAATTAGCTTTGATTGACTTCATTTGATTGACTTCATTTGACTTTAATTTGATTCAATTAACTTTGTTGAATGCATTTGAGTTTCATTTGATTCAATTAGCTTTGTTGAATGCATTTGAGTTTTATTTGATTCTATTAGCTATGTTTGACTTTATTTTACTTTCATTTGATTCAATAAGTTTTGTTTGACTTCGTTTGACTAAAATTAAATTAATTAGCTTTGTTGAATGCATTTGAGTTTCATTTGATTCAATTAGTTTTGTTGAATGCATTAGATTATCATTTGATTCATTTAGCTATGTTTGACTTTATTTGACTTTCATTTGATTCAATTAGCTTTGTTTGACTTCATTTGACTTTCATTTGATTCAATTAGCTTTGTAGAATGCATTTGAATTTCATTTGACTCAATTAGCTTTGTTGAATACATTTGAGTTTCATTTGATTCTATTAGCTAAGTTTGACTTCATTTGACTTTCTTTTGATTCAATTAGCTTTATTTGACTTTATTTTACTTTAATTTGATTCAATTTGCTTTGTTGAATGCATTTGAGTTTCATTTGATTCAATTAGCTATGTTTAATTTCACTTGACTTTCATTTGATGCAATTAGCTTTGTTTAATGCATTTGAGTTTCATTTGATTCAATTAGCTTTGTTGAATGCATTTGTGTTTCATTTGATTCTATTAGATATGTTTGACTTCATTGGACTTTCATTTCATTCAATAGCTTTGTTTGACTTCATTTTACTTTAATTTGATTCAATTAGCTTTGTTTAATGCATTTGAGTATCATTTGATTCAATTAGCTTTGTTGAATGCATTTGAGTTTCATTTGATTCAATTAGCTTTGTTGAATGCATTGGAGTTTTATTTGATTCTATTAGCTATGTTTGACTTTATTTTACTTTCATTTGATTCAATAAGTTTTGTTTGACTTCGTTTGACTTAAATTAAATAAATTAGCTTTGTTGAATGCATTTGAGTTTCATTTGATTCAATTAGTTTTGTTGAATGCATTAGATTATCATTTGATTCATTTAGCTATGTTTGACTTTATTTGACTTTCATTTGATTCAATTAGCTTTGTTTGACTTCAATTGACTTTCATTTGATTCAATTAGCTTTGTAGAATGCATTTGAATTTCATTTGACTCAATTAGCTTTGTTGAATACATTTGAGTTTCATTTGATTCTATTAGCTAAGTTTGACTTCATTTGACTTTTTTTTTATTCAATTAGCTTTATTTGACTTTATTTTACTTTAATTTGATTCAATTTACTTTGTTGAATGCATTTGAGTTTCATTTGATTCAATTAGCTATGTTTAATTTCACTTGACTTTCATTTGATGCAATTAGCTTTGTTTAATGCATTTGAGTTTCATTTGATTCAATTAGCTTTGTTGAATGCATTTGTGTTTCATTTGATTCTATTAGCTATGTTTGACTTCATTGGACTTTCATTTCATTCAATTAGCTTTGTTTCGACTTCATTTGACTTTAATTTGATTCAATTAGCTTTGTTTAATGCATTTGAGTATCATTTGATTCAATTAGCTTTGTTGAATGCATTTGAGTTTCATTTGATTCAATTAGCTATGTTTGACTTCAATTGACTCTTTTGATTCAATTAGCTTTGTTGAATGCATTTGAGTTTAATTTGATTCAATTAGCTTTATTGAATGTATTTGAGTTTCATTTGATTCAATTAGCTTTGTTGAATGCAATTGAGTTACATTTGATTTCATTAGCTATATTTGACTTCACTTGACTTTCATTTGATTCAATTAGCTTTGTTTAATGCATTTGAGTTTTATTTGATTCAATTAGCTTTGTTGAATGCATTTGTGATTCATTTGATTCTATTAGCTATGTTTGACTTTCATTTGACTTTCATTTGATTCAATTAGCTTTGTTTGACTTTCTTTTACTTTAATTTGATTCAATTAGCTTTCCTGAAGGCATTTGAGTTTCATTTCATTCAATAAGTTTTGTTTGACATCATTTGACTTTAATTTGAATCAATTAGCTTTGTTGAATGCATTTGAGTTTCATTTGATTCAATTAGCTTTGTTGAATGCATTTGACTTAATTTTGCATTAATTTGATTCAATTAGTTTTGTTTGACTTCATTTGACTTTAATTTGATTCAATTAGCTTTGTAGAATGCATTTGAGTTTCATTTGATTCAATTAGCTTTGTTGAATGCATTTGAGTTTCATTTGATTCTATTAGCTATGTTTGACTTCATTTGACTTTCATTTGATTCAATTAGCTTTGTTTGACTTCATTTTGCTTTAATTTGATTCAATTTGCTTTGTTGAATGCATTTGAGTTTCATTTGATTCAATTAGCTATGTTTGACTTCAATTGACTTTCTTTTGATTCAATTAGCTTTGTTGAATGCATTTGAGTTTAATTTGATTCAATTAACTTTATTGAATGCATTTGAGTTTCATTTGATACAATTAGCTTTGTTGAATGCATTTGAATTCCATTTGATTTAATTAGCTATGTTTGACTTCATTTGACTTTCATTTGATTCAATTAACTTTGTTTAATGCATTAGAGTTTCATTTGATTCAATTAGCTTTGTTGAATGCATTTGAGTTTCATTTGATTCTATTAGCTATGTTTGACTTCATTTGACTTTCATTTGATTCAATTAGCTTTGTTTGACTTCATTTTACTTTAATTTGATTCAATTATCTTTGTTGAATACATTTGAGTTTCATTTGATTCACTTAGCTTTATTTGAATTCATTTGACTTTCATTTGATACAATTAGCTTTGATTGACTTCATTTGACTTTCATTTGATTCAATTAGCTTTATTGAATGCATTTGAGTTTCATTTGATTCAATTAGATTTGTTGAATGCATTTGAGTTCCATTTGATTTAATTAGCTATGTTTGACTTCATTTAACTTTCATTTGATTCAACTAGCTTTGTTTAATGCATTTGAGTTTGATTTGATTCAATTATCTTTATTGAATGCATTTGAGTTTCATTTGATTCAATTAGCTTTATTTGAATTCATTTGACTTTCATTTGATACAATTAGCTTTGATTCACTTCATTTGACTTTAATTTGGTTCAATTAGCTTTGTTGAATGCATTTGAGTTTCATTTGATTCAATTAGTTTTGTTGAATGAATTTGAATTTCATTTGATTCTATTAGCTATGTTTGACTTAATTTGACTTTCATTTAATTCAATTAGCTTGGTTTGACATCATTTAACTTTAATTAGAGTCAATAGCTTTGTAGAATGCACTTGAGTTTCATTTGACTCAATTAGCTTTGTTGAATACATTTGAGTTTCAATTAATTCTATTAGTTATGTTTGACTTCATTTGACTTTCATTTGATTCAATTAGCTTTGTTTGACTTAATTTTGCTTTAATTTGATTCAATTATGTTTGTTGAATGCATTTGAGTTTCATTTGATTCAATTAGCTTTACTGAATGCATGTGAGTTTCATTTGATTCAATAAGTTTTGTTTGACTTCGTTTGACTTTAATTTGAATCAATTAGCTTTGTTGAATGCATTTGAATTTCATTTGATTCAATTAGTTTTATTGAATGCATTAGATTTTCATTTGATTCATTTAGCTATGTTTGACTTTATTTGACTTTCATTTGATTCAATTAGCTTTGTTTGACTTCATTTGACTTTAATTTGATTCAATTAGCTTTGTAGAATGCATTTAAGTTTCATTTGACTCAATTAGCTTTGTTGAATACATTTGAGTTTCATTTGATTCTATTAGCTATGTTTGACTTCATTTGACTTTCATTTTATTCAATTAGCTTTGTTTGACTTCATTTTACTTTAATTTGATTGAATTTGCTTTGTTGAATGAATTTGAGTTTCATTTGATTCAATTAGCTATGTTTGACTTCAATTGACTTTCATTTTATTCAATTAGCTTTGTTGAATGCATTTGAGTTTAATTTGATTCAATTAACTTTATTGAATGCATTTGAGTTTCATTTGATACAATTAGCTTTGTTGAATGCATTTGAGTTCCATTTGCTTTAATTAGCTATGTTTGACTTCATTTGACTTTCATTTGATTCAAATAAATTTGATTAATGCATTAGAGTTTCATTTGATTCAATTAGCTTTGTTGAATGCATTTGAGTTTCATTTGATTCTATTAGCTATGTTTCGACTTCATTTGACTTTCATTTGATTCAATTAACTTTGTTTAATGCATTAGAGTTTCATTTGATTCAATTAGCTTTATTGAATGCATTTGAATTTCATTTGATTCAATTAGCTTTGTTGAAAGCATTTGAGTTCCATTTGATTTAATTAGCTATGTTTGACTTCATTTGAATTTCATTTGATTCAATTAGCTTTGTTTAATGCATTTGAGTTTAATTTGATTCGATTAGATTTGTTGAATGCATTTGAGTTTCATTTGATTCAATTAGCTTTATTTGAATTCATTTGACTTTCATTTGATACAATTAGCTTTGATTGACTTCATTTGACTTTAATTTAATTCAATTAGCTTTGTTGAATGCATTTAAGTTTCATTTGATTCAATTAGCTTTGTTGAATGCATTTGAGTTTTATTTGATTCTATTAGCAATGTTTGACTTTATTTGACTTTCATTTGATTCAATTAGCTTGGTTTGACTTCATTTAACTTAAATTTGAGTCAATTAGCTTTGTTTGATTTCATTTGACTTTAATTTGATTCAATTAGCTTTGTAGAATGCACTTGAGTTTCATTTGACTCAATTAGCTTTGTTGAATACATTTGAGTTTCATTTGATTCTATTAGCTACGTTTGACTTTATTTGACTTTCATTTGATTCAATTAGCTTTGTTTGACATTATTTTACTTTAATTTGATTCAATTAACTTTGTTGAATGCATTTGAGTTTGATTTGATTCAAATAGCTTTAGTGAATGCATTTGAGTTTCATTTGATTCAAAAAGTTTTGTTTGACTTCGTTTGACTTTTATTTAAATAAATTACCTTTGTTGAATGCATTTGACTTTCATTTGATTCAATTAGTTTTGTTGAATGCATTAGATTATCATTTGATTCATTTAGCTATGTTTGACTTTATTTGACTTTCATTTGATTCAATTAGCTTTGTTTGACTTCATTTGACTTTAATTTGATTCTATTAGCTTTGGATAATGCATTTGAGTTTCATTTGACTCAATTAGCTTTGTTGAATACATTTGAGTTTCTTTTGATTCTATTAGCTATGTTTGACTTCATTTGACTTTCATTTGATTCAATTAGCTTGGTTTGACTTCATTTAACTTAAATTTGAGTCAATTTGCTTTGTTTGATTTCATTTGACTTTCATTTGATTCAATTATCTTTGTTGAATACATTTGAGTTTCATTTGATTCACTTAGCTTTATTTGAATTCATTTGACTTTCATTTGATACAATTAGCTTTGATTGACTTCATTTGACTTTCATTTGATTCAATTAGCTTTATTGAATGCATTTGAGTTTCATTTGATTCAATTAGATTTGTTGAATGCATTTGAGTTCCATTTGATTTAATTAGCTATGTTTGACTTCATTTAACTTTCATTTGATTCAACTAGCTTTGTTTAATGCATTTGAGTTTGATTTGATTCAATTATCTTTATTGAATGCATTTGAGTTTCATTTGATTCAATTAGCTTTATTTGAATTCATTTGACTTTCATTTGATACAATTAGCTTTGATTCACTTCATTTGACTTTAATTTGGTTCAATTAGCTTTGTTGAATGCATTTGAGTTTCATTTGATTCAATTAGTTTTGTTGAATGAATTTGAATTTCATTTGATTCTATTAGCTATGTTTGACTTAATTTGACTTTCATTTAATTCAATTAGCTTGGTTTGACTTCATTTAACTTTAATTAGAGTCAATAGCTTTGTAGAATGCACTTGAGTTTCATTTGACTCAATTAGCTTTGTTGAATACATTTGAGTTTCAATTAATTCTATTAGTTATGTTTGACTTCATTTGACTTTCATTTGATTCAATTAGCTTTGTTTGACTTAATTTTGCTTTAATTTGATTCAATTATGTTTGTTGAATGCATTTGAGTTTCATTTGATTCAATTAGCTTTACTGAATGCATGTGAGTTTCATTTGATTCAATAAGTTTTGTTTGACTTCGTTTGACTTTAATTTGAATCAATTAGCTTTGTTGAATGCATTTGAATTTCATTTGATTCAATTAGTTTTATTGAATGCATTAGATTTTCATTTGATTCATTTAGCTATGTTTGACTTTATTTGACTTTCATTTGATTCAATTAGCTTTGTTTGACTTCATTTGACTTTAATTTGATTCAATTAGCTTTGTAGAATGCATTTAAGTTTCATTTGACTCAATTAGCTTTGTTGAATACATTTGAGTTTCATTTGATTCTATTAGCTATGTTTGACTTCATTTGACTTTCATTTTATTCAATTAGCTTTGTTTTACTTCATTTTACTTTAATTTGATTGAATTTGCTTTGTTGAATGAATTTGAGTTTCATTTGATTCAATTAGCTATGTTTGACTTCAATTGACTTTCATTTTATTCAATTAGCTTTGTTGAAAGCATTTGAGTTTAATTTGATTCAATTAACTTTATTGAATGCATTTGAGTTTCATTTGATACAATTAGCTTTGTTGAATGCATTTGAGTTCCATTTGCTTTAATTAGCTATGTTTGACTTCATTTGACTTTCATTTGATTCAAATAAATTTGATTAATGCATTAGAGTTTCATTTGATTCAATTAGCTTTGTTGAATGCATTTGAGTTTCATTTGATTCTATTAGCTATGTTTGACTTCATTTGACTTTCATTTGATTCAATTAACTTTGTTTAATGCATTAGAGTTTCATTTGATTCAATTAGCTTTATTGAATGCATTTGAATTTCATTTGATTCAATTAGCTTTGTTGAAAGCATTTGAGTTCCATTTGATTTAATTAGCTATGTTTGACTTCATTTGAATTTCATTTGATTCAATTAGCTTTGTTTAATGCATTTGAGTTTAATTTGATTCGATTAGATTTGTTGAATGCATTTGAGTTTCATTTGATTCAATTAGCTTTATTTGAATTCATTTGACTTTCATTTGATACAATTAGCTTTGATTGACTTCATTTGACTTTAATTTAATTCAATTAGCTTTGTTGAATGCATTTAAGTTTCATTTGATTCAATTAGCTTTGTTGAATGCATTTGAGTTTTATTTGATTCTATTAGCAATGTTTGACTTTATTTGACTTTCATTTGATTCAATTAGCTTGGTTTGACTTCATTTAACTTAAATTTGAGTCAATTAGCTTTGTTTGATTTCATTTGACTTTAATTTGATTCAATTAGCTTTGTAGAATGCACTTGAGTTTCATTTGACTCAATTAGCTTTGTTGAATACATTTGAGTTTCATTTGATTCTATTAGCTACGTTTGACTTTATTTGACTTTCATTTGATTCAATTAGCTTTGTTTGACATTATTTTACTTTAATTTGATTCAATTAACTTTGTTGAATGCATTTGAGTTTGATTTGATTCAAATAGCTTTAGTGAATGCATTTGAGTTTCATTTGATTCAGTAAGTTTTGTTTGACTTCGTTTGACTTTTATTTAAATAAATTACCTTTGTTGAATGCATTTGACTTTCATTTGATTCAATTAGTTTTATTGAATGCATTAGATTATCATTTGATTCATTTAGCTATGTTTGACTTTATTTGACTTTCATTTGATTCAATTAGCTTTGTTTGACTTCATTTGACTTTAATTTGATTCTATTAGCTTTGGATAATGCATTTGAGTTTCATTTGACTCAATTAGCTTTGTTGAATACATTTGAGTTTCTTTTGATTCTATTAGCTATGTTTGACTTCATTTGACTTTCATTTGATTCAATTAGCTTTGTTTGACTTTATTTTACTTTAATTTGATTCAATTTGCTTTGTTGAATGCATTTGAGTTTCATTTGATTCAATTAGCTATGTTTGATTTCACTTGACTTTCATTTGATGCAATTAGCTTTGTTTAATGCATTTGAGTTTCATTTGATTCAATTAGCTTTGTTAAGTGCATTTGTGTTTCATTTGATTCTATTAGCTATGTTTGACTTCATTTGACTTTCATTTCATTCAATTAGCTTTGTTTGACTTCATTTTACTTTAATTTGATTCAATTAGCTTTGTTTATTGCATTTGAGTATCATTTGATTCAATTAGCTCTGTTGAATGCATTTGAGTTTCATTTGATTCAATTAGCTATGTTTGACTTCAATTGACTCTTTTAATTCAATTAGCTTTGTTGAATGCATTTGAGTTTAATTTGATTAAATTAGCATTGTTGAATGCAATTGAGTTACATTTGATTAAATTAGCTATATTTGACTTCACTTGACTTTCATTTGATTCAATTAGCTTTGTTTAATGCATTTGAGTTTTATTTGATTCAATTAGCTTTGTTGAATGCATTTGTGTTTCATTTGATTCTATTAGCTATGTTTGACTTTCATTTGACTTTCATTTGATTCAATTAGCTTTGTTTGACTTTCTTTTACTTTAATTTTGTCCAATTAGCTTTACTGAAGGCATTTGAGTTTCATTTCATTCAATAAGTTTTGTTTGACATCATTTGACTTTAATTTTAATCAATTAGCTTTGTTGAATGCATTTGAGTTTCATTTGATTCAATTAGCTTTGTTGAATGCATTTGAGTTTCATTTGATTCAATTAGCTTTGTTGAATGCATTTGACTTAATTTTGCATTAATTTGATTCAATTAGTTTTGTTTGACTTCATTTGACTTTAATTTGATTCAATTAGCTTTGTAGAATGCATTTAAGTTTCATTTGACTCAATTAGCTTTGTTGAATGCATTTAAGTTTCATTTGATTCTATTAGCTATGTTTGACTTCATTTGACTTTCATTTGATTCAATTAGCTTTGTTTGACTTCATTTTACTTTAATTTGATTCAATTTGCTTTATTGAATGCATTTGAGTTTCATTTGATTCAATTAGCTATGTTTAACTTCAATTGACTTTCTTTTGATTCAATTAGCTTTGTTGAATGCATTTGAATTTAATTTGATTCAATTAACTTTATTGAATGCATTTGAGTTTCATTTGATACAATTAGCTTTGTTGAATGCATTTGAATTCCATTTGATTTAATTAGCTATGTTTGACTTCATTTGACTTTCATTTGATTCAATTTTGTTTAATGCATTAGAGTTTCATTTGATTCAATTAGCTTTGTTGAATGCATTTGATTTTCATTTTATTCAATTAGCTTTGTTTGACTTCTTTTTACTTTAATTTGATTCAATTTGCTTTATTGAATGAATTTGAGTTTCATTTGATTCAATTAGTTATGTTTGACTTCAATTGACTTTCTTTTGATTCAATTAGCTTTGTTGAATGCATTTGAGTTTAATTTGATTCAATTAACTTTATTGAATTCATTTGAGTTTCATTTGATTCAATTAGCTTTGTTGAATGCATTTGAGTTCCATTTGATTTAATTAGTTATGTTTGACTTCATTTGACTTTCATTTGATTCAATTAACTTTGTTTAATGCATTAGAGTTTCATTTGATTCAATTAGCTTTGTTGAATGCATTTGAGTTTCATTTGATTCTATTAGCTATGTTTGACTTCATTTGACTTTCATTCAATTCAATTAGCTTTGTTTGACTTCATTTTACTTTAATTTTATTCAATTAGCTTTGTTGAATGCATTTGAGTTTCATTTGATTCAATAGCTATATTTGAATTCATTTGACTTTCATTTGATACAATTAGCTTTGATTGACTTCATTTGACTTTCATTTGATTCAATTAGCTTTATTGAATGCATTTGAGTTTCATTTGATTCAATTAGCTTTGTTGAATGCATTTGAGTTCCATTTGATTTAATTAGCTATGTTTGACTTCATTTGACTTTCATTTGCTTCAATTAGCTTTGTTTAATGCATTTGAGTTTGATTTGATTCAATTATCTTTATTGAATGCATTTGAGTTTCATTTGATTCAATTTGCTTTATTTGAATTCATTTGACTTTCATTTGATACAATTAGCTTTGATTCACTTCATTTGACTTTAATTTGGTTCAATTAGCTTTGTTGAATGCATTTGAGTTTCATTTGATTCAATTAGTTTTGTTGAATGAATTTGAATTTCATTTGATTCTATTAGCTATGTTTGACTTAATTTGACTTTCATTTAATTCAATTAGCTTGGTTTGACTTTATTTAACTTTAATTTGAGTCAATTAGCTTTGTTTGATTTCATTTGACTTTAATTTGATTCAATAGCTTTGTAGAATGCACTTGTGTTTCATTTGACTCAATTAGCTTTGTTGAATACATTTGAGTTTCATTTAATTCTATTAGTTATGTTTGACTTCATTTGACTTTCATTTGATTCAATTAGCTTTGTTTGACTTAATTTTACTTTAATTTGATTCAATTAAGTTTGTTGAATGCATTTGAGTTTCATTTAATTCAATTAGCTTTACTGAATGCATGTGAGTTTCATTTGATTCAATAAGTTTTGTTTGACTTCGTTTGACTTTAATTTGAATCAATTAGCTTTGTTGAATGCATTTGAATTTCATTTGATTCAATTAGTTTTATTGAATGCATTTGATTTTCATTTGATTCATTTAGCTATGTTTGACTTTATTTGACTTTTATTTGATTCAATTAGCTTTGTTTAACTTGATTTGACTTTAATTTGATTCAATTAGCTTTGTAGAATGCATTTAAGTTTCATTTGACTCAATTAGCTTTGTTGAATACATTTGAGTTTCATTTGATTCTATTAGCTATGTTTGACTTCATTTGACTTTCATTTTATTCAATTAGCTTTGTTTGACTTCATTTTACTTTAATTTGATTCAATTTGCTTTGTTGAATGAATTTGAGTTTCATTTGATTCAATTAGCTATGTTTGACTTCAATTGACTTTCTTTTGATTCAATTAGCTTTGTTTAATGCATTTGAGTTTAATTTGATTCAATTAACTTTATTGAATGCATTTGAGTTTCATTTGATACAATTAGCTTTGTTGAATGCATTTGAGTTCCATTTGATTTAATTAGCTATGTTTGACTTCATTTGACTTTCATTTGATTCAATTAAATTTGTTTAATGCATTAGAGTTTCATTTGATTCAATTAGCTTTGTTGAATGCATTTGAGTTTCATTTGATTATATTAGCTATGTTTGACTTCATTTGACTTTCATTTGATTCAATTAACTTTGTTTAATGCATTAGAGTTTCATTTGATTCAATTAGCTTTATTGAATGCATTTGAGTTTCATTTGATTCAATTAGCTTTGTTGAATGCATTTGAGTTCCATTTGATTTAATTAGCTATGTTTGGCTTCATTTGACTTTCATTTGATTCAATTAGCTTTGTTTAATGCATTTGAGTTTGATTTGATTCGATTAGATTTGTTGAATGCATTTGAGTTTCATTTGATTCAATTAGCTTTATTTGAATTCATTTGACTTTCATTTGATACAATTAGCTTTGATTGACTTCATTTGACTTTAATTTAATTCAATTAGCTTTGTTGAATGCATTTGAGTTTCATTTGATTCAATTAGCTATGTTGAATGCATTTGAGTTTTATTTGATTCTATTAGTAATGTTTGACTTTATTTGACTTTCATTTGATTCAATTAGCTTTGTTTGACTTTATTTTACTTTAATTTGATTCAATTAACTTTGTTGAATGCATTTGAGTTTGATTTGAATCAAATAGCTTTAGTGAATGCATTTGTGTTTCATTTGATTCAATAAGTTTTGTTTGACTTCGTTTGACTTTTATTTAAATAAATTAGCTTTGTTGAATGCATTTGACTTTCATTTGATTCAATTAGTTTTGTTGAATGCATTAGATTATCATTTGATTCATTTAGCTATGTTTGACTTTATTTGACTTTCATTTGATTCAATTAGCTTTGTTTGACTTCATTTGACTTTAATTTGATTCTATTAGCTTTGGATAATGCATTTGAGTTTCATTTGACTCAATTAGCTTTGTTGAATACATTTGAGTTTCATTTGATTCTATTAGCAATGATTGACTTCATTTGACTTTCATTTGACTCAATTAGCTTTGTTGAATACATTTGAGTTTCATTTGATTCTTTTAGCTATGTTTGACTTCATTTGACTTTCATTTTATTCAATTAGCTTTGTTTGACTTCATTTTACTTTAAATTGATTCAATTTGCTTTGTTGAATGAATTTGAGTTTCATTTGATTCAATTAGCTATGTTTGACTTCAATTGACTTTCTTTTGATTCAATTCCCTTTGTTGAATGCATTTGAGTTTAATTTGATTCAATTAACTTAATTGAATGCATTTGAGTTTCATTTGATAGAATTAGCTTTGTTGAATGCATTTGAGTTCCATTTGATTTAATTAGCTATGTTTGACTTCATTTGACTTTCATTTGATTCAATTAACTTTGTTTAATGCATTATAGTTTCATTTGATTCAATTAGCTTTGTTGAATGCTTTTGAGTTTCATTTGATTCTATTAGCTATGTTTGACTTCATTTGACTTTCATTTGATTCAATTAACTTTGTTTAATGCATTAGAATTTCATTTGATTCAATTAGCTTTATTGAATGCATTTGAGTTTCATTTGATTCAATTAGCTTTGTTGAATGCATTTGAGTTCCATTTGATTTAATTTGCTATGTTTGACTTCATTTGATTTTCATTTGATTCAATTAGCTTTGTTTAATGCATTTGAGTTTGATTTGATTCAATTATATTTGTTGAATGCATTTGAGTTTCATTTGATTCAATTAGCTTTATTTGAATTCATTTGACTTTCATTTGATACAATTAGCTTTGATTGACTTCATTTGACTTTAATTTGATTCAATTAGCTTTGTTGAATGCATTTGAGTTTCATTTGATTCAATTAGCTTTGTTAAATGCATTTGAGTTTTATTTGATTCTATTAGCAATGTTTGACTTTATTTGACTTTCATTTGATTCTATTAGCTTGGTTTGACTTCATTTAACTTAAATTTGAGTCAATTAGCTTTGTTTGATTTCATTTGACTTTAATTTGATTCAATTAGCTTTGTAGAATGCACTTGAGTTTCATTTGACTCAATTAGCTTTGTTGAATACATTTGAGTTTCATTTGATTCTATTAGCTATGTTTGACTTTATTTGACTTTCATTTGATTCAATTAGCTTTGTTTGACTTTATTTTACTTTAATTTGATTCAATTAACTTTGTTGAATGCATTTGAGTTTGATTTGATTCAAATAGCTTTAGTGAATGCATTTGAGTTTCATTTAATTCAATAAGTTTTGTTTGACTTCGTTTGACTTTAATTTAAATAAATTAGCTTAGCTTTGTTGAATGCATTTGACTTTCATTTGATTCAATTAGTTTTGTTGAATGCATTAGATTATCATTTGATTCATTTAGCTATGTTTGACTTTATTTAAATTTCATTTGATTCAATTAACTTTGTTAAATGCATTTGGGTTTTATTTGATTCAATTAGCTTTGTTGAATGCATTTGAGTTCCATTTGATTCAATTAGCTATGTTTGACTTCATTTGACTTTCATTTGATTCAGTTAGCTTTGTTGAATGCATTTGAGTATCATTTGATTCAATTAGCTATGATTGACTTCAATTGACTTTCATTTGATTCAATTAGCTTTGTTGAATGCATTTGAGTTTCATTTGATTCAATTAGCTTTGTTGAATGCATTTAAGTTTCATTTGATTCAATTAGCTATGTTTGACTTCAATTGACTTTCTTTTGATTCAATTAGCTTTGTTGAATGCATTTAAGTTGAATGCATTTTAATTTGATTTTCATTCGATTCAATTAACTTGGTTTGACTTCATTTGACTTCAATTTGATACAATTAACTTTGTTGAATGCATTTGACTTTGATTTGATTCAAATAGCTATACTGAATGCATTTGAGTTTCATTTGATTCAATAAGTTTTGTTTGACTTCATTTGACTTTAATTTAAATAAATTAGCTTTGTTGAATGCATTTGAGTTTCATTTGATTTAATTAGTTTTGTTGAATGCATTAGATTTTCATTTGATTCATTTAGCTATGTTTGACTTTATTTGACTTTCATTTGATTCAATTAGCTTGGTTTGACTTCATTTAACTTAAATTTGAGTCAATTAGCTTTGTTTGATTTCATTTGACTTTAATTTGATTCAATTAGCTTTGTAGAATGCACTTGAGTTTCATTTGACTCAATTAGCTTTGTTGAATACATTTGAGTTTCATTTGATTCTATTAGCTATGTTTGACTTTATTTGACTTTCATTTGATTCAATTAGCTTTGTTTGACTTTATTTTACTTTAATTTGATTCAATTAACTTTGTTGAATGCATTTGAGTTTGATTTGAATCAAATAGCTTTAGTGAATGCATTTGTGTTTCATTTGATTCAATAAGTTTTGTTTGACTTCGTTTGACTTTTATTTAAATAAATTAGCTTTGTTGAATGCATTTGACTTTCATTTGATTCAATTAGTTTTGTTGAATGCATTAGATTATCATTTGATTCATTTAGCTATGTTTGACTTTATTTGACTTTCATTTGATTCAATTAGCTTTGTTTGACTTCATTTGACTTTAATTTGATTCTATTAGCTTTGGATAATGCATTTGAGTTTCATTTGTATCAATTAGCTTTGTTGAATACATTTGAGTTTCATTTGATTCTATTAGCAATGTTTGACTTCATTTGACTTTCATTTGACTCAATTAGCTTTGTTGAATACATTTGAGTTTCATTTGATTCTTTTAGCTATGTTTGACTTCATTTGACTTTCATTTTATTCAATTAGCTTTGTTTGACTTCATTTTACTTTAATTTGATTCAATTTGCTTTGTTGAATGAATTTGAGTTTCATTTGATTCAATTAGCTATGTTTGACTTCAATTGACTTTCTTTTGATTCAATTCCCTTTGTTGAATGCATTTGAGTTTAATTTGATTCAATTAACTTTATTGAATGCATTTGAGTTTCATTTGATAGAATTAGCTTTGTTGAATGCATTTGAGTTCCATTTGATTTAATTAGCTATGTTTGACTTCATTTGACTTTCATTTGATTCAATTAACTTTGTTTAATGCATTATAGTTTCATTTGATTCAATTAGCTTTGTTGAATGCTTTTGAGTTTCATTTGATTCTATTTGCTATGTTTGACTTCATTTGACTTTCATTTGATTCAATTAACTTTGTTTAATGCATTAGAATTTCATTTGATTCAATTAGCTTTATTGAATGCATTTGAGTTTCATTTGATTCAATTAGCTTTGTTGAATGCATTTGAGTTCCATTTGATTTAATTTGCTATGTTTGACTTCATTTGATTTTCATTTGATTCAATTAGCTTTGTTTAATGCATTTGAGTTTGATTTGATTCAATTAGATTTGTTGAATGCATTTGAGTTTCATTTGATTCAATTAGCTTTATTTGAATTCATTTGACTTTCATTTGATACAATTAGCTTTGATTGACTTCATTTGACTTTAATTTGATTCAATTAGCTTTGTTGAATGCATTTGAGTTTCATTTGATTCAATTAGCTTTGCTAAATGCATTTGAGTTTTATTTGATTCTATTAGCAATGTTTGACTTTATTTGACTTTTATTTGATTCTATTAGCTTGGTTTGACTTCATTTAACTTAAATTTGAGTCAATTAGCTTTGTTTGATTTCATTTGACTTTAATTTGATTCAATTAGCTTTGTAGAATGCACTTGAGTTTCATTTGACTCAATTAGCTTTGTTGAATACATTTGAGTTTCATTTGATTCTATTAGCTATGTTTGACTTCATTTGACTTTCATTTGATTCAATTTTGTTTAATGCATTAGTGTTTCATTTGATTCAATTAGCTTTGTTGAATGCATTTGATTTTCATTTTATTCAATTAGCTTTGTTTGACTTCATTTTACTTTAATTTGATTCAATTTGCTTTGTTGAATGAATTTGAGTTTCATTTGATTCAATTAGTTATGTTTGACTTCAATTGACTTTCTTTTGATTCAATTAGCTTTGTTGAATGCATTTGAGTTTAATTTGATTCAATTAACTTGATTGAATGCATTTGAGTTTCATTTGATTCAATTAGCTTTGTTGAATGCATTTGAGTTCCATTTGATTTAATTAGCTATGTTTGACTTCATTTGACTTTCATTTGATTCAATTAACTTTGTTTAATGCATTAGAGTTTCATTTGATTCAATTAGCTTTGTTGAATGCATTTGAGTTTCATTTGATTTTATTAGCTATGTTTGACTTTATTTGACTTTCATTTGATTCAATTAGCTTTGTTTGACTTCATTTTACTTTAATTTGATTCAATTATCTTTGTTGAATACATTTGAGTTTCATTTGATTCAATTAGCTTTATTTGAATTCATTTGACTTTCATTTGATACAATTAGCTTTGATTGACTTCATTTGACTTTCATTTGATTCAATTAGCTTTATTGAATGCATTTGAGTTTCATTTGATTCAATTAGCTTTGTTGAATGCATTTGAGTTCCATTTGATTTAATTAGCTATGTTTGACTTCATTTAACTTTCATTTGATTCAATTAGCTTTGTTTAATGCATTTGAGTTTGATTTGATTCAATTATCTTTATTGAATGCATTTGAGTTTCATTTGATTCAATTAGCTTTATTTGAATTCATTTGACTTTCATTTGATACAGTTAGCTTTGATTCACTTCATTTGACTTTAATTTGGTTCAATTAGCTTTGTTGAATGCATTTGAGTTTCATTTGATTCAATTAGTTTTGTTGAATGAATTTGAATTTCATTTGATTCTATTAGCTATGTTTGACTTAATTTGACTTTCATTTAATTCAATTAGCATGGTTTGACTTCATTTAACTTTAATTAGAGTCAATAGCTTTGTAGAATGCACTTGAGTTTCATTTGACTCAATTAGCTTTGTTGAATACATTTGAGTTTCAATTAATTCTATTAGTTATGTTTGACTTCATTTGACTTTCATTTGATTCAATTTGCTTTGTTTGACTTAATTTTGCTTTAATTTGATTCAATTATGTTTGTTGAATGCATTTGAGTTTCATTTGATTCAATTAGCTTTACTGAATGCATGTGAGTTTCATTTGATTCAATAAGTTTTGTTTGACTTCGTTTGACTTTAATTTGAATCAATTAGCTTTGTTGAATGCATTTGAATTTCATTTGATTCAATTAGTTTTATTGAATGCATTTGATTTTCATTTGATTCATTTAGCTATGTTTGACTTTATTTGACTTTCATTTGATTCAATTAGCTTTGTTTGACTTCATTTGACTTTAATTTGATTCAATTAGCTTTGTAGAATGCATTTAAGTTTCATTTGACTCAATTAGCTTTGTTGAATACATTTGAGTTTCATTTGATTCTATTAGCTATGTTTGACTTCATTTGACTTTCATTTTATTCAATTAGCTTTGTTTGACTTCATTTTACTTTAATTTGATTGAATTTGCTTTGTTGAATGAATTTGAGTTTCATTTGATTCAATTAGCTATGTTTGACTTCAATTGACTTTCATTTTATTCAATTAGCTTTGTTGAATGCATTTGAGTTTAATTTGATTCAATTAACTTTATTGAATGCATTTGAGTTTCATTTGATACAATTAGCTTTGTTGAATGCATTTGAGTTCCATTTGCTTTAATTAGCTATGTTTGACTTCATTTGACTTTCATTTGATTCAAATAAATTTGTTTAATGCATTAGAGTTTCATTTGATTCAATTAGCTTTGTTGAATGCATTTGAGTTTCATTTGATTCTATTAGCTATGTTTGACTTCATTTGACTTTCATTTGATTAAATTAACTTTGTTTAATGCATTAGAGTTTCATTTGATTCAATTAGCTTTGTTGAATGCATTTGAGTTTCATTTGATTCTATTAGCTATGTTTCGACTTCATTTGACTTTCATTTGATTCAATTAACTTTGTTTAATGCATTAGAGTTTCATTTGATTCAATTAGCTTTATTGAATGCATTTGAGTTTCATTTGATTCAATTAGCTTTGTTGAAAGCATTTGAGTTCCATTTGATTTAATTAGCTATGTTTGACTTCATTTGAATTTCATTTGATTCAATTAGCTTTGTTTAATGCATTTGAGTTTGATTTGATTCGATTAGATTTGTTGAATGCATTTGAGTTTCATTTGATTCAATTAGCTTTATTTGAATTCATTTGACTTTCATTTGATACAATTAGCTTTGATTGACTTCATTTGACTTTAATTAATTCAATTAGCTTTGTTGAATGCATTTAAGTTTCATTTTATTCAATTAGCTTTGTTGAATGCATTTGAGTTTTATTTGATTCTATTAGCAATGTTTGAATTTATTTGACTTTCATTTGATTCAATTAGCTTGGTTTGACTTCATTTAACTTAAATTTGAGTCAATTAGCTTTGTTTGATTTCATTTGACTTTAATTTGATTCAATTAGCTTTGTAGAATGCACTTGAGTTTCATTTGACTCAATTAGCTTTGTTGAATACATTTGAGTTTCATTTGATTCTATTAGCTACGTTTGACTTTATTTGACTTTCATTTGATTCAATTAGCTTTGTTTGACATTATTTTACTTTAATTTGATTCAATTAACTTTGTTGAATGCATTTGAGTTTGATTTGATTCAAATAGCTTTAGTGAATGCATTTGAGTTTCATTTGATTCAATAAGTTTTGTTTGACTTCGTTTGACTTTTATTTAAATAAATTAGCTTTGTTGAATGCATTTGACTTTCATTTGATTCAATTAGTTTTGTTGAATGCATTAGATTATCATTTGATTCATTTAGCTATGTTTGACTTTATTTGACTTTCATTTGATTCAATTAGCTTTGTTTGACTTCATTTGACTTTAATTTGATTCTATTAGCTTTGGATAATGCATTTGAGTTTCATTTGACTCAATTAGCTTTGTTGAATACATTTGAGTTTCTTTTGATTCTATTAGCTATGTTTGACTTCATTTGACTTTCATTTGATTCAATTAGCTTTGTTTGACTTTATTTTACTTTAATTTGATTCAATTTGCTTTGTTGAATGCATTTGAGTTTCATTTGATTCAATTAGCTATGTTTGATTTCACTTGACTTTCATTTGATGCAATTAGCTTTGTTTAATGCATTTGAGTTTCATTTGATTCAATTAGCTTTGTTGAATGCATTTGTGTTTCATTTGATTCTATTAGCTATGTTTGACTTCATTTGACTTTCATTTCATTCAATTAGCTTTGTTTGACTTCATTTTACTTTAATTTGATTCAATTAGCTTTGTTTATTTCATTTGAGTATCATTTGATTCAATTAGCTTTGTTGAATGCATTTGAGTTTCATTTGATTCAATTAGCTATGTTTGACTTCAATTGACTCTTTTAATTCAATTAGCTTTGTTGAATGCATTTGAGTTTAATTTGATTCAATTAGCTTTATTGAATGTATTTGAGTTTCATTTGATTAAATTAGCTTTGTTGAATGCAATTGAGTTACATTTGATTAAATTAGCTATATTTGACTTCACTTGACTTTCATTTGATTCAATTAGCTTTGTTTAATGCATTTGAGTTTTATTTGATTCAATTAGCTTTGTTGAATGCATTTGTTTTTCATTTGATTCTATTAGCTATGTTTGACTTTCATTTGACTTTCATTTTATTCAATTAGCTTTGTTTGACTTTCTTTTACTTTAATTTGGTCCAATTAGCTTTACTGAAGGCATTTGAGTTTCATTTCATTCAATAAGTTTTGTTTGACATCATTTGACTTTAATTTGAATCAATTAGCTTTGTTGAATGCATTTGAGTTTCATTTGATTCAATTAGCTTTGTTGAATGCATTTGAGTTTCATTTGATTCAATTAGCTTTGTTGAATGCATTTGACTTAATTTTGCATTAATTTGATTCAATTAGTTTTGTTTGACTTCATTTGACTTTAATTTGATTCAATTAGCTTTGTAGAATGCATTTAAGTTTCATTTGACTCAATTAGCTTTGTTGAATGCATTTAAGTTTCATTTGATTCTATTAGCTATGTTTGACTTCATTTGACTTTCATTTGATTCAATTAGCTTTGTTTGACTTCATTTTACTTTAATTTGATTCAATTTGCTTTATTGAAGGCATTTGAGTTTCATTTGATTCAATTAGCTATGTTTAACTTCAATTGACTTTCTTTTGATTCAATTAGCTTTGTTGAATGCATTTGAGTTTAATTTGATTCAATTAACTTTATTGAATGCATTTGAGTTTCATTTGATACAATTAGCTTTGTTGAATGCATTTGAATTCCATTTGATTTAATTAGCTATGTTTGACTTCATTTGACTTTCATATGATTCAATTTTGTTTAATGCATTAGAGTTTCATTTGATTCAATTAGCTTTGTTGAATGCATTTGATTTTCATTTTATTCAATTAGCTTTGTTTGACTTCTTTTTACTTTAATTTGATTCAATTTGCTTTATTGAATGAATTTGAGTTTCATTTGATTCAATTAGTTATGTTTGACTTCAATTGACTTTCTTTTGATTCAATTAGCTTTGTTGAATGCATTTGAGTTTAATTTGATTCAATTAACTTTATTGAATGCATTTGAGTTTCATTTGATTCAATTAGCTTTGTTGAATGCATTTGAGTTCCATTTGATTTAATTAGTTATGTTTGACTTCATTTGACTTTCATTTGATTCAATTAACTTTGTTTAATGCATTAGAGTTTCATTTGATTCAATTAGCTTTGTTGAATGCATTTGAGTTTCATTTGATTCTATTAGCTATGTTTGACTTCATTTGACTTTCATTTGATTCAATTAGCTTTGTTTGACTTCATTTTACTTTAATTTTATTCAATTAGCTTTGTTGAATGCATTTGAGTTTCATTTGATTCAATAGCTATATTTGAATTCATTTGACTTTCATTTGATACAATTAGCTTTGATTGACTTCATTTGACTTTCATTTGATTCAATTAGCTTTATTGAATGCATTTGAGTTTCATTTGATTCAATTAGCTTTGTTGAATGCATTTGAGTTCCATTTGATTTAATTAGCTATGTTTGACTTCATTTGACTTTCATTTGATTCAATTAGCTTTGTTTAATGCATTTGAGTTTGATTTGATTCAATTATCTTTATTGAATGCATTTGAGTTTCATTTGATTCAATTTGCTTTATTTGAATTCATTTGACTTTCATTTGAGCTTTGATTCACTTCATTTGACTTTAATTTGGTTCAATTAGCTTTGTTGAATGCATTTGAGTTTCATTTGATTCAATTAGTTTTGTTGAATGAATTTGAATTTCATTTGATTCTATTAGCTATGTTTGACTTAATTTGACTTTCATTTAATTCAATTAGCTTGGTTTGACTTTATTTAACTTTAATTTGAGTCAATTAGCTTTGTTTGATTTCATTTGACTTTAATTTGATTCAATAGCTTTGTAGAATGCACTTGAGTTTCATTTGACTCAATTAGCTTTGTTGAATACATTTGAGTTTCATTTAATTCTATTAGTTATGTTTGACTTCATTTGACTTTCATTTGATTCAATTAGCTTTGTTTGACTTAATTTTGCTTTAATTTGATTCAATTAAGTTTGTTGAATGCATTTGAGTTTCATTTAATTCAATTAGCTTTACTGAATGCATGTGAGTTTCATTTGATTCAATAAGTTTTGTTTGACTTCGTTTGACTTTAATTTGAATCAATTAGCTTTGTTGAATGCATTTGAATTTCATTTGATTCAATTAGTTTTATTGAATGCATTTGATTTTCATTTGATTCATTTAGCTATGTTTGACTTTATTTGACTTTTATTTGATTCAATTAGCTTTGTTTGACTTGATTTGACTTTAATTTGATTCAATTAGCTTTGTAGACTGCATTTAAGTTTCATTTGACTGAATTAGCTTTGTTGAATACATTTGAGTTTCATTTGATTCTATTAGCTATGTTTGACTTCATTTGACTTTCATTTTATTCAATTAGCTTTGTTTGACTTCATTTTACTTTAATTTGATTCAATTTGCTTTGTTGAATGAATTTGAGTTTCATTTGATTCAATTAGCTATGTTTGACTTCAATTGACTTTCTTTTGATTCAATTAGCTTTGTTGAATGCATTTGAGTTTAATTTGATTCAATTAACTTTATTGAATGCATTTGAGTTTCATTTGATACAATTAGCTTTGTTGAATGCATTTGAGTTCCATTTGATTTAATTAGCTATGTTTGACTTCATTTGACTTTCATTTGATTAAATTAAATTTGTTTAATGCATTAGAGTTTCATTTGATTCAATTAGCTTTGTTGAATGCATTTGAGTTTCATTTGATTATATTAGCTATGTTTGACTTCATTTGACTTTCATTTGATTCAATTAACTTTGTTTAATGCATTAGAGTTTCATTTGATTCAATTAGCTTTATTGAATGCATTTGAGTTTCATTTGATTATATTAGCTATGTTTGACTTCATTTGACTTTCATTTGATTCAATTAACTTTGTTTAATGCATTAGAGTTTCATTTGATTCAATTAGCTTTGTTGAATGCATTTGAGTTTCATTTGATTATATTAGCTATGTTTGACTTCATTTGACTTTCATTTGATTCAATTAACTTTGTTTAATGCATTAGAGTTTCATTTGATTCAATTAGCTTTATTGAATGCATTTGAGTTTCATTTGATTCAATTAGTTTTGTTGAATGCATTTGAGTTCCATTTGATTTAATTAGCTATGTTTGACTTCAATTGACTTTCTTTTGATTCAATTAGCTTTGTTGAATGCATTTGAGTTTAATTTGATTCAATTAACTTTATTGAATGCAATTGAGTTTCATTTGATACAATTAGCTTTGTTGAATGCATTTGAGTTCCATTTGATTTAATTAGCTATGTTTGACTTCATTTGACTTTCATTTGATTAAATTAAATTTGTTTAATGCATTAGAGTTTCATTTGATTCAATTAGTTTTGTTGAATGCATTTGAGTTTCATTTGATTATATTAGCTATGTTTGACTTCATTTGACTTTCATTTGATTCAATTAACTTTGTTTAATGCATTAGAGTTTCATTTGATTCAATTAGCTTTATTGAATGCATTTGAGTTTCATTTGATTCAATTAGTTTTGTTGAATGCATTTGAGTTCCATTTGATTTAATTAGCTATGTTTGGCTTCATTTGACTTTCATTTGATTCAATTAGCTTTGTTTAATGCATTTGAGTTTGATTTGATTCGATTAGATTTGTTGAATGCATTTGAGTTTCATTTGATTCAATTAGCTTTATTTGAATTCATTTGACTTTCATTTGATACAATTAGCTTTGATTGACTTCATTTGACTTTAATTTAATTCAATTAGCTTTGTTGAATGCATTTGAGTTTCATTTGATTCAATTAGCTTTGTTGAATGTATTTGAGTTTTATTTGATTCTATTAGCAATGTTTGACTTTATTTGACTTTCATTTGATTCAATTAGCTTGTTTTGACTTCATTTAACTTAAATTTGAGTCAGTTAGCTTTGTTTGATTTCATTTGACTTTAATTTGATTCAATTAGCTTTGTAGAATGCACTTGAGTTTCATTTGACTCAATTAGCTTTGTTGAATACATTTGAGTTTCATTTGATTCTATTAGCTATGTTTGACTTTATTTGACTTTCATTTGATTCAATTAGCTTTGTTTGACTTTATTTTACTTTAATTTGATTCAATTAACTTTGTTGAATGCATTTGAGTTTGATTTGAATCAAATAGCATTAGTGAATGCATTTGTGTTTCATTTGATTCAATAAGTTTTGTTTGACTTCGTTTGACTTTTATTTAAATAAATTAGCTTTGTTGAATGCATTTGACTTTCATTTGATTCAATTAGTTTTGTTGAATGCATTAGATTATCATTTGATTCATTTAGCTATGTTTGACTTTATTTGACTTTCATTTGATTCAATTAGCTTTGTTTGAATTTATTTCACTTTAATTTGATTCTATTAGCTTTGGATAATGCATTTGAGTTTCATTTGACTCAATTAGCTTTGTTGAATACATTTGAGTTTCATTTGATTCTATTAGCAATGTTTGACTTCATTTGACTTTTATTTGACTCAATTAGCTTTGTTGAATACATTTGAGTTTCATTTGATTCTTTTAGCTATGTTTGACTTCATTTGACTTTCATTTTATTCAATTAGCTTTGTTTGAATGCATTTTACTTTCATTTGATTCAATTAGCTTTGTTGAATGAATTTGAGTTTCATTTGATTCAATTAGCTATGTTTTGACTTCAATTGACTTTCTTTTGATTCAATTCGCTTTGTTGAATGCATTTGAGTTTAATTTGATTCAATTAACTTTATTGAATGCATTTGAGTTTCATTTGATACAATTAGCTTTGTTGAATGCATTTGAGTTCCATTTGATTTAATTAGCTATGTTTGACTTCATTTGACTTTCATTTGATTCAATTAACTTTGTTTAATGCATTATAATTTCATTTGATTCAATTAGCTTTGTTGAATGCTTTTGAGTTTCATTTGATTCTATTAGCTATGTTTGACTTCATTTGACTTTCATTTGATTCAATTAACTTTGTTTAATGCATTAGAGTTTCATTTGATTCAATTAGCTTTATTGAATGCATTTGAGTTTCATTTGATTCAATTAGTTTTGTTGAATGCATTTGAGTTCCATTTGATTTAATTAGCTATGTTTGACTTCATTTGATTTTCATTTGATTCAATTAGCTTTGTTTAATGCATTTGAGTTTGATTTGATTCAATTGGATTTGTTGAATGCATTTGAGTTTCATTTGATTCAATTAGCTTTATTTGAATTCATTTGACTTTCATTTGATACAATTAGCTTTGATTGACTTCATTTGACTTTAATTTGATTCAATTAGCTTTGTTGAATGCATTTGAGTTTCATTTGATTCAATTAGCTTTGTTAAATGTATTTGAGTTTTATTTGATTCTATTAGCAATGTTTGACTTTATTTGACTTTCATTTGATTCAATTAGCTTGGTTTTGACTTCATTTAACTTAAATTTGAGTCAATTAGCTTTGTTTGATTTCATTTGACTTTAATTTGATTCAATTAGCTTTGTAGAATGCACTTGAGTATAAATTTGACTCAATTAGCTTTGTTGAATACATTTGAGTTTCATTTGATTCTATTAGCTATGTTTGACTTTATTTGACTTTCATTTGATTCAATTAGCTTTGTTTGACTTTATTTTACTTTAATTTGATTCAATTAACTTTGTTGAATGCATTTGAGTTTGATTTGATTCAAATAGCTTTAGTGAATGCATTTGTGTTTCATTTGATTCAATAAGTTTTGTTTGACTTCGTTTGACTTTTATTTAAATAAATTAGCTTTGTTGAATGCATTTGACTTTCATTTGATTCAATTAGTTTTGTTGAATGCATTAGATTATCATTTGATTCATTTAGCTATGTTTGACTTTATTTGACTTTCATTTGATTCAATTAGCTTTGTTTGAATTTATTTTCTTTTATTTATTCTATTAGCTTTGGATAAGATTTGAGTTTCATTTGATTCAATTAGCTTTGTTGAATGCATTTGAGTTTCATTTGATTCAATTAGCTATGTTTGACTTCATTTGACTTTTATTTGACTCAATTAGCTTTGTTGAATGCATTTGAGTTTCATTTGATTCTTTTAGCTATGTTTGACTTCATTTGACTTTCATTTTATTCAATTAGCTTTGTTTGACTGCATTTTAGTTTAATTTGATTCAATTAGCTTTGTTGAATGAATTTGAGTTTCATTTGATTCAATTAGCTATGTTTCAATTGACTTTCTTTTGATTCAACCCTTTGTTGAATGCATTTGAGTTTAATTTGATTCAATTAACTTTATTGAATGCATTTGAGTTTCATTTGAATGCAATTAGCTTTGTTGAATGCATTTGAGTTCCATTTGATTTAATTAGCTATGTTTGACTTCATTTGACTTTCATTTGATTCAATTAACTTTGTTGAATGCATTTTGATTTCATTTGATTCAATTAGCTATGTTGAATGCATTTGAGTTTCATTTGATTCAATTAACTTTGTTTGACTTCATTTGACTTTCATTTGATTAAATTAGCTTTGTTGAATGCATTTGAGTTTCATTTGATTTAATTAGTTTTGTTGAATGCATTTGAGTTCCATTTGATTTAATTTGCTATGTTTGACTTCATTTGATTTTCATTTGATTCAATTAGCTTTGTTTAATGCATTTGAGTTTAATTTGATTCAATTAGCTTTGTTGAATGCATTTGAGTTTCATTTGATTCAATTAGCTTTATTTGAATTCATTTGACTTTCATTTGATACAATTAGCTTTGATTGACTTCATTTGACTTTAATTTGATTCAAATAGCTTTGTTGAATGCATTTGAGTTTCATTTGATTCAATTAGCTTTGTTAAATGCATTTGAGTTTTATTTGATTCTATTAGCAATGTTTGACTTTATTTGACTTTCATTTGATTCTATTAGCTTGGTTTGACTTCATTTAACTTAAATTTGAGTCAATTAGCTTTGTTTGATTTCATTTGACTTTAATTTGATTCAATTAGCTTTGTAGAATGCACTTGAGTAAAAATTTGACTCAATTAGCTTTGTTGAATACATTTGAGTTTCATTTGATTCTATTAGCTATGTTTGACTTTATTTGACTTTCATTTGATTCAATTAGCTTTGTTTGACTTTATTTTACTTTAATTTGATTCAATTAACTTTGTTGAATGCATTTGAGTTTGATTTGATTCAAATAGATTTAGTGAATGCATTTGAGTTTCATTTAATTCAATAAGTTTTGTTTGACTTCGTTTGACTTTAATTTAAATAAATTAGCTTTGTTGAATGCATTTGACTTTCATTTGATTCAATTAGTTTTGTTGAATGCATTAGATTATCATTTGATTCATTTAGCTATGTTTGACTTTATTTAAATTTCATTTGATTCAAATAACTTTGTTAAATGAATTTGAGTTTCATTTGATTCAATTAGCTTTGTTGAATGCATTTGAGTTCCATTTGATTCAATTAGCTATGTTTGACTTCATTTGACTTTCATTTGATTCAGTTAGCTTTGTTGAATGCATTTGAGTATCATTTGATTCAATTAGCTATGATTGACTTCAATTGACTTTCATTTGATTCAATTAGCTTTGTTGAATGCATTTGAGTTTCATTTGATTCAATTAGCTTTGTTGAATGCATTTAAGTTTCATTTGATTCAATTAGCTATGTTTGACTTCAATTGACTTTCTTTTGATTCAATTAGCTTTGTTGAATGCATTTAAGCCGAATGCATTTTAATTTGATTTTCATTCGATTCAATTAACTTGGTTTGACTTCATTTGACTTTAATTTGATACAATTAACTTTGTTGAATGCATTTGACTTTGATTTGATTCAAATAGCTATCCTTGAATGCATTTGAGTTTCATTTGATTCAATAACTTTTGTTTGACTTCATTTGACTTTAATTTAAATAAATTAGCTTTGTTGAATGCATTTGAGTTTCATTTGATTTAATTAGTTTTGTTGAATGCATTAGATTTTCATTTGATTCATTTAGCTATGTTTGACTTTATTTGACTTTCATTTGATTCAATTAGCTTTGTTTGATTTCATTTGACTTTAATTTGATTACATTAGCTTTGTAGAATGCACTTGAGTTTCATTTGACTCAATTAGCTTTGTTGAATACATTTGAGTTTCATTTGATTCTATTAGCTATGTTTGACTTCATTTGACTTTCATTTGATTCAATAAGTTTTGTTTGACATCATTTGACTTTAATTTGAATCAATTAGCTTTGTTAAATGCATTTGAGTTTTATTTGATTCTATTAGCAATGTTTGACTTTATTTGACTTTCATTTGATTCTATTAGCTTGGTTTGACTTCATTTAACTTAAATTTGAGTCAATTAGCTTTGTTTGATTTCATTTGACTTTAATTTGATTCAATTAGCTTTGTAGAATGCACTTGAGTTTCATTTGACTCAATTAGCTTTGTTGAATACATTTGAGTTTCATTTGATTCTATTAGCTATGTTTGACTTTATTTGACTTTCATTTGATTCAATTAGCTTTGTTTGACTTTATTTTACTTTAATTTGATTCAATTAACTTTGTTGAATGCATTTGAGTTTGATTTGATTCAAATAGCTTTAGTGAATGCATTTGAGTTTCATTTAATTCAATAAGTTTTGTTTGACTTCGTTTGACTTTAATTTAAATAAATTAGCTTTGTTGAATGCATTTGACTTTCATTTGATTCAATTAGTTTTGTTGAATGCATTAGATTATCATTTGATTCATTTAGCTATGTTTGACTTTATTTAAATTTCATTTGATTCAAATAACTTTGTTAAATGAATTTGAGTTTCATTTGATTCAATTAGCTTTGTTGAATGCATTTGAGTTCCATTTGATTCAATTAGCTATGTTTGACTTCATTTGACTTTCATTTGATTCAGTTAGCTTTGTTGAATGCATTTGAGTATCATTTGATTCAATTAGCTATGATTGACTTCAATTGACTTTCATTTGATTCAATTAGCTTTGTTGAATGCATTTGAGTTTCATGTGATTCAATTAGCTTTGTTGAATGCATTTAAGTTTCATTTGATTCAATTAGCTATGTTTGACTTCAATTGACTTTCTTTTGATTCAATTAGCTTTGTTGAATGCATTTAAGCTGAATGCATTTTAATTTGATTTTCATTCGATTCAATTAACTTGGTTTGACTTCATTTGACTTTAATTTGATACAATTAACTTTGTTGAATGCATTTGACTTTGATTTGATTCAAATAGCTATACTGAATGCATTTGAGTTTCATTTGATTCAATAACTTTTGTTTGACTTCATTTGACTTTAATTTAAATAAATTAGCTTTGTTGAATGCATTTGAGTTTCATTTGATTTAATTAGTTTTGTTGAATGCATTAGATTTTCATTTGATTCATTTAGCTATGTTTGACTTTATTTGACTTTCATTTGATTCAATTAGCTTTGTTTGATTTCATTTGACTTTAATTTGATTACATTAGCTTTGTAGAATGCACTTGAGTTTCATTTGACTCAATTAGCTTTGTTGAATACATTTGAGTTTCATTTGATTCTATTAGCTATGTTTGACTTCATTTGACTTTCATTTGATTCAATAAGTTTTGTTTGACATCATTTGACTTTAATTTGAATCAATTAGCTTTGTTAAATGCATTTGAGTTTTATTTGATTCTATTAGCAATGTTTGACTTTATTTGACTTTCATTTGATTCTATTAGCTTGGTTTGACTTCATTTAACTTAAATTTGAGTCAATTAGCTTTGTTTGATTTCATTTGACTTTAATTTGATTCAATTAGCTTTGTAGAATGCACTTGAGTTTCATTTGACTCAATTAGCTTTGTTGAATACATTTGAGCTTCATTTGATTCTATTAGCTATGTTTGACTTTATTTGACTTTCATTTGATTCAATTAGCTTTGTTTGACTTTATTTTACTTTAATTTGATTCAATTAACTTTGTTGAATGCATTTGAGTTTGATTTGATTCAAATAGCTTTAGTGAATGCATTTGAGTTTCATTTAATTCAATAAGTTTTGTTTGACTTCGTTTGACTTTAATTTAAATAAATTAGCTTTGTTGAATGCATTTGACTTTCATTTGATTCAATTAGTTTTGTTGAATGCATTAGATTATCATTTGATTCATTTAGCTATGTTTGACTTTATTTAAATTTCATTTGATTCAAATAACTTTGTTAAATGAATTTGAGTTTCATTTGATTCAATTAGCTTTGTTGAATGCATTTGAGTTCCATTTGATTCAATTAGCTATGTTTGACTTCATTTGACTTTCATTTGATTCAGTTAGCTTTGTTGAATGCATTTGAGTATCATTTGATTCAATTAGCTATGATTGACTTCAATTGACTTTCATTTGATTCAATTAGCTTTGTTGAATGCATTTGAGTTTCATTTGATTCAATTAGCTTTGTTGAATGCATTTAAGTTTCATTTGATTCAATTAGCTATGTTTGACTTCAATTGACTTTCTTTTGATTCAATTAGCTTTGTTGAATGCATTTAAGCTGAATGCATTTTAATTTGATTTTCATTCGATTCAATTAACTTGGTTTGACTTCATTTGACTTTAATTTGATACAATTAACTTTGTTGAATGCATTTGACTTTGATTTGATTCAAATAGCTATACTGAATGCATTTGAGTTTCATTTGATTCAATAACTTTTGTTTGACTTCATTTGACTTTAATTTAAATAAATTAGCTTTGTTGAATGCATTTGAGTTTCATTTGATTTAATTAGTTTTGTTGAATGCATTAGATTTTCATTTGATTCATTTAGCTATGTTTGACTTTATTTGACTTTCATTTGATTCAATTAGCTTTGTTTGATTTCATTTGACTTTAATTTGATTACATTAGCTTTGTAGAATGCACTTGAGTTTCATTTGACTCAATTAGCTTTGTTGAATACATTTGAGTTTCATTTGATTCTATTAGCTATGTTTGACTTCATTTGACTTTCATTTGATTCAATAAGTTTTGTTTGACATCATTTGACTTTAATTTGAATCAATTAGCTTTGTTGAATGCATTTGAGTTTAATTTGATTCAATTAGCTTTATTGAATGCATTTGAATTTCATTTGATTCAATTAGCTTTGTTGAATGCAATTGAGTTCCATTTGATTTAATTAGCTATGTTTGACTTCACTTGACTTTCATTTGATTCAATTAGCTTTGTGTGAATGCATTTGTGTTTCATTTGATTCAATTAGCTATGTTTGACTTCATTTGACTTTCATTTGATTCAATTAGCTTTGTTTGACTTTATTTTACTTTAATTTTATTCAATTAGCTTTGTTTAATGCATTTGAGTATCATTTGATTCAATTAGCTTTGTTGAATGCATTTGAGTTTCATTTGATTCAATTAGCTATGTTTGACTTAAATTGACTTTCTTTTGATTCAATTAGCTTTGTTGAATGCATTTGAGTTTAATTTGATTCAATTAGCTTTATTGAATGCATTTGAGTTTCAATTGATTCAATTAGCTTTGTTAATTGCAATTGAGTTCCATTTGATTTAATTAGCAATATTTGACTTCACTTGACTTTCATTTGATTCAATTAGCTTTGTTTAATGCATTTGAGTTTCATTTGATTCAATTAGCTTTGTTGAATGTATTTGTGTTTCATTTGATTATATTAGCTATGTTTGACTTCATTTGAATTTCATTTGATTTAATTAGCTTGGTTTGACTTCATTTTACTTTAATTTGATTCAATTAGCAATTTTTGACTTCATTTGACTATAATTTGATTCAATTAGCTTTGTAGAATGCACTTGAGTTTAATTTGACTCAATTCGCTTTGTTGAATACATTTGAGTTTCATTTGATTCTATTAGCTATGTTTGACTTCATTTGACTTTGATTTGATTCAATTAGCTTTTTGACTTAATTTTGCTTTAATTTGATTCAATCAACTTTGTTGAATGCATTTGAGTTTCATTTGATTCAAATAGCTTTACTGAATGCATTTGAGTTTCATTTTATTCAATAAATTTTGTTTGACTTTAATTTGAATCAATTAGCTTTGTTGAATGCATTTGAATTTCATTTGATTCAATTAGTTTTATTGAATGCATTTGATTTTCATTTGATTTATTTAGCTATGTTTGACTTTATTTGACTTTCATTTGATTCAATTAGCTTTGTTTGACTTCATTTGACTTTAATTTGATTCAATTAGCTTTGTAGAATGCATTTGAGTTTCATTTGACTCAATTAGCTTTGTTGAATACATTTGAGTTTCATTTGATTCTATTAGCTATGTTTGACTTCATTTGACTTTCATTTGATTCAATAAGCTTTGTTTGACTTCATTTTACTTTAATTTGATTCAATTTGCTTTGTTGAATGCATTTGAGTTTTATTTGATTCAATTAGCTATGTTTGACTTCAATTGACTTTCTTTTGATTCAATTAGCTTAATGTTGTATAATTGGAGAACACTCGAACTATACAAGGATAGAAGGATAGAGAATAACAAAGAGAGATTGAATCCACACAAACTCTCGGTTATAGGTAAGAAAACCATGAGTTCGAATCCTCAAAACTCACGGTTTAATGGCAACTCTTAGGCTACTCGGATAAAGATAAACCACCAAGCAAACAAAAAGACCCTAAGATCAGAAATTAACTTGTCAAAGTTACTTAAGCAAAGGCAATTACTCTTAGTATTAATCCATAAACAAAGGGTTATCAAAACAACATAAAAGTGTTAACTCTCTAAAAATATTTTTATCATCATCTTCTTCAACTAATTTCAGCCATGGGTATTTATAGAAGAGTTACAACTGATTTTCTAATTAATTAAAATTAACTAATTAATTCCTAATAAGAGAAATAAATTAATTAAACTAAGACTAATACATTACTACACTAACACACATTCACACGTCCAACTAAGTAGTTCCTAGAATGTATTTGTTGTTTCAACTAATCAGCATGTCATTCCCATGTAATACATATTGCTGTAGCTATTTTGACCTTCCTAGAATGTAGGCACCACTTGCTTCACTACTTTGCTGCAGCTTAGTTACACGCCTAGAATATTATGAAAGAGTTGTGTGTTGTAACCACCTCCTACATTTAAGCCAACTTGCTGATTTCTTCCCTTGTAACCAGCAACACTCACGTAGCTAATGAGAATGAGGGAGTTGATTGTTACAACAACCTCCTATCTTCATGCCATGTTCATGCATAACTCTTATTTTCTTTTCACATTGACAGCAAACACACACACATCCTAACTAACTTATTACATCTTATGCTAATTAATATGATCTAAAACAATTACATTACATGAGTCTTAAATAAAGAATACATAGTAAATAAATTGCAGACCATTGACTTGACATAACTCGAAACAACAATTCTAACTTATTAGACTCTTAATTAAACTCCTAACAAACAAAGGACTCTAAAATTTAAACTCTAAATTAACAGCCATATTGAATTAGCTCATAGAATATATATCATACTCTCCTCCTTTGAAAAAGATTCGTCCTCGAATCTGGTTTCTTAGCATTGATAAACCATAAAACAAGATTGTGATAACATCAAACATGCTGTCATATGAAGAGATGATCGTGCTCCATTGAAACTCATAAGGTTGCTGCATTAGAGTGCTAGACATGACTCGATTTGGACGTAGATTAGGACGTCAGTAGCCAAGTCAAACCAACTCAAAAAATTTTGAAAATTTAACAGGGACTAGTTCCAGATGTTACTAGTACACAATTAAAATTTCAAGCCAAAATTAGAAACCAGTAAGTTGCAGTTTAATATTTTCTTATGCTGCGCTAGATTTAAGAGGTTTGGGACCAACTCGAAACATCTGCTTCAAATCAATAGCAAACGATCTCAAATATTGTGAATTTTTGGGACAGTAAACTAGACTTGGAGTAGTCCAGTTTAGGATCATGAAATGCTTGAAAACTCGCTCACAACTGCAAGAACAAATAGAAACAAAATGCACCAGAAACTGGTTGGATTCGACTGGGATTTTTTTTGTAAGTTTTTTTTGTGTTTATGGCGGTGTGGATGGTGGGTTGAAGGTAGGATGTTGTAGCTCTGATACCAAATGTTATATAATTGGAGAACACTCGAACTATACAAGGATAGAAGGATAGATAATAACAAAGAGAGATTGAATCCACAAAAACTCTCGGTTATAGGTTAGAAAACTTTGAGTTCGAATCCTCAAAACTCACGGTTTAATGGCAACTCTTAGGCTACTCGGATACAGATACACCACCAAGCAAACTAAAAGACCCTAAGATCACAAATTAACTTGCCAAAGTTAATTAAGCAAAGGCAATTACTCTTAGTTTAAATCCATAAACAAAGGGTAATCAAAACAACACAAAAGTGTTAACTCTCCAAAAATATTTTTCACATCATCTTCTTCAACTGATTACATCCATGGGTATTTATTCACCAGTTGACATCTTACAGCAAAAGAGAGATTTCTGGTACTCCAAGCTCTAATTCTACTGACCATTTTTTCAATCATAGTATGACAATCCTTTGCTTTCAATTTAGTGGTTGAGATTGGAACTCCCAAATATCTAAATGGGAGGGAACCAACTTGGAAACCACTAACATCAGTTATCCTTTGAATCAGATGAGCATCCATCCCAGCATAGAAAACCTCCGATTTAGCCCTATTAACATCTAGTCCAGAAGCATTAGAGAACATCTGAAACCCTTGCAACAAGGTGTAGATGGATCTAAAATCCCCATTACAGAATAACAATAGATCATCAGCAAAGCACAAGTGGGACAATTTCATGTCCTTGCATCTCACATGAAATCTAAAGCCATCTTGTTCCCCAATGAAATTCAGCACCCTATCAAGATAATCCATGCATAATACAAACAGAAGAGGAGACATGGGATCACCCTGTCTCAAGCCTCTTTGAGCTCCAAAAAACCCAGTAGGGGACCCATTCACCATAATTGAGAATCTAGGAGTGGTCACACAAGTCATGATTTGCTGAACAAAAAAACCAGGAAACCCCACACCCTCAAGCATTTGTTGCACAAATTGCCAGTTAACAGTATCATATGCCTTTTTGAGATCTAATTTCATCATCCAACAAGCTCTTGTAGACTTCCTATTATAGAATTTAACTAGGTCTTGGCATAGCATAACATTATGAATAATACTCCTTCCAAAAACAAAAGCACCTTGACTGGAGGATACTATTTCAGGGAGAATTTTATTCATTTTTTCACTGATCAACTTAGTTATGCATTTATATAAAATAGTGCAACAGGCTATGGGCCTGAATTCAGTCACACTCTCAAGACATTTCACTTTAGGAACTAATGTTAGAGTGGTAACATTAATTACCTTAAGGAGTCTTCTAGTTTTGAATAAGTCAAGGATTGCTTCAGACACCTCATCTCCAATAATACCCCTGCTATGCTTAAAAAAGCAACTGTTAAAACCATCAGCCCCTGGTGCTTTGTCATCAGGGATGCTAAAAAGAACTCGTCTAACATCTTCCTTTGTAAAAGGAGAATTCAAAATTCTCAGATGAGAATCATTGAGCTTCTTCCCCTTGTCAACAAGGCAAGCAAGAACAGGTTGTTGTTGCTGCTTTTCAGTGAACAAATTCTGGTAGAAGTTGAGGAAAGCTTCATTGACTTTGTCTTGAGTATTCACCCATTCACCAGAGCTATTGTGGATAGCATGCACCCTATTGCTCACCCTTCTAGCTTTAATAGCCTGGTAGAAGACCCTAGTATTCTCATCTCCACACTTTAACCAGCTGATTTTTGCTTTCTGCTACAGCATAGAGCATAAATTCTTTCTGGCATTCAAATACATCTCCTTAGCTAGCTTCTCCTTGCTCATTATCTCATCATTTCTGAGATTGGAATGCAGATCATTCACAGCAGCTTCAAGCTCCTCCTTTGCTTTAATTCCTTCCATCTCCACATCACCAAACCCTTATTTTTTCAGACTTCTCAAAGCTATTTTTATACCTTTAAGTTTTTCAACTACCCTATACATAGGGAAGCCACTCACAGGTTTATTCCATTCCCCCCTCACAACATTCAACATGGCAGGGAAAGAACACCAAACATTGCAGAACTTAAAAGGTGTCTTCTGCTGTGAGTCAGGGTAGACACACAACAGAATATGAGTGTGGTCAAAATTACCTTCAGGAAGGAAGGCAGCTTCAGCATATTCAAAAACATCCAGTCATCCACTGTTTACCAAGGCTCTGTCAATTCTAGAAAAGACTCGAGCAACCCCCTCCTGTTTATTAGTCCAGGTAAAATACCTTCCATTTGCTTTCACATCCATCAACCCACACTCATTTATGCACTCCAGCATGGGACTAATTTCAGCTAGCCTCATAGTACTCCCAAGCCTATCATCAACACTTGACAAAGCATTAAAGTCACCAAGAAGCACCCAAGGCCCTCTGTAAGCAGCAGCTATCCCTTTCAAACCTGTCCAAAGTTCATTCCTACTATGCTGGTCATTAAAACCGTAAACAAAGGTGCAACAAAACCCAATAGTTCCTTGATTAGGCCGAATTTCACAATGAATAAATTGACTAGTCAATATCAAAATATTCACCTGAAAAGCACCAGGCCACCAACCCACAATTATTCTCCCATTCTCATGACAAGAGTTATTATGGGTGAAGCACCACCCTGCACATAAGCTTAAGTAAACTTTGCCCATATTGTGAGACTTCACCCTGGTTTCAAGAAGGCTGAACAGTTTAACATGGTGAGAAAAAATAAATTTCCTCACCTCCTGTTGTTTAGCACAACTGTTCAACCCTCTTATATTCCATGCTAAAATATTATCCATTAGGCTTATGGGTTGCCAGCCCCTGCCCAACCACATTTCCAGCCTCGCTCATTTGTTTGTCACCACCCTCCCTGTCTAAAGAACTACCTCATCAACCATACTCAACTCCTCCTCTTTGCTATTCTCCTCAACATCCTCGAGTAATGCATCAAAATTATTATGCACATGGATCACATTTTCCTCTATCTGCTACACATTTTTCCTGTATCCCACTTGTTGAAAGCCTTCCTGGTCCACAGTCATTTTCTGCTTTGGAACCCAAACCTTCCTACTTGCGCCCTTCCTACAGTCCTCTTCATGATGCCCCAACCCTGAGCACTTCTTACATATTATAGGCCTCCATTCATATTCAATATTCTGCTCAACCACAATCCCATGCTCATTACAAAAACTAACGACATCAGGCAATGGTTGCTTCATTTGAACTTCAACCATAACTCTAGCATAGTTCAATCTATCTTTGGCTTTCGTAGCTTGATCCAACTTCACAGGTTTCCCAACTAACCCAGCAATCTTAAACATGCTTCTCTCTCCCCAGTATTTAATTGCTAATCCAGGCAATTTAATCCAAATAGGCACCGATTCAACATTCGTCTTCTCCATAGGCATATCAGGATCCCACATCCTCGTAATGAGAGGCTTTTGATCAAAAAATTGGAAACCCTCAGTAGTCACTTTTAGACTAGCTTCAACCGAATCAAATCTAACAAGGAAAATTCCCCTCCCAACAACAACAATTTTGTCAATCCCCAATTTTCCCCAAATTCTCCAAAAATAACCATCCATGACATTCAATGGCGGATTCACACCCAAAACATAGCAAATTATAGCAGAAGACTAATATTCAATCTCCTGTTGTATATCATCGGATCCAATCATAACAGTGGGAGGAGTTGTTACCTGAGTATGATCGACATCATCCGTCCAAGACAATCGCATGGCTGTTTCGGGATCCTTTGTACCACTTTTCATCACATTAAGCCATTCCGATAAAACCGCCTTCTCCGCTAAATGCTGAATTAGGTCCTCCAATGTCGGTGGAGGTGGAACTACAGTGATTTACTCAATTTCTTTCTCTATCAAAGCTTCCTGCTCTCGAATCGCACTTGGAATTTTAATGGCATCCACACCAATAACCTCATCAACCGATTTTATTTTCTTCCCCGGAGAAGATGACGGACCAGTATTCTTGCCTTTCCTTTTCTGAGCACTCTTCTTAGCTCTCCCTCTTGCCATGGCGTCAGCATATTTTAGACAGAGAGTCTTATCGTACGCTGAGAGAGAAAACGAGAGAAACGTGCATAAAATCATTCAATCTTAGAACACTGATTTTTTCTTCAGTTAAGAAATAGTAATGAAAAGGGTCTTAATGATGCTCAATTGTCATGAAACTCTCCAGTGTGGTTTTTCAATGTGTCTAGAATACTCATGAATGTTTTTAAACCAAAACTCATTTTATTAAGCCGAGTTTCAAATACGATGTTTAATAAAGGTCCTGTGACCGATTTTGTTGCAAAATTCATAATAAATTGATTTATGACTGCAAATTTTTCAAATATTGACACAACATAAAAGATTTGCAGACCTGTCAATAGGAATATTACATGTCCAATTTCACACATTATTCAGAAAGTTATTGAATTTACAAGTCAATGGCAGAACAAAAATGTAGTGTGGAAAGTTCAAATAATGTGATCAACTCAGTTTCATAAAAAAAATATTCTTCATACGAAAAAGATAATTACAAATCATTGAGTTTTAAGTTTCTCTTAAAATGACTCGTTTTCATTACTTAAAAAAATCAATAAAAATCATCATAAAAGATTAAATCAAAAATGTTAATTAATCTCTAATCATTAATAAGTTTGTATAACAAACTTTAACTCCAAAGCCCCTCCTAGAGGATGAAGATTAAGGAGAATCATGGTGAAGATCAAGATTGAAGATTTGTATAGATCATTCATTTTGTACATGTTATAATAATTTTTTCGTAAATAGTTATTACATCATTTTGTTAATAGGAAAAATATGGAGAGGTTTATGCATGATTTTTGTAAATAATTCCACAAGTGATTCTTTTTCAATAAAATGAGCAACCAATATTAGAAATATTGCATGTTGGACCTAATATATCATAGTATATGAATTAAATGACCCAATCTCAATTAAGAGATAAAATTGCAAATCTACCTAAGTTAAATTATATGATGATCCATATTACATTATAAAATCTTCATTGTTCTCCATAATCTTCAAATGGATCAATTATATAATTTAACGTAATTAGATGAGTAATTATGACCTCCTAATTGATTTTAGGCCATTTCATCTGTCTCATATGTGATGGCCAAATTCCACTAAGCCAATCACATAAGATCCAAACTCCATTTTAAATTGATCATTCTACTTAAAAATGAATTAATAATCTTAAAATAGGATTATTTATTATCAATCCAAAAGCCTTCAATTAGGAAGAAAATATCTTAATTTAAGACACCTTATAAAATCCTTAATTGATATCACTAATTGGTGTGATTATCATAATTCTTAATTGATATCACTAATTGGTGTGATTATTATTATCCCTTTTGGTATAACTAATTGGAGTAATTACCTCAACCTTAATCCATTTTGGTATCATTAATTAGAGTGATTACCTCAGCCTTAATCCATTTTGGTATCACTAATAATTGGAGTGATTAGCTCAACTTTAATCCCTTTTGGTATCACTAATTGGATTGATTACCTCAACCTTAATTGATATCACTAATTAGAGTTATTCTCTTAACCTTTATTTAATCACTAAATAGAGTGATTATCTTAATCTCTTATTTGGTATCACTAATGGGAGTGATTACCTCATCCTAATCCTTGTTTGGTATCACTAATTGGAAGTGATTACCTTAACCTTAACCCTTGTTTGATCACTAATTGGAGCGATTATCTCAACCTAATCCTAAATTTAATCACTAAAGGGAGTGATTATCTTAACCCTCATTTGATATTACTATTGGGAGTGATTACCTTAACCTTTCTATTTAATTACTAATTGGAGTGATTATATCAAATCCATTTGATATCTCTAGTTGGAGTGATTACCTCATTTTAAATAGATTTGTCTAACTGTAAAGGTGAGTTATTCGTAATCTATATTTCCTTTCTTTTCCTTTCATCCCCAGTGGAATTGGCCATTTAGGACGAGACATAAGATCGAACTATGATGGTTTTGATCCATGAGTGGATTCCAATCCTGCAATGATTGGTACGTAGTGCAACTTCAGTGTTCAAACCTATGATTTACAAATGATATATTAGCGCTCTAAAATAAAAATGATTAACGTGCACATATGCAAATTATGTGTTTTTCTTTCTTTTGAAAAGCCATGATTACTTTAAAATGGAAAGTAACACATTTAGTAAGAGCCCGTTCTTTAAAATGGAAGAGGAGATGAGTTCCAGACGTTCGCACATCTTAACCTAAACCCTGAACCCTATCTCATGTTACGAAATACCAATTTTCAAAAACCCTTATCTATATGAAGTAATCATCATTTTAAATAATATTTCTTTAAATTGATTTTAAAATGATTTAATAAATAAATATGTCCCTATTCAGATATTAATAGGGTAGCGACTTTAAAGATTTCAATAAAAATCACAGTCCAATAAGAGACTTATGTGGGATTCAGACCGTTAATTAAGACAGTATAAAATCGAGTACTACATGCCTACATAAAAATGAAAAATTGGGCTTATGATTTTGGATTTGGACCTACATGAAAATGCAAATGGGCCTATGATTTTGACTTGGGCCTACATGAGGATGTATACGGTAACTAGACTTGGATTTGGGCCTACATGAAAACCCAGTTGGGCCTATGATTTGAAATTTGGGGCCTACATTAGATGCTGACAGCAAATAGACTTGGATTTGGGCCTACATGAAAATCTAAATGGGTTTATGATTTTGAATTTTGGCGTACATGAGGATGCTAATGGTAATTAGACTTGGATTTAAGCCAAAATAAGAATACAAACAAGTTTTAAAATTTTAATTAAGCCTACATTAAAATGCAATGGCTAAGACTTCGACTAGGCTTACATGAAGATGCGAATGAGCCTTCACTTTTATTCGGCCTACATGAATATGCATACATGGAGTAGGTTTTAATGGGGCCTACATGAAATGCAAATGGGCGTAGGATGAATGCATGGACTCATGGATTGATTTAGTTGGAATGGGCTTCAAACTTTTTTGAAATCCATTTTGTTTTAAATAGGCCCCTTTTTATTTTTCTTTGTAAAAATAAGTTTATTAATTTTCTTGAAAAAAGACATTTATTATTAAAAGATTCTATGCTTGGAGGTGGTGATGATTTTTTTTTTGAAAACAGGTTTTGATGTTTGATGATAGGAATAAGATTGACGATGATAAAAATTATTATTCTTGAATTTTTTTTTTAAAAGAGGATACAATAATAATAATAAATAAATATCCCGAAAAAGATAGATACAAAAAAGGTATTATAAGATCTACTGATCATGAAATTTTTTTTTTTTTTGAAAAAGTATCTTGAAAAAGATACGTATAGAGAGGATAGGATAAATCTTGAAAAAATTAAATGGAGGTAGGATACAATAAGATAAGATAAGATGGTGACTCAAAAGTCCATCATGATCACTTATCTAAATGGACTCGAAAGATAGACTCGATCTTAGATGTTGTGCACTGAAAAAGATTAGTTTTTATCTTTGAATTAGATGATTTTATTTTATAAAAGATGCTCTAAAAGTGATCATGCAAGATGATACATGCAACAGACCGAAAAATCGGCAAATATTCCGTTAAAAGATGTTATGTGTGACACAGCTAAAGTGCTCGCCATGCAGCAAGGTTGCGCGACAAGCTTGAAAGTTGTGTCTGGCACTAGTGATCAGTCTGGGTGTAGGCATATTTTTATTGCCTACGTGTGAGCGTAGATTTGAATACCTCATTGTAGAGGTTTTTGTTTTGAATTTCGTTTCGAAAAAGTTGCCAACAAGTCTTTAAAGGAAGACTCATAAACCTAATTGGATATGAGAGAAACCATTAGGGACATCTTAGGGACTTATCAAATGTGAATTTCCCCCGTCATGACCTCACAAATTGTCAATGAACAAAAGATTGAGTTTGAGGGTGATGGTACGAATATGATCATTAATCAAATTCGCTCACTTTTGGGCTCCACTTAATACAATTCATGTTCTAATTTTATGCAATTAATCAACCAAACAATTTGTTCATACATTCTAAAAATTGATCTATGTTGGTTTATCAAACAAGCAAAAGACTAATTTTGTGATATGCATGTTCTTTAAGCAACCAAAATTACTAGGAAACTAATAAATTTGTCAAAATTATTTGACTTTAATGTTGGAATATTTATTTTGGTCTTAATTAGCGAAAAAATAAACATATGAAGGGTGATGAAAGCATTAAACACATAGACATGAATATATAGGAACATATAAAAAGAGATTAGAGAAGACTATACAAGAATAAATGAATTTCTTTAACATCTACATCATAAAAAATTCGTTAGTAACTTCAAGTAATTAAATCAGAATTAAAACATTAAGGACCCTCATGAACATACCTTTGTCGCTTGGGTCTTGAATAACGATCTGAAGCAGGAGTAATCTTGAAGCTTGGATTGAATGAATATTGAAGATTGTGTTTTTGAAGTGTTTAAAGTATTTATATTTGGAGAATTAGAGGTGATATTCGTGCGTAAATCCACGTGTAAGTCGTATGAAAGTCATGTCTCGAAACCCAATGGGACGAAGTCTATTTATAAGGAAATCAGAAGCAACAAGATAAGATTTGTGTTGCGCGGCGAGCAAGACTGGTGCGCGACATGAATCACAATGCACGATATGCATCACCATGCGCGACGTGCATCGGCTCTACGCTTCTGAATTTTGATGACTAACTCGATGTCGTATGCGCACCCTGTTGCGCGGGACGCAACTGCGCATTTGGTCATGTTTTATTTGTTTTGTATATTTCATTAAATAATATCCGTTGAATTCGATAATGGATTATGTAGAAGATAAAAACTGATTTTTCATAATATCTTTGATTTAGGAAATATTTATTAAGATACAATTTATTATGAAGAATAATTAATTGGGTTCTATAAAGATGGGCTTAAAAATATAATTAATTATCATAAATAATTAATTGGGCTTTTAAATTGGGCTTTGAATCTTTGAAACAAATAAATAGACTTTAGTTTCTGAGAACGATTTTGGGCTTACTTTTTCAGATTGCTCTCCTTTGGACCGGACCAATTAGGACGATGGTATGTATTATCAACGGGTTCTAAATTGGATAGACATGTCTACATAATCTCCATTTTGACTGAGGTTTGGAAAACCAAAAGTCAAAATAATCTGTGTTGGGACAGAGAACAATTCCAGATGCTCTGCAATCTAGGATTAGATTATATATCACCAGTTCATGCAAAACAAAGGTAGTCTACAAGACAATAACTACAAGCAATTTGATTAGCGTGCAAAAGAAGATGTCGACATATAGGTGCAAACAATTCAGATAATGCACATAATGATGCATGGATGCAAACTTAGATTCTAAGGACACATGAGACGCTATGCAAGGTCGGGGTTATGCAAATATAAGAGAGATATATTGACGAAACGCTATGCAAGGTCAGGGTTATGAAAAGCTAAGTGGACTAGATTGATGGAAATAAATTGATTTTTGAAATTGATTTGATAAAAATCGGGGTCCACAAGTGTGATCCGTAAATTACAACTCTTAGAGGGTTTGATTTGCAAGAACCACCACAAAATATAGGAAGCCCTCACTTTGGGAAATCTTGGCTTGAATTAGGCACTTTAGGCCAAGATTAGAAGGTATTTGACTTAAATTGAGCATTCGGAGCTTTTGACTTGAATGACACATGATCAAGATTGAGGCAAAGTCATAAACTAGAGATCATGGAAGTATCGGAGAGTCGTGCAGGGATAAAGAGAATTTGGATTGAAAAATAATAGGTTCAATTTGTGACTAACATATATATAGGTGGGAAAAGGCTTTGACTTGGCTAGGTTTCGACTCGAGTCCATGTCGAAGTGTAGAGAAAGCATGCTTTGGAATACTAGAAAATTAAACCATGAGACCATGATTAAATTTTATTTTATTGAAGCGATTAGACTTCGAGATAAGGTTTCCTACATATTCTTGCGGAATCAGACATACGTAGTTCTAAATCTGATTTATTTTTAAGCCCTAACTTTTGCTTAGGTTGTCCTTTCGGGTTTTCAACCTAGTGGGCTTGGACATACCTTAATAAAGGAGTTAGGATAGATATGAATGGTTGAAGATATTTAAGGTTTGGATGTTTGGATGAAGGTTTTATTGGATATGCCTAGGTAAGGGTTACATCTTTTTGAATTCCAAGGAAAGGGTTATGGCCTTTTTATTTAAATCCAAGGTAAGATTAATGGCTTTTTTTTAGGGTTTTTTTTATGGATTGAAGGGCTTGAAATGAGGGGTAGAACTTGTGTGCAAGCCACTAGCTTGCCTTTTTGCCTTTGGCTTTTTTTTTCGCTCTTGCTCTTGCTATTTATTTATTTTTTTTATCTGGCATTGATTTTTATGAATTAAGGTTAAGCACACAAGTTTTTGTGGTTTAGGGTATTGAAAGGTTTGAGGGCTATTTTGTGGAATTTTGATTTGAAAGGTTGTTTGGTATGAGGATCATGGAGGCGATGTGTTTGAGGAATTTGGTTGCTTGATGATGGCTAAAGGGTTTTTTTTTTCATGAGGGTTGCTTAGGGGGTTTTGCATGAAGATGACTTATAAAGGTGATGACTCTTTGAAATGATGGAGTGAAGAGGAAAAACTCATAATCGAAAGCATGTCTATTTTTTCATTTATTTGATTTTTTTTTCATTTTTTTATTTTTTATTTAATCAAAGTTCGATTAATTATCAGATAGATTAGAGTTTCATCATCAAATTCCAAGCATAAATAACGGAAGGTGGCCAATGAAAATAAAACGAAAAGGCAATTACTGTATTGATGAGATTATTAGAAGCGTAATAAATATAGAGTCCTAAATGACATAGACTCGACTGGGAAGGAAAATAAAGAGATAGGGGAGGGACTGTCCGACTCAACCTAGAAAAGTAGAAACAAATGACTAAGACCCTTCCATTGTTGACACAATGCCCAATAAGTTGTGGTTGTTGCTGACTTTTGTTGTGAGCAGAACTGTACTGCAAGTCTACTATCTTCAACCATATCCTGTAGAGAGTGGTTTAAGGTCCAACACTCCAATATCAGATGTCCATTTCCTTGGTGGTACTTGCAGTAGGAGTAAGGATTCCATGTATTATATCTCTTTTCAAGAGTAGGGTATGGAGTAGGGCCAAGAGGAAGGAGTGCTCCTCTTGCATTAAGCCTATTAGAAGCTTCTTCTAGAGATATGCCTAGGGAGTGAAGGTCTTATAGACCTTTGATAACCCTTCTTTTAAGTGTTCAAGGCATTATTGCTCTTGGATCAAGAAGGGTTGTTGTATTCTTCTTGGGAAGTTATTGTTGTTTTAACCCTTATTTTTCGAGGCTTGAACCTCTACCTTGATCAGTATACCAACCTTGTAGAGCTTCAGGAGAGATTTTATAGGCTTGAATTTGATGCGACCCACTTGGAGTACAAGTTACAAATGTACAGTAGGACTTAATCCTCTTCATATGGCCTATTAGTCACATGTACGACCTTTTCCCTCCATTGACTTAGGAAGGTGACAAAGTCTTCATTGTGATTTTGCTTAGTCAACTCCAATTCACGAAGGCCAATTAGAAGATGAGCATTGTAGCGATACTGCTTATGAAACTCTTCTTTGATGTAGTCCTTGTGACTTTGCCTTGTCTTATTCAGTGATCTGACCACTTGGATGGATGTGCATCTAAAGTCAATGGAAAAACATAAGCAAATAGATCCTTTCACATGCCTTTGAGAGCCATAGAGATAGAGAAGCTCTCAGAAGATTATCTGGGTCTTTGACCCCCTTCAATTTTAGGAGGTCACTAAATGCTACCTTTTTAGGAAGCTTCCCTTTTAGTTCATGATCAATTATGTCATGGCCATGAGCCTGACTCTCAAGCGCGGGAATTGACTGGATCAATTGCTCGAGTTTTTCAAACCTCCGATCGGTTTTAGACTTCATAGGTGTTGGTGGTGGTGGAGTCTTATCTCATACTTCTCCATGAGGTATCAGTCGTTCCCTCAGTGTTTTGAGCTCCTTGTCTTGTTCCTCAAGACGAGAGTTCATCAATTGAATCTGAGCCATGATGGCATTGAGCTGTTCAGTAGCATCTCTCGTTTAGATGATTATTCATAGGTTTTAGATGATTCCACTGAAAAGGTCACAATCGATTTAATGAGTATAGGAGTGAGTTGGCCCTTTTTCCTTTCTTCTAGACTTTCCCAAGTTGTAATATCACAACCTATCTTGAACAGAAATCGAATTTACATCACTTGTAAATTTTTAGAAATGATTTTGGAAATGAGAAATGGTTTTGGAAATGAGAAATGATTTGAGATGAATTATTTGAAAAGGATATGGGTTTTGGAATAGGACGGGCACGACCGTGATGGAGACATGCGCCTAACTATATGAATATGCAGACGTGGACTGAACTATACAAGTATACTAGACTCAATGATTTGGCCTTTATAGCCATAGGGAATAGTAGCTTTTCTAGACTTTAGAGGAGTAGCTTCGCTAGACTCGATGATTATGCCTTTATGGACTAAGGGAAGACTAGAATTTGAACTTATATGGAGAGTAAGCATGCTAGACTCAAATATTGTGCTTTTATGTACTTGGAAAAGAGTAGACTTTGAACTTATATGGGGAGTAAGTAGGCTAGACTTAAAGATTATGCCTTTATGTACTTAAAGAGGAGTAGCTTCACTAGACTCCAAGATTGTACCTTTATGGACTTAACTTTGGAATTGACTGGAATTAGCACATGGGCTTTACATTGGAACTACTGGGATTAACACATGCACTTGACTTTGGAATTGACTACAATTAGCATATGGGATTGACTTTGTAATTGACTAGGATTAGCACATGAGCTTGACTTTGGGAGGAGTATCTTCGCTAGACTCCAAGATTGTGCATTTATAGACTTAACTTTGGAGTTGACTGGAATTAGCACATAGGTTTTACATTGGAATTGAGTGGGGATTAACACATTCACTTAACTTTGGAATTGACTGGAATTAGCATATGGGCTTGACTTTGACTAGGATTAGCACATGGGCTTGACTAGGGGTGATAATGAGCCTGACCTGTTCTCAAACATTTCGGGCTCCGCTTGGTCAATGTTCGATCAAAGCTCGGCTCGTTGTGACTCGGCTCGAGTTCGGGCTCGGCTCGAGACTTAAACGAGCAGAGCCGAGCTAGGCAAAGCTCGGCTCAAAAAGCCCGTGAATAGCTCGATTATTATTTTATACTAACAAATTATTTTATATAAAAAAATTATTTTTTATATATTTAAAATTATATTAATTATTTCTTTTAAAGTATTACCTAAGGTATACATTGAAAGAAAGAGAAAAAGAAAGGTAAAAGCAATTAAAAAGAAAAAAAACAAAAAAAAAATAGAGAAGAGAAAAAAGAACGTGTAAAAGAAAACCTCAAAACTCAAAACCCTCGTCCCACATTTCCCACTTCCTTCTCTGTGGTTTCTTGCGGCGCCGTCGTCAAACCCTCGAAACACCACAACCTGCTGCAGCAACCACGGCTACGACGACCGACAATTGGCGACCACTAGTCCACCACTACGATGAGCGGCGGAGCAAGTAAGTACTAATGTTTTTTTTCTTTTTCGAAATTTAAGTTTGGAAATTGTTATATGTTAGGGTTTTCTTTAGACAATCTGATTAATTTTAAGTTCTTTTTTTACCCCTTTCTTGATAAATTTGCTATTGTTAGTTTGATAGCGATTTTAATTATCATTTTCTACTGATTTCATTTTTTTTTAATTCTGTCGTTCTAATCTGACCATGGCTTCTTAAAGATGTTACTGTAAATTTCAAGTAATTATGTCGTTCGAATTGATTTTTTGGACTTTTTGATATTTTCACTTTCTTTAATTCAATCGCCTGATGTAAATTTCAAGTACTGAGCCTGATAAGTTCTAATGTAAATTTTTTAGCCTGATGTAAACTTCTAGCAACCATAATGTGAAGTATACATATTGGTTTATGGATGTTGGTTGAAATTCCAATACTGCGAATGTTGCTAAACCAAAGAAGCTCACGCGTCGAGCCGAGCCCACGAGTAATTAAACGAGCTCGAGCCGAGCCCACGAGTAATTAAACGAGCTCGAGCCGAGCCCATTGCTATTAGGGCTCGGCTCGTGCGATAAGCCCCCCCAGGCTTGACTTTGGAATTGACTAGTGTAGACGCATAATCGTGTCTCCCCATTTTAGGGCTCGATGATGAAACATATCGCGGTCTTAATTGGTCCGATCAAAGGGGAAAGCAGCCCGAAGAGCCAAAACTATTTTAAAATTGTTAAAGCGTATATTAATGATCCAAAATCGTATTTTACAGCCAAAATAATTATTTATGATAATTAATTGTATTTTGAGCCCAACTCTTTGAAAAAGCCCAATTAATTATTTATTAATAATTAATTATTTCATTTAAATAAAATAATTTTCTTTTTCAAAGATATTTTTATAATTAAAATCGGATTTTATCCCGTCAAATCAGATTTCCGGACATAAAAGAAAATATAAAATCGTTTAAACGTGTTTTATAAAAAAGTTGTCAAAGCGTGTCAAAAAGCAAGGTTGTGCGCCTAGCGCACCGCAGTACGCCTGGCGCACCATCGGGCGTGAGACGCACCATTGTCCAACTGTGTCTGGCACACTAATTTGTGCTTGACTCGTGGCATTATCTGTCACACAGAGTCGTGCGCTTGGCGCACTCCTCTGTGTGACGCGCAGTGTCCTTTTCTATCTTTTTTTAAAGCGTATGCTACGTGTACGCAGCTAATTGGGAGTGTCGCGTCAGGCACTGTGTGATTGTGCGTCACACAGAATGATGTGACTGGCGCACCCAACACGTCATATGCAGTTTCGGTTTTCCTATAAATAGGCGTCGATTTTCCGAATTTAAATACGGTTTTTTCCATACCCTTAATACTTCGACTTTTGTACACTTTACGAATACACCTACGAAACCTCTCTACAAAACTCATACTTTTCAAATCTACAAAAACATACAAACACATTCAAATCTACATACACATTCAGATTTTCAGGCTTCTCGATTGCTCGTCCCGAAGGTTGTCAATCTCTCAGACCCAAGGCACGGTATAATTCTGAGGGTCTTGAATAAATTTATTATTTTTGTATTGAAGTTACTAACTATTTCTTTTATGATGTTGATCTTTAATATAAAAATTGTTCATTCTTTTATGAAGTTACTACCAATTTCTTGTACTCTTTTTTATTTATTATTTTATTATATGCTTGCCAGATTGTCCTGTTAATGCTTTCATCACCATATATATTATTATTGCTAATTAAGACCTAAAGAATTGTTCTAATATTAATCTGATAATTTGGACAACTTGCTAGGTTCCCTGTAATTTGATTGCATAATAACATATCACTAAAAAGTAGTCTTTTATGTGTTTCCTGAACCAACCTGAACTAAATTATTTTCAGGGTGCATGAAAATATTATTTGGTTATTCTATTGCATAAAACTTGACATGAATCGATATTTAGTAGAGGCCCGCAATGGGCGAACGTGGTTCATTATGACCATATTCGTACCCTCACCCCCGAACTCAATCTATGGTTCATTGACCATCTATGGAGTCAGGACGGATAAATATACATTGGATAAGTCCCTAATTTGTCCCTACGGTTTCCCAATATCCAATCAGGTTTATAAGTCTTCCTATAAAGACTTGTTAGCGACTTCGAAAACGTATTTTAATAAAACCATACCAATGGGGTAGTCAAATACGTGCTCACACCGCGTAGGCGAAATAAAATCACGCCTACAATTTGGTGACTCCACTGGGGAGGAATTTAAAAAATTAATTTTTTAAATGAGTGGGTGAAACTCGAAAAATACGATTCATACTCTTTGTATGCTTTAGAATGACATTACATTTTGCATATGCATGGCTATTATTTTAGCCACCATAAGGACAATCTACCTTGCCTCATTAGCGCATGTTATATGCGTGAGGCCACCCGCGGGGGGTTTGCGCTTTGTCCTTCCAAAAAGCTTCCTGAGCGACAGTGTTGGATCTTAATCATAAGCAAACCTACCCAACTATGGCATTGTTCTGTTGTTCCTGACTTGAGAACTGGAGTGCGTCTTACACGTGGCCACCTCTTTAAGCAGGGGTACGAAGCGTGGGATCAATCTCTTAGTCATGGACCCTTTTCAGACTTAACTTAAACCTGACCATAGTTTCAAACATAGAACTGGACTTTAGGTTGGAACTTTTGCATTCATGTTACATGACATTTGCTTGTGATTGCAATTTTTGCCTGCTATTATCTTGTCAAATTGTCATTGTTATGCGTCGTACCTACAATTGCGTCTAAAAAAAATAAAACGATTGTCAATTGCCAAAACCTCTCATAAATCCCCGAAAAACATGTCGGGGGAGCAGTGTGCCAAGCGCATTAAGTTGCGCCTGGTGCACCGCTCCCGCGCCAGACGCACGACTGTGTGCCGCGCGCAGCAATGCTGCGTGGCACGCAGTTTGTGCATCGCATGGTTTTCGTCGAATTAGTCGTCGTGGTGGTCGATCCTATGTTCGGTCCGTGTGCATTCGCGTAAAAGCATGGTCTTTCTAGGGGTCGCACCTAATTAAAAAAAATTAGTCTTTTCATGCAACGTCGAGTCTTTCCTAAAAAAATGTGCATCTAGAAATGTGGCCATGGTGTCTTTTCATGCAACCCCTTTTGTGTGTAAAATTTTAAAATAAAGATTTTGAAAAGAAATAAAAATAACGAAAATCGTCAAGTATTGTGGAGCACGCGCCCTGTCAAAAGCATGTTCATCCCGGAGCGCGAGTTTCATTCCGTCGTATGGTTTTCCTTTTTTGGCGTGTTAGTCATACAATTCCGGCTTAGAAATATAATTTTCCGTAAGTCGTAGTCAATAACTACAACCACCGGTTTAATAAAATAATTTGTAGTATAATTATGCTCGTCTTTACTAATTTGACGAGTTTTCGTTAATTGTTTTAAGTTAGTTTTTTGAAAACAGAAAAAACGAGTCGCAATTAGGCGCCGAAATTTTAATCGTCTCCCAAAACCAGTAGTAATTAGTTTTCTTAATGGTCAAGTCATTGTTCATTGGATAAAGAATAAGAATATATTCATTAACCACCAATCACGTCCTTTTATCCATTAGTTAAGGAATAAGAATCATGAAAAAGAAAAAGAATAAGAATCAAAGTGTAAGAGCCAAGAATCCGATTTTTTTTGGAAGATTTGAGCTGTGCGCCAGGCACATGATCATGCGCCCAGCGCACAACAGCTTTGTGCGCTAGACGCATGCATGTGCGCCAAGCGCACAAGGCTGTGTCTAGCGTAGGGCTTTGCGCTGAGCGCAAGTACCCAGTTAGTTTTTCCTTCACGTTTTTCGATGCATTTCTACGTATTAGGATGTGTTTAGAACAAGCTGAAATTTGGATTTTGCCTCATTAGTATAAAGATCAAAATCAAATCTAAAGAGAATAAGAATATTGGTATTTCCAATGAATTTGATGATGTAGGAAGATTTCAGAGTATTTAGTGATGTCATTAAGGTGATGTCATTTGTATGATGTCATTAAGATAATTTGGGATGTTAAAAATCAGATTTTTGGCTGAAAAATCAGATTTTCTGCCTTCTTCAAACCCTAATTCATCACCTTATTTCCCAATAAATACCCCCCTTTTTTTACTTCAAAGACAACAGCTTAACTTCACAACTTCTCACAACTAAGAAATCTCGATACTACTCTCCATCTCCCTAATTCCTCCCTCTAAGAAAAATATCATTCAAAAAAGAAAGCAAAAGTTATAATTAGTAAGTAAAGAAGTTCATCAAAAGAAAAACACAAAAAAGGGATTTAAGCTAGTAATTAAGTGGATTTAGAAACTCACTTAGAAATTAAGAAAATCACAAAAAAAAGTAGAAAACTTTGCAAAAAGGAAGTGCATCATTGAGTTAGCAAGGTAAAGTTAAAGTTCTTGTTATCTTTCGTAATTATCTTCTTAATCACATACTAACTTTCTCTTTGTTTTCTCTTATCATTTTTTTATTTTTGGAGTGATTTGGGTATGTGGAAGTCCTAATAGGTTCCCAACCTTAAATCACCCCACCTAGAATAGTCAACTCTAATGAAGAGACTCTTAGAAAATATGTGCTTATGTAATTTTTGTTAATCAAGTTGTTATTCATAACCAAAAACATGTTTTCATAAAAAAATTCAAGTCGAGTTGTGCATAAACATCTCCATAAAATGAAAATGTGATGCTGTAATTATGGTCCGTTTTAATTTCGTATTTAATTTCATTTTTCATCTATATTATGTAAATATTTTATAGGATGTAATATTTTTCCAATGAAGTTCAAGATGTTTTCAGCAACTGGGCGTTGGAATTTCTAAAAAATGAATTTTGTACAGTTAATGAAAAATCATACAATATTGTTGTGCAAAACTGATTTTGTCTTGTACCACATAAGCTTGTTCTGTCAATAAAGTTTAAAATAAACTCATGTAGACAAAACTAAAAACATCAACTTTAAAGTAGACATCAGAGCTTTCCAAAAACATAAAAATGATGTTCATATGAAATTTATACAATTGTATCTCATTTTTACAAAAACGTGCATGCAAATCACTAAATTCCAGAACACTGATTTTCTCTTCAGTCAAGAAAATAAATAAAAAAGGGTCTAGTCCTTCAAAGTGTCTAGAATGTTCATACCAAAATTCACCTCAAACTAAGTTCAGTAAGTTGGACTTCAAAGAACACATTGGACAAAGATCCTGTTTTGACCAGTTTTAGCATAAAATTCACCATAATTCGAGTTTTAGCATAAGATCCTGTTTTGACACAACATAAAGAACTCACTGACCTATCCATAGGTTTATTACAAGCTTAATTGAACGCTTTGTATAGAAAGTTATGAATTTTATAAGTCAATACAAGAACAAAAGTGCAATCTGGAAAATGAAATAAAGTTATTAACTCAAGTTTCATAAAAAATGTTTTCTTTTCATACGAAAATGTTAATTAAAAGTCATAAAATTTTAAGTTTATCTTAAAATTATTCATGTAAATAAAAATCAATAAAAATTATCATAAAAAATCAAAATCAAAGAGGTTAATTAATCTCTAATTTTCACAAGTTTACAAATAAACATGAATTCCAAAGCCCATTCAAGAGGATGAAGATCAAGGAGCATCATGGTGAAGATCAAGATTGGAGACTTGTATAGATCATAGAATTTATACATATTGTTGTAATAATAGTTTTTTTGTAAATAGTTATTACATCACTCATGAAAGAAAAAATATGGAGATGTTTATGCATAATTTTCATAAATAATTCCACAATTCTTTTTGATAAAATGAGCAACCAATGTTATAAACACTAGTAGAATAATTGCTTATTGATGCGGTCATTAAGTGGCCTATTGCGGCGGTTTTGGCAAAAACCGCAGCAATATATATAACCTATTGCTGCGGTTCCTACCCAAAACCGCAGCAACAGGTTTTTTTCTAATAAAAAAATAAAGTCTATTACTGCGGTTTTGGGCCAAAACCGCAACAATAGGTATACGTAAAAATTAATTTTTTTTTTTTAGTTTTCTGGTGAATTTAAGTGATCTGAAATCAATAAAAAGAATGAAAAGAAGGATCAATCTAAGACTACGGAAGTAATCAAACAATATAAAATCAACTTTATTTATTCACTAATAATGACATTTTACAAGAGCCAAATTACAAAAAATATATATAAAAAACAGAACTAATAATGAATAATGAAAAAGAAACGAAAAAAACAAATCAACGCAATAGATCAGCCAAAGCCCAAAGGAAAAGAAAAGAAGAAAAAGCAAAAGAAAAGGAAAATGAAAAGAAGGAAAAAAACGTGAAAAAAAAATGAAGAAAAGAAGAAATGAAAAAGAACAGAACAAAGGACGGCGAAGAACGCGACTGCCTTCCTCCGCCTTCCCCTTCGATTCTCCTTCATCAACTCAAACCGTCGAATCTGCGTTTCCTCTCATCAACACCGCCGACTGTAGCGGTTCATCGACATCCGTGTGGCGGTTCGTCGCTGACTCCGTCGACACCGCTGATTTGAAGACGACGGACCATAAAAATAAAAATCTAACCACAGCAAAAAATTAAAACTTATCAAAAACAACAGCAAAATACATAACAAATCTAAAATATAAACTAAGAATAAAAATCAAACATTAAAAACCAAACAAATGAACAAAATCTCACCACCACGGATTCACGAGCAACGGAGGAAGATTAATGGCGGAGAAAGCTTGTGCGAAGGACGAGATGCAGCGACGACGAAGATTAATGGCGGCGAAATCTCGGCGACGGCGAAGGCAAGCTCGGCGATGAAAGATCGGCGACGACGACGAAGGCAAGCTCGGTGAAATGAAACAGGAGGAAGACTTCGTTCATTGACGTGAGAGAGGAAGAGTGAAGTGAGAGAGGAGCAGAACTGAAGATGAAGGAGGAGAGAGAAAGGAGTGAAATGAGGGAAGGAGTGAAAACGCGGCTGGTGAAATGAGGAAGGAGGAATAGTGTGTGCCAACCCTAGCTACTTTTATGAAATCAAATGACATATTGTTGCGGTTCCCCACAAAACCGCAGCAATAGATTAAAACTTGGAAAAAAAATATTTTAATCTATTGTTGCGGTTCTGGTTGGGAACCGTAGCAATAGATCTGGTCAAACCAGTCAACGAATTTTTAAAAAATTCCCGTTGACATCTATTGCTGCGGTTTCGACCCAGAACCGCAGCAATAGGTTGATTTTCGATTTTTCCTTTTTTTTTGACACATTTTATTGCTGAGTATGGGTAAAACCGCAGCAATACCACCGCAGCAATAAGCAATTATTCTACTAGTGAAATATTGCATGTTGGGCCCAATATATCATAGTATATGAATTAAATGACCCAATCTCAACTAAGAGGAAAAATCGCAAATCTGACTAAGTTAAATTGTATGATGATCCATCTTACATTTTAAATTTGTTCTTCATCTTCAAATGGATCAATCATGTAATTTGAAATAATTAGATTGGTAATTATGATCTCCGAATTGATTTTAGGCCGTTTGACGTGTCTCACTTTAAATGGCCAAATTCCAATTAGCCAAACACAATCTCCAAATTTGATCTCTAATTGATCATTTTTCTCAAAATGACTTAATAATCTTCAATTAAGATTATTTCTCAAAAGCCATCAATTAGGAAGCAAACTTCCAAGACCTCTTGAAAATTATAAATGTGATCACTAATTAAGGTGGTTATTTTAATCATTGATTAATTGCTCATTAGGACGATTAGCTCAAACTCTTCATTTAATCACTAATTAGAGTGATTATCATAAACCTTAATAATCGTTAATTAGGGCGATTATTTTTCTCATTTAATCACTAATTAGAGTGATTACCTTAAACCTTAATAATCGTTAATTAGGGCAATTATTTTTCTCATTTAATCACTAATTAGAGTGATTACCTTAAACCTTAATAATCGCTAATTAGGGCAATTATTTTTCTTATTTAATCACTAATTAGTGCGGTTATCTTAAACCTTGGTTAATTAATTAGGGTGATTACTTTAACCTTTCCTATTTAATCACTAATTAGGGTGATTATCTTAAAATTATTTTTAATCACTAATCAAGGTGATTATCTTTCCTTTTAAGTTTAATCACTAATTGAGGTGGTTATCCTAACCTTCATTTTAATCACTAATTAAAGTGATTAATTTAACCTTTTATATTTAATCACTAATTAGGGTGATTATTTTAAACCTTGGTTAACCACTAACTAAGGTGATTAATTTAACCCTTCTTATTTAATCACTAATTAGGGTGACTACTTTCTTCCTTGATATTTAAATCACTAATCAAGGTGATTATATTTCCTATTAAGTTTAGTCGCTAATTAGGGTGATTATCTTAACCTCCATTTCTAATCACTAATTAAGGTGATTATCTTGATCTTCCTTCATATTTAATTACTAATTAAGGTGATTATCTTAACCCCATTTCAATCACTAATTGGAGTGATTATCTTATGCCTAATTGATTTGTCTAATTCTAAAAAGTGAGTTATTCATAATCTATTTGTCTTTCTTTTCTTCCCCCAATAGAATTGGCCATTTAGGGTGAGACATAAGATCGAACTACGATCGTTTTGATCCATGAGTGGATTCCAATCCCGCAATGATTGGTACGTAGTGCAACTTCGGAGCTCAAACCTACCATGTACAAATGACATATTGGCCCTCTTAAAAATGATTGATGTGTATATGTGCAAATTATGTGATTTTTCTTTCTTTTGAATAGCCATGATTACTTTTAAATGGAAAATAATGCATTTAGTAAGAGCCCGTTCTGTAGAACGGAAGAGGCGACGAGTTCTAAATGTTCGCACCTCTTAACCTAAACCCCGAACACTATCTCATGGTATGAAAGACCAATTTACAAAAAAGCCTATCCATATGAAGTCATCATCGTTTTAAATTATATTTCTTGAAATTGATTTTAAAATGATTGATTAAATAAATTTGTCCCTATTCGGATATTAATAGGGTGGTGACTTCAAAGTTTTCTAAAACTCATAGTCCAATGAGAGACTTTTGTGGGATTCAGACCGTTAATTAAGACAGTTAAAAATCAGGTACCACACAGAGTAGAGTTAGAATTGTCATGCATGTCTACCTTCTCCCTACTACACAACTAATCTTCCTTATCAATCCTACCCTATAATATTCAATCAATTTCAAAAAAACTTATATCTTTCAAAATCAATCCTACAACCTTTTATATTGAATATCTTTTTCGAAATCATTTACTAATTATCATTACACCACAAATTCAAACAAAAAAACTTTTCAAAATGAATCCATCATCTTTTCCAATAAAAGATACAAAAATAAGGGGTCTCTTTAAAAGATACAAAAATAAGGGGTCTCTTTCAAAAAACGAATTTCGAAAATTCTAAGCCAATCCAAACACCTATAATCTAATCCAATCAGCCCAATTCTAATTCATTTGCATTCATCCTAGACTCATCTAAGTTTGAGTCTTTGCATTCATTTTAGGCCCATTTGCATTAGAGTCCATTATGCATTTATCCTAGGCCCATTTAAATTTGAGTCCATACATTCACTAGCATTAGAGTCCATCTTGGGCCCATATAAGTCTAGTTCATGTCAAAATCTAGGCCCATTTGCATCTTCATGTGAACCCTACTCTATATCAAGCTCAGTCCAAGTCTAATCCCAATCCATTTCAATTTAAGTCCAAACCTAGTCCATTTTTAATGTCAAGCCCATGTGCATCTCTAAGTCTAACTTCAAACCAATATAGGACTAAGTCCAAAATCAGATCCATATAAGGCCCAATTCATACCCTAAGTCTAATCAAATCCAATTCCAAACCATATAGGACGAATTCCAAATTCTAAAACTCAAAACCTCTAAGCCTAGCGAAGCTAGCACTTCTTAAAGTTCATAAAGGCAAATCCTGAGTTTAGCGAAGCTACTCACTCTTTAAGACCATAATGACACCCTTTAGACTTAGAGAAGCTAGTCATCCCCAATACTATAAAGGCACCCCTTGAGTTTAGCGAGGCTACTCACCCTTTAAGACCATAATGACACCCTTTAGCCTTAGCGAAGCTAGTCATCCCCAAGACCATAAAGGCACCCCTTGAGTTTAGCGAGGCTACTCACCCTTTAAGACCATAATAGCACCCTTTAGACTTAGCGAAGCTAGTCATCCCCAAGACCATAAAGTCATCCATTGAGTTTAGCGAGGCTACTCACCCTTTAAGACCATAATGGCACCTTTTAGACTTAGCGAAGCTAGTCATCCCTATGACCATAAAGGCACCCATTGAGTTTAGTGTGGCTACCCACCTTTTAAGACCATAATGATATCCTTTAGACCTAGCGAAGCTAGTCAACCCTAAGACCATAAAGGCATCCTCCGAGTTTAGCGAATCCCACCATACATCTATAGCATCCCAATTAAGTCTTTAATGGCCCAAAACCTTTGAGTCTAGCGAAGCTAGTCCATCTTAGATCCATAACAACCCAAAATCATCAAGTCTGGCGAAGCCAATCACACCTAAGTCTAGCGAAACTAGCCTTCCCCAGGTCCACATAGGCAATCCTTTTGAGTCTAGTCTGCTTGCAAGTTCAAAATACTCCATACTTCTCTCATTCTTTGTCTCTAACTCAAGCAATTCCTATACAAATACTCGTAAGAAAAACAACTTAATATAATTAGGAGTTGAAAATAAAAGTTTGGGATAACTTTGCAAAGGAGCTTCAACCATTGATCCTAATACTATAAGGTAACCTCTTTTTCCTTATTTATCTACTTACTTATCTTTCTTAAACAATTACTAACTTTCTTCTTCTTCTTTTTTTATCCATTGATAAAGTTTGTGTATGAGGAAATCCAATGGGTTCCCAACATAGAATCCTCACCACCTGGATAGCCTACTCTATTGGGGGAGATTCTTAGGAAAATTGTGCCTTAGTAAGTAGGAAAATGCTTAATTTTAGTTTATGTCTTTAAATTGTTAATAATCATAATAAAAACCATTTTCCAAGAATTCAATAAAAAAATTGTGCATAAATATTTCCAAAAAGTGAGAAATTGTGTTGTAATCATCGAAAAAGTTTTTCATTTCTACTTTATTCAAGCTACTAATTACCTTAAGGGTGTAGTTTATGGAAAATATTTTTTTTTAATATATTTTAAGATGTCAACGAAATATTTGCTTTAAATTAGAAATTATACAAGATCATTGGTCATATATTGTTTTTGTGAAGACTAATCAAGTGTTTTTACTTCACATAGCTCAAGCCCAAGTGATTGTCATAAAACCTAAAGAAAATGATAAAAATTAAACATGATTTGGTTTCTAGAAACACATGAATTTAAACAATGTTATTTTCAAGCTATGAACTATAAATTTCAAGAAACAATAATGAAAAACTGCATTTTTCATAAATTGACATATCCTAGTTTTGGATAATTACTTGAATAAAGGGGTTCAGTTTTTAGTTTATTTTCTTTTTTTGTTGAATAAATTAGACTCTCTATATGAGAGTTTAACGAGCCCTACTCTGGGGATTTTTGTCTCTGTTGTGGAGGTCTCCTTCTCACCTACGGAGTTGTGAGTCTTGTTAGTATGTAGGCATGAAAAATTATTCACATTGGTTGAAGTTCAAGACTATCAACATGAAGGTATTAGAAGCTTGCATGCGGTGAACATTGTTAGATCAAGAGTGTTCTTCTCCAAACTATGTCAAAATTATAAAAGATTCCATTAATAGCTTCAAGATTCAGCAAATACAAGGGGCCTGTGCTACTTTGGTCGATCTGGTTCATTAAAGTTTCATTGAGGACGAGTTTGATTTAACCTTGTTTGATTGTATTTTGTTTTTCATTAATACCTATTGTAGATGCCGTTTGACCTTTAATTAATAAAATTTCTCTTTTTTATAAAAAAAGACTAACTTCATAAAAATAGTTCGAGTCAAGCTCGTAATCATCATCGCTCCACCTTAAATCTACAATTTTTGCCTACAAACGAAAGGTTGTATAATTGATATCAATGATAAGAACAAGACAACATACAACAAGTATGAGAAGAACTAGACGAAGCTAACGTTTACCTTTCATACTAACACATTCCTAATTCTAAGCATTAATAAGTTCATTCTTTCACTCCATAAATGCCCCATTTTGATAATGTACATAGGGGGGATTTTTCACACAAAAATCCTCCATACTTCTCTCATTCTTTGTCTCTAACTCAAGCAATTCCTATACAAATACTCGTAAGAAAAACAACTTAATCTAATTAGGCGTTAAAAATAAAAGTTTGGGAGAACATTGCAAAGGAGTTTCAACCATTGATCCTAATACTATAAGGTAACCCCTTTTTCCTTATTTATCTACTTACTTATCTTTCTTAAACAATTACTAACTTTCTTCTTCTTCTTTTTTAATCCTTTGATAAAGTTTGTGTATGAGGCAATCCAATGGGTTCCCAATATAGAATTATCACCACCTGGATAGCCTACTCTATTGGGGGAGATTCTTAGGAAAATTGTGCCTTAGTAAGTAGGAAAATACGTAATTTTAGTTTATTTGTTTATATTGTTAATAATCATAATATAAACCATTTTCTAAGAATTCAATAAACAATTGTGCATAAATATCTCCAAAAAGTGAGAAATTATGTTGTAATCATCTAAAAAGTTTTATTCAAGCTACTAGTTACCTTAAGGGTGTAATTTATGGAAAATAATATTTTTTTATATATTTTAAGATGTCAACGAAATATTTGCTTTAAATTAAAAATTATACAAAATCATTGGTCAGATATTGTTTTTGTGAAGACGTTTTTACTTCACATACCTCAAGCCCAAGTGATTGTCATAAAACCTAAAGAAGATGATAAAAATAAAACATGATTAGGATTCCAGAAACACGTGAATCAAATCAATGTTTTTTTCAAACTATGAGTTATGAGTTTCAAGAAACAATTATGAAAAACTGTGTTTCTCATAAATTGACATATCCTAGTTTTGGATAATTACTTGAATAAAGTGGTTCCGTTTTTAGTTTATTTTCTTATTTTGTTGAATAAATTAGACTCTCTTTATGAGAATTTCTCGATCCCTACTCTGGGGATTTTTGTCTCTGTTGTGGAGGTCTCGTTCTCCTTACGGAGTTGTGAGTCTTGTTAGTATGTTTGTAGGTATGAGAAATTGTTCTCATTGGTTGAAGTTCAAGACTATCAACATGAAGGCATTAGAAGCTCGCATGCGGTGAACATTGCTAGATCAACAGTGTTCTTCTCCAAACTATGTCAAAATGATAAACGATTCTATTGATAGCTTCAAGATTCAGCAATTACAAGGGGACTGCGCTACTTTGGTCGATCTGGTTCATTGAAGTTTTATTGAAGACGAGTTTGATTTAACCTTGTTTGATTGTACTTTGTTTTTCTTTAATACCTATTGTTGATGTCGTTTGACCTTTAATTAATAAAAATTCTCTTTTTTATAAAAAAAAGACTAACTTCATAAAAATCGTTCGAGTCAAGCTCGTAATCATCATTTCGCTCCACCTTTAATCTACAATTTTTGCCTACAAACGAAAGGTTGTATAATATCAATGATAAGAAAAAGAATTTATACAACAATTATGAAATGAAGTAGACGAACCTAACATTTATCTTTCATACTAACACATTAATCCTAATTCTAAGCATTAATAAGTTTCTTCTTTCACTCTATAAATACCCCCTTTTGATAATGTACATAGGGGGGATTTTTCACACAAAAATCCTCCATACTTCTCTCATTCTTTGTCTCTAACTCAAGCAATTCCAATACAAATACTCGTAAGAAAAACAACTTAATCTAATTAGGAGTTGAAAATAAAAGTTTAGGAGAACTTTGCAAAGGAGCTTCAACCATTGATCCTAATATTATAAGGTAACCTATTTTTCCTTATTTATCTAATTACTTATCTTTCTTAAAAGATTACTAATTTTCTTCTTCTCGTTCTTTTTTATTATTTGATAAAGTTTGTGTATGAGGAAATCCAATGGATTCCCAACATAGAATTATCACCACCTGAATAGCCTACTCTATTGGGGGAGATTCTTAGGAAAATTGTGCCTTTGTAATTAGGCAAATGCGTAATTTTAGTTTATTTGTTTAAATTGTTAATAATCATAATCAAACCCATTTTTTAAGAATTCAATAAAAAAATTGTGTATTAATATCTCCAAAAAGTGAGAAATTGTGTTGTAATCATCGAAAAAGTTTTCCATTTCTACTTTATTCAAGCTACGAATTACTTTAAGGTTGTAGTTTATGGAAAATAATATTTTTTTTTATATATTTTAAGATGTCAACGAAATATTTGCTTTAAATTTAAAATCATACAAAATCATTGGTCAGATATTATTTTTGTGAAGACTAATTAAGTGTTTTTACTTCACATAGCTCAAGCCCAAGTGATTGTCATAAAACCTAAAAGATGATAAATATTAAACATGATTAGGTTTCCAGAAACTCATGAATCAAATCAATGTTATTTTCAAACTATGAGGTATGAATTTCTAGAAAGAATAATGAAAAACTAAGTTTCTCGATCATAAATTGACATATCCTAGTTTTGGATAATTACTTAAATAAAGGGGTTCAGTTTTTAGTTTATCTTCTTATTTTGTTGAATAAATTAGACTCTCTCTATGAGAGTTTCTCGAGCCCTACGATGGGGATTTTTGTCTATGTTGTGGAGGTCTCCTTCTCCCCCTATAGGAGTTGCGAGTCTTGTTAGTTTGTTTATAAACATGAGAAATTGGTTGAAGTTCAAGACTATCAACATGAAGGTATTAGAAGCTCGCATACGGTGAACATTGTTAGATCAAGAGTGTTCTTCTCCAATCTATGTCAAAATGATAAACGACACCATTAATAGCTTCAAGGTTCAGCAAATACAAGGGGCCTGCGCTACTTTGCTCGATCTGGTTCATTGAAGTTTTATTGAAGACGAGTTTGATTTAACCTTGTCTGATTGTACTTTGTTTTTCTTTAATACCTTTTGTAGACGCCGTTTGACCTTTAATTAATGAAATTTCACTTTTTTTTAAAAAAGACTAACTTAAGAAAAATAGTTCGGGTCAAGCTTGTAATCATCATTTCGCTCCAAACAAAAGGTTGTACAATTGATATCAATGATAAGAACAAGACTACAAACAATAATTATGAGCTGAAGTAGACGAAGCTAACGTTTATCTTTCATACTAACACATTCCTAATTCTAAGAATTAAGTAAATTTCCTCTTTCACTATATAAATACCCCTTTTTGATATTGTACAAAGGGGAAAATTTTCACACAAAAATCCTCCATACTTCTCTCATTCTTTTTCTCTAACTCAAGTAATTCCTATATAAGTATTCGTATGGAAAAAACCATAGTCTAATTAGGAGTCGAAAATAAAAGTTTTGGAGAACTTTGTAAAGGCGCTTCAACCATTGATCTTAATACTACAAGGTAACCTCTTTTTCCTTGTTTATCTACTTACTTATCTTTCTTAAAAGTTTGCTAATTTTCTTCTTTATTTTATTTTATCTTTTGGTAAGGTTTGGGTATGAGAAAATCCAATGGGTTCCGAACATAGATTTCTCACCACCTAGATAGCCTACTCTATTAGGGGAGACTCTTAGGAAAATTGTGCCTTAGTAAGTAGGAAAATGTATAATTTTAGTTTAGGTGTTTAAATTGTTAATAATGATAAAAAAAACCATTTTCTAAGAATCCAATGAATCAATTGTGCATAATTATCTCCAAAACATGAGAAATTGTGTTGTAATCATCGAAAAAGTTTCCCATTTATAGTTTATTCAAGCTACGAATTACCTTTAGGGTGAAGTTTCTGGAAAATAATATTTTTCCTATGTATTGTAAGATGTCAACGAAATATTTACTTTAAATTAAAAATCATACAAAATCATTGGTCAAATATTGTTCTTGTGAAGACTACTTAAGTGTTTTTACTTCACATAGCTCAAGCCCAAGTGATTTTCATAAATCCTAAAGAAGATGATAAAAATTAAACATGATTAGATTTTCAGAAAGACATGAATCAAATTAATGTGATATCAAATCTATGAGTTATGATTTTCTAGAAACAACAATAATGAAAAATCGTGTTTCTCAAAAACTGACATATCCTAGTTTTGGATAATTACTTGAATAAAGGGGTTCAGTTTGTAGTTTATTTTCTTGAATAAATTAGTTTCTCTTTATGAGAGTTTCTCGAGTCCTACTATGGGGATTTTTCACTAGTGGAAAAAAGCCCATCTAATGCGGTCAAAACCGGGCTTACATATCCAGTTTTGTTCCGGATCGGGTGGGCATGTAGCGGTTAGAAAACTCAACTGATCCAGTTCAAACTGGATCAGTTGAGGGCTAACTGATTCGGTTATGCGTTAAAACCGGACTAGTTAAGTTGATTAACTAATCCTCTTTTAACGCATAACCGGATCAATTTTGCTTCATTGTGAGTAAACAAAAGGGTCCAGTAGCCAATAAACGCAAGTTACTCTTCACAAACAGATAACAATTCATACAAATATACACAAAGTTAATACAGTTATATTCAAAAAATTTAAAAACACAATTTTAAAAAAATTTCATATATAATATTTTCAACAATTTTATATAACTACATAATACAATTAAAAAACATATACATAAAATTTAAAAAATGAAACTTTGTGCAGAAAATATAAAAAAAAGTCTGACAAACTTTGTACAAAAATAAAAAAAAAATATGACAAACTTTGTACATAAAATTATAAACTTACAAAATGAAACTTATATAGAAAATTAAAAACTTACAAACTGAAACTTATACACATAATTTACAAATTAAAAAAAAACGAAAATGGAAACTAAAATACGAAACTTAAAACCTAGATCTAAAAAACTCCAGAATTACAATTTAGATAAAAAAACCCAAAAACTCAAACCGTAGATGGTGGCAGGTGTTCGTTGATGGCGAGGGTTGGCGAGTGAGAAGACGTCGAGTGCGAGGCGAGGAAAGCCTAGTGAGACGCCAGCAATGAAGAGTGAGATGCGAGTTATAAAACCAGCAACGGCGAGTGTGAGCCGAGAGAAAACCCAACTCCATTATTCCTCTCTCGATATTTCGCCTGTTCGATTGTGGTTTGGACGGCGAGTACTTTTTTTGTTGAGGGTGGTGGCGTTGGTCTTCGTGGGTGATGAGGGGAGTAAAATTTGTTGTTTGTGGTGGTGGTGGTGAGGAGAGAGGCGGGGTGCGAGAGGCGGGAATGAGAGAGGAGGATGGGTGAGAGGGAGGAGAGGAGAGGCGACCAATTAAGAGGAGAGAGGGATCAACAGTGGGGGTGGGGAGAGTTAGGGTTGAGAGAGGGAAGAAGATGACATGTGAGGGAAGAAATCCTAAAGAGACCGAGTGATGAGAGCGTAGAGTGTGAGAGTAAAAGAGAGCTAGTTAGGGAAAGGGATTTGGGCCGCTTTTATAATGCAAGTTGGGCCAATTAAACCAAATTGATCCGGTCCACATACACCAACCGGATCAGTTTAGTCTCTCACTCAATTGCGCAAAAAAATACCTAATTATCGGATCCGGTTTTTAGACAACAGGATCTGTTAGGTTGTGTCATTTTGCGTCTTTTCCACTAGTGTTTGTCTCTGTTGTGGAGGTCTCCTTCTCCCCTATGGGTGTTGTGAGTCTTGTTAGTCTGTTTGTTGGTATGAGCAATTGTTCTCATTGGTTGAAGTTCAAGACTATCAAAATGAAGGTATTAGAAACTCGGATGCGTTCAACATTGTTAGATCAAGAATATTCTTCTCCAAACTATGTCAAAATAATAAATGATTCCATTAATAGCTTCAAGATTCGGCAAATGCAAGGGACCTGCGCTACTTTGGTCGATCTGGTTCATTGTAGTTTCATTGAAGACGAGTTTAATTGCTTTAACCTTTTTGATAATGTACAAAGGGGGAATTTTGCACACAAAAAGCATCCAAACTTCTGTCATTTTTTGTCTCTAACTCCAGCAATTCCTATACAAGTACGCGTATGAAAAACAACATAGTCTAGTTAGGAGTTGAAAGTAAAAGTTTAGGAGAACTTTGCAAAGGAGCTTCAACCATTGATCCTAATACTACAAGGTAACCTCTTTTTCCTTGTTTATCTACTTACTTATCTTTCTTAAAAGTTCACTAACATTCTTCATTATTTTTTTTTATCTTTTGATAAAGTTTGTGTATGAGAAAATCCAATGGGTTGCCAACATAGAATTCTCACCACCTAGATAGCCTACTGTATTGGGGGAGACTCTTAGGAAAATTGTGCCTTAGTAAGTAGGAAAATGGGTAATTTTAGTTTATGTGTTTAAATTGTTAATAATCATAATAATAACCATTTTCTAGGAATTCAATAAAAAAAATGGTTCATAAATATCTCCAAAAAGTGAGAAATTGTGCTGTAATCATGGAAAATGTTTTCCATTTCTAGTTTATTCAAGCCACGAAGTACATTAAGGGTGTAGTTTATGGACAATAATATTTTTTTTATATATTTTAAGATGTCAACAAAATATTTGCTTTAAATTAAAAATCATACAAAATGATTGGTCAAATGTTGTTTTTGTGAAGACTACTTAAGTGTTTTTACTTCCCATAGCTCAAGCCCAAGTGATTGTCATAAAACCTAAAGAAGATGATAAAAATTAAACATGATTAGAATTCCGAAAACATATGAATCAAATCAATCTGATTTTAACCTATGAGTTATGAATTTATAGAAACAATAATGAAAAACCATGTTGCTCATTGTTGTAGCCTAAAATATCAATGGCTCTATTTGAGACATTTGGATCCATCAGGACCATACACGTGTCCCATCAGATGAAATAAAGAAAAATAGTTTAACCATTGGGTTTTGCTCAGTTGGGAGAAAAGGCTCACATTTTGGCCCAAAGGTTAGTCAGAGCCCAAATCCCTAAAGTGGCTGCAGGTGATTGTATGATGTTCCATCTCTAGTCATAACCTGCCAAGTGTCATGATTTGATTGCCTAGCCAATCAGGTGCCCCTATTCTAGGGTAACCTAAAAGGGCAGCAGTCATATCAGAAACACTATAAATACCCCTAAAATCAGGAGAAAGGTAATTTAATGAAAACAGTGTAAACATACTCTGTGGAAATACTCTCTCACTTTCTCTCTCTATCTCTACTTTTTCCTTCTCACTCCTGATATCTGACTTAAGCTTCGGAGGGGGAACCACCACCCAAACCTCCAGGGTGGGTCCCTTTTTACAGGTTCGGGAACGAAGCTCAGGTTCGGACAGAGCAAACCCAGCCATTGTTACACAAGTCTCCAATTGAAGAACATCTTGAGGGAAATAGTTTACTTGCCAGCCAAGCAGACTAAACATTTGGCGCCGTCTATGGGGAGACGCAACGATGACTGACTGTCAATCGTCCAACGTGGCTAGGAATCGAAGCTTTCAGATTAATGTTGAAGATACAGTAGATCACCAGAGACCGCCTCGAGGAAGGAATTGACCTCCGTCCATCATCAATGTCCCTGGACAAAGCCAACAACCTGTGATTCAGGAGAATCTTGAACATCCAGTGACTGCTGCCCATCTAGAGAACGTCTTGAATAACTTTCAGACTAAGATGGCAGCAGTCGTCCATGAACAAATCAAGAACAACATGCTGTTTTTCCATATTAATCCGGAGCCAATAGCTAGCAATCCAATTTCACTGAACTCAGTCTCTTATTTACTAGTCATTTTGTTGCCAATCGGCAAGAGAAAAAAACAAGCATGCACTTGGGCAAGGTCGTCCAAGGACCAAAAGAAGCCCTCAGAAGTTTTGTTTAGAGATTCAATTTAGAAGCCCTTTAAATTCAAGACCTCAATGCTGGTGTGGCCTTTGACGCCTTCATCAGGGGATTGAGGCCAGGAAGTTTTAAGTTTGATCTTGTGAAGAAGAAAATCACCACTCTTGCCGAAACCTTAAAAGAAGCCGAAGCGTTTATACACGCCACCGAAGTTTGTGCTGAGGCAAAGCACCCTGAGTCCAAGAAGCCTGAAGAGGTAGCTCAACCAAAGAAGAGCAACCCCAAAAAGGCTGAGACTTGGGCTATAACCTCCACAATCACTTCGTCCAGAAAAGGCAAGAGGAAAGAGTCTGAATCTTCGGCTAATCCCATTGAATTTAGCAAGGATCAATACTCCATTCTTTTGGAGATAAAGGATCAATATGAGCTAAAGGCTCCGGCATAAATGAAGACCCCTTACAGGAATAGGGATAAGAGCAAGTACTGCCACTTTCACAAAGACTGTGGGCATGAAACCAATGAATGTAAACACCTTAAGAGGGCATTAGAGGATCTAGCTCGAAAAGGAAAGATGAACCCATACTTACCCCAAGGGGGAAAAAAGTTTCAAAAGAGAGATGACCATCAGAGCAAGAAGAAGGAAAGTGAAAGCACTGACGAGGATGTTGTCCTTGTTATCTCGGGAGGATTTGCTGCTGGAGGGACAACCAACAGGGGGCATAAGAACTATCTTAGGGAACTCGACCAAGTTTTATTGACAGATCAGACAAAGGCTAAGCCCTTCCCCAAGGTAGTCGTTAGCGAGCAAGATCGGGGGAAGCTGAGAACCCCCCATGATGATCCCTTGGTTGTGGAGATGAAGATAGCCAACCTGAGAGTAAGGAGGATTCAAATTGATACGGGAAGCTCCACGGACATCATTAGTGCCAACTGCCTGTATCGATTGAGGTTTGATGAGAAGAACTTGGCACCCGTTCATCACCCAGTCATTGGGTTTGGGGGAGGAATCATTCATCCTTTGGGGACAGTCACGCTGCCCGTCCGAGTTGGGGAGAAGGATGCCTCGCGAACTTTGTTCATCAAGTTCTTGGTTGTCCGAGATTTGACAACTTACAACGTCATTCTTGGACGACCAACTCTTAATCATGTTAAAGCTGTGATAGTAACTCACTTAATGCTTATGAAGTTTGAATGTGATGGTGGTCTAATCGGCTCCTTGTATGGAGACCAGCAGGCGGCTAGGGAGTGCTACCTAACTACTCTGAAACCGTCTTCATGGAAGGCAGACAAGCAAGACCAGACGAAGGTTGCTGGCGGAGGGAAGGTGTCCGAAATTGTGAAGGACCAAGTGGCCTCTCTGAGAATGACAATTGAATGTCCTCAGACGCAGGTTGCTCCCTCAAGGAAAACGTCCGAAATTCTTCCTACCAAGAAAAGAAAGTATGAGCCCGTCAAGGAAGAGCCACCCTCGTCTGGAGAAGTGATGGCCATTATGGGTGTGGCAATAGAACGTCCAGAGCCGGTAGAGGCCCCAGAAGATGTTTTTTTGGATGAAACTCCTCCAGAAAGAACCTTAAAGATTGGATCTTCACTCTCCCCTGACTTGAGAGGCATTTTGATTGACCTGCTCAAAGAATTTCAAGACGTGTTCGCTTATTGTGTTGATGAAATGCCTGGAATTGATCCAGAGGTAGCCGTCCACCGGCTAAATGTTGACCCCAGCTTAAAGCCTGTTCGTCAAAGGAAAAGGCACTTGGGACCGGCCGGGAACCAGGCGGTCGACCAAGAAGTTCAGAAGTTGTTGGAATCACGCTTTATTAGAGAGACATACTACCCAGACTAGATTGCTAATGTGGTCATGGTACCAAAGCCCAACGACACATGGAGAATGTGCGTGGACTACACTGATCTCAACAAAGCTTGTCCTAAGGACAGCTTCCCTTTGCCTAAGTTAGATTGGCTGGTAGATTCCACGGCTGGCCATGCTTTGTTAAGCTTTATGGACGCTTATTTAGGGTTTCACCAAATACCCATGTAGCCGGAGGACCAAGACAAGACGTCCTTCGTCACGGAGAAGGGACTGTATGGCTGGCTGAGGATGCCTTTTGGCCTCAGAAATGCTCCAGCCACCTTCCAAAGACTGATCAATACGGTATTCCAGCCACAATTAGGGAGGAACATGGAAGCATATATAGATGACATGATTGTCAAAAGTCAGCAAGAGGGCGACCATGTTGGTGATTTGAGAGAAACCTTTGAAACTCTCAGGAAGTACAAGCTGAAATTGAACCCCAAAAAATGTGGCTTTGGTGTTTTAGCGGGGAAGTTCTTAGGCTTCTTAGTGGATCAGAGGGGCATAGAAGCCAATCCTGAGAAAATCCAAGCTATTCTAGACATGAGGTCCCCGTCCAAGATAAAGGAAGTTTAGCGCCTGACGGGTTGCTTAGCTGCCCTTGGACGTTTCTTGTCTAAGTCGGGAGACAAGTGTCATCATTTTTTTGCTACCATCAAGAGAAGAAAGCCAAGTTTGAATGGACAGCAGAAGCTGAACAAGCACTTCAGCAAGTCAAAGATCACCTTCGTCAGCTACCAAGGTTGGTCAGTCCAGCCGAGGGGGAAAAACTGTTCGTATACTTGGTCGTGTCCCCCCAGGCCGTGAGTGATGTTTTGCTGGCGGAGAGAGACTTAGTGCAAATCCCAATATACTTTGTGAGTCATGTGCTAAAGGACGCGGAATGTAGATACACGCCAGCCGAGAAGTTTGGATTGGCACTTGTCATGGCCAGCAGGAAGTTGACACCTTACTTTTTGGCTCACAGTATACTAGTCTATACTGACCAACCTCTAAAGCAAGTCTTGCAAAAGATGGAAGCCGCTGGACGAATGCTGAAGTGGACTGTTAAACTTAACATGTTTGACATAGCTTTTGAACCAAGAAAAGCTATTAAGGTGCAAGCCTTAGCAGATTTTATAGTTGAGCTCACTCGACCAACTATAGAACCAATACCTGATCCAGCCGAAGGAAGGAAGCATTGGACGCTCATGGTTGATGGATCGTCCACTGTCAACGGATGTGGGGCAGGAATCATTTGTCAATCTCTACAGGCAGATAAATTTGAATATGCGCTAAGGTTCCAATTCCAAGCGTCTAATAACGAAGCAAAATATGAAGCACTTCTGGCTGGGATCAGGATGTGTAAGGCAGCTGGGGCTTTAGAGATTGAGGCCAAATTGGACTCTCTCTTAGTCGTCAGTCAAGTCAATGGAGATTTTGAATGTAACGAGACGTCAATGAGCAAATATATGCGTCTGATCAAAGATGAGATTGAGCCATTAAAACGATTTGTTCTCGACCAAGTACTGATACAAGTCAAAGTCAAGGTCAAGGTCAAGCTCCAAATGATCCTATTTGTCTAGTCCTTGAAGTGTTCGGATTCAAGTTAAATTCAAACTCCTCATTTGTGTCATTTCTTAGGTGGGACGATGATTCCATTGACGAAGCATGAAGGTGACACCATTTCTAGAGTCTTAGTTATTTTAATTAAGCAAATAAAAGTCCGAAAATATCTTGTGATATTTCGGCCATTTTAGACGTGTCTTAGGCGTGTGGAGTAGGCTCCTTGTGTTCCAAGGTTGCAAGTTGTCATTGAGTTGTAATATTCCTTGAGTTTCCTTATTTCTTGGTTTCCTTAAGTGTGTTAGGCGTGTGAGGAGAAGTTGGGGCTGATTTGAAGTTTCCTTATTTACTCCTTTATTTTCTCCTAGAATCAAGGGATTAGGATGTAAGGAGTTTAGGAATATTTCCTTAGTTACTTGAGCTGATTTTCGGCCCTTGGACATCCTTGGAGGACAAGTTTATTTTATTATAAATAATAGTTCCATGCTATCATTCAAGGCATGTGAGATTTACATAAAAACTTTGTTATTGAACTTAATTGTGTGATCAATTATTTTCGGCCATTGAGTAATTTTCAGGAGTGATTATTTACTTAGTGTTTAATCTACTTTATTCCAGGAGTGGTGTAAGTGAGATTAAGAGTTAATTAAAATAATCAGGAGTGTTTATTTTAATTATCATATCCGGTGACCTAGGACTTAATTTTCGGACTTCTTTACTTCATCAAGTTCGAACCTTTGCTCGGGATTCTTGATTGCTCATTCACTTTGGACGTGTAATCATATCAGTTGGTATCAGATTTTTCCAGGAGGGTGAGGATAGAAGGGATTATCCTTTCATTGGTAAGTGCTTCTACTTTGTTCGATCCTTTGTTGGGGTTTTGTGTGGTTGTGGCTTGCTATTTGAGTTAGAATGTCTGAATTTGCTGAAATAAAAGCACTTATTGAGAAAATTCATAACACTCAATTAGAGGAAAAGGAGAAAACGACAAGATTAACAGTAGCTCATAACATTATTGCGGGTAAAGTGAACAATAAAAACGACCCTAATCACATTGACTATGAATCTGATGTTGAAGAGGTTAAAATTGTTAAACCGACTTATGATAATGATAGGGGGATTAAACTAGATGATTTTACTGGTGATTCTAGTCCCGAAGATTTACTTGAATGGATTCGTCAACTTGAGAAAATTTGTGATTATAAGGGATTTAATGATGAGAAACGTTTTAAAATTGCCACCATTAGACTAACTAAGTATGTTGGAATTTGGTTAGAGAGTCTAAAGGCAAAAAGGGCGAGACTTGGGAAACCTAAGCTTAAAAGTTAGACTAAGCTTAAGAGGAAATTGCATGAAAAGTTTGTTCCAAGTGATTTTATTCAAAGGCAATACATGAGAAAGAATTCTTTGACTCAAGATGTGTCAAGCGTGCATGATTATATGGTTGAATTTGACAAGTTATGTTTGATTTGTGATGTTGATGAAGTCGAACAAGAGAAAATTGCTAGGTTTGTTAATGGACTTAATTAATCTATTGCTAGAAAGGTTGATGTGTCGAATTATAGCACTTTTGATGATGTGTGTCGATTGGCTTTAAAATTTGAAAGGCATGAATTGGATGAAAAGAAATCATATGGGGGAAAATTCGGCCATAATAAACCCAATTCTTCTTCTTCTTTCGTCCCTTCTTCTTCTAATTCTTCTAAACCCTTTGAAAAGAAAGATAATCCTTGTAAGGGGGAACAAAAGGGAGAACGACCTAAAGTGGTGATTTCTAAAGAAAAGTGGGAGGAAACTCGGAAGTGTTTTAAGTGTCAAGGGAGGGGTCACATTGCTAGTAGTTGTCCATCTAGAAAAACCTTGACTTTGAGACAATACATGACCATAGAAGAGGAGGAGAGAATGTATGACATTGTGTGCGAGAAAGAGGAAGAATGTGAAAGTGATGATAATGAGATTGCATATGACGAAGATGAGTCTAGGATGCTTGGGGTTATTAGGAGAACTTTGCATGTTGATCATTCTCCTAACCATGATCAAAGAGAAAATTTGTTTCACACTAGATGTCGAATTGGTGAATTTACATGTAATGTGATTATTGATAGTGGTTCATGCACGAATGTGGTTGCTTCTAATGTGGTTTCCAAGTTGAATTTGATTGTTAGAGACCATCCACATCCTTATAAGTTGAGTTGGTTGGATGATAAAACTAGTTTGTTGGTGAAAAAACAAGCTCTTGTTTCGTTTTCTATTGGGGGTTACAAAGATGAGTTGTGGGGTGATGTTCTACCCATGAGTGCTTGTCATCTTCTTCTTGGTAGACCTTGGCAATATGATCGAAAAGTTGTTCATGAAGGAGAAACCAATGTGTACACGGTTTTGATGGGTTCTAAAAGGATTCGGTTGGTTCCTTTGTCTCCTAGTTCCATGGCACCTAAGAAGGTGGTTGAAAGGAAACAAAACTTGTTTCTTTCGGCCAAAGAATTCGAGAAAGAGGTAGAGTTGGAGGGACATTGTTATGCTTTATGTATTAAACTTGCTTTGACTAACGATGTTTCTTCTAGTAATCCGAAACTTTCAGCACTATTGGACGAGTTTTGTGATGTATTTCCGGAGGAATTGCCTCAAGGATTACCACCATTGAGAGGCATTGAGCATGCCATTGATCTTGTGCCAGGCGCACCTTTGCCAAATAAGCCGGCATATAGATGTGATCCCGTAGCTTCTAAGGAGCTACAAAAGCAAATTGAAGAGTTGATTGACCGAGGCTATGTAAGAGAAAGCATGAGTCCATGTGCCGTTCCCGCTTTGCTTGTTCCTAAGAAAGATGGTACTTAGAGGATGTGTATTGATAGTAGAGTCGTCAACAACATTACAATCAAGTATCGTTTTCCTATGCCTAGATTGGAGGACATGCTTGATGAGCTACATGGAGCTTCGATTTTTTCGAAGATTGACTTGAGGAGTGGCTATCACCAAATGAGAATTCGGGAAGGAGATGAATGGAAAACCGCTTTCAAGACCAAACAAGGTCTATATGAGTGGATGGTGATGCCCTTTGGTCTTTGCAATGCTCCTAGTTCTTTTATGAGACTTATGAACGAGGTACTACATCCCTTTCTTAACAAGTTTATTGTTGTCTATCTAGATGATATTCTTGTATATAGTACTAGTGTTGAGTCTCATTTACTTCACTTGAGAGCTTTATTTGAAAAATTAAGAGAGCAAAAGTTGTATGGAAAAATGGAAAAGTGTGATTTTCTTGTTCCTAGTATTGCTTTTCTTGGTTACATTGTGTCTAGGGATGGAGTTCATGTGGATCCGGAAAAAGTCAAGGCCATGTCTTCATGGTTGGCGCCTACAAGTGCTCATGAATGCCGAAGCTTTCATGGTCTAGCTTCCTTTTATAGAAGATTCATCCGAAATTTCTCAACTATCATGGCACCAATCACGGATTTGATGAAGAAAGGAGAGTTTTTATGGAACTCTAATGCTCAAAAGGCGTTTGATGAGGTCAAGGAGCTGCTATGCAACGCTCCTATCCTTGCCTTGCCGGATTTTAACAAGTTGTTCGAGGTTGAATGTGATGCTAGTGGACTTGGTGTTGGGGCTGTTTTGCTTCAAGAAAGGAGGCCCATTGCCTACTTTAGTGAGAAGTTAAGTGGCGCCAAACTCAACTACTCCAACTATCACTAGTGGAAAAAAGTTCAACCGTTGCGGTCAAAACCGGGCTTACCGCTGCGGTTTTGGGCCGCAGCGGTTGGACACGCAGCGGTAGCCAAATTTTAACTGCTGCGGTTCCGAACCGCATCAGTTAATCATTTACCGCTGCGGTTTTTACCCAAAACCGCAGCGGTTAATCTATTAACTGCTGCGGTTTTGACCCAAAACCGCAGCGGTAAATGATTAACTGCTGCGGTTTTGGATAAAAACCGCAGCGGTTGACCACCCCAAAAACCAAAAAAAAAATTTTTATTTTTTTTTGCATTTTTTCATTATTAATCAATACAAAATCAATAATATATATCAATGCTCAGTTTATTAAGCATATTATGCTCGACTGAAGCACAAGAATCCTTTACAATGTCTATTAATGTAGCTCAACTTAGCATCCCAATAAAGAATCCTTTACAATGTCTATCAATGTAGCTCAACTTAGCATCCTAATAAAAGAATCCTTTAAAATGTCTATCAATGTAGCTCAACCAACGAGCCAAACGTCCTCCTCAAGCTTGGAGTCTTTGACTGTGTACAAGAGAACAAACATAAATCACTTTCACAGCAAGGGGTGGACTTTGTTCAAATTTCTCCACATATTCAGCAAACAGTTTAATCAGTTAACTCCAATACAGAACAAACACACAATTTCAAAGAGCAATTGCCCAACCCACTGCACTGCCCCCCACCCCCTGCGTTATCCCCCCTGCACTGCCCTCACCCACCCTCCACTGCCCCCGCCCCCATGCACTGCCCCCCACCCACCATATCACATATCACATATCTAGGATCCATGCGTTATATACCTAGGATCCTTCCAAAATGATCTTTTATCCAATTCTGGAACAATTAGAGTGACATTCAAATATCTTGCAATGGCAACCATATCACATATCTGCAAAGAGTGAACTACAAAGTAAATGCAAAGCACAACAGCAGGAAGTAAAACATAAAAATTAAGCATAATTTGAGTCAAATTAATACTAATAATAAACAATTTACCGCGGCTCGCATTTGATTAAGTCCACCATTACAAGACACCACAAGAAATGGAAAGCAACTACCTCTTGGACCTCATTGACACACATAATTTTTGTAGAACAGGTTTAGCTGCTTGCTAAAACTTAAGCAAGTGACAAGGCTGCTCCTTACTATGTTATATAAAAGAGGTTCCAGATGTCACGATGCCAAAACAAAGCAAGGGACAAGGCTACTCTAACTCTGCATCGAATACAAGATGCTCATGACAATTTTTTTCCCTCCTTTTTTTCAATAAAGCATGCTGTACCACTCAACCGCATCTGGCTAATTGATCGTAATGGAAATTTTGCGAAGGAAACAAAAAGCTATTTGAGATTTGAGAATGGATAAGCATTACCCCCGATATATGCATGTGCATATCTCTAAGAATTTACCTATAAGCTCACTATCACCCCCAACAACAGACCATTATTGATTATTACTTCTCAATAATAAGGAAATATTTTTACCCTTCAAAATTTCTGCTACTCTCTAATCCTTAAGCTTTTAGAGACCAGAAATTAGACAATGAAATGAGGTACAGGGAACAATAGCTCAGCAGTTCAGCTATCACATAAAAAGGAAACTAAAAACGAGGAAAATTAGGATATGGAGAGACAAAAAAACAAGTGTCTATTTGCACCATCACAAGTCTATCAAAGGGTTAAAATCACAAAACCTGCTGCAGGGATGGCCAATGCAGTGGACAACCATGTTCCGGTTGCATTGGCTCCTCCAAAAGAAGTCAAGTAAGGTGCTTTTCCTCTCAAGGAAACTGCAGCTGTAGCAGCTACTGCGCGTCCTTCTGCATTTCAAACACAACAAGTACTTCAAACTTCAAATATTCAAGGAAAGGGGCAATAATCTACAAATATACTCGAGAAAGTACAAATTCGTCCATTTACATACAATATTGCATTGTGAACATAGGAAAGACAAAAAGGTATGGCTATTAACTTAGCTCAAATCATGTCCCATACATAAGTCCAATAATCCTCCTATCTCTTGTAAAGCAAAACTAAAATCTAGTCGAACACTTGAGAATATTTCGAGCAAAACTATACCTTTCAGGCTGAAATAGAGAAACTTTGGCAACATAGAAAACACATGAGAAGTCCAAAACCATCCATATTTCATTTTGATTGCCGAACAAATAAAGGATTCATGCCATTATTTTTATCCAGTTATCCGATTATTCTCTCGTAACGAAACTACCTATTGTCAATCTGCCAAACTAATCCAACAGAAAATGACTTCTTAAAAAAATAACAATCTTTGTTGATTAAGCTCTTACTTACCGCCTATAATACAATGATAAATCTCTCTCTCTCTCTCTTACACTTAGCTCCAACGATATACAAATTTCGAGAAAATTCATACTGTCCATCGATCACAAAGACTTACCCAATCTTTAGGACCAAAAAAAAATGCCTGATAAATGCTCAAAGTCCAGTCCACTAACATAACAGAAGTAAATCAAGACCAACAATATAACCTCAAATCTAAATCTACCCATTAACATTAAAACTTCAAATTCATCAGTATCAACTAATTAAACACAATGTCCAGGTTTTAGTATATTAATCCACATTCAAAACCAAATCAGAAAATTCGTAGCATATTCATATAATCAATTCTCAAATAACTAGCTTATAAAAACTACGACTCCAGTGAAACAACATCCATATTTCTCAGACAAATTAACACGCATTTCTACTACAATCTAGTATTTGTATAAGAACAAAGTTCTCCAAAAATCAAATATCCAATGAAACAGAAACATATATATATAGAGAGAGAGAGATTACCAGGGAGGAAGCGGGAGGCGTTCTTGGAAGTGGAGAGAAGAGAACGAGCAACCCTAGCAGCAGATCTGTAAATCTGGGAGCTCATTTTTCAATGGAGAGAGAATGTCACCCTGCACTGCCCCCACCCCTCCTGTACTGCCCCCACCCCCCCTGCGTTGCCCCCCATACAAAAGGATTAATCAGTAAGGATGTGGAAGAATGTCGAATATCAGAACAAGGCTGAATTCAAATTGAGCTCAACATAGCTGTAGAATTGTGAGTGGGGCTTACACTTTTTTGTAATTGCAGTGGTGTGAAATCTCAATCAATCAAAGTGAAACTTGAAATTTAAAATCGAAACTACAGATGAGATAACAAATAGGCAAGAAGAGTGCAGACAATAGCGATTGTGAAGCATATCAAAGACAGTCATCTAGCCATTTAAACCATCCACCGCACCCCCATTCACATCCCACTTGCACACACACCCACCTTCACACACCTCCACCCATATCCAGCCTTCCCAAACCCCTGCCAGCCAGCCCTTCACATCCCCCTGCCAACCCCCCTACACACACAACCCCCCTCTGGAGCCCACCTGCACACACAACCCCCTTCCCACATGAACACTTGCATAGCTTATTCATCTAAAAATTACAACTTTCACCAACCATTACAAATTTACTTTGCACCATGAAAAACAATACACCATATAATACGAATTAAATACACCTCAAAAACAACAAAATTTACTTCAAACGTACTATTAATCAAAGAACAACATATTGATTACCCAATTCAAGCGAAAAATCGATCCACAAAATCAAAACAACAAATTAATATGAAAAATTCGAAAACGCTAATTTTAGTGGGAGAGTGGTAATTAACTTACATGAACAATCGAAGAACAGAGGAGAAACGGAAGAAGAACAAGGCAAATCAACTAAGGAAGAGGAAATCACCTCTTTTAATCTGCAACACCAACAATAACAACAAAAGCACAAAAAATTAAATGAAAGAGCGAACCCAGTGGTGGTGGTGGTGGAACCCAGAGAAAGAAAAGAAAAAAAAAACCAATTAGTTCTTAGTTCTTACCAATTGACAACTTAGCAATGCAAAAGGATTAATAGAGAACATCAGCGAAATCGGATTTCGAAAAGCCGAATTTGAGAAAGAGCTCAAGTTTAGGTTTTAGGGTTTTGTCAACTTTAGAGAACAAAACAAGGGGTAAAGAAGATACAACAATTCGAATCTGGGAATCGTTTAATTCATTTTGTCTAAGAAATTCAATAACTGGATCAGCTTTTTTGGTGAATTTGAAGTAACTCACCTTCTTTGTGTTTCTAATTTGACGCAGTCGATCGAGTTTGGTTGAAGTTGAACGCGCATTTTGCTTGGAAAACCCTAGATTTTCCACCAAGTAATCTGCGAAAGGGGGGTTAGGTTTTTCTGAGATTGATGATGGCGTTGAGTAGAATAGAAGCTGTTGAAGATTGGAAATGAAGATTGGCGAGGTCTTCTCGCCGTCGTTGGAGAATTTGACGCAGGAAACAAGTGGAGAATTGTAAAAGGAAGGAAGGAGAATAGAACAGGAGGGAGAATGGAGAAAACGCGGGCTGTTAGACCCAAAAAAAAAAAATATTAACCGCTGCGGTTCTGTGAACCGCATCGGTTAATCGAGAACCGCAGCGGTTTTCTGTTAACCGTTTCGGTTTTCTAAGAACCGCAGCGGTTTATGTTCCCCATTTTTCCACCTAAAATTTCGAGGATTTACCGATTCGGTTCTCTTAAGGACCGCAGCGGTTGTGTTGTGACATATAGCGTTTTTTCCACTGATCGTGAATTCTATGCAATTGTGAGAGCCTTGGATCATTGGTCTCATTACTTGAGGCCCAAGCCTTTCATTCTTCATTCGGATCATGAAGCACTCAAATACATCCATGGACAACAAAAGCTCAACCATAGACATGCCAAGTGGGTTGAATTCCTACAAGCCTTCACATTCTCGTCAAAGTACAAGGAAGGTAAGAGTAACATTGTTGCGGATGCCCTTTCTAGGCGTTCCTATCTTTTGGCCATGGTTGATGCAAGGGTGTTGGGATTTGAACACTTAAAGGATTTATATGTTGATGATGATGATTTTCGTGAGTCCTTTAAGAGTCCTAGTGGCTTGTTTGTGTTACAAGAAGGTTTTTTGTTCAAGGGGAACAAACTATGCATCCCTAAGAGTGGCGTGAGGGAGTTGCTTGTGAGAGAAGTCCATAGTGGTGGGGTGGCTGGCCATTTTGGCATTCAAAAGACATTAGACACTTTGAATGAAAGTTTTTATTGGCCCAACATGATGAAGGATGTTCATATGGTGGTTAGTAAGTGTGCTACGTGTCAAAGGTCTAAGAGTACCTTCCATAAAGGCCTTTATACTCCATTACCCGTACCTGATGCACCTTGGGATAGTGTGAGCATGGATTTCATTGTAGGATTACCAAGAACTCAAAGGGGGAAGGATGCAATTATGGTGGTGGTGGATCGTTTTTCGAAAATGGCTCACTTTGTTCCTATGCATAAAACTGATGGTGCTTTGCATGTGGCGGATTTGTACTTCAAGGAGATCATTCGTTTGCATGGTATTCCTAGAAGTATTGTTAGTGATCGTGATACAAAGTTCCTTAGTCACTTTTGGAGGAGCTTATGAAAGATGGTGGGAACTAAGTTACTCTTTAGCACAAGTCATCATCCTCAAACTGATGGCCAAACTGAAGTAACTAATAGAACCCTTGGAGCTTTGTTGCGTGGCTTGGTGAGCAAGACACAAAAGGATTGGGATATAAAGCTAGCACACGCCGAGTTTGCTCATAATCGAGCTCATTCTTCTACTACTTCCAAATCTCCATTTGAGGTGGTCTATGGTATCAATCCTTTTCTTCCTATTGATTTTGTGTCACTAACCAAATCTGAAATTCATGTTGATTCAAAGAAGAGGTTGGAAGCTTTTAAGAAGACTTGTGAGCAAGTGAAAGCACGAATTGAGAAGATGAATGCTCAATACAAGGAACGAGCCAACAAGCATAGAAGACAACCGAAATTTCAGATTGGCGACTTGGTTTGGATTCATTTGAGGAAAGAACGTTTTCCAAGTAGGAGGAAGAACAAGCTTATGCCTAGAGCTGATGGTCCATTCAAAGTCATTGATGTTATTAATGAAAGTGCTTATAAGATCGAGCTTCCAAGTGATTATGGAGGTGTGAGTGCGACCTTCAATATTGGTGATCTTAGTCCTTATTTAGATGATGAAAATTTAAGGACAAATTCTTTTGAAGAGGGGGAGAATGATACAAGTCAAGGTCAAGGTCAAGCTCCAAATGATCCTATTTGTCTAGTCCTTGAAGTGTTCGGATTCAAGTTAAATTCAAACTCCTCATTTGTGTCATTTCTTAGGTGGGACGATGATTCCATTGACGAAGCATGAAGGTGACACCATTTCTAGAGTCTTAGTTATTTTAATTAAGCAAATAAAAGTCCGAAAATATCTTGTGATATTTCGGCCATTTTAGACGTGTCTTAGGCGTGTGGAGTAGGCTCCTTGTGTTCCAAGGTTGCAAGTTGTCATTGAGTTGTAATATTCCTTGAGTTTCCTTATTTCTTGGTTTCCTTAAGTGTGTTAGGCGTGTGAGGAGAAGTTGGGGCTGATTTGAAGTTTCCTTATTTACTCCTTTATTTTCTCCTAGAATCAAGGGATTAGGATGTAAGGAGTTTAGGAATGTTTCCTTAGTTACTTGAGCTGATTTTCGGCCCTTGGACATCCTTGGAGGACAAGTTTATTTTATTATAAATAATAGTTCCATGCTATCATTCAAGGCATGTGAGATTTACATAAAAACTTTATTATTGAACTTAATTGTGTGATCAATTATTTTCGGCCATTGAGTAATTTTCAGGAGTGATTATTTACTTAGTGTTTAATCTACTTTATTCCAGGAGTGGTGTAAGTGAGATTAAGAGTTAATTAAAATAATCAGGAGTGTTTATTTTAATTATCATATCCGGTGACCTAGGACTTAATTTTCGGACTTCTTTACTTCATCAAGTTCGAACCTTTGCTCGGGATTCTTGATTGCTCATTCACTTTGGACGTGTAATCATATCAAGTACCAAGGTCAGAAAATCATCAAGCATATGCTCTCTCAAAATTGGCCAGCTCAGTTGACTGTGATGCACCAAGAACAGTGTTTTGGGAGGTTAAACCAAAAAAGAGTATTGACCAAGAACAAGTCATGTTTCTTAGCCGAGGGGCAGTTTGGATGGATCCTATAATAGAATTCAAGAAGACAGGACAGCTGCCTTCAGATTCTGTGGAGGCTAAGTATGTAAAAGCCCGAGACAAGTGGTTTGAATTGTGGGATGAAACCCTTTACAAGAAGTCATTCAATCGTCCTCTCCTCAAGTGTATCACCAGGGAAGGTGGACTAGAAGTGCTGAAGGAACTCCATGAAGGAGCTTGTGGATCCCACATTGGGGGAAGAGCATTGGGGGAAAAGGCTTTAAGGACTGGGTATTAATGGCCTATCTTAAAGCAAGATGCTCTCACCTATGCAAAGAAGTGCGACAGTTGTCAGAAACATGAAAACTTGCATCAGAAGCCGTCCAATTACTTAACTCCTATCTTGTTCCCACTCCCTTTTGCCAAATGGGGCATGGATATTCTGGGACCTTTCCCTGTGGCCGCTGGGCAAAAGAAGTTTGTAATCGTAGCTGTGGACTACTTCACTAAATGGATAGAGGCTGAAGCCACGCGGGGTATAACAACGAATGATGTCAAAGGTTTTATTTGGAAGAACATTATAACTCGGTTTGGTATATCGCAGTCCATCGTCTTTGATAATGGTCCACAGTTTGAAACGCCTAAGCTGAAAGATTGGTTGGCAGAGAGGGAAATCAAAGCCCACTTTGCTGCAGTCGCTCACCCACAAGCCAATGGGCAAGTAGAGTCATTCAACAAGATCCTATCAAATGGAATCAAAAGAAAGCTGGATAATGCCAAGGGACTATGGGTGGAAGAGCTACAGCTGGTGTTATGGTCCATCAGAACCACGACCAAAAATTCTACAGGAGAGACACCCTTCATGTTGGTCTACGGTACGCAAGCCGTCTTGCCAATTGAGATTGAAGAACCCACCCTGAGAGTCATGATGTACACAGAAGAAGCCAACTGGGCTGCGTTACGCACGACCTTGGACCAAGTACCAGAGGTCAGGGGCAATGATCTGCTAAGAATGCAATTGTGCAAGCTGCGAATGGCTCGGGACTTTAACAAGAGAGTCGCTAGACGACCACTCATGGTAGGGGATTTGGTTCTAAGGAAGATGGAGGTTGTTGGACGAGCTAAGGAGCTGGAAAAACTAACACCAAATTGGGAAGGACCCTATCTGATCGTCTAGGAAGTGCGAAGCGGAACATTTCGTCTCCAAGACATGGATGGACGACCAATACAGCGCACTTGGAACTCAGATACTTTGAAGAAGTACCACGTCTGACTCGGTCAATCGCCAAGAATTCTACAAGTAGTTTGTAATCTCAAACAAGTGCCACGACACAAACAAGAGAAAAAAGAATTGTATACATGTATCTTGACACTTAATCAAGCAAAATTCATATAATACAAATTCTACTTCCTCCTTATATTGTTCCTTTATTTTTTACTAAGTTGTTCACTTTGGGGCAATTTTACCACCAATTAGTCTAGTGGTCAAAAAGTGACATTAACTTAGACAAAATTACAAAGAACAATAAAACGTCCAAAGTAAAAGATAGACAATGGACTTCAAAACGGGGAATACCCATTTCTTTGACGAATATTACTTCCTCAAAGAGACCGGCCACAGTGTAATAAACCTAAAAGGTACATCACACATATGGTCAACCAATTGACGATAATCTCTAGTAAGGGAAACGTCATGGTCCCTAAAAGGAAGCTGACCAGAAATAAGCAAGCCTTAGTAAAGGAATCGTACTTTCAAATGCAAGGTCAACTAAGTAGTAAAGGCCCTAGTAAGGGTTCACTACTCCAAGACGAGCGTTGCTCCCTCCAGAAAGCCGACCATAACAAGGTTCGTCCATCAACAAGCAATATGCACATTGCAAACAAGTATCTAAGTTTGTCCTAGATAAAGGAGTTTGTTGTGGCTCGGCCACTGTTGGTCGCTCTCCTTCTTGGTGCAAAACTCGTCCAGGATACAAAGATGAGTTATGCCCAATAAGGGGGGGAAACAGCTAAACCTTCAAATATTTAGGACGACCCTAGTGCTAAGGACGAGCCACATTTATACTTGCTTCTTCAAGGGAAGATGAAAACCGTCCAAAGACAAGAACGAAACTCACCCTTAACTAAGCTTGAAGACCGTCCAAAGATCCGGACGAGTCTCATTTATGCTTGTAGACCGTCCAAAGATCAAGTCGAGTCTCATTTATACTTGGCTTCTTTAAGAGAAGTTGAAAACCGTCCAAATACAAGGATGAAACCCATCATTTCCTTGACTAAGCTTGAAGCCGTCCAAAGATCAGGACGAGCCTCATTTATACTTAGCTTCATTAAGGAAAAGTTTGAAGATCGTCCAAATACAAGGACGAAACTCATCATTTTGCTTGACTAAGCTTGAAGACCGTCCAAAGATCAGGACGAGTCTCATTTATACTTAGCATCTTCAAGATGAAATCGTCAAAAGACAAAGATGATATCCACTCTTTAATTAATTAAGCTCGAAGGTCGTCCGGAATGTTTGAAGATCGTTCAAAGACAAAGGCAGGATGCATCTATTGCTAAGTTAAGTTGCAAAGATGTCCGAGAAGAACAAGACAAGTCCCAGTTATACTTGATAAAAATTCAAGTGCAATAAAAGCAAGGACAAGCATTGGCAAAAAGTCATTTCATTATATACTCGTCATAAAGGCTTACAACTTAGTCTAAAGCAAAAAGAAGAAAAGACTAAGCTACAACGACAAACAAGCCAAGAAACTTAGAAGAATAAACCTAAAGCTAGGCACTTCATTAAGCACCTGTTCCTTGGTCGTCCTCAGGAGACTCTTCCTCGTCAGCAACCTCTTCATCTGAGTCCAGGAATTCAGGAGGCTCTTGAGCAGTCACCATTGCACGATGGACGCTCTCCTGAAATTTCAGACGCCGGACAAAGCTGGGGACTTCATGAGGCTCTGCCAGCATTTCAAAGGCCTTGATGGCCCAGTCATTGGACGTCTTAATGACCTGATTAAGGCCTTCCTTGGCGTCCTCAAAGGCCTAGGCCGTTTCCTTCTTCAGCCGAGCATTTCGAGCCCTTAGAAGGATATTCTCCCTTCTAAGTTGAACAACGGCCAAAAGGGCAGTATCTCTCTCGCCTCTCAACTCAGTTGAGACGGTGTCCAAGGCCAGTTTCAATTTATCCTTGTACAGCTGATTGATGGTGACGAGATACTGTTGGTTGTTAGCCTCCAGTGTGGTCGACCGTTTTTCCCAGGCCTCCCTTGATTGACGGTGAAGAGTCTCCGCCATCTCAATGTCATGAATGACCTTGTCGTCGACCGTTGTAGCTTGATGGACGAGTTGCTTATTCTCCTTCCTAAGCTCTCTCGCCCACTCCTCAGTCAAAATGCTGCGAGCCAGAAGCTGAAATGACAAAGATCAAGTAAGTCAGTAAGACGAGTTGCAAAATAAATAAAAATTGTTACAAGTACAAAAACGAAAACGACCATAAACTTCACCTCAGCAGCAAGTTGCGACATGTAGCCTACATGCCCAGTTGATGCTCCCCTTAAGCCCTTTATATAGGACTCAGGGCAGCACTTGAACAACTCCTGCTTAAGCCGTTCACGTTCAGCCTTTGACATCTTGGCGAAGGCAGCAGAAGACTCCTCGTCTGAGTCCACTGTGGGAGCAGCCGAGGCGGATGCAGGTCCTTTGCCCTTATCTGAAAGAGGGGGGGAGTCAGTTCTCTTGATAGGAATGACTACTGCTTGTCTGTTGGACGGACTCATTGAACGTCCACCAACCCGCAATGTTCTAACTATGTTAGGATAATGCGACTCACCCGAAGATAGAGACGTCGCTCTAATAAATAGAGATCAGCTTGGCAACCGAGCCGCTGAAGGCTGGTTTGTCTTCAGTAGCCGTTGCTGGCTCATGGACCGCCAACGCCAGAGCAGAGTCTGGCTTAACCTCAGTATGATCAGTTGTGTCCAACTGATCAACATGAACTGAGTCCAGCTCTTTCTCTTCCACTGCCGGGCCATCGGTAGACGGCTCCTCCTTCAAGACTTTGTCCGTTGGAGGAAGGATAGTTTGCTCCCCGACCCCTTTGCCTGCTGGGGTGGTCTTCTCCGTCTTCTTTTTTGCAAAGCCCTTAGGCTTTTTGGTCGAAGGCTAATCCCTGGCCGGTGCAGGCCTCTTCTTAGATAAAGAAGACTTCCTGGGTGGAGCTTTGTTGGTTGGGGCATTTTTCTGCAAAAACAAACAAGTTAGGAGAATGACCGTCTAGAGAAGGTAAAAGCTAAAAGTGTGTTTTGATGATGGTTGGTCAATGAAGGAAGCCGTCCAAACATGGACGACCTCTTTCTTCAAACCAACCTCGTCCAAGACCTTCATCCCACTCCACACGAGGACGGTACGACGAAGAAAACCGTCCAAAAAGTTAGACGCCGTCCTTCCTCGAAGGACCCTCGTCCAAGAACCAACAAGCACCTTGGACGGGCCACCCAGGCCTCGTCCAAGGCCTTCATACCTCTCCAGACGAGGACGGGGCGACGAAGGAAAACGTCCAGAAAGCTGGACGTCCTCCTTCCTCGAGTGACCCTCGTCCAAGAAAAACACTCACTTTGCACGGACCAGCCAGAGCCTTGTCCAAGGCCATTACAAATTTAAGACGAGGATGGTTCGACGAAGGAAGCCGTCCAAGCATGGACGCCATCATTCCTCGAGTGACCCTCGTCCAAGATTATGCTACCACCTTGGACGGACAAGCTAGGGCCTCGTCCAAGGCCAGTATACCAATCAAGACAAGGAAGGTTCGTGGAAGGAAGCCGTCCAACTTATGGACGCTTTCCTTTCTTGAACCACCCTCGTCCAAAAAAAAAATTAAATAAAAAGGATTTACCAGAGTTTCAGCCCTCTTCTCGGCGCTTGTCTTGGGAAACTCCTTCCATAAGTTGTCTATAAACTTGGACATACTGATATCGCCCGTCCAAGATTTTCTAAGGAGTGTTCTGGCTGTATCTACAAAAAAGAAATAAAGGGGTTAATCAGAAACACGTTCTGGACCGGAAATTTTACTTGGAAGTTTTGGAAATATACCTCTATCCTCGGCCAACCGCAAGCCGGCGGCGATCAAGAAGCTATCGTCATAGAACATCTTTTTGAAGGGAATCCAGTTAGCTGGCCCTTTAAAGGATGTGTTATCTGGTCTGGAATACTTTTTTACTTTAAAGTATTACATCACCTCCTCGTCAAATCTATCCTCTAAGTCCAAAAAGGATTTCCCTCGTCTAGTATTCATGACGGCCCGACTATAAAAACGGTACCCTTCAGTGGCAGAATCATTGGCCGCTCTGAGAAAGATGAAGTCGGCTTTCCAGTCATGCATCTTCGAAGGCTTGCCCCAAGAGGTAAGGAAGCCAGGGCGGTTGTAGATGCTGAGCCACGCTCCGTCCACTGTCCCTGGAACCTTGGACGCATAGTGTATTTGGGAAAAGACCGGGAGAGAAAGGTCCAGGCCACGCAGCTCGCAGACGGCTATAAAAGTCAAAATATTGTACCAGGCATTGGGCGCCAATTGATTATGGCCAACGTTGTAATGCCTTAGCACTTGCTCTATGAATTCATGAAGAGGAAACCTCAACCCCGCGTCCAAGGCTAGCTTGTAGACGGCGAAGTGATTCTTGGGAGAACTCAGAATCGTAGCCTCCTTATTGGGTATGACGAAAGAGAAGCCCGACATGGGCATATAGGTGGACATGTAGCTGGGATCAGGCCCTATTTTTTCTAACCATTTACGATTAACTAAGATAAAGGTCGGGTCAGAAAGAGGACCTAAGCGTCTTCTAATTTCAGACGCAGTGGTGGAGGGTTCGTCCGATTCTTCAGCTGAGCCGGAATCACCCTCGTTATTACCTTCGCCGGCTTCTTCCATATCAATATCCCTACCAGACAGACTGGCCTCAAGGTTTATTTCAAGATTCTCCCCAACACTGTTATCAGGGGAAGTAGGCCCGACCAAAGGTTGAGCACTTTGGGTCTCCCTCGTCTCATCTGGAACTCGTCCAATAGATTCCTCCATTTCAGAGCTATAGGTTGGGAGAATTATTCTTCGTCTTAGACGGGCCATTTGCTTGACACGCGCCAGATTACCATGCACAGGTAAAGATTGGGTCGTCTGACTTTACCGACCAAAACCATAAAAAAAATATATTCGGCCACAATAGGCCCAACTCAAGAATGTGCCGAAGAAGAAATACTATCGGTTCTAGGGTCAAGGCTAACTCTTGATCGGCCAGGATTATAGAAAAAAAAAATAAAGAATAAAGGAAAACAAAAAAGAAGAAAGAAAGGATACCTGACGGAACGCTTGGACGATTCGGTGAAGAAAACGGAGATTAGACGATCTCTCTCTCTCTCTAGAAAAAATGTAGAGCCTCTCTCTCTAGAAAATTTTTCGCAAGGTGTGAAATGATCTAATGAAGGCAAAAGGAGCATATATATAGGGGGGTGAAAAACCTGCTGAGCCGGTCAAAAGTTGACCGGTAATAATTAAACCGGTAGAATATAACTGGTAAGGCCTAAAATATGGCGCGTTTTTGCCTCTTTTTGAATTTGAGGTAACTTCCTCAGATAAAAGGGCCTTAATCGTCGTTTGGGCCAACAGTAAAAACCCTTTTAGGGGCAAATATTGTAGCCTAAAATATCAATGGCTCTATTTGAGACACCTGTATCCATCAGGACCATACACGTGTCCCATCAGAAGAAATAAAGAAAAATGGTTTACCCATTGGGTTTTGCTCAGTTGGGAGAAAAGGCTCACCTTTTGGCGAAAAGGCTCACCTTTTGGCGCAAAGGTTAGTCAGAGCCCAAATCCCTAAAGTGGCTGCAGGTGATTGGTTGATGATCCATCTCCAGTCATAACCTGCCAAGTGTCATGATTTGATTACCTAGCCAATCAGGTGCCCCTATTCTAGGGTAACCTAAAAGGGCAGCAGTCATATTAAACACTATAAATACCCCTGAAATCAGAAGAAAGGTAATTCAATGAAAACAGTGTAAACTTACTCTTTGGAAATACTCTCTCACTTTCTCTCTCTCTCTCTCTACTTTTTCCTTCTCACTCCTGATATCTGACTTAAGCTTCGGAGGGGGAACCACCACCCAAACCTCCAGGGTGGGTCCCTTTTGCAGGTTCGGGAACGAAGCTCAGATTCGGACAGAGCAAACCCAGCCATTGTTGCACAAGTCTCCAATTGAAGAACATCTTGAGGGAAATAGTTTACTTGCCAGCCAAGCAGACTAAACACTCATAAACTGACATATCCCAGTTTTGGATAATTACTTGAATAAAGGGGTTCAGTTTTTAGTTTATTTTCTTTTGTTTTTTTGGTGAAAAATGTAAGTATATTATTACCAAAGCGCAAAAAAGCACCTCCCAAATGTTAGCTCAAACATTGAGCTGTAAGGTCAGCAAGCCAGCTTCTCTCACTATCTGTAATATTTTGAAATTATAAACTCGTTTAATTAAGCTAAAATTTTGATTAACAATAATTATAAGCTAAATAAACATGTTATGAATTTTGTGTGTTAAAAGAAATTAAAATTAATGAAGTATAAAATTTCTATAAGCAAATCAATAAGTTGGACTAACTAATTTTATGAGATATTGATAGTGGGAAAAGTATAATCAACAACAATTTGTAATAGGAATTAGTTATCTCTATTATATAAGGGAAGGGGGGAGCTATGGTGTCCCCTTTTGAAAAGACTGTTTTACCCCCTTCCCTTTCTAAATTATAAAACCAATTTCAAGCAAAGTGGGGCTTCAAAAAAAAACTGCAGGAAATACAATTATAACAATCAATCAAAAGTCAATTGAAATCAATACAATTGCATAATTCAAATTATACAAATCACTCAAATGAGAAAACTTTACAAAAACTAAAAAATTCAATTACAAACTATAACCCATTAGCAATTAAATACTCTGTTCTCAAGAACCATTTACAATTACATACTCAGAAAAATTACCAATATACTACAACGTGTCAATACAAATTACAAACTAAGAAAAACATACGATTTCGACGGGGAGATCACACATTTATCCATTGGGGATTTGCGAACTTCTAAAAAAGGTACATAATTCTTTTTAATCTTGCAAGTTATTTCAAATTAGTTGAAAAAAAAAACTAGCAACTCTTATGTTCGAATGCATGTTCAATTAATCAATTGTAGTATCGATAATCACATGTTTTAGAAAAAAAAATACAACAAAAATGATACATGAATACTTTAAGTTTGTACTATATGGTATAAATTTCGAAATAATTATTAAAAAACCTGTACATATTTGTAACAAAAAAAAGGCATTATCAAATATAAATCAATTTCGAATACAATAAAAAATGACACAAAAATCAAACTAAAAAAGAAATTACATTAATTTACCAAAACAATTAGTGAAGTTGAAAATCATTGAAAACGATTGATTTTCTTTTGGTAGTCCATGGAATGAAATAAAAAAAATCGGATCTAAAATTTGAAAAAAATAGTATTTCATAATTTAAAAAAAGTGTATAAAAATAACTTTTCGATAGTAATTTTTCGAAAAATAAATGGAATCTTATAAACCATTAGTACAAAACTGACATTTATTATAAATAATTAAAAACCCATAAGCAAAAGGTCTTTTACGCAACAAATTATGCTTAAATTTAATTACTTTGCATACAAAATTTGCCAAAGCAGTAGAAGAAGTCTTGAAAAAAACAAAGGGAAAGAAAAAGGAAAAGTGGATGATTCAAGAACCGACTAGGATTGTAACTGGATTTTTGCAAATTCCAAATTCTAAACTTCAGCCCCGAATTGTTTTTAAAAAAACCATCTTCACAAATAAAAGTTCAAACATAATAAAATCAGATCTTTGAGAAATATAGTTGACAATTAATTTTTTTGGGACGAAATCAGGAACATAAAACGTAAAAAATTACCTTCAAATTTGAGGCCCCCAAATTAAATTCATCAACCAAATAAACCCGAATTTTAACCCCATTCCGACAAACGTTCTTCAACATTACCACCCAGATCGAAATGAAAATCCAAAAAGACCCAGAAATACAGATACGAACTTTCGTTTTTGGTTTGTTTTGTACTGACTACTGAGTAACAGTTATGCCCAAAATGTCGTCGCACGCATCGCGTGCATAAAAAGCTAGTAACAATAAAAGGGAAGCAAATTATAACATAAATGAAATTTAAAAAGGAAAAAAAAAATATGGCAGGGAAAAACCCCCCAAGGCTTTCCCACGGCAAACCCAAACAACACCACCGCCCTACTCCTCTCTTGTTCCCTACTCTAGCTACCTAAGGTGAGGAACATCCAATCCCCATACAAACCACCTCACTCTTGCTCCCTACAATTCATCTATAAGTAATCAGTGAATTAGGGTTGAAATTTCAATCTCACAACAAAGAAAAGTCACAGAACATCTCCTCTCAATTCTCCTCTTATCGGCACCACCACACCACCACCACTGTGCGCACCACCTTCCTATGACCGCCAAACACCATGCCAGCAATCCCGCAGCCGCGCTGCACCACAGAGCCACCAGCACCCCTCTTTTCCTTCGCGCTCTCCCCTGCTCGATCCCCTCCCCTGTTTGCTGCTCTGCCTCGCTGCTGTGTTTCGTTGCTACGCCACTGCAGCCGCACCGGACTCTCGCCGCCAGTCCGTCGCCTTCGTCCTGCTGCCAACATCGCCGGTGCTCCGTCACTGCTGTCGGAGCTCGGCTCTACCTCACCTGTTGCCTTTGTGCGTACCTGCTCCAAGTGAGCAGAGGTATAACACCTCTCACTTCCCTCTAATTTTTTGGGCCTCAAAACTGATTTTGTTTTCCCATCAAACCATCCTAGCCAAATTTGTTAATTAAACATATTTTTGGGCTTAAATCTGATTTGCTTAGTTAAATTAGCTAGTTTAGTTTTGTTGCTTAAACTAGTTGGGCTAATCTAGTACAAAGAATTACACTAAGTATGGTGTGTTGGCTAATTCTACTAATCTGAAATTGTGAATGAATATTAAGAACATTTAAGTTTGTATTAAGTAATCTTGTTAATTCATAAGTTAAAGTATGTATAAATGACTTTGTTAGTTTACATGATAATAACAACCATGATAGTTTATTAATAGTAGTGTTTTAGATAGTTAAATTAATTATAATAATTCATCTAGTTTAGTATTAATCATGCTAAACTTATGTTTAAGCAAGTAATTTGATAGCTTTCACTCACTGGTTTAAGGTTGTGAATTAAATTAAAGTTAGATTATAATGTTGATATAATATAAGTTTTCTTAAAATATGTTCATTTAAGTAACATGATAAAGAATTAAGATTACCATGACTTTAGTTTATCATTAGTCATATTAAGTTTATGATATTATTGGATGAGTAATTATAAGTAGTAATAATGTTGTAAGTTATATTAAAGGTTGATAATTTAGTAAATATGCGTTTAAGTCAAAGTATAGAAAATGGAATAATTAGAATTTGAACCATATTTACAAGTCATTAAACATGAATTATGAGTCAAGTTTTAATAATAATAATAATAATAATAATAATTATTATTATTATTATTATTATTATTATTATTATTATTATTATTATCATTATTATTATTATTGCCACCTAATCAAATATAACATTTATGACGTTAAAAGTGATAAACATAAATTATAAGTCAAGACTATGGCTGTTTACGCCTAAGTATAACTCGCAGAATTAAGAAGACTCTATTAGTAATGACATAAGTACTATGACGCCCAATGAAAGAATATTTCAGAAGAGCCCAAGTCTTAGATAAATAGTAACGTATTCCGTTATTAAATTCTTAATTAGATGAAAAGGAATGGAATATTACAAGCTCCCCTCGGCTATCAAAGTTGGTAACAGGATTTCAGGTAACGTCTACTGCTAACACTCGCACTCCCCTTCCAACTATGTTTTACAATGCTTTAAACGATGTTTATGCGATGTTATTTATGGTGTGCGGGATATGAAATGTTTGCTATGTAAATGATGTTTATTAAATGGTTTAATGCTATGAAGTATGACGATTTTGATGTTATGAAAATATGATTATGATTACATTTATTGATTATAATTACGTTTCATGATTATGATTACGATGATGTAATGTAATTATGGTTACATTATGATTAATATTTCGTCTTATGATTACGATTACGATGATGTAATAAAATTATGATACGTAAAAGAAACGAAACATGATAAAGTTAAGTGAAAGATGGTTCTTGGCAGTATTTGGGCACCGAAAGTGTCACCTATGTTGTGATCGCCTTTCTGTTGGGCACCGAAAGTGTCACCTATGTTGTGGCCGCCTTTCTGTTAAAAATGTGGGCACCGAAAGGTTCACCTATGTTGTGGCCGCTTTTCTGTATGTTTTTGGGGAGACGTCGCTTCTGTTGTACTAGCCAAGTTACCAAAGTAAAAAATATATGATGATGAACATGACAAAGAATGATGATAACGTTTTATGATTATGATTTAATGGTTATGTTTACGAAATGGTTTTGCTATTTCTCTCCTTCCTGTTTGCTAACAAAATGATGTGAAATGTTTTTACGATGTTAGGGTAGAATGTTACTGAGCCTCGGCTCATGACGTTTTGTTTTATGTTTTAGGTATGGAAGAACAGTTGCAGTATGGCTATTATGATGAGATGTGTTGAGGAGACTATGTATGATTCTATGAGGTTTAGGATATTTCGTATGATGGATAAACAAGTATTGTTTTATGATGAGCAAATGTATAGATGAATTACCATTTTAGGCTATTATTTTATTATTGGGCCATAACCCACAAGCTTAAGCTATGATTCCGCTGCCAATTAAGGTTATGTATTTCCAGGGTGTTACACTATCACTCCTCCTGCTATTCATTTTACTCTTGACACGAATACATACATCAATTTGAATGGTTTTAATGACAAACAAAGGACGTATTACAGCCTTCTCCCATAGAGCATGATTACGAGCCTTCCATATGTGATAAACAATGGCAGCTAGACACGCATAGGCCATTTGCTGTTGCTTTTTACTCTTGTACTTCCTTACCCATTTCTTCCAGTGGACATACAGCTTCTCATGATTACCACAGGGAATTTGAAGCCAATTTATTACCCCTTGACAAACTTGCAAGCTGAACATACACTTGAAAAATAAGTGACAACAAGCATCAGTACCTTGATCACATAATAAGCAGGCTGTGTCTTGACATATACCAGCTTGTCTGAGTTTTTCTCTTATTCTTAACTTATCAACCGCAACCAACCAGGAGATAAAAGCATGCTTTGGAATGTTTATAGAATTCCAAACCCAATTATGCCACTTGACACCCTCTTGCACCCCTTTGATCCACTTATAGCCTTCCTTGACAGGATAATCATTACTCCCATCCAGCCATTTGTTGTTGTGATAAGCATCTTTGAACACATCTTTCACTCGACAAATAATCTTCCAAGTCCAGCTAGCATATCTAGGAGCAACATACTCCCACCAATTGGCATCCCTAATGTAAAGACTATGGACCCATCTGATCCAAAGAGAATCAACCTTTTGTGCAATTTGCCAAGTGTACTTACCAAGAGCAGCATTATTCCATAACAAAGAATTTCTCACTCCCAAGCCACCTTTATTTATGGGTTTGCACACCCAATCCCAAGAAACTAAGGGAGGCTTATACAAATTAGATTTTCCCTCCCATAAGAAGGCTCTGCAAATTTGGATGATCTTTAACAGCACACCCTTAGGCAACATAAAAACTTGACACCAGTAAGTATGGATACTCAACAACACAGAGTTGACAAGAACACTTCTTGCAGCATAAGAAAGATTATGAGAAGACCATCATGAGACTCTTCTCAAAATTCTATCAACCAGTTGTAAGTCTCTTATATGTATTAGGAACACCCAAATATCTGAATGGAAAAGAGCCCTTTTTGAATCCTGAAATTTGGATGATTCTTTGCTGCACCTCATCAGACACATTACCAAAATAGATGGCACTCTTCTCACTATTTGCATTTAAGCCATAAGCTTTAGAAAAAGCTTTCAATGCTCTAATCAACAACATAACAGACCTTACTTCACCCTTACAAAATATCATTAAATCATCCGCAAAAATAAGATGTGTGAGCTTAAGAGAAGCACATCTATAATGAAAGCGGAAATCCTCCCTTCTCATCTTCCTAAGAATCCTAGTAAAATAATCTATCACTAGGACAAACAGCAGAGGAGAGAGAGGATCACCCTATCTTAAACCTTTTTTCCCTTTAAAGAAGCCAAACAAACCCCCATTCAGACTGATAGAGAAAGAAGGAGAAGAGACACAGGTCATGATCCAACTACAGAACTGAATAGGAAAATTAAGCTTCTTTAGCAATTCCTTTAAAAAATTTCCAGCTTACAGATCCTAAGCTTTCCTCAAATCAATTTTCAAGGTGCAATTAGCAGGTTGGCTTTTCCTTTTATACTAAATCGAAATGTCCTGACAGATCAATATATTGTGCATAATACTCCTATTCTCCACAAAAGCACTTTGTGCTTGATCAATAATACAAGGCAAGACCAATTTCAGTCTGGTACAAAGCATTTTTGGAATTACCTTGCACAAAACGTTGCAGCAGGCTATAGGCCTGAATTGAGTGACATCCTTAGGTTGCTCCACTTTTGGAATCAGGCACATAGTAGTGGCATTTATTTTTTTGAGAAGTTTCCCTGTTCGAAAAAAGTCCAAAACTGCTTCAATTATATCAGCACCAACAACATCCCAAGCTTCCTTGAAGAAACCACTAGAAAACCCATCTGGACCAGCTGACTTGGTTTCATCAATGTCAAACAATGCATATTTCACATTAGTACCAGTAAAAAGAGCACACAAAATAATTTTTTGAGCATCATTCACAACTTCACCCTCTGCAATTATTGCATCACTCACATGAGCATCAGCATCACTCTCAGTACCCAACAAGCCTTCATAATACTTCAAGAAATCATCCTCAACATCATTTGGACTCTCTTTCCAGTCCCCATTACTATCCTTTATCCTAAACACCTGAGATTGCTGCCTTCTCTTTCTCAAACATGCATGGAAATAGGCTGAATTTTCATCACCCCCTTTGATCCAATCTTGCTTAACTTTTTGTCTAAGCATACTCATTATAGCAGAGTTAGCAACATCATATTCTTTCCTAGCCTCTTCCTCTTGAATATGAAGTTCGATATTATGAGGATCACTATAGATAGCTTCCAGAATGCCAGTAAGCTAGTAAGAGCATCATAGCATCATTCTCAAAATTTGAAAATTTCACTCTATTTAAAGCTTTGAGAGGCCTTTTCAAATTCTTCAATTTGCACACAACTCTGTACATGGCCACACCATACACATTCTGCTTCCAAGAGGCTTGAACTCTACTAAGGAAGTCATCAGCCTTATCCCACATGTTACAGAACTTGAATGGTTTTACTCTTGTCCTCACATTCACATCAAGATTCACAATACAAGGACAATGGTCTAAAATATTTTCAGACAAAAACACAACAACAACATTATTGAAAGTGTCATGCCACTGATCATTGGCAAGAACTCTATTAATTTCGAAAATACCCTACTCTCCCCCTCTTGCTTGTTTGACCAGGTATAGAAATGACCACTTGAAATATGGTCATGCAATTGACAATCTCTCACACATTGTCTAAAGCTAGCAATCTCTTCCAAGGTAATTGCATAACCTAGTCTTTCACCCATGTTAAGCACATTATTAAAGTCCCCAAGCACAATCCAAGCTCCTCTAATCTTTTTGTTGATCTGAACCAAAGCATTCCACAACTCCTCTCTACCACTAGCATCATTAAGACCATACACAATTGTAACCTCAAACTGCTTCCCAGTAACTTGATGTAAGACCTCACAGTGAATAAATTGTGCTCCATACACACACACACATTCACAACAAAAATATGAGGTAACCAAATTAGCCAAATCCTACCACCAGAATGAAAATGGTAATTAGTAACTATAGACCAACCACTACACACTCTAGGGAAGACCATTGGAATATTCCTAGCCTTCACCCTAGTTTCTAGATTTCCAAACAATCCAATTTGATAGTGAGTCAAAAACCATTTGATATCACTATGTTTCAGTGGACTGTTGATGCCCCTAACATTCCAAGCACCAACTCTATCCATGAGGGGGAAGAATAATCTCTCCTCCCTACATCAGATTAACAGCTACTGGCACCTTCACTGATTGAGTAGCATTCCTAATACTGCAAGATTCTACTGTCACCTTGTCCTGTTTTGTGCCTAGCACCTGAAGATCATCTGTTGTAGCAACCTCTTTAGCAGACTCATGTCTCATTACCTGCTCTGGAGCTGTTGGCACTGTCATCTGGTGGCTTGTATTCAGAACACCAATCATAAGCTGTGGTATAACATCATAAGGTTTGTTCTTCACCACCAAAACTTTATTAGGCTTTAGTTTCTGCATAGCTAGATCATACCTCTTCTTCCTACAAGCCTCCACAGTATGACCTATACCACCACAATCACCACAAATAATTGGTTTACACTCATATACAACCTTTTGAACCATTCTCACACCTTTCTCATTCATAAACATCACTTCTTTAGGAAAAGATTAATCTATTTGAACTTCAACAAGAACTCTTGCATATTCAAGAATGTATTTCTGTGCTGTAGCTCGATCAGTCCTTATAGGTTTCCCTATAAGGCTGGATATCTTGTTCACAGAAGATTGCCCCTAATACTTAAGAGGCAGACCAGGCAACCTTACCCAAGTAGGAACCACTTTCACTACTTCTGCCATAAGGTCCAAGTCTGCCGACCAATTCTTCATGATTATAGGCTTTTTATCATATAAAATTGGTCCAGCATCTACAGCTTGTTGTTTCCCTTCCATCGTTCTAAATCTCACTACAAAAACTCCATTAACACCCATATCAATTCTATCAATGCCATATTTCCCCCAAACACGTCGAATAAAGCCATTAATAATCCTAAACGGCGGTTTAATACCTAACACATAACAGACAACAGCTGATTCCCAAAATACAATCTCCTCCTTCACATCATCTTCAGGTATAACAACCTCATTCACATTCATATTATTATTCACAACATTAACCACTGGATTTCCAGATTTCCAGATGCTGGCCTCAACGGAGTTCGAATCGACGCAATCCACTTATCCATCTGACTTCTGGCAACTTCAATATTCGTTCGATCAAGCATCGAAGCATTCTGGTCCGCAGAAGCAACTGAATCATTATCATTCTCTTCTTCCGAAGTCCAAGTCAAAGTTGCATTATCCTGAATATCATTGATATTCATATTCTTATTAGCATCAATTGTTTGAGGTTTTTTCACTAGTTGTACAAGTTTGCTTAGCCTTTTGTCCCCACTAGTAGAAAAAACCTCTTTTGCTACACTACAAATGCTTTGGTTGTTTAAACAACCCGAGCATTTGATAACTTTCCAAAAAAATAAAAAGATAAAATTCATATATGCTTGGGTTATTTTTAAAACAACCCGAGCATTTGACTATTTTAACTAAAACTTTTTTCTCTATCCTCTTTCCCATATTTGTTCATTAGAATCCTTACCCTTCTTTCTCTCTCCTCTTTTACACCTCCTCTCACTCAACCACCCTCCTCCCTCCTCAAATGTCTTCCAACTCTCTCACCTCTTCCTCGTCGAGCACGCCGACAACACCAACACAGCCCCCATTTCTGCCATCCTTCTCTCTCCTTGTCCTTCTCCTTATCACCACCGTTGTTTTCATGCTTAAACCCCAAATTCGTTCGCAGAAGCTTTGATTTCGACTCAATCTCCCATTTCGAGGGTTTTCAGTACCATTTTCACTCGCATTTTACCCCAATCTTCACTAATACAAGTAAGCGACTCGAATTTGTTTGTTCTTTTCGATTTCTGATTGATTTTGTTCGAAATCTGGAACCCTAGAAACCTAATTATGGCTTCTCGATTTTGCCTCTTTTTGTTTGATTTTTTTATGGTGATGACTATCTGTGCTGCGATTTATTGTTAGAATATTGCTATTTTCTTCGATTTTTCATCTTTCTGTTCGCAAAATTCATGTAAGATTTGATGGTTTATATAATTTGTTGAACTTTGAATATGAGGTCTTCTTTATTTCTCCAGATTTCGACCATTGCCCAATAGATCTGTCGTTTGTTGAACATTGATTATGAGGTACTCTTTATTTCTCTTTCTCTTTGATGGTTTATATATTTAGTTGAAAATTGGATGTGTGCATTTTGATGGTTTAGTTGAATATTGGATGTGTGAAATTTGGATATGTGAATTTTGATGGTTTAAGTGAAAATTGGGTGTGTGAGTTTTGATGGTTTAAGTGAAAATTGGGTGTGTGAGTTTTGACGATTTAGTTGTAAATTGGATGTGTAAATTTTGATGGTCTAGTGAAAATGAACGTGTTACACAAATTAATGATTACATACATAGGTGATTTTTAAGTACAATAAAAGAACAATGGATCATAATTATACAAAAACATGATTTTGATTGATAATGCAGCTAAACTAGAAGGGTGTCATCTAACCTGGTGAGTTATCTGATTCCGTTAAGAGTTGAAATCAGATTTTAAGCTTAGCGACAACTAAAAGTATAATTACACATCCTCTATCTGAGATTTTAAGGCTAGCAACAACTAAAAAGCATAATTAAGCAGCGCGCTAAACTAGAAGGGTTTCATATCATGCAGTATTAGCACTTGAACATGTCCCTCTTTATGATTTTACTGGCTGGCTTATTGTTGTTGGCTGGTTGCTTCTACTGGCTTCTGCTGCTGTTGGTTTCTTTTTAATTTTAATTGTTTTTGCAACCATTTTAATTACCTTCAAGTGTTACTTCAGTTTGCGTAGGGTGCATCCTGTCACTGGGTCCCGCAGGTCTAAAATGCATTTGCCCCCACCCCCCCGGTTCCTCAAATGACATAATCTCTGCATGTTTATGCTGAAGGCTGTACTTCCAAATCCATTACTGATATGTTCAATGATGATGTTTCATTTTTCTGTCAGGCTAAAGCGAAGATTGTTAAGGCAGCTAAGCAGAGGCTTATACGTTACTTGTTCAAGCAAAATCCTTTTTGGCATATATTGATTCTAAAGCATCTTATGTGAAAAAGCAACTTAGACATCATACTATATGTGTTGGAGCTGCAGGTACGTATTTGAAAATCTTTCTGCTCTGCCTGGCTCCAGAATATCCGCCGCCTCTCTCACCGTCCTTCTGAGTTTCTTACCTGTGCTGCATTTATGGAATCTTTTCTTTAAATTGATCAAAGAGGACTGTTATTTCGAGTTTTCAATCTTGTTGCTTTTGGGAAGTCATCTTTATGTTAGGGCCAATGGGTAATTTAGTTGTTTCAATATTTCTCGCATTGCAACCTGGTTATGCCTTTAACAACCCTTTTTGCCCTTACCATGCCTTTTGTAATCTATTCTCGATGAATGCTTAATGGTGTAAATTTACAACTTTATTAACCAGGAAAAACTATTTTGAGTATTCTCACGGTGAATGAAAGACAAAGAACCTTGCAAGGGGTAGGATATAATGCCTTGTGTACCAGTTGTTTGTGTGCTTCTTGTTGTCTATTCAGATGTATGTGGGTTTATTTCACTCTAGTATGACTTAACTTTTCAGGCGTTGATAATTGGTTAAATATGTTAGGGGCTTAAATATTGCAGTTCCCCTTCTAACTTTTGTTGTCAGCAAAAGCAGTCAATCGTTACTTTAGAGCAACTTTTTTCCCGTTTGTTATACGGGACGTCTGATAGGAGGGTTATAAGGGAATTGGAATCAAGACCCTTGTTTCACCTTAGATGGTGTTTTGAAGATTTTTCTCCTAAGATATATGTAGTTAAGGAACAAGTGATAATAGTTGTATTATATATTTCATGTACTTTGTTTTGCAGGTGCTACGTGAACTGAACACCAACAAACGCTATGATGCGTTGAATGTTTCTAATAATAGCTCCTTTCATTATCGACAGGTAACCATTCCTTGCTAATTACTCCAATATTCAGTGAATGCTAAAAGGATTTAGATTGCAACATTTAATCTTGTTCTTATCCTTACTCCAAAATTCGTGAGATATAACGATTACTCAAATATTTTTGATGATTTGAACAATTCCCCTGGAGTAAGTATATAATTTTTTTGTGGCCAAATCTTCGACTTCTCATGTTAAGCTATGCTGTTTAGTTTTAGCATTAATATATAGTTTATGATGGGCTGCTGAGGCCCTCCTCCTTTTTCCCTCGCCTACTATTGGTCCTGCTTCTTTACTTGAAGGAGTGATGTATGTTACCTCCTAATAATGATGGGCTTAAATAAATAGTTAGATGTTTAATTAATTTTGGGCTTATTCCTAATTAAGTGATTTAAAGAGGATAACCAAGCAATTCTCACTAATAGTCAAGTATTTTAAGCACTACCTTCATGTTTAACTAATGATATATTAGAAATCAAATTCTCTTCTTGATAAATTGATATGTTCTCTTTTTTTTGTGAGGTGTTTATTTTGTTTGTTGAGAGCGCTTGATTTGTGATTGAATGAGGTAATGCTTTTGAGGTGGGTTAAGCCTTGGCTGTTGCCATACCATGAAACTGCCCCAAGTCAGGAGCCTACTACCATAGGTGATTATTAGGTGGTGCCTAGGAAAGGTAATGTACATTTGCAGGTCTGATTTCTGTAGTTATGGAGATCGTTTGCTCTGCACCACATAAATGTAGATTAACAATTTAATCACACTTGTTTGGTCCATATCTGTTTGAGACAAATGGAACTGTCTTTTGACTTTTGAGGTTTGAGATCATTGAAAGAGGGAGAACAAACACTATATAACTTATAATTCCTTTCTTTGCAGATATTGAACATCGATGGGATAACTGGCGGGTTCAATTTTCAGGTATCTCTCCTCCAAATGCTGATATTTCGTCATACTTTCTTTTCCGGGTCATATTATCCAAAAATGTCCCTATAATTTACCTGATAATAGATTAAAAAAAATATAACCCCTCCAATCCATACTATATGACCGTTTTACTCCCTCACCACTCAGATTTACTGTTCCACTTGCAAAAGATACTATTTTACTCCCTCATAGATGTATTTTTTCACCTTTCATTTATAATATGGTTTGACTGATCTATTTCCATGGTCTCCAAAGTATAATCGTGTTATTTTCTATCCTTATATACTCCAAATCACCTTTTGTTAAGCAACTCTCCTTTCAGGTTGTCTACATTTCTTTCTCTGAGTACTAATATATGTATTTAACTATTTATTGCAGGTTGTGTACTTTCAATACTATGGTGATCTTCCTAAGGCTCTATAACACTATATCCAATGTTTATGTTGGCAAAAAGCTCATTCAATTTTCATAACATCCGTTGTTCATTCTTTATTTTTGTCAGGTAAAGTTATATCAATTCCTCAACTTTGGTACTGTGGCTCACCACTCTCACTGTTGCAAGTGCTTTGGGCTGATAAGTTATGAAATTTAGTTGAAATAACTCTCCTTTATTCAGTGTTAATGCTTTTAAAAGATGTGAAGTAAACTGTACTTAGTAAAGCTTAAAAGTCGCAATTTCTAAGTGATTTGTGGCTGAGTTAAAATGTAAACATTTTCCTTCTATAAATGGAACTTTTTGTTTCTTTTGAGTGAGCAGGTTTGTGTTACTTATAAAAGTCAACTTTTTTCTCTCTTTAACTGAGTAATGAGATACTGTTGTTCCGTTGCTTTACCTTTTGTTCTTTCATGGAAAATCTAGTCTATTTTAATATGTTTATGGGAAAGGTAAGCGTGTGTGAGCTTCTCCACGTTTCTAAGCATCTCTAATCAATCCTTCTATAGGGGTTTCCCTGAGAGTGAAATTATAATGCATTGGCTGGTGTTTTCGTGACATTTTACACCTGTTTTATGTTAGACTTACAATTATAGTTATAGTGGGATTTGTAGCTTTTCTATCTGCATTCTTAACACTTTTCTGCATAATTTGAAAATGATGGTTGAAAAGGGATTGTGGGAGTAGATGTTAGTTTGGTTAATTTTTTAGTTTCGTTGCATCTTATTATTTTAGCCAAATTATTAAATAATTGTTATTTTTAGATGGTGTTTTGAAGTCGGCTTATTTGGTGTGTTAAAGATGGTGTTTTGAAGATTTTGCTCGTAAGATGGTTTCCTGTATTTGTATATATGTAGTTAAGGAACAAGTGATTATAGTTGTATTATATATTTCATGTACTTTGATTCTAATTAATCATGGTTAATAAATTTTTTGTTTATTTTATTTGTATTGTACAGAATATATAATACCTGATTTAGTTTTTTGGTGCTACCTAGCTAGTTGTGTAATGTGGGGCTGCTACTGGTGCTAGGTGGCAGTCTAATAGGACATTGCTACTGGTGCTACCTGGCTATGTAGTGCTGGGATGCTACCTAAATGTTCATGCGATTTTTTTTTATTAAAAAACCAGAGCAAATGCTCCGGTTGTTAAGTGAAAACCGGAGCATTTAACAACTAAATGCTCCGGTTTTCCCTTAATAACCGAAGCATTTGTTAGTCAAATGCTTCGGTTTTATCTTACAACCGGAGCATTTGACTATCAAATGCTTCGGTTAACAACCGAAGCATTTGTAAAACATCCAAATGCTCGTATGGTGTCTGCTACGGGTCAAATACGGAGCATTTGTGGCCTTAAAAACCGGAGCAATTGAGGTTTTTTCTACTAGTGCCCCCATTGCCTTTTTTTGAACCCTTTGCCATGGCTCTAGCTAGAGTGCTTAGATTCAATTTCAGAAAACGCTAAGAATTTCCGATTCTTGCGAGAGGCGTTAGATTCTCTCTCTAGACTCTCATAATTCATAATTTTCTTTATTTTATTTTCTTGTTTTGTTGAATAAATTAGTCTCTCTATATGAGAGTTTCTTGAGCCCTACTATCGGAATTTTTGTCTCTGTTGTGGAGGTATCCTTCTCCCCTATGGGAGTTGTGAGTCTTGTTAGTATGTTTGTTGGTATGAGAAATTGTTCTCATTGGTTTCAGTTCAAGACAATCAACATGATGGTATTAGAAGTTCGGATGCGGTCAACATTGTTAGATCAAGAATGTTCTTCTCCAAACTATGTCAAAGTAATAAATGATTCCATTGATAGCTTCAAGCTTCAGCAAATACAAGGGGCTTGTGCTACTTTGGCCGATCTGGTTCATTGTAGTTTCATTGAAGACGAATTTGCTTTAACCTTGTTTGATTATATATTGTTTTTCTTTAATGCCTATTGTAGATGTCGTTTGGCCTTTAATTAATGAAATTTCTCTTAAAAAAAAAGACTTAAAAATTGTACGGGTCAAGCTCGTAATCATCATTTTGCTCCAAACAAAAGGTTTTATAATTCATATCAATAATAAGAACAAGACTACATACAACAATTAATAGCTGAAGTAGAAGCTAACATTTATCTTTCATACTAACACATTCGTAATTCTAAGCATTAAGTAAGTTTCCTCTTTCACTCTATAAATACCCCTTTTTGATAATGTACAAAGGGCGAATTTGTCACACAAAAATCCTCCATACTTCTCTCATTCCTTGTCTCTAACTCGAGCAATTCCTATACAAGTACTAGTAAGAAAAACAACATAGTCTAATTAGGAGTTGAAAATAAAAGTTTTGGAGAACTTTGCAAAGGTGATTTAACCATTGATGTTAATACTACAAGGTAACCCCTTTTTCCTTGTTTATCTACTTACTTATCTTTCTTCAAAGTTTACTAACTATCTTCTTTATTTTATTTTATCTCTTGGTAAGGTTTGGGTATGAGGAAATCCAATGGGTTCCGAAAATTGAATTCTCACCACCTAGATAGCCTACTTTATTAGGGGAGACTCTTAGAAAAATTGTGTCTTAGTAAGTATGAAAATGCGTAAATTTAGTTTATGTGCTTAAATTGTTAATAATCATAATAAAAACAATTTTCTGAGAATCCAATAAAACAATTGTGCATAAATATCTCCAAAACGTGAGAAATTGTGTTGTAATCATCGAAAAAGTTCTCCATTATTTCTAGTTTATTCAAGCTACAAATTACCTTAAGGGTGTAGTTTATGGAAAATAATATTTTTCCTATGTATTGTAACGTGTCAACGAAATATTTGCTTTGAATTAAATATCATACAAAATCATTGGTGAAATATTGTTTTTTTGAAGACTACTTAAGTGTTTTTAATTCACATATCTCAAGCCCAAGTGATTTTCATAAAAACTGAAGAAGATGATAAAAATTAAACATGATTAGGTTTCCAGAAACACATGAATCAAATTAATGTGATTTTTAAACTATGAGTTATGAATTTCTAGAAACAATAATGCAAAACCGTGTTTCTCATAAATTGACATATCCTAGTTTTGGATAATTACTTGAATAAACAGGTTCAATTTTTATTTTATTTTCTTGTTCTGTTGAATAAATTAGTCTCTCTGTATGAGAGTTTCTCGAGCCCTAATATGGGGATTAATGTCTCTGTTGTGGAGGTCTCTTTCTCCCATATGAGAATTATGAATCTTGTTAGTATGTTTGTTGGTATGAGAAATTGTTCTCAGTGGTGGAGGTTCAAGACTATCAACATACAGGTATTAGAAGCTCGGATGCGGTCAGCATTGTTAGATCAAGAATGTTCTTCTCCAAACTATGTCAAAATAATAAACGATTCCATTAATAGCTTCAAGATTCAGCAAATACAAGGGGCCTGCGCTACTCTGGTCGATCTGGTTCATTGTTGTTTCATTAAAGACGAGTTTGCTTTAACCTTATTTGATTGTATTTTGTTTTTCATTAATGCCTATTGTAGATGTCGTTTGACTTTCAATTAATTAAATTTCTCTATTAAAAAAAAGACTAACTTCATAAAAATAGTTCGGGTCAAGCTCGTAATCATCATTTCGCTCCATCTTTAATCTACAAATTTTGCCTCCAAACGAAAGGTTGTATAATTGATATCAATGATAAAAACAAGACTACATACAAAAATTATGAGCTGAAGTTGACGAAGCTAACCATTATCTTTCATACTAACACATTCCTAATTCTAAGTATTAAGTAAGTTTCTTCTTTCACATTATAAATATCCCTTTTTGATAATGTACAAAGGTGAAATTTTTCACACAAAAATCATCTATACTTCTATCATTCTTTGTCTCAAACTCGAGCAATTCCTATACAAGTACTCGTAAGGAAAACAACATAGTCTAGTTAGGAGTTGAAAATAAATGTTTAGGAGAACTTTGCAAAGGAGCTTCAACCATTGATCCTAATACTACAAGGTAACCTCTTTTTTCTTGTTTATCTACTTACTTATCTTTTTTAAAAGTTTACTAACTTTCTTCTTTATTTTTTGGGATATTATCTCAGATGACCCTTACATATAGGCCTTTTTTTCCAAATAACCCTGAAATTTTCACCCCTAACCCCGATAACCTTGAACTTGTATTTTGTCATTAAACCCGACGAAATAGCTAACGGTGTTAACTTTTTCAAAACAAAAATAATTAATAATTTTAGAAAAAATGAAAACCCAAATCATCTTTTTCTCTCTCTTGTTCTTCATCTAATTCTCTCTCTTGTTCTTCAATTCACTTAAAAACAAAAAAAATAAAAAACACATATTCATCAAATAACCACCACTATATCAGATTAAGTAATCTCTTTGTCTATAAGCACATATGAGATCTAAGATTAGACCATCATACATTCACACCATGATGATGAATTGATGATTATGATGAGAGAGAAAAAGAAGGCCCTCAAAATTGACCACAATCAACAACAATAACACGCGGAGAACTCCACCCAGCCGAAAACTCATCGAGCCCAAAACCATCACCCACCAACTGGAACCACCACCCCTCCAGATTTTCTCTTTCTTTTTCTTCTTCCAAGTGACCAAACCTCAATTGTTCACTTTCAAGCTTCATTTTTGTTAAATAATTTCAGATTCCTTCACCAAAAATGACAAAATTTCCCAGATCTAGACTTTGAGAGATAATTTACTTCGTTTTCAAGCGTTTTTTCTAGCAAAATATAGTCCCTTTTTCAGATTCCTTCACCAAAAATTCCATGGGTTCACTGAAGAACTGAAATAATGAGAATCTCCTCAATTGAAGGATCGGTTTGCTAAAGAACGATGACATTGAGAAACTTTGTACTATTTGGATCCAGATTTGACATTAGTTTGCCTTTCTAAGCCATATTTTGATTACGATTTCTTCCCCAAATGCAATTAATGGTTTTTCAGATTTTGGATTGGAATTACAAAGCCCTAGTTTGTGTAGCTTCTTCGCTTCCCCGGTTGTAATCATTAGTTTTGGTATAGTTTTTAGGTAAGAAATGAGGACAAGAGAGAAAGTAATGGACACCATTGATAAATGCTTGAGAAGAGTGAGAATTGAAGAACAAGAGAGAGAAAGAGATGAGTGTTTTTTTATTTTAGAAAAGCAATAATTACTTTTGTTTTAAAATAATTGACGTTGTTAATTATTCCGTCGGGTTTAATGATAAAATACAAGTTCAGGGTTATCCGGAATAGGAGTGAAAATGTCGGGGTTATTTGGGAAAATGGTCTATATGTCAGGGTCATCTGAGATAATATTTCTTTTTTTTTAATGTTTTGATAAAGTTTGCGTATGAGGAAATCAAATGGGTTACCAACATAGAATTCTCACCACCTAGATATCCTACTCTATTGGGGAGACTCTTAGGAAAATTGTGTCTTAGTAAGTAGGAAAATGCGTAATTTTAGTTTATGTGTTTAAATTGTTAATAATCATAATAAAAAACATTTTCTAGGAATTCAATAAAAAAATTGTGCATAAATATCAGCAAAAAGTGAGAAATTGTGCTGTAATGATCGAAAAAGTTTTACTTTTCTAGTTTATTCAAGCCACGAATTACCTTAAAGGTGTAGTTTATGGAAAATAATATTTTTTATATATATTTTAAGATGTCAACGAAATATTTGCTTTAAATAAAAAATCATACAAAATCATTGGTCATATATTGTTTTTGTGAAGACTACTTAAGTGTTTTTACTTCACATAGCTCAAGCCCAAGTGATTTTCATAAAACCTAAAGAAGATCATAAAAATTAGACATGATTAAGTTTCCAGAAACACATGAATCAAATCACTGTAATTTTTAAACTATGAGTTATGAATTTCTAGAAACAATAATGAAAAACTATGTTTCTCATAAAAAACTGGCATATCATAGTTTTGGATAATTGATTAAATGAAGGGGTTCAGTTTTTAGTTTATTTTCTTGTTTTGTTGAATAAATTAGTATCTCTCTATGAGAGTTTCTCGAGTCCTACTATGGGGATTAATGCTTTTGTTATGGAGGTCTCCTTCCCCATATGGGAGTTGTGAGTCTTGTTAGTATATTTGTTGGTATGAGAAATTCTTCTCATTGGTTGAAGTTCAAGATTATCAACATGAAGGTATTAGAAGCCCAGATGCGGTCAACATTGTTTGATCAAGAATGTTTTTCCCCAAACTATGTCAAAATAATAAACGATTCCATTAATAGCTTCAAGATTCAGCAATTACAAGGGACCTACGCAACTTTGCCTGATTTGGTACATTGTAGTTTCATAGAAGACGAGTTTTCTTTAACCTTGTTTCATTAAATTATGCTTTTTCTTTAATACCAATTGTAGATGTCATTTGGCCTTTAATTAATGATATTTCTCTTTTGAAAAAAAAGACAAACTTCATAAAAATTATTCGGGTCAAGCTCCTAATCATCATTTCACTCCATCTTTAATCTACAACTTTTGCCTCCAAACAAAGGATTGTATAATTGATATCAATGTTAAGAACAAGACTACATACAACAATTATGAGCTGAAGTAGACGAAGTTAACGTTTATCTTTCATACTAACACATTCCTATACAAGTATGCGTACGAAAAACAACATATTCTAATTAGGAGTTGAAAATAAAAGTTTTGGAGAACTTTGCAAAGGAGCTTCAACCATTGATCCTAATACTACAAGGTAACCTATTTTTCATTATTTATCTACTTTCTAACTTTCGTCTTTAATTTTTTTTATCTTTTGGTAAGGTTTGGGTATGAGGAAATCCAATGGGTTTCGAACATAGAATTCTCACCACCTAAATAGCCTACTCTATTGTGGGGGGCTCTTAGGGAAATTGTGCCTTAGTAAGTAGAAAAATGCGTAATTTTAGTTTGTGCGTTTAAGTTGTTAATAATCATAATAAAAACCATTTTCTAAGAATCCAATAAAACAATTGTGAATAAATATCTCCAAAACATGAGAAATTGTGTTGTAATCATCGAAAAAGTTCTCCATTTCTAGTTTATTTAAACTACGAATTACCTTAAGGGTGTAGTTTATAGAAAATAATATTTTTCCTACGTATTGTAAGGTGTGAATAAAAAAATTGCTTTAAATTAAAAAATCATACAGAATTATTGGTCAAATATTGTTTTTGTGAAGACTACTTGAGTGTTTTTACTTCACATTGCTCAGGCCCAAATGATGTTCATAAAACATAAAGAAGATGATAAAAATCTAACATGATTATGTTTTTAGAAACACATGAATCAAATCAATATGATTTTTAAACTATTAGTTATGAATTTCTCGAAACAATAATAAAAAACCGTGTTTCTAATAAACTGGCATATCATAGTTTTCGATGATGACTTGAATAAAGAGGTTCATTTTTTAGTTTATTTTCTTGTTTTGTTGAATAAATTAGTCTTTCTATATGAGAGTTTCTCGAGCCCTAGAAATGAGCCATTGACTAAATCAGAACCTGAACCATCTAAAGAGCTAACCCCACCTGCTGCTCCAGTTTGGAATACAGTCACTAGAGGGTAGAAACGCAAGGATATTGAAGTTGTTGGACCTAGGATTGTGACTTATCTAGTGGATAATGCTGGCACTAGCACTTTCATTATCTCTCCCTGCTGATGATTTTGTGTACTTGGAATGTTAGGGGGTTAAATAATCCCTTTAAGATAGTTGAAGTAAAGAAGTTGATGAGTAAGAATAAAGTGACCTTCATTGATTTGCCTGAAACCAGAGTTAAGGTCCATAATAGTAGTAAAATCATGAAGAAATTTGGTAATACTTGGAAATGGGATAATAACTATAACTATTCTGACAGAGGAAGGATTGGACACTGCTCGCATTGTTATGAATGTTATTCAAAAGTATACTCAGTTCATTCACTATTCTTTAGTTGATAAACATAGTGGTGATCATATATAATTCACTGTTGTTTATGATCTTGACGGGTCGTTGTATACTCGCCAAATATAACCTAATTTATCCAATATAGGATAAGTATAGGGTCAAAATCCACAAGGAAGTAGGGTTAAGTCAAGAGTTAATTAGCTAACCACAATGAGCTAAATTAATTTTTGGGTTTTTGAGAGTTTAACAATGATTCTAAAATCTAAATAAACTAGGAAATTTGTAAAGTAAATCAACGAATAATTAAAGGAGATAAGACAAGGGTAAAGAAACTAGGGGATTAGGGGGATTCACCAACACTCAATCCAAGAATCCAATCATCAAAGCCAAGGGGAAACAAATGGGGGATCACAAGGGGAAAATCACGAACATATGAACTCTAATTACTCTCTCGAGCTAATTAGAAGAGCTTGATTAGTCACTCATGACCTATTCTCATGGCATGAGCAACCAATCTAGCCAAATCAAGCACAACATGATTAATCAAGCTTCCCTAAACTAGAAAATGCCTATTTTCATGGAAATCCTAGCCTAGCAACCAAACTTAGCTTATTCCAAGCTTCATCTCTCAATCCTTCACTAGGAATTCCAAATATGTAAGTTAAGTGGTGATCAAGCACCCAACAAACCAAGTAAAACAAGTTTGATCAACAAGTTCAACCCCAAAAGTTAACCCCCTAACTTAGATCCAAGATTCAAAGAGTAAATGAAGGTTACATCCCTTCCCCTAGTAAGAAACTACTCACACATTATGGAAATAAAACAAAACAAAGCTTGAAATAACTTAATCACCATAACCATGGAGGAAAAAAGGAAAATTGCAAATAATCAACTAATAAAGCAAGATCTAAACAAACAAAGTATGAAATAAGCAAGAATAATGGAAGGGAAGAAGAAAATAATTAAAGATTACCAACTTTAAGCTTTCATAAATGAAGAATGGAGATCCAAAAGCTTCAAACTTCCACTTTTCTCTCTCCTAGGGTTTTTGTCTAAATTTGAATGCTAAAACAAGATCTAATTTCTCTCTAATCTCTAGTTAAAAATTACTTAAGTCAAAAAAGAGGAGTCCCTGTTTTATAGTCATAAGAAATAAAGCAGAAAATTACAAAACAGCCCTCGCATTAAAATAAAAAAATCGCAAAACCGTTTCCGAAAAATGACCCGACCCGGGCGGGTGACATGACTCGGGCTCTCGGGTGAGCTGACCCGGGCGGGTCAACTTGTCAGGGACCATGAAGATTTCCCAAAACTGGCGACCCGAGCTGGTCTAAGAACCCGAGCCCTCGGGTCACCAGACCCGGGCGGGTCTACTTCAAGAAATGCGCTGCTTTGTCTGGCTGGGCTGACCCGAGCGGGTACACACACCCGGGCCCTCGGGTCAGCCACTTCTTCTCTTTCTTCTCTTCTTTCGAGCTCCTTGGCTCTATTTGTTCAACGCTTTGCCTCGGGTTTGTGCATAGACCCTCCAAACGTGCTCCCAAATCCTAAAATATAAACAAACACCAGAAGAAAGAGCGCAAGGGAGGGAATTATGCACAAAAAGAAAGAAAAGGAATGAACTTAGCCTAAATTAGCCTAAAAGCTATCACAAAAACTATTAAAAACTAAGCATAAATCAAGCATATAAGCCAATCATCAAACTCCCCCAAGCTAGATCTTTGCTTGTCCTCAAGCAAAATAGATTAAAACACAAGTAGGAGAATGAAAACTTATTTGAAAGCAAAATGAAGAAGAAAGAGGAAAGAAAAAAAATGAAAAAGGAAGGAAGGATAAAGAATTTACACTAACTTATTTTCGTAGGAATCACGATTGCATTTAGCACATGCAACAAGCGTTAAGAAAATCATCAAAGGAAGGAAGCACATTTATTTGATCAAATTCAAGAGTAATGCCCAAGTCAACTATGAATGAAATGGTTCACAAGCAAAGATAGAGAGCAAATTTCAAAACAACTAATTTCCAAGTGTACTCATGGGTTATGGGTAGAGAAAGCCACTAATCGAGATTGCAAAAGGACACCTAATTAGACTTTTTACTCGCTCATTAGAGAACACCTAGCTATCCAAAAGATTTAGAGCCCTTCAAGTGTTATAGAAGCTCAAACTACTAGTCCATCATCCCTAGACACACAAACATGCCTTAGACTCCCCTCTACTCAAAACTTTAAGAAAATAACACTAAGTGTGGGAGGCATCCACAAATTGACCTCTTTTATTGGAATTCTTCTATTCTTTTTGCTTTTCGTTTTTCTTCACTTCTTTTTTTTTTCACATTTTTCACGCCTTTTTTGACTGTTTTTGGCTTTTTCTTTTCCCCTTATTATGGGAATTTTTGCTATACAAAATATGAGTAACTACTCACTAAAGAGAGACATGAGAACTTAGGGCTTTTTGTACCACTTATTACAAATGAAAAGCAGTAAAAACTAAGCTTTTTGTAGAGTTTTGTTTGGGGACATGATGAGCATATCTAGGGACACTAGGGACCGCAAATTTGAAGCTAAATTTATTCAAGCATGAGCAACATAGTCAAGATTCAAGACTAGACATTCAATTGAGCATTCATTGGTTTCATTTTGGTTGATTCTAATGCAATTAAGATTAATCACCTCCTAAAGCACCACAACCCAAGCTCACACTCTTCCAAAAGGAGCCTCTAAACATATACCCAAAATCCAAGCAAGGAATCCACATATATCATCAACTAGCATCTTCTTTGGCCAAGGAAATCAAAACTTTATTCAAAGCTAAAACTTCTTTTTGTTTTTCTTTGTTTTTCAGATTTTTTTGCTATTTTTGCTATTTTTGCTCTTTTTCAAATTTTTATTTTTTTTAGAACTAAAAACAAAGATTGAAAAAGAAGGGAAAGAAAAGGAAGAGAAATAAAGTTAAAACAAGGAAAGAAGAAGAAAATAAGAAAGAAAATTGTTTTTGGGTTTTATTTTTAAAAACTAAGAAAATAAACAAATAAGACAAATAGAATCATGGCACACCACATATTAACAAGCATTGGCCCATTCACCAAGCTTAACCACAATCACAAACAACAATTCAATCAAAATAGCAACAAGGGTCTCTTAACGCCTACCCCGTAAAGTAAAAACTACCCAAACAATGAAAATACCCCCCAAGCCAAACCGAACACCGTCCTCGGTGTGAAAGGAAAAACAGGCGGGGAGGGGGTGGGGAGGGACCAACTCAAGGGTCGAGGTCCTCCTCCCCCTCGGGGGGAGGAGGGGGTTGCATATAGGAGGGGTAAGGGGTGCCGGGAGGGACCATGCTGTTATCATGAATGAATTGCAAGATGGGGGTAAAACTCTCTCGCATCTCTTGTTGGAAGGTGCTTAGTCTTTGTTCAAAACTATCAAACCGCCTATCTATATGGGCATAAATAGGGGCATAGTCAGGAACATAGGTGGGATGGGGTTGGGGAGGAGGAGGGGGAGGGGCGGAAGAGGAGGAGGCAAGCTCATGGGGATCCCACCTATGGTAGGTGCGGATCTCCGCGCCTTCCTCCGCGACTTCCAGGATGAGATAGTTGACTTGCCCCGTTTTAATCTCGGTGATGCGGCGGTTTGGAAGTTGAATGGAAGACATTTTACCAATCTTCCAAGTAAAATGTATTCCAGTCACTGTAAACCAACGCGCATCTTGTAGGTGTTGTTGGTTTGTTAGGGTCGGTCCTGGGACCTCGGGGTCCTAGGGCGAACCCTAAAGTGTTCAGCAATGGCGGTAATCAAACCGCCTACAACAATCGACCCACGTCCGAGAGTTTTTGGGGTTCCTACCCTTTGGAGATGGCGGGAAAACATCAAAGGTATGTTCAGCTTCTTCTTATCCCATAGGTAAGAACCTATGATCATAAGTTCCGACTGACATACCTTTGAGTTATCCTTTCTCCCAAAGATAGTGTTCCCTAAAAACTTGCGGAAGTACCGGATAGCTGGTTGGTGTATGAGTGAGTCATTAGCATTTTTGGCATCATAACTCTTTCCGTCACTCAACTTACTCCAACAATCATAAAGGTTGAAAGAAGGTGCGGGAGTGGTGCTCGATTCAATTTTTAATTCAAAAATTTCAGTAAAATCACCAATAGACATAGAATGAGCAACATTCCCCAACCTAAAATTAAGAACGGCTTCGGCTCCAGTTGAGCACGCAAGCCGTTGCTCTCCGGTTACTTCCAAGGAGCTTAAGAATTCAAGTGTTATGCATTTATAAGTTTTTTTTCTCATTAATAACACTTTTTTCATATTCAATCCGTCAGCTATATTATTTACATCCCCCCGAATCCCCCATAAAGACAACAAGGTCTCATCAACAAAACAGGTAGGGGTGAATTCCTTAGCCTTAAGGGCTTGGAATCTATTAAAATGGTCTAAACCATCGAAAACAATAAAAAGGAATTCGGGATCATGAAACTCACCAGGGGCATCATACCCCGAGACGTTTTCCCTTTGTGATGGTTGGCTTGAGCTAGCTTGCCCCGCTTGTCTACTCCGCTTTGAATTCCTCCTCTCCAATCTTTGAATTACTTGTTGCTCAAAGCTTCAAAATCCCATAACTTAGTGGTGAGGGTGGAAAAAAAATGAAAATTTATTTTGTTTGTTTTTGAATTTTTTATGAGAGAAATGGAAGGGGATGATGTTTTAGGAAGAATTTGTGAAGAGATTTGAGTGGAAAATGATGAATTTGAGAGTTGTGGTAAAATTTTTGCGGAGAGAGAAAATGGTGAAAAATGGTGGAGATGGGGCTTTTGAAGAAGAAAAAGTTGAAATTTGTGGAGGAAAGTTGATGAGGATGAAGATTTGTGAGGGATTTTAAGTTTTTGAGTGGTGATTTGAGTGATTTGAGTGAGAGTTAGAAGGTTAGGGTTTGGAGTTTGAAGGGGGTTAGAGAGAGTTGAGAGGTTGAAGATGATCAAGAGTGAAGAGAAAATGAGGAGTTAGAAAAAAAAAACATCAGAATTTCGGCCCTCCTTGCCAACTGACCCCCCGACCCGGGCGGGTCGCCTCACCCGAGCCCTCGGGTCGAGCGACCCGGGCGGGTTTCTCAGACCCGGACGGGTCAGTTCATGCGGGCTGTTGCTGTTTTCTTAATCACCCGACCCGGGCGGGTCAGGGCACCCGAGCCCTCGGGTCGAGCTGACCCGGGCGGGTTTTCCCTGACCCGGGCTGGTCCGCTGGTCAGTCACTATTTTGCCTGGCTCCCCTTGAGCGACCCGGGCGAGTGACATGACCCGGGCCCTCGGGTTAGCTCCATGCTCCTTTTTCTTCTTCTTTCCTTGCCTCTCTTTGCTCCAAAATTTCTCCCAAGCAATCCTAAACATATCCAAATCACAAATCACCTTAACAAATATTTCAAATGCCATAATAATATGTTATAATCCATCATTCCAAGTAAATCAAAACTAAAAAGAAGAAATAGAAATAAGTGAGAAAAACGGGTTGCCTCCCGCTAAGCGCTTGTTTTAAGTCATTAGCTTGACTACCATAAATCTTCAATCATTTGGAGGGGAGTAGTCCTCAAGAGCAATAGAGTATGCTTCTTGAATAGGTGCACCATCATAATATATCATGAGCCTTTGTCCGTTCACTTTGAAACATCCCTTTGCATCGTTACAAATCTCGACCGCACCATGTGGGAATACTTGATGCACGGTGAATGGACCACTCCACCTTGATTTGAGCTTGCCCGAAAATAATCTCAACCTTGAATTGATCAAAAGGACTTTGTCACCAACCTTGAATTCCCTCTTTATGATTCGTTGATCATGCCAAGCCTTTGTTCTCTCTTTACATACCCGGGCACTCTCATAGGCGTCCCGCCTAAGCTCCTCAAGCTCATGAACATCAAGCATCCTTCTTTCACCCGAAGCTTGAAGGTCAAAATTCAAAGCCTTGATGGCCCAATAAGCCTTGTGCGCCAATTCCACGGGTAAATGACACGATTTTCCATAAACAAGCTTGTAAGGTGTCATGCCAATAGGGGTTTTGTAGGCCGTGCGGTAGGCCCACAATGCATCATCCAACTTGGAGGACCAATCTTTTCGAGATCGGTTCACCGTCTTTTCCAAATTGAGCTTGACCGCTCTATTAGATATCTCCGCTTGACCACTAGATTGATGGTGGTAAGAGAGACCCATTTTGTGATGCACCCCATATTTAGCAAGAAGGGCCTTCAATGATTTCTTGGCAAAGTGTGATCCCCTATCACTAATGATGGCTCTTGGAACTCCGAAACGGGGGAAGATCACCTTCTTAAATAGCTTGACCACTACCTTGGCATCATTTGTAGGGGAGGCGATTGCTTCAACCCATTTAGAAACGTAATCAACCGCTACCAAGATGTAACGATTACCAAGGGAGGAGGGAAAGGGACCCATGAAATCAATCCCCCAATCATCAAAAACTTCCAACTCCAAGATGCTTGTAAGGGGGTAGTTCATGCCTTTTAGAGATATTGCCAACTCTTTGGCACCGATCACAAGCCATGACAAAGCCCCAAACATCCTTGAACATACTTGGCCAAAATAGACCACATTATAAGATCTTTGCCACGGTCTTGTCGGCTCCCATATGACCACCACATGGGGATGAATGGCACATCCCTATTACATTCTCGATCTCATCATCCGGGAGACACCTCCGGTAAATACCATCCACCCCCCTCTTGAACAAGTATGAGTCCTCCCATACATAGTGCTTGGCTTCATGCATGAACCTCTGCTTTTGTTGATAGTTAAGGTCATCCGGTATGACTCCACTACCATGAAAATTGGCAAAATCCGCGAACCAAGGAGCATACATGACCTTAATGGCATAGAGGAAGTCATCTTGGAGAGAATCATTGATGGGAGGGTCCAAGTCATGTGAATCATCCATAGGAAGGCGGGAGAGGTGGTCGGTAACCGAGTTTTCGGTGTCCTTCTTGTCTTTGATCTCAATATCAAACTCTTGTAGGAGAAGGATCCACCTAATCAAATGAGGCTTGGCATCCTTCTTAGTCATGAGATACTTGATAGTCGCATGATCCGTGTACACCACCACTTTGGAGCACACAAGATATGACCGGAACTTGTCAATAGCAAAAATGATTGCTAGGAGTTCCTTCTCCGTGGTGGCATAGTCCTTTGAGCGGAATCAAGCGTCTTGCTTGCATATTAGATCACATGGAGCTTTCCTTCTTTTCTTTGCCCTAAAACGGCTCCCACTGCGCTATCACTAGCATCACACATCAGTTCAAAAGGCAAGCTCCAATCCGGAGCTTGCACTATGGGAGCGGAAATTAGAGCCTTTTTTAGAATTTCAAAAGCATGCATGCAATCTTTGTCAAATTTGAATTCAATGTCTTTTTGAAGCAAATTGGATAGGAGCTTTGAGATTTTAGAGAAATCTTTGATAAAACAGCGATAAAAGCCCGCATGCCCAAGAAAAGATCTCACTCCCTTCACCGAAGTTGGGGGAGGCAATTTCTCAATAACCTCAATTTTAGCCCTATCCACCTCAATCCCTTTTTGAGATATCTTATGACCAAGGACTATGCCATCTTCAACCATAAAATGACATTTTTCCCAATTAAGAACGAGATTCATCTTTTGACATCTCTCTAAAACCTTTTGAAGGTTGGAGAGACAAATGTCAAAAGATGAACCTACCACGGAGAAGTCATCCATGAAAACTTCTATGGTTGATTCAAGCATGTCCGAAAAAATGGCGGTCATACACCTTTGGAAGGTGGAAGGAGCATTACACAATCCAAATGGCATCCTTCGATAAGCGAAGGTGCCAAATGAACATGTGAATGTTATCTTCTCTTGGTCATCGGGGTGAATGGAAATTTGAAAAAACCCCGAATAACCATCCAAAAAGCAAAAATGGGTATGACCCGCCAATCTTTCAAACATTTGGTCAATAAAAGGGAGAGGAAAATGGTCTTTCCAGGTGGCTTTATTCAACTTTTGATAATCAATGCACATGCGCCACCCGGTGACCGATCTTGTGGAGATAAGCTCACCTTTGTCATTCTTGATGACGGTCATTCCTCCCTTTTTTGGGACAACTTGAACGGGGCTAACCCACCTACTATCCGAGATAGGGTAGATTATCCCAGCCTCAAGGAGTTTCAAAACTTCCTTTTTTACCACCTCTTTCATGTTAGGATTTAGCCTTCTTTGAGGCTCAATAGAGGAGGCTTGACCATCATCCAAATGAATTCGATGCATACACAAGGTGGGACTTAGACCCTTGAGATCATCAATTGTATACCCAATGGCACTTCGATGTTGTTTTAGAACACAAAGAAGTTTATCAAGAGAAGGACCATTGAGTGCAGAATTGACAATCACGGGGTAAGTCTCGTTATCTCCAAGAAAAACATACTTCAAAGAAGGGGGGAGGGGTTTTAACTCACATGTAGGAGGAGGCGTAGTCCTTTCCTCTTTTTCTAATGAAGCCTCCAAAACCTCGAAGCTTGCATGAGTAGGTTGATAGATTGGTGCCTTGTCCATGGCTTACTTGAGATGCCAAGCTTCACCCTCCTTTTCTTATTCTTCCCCTAGGAGCACATCTTCAAGAGGATCCCTTGCTTCAACCAATGCCCTTAGGCCTATCACTTCTTGCTCAATGGTGTCGATCCGATGCACTTCCTCCATAATAGGGGCTTTCATGCTCTTGTTGAAAGTGAGTTCCATCTTCTCATCTCCAACTCTCAATGTCATTACATCTCTCTTCATATTAACTAGCACCCCGGCCGTTTTCAAGAAATGTCTTCCCAAAATAAGAGGGACTTGGGAGTCTTCTTCCATTTCCATCACTACAAAGTCACAAGGGATGATGACTCTCCCATCTTGCACCGGAACATCCTCCAATACTCCAACGGGCACCTTAACCGAGCGATTCGCTAGTTGTATCACCCTTCTTGTTGGCTTAAGCTCAAAGTTGAGCTTCTTTGCAATGGATAGTGGCATTAGGCTTACACTAGCCCCAAGATCGGCCAATGCTCTCTTTGGCTCCAAATCTCCAATTCTCAATGGTATGGAGAAAGACCCCGGATCTTCAAGCTTTTTGGGGAGCTTGTTTTGGAGGACCGCACTAACTTCGGCGGTGAGGGCAATGGTGGAACTTTCTTCAAGTTTGAACTTGTTAGAAAGAAGTTCCTTTAGAAACGTGGCATAGGTGGGCATTTGAGCCATCGCTTGGAGAAATGGAATATGAACTTGTAAACATTTCATTACCTCAAGAAACTTGACAAATTTGCCATTGAAGTGCTTCTTTGCTAATCTTTGAGGACATGGGACCGGAGGAGTGTAGCTCTTCATTGGAGGAGGCTCTTTACTTGACTTTTCGGGTTCAACAACTATGGGAGTGTCATCCTCATGAATGTCTTCCACAACGACATTTTCAATATCTTTATCAACTTCACTATCCACATTCTCACTCTCATTAGAGGGGTTAGCATCATCAAATGTAGGCATCTTAGGACCCTCATAGTGAGCCCCGGATATCAAAGTGATGGCTTTAGCTTGCTCTTGGATAATAGGTTGGCTAGGAAGTTGGGTGGAAGAGTTTGAAGAGTTGTTGCTCACTTGTTGAGCGACTTGGGCAAGTTGGGTTTCAATGATCTTATTGTGCGCATTCATTTGTTGGAGGGAGGTGTGTATGTCTCCAAACTTCCTATCGTTATCGGCATTGGTTTTTGTTTGTTAAGCTAAGAAGAGTTGAAGAGTGGATTCAAGAGAGGATTGTTTTGGTTGATTTGGTTCAAAGGGAGCTCTAGGGGGTTGTTGTGTGAATGTTTGTTGGGGGTTATGGAATCCGGGTGGTCTAGCTTGGTAAGGTTGGGGTGGTTGAGGGTTCTTCCATCCTCCACTCGCATTGTTATTCCATCTCCCTTGGTTGTTGAAGTTAGGATTTCCCTCACCCCTAGTATTAACCCAAGCAACATGGTCCATAGACCCACCACAATAAGAGCTAGCGTGGTCCGACCCACCACAAATCTCACAAGAAAAAGCTTGAGAAGTACCTTGGCTAGGAGATGCCAAGCTTACCTTTTCCAATTTCTTTGCAAGGGTATCAAGTTTTGCATTGATGTGGTCAATGGCATCAAGATCATACTTGCCTTTGCTTGCACTTTTCTTGCTTGCGGTTCTAGTAGAATTCCCCCAAGAGTAGTGTCTTACTACCTCTTTAATTGTAGGCTCGATAGTGTCAACCGGAAGCTTTGTTAGTTGGCCTCCCGCACCCGAATCAAGGCTTGCACGGGTCATAGGAAGGAGACCATCATAGAAGCTTTGCATAAGCATCCATTGACTATAACCATGGTGAGGATAAGATCTTCGAAGATCCTTGAACCTATCCCAAGCTCCATACAATGTCTCATCCTCCTCTTGAGAGAAATTAGCTATCTTCCTCCTAGCTTCGGAGGTCTTCTCTTGAGAATAGAACTCATCCACAAACGCCGTGGTAACTTGTGCCCAAGTTGTCAAAGAGTCTTCCGGAATGGATTGCAACCATTTCTTAGCCTTACCCACAAGAGAGAAATGAAATAAGTTGAGCCTCACAAACTCTTGACTCACATTGTTTTGCTTCACCGTGGCACATAGCTCCAAGCAGTTAGCCAAATGCTCAAGAGGGCACTCATGAGTCATACCCCCATATGGCTCTTGTTCGATCATGCGAATCAAATGCGGAGAAAATTCAAAGTTGGTGGTAGTAGTTGGGCGGCGAATACCACTTTTGAGTTCAAATGCCTCGGGATGCCCAAAATCCTGTAATGCTCTAGGAGCCTCATCCCCCATAGTGCTAGAAGTAGTGGAGATAGACGACTCTTGTTCAAAACCCGGTTGTTCAACACCCGATTGGACCGTAGGTTCCCTAAAGATTCTCCTTAATTGCCTCAATGTATTTTCAAGGTTATGATCGATGGGGATGGTAGGATCGCCCCTCAATCTCCGTGACATGCAACCAACAAAGCTAAGGAGAATATTAATAAAAACAACCAAGAGGTAAACACACCAAAAATAAAGAAAAAGGACAATTTAGTCTAAAAATTAACCAATTAGCTAATGTTAACCGCTACTTCCCCGGCAACGGCGCCAAAATTTAACGGGTCGTTGTATACTCGCCAAATATAACCTAATTTATACAATATAGGATAAGTATAGGGTCGAAATCCACAAGGAAGTAGGGTTAAGTCAAGAGTTAATTAACTAACCCCAGCCCCACCAGCCCCCCAACATCAGCCCCACCCACCGCCTCTCCCCCCCCCCCACCCCCCTCCCACGCGGCCCCCTCTCCCCCGCAGCCCCCTCTCCCCCGCACGCGAGCCCCGTTAACAAATCCTCGCAACAACACCCCATCTTCCCTCAAACGCCGACGACCAAACTCCTCCGACGACGACCACCCGGCTGCCGTCGAACTCTCTCTCCCGGAAGCCATAGAAAACTCGCATTCAACGGTCGAAACCCCGGACCTCAAAACCCTAAAAAAACCGGTCCTCTCTTTCGAACGTCGTCTTCGCGACAACATCGAAGCACGTCTTCGCGGATTCGGAGGTTGGGCCGCGGGGGAGGGGGCCGCGTGCGTGGGAGGGGGGCTGCGGGAGGGGCGGCTACGTGCGGGGGAGGGGGCCGCGGGAGGGGGGCTGCGTGCGGGGAGGGGGGCCGGGGCTGGTGGGGACTGGGGTTGGGGGTCAGGTGGTGGTGGTGGGTTAGGGGAGAGAGAGAGTTAGGGTTTTTAGGGTTAATTAGGGTTTTTTAGGATCAATTAAGGTTAATGACTAACGGAGTTAACCGCCGTTAGTCATTAAGGGTATTCTGATGTATTTTTTAGAAAATCAGGGGTATATGGTGAATTCTGAAAAAAGTTGGGGTATCTGGTGAATAAAAAAATTTGGCAGGGGTATTTGGTGAAAAAACCGTAGATTTCATCAAAGGATAAAAAAAATATTAAGACAATAAAAAACCGGCCAGAAAGCAAGTGCGCGTGATGCACATGTAGTGACACAAAGCTGTGCGCCAGACGCACAGTTTTATTTTATCTTTTCGATTCGTTTTCGGTTTCCTTTGCCTATACCTCGTTTCTTCGAACGACTTTTAACAATGCTTTTCCACACTTTTCCTACGACTTCTACACATACTCTCCTATACTCAAACTCATATTCAAACATTCAAACACATTCAAACTCATCCGACCCTTCGGATTTCCTATTTCAAGCTTCAAGATTGCTCATCATGCAGACCGTAATACAAGACCCAGGTGACAAAGGTATAATTCCTGATGGTCAATTCCTATTTGATTCTTATTTTACTAACCATCTACTTCTTACGATGTAGATATTAAAGGGAATTAGCGCTATACTGTACATTCTTCTCTAAATCTCCTTTTTCTTATATTTCTTTTACATTACATTGATGTTATTCATATGCATGCTGTATGATTTAATGCTTTCACAACCTCACATGATTATTTTTGCTAATCAAAGACCTACAGAACTGTTCTAACGCCTAATAAGATAATTGGACAACTTGTTAGAAACCAGTAATTTGATTGCATAATAACATGTCACCAAAAGTTAGTCTTTTGTTTGTTTAATGATCCGACATAGATTAATTATACATTGCATTAAAACGTTGCTTGGTTGTTTATTTGCATAAATATAAATATGAATCGATATGAAGTACAGGCCAGCAATGAGCGAATTTGATTCGTGATCTTATTCGTACCCTCATCCCCGAACTCAATTGATGGCTCATTAATGGAGTCATGACGGGGAAATCTACATTGGCTAAGTCCCTAAGTTGTCCATACGATTTCCCAATATCCAATTAGGTTTATGAGTCTTCCTTTATAGACTTGTTGGCGACTTCCGAAAATATTTTCAATAAAACCTTTACAATGAGGTAGTCAAATACGCGCTCATCCCGCGGAGACGAATAAAAACACGCCTACAATTTGGCGACTTCACTGGGGAGGATTTTTATACTTGTTTTATGCTTTTAAATAACATTACAGTTTTCCATATGCATGGCTATTGTTTAAGCCACTATAAGGACAATCTTCCTTGCCTCATTAGCGCATGTTCTATGCGTGAGGCCACCCCCGGGGGGTTTGTCCTTTGTCCTTCTGAAAGCTTCCTGAGCGATAGTGTTGGATGTTAGTCGTAAACAAACCCACCCAACCATGGCATTGTTCTGTTGTTCCTAACTTGAGAACTGGAGTGCGTCTTACACGTGGCCACCTTTTTAAGCAAAGGTACGAAGCGTGGGATCAATCTCTTAGTCATGGACCCTTTTCATCCTTAACCTAAACCTGACCAAAGTTGAAACGTTTTAGGTTGAGAACTTTTGCATTCATGTTGTATGACATTTGCTTGTGTTTGCGATTTTTGCCTGTTATTAACTTGTCAAAACGTTGATGTGTATTACACCTAAAATCGCGTCTAAAAACATCATTAAATTGACCAAACTTTCGCCGAATTGACAAATTGCTTGTCGAGGGGCAGTGCGCCAAACGCACCCCAATGCGCCTGGCGCAGTGCCCTTGCTCCAGACGCAGAAGCAGCGCGCCGAGCGTAAAGCAGCGCGTCGTACGCACCACCGAGAGCAACATTGTTGCGTGGCGCGCAACCTATGCTATTGCAAATTCGACTATCATTTAAGTCCTAAAAAGTCTGTCAACAAATCCTTCATTATGTCATGTTTGTCGTCGCGTCCTGAAATTATGTGGAATTAGCCAAAACCTCGCCTAAATCGCCAAAAAGCATGCCGGGGAGTAGTGCGCCAAATGCATTAAATTACGTATGGCGCACAGCTCCCACGCCAGACGCACTTGCTTCACGCACGCGCAATGTTGTTGTGTGGCGCGCATCTTGTGCATCTCATGTTTTTGTATATTTAGTCGTCGTAGTGGTCGATTTCGCGTTTTTCTGTCTGCCTTCATGTAGAGCCATGATCGCTCTTAGAGTCCTTTTGTCAAAAATACAACTCATCTAATTCAAACAAAAAAAATCAATCTTTTCATACATATCATCTAAGATCAAGTCTATCCTAAAAATGCATCTTGATGACTGATCATGGTAGAGTTAGAGTCGTCATGCATGTTTACCTCGTTCCATCTCATCCCATCTATAACAAATATTCCCTGTCATATTTATCCTGTCAGGCTATCATATTCCGTTCCTTTCAAAGAAAACATATCTTTTTCAAAATCTATCATCCTACACCCTCTTCTATTTTATCTTTCCAAAAACATTTATTAATCATCATCATACCACCTATTAAAAAAAATATTTTCAAAATTAATCCATCATCTTCTCCCAATAAAAGATAAAAATAAGGGGTTCCTTTCAAAAACGAATTTAAAAAATTCTAAGCCCAGTCCAATTACCTCTAATCCAATCTAATCAACCCAATCCCAATCCATTTGCATTCATCCGAGGCCCATCTAAGCTTGAGTCCATGCATTCATACTAGGCCCACTTGCATTATAATCCATCTTAGGCCCAATCTAAGTCTCATCTCAGCCATTTCAATATAAGTCTAATCCTAATCCAATCCAAAACTTAGGTCCATTTAGGCCCAATTCATACCCTAAGTCTAGTTTGCATTTTCATGTAAGCCCTAGTCAAGTCTTAGGACTAGAAAAGCCCAATTCATACCCTAGGTCCAGTTTACATCTCTATGTAAGCCCTAGTTAACTCTTATTACTATAAAAGCCCAATTCATACCCTAGGTCTAGTTTGCATCTCCATGTAAGCCCTAGTTAAGTCTTTAGACTATAAAAGCCCAATCTTAGGTCTAGTTTGCATCTCTATGTAAGCCCTAGTTAAATCAAATTCCAAACCCATATAGGACGAAGTCCAAACTCTAAACTCATTAATCTTTTGGTCTAGCCTACTTGCTCTAAATGTTAGTTCAAAGTCTAGCTACCCTCAGGTTTAGTCTGCTTATTCTAAATATAAGTTCAATGTCTAGCCTTCCTTATTACCTAGCCTACTTACTGATAGTAGAAATTTTGGTCGTTGGACAAAACCCCTAAATCAAACTACCTAACTACCCACTAACCTAAGTATAATGGCAAGCAAGGGTCATTCATCCACAAGGACTAAGGGTAATCACCGAAAATGTTAATTATAATAAGCTAGGATGAATACATAGTTATATGAGATTTGTCAATTACCAACTAAAAACTATTAAATAAAAGGAACTAGGGTAGGGGATTTCACCAATTATTTCAATCATGAAACCAATTAATCAAATAAGGGGGTAGTGTAAAGAGAATGAATTAAAGGGGTCATCTAACAAATCCCTAATTACTCTTTCAAGCTAAAGAGGGTTACTTAAATTGGAGATTATGTCCTATTTTCATGCAACAAATCCCAATTCAAGAACATGAATAACAAGATGACTAATTAAACCCCTTAGCTAAAACCCCTATTTTCATGCAAGTTTAGCTAAGTGAACATATAGGGAGTCAACTCTTCAATTTAATCTTCCAATCCTTCATTGAAGTGACTAATAATTAAGTTTCCATGGAGGCCAACCAAAAAAACCAACCATAAAGCTCCTATTGTTCATTTGATTTCATTTTCCAAAATAACCCCAAATATGACCCAATGGCTCATGATATCATCAATGGCTTCATTCCCTCCCAAGCAAAATAACTACTCACAAATCATAATAAACTATTAAATAAAATAAACAACAACTAAAAACATGAAATCAAACACTAATCTAGGATGAACAAGTAAATACAGTGAAATTGACATGAAAATACGTTAATGAAACAACAAAATATGAGAGAGAGAGTAAGAAAATTCTCATTAAAGTTGCAAGGAGCCTCCAAATCTTTAAGTTTCCGTCTTAGGTTCTTCAAATTCCAAGCTTTTCAACAAGTTTCTCTCACTTCTCTCTCTAGAAGGTGAGAGTTTCTCTCTCTAAAAACCCTAAGTAAAACCTCTAGTTAAGCTTATGGAGGCTAACCCTCCTTCCTCCCCTTCAAAAGTTAGGGGTCCGTCTTTTTAAAATATTTAAACATTACATCATTAAACGGATCGAAAAATAGGGATTTCCGCAGAATTTAAGCAGCGCGGGCTCTCCATACAATTTCGAGCAGGCGTAAGGTTTTCTGGGCCTCTGGAGCGGGCGCTCCAAACAACACGGAGCGGGCGCTCCAAACAATACGGAGCGGGCGCTCTGTTCTGGCAGACACGCCTGACTTTAAACAACTATATCTCTTTCATTTTTCATCGTAATTGGGTGAAAGTGAGGACCGATTGAATATGACCCTTGTCCACAAATCCTTCCAAAAGCTATTATTTTGCCAAAATTGCTCCACTCTAAGCTTGATGTATGGTATGGAGGCCTCTAAGGTTGATCCTACAACATTAAACACAAATAAGCATTACCAAACCTTATATAAATAGCCAAAATAAATAAAATTCACAAATAAGCTACAAATAAGTCAATTACTCTAAATTAAACAAAATAAGCTATAAAATGATAAATGAAAAGGAAAAAAGACTGTAAACATGAGGAAAATAAGGTATTTGAGTGATAAAAATATCACTCATCACTTACTCACACGTAAGTTCAATGTCTAGTCGCCTTTAGGTTTAGCCTACTTACTCTAAATGTAAGTTCAAAGTCTAGCCTTCCCTATCACCTACCCTGCTTACTCTCCCGTAAGTTCAAAGTCTAGTATTCCCTAAAATCCACATAGGCAATCTTCCGTGAGCCTAGCCTGCTTAATCTCTCGTAAGTTCAAAGCCTAGTATTCCCTAAAGTCCACATAGGCAATCTTCTTTGAGTCTAGTATGCTTATCCCACCTGTAAGTTCAAAGTCTAGTATTCCGCAAAGCCGAATCATTGAGTCCAGTCTGCTTGCATAATCCAGTCCAGTCCAATCCAATCCATGTCTGCATATGCATATAGTTAGACCAATGTCAACATCATGGTCAAGCCCATACTAGTCCAAAACCATATACATTTCTAATAATCCTCCATTTCAAAATCATTTCCAATCTTCATTTTCCATTTCCCATTTCCCATTCTCATTTTTCATTTTCATTTCCCATTTTCATTTCTCATTTCGAAATTCATTTCTAAAATATTATAAGAAAGGTCCACTCGATTCTGTTCATGACCGGTCGAGAGATTACAACTTAGCAACGCCTAATGGAGGAACAAAAAGTTGAGCCAACTCTACAGCTCATCAAGCGCACCATCACCACCCCGACTTTGTTTAGAGTCATGAAGATTACTTTTATCCGCCTTCACAATAGAGGCGTGCTCACTTCTATAGGGTCTACTCTGAACCCTACACCTGAAAGAACATATCCAAATAATGAAACCTAAACTTCTACTGCAAATTCCACATGACATCTAGTGTCAAGTATCATCAATGTGCTGCGAAACATGGTCGATGATGATAGACTTCTAATACTTGCTACAACGAGAATCAGCATCATCAACAATTTCTTGCAGTGCATCAACAATTCAAAGGCTTAGTCTTTTATTTCTGGTTTTCCTAGGATGAGTCAGAGAGTCCCTACCCTAAGCCATTTATGTCCTTTCCCATCGAGTTTGTGTCACTATAGGACTTCATCTATTATAGCCTTTCCATTTTCATTTCATTTTATTTTTCTTTTTATTCTCATTGGCCTTTCACCATCATATATGCTTCGAATTCGATGATGAAACTCAAATCAAATTGTCTCTAGATAACCCTGGTTAATAAAAAAATACGATAAAAATAAAAATTTGGACATACTTTGGATTAAGAGTTATTTGCCTTTCTCCTCCATCCTTCCATAAGCCATCATCCATAGACCATCTCCATGCAACCAAGAAAAATAAAAATCCATCGAGTCATCATCTCCATAATCCATAACCAAAAAATCCTTTCAAAAAAAAGCTCCACAAAATATCCTTAAAACCTCCCAATACTTAAACCATATAAACTTATGTGCAAGCCTCACTACATAAAAAAAGATCAATGCCAGACAAAAACAAAAAAGTAAAAAACATCCAAAGTCCGAAAAAAAGAAAGCAAAAGCAAAAGAAAACGCACAAAGCAAATGCAAGAGCAAAAAAAATAAAAAAAAAGCCAAAGGCAAAAATTCAATTTAAGCTAAGGGGCTGCACACAAGTCCTACCCCTCATTCTAAAATCCTTTGATCCATCAAAACCTTAGCCATATAATCCAAAATCCTTCAAACCTATATCCATGATCCATACCTTGGCCCAACCAATTAAACCTTCATCAAAGCTTCAAACCTCAAACCTTTCAACCTTTCATATCCTTTCAACCCTAACTCCTTTTTCAAGGTATGTCCAAGCCCGCTAGGTTGAAAACCCGAAAGGACGACCTAGGTAAAAGTTAGGGCACAACCCTAATCCTTGCATAGCGTCTCATGCATCCTTAAAAAGTCTAAGTTTGCAATACTGCATCATTATGTGCATTATTATCTGAGTTGTTTGCACCTATCTGCTAACATCTTCTCCTGCAGGGAATGAGATTACTTGTATTTGTCGTCTTGCCGACTAGCTATGTTTTCCAGAAACCGGCAATATATAGATCAGTTCTGAACTGCATAGCGTTTAGAATCGTTCTTCGTCCCGACACCGTATACTTTGACTATCGGTTTCCTGAATCTCAGTCAAGGTGGGGGATTCTGTAGACACAAAATTGTGTGTCCCCATTGAGTACCCAATGATGAAACATACCGTCGTCCTAATTGGTCCGGTCCAAAGGAAGAGCAATCGAACAAGCTAAGCCCAAAAGTATTTCGAAAATATAAGGTCTATTATTGGTTTAAAACAATCCAAGCCCAATTTTAATGCCCAATTAATTATACCTTATATTTAATTGTATTTTTAATATTTTAATATTAATTATTCATGATAATTATTATTTTAAAGGCTATTTCGAAAAATCATATTTTTTATTCCTAAAGATAGCTGATATCGGATTTTAAAGGATAGATTTTTTTTGTTGGCAATTCAAAATTGTTATTGGCTACCAAAAAAAAAGGTGAAAGACACCGATACAAACTAATAGCTTGGAACTTTCCTTCAACAGAAAGGAAAGAGCACAAGCCATAATCAAACTAAGCTCAACAAACTAAGCAATATTCAGAAAGAGCATCTGCCTGTCTCTCTCTTTACAATTAACAGAAACTTTAAAGATAATTTCCTTCACCACCTGCTTGGGGTGAAGCAAAGTGCCTTTAAAGATTTTACAATTTCTTTGGATCCAAATTGCACACTGTTTCAGAAAACAGCATGACATATATCTGAGCATTCCTACTTCTTCTATGAGCCTTCAGTGCAGCCTGACGTTTTTCAAATTGAAAACCTTGCCCCTGAGGAGTGATTCCTAGCATCTAAAGAATAGTATTCCAGATGACAGCAGAATAATCACAGACAAAAAATAAATGCTCTACTGATTCATTGTTCTTTGCACACAAACTGCAGATTCTGTTGCAAGGAACATTCCATTAAGTCAATCTATCAGTAGTAGCCAGTCTATTCTTCACAGTCATCCATAAGATGAACTTACTCTTAGGAGAAGCTTTGTTGTTGTTGATTAATCTTCTCCAAGGAACTCTCCCCTGATCTCCTAGAATCTGCCGATACACATGCTTGATGCTATACTGATCATTTTTTAGAATATTACTCCAACCACCCAGATCATCAAGGATACTTCTGCTGTCTATAATCTTTCTCAGTAACCAGGAAGTGATGCTGCTGATAGCAACATTATAAATACTTCTTCTCTTGAGATAGTAAGCATGCACCCATCTAACCCACAATTTATCACTTTTAAAAGCCAAAGCCCACAAGAGCTTCAAAATGGCTGCTTTATTCCACAATTTCATATCCACCACATTCCAACCTCCAGCATTCTTAGGTTTATGAAGTTCAGCCCATGCAATTGGAGCTTTTTGAGATGGATTGGTAGAGCCAGTCCATAAGAATTTTCTACAGATGCTCTCCACAGCTTTGATTACTTTCTTTGAGAGAGGAAATATATGTTCCCAATAGTTCTGCATACTGCTAAGTATGATTCTAATGAGTTGTAACCTCCCTGCATAAGAGAGTAGATAAGCCATCCAGCTTTGAGCCCTTTCTATGATCTTTTCTGTAAGAGGTTTGCATTGAGAGACGCTGAGCTTTTTTGGGGTCAGAGGCACCCCTCAATACTTGAAAGGAAGCACACATAGCGGCATAGATATGCTATCTGCCAGCCTTTTAGCCTCCTCATTACCAACACCAGCCATGTACACACAACTTTTCTCTACACTTGCTTCTAGCCCTGAAGCTTGAGAGAAACTCTGAAAAGTTGCCATGATTTTAGTAATAGAGCTTGCATCAGCCCGTGCAAATAAAAGTAGATCATCTGCAAACATAAGGTGAGTGAGTTGTAGTCTCTCACATTTGGGATGAAAGTTAAAATCTGGATTTAGATGAAGTCTACCAAGGCATCTACTAAGATACTCCATGCTTAGGGTAAAGAGAAAAGGAGAAAGTGGATCTCCTTGTCTCAACCCTTTCTTTGCCTTGAAAGCTCTAGTGGGAATTCCATTTATATCAAAATAGAATATGACACACTTCTCACACAAGCCATAATCCAGCTGATAAATTGTCTTGAGATGCCTAACTCACTTAACATTGATTCAAGAAACACCCACTCAACTGAATCATAGGCTTTCCTAATGTCCACTTTGATCACACATCGGGGAGATAAATGGGCCCTACCATAACCCCTGATAAGCTCAGTAGCTAAGATTATATTATCTGCAATATGCCTCTCTAGAATGAACGCTGACTGAGACTGGTTCACAACTTCTCCCATAATCTTGTGCATTCTATGAGTAAGGACTTTAGATATTATCTTGTATAAGATAGAACAACATGCTATGGGACAAAAATCCTTAGCATATCTAGCCTCCTCTTTCTTAGGAATCAAAGTCACAACTGTGATATTAACTAGATTATGCATATAAGATGTTTGGAAGAATTCCTGCACTGCTGCATATATATCATGTTTGATATAGCTCCAGCTCTTTTTTAAAAAGACATAATTAAATCTGTCAATTCCTGGTGCTTTTGCATCATCAATGGACCCCCAAAGCTTGATCAATTTCCAACTCAGAGATAGGTTTGATCAACATTTCCCTAGTTGAGTTACTCAAAGAAGGCCCTGATCTCACTGTTGGCAAATCAATTGCTTTTAATTCAGGTGAGCAGGTACCCAATAAATTCTTATAAAAGTTTACAATCTCCTCTTCAATTGCTGCTATATCAGTTAGAGCTTCATCATGCTCATTATAAAGCATAGCTAGTCTGTTTCTTGCTTTTCTTATCTTAATGGCAGTGAAGAAAATTTTTGAATTCGAATCCCCAAGTGAGATCCAATTGATCCTAGATTTTTGTCTCAGGATGCTTTCATCAACCTTTGACCAAAATCTAAGCTTCTCATAGCACTCCTTTTCTTCCTGCTGTAACTTATCATTTGAATTTAAGTATGGGAAAGCCTGCAAAGCTGTCAGTTTCCTCCTGAATTCTTCCATTTTAAGGTGGGCTTGAGAAAAATGTTTAGAGTGTAAACATTTCAAAGCCTGCTTAACATGTTTAAGTTTAAGCCAGACTTTCCTCATGTGAAATCTGTCATGAATCTCCTTCCAAGCAGTCTTCACTATGTCATCATAATTCTCATGCTCACACAAGATATTATTAAATTTGAAAGGCCTTCCTCCTTCAACGATGTCAGGCTCCATGTCAAACATCAGGGGAGAGTGATCAGAGACACCAAAAGGCAAGTAGTTAACTTTAACATTAGGAAATATATCCATCCACAAAGAGTTAATAAAAGCTCTATCAATTCTACCAGTTATTCTATCATCACCAGAACCTTTATTAGTCCAAGAGTAGAGCAATTCCATACTAGGAGCTTCAATAACCTGAGTCTTAAGAAAAAAATTGGTCATATCTTGAGTCTCTAAGTCACTCACCAGAGCACCATTAATCCTGTCAGAAGACTGGAATACTGAGTTGAAATCACCTATGATGATAATAGGAAGGTTGCAGTTCTCTGTGCCATCACATAGCTCCCTCCAAAGACTCTTCCTATTAATTGGGAGATATATCAGGTAATGTGAAACATGTGGATTGCTGATTTGATCAGCGGAAAATGAACTCCGGAGTAGTCGCGGTTATTGGCCAAAAGTAAAGCAAATGGTTCGGTGACGACCCCCACTGTCGGAGTGTAAGCTTTGTTTTCTCCGCCGCATTCTCTTTCCCCTTGGTTAAAAGAAAGTTATCTCGAATTATGAAAGTTGTTTCGCTATTGGATTCCCGATAAGGAATTGTATCACAGTAAGTGATGTGTCTATATTATATAGAGTTTTTAGCCCCATTTCCTTAGCATTGAGCACCGATTTTAGCTCTTTTGAGCTCGTTTTTGTGTGATTTGATATGTTTGGACTTATTTTCGTTTGTTTGCTGTTATTGTGCATGTTAGGCATCTAAAGCCTTAATTTGAGTCACGGAAGGAAAGTCCAGTGATCACATGTGGTCCATAGGGGATCCGAGAAGTCGCACAAGAGATTTGGAGGAAGAATTCGCGTCGGAGCTGAAGAAAAGCCCTCGCCCGATCGACCGGGAGAATTCACCCGACCGGACATGATAAGTTTCCTATGTGCTGTTGGCTCGGCCAACCGGGCGAAAAAGACCCCAAAAACGCTTGCGCGCCCGACCTTGTGGCCTTTCCCGGTTGACAGGGCGAAGTCCCATCTGAGCTAGTAATAGGAGAATCACCGTCACCCGACCGGGCGGTTTAGCCCAGTTGACCGGGCGATTTTTCGGAAAGCTAATTTTTAATGTTTTTTAGCCGGTTTTGCAAAGACTATTAATAGTTTTTTAGGAAATTTGATTAGTTCATCTTATTTTCTTTGTTTTATTAGGTTAAACACTTAGTTTTTTCTCTCTAAGTTTTATATGCACTCTTTACTTTGGAGATAATAAAAGATCATTGATTCCGCTTTCGTTGTTCATCAATTACTCGGTATTGTTTCCTACTTAGCTTAATCTAATGAATTCCTTTACTTTGATTATGTTTATTGTGTTCTTTAATATCATAAGTGAGTAGTCTTTTTTTAGGGCTTAGTGAGGGAACCCATGTTTATACCTATTTGATTATGATTTAAAGATTCTTCGATGTTTGGATTGGATTAGGGTAATTCCTATTGATTTGATTTAATTGTTTCATTCATGTAATTGGGCAATATCATGAGTTATTATCTGGCTAATATGAGTTAAATTGAAAGATCCTACTCATTAGAGGCTTGTTACAATTGGTAGATCTGATTATGTTAGCGACCGTACTGCATATGTTAATCTAAGAGTGTTAAGACCCGACCGTAGGATTAACAAAAGACTCTAATTACTCGACCCTCAATCCAAGTATTATTGAATTGTATTGCAATGATTGAATTGGTATAAGCATGGTGGAACGAGCAAATGCCCTAGGTTTTTAATTATGTGATTTACATCTATACTTGATTTATTTTACCTTAGTACACTAGTGGTAAAAAGTTCAACTGCTCCGGTCAAAATAGGCCTTACGGATCCGATTTTTGGTCCAAAGCGGTTGGGCTCGCAGCGGTTGACAAAAGCCAATTGCTCCGGTTGAAAACCAGATCAGTTACTCAGTCACTGATCCGGTTTTCAAAATAACCGGACCAGATATGTAATAAACTGATCCGATTTTCACCCCATAACCGGATCAGTTGAGGGTGATATGTCACAAAATAAAAAGCAACCTGCAGGCTGCACACATGTTTCCTTTTTTTTTTATAATTCTGCACACATGTTTCCTTCGATTATGAAATCAGCCAATTACAATCAGCAAAACTAAAATCAGAAACTAAAATCAATATTCAACAATTTATGAACAACTGAAATATATTATACAAATTACAAAAAACCAACTAAAATTAGAAATTAAAATCAGTATTCAACAATTTATGAAATATACAGAAAATTACAACGAAATTTATGAAACTTAGAAAAAATTATAGAAATACAGAGAAACTATGTAGAAAATCATCAAAAAATATTCCACAAAAAAAGAAAACTAAAAAAACGAACAAAACCCTAAATTCAAAGAAACCTAGATCTGAAACAAGAGGAACAAAAAATCGGATATTACAAAAAACCCTAAATTCAGAGGAACCTAAATCTGAATTGTTGTGGTGGTTCGAGAGAGGCGTTGGTGGTGGTTCGAGAAACATCGCGTTGGCGGTTGGTGTTAGCGGTTGGCGTTCGCGTGGTTGGCATTCGCGTGGTCTCTATTTCGCGTGGTGGATGACGAAACATCGGAGGGCGCAACATCTTGTCTTATAGCTTAACTTCGCCCATTAGAGGCCCATCAGATGACGAAAATTGTCAAACGTTAATGCCCTCGCCCTCAGCACTGTCGTCGGAGGGAGGAGATTAGAAGAGGAGAGAATGGAGTTAGGGTTTGGGGGGGTTGAGAGGAGGGGCGTGCGTGTGAGGAGAGAGGGGAAGAGAAGTGGGCTGATGAGAGAGAGGGAGTTAGGGTTTGGGAGATTTGAGTGGGTGAGAGAAAACGGGTCGCGGTTTATATAGATTAAGCCCAACTGATCTGGTTCCTCATATGGACCGGATCAGTTTAATGTTTGACAATTTTCGCTCCAAAAACCAATAATAACTGATCCGGTTTTTAAAAAACCGGATCAGTTTACTTGTAGCGAATCCTTTTTTAAAGAATGAATCAGTTAACTTGTGACATATAAGGTTTTTTCCACTAGTGGTACTAGTTGTTATTCATTCAACCATCTGTCCTCTGGAATAGTTAATTTAATTGAACATTAATCTATAGAAATCCTCTGCCTGTGGATCGACCCGTATTTGCTAAGTCTCTGCTAACAACATACACCGTGCACTTGCGGTACTATTTTGAAACCCATCAGTAAGTTGTTTCGACATTGGATTCCCGATAAGGAATCGTATCATGGTAAGTTGTTTCGATATTGGATTCCAGATAAGAAATCATATCAGGTGTGGATGTTTATTCAGTATTTGAATATGAATATCGATATTGGTTTCCTGATAAGGAAGCATATCATGGTAAGTTATATTGATGTTGGATTTCCGATAAGGAATTGTATCTTGTTATTGGATTCCTGGTAAGGAATCGTATCTTGTTATTGGATTCCCGATAAGGAATCATTATAGTGAAAGTTTTTATGTTATTTATTTCCTGATAAGGGTTTGTTTATAAAAATATAAGAAAGTGATTTAGTGTGTGAAAGAACATGTAAACTCATATTCCTCATAAGAAATCATGATATGTTGAAGGGTTAATTAAATAAAGGAATATGAAACATGTATGTATTGTGATCGCTTGGGAATCGCCTTGTTGTGCTTGCTAGTATGTGAACGATGTTGTATTATGAAAGGAGTAAATGAATAAAGGTATTTCATGTATATGTCCCACATGATTAATGATATGCACTATTATGACAGTGGGATTGTTGTGATTATGTTGTGTGGAGTCGTTTTCATGTAAAAGCCACCAAAGCATGCATTAATCTTATTTATGGGTTTAGTACTCAGCTTCGTTGATTGTCTGTATGTTGTTTTATCATTTGTGTGGCATGTCACTTGGTGGGTGGCAGTGTTCCTAAATATTTCAGGTTGAAGTCGTGAGTTAATCTTTTGCAAGTCGAAGCGTATGTTGATACAGTATGGAAGACTACTAATAGTGTTATATTTGATTTCGAAGTGCGAACGCTCGACGTTGTAATAGTTAGCAATTAATTATTTATTGTTGATTATATATATTATAGAGTCATTTGTGCTCTTGATTCTCTATTGGTTTCCTCCGGAGCGGAAGCGTTGAGGCTATTGAGTTTTGGAGTTGGAGATATTGTATTTATTAGAATTGTAACATGTTTAAATTATTTCCCGTTTTAGGGTTGTCCTATTTTCAAACGGAACTCTGCCGGAATTTCTAGAGAAATCTACTAGGACAGAATCTAAGAATTAGGGCATTGTTGTAATAGTTAATTGAATGGAATAGAGATGAGATTTGAGTTCCACATTCTACGATGTTGTTCGGTGAATGTGATGCTAATAGTTCGGGTTAGCTCCACCAGAGTCCTTTTCGCTGTGCTTAATCTTCTGTAAGTTGGTCGTGAGAATTCGGTATGTTACAGAGACTCATAATTTACATTACTCCATACACCCTGGAGGAGACAAAATTTACAAAGACCTCAAGGAACACTTATGGTGGCCTATGATGATGTGAGATGTGGCTGTATTTGTACCCAAATATTTAACACATGAAACATGGAGGAAAGCTACAACCCTTGACGGTCCCTGATGGAATGGGAGTTGATCTCTGTGGACTTTGTTATGGGATTTCCAACAACTAAGTTAGGAAAGCATACCATTTGGGATTACAGTAGATCGTTACACAAAAATGGCAAGATTTGGAGCAATGAAGGACACATGGTCAATGAAACAACTAGGAGATGCTAAAGTCAAGGAGGTAATCAGATTGCTCGGAGTACTCAAGGATAATCTTTCAGATCGGGAATCTCGATTCTTGTATAATCTTGGATGAAACTATAATAAGCCCTGGGAACCTGTTAGGCTTTATAAATAATTATGCAGCAGATTAGAACCATAAATACAGGATCTCATGCATATACATATGATGAATCTAAACATATAAATCACACCTTTGAAGGGTGCATTCCTTTTGCTAGTTTTGACTACGGAATGAAGAACTCTAATGTGCACTTCCTCTACAAGTATCCACACAGTGCACTAGGATCTCACAATTTTGATAGCTTAGATTAACAAACAACGAACAATCGGTTTGAGTTGACAAATTTCTCAAGGCTATGGTCATGAACAAAATGACAAGACAAAGAGACATTGGAGTTGGTGTGTCGTGACAATATGGAATTACTGACTAGAAATCGATAATTTTGTGCAATCGGAATACTCAATTCCATTAGAGCTTTTGTTTTTGAAGACTAGCACACCACTCTCACGCTAAGACACTTTAGGGTTAGATTGGATCCTTATGAACTCATGCTAAAAAAGGAAGCAAAGAGAGAACAAAGATTTTGAAAATATAATCCAAAAACACTCTCAACTAGTCAGATTATAAAGATGACTTTGGAAGAGGATGCAAAGAGTCATCACTTAATGGAGATAATCAACAAGGTAGAGATATTATAACTTCCCTCATGAAAGTTTGAAACCTTCATAATCAATTTGCAAGTGACAAGAAGAAGAAAAAAACATTCCTTGGACTTTGCCTCCTAACTTGATCGGTTGGAATTGCCCAGGGTGTCGTGTGAAACACACTGACTTGAAAATCTTCACCACACTTCAATTTCCTCTAAGGACCCGATCGTGCAACATTACCGGGACAGTCCGACGAGCACTCTTTTACACCTTTAGGTGGAATGTAATGAATTATGAAGGAAACTAATTTTCGAATTTCTCCATATTGGTTTAACTTGTGAAATTATTGTAGACACATAATCGTGTCTCCCTATTTAAGGACACAATGATGAAACATACCGCGATCTTAATTGGCCCAACCCAAGGAGAGAGCAGTCTGAATAGCCAAGCTCAAAATTGTTTTAAAGTGAAAGCTTATTTATTTGCAATAATGATCCAAAATCCTATTTTAATGCTTCCTAATAATTAATTTTATTTTGAGCCCATAAAATATTTTGAGCCCAAACCTTAGAAAAGCCCAATTAATTATTCATGATAATTAATTGTTTTTATTTATTATTTTCAGAAAGAAATAAATACTTTCAAAGATAAATTTAATCAGATTTTATCTCGTAAAGCTGATTTTAGGATTTAAAGGATAAAGGAAAATCATTTAAAAACGCGTTTAAGAAAAAGGTTGTCAAAGCGTGTCTGACGCAGGTGGTGCACCTGGTGTGCCACATGTGTGCAACGTATTGGCTGTGCCGCGTCATGCGCCTGACACGTGGCTCTGTGCGTCACGCAGAGTCGGGCACCTAGCGCACTCTTTGCGTGACGCGCAGTTTACTTTTCTATCTTTTTTTTTAAATAATTTGCTATAAATAAGCCGTGATTTCCGGGATAAAAAAACACTTTTAACATACGATATATACACTCGAATACTTGCGGAATTCTCTCAAAAACTCTCAAACTCTCACACTTTCATATTTACAAACACACAAACATACATTTACAACCCTACAAATACATACTTTGATCGATATTCAGAAGCGCTCGTTTTCAGGCTTCACGATTGCTCTTTCCAAAGGTCGTTATTTCCTCAGACCCAAGCCACACCGGTATATTCCAGAGGTTCCTTGAATAAATTTCATATATTTTTTATATTGAAGTTACCAACTATTTCTTTCCATGATGTAGATCTTTAATATAAAAATCGTTCTTTTGTATATTCTAACCTCCACTCTTTTTATTTATTTTTATATATTGTTATGATTGTCCTGTTCATGTTTTCATCAACTCATATGTTATGATTGCTAATCAAGACCTAAAGAATTGTTCTAATATTTATCAGATAATTTGGACAACCTATTAGGAAACTTATAATTTTGATTGCTTAAAAACTCATCACTAAAAATAGCCTTTTTGATGTGTTTATTCAACTAACTTAGACTAATATTTTTAGGGTGTTTGAAAATATTATTTGGTTGTTCTTTTGCATAAAACTTGACATGAATCGATATTTAGTAGAGCCCAGCAATGGGCGAATGTGGTTCATGACCGTGTTCGTACCCTCACCCCCAAACTCAATCTATGGTTCATTAACAATTAATGGAGTCATGACGGAGAAATCTACATTGGATAAGTCCTTAAGTCGTCCCTATGATTTCCCAATATCCAATTAGGTTTATGAGTCTTCCTTTAAAGACTTGTTGGCGACTTCAAAACATATTTCAATAAAACCTTAACAATGGGGTAGTCAAACACGCGCTCACCCCGCATAGGCGAAATAAAATCACGTCTACAATTTGGCGAATCCACTAGGGAGGATTTTCAAAAAATAATTTTTTTTTATGAGTGGGTGAAACTTAAAAAATACGATTCATTCTCTTTTTATGCCTTAGAATAACATTATCGTTGCCTCATTAGCGCATGCTCTATACGTGAGGCCACCCCCGGGGGTTTCCGCTTTGTCCTTCCGAAAGCTTCCTGAGCGATAGTGTTGGATCTTAGTCATAAGCAAATCTGCCCAACCATGTCATTGTTCTCTTGCTCCTGACTTGAGAACTGGAGTGCGTCTTACACGTGGCTACCTTTTAAGCAAAGGTATGCATGGGATCAATCTCTTAGTCATGAACCATTTTCAGCCTTAACCTAAACCTAACCATAGTTAAAACGTACAACTGGACTCAAAGTTGAGAACTTTTGCATCCATGTTATATGACCTTTGCTTGTGATTGCAATTTTGCCTGTTATTAATCTGTCAAGACGTTGTTATGTGTTGCGCCTAAATCGCGTCTAAAAAACATCGTCAAAATAGTCTGAACCTTCGTCGAATTGTCAAATTGCATGCCGAGGGCAGTGCGCCTGGCGCACAGCTCATGTGCCTGACGCAAAGGCATCACGCCGAGCGCACGCTGCTGTGTGGCGCGCAACTTTTACGTCTCATGCTATTGCCAATTCGACTATCGTTCAAGTCCAAAAAGCTATCAATAAATCTATCATTATGTCATAGGAAAAATTGACAAGGGCTGTCCCAACTATGGCCCCCCTTCCATAAAAGGTCCCAACGTTCGAATACTCCACAGCAGTCCCAACTTTGGGGTATTGTTTACAAAATTGGTCCTGGTGGACAGGTTACCGGTTTAATAGGTAAATTTTTTTATATTTCTTTTACTGGTTCTATCTTCTTCATACTCCTTCTCTCTCCTCCCTCCTTCTTGTCCCATGACACCTCCCATCCTTTGTTTTTACATTTTTGTTATTAAAAAAACTCTCCCAACTGTAAGACTCAATTTTCATTTTCTTCTTACTCCCTTTTTTTCTTTCGGCTACTCCTGCTCTACTAGTCCTCCTTCCCTCTTCACCCATTCCCATCCACCACCCATCTCAGCACGAAACCACAACCATGGCCTACCCCACATCCTAGCTCTATTATTCTGTCATCCCACTAGGTAGATTTGAAATAAATTTTGGATAGCAAAATAGTTAGAGTAAAACTCATAATAAATTACTTTTTTTGGGGTTGCCCAAATCTTTAGGATATAAGAATTTCAATTTTTTCTTGTTCCTCACAAAAGTTTTATGCTCAATCTCTTTGTTGTGTTTTGGTTTTCAACCACTTTCAGACCTTAAACAGTGCAAATATTTGGAAGAAATGCTTGAATTAGTAAGTTTTGAGCATATGGTATTTTTCAATTTTCATTAAGCAGCAAAAAAGCTAAAAACCCTAGCTACCTTTTTTGCTATAAATAAGCCGTGATTTCCGGGATAAAAAAACACTTTTCACATACGATATATACACTCGAATACTTGCGGAATTCTCTCAAAAACTCTCAAACTCTCACACTTTCATATTTACAAACACACAAACATACATTTACAACCCTACAAATACATACTTTGATCGATATTCAGAAGCGCTCGTTTTTAGGCTTCACGATTCCTCTTTCCAAAGGTCGTTATTTCCTCAGACCCAAGCCACACCGGTATATTCCAGAGGTTGCTTGAATAAATTTCATATTTTTTTTATATTGAAGTTACCAACTATTTCTTTCCATGATGTAGATCTTTAATATAAAAATCGTTCTTTTGTATATTCTAACCTCCACACTTTTTATTTATTTTTATATATTGTTATGATTGTCCTGTTCATGTTTTCATCACCTCATATGTTATTATTGCTAATCAAGACCTAAAGAATTGTTCTAATATTAATCAGATAATTTGGACAGCCTATTAGGAAACTTATAATTTTGATTGCTTAAAAACTCATCACTAAAACACTAGTACAAAGTTGGTCAAAGGTAACATGTATGAGGTAACACTTTTCAATATTCAAGATTGTCGAATATGTATGTAACACCTTGGTAACACTTAAGCAATATGTAACACTTAATGTAACACATTTTTCATAAGTAACATTTTAAAGTAGCACTTTTTCAATTGAGTAACATTTTGATGTAACACCTTCATATAGGTAACACCATTAGGTAGCACTTATATATTGGTAACATTTTAAGGTAACACTTTAAGATAAGTATTTTTTTTTAAAGAAGTATAAGTATAATTTTTAAAATTATAACATTAAGCTTGTATTAATTACTTCGTATTCTTTCTTATAGGAGCATTGTACTTAACAAACTCATCTTCCCTCAACAAAAAAAAACCAAAGTCATCTTAAATTAATCGAGTGCTAATCCAAAATTATGTTGTCGCTTAATTAGCCGCCAAAGAGAATTAAACTAAAAAAACAACATTTACTTTATTTTTAATTCCAATTAGGTTTCACTGTTTCACCACCGCTCTAGTTCTTCATTCTAGTCAGACTCGCTCGCTCTCCTTCTTTGTTCCTGTAATGGGCTTATGATTAAAAGCAATTATTAAATGTTAATTATAATTATTAATTTAATTATGTATTGGATATTGTCATTTTATTTTATGTGGAACATCTATACAGTATTGATTTGTTATGTTTTTAAATATTAATTATTTTACTTTTACAAAATTATTATTATCGATATTGAAATTATATATTTCGACTTCAATTATTTAAATTTGTTGAGTAGTATTTACCCAAAATACAAAACCAAATTGTTGCGTTTTATCAATTCGGATCGGTTTCCCCATCCTTGTTTGTTGGTTCATTTGAGAACCCAAAAACAGAAACACCCCCCCTCTCTTACCCTTACTGTCGGTCAGCTAAACCCACAAAAACCCCCCTAACCCCGCCTTTTCTCCCGTCGCTTCCCCCTAATCCCGCAACCCTCTATCTTCCCTCACCCTTTTTTTCTCAAACCCTCGTCTGTCTCCTTCGCCTCGCCGATGTGCGCTGCCTCGCCGCCACTTGCCGTCACTCAGACCGGCGCTGCTGTCGTGCCATATTAATTCCTCTCTCCTTGCATCTCTCTCATTCCTCCTTGTTGCTGTTGGTGCAGCTTGTTTTTTGTCACATCTCTCTCTTCTTCCTCGTGGTTGTGCTGCACCTCTGTTGGTGTTGCCGATGCTACTACTGTCCTTTCTCTTCTCTCGTGGCTACTGTTGTCCTGTTCTACTATCTTCTCTCACCTCTGCGCGGTTGTTGCCGTTGTTGTTGTTGCTTGTGTGCCGCTTGTGCTACCGTGGCTCTACTCCTCTGTCCTCTCGCTGGTTGCGCAGCTCGTGGCCGGTGGTGGGGGGTTTCTGCTTCTATTGTTGGTAATAACCCTCCCAATCTCTCATTTGAATTGAATTTTGTTCCATTGAAGTTATGAAATTAGTTGTGATGATGAAATTGTGCTCTGATTGATTATGTGAATGAGTATATTGAATTGTAGTTACTGGTTTCTAGAACTCAAATGATGTTATTGTTGTTGTTGTTGTTGTTGTTGTTGTTGTTGTTGTTGTTGTTGTTGTTGTTGTTTAGTTGTAGATGATGCTGTTACGGCAACTGTTGTTGTGTTATTGATGTTGTTGTTGTTCTTGTGTTGTCATAGAAACTAATTGAGCATTTATTCTTATGTTGTATATGTTGACTAAAAGATTAACCATAATTTATGTATCACAAATTAGATATTGGCTTATCGTTTTGGTGTTAGTTCAATCTAGTTTGTGAGGTAAGTTCAGTTGGTGATACTAGATTGTTGATCTGGTTTTGAAATCTTGATTATAAGTTATTAAGTAAAATCATATTATGATTGAATCTTCAGTTCTAAGATTCTATTAAGATTTGGTTTGATTTGTTAGTTATAAGAGTTTAGTCTACTTCGTTAGATTGAGAAAGAAATCATTACATAATATGAAATTAAGGAATTGGAATGTAATGCAAAGGAATTCTAAGTTAGGAATAAGTAATGTGTTGTCGTGGTTGAGTTAACTTTTTGGATTATGAACTGATTTAGAAATATAGTTTATTGTTGTTATTATTAGTTAGCGAGGTGAATTTAAAGATTGTCTAGCTAAAGTTGGTAATCATGTGTTATTGATTGTGGAGGTGAATGATTGAGGATAACGAAGTAACTTGGCTCGTTTGTTTGGAGTTTGGTGAGTCGGTTTATGCTAATTTGTACTTATAATTCAATCTATAACAAGAATTAGTTGGGCTTGGAAGACTCGTTTTGTATGAAGTTCAATGTTATTAGTTAGTAAGAGGTAATCTAAGTTTCTTTGGTTCTAATATAAGGTTGATTGAAAGTTATAAATTCCTATATAGTATTCATATTTTCTTAATTCCAGTTCGTTGTTGAGTTTTAAGCTAAAAGTATCGCAATTAAGAAGTTATAAAGGTATAAGTCAATTAGTAAATGACTATTTATCTAGTCTCTAAGAGTGAAGTGATTATAGTAGCCAACTTAATTAATTAAGATAGAAATCGGATTCGGTAAATGTTGATAATAATATTGATATCATTAAAAATAATTTCATTATTCCTAAAGTTGATTAACAAGGTTTATGTGGAAATAGGTTTGAGTTAATTTGAGTTTACGAGAAGGTAGATAAATATGTCTAATTCTTTTAATGATACATACTAAATAAAACTACTAGTTTAATAAACTCCTTTCATGATGGTTACTTCTTCTAAAGCAAAATGTAATTCACTTCTTTGTCTAAGTGATTCAACCATATTGTGTAGATAACACTTGAGAAGGTTATATTGAGAAGGTTCATCAGATTAGTCTATTTATATGAAACTTAATAGGAATAGCTACTAGCTCTCGTTGTTGTTGTTAAGTTAAATTTGGAGGTTAATTCTCAAGAGTTCAAGAGTATATAATTCAATTATAGTTTTGAAACATTGGAGTGGACTTTTTTTTACGGGGAAGTGGACTTTAAAAGTGAATTAAGTTGATTAATTTAACTTTAATATTTGTAAATAGAGTAATATAATAAAAGTCAGTTGTTTGGTTGGTGTTTACTCAAATAAGTTAGTTGTGAATTACTTAAAAGAAATGTGTTATACGGTTGAATAAGTTTGTAATTAGAAACGAGGGATGCCCTCGCTCTATGTAATCATGAGTTTGTTTCATTACTATCCATGTTGCAAATATTTAAAATTGACTGTAGAGTGGGAGGAAAAGTGGGAAACATGACGGGTTAATAATACCATTTGTTTTAGCTCGTGTTCTTTCTGAACATGTGCTTCACACCTGCACAAAAAATCCATGTTAAATATGCAGAGGTTAGGAATTTTTGACACTAGGTTGTACCCCTGCTAAATACTTCCTTCGTTCTTTTTCTATTGCAATAATTATCATTTTAAGTAGTTTCACATCTATTGCAACAAATTCACTTTTGGTATAAAAAACAACTATAGTTGACATTATTACCCTTGCTTTATCCTACTAAATCTCTTATTAATTATTCATTAACCCACCTTTTATTGTTAAAGGGGGTACTTTTACTTTATTAAGTGATCATTTCTCTCTCCTACTCTAGTAAATTAAAGGGTACCTTTATGCTTAATTACCCAACTTTTTCATTGCATTAAAAATCGTGTCTAAACCTATTGTTGCAATAGATAAAGAACGGAGGTAGTATCATGCTATGCATATACTGTAGTCAGACGTTGAAGATTCCTATTTTCTTTTTTGTTCTTACTGCAGGATGATGAAGATATTGGATATATGCTTTGGGAAATATGCATGCATGGATAGGGCGATGGAATTGAAGACGAAAGAAAGAAATGACCATAAGATTGATCTAGGATTATTTTGGGAGAATTATATAATTATTACTTGATTTTAATATCAACTACATATATTTTGAACGTATTAATATATTTTCAGTTGATGAATACTACTCTTTGGCTCATTCTTTACAATAACTATTGAGTTTTGTACTCATTTATATCTATAATATCATACTATTTCCTCTTCGTTATTACGTTTGTAAGTGTTAGTATTATTATCATTGTATGTGTGCTGACAAATTTAAAAATGTTACTATAAGACATGTGAAATAGATATGTTACTATAAAGCTAGCTAACAGAATGTGTTGCTTAATATCTAATAAAGTGTGATATATGCTGACTTAAAATGATACATAATACTAATAAAGTGTTACTATAATTCAAGAGATGACATAGAAAATGCTACTATAGATGTAAAAGTGATACATAAAAAATTAAGAGTAACACTATAAAAATGCTACATTAGTTTTAAAAAAGTGTTACATCAAAGAATTTTGAGTAACACATGAGAAACTGAAACATTAGCATTGAAAAGTGTTACCTTAGAGAATAGGTAGCACAGGCAGATGTTTCACTTATAAAAGTGTTACCTATTGTCTAAAGCAACACTTTTAGGCCTTTAAGTAACTCTTTTAGAGTGATACATTAGGTCAATTATGCACTAGTGAAAATTGCCTTTTTGATGTGTTTATTCAACTAACTTAGTCTAATATTTTTAGGGTGTTTGAAAATATTATTTGCTTGTTCTTTTGCATAAAACTTGACATGAATCGATATTTAGTAGAGGCCAGCAATGGGCGAATGTGGTTCATGACCGTGTTCGTACCCTCACCCCCAAACTCAATCTATGGTTAATTAACAATTAATGGAGTCATGACGGAGAAATCTACATTGGATAAGTCCCTAAGTCGTCCCTATGATTTCCCAATATCCAATTAGGTTAATGAGTCTTCCTTTAAAGACTTGTTGGCGACTTCAAAACATATTTCAATAAAACCTTAACAATGGGGTAGTCAAATACGCGCTCACCCCGCATAGGCGAAATAAAATCACGCCTACAATTTGGCGAATCCACTAGGGAGGATTTTCAAAAAATAATTTTTTTTTATGAGTGGGTGAAACTTGAAAAATACGATTCATTCTCTTTTTATGCCTTAGAATAACATTATAGTTTTGCATAGGCATGTCTATTCTTTAAGCCACCATAAGGACAATATTCGTTGCCTCATTAGCGCATGCTCTATACGTGAGGCCACCCCCGGGGGGTTTCCGCTTTGTCCTTCCGAGAGCTTCCTGAGCGATAGTGTTTGATCTTAGTCATAAGCAAATTTGCCCAACCATGTCATTGTTCTCTTGCTCCTGACTTGAGAACTGGAGTGCGTCTTACACGTGGCTACCTTTTAAGAAAAGGTATGCATGGGATCAATCTCTTAGTCGTGAACCATTTTCAGCCTTAACCTAAACATGACCATAGTTGAAACGTAGAACTGGACTCAAAGTTGAGAACTTTTGCATCCATGTTATATGACATTTGCTTGTGATTGCAATTTTGCCTGTTATTAATCTGTCAAGACGTTGTTATGTGTTGCGCCTAAATCGCGTCTAAAAAACATCGTCAAAATAGTCCGAACCTTCGTCGAATTGTCAAATTGCATGCCGAGGGCAGTGCGCCAAACGCACCAAGGTGCGCCTGGCGCATAGCTCCTGTGCCCGACGCAAAGGCATCACGCCGAGCGCACGCTGCTGTGTGGCGCGCAACTTTTACATCTCATGCTATTGCCAATTCAACTATCGTTCAAGTCCAAAAAGCTGTCAATAAATCTATCATTATGTCATAGGAAAAATTGACAATGGCGGTCCCAACTATGGCCCCCCTTCCATAAAAGGTCCCAACTTTCGAATACTCCACAATAGTCCCAACTTTGGGGTATTGTTTACAAAATTGGTCCTGGTGGACAGGTTACCGGTTTAATTGGTAAATTTTTTTATATTTCTTTTACTGGTTCTATCTTCATCATACTCCTTCTCTCTCCTCCCTCCTTCCTGTCCCATGCCACCTCGCTTCCTTCGTTTTTACATTTTTTTTATTAAAAAACTCTCCCAACTGTAAGACTCCATTATCATTTTTTTCTTACTCCCTTTTTTTCTTTCGGCTACTCCTGCTCTACTAGTCCTTCTTCCCTCTTCACCCATTCCCATTCACCACCCATCTCAGCACGAAACCACAACCATGGCCTACCCCACATCCAAGCTCTATTCTTCTGTCATCCCACCAGGTAGATTTGAAATAAATTTTGGATAGCAAAATAGTTAGAGTAAAACTCATAATAAATTAATTTTTTTGGGGTTGCCCAAATCTTTAGGATATAAAGATTTCAATTTTTTCTTGTTGTGTTTTGGTTTTCAACCACTTTCAGACCTTAAACAGTGCAAATATTTGGAAGAAATGCTTGAATTAGTAAGTTTTGAGCATATGGTATTTTTCAATTTTCATTAAGCAGCAAAAAAGCTAAAAACCCTAGCTACCTTTTTTTTGTTATATTAAAAGAGTGGAGAGTGAGAATTTGTGAAAGAAATTAAAGAAACCGAGTTAGAAAGTATAAGCTACAAGAGCTTGAAAGAGATAAGGGAAAAGAGTTATTTTCATGGTAATGATGCTGAAGTTTATGGGATTATTATTTTAAAAGTAAATCCGCGTACAACAATTGATAGGAAGAATCAGATCTTCACTTGAAAGCTCATTCTTTGATACCCTAGACATTTCACCATTGAGATTGAATGGTGGTTGTGCAATGAAAATGGGTGGAGACAAGCAACAAGAAAAAGCAGGGAACCCTTTAATTAGATTTTTTGAAATCATATAAAATATTGCAATTTTTAATTTGAGAAATATAAATAAAAAAATCAAAGGGATAAATGGGAAAGCAAAAGTAGGAGCAGTGCTACTGCAATTTGTGAGCTGATAAATTAAAGAAGAAGATGAAGATGTGTGCGTGAAGGTTGATTATAATGGATAGAGAAGAGGATTACAGTGGAAGTTGTGGCGAAGAAAGAAGAACCAAGAGGAAGAAATAGAGGAAGGGTCTTTTATTTAAGTCATGTGCAACAACTACTATCTCATGTGACCAAGTTCACCGGCTTCAGCAGGTCAAAAACCTGTAAGGACCACGCGTGTCAAATACCTATGAAAGTTGGGACTGTTGTGGAGTATTCAAAAGTTTGGACCTTTTATGGAAGGGGGTCATAGTTGGGTCCGCCTTTGTCAATTTTTCCTATGTCATATTGGTCGTCGCGTCCCAACATTATGTGGAATTAGCCAAATCCTCACCTAAATCGCCAAAAAGCATGCCGGGGAGGCGTGCGCCAAAAATGAGCTTGACGCACATCTCCAGCGCCAGACGCACAGGTGTCGCGCCCCGCGCAACGTGTCGCGTGGTGCATTCTGGGCATCCCATGTTTTTGTCGATTTAGTCGTCGTAGACTCGTAGTGGTCGACTCTGTATTTTTTCCGTCTGCATTCGCGTAGAATCATGATCATTCTAGAAGTCCTTTTTGTCTAAAAATGAAGCTCACCTAATTCAAAAAATTAATATTTTCATGCATATCATCTAAGGTTGAGTCTATCCTAAAAATTGCATTTAGAAAAGTGATCATGGTAGAGTTAGAGTCGTCATGCATTTCTACCTCCTCCCATTTTATCCATGTCTACCAAATCTTCCCTATCAATCCTACATTGTCTTCTATTCTATGTTTTTCAAAAACATTTACTAATCATCATCATACCACCTATACAAGAAAACAAAAATCTTTTCAAAATTAATCCATTATTTATTCCCAATAAAAGTAAAAAACAAGGGGTCCCTTTCAAAAAATGAATTTCGAAAATTCTAAGTCCAGTCCAAATACCTATAATCCAATCCAATCAGCCCAAACCCAATTCATTTGCATTCATCCTAAGGCCCATCTAAGTTTGAGTCCTTGCATTCATTTTAGGCCCATGTGCATTAGAATCCATTTTGCATTCATCCTAGGCCCATCTAAATTTGAGTCCATACATTCATATTAGGCCCACTAGCATTAGAGTCCATCTTAGACCCATATAAGTCTAGCCAATGTCAAAATCTAGGCCCATTTGCATCTTTATGTGAACCCTAGTCTATGTCAAGCCAAGTCCAAGTCTAATCCCAGTCCTTTTTTAATCTAAGTCCAAACCTATTCCATTTTCTATGTCAAACCCATGTACATCCCCAAGTCTAACTTCAAACCAATATAGGACTAAGTCCAAAATCCGGCCCACATAAGGCCCAATTCATATCCTAAGTCTAGTCGAGTCCAATTCCAAACCCATATAGGACGAAGTCCAAACCATTATGTGTAGCGAAGCTAGCATTACTTAAAGACCAAGTAGGCAAATCTTGAGTTTAGCGAAGCTACTCACCCTTTAAGACCATAACGGCACCTCGTTGACCTAGCGAAACTAGTCACCCTTAAGACCATAACGGCACCCCTTGACCTAGCGAAGCTAGTCATCCTTAAGACCATAACGACACCCTTTGACCTAGCTAAGCTAGTCATCCTTAAGACCATAACGGCACCCTTTGACCTAGCAAAGCTAGTCATCCTTAAGACTATAACGGCACCCTTTGACTTTGCGAAGCTAGTCATCCCTAAGACCATAAATGCACCCTTAAGACCATAACGACAACCCCTAAGTCTAGCGAAGCTAGCATTCCTTAAGTCCACATATGCAATTCTTGAATCTAGCCTGCTTAGTCTGATGTAAGTTTCAAAGTTTAGTGGTCTAGCCTGCTTGCTCACCCGTAAGTTCAAAGTCTAATTGCCTAGCCTGCTTGCCTTAAGTTGAGAGTCTAGTCTCCCTTATTGTCCTGCTTTCCTTAAAGTCTAGCCTGCTTACTCACCCGTAATTCAAAGTGTAGTCTTCCCTATCAACACCAAAGCCCATTCATGGAATCTAGTCTGCTTGCATAGTCAAGTCCAGTTCAGTCCATATTTGCATTCGCATACAATTTGGCCTATACTACTTCAAAGCCCATATCTTTCTCCATGTCTATCTATTATTTCCATTTCCCATCTCCATTCTCATTTTCCATTTACATTTCTCATTTCCCATTCCTCATTTTAATCTCTCATTTCAAAAAAATCATTTCTTAAAATTTACGAGGTCTATTCGATTTATGTTCAAGACAAGTCGTGAGATTATAACTGGGGAACGCCCGACAGAGAGGAAACAAGGTCAACCTACTCCCAGACTTGTCAAACAAATTCTCACCTTTTCAGAGGAATCTTCTGAATCATCATATGAGATGGGAGACTCTTCTGAACAACTTAATGAAATCATGGCTCAGCTCCCACCGATGAACTCTCGTCTTGAGGAACAAGACAAATAGATTAAGGCACTGAGAGAAAAAAGTGATAATTGAGGAAAGTGAAGAGGAAGACACTCCACCACCGCCACCTCCGATCAAGTCCAAGACAAATTTGAGGTTCGAAAAACTCAAGCAATTGATCCAGTCAATTCCTGCACTCGAGAGTAAGGCTCATGGCCATGACATAATTGATCCTGAACTGAGGGAAAAGCTTCCTAAAAAGGTAGCATCGGGTGACCTCCCAAAATTCAAGGAGGTCGAATACTCAGATGATCATTTGAGAGCTTTCTCCATTTCTATAGCTCTCAAAGGCATTAGTAAGGACCTGTTTGCTTATGTCTTTCCCTTAACCTTGGATGCACATCAATCCAAGTGGTTCCGATCACTGAACAAAACAAAGCTGAATGACTGGGACTACATCTAAGAAGAGTTCCACAAAAAGTACATATACAACACTCACCTTCCTATTGGTGTTCGTGAGTTGGAATTAACTAAAGAAAACTCCAACGAAGATTTTCTCACCTTCCTTGACAGATGGATGGAAAAGGCCGCACAGATGGCGAACAGGTCATCTGAAGAGGACCAAGTCCGAATGGTGATCCGTAACCTGCAGTCTAAGTACGGAGAACATATTAAATTCTAACCTATAGAGTCTTTCACGAAACTCTACAAGGTTGGTCTTTTGATTGAGGAAGAGGTGCAAGCCTCTAAAAATAAGGGTTATAATAATAACAACTCTTTCAAGAAGGGTAACAACCACCCTTCTAGTTCCAAGAGCAATGATGTCAATACCCTAACTACTGAAACGAGAGGTTATCAAAAGCCTCGAAGAGTCTTTACTCCTTTAGGCATGTCTCTAGAAGAAGCCTTCACTAGGCTTCATGCAAAGGGAGCACTTCAGCCTCTTGGTCCTACTCCAGCCGTTTTCATGAGAATAGATCCAACAAGTGGAATCTTAATGCCTACTGGAAGTACCACCAAGGAAACGGGAATGCAACATCACACTGCTGGACTTTGAAGCACGCCGTACAGGACATAGTTGAAGATGGTAGAACGCCAGTTCCGCCTGCAGCAAAAGTCAGCAACAATAGCAACCCCTTAAGTAGTGCTTAAATAATGCCGGGGCATAGTCATTTAACGCTAGTTTTCTAGGTTGAGTCGGAAAGTCCCTCCCCTAGCCATTTTATTTCCTTTCATGTCGAGTCTATGTCACTTAGGACTTTGATTCTAACAAGCCTTATGTTTTATTGATTTCTAATTAATAAAACAATAGAATTTTCTTTTTATCTTCATTAGCCTTCCGTCATTTTATGTGCTTCTAATGCAATGATGAAACTTAAATCACCTAATGACCTTGATTAATAAAGAGAAAAAAATCGAAAAAAATAAAAAAAATAAGGAAAATAAAAAAAATGGACATACTTTGGATAAAGAGTTATTCCCCTCTTCATTCCATCATTCAAAAACCATCATCCATAAGCCATCCTCATGCAACCAAGAAAATAAAAATCCCTGAAGCCATCATTCTCCATGATCCTTAGCCAAATAGCCTTTCAAATCAAAGCTCCACAAATAACCTTCAAAGCATTCAAATACCCTAAGCCACAAAAAAACTTGTGTGCAAGCCTCACTACATAAAAAAATCAATGCCACCCAAAAAATAAAAAAAGGTGAAAAAGATCAAAGTGCAAAAAAAAAAAGCAAAACCAAAAGAAAACGCACAGGACAAAAAGAGAAAAAAATGAAAACAAGAAAAAAGAAAAAGGCAAAGGCAAAGAAAATAAGTCAAGCTATGGGGCTTGCACACAAGTTCTACCCCTCATTTCAAATCTTTCAATCCATCGAAACCTTAACCCATATAATCCAAATCCATGATCCTTGCTTTAGCCCAACCAATTGAATCTTCATCAAAACCCCAAGCCTTAAACCTTTCAACTTTTCATCAACTATAACTCCTTCTCCATGGTATGTCCAAGCCTGCTAGGTTGAAAACCTGAAAGGGCGGCTGATGAGTGCGTTTCTAACGCACTTTAGTCCGCTCGCACAAAGGAGCAATAGCACAATAAAATCTTATATAGGAAAATTTAAATGGATATAACTTTCAAACTACAAATCTAATGAAGGTAATTCCAGTTCGAGGTGAAAGCTCATCTCGATAGCTTTCCAACGACTGGTCATAAGCTTGATTTGGATATAAAACGAAGAAGTTATGCACGTTTTAAGTTGAACTATTCGATCATTAAGATTGGTGCGCCTGCACCTGTTACTATGGTGCGCCCGCACCATTTAATTCCGTCAGAAAAATTTGTAAGGCTTCGTGCCTATTAAAACAATAAAATATTTTTATTTGGGGGGGGGATGCTTTATTCTATGGACTAAAGAGTTTATTAGGGTTCCACATTAGAGAGAAAAACACATTGGTTTGTCTTAGATTCCGTATTTATAGATCGAAGTTTGTTGATTTCTACAGATTGAAGGTATTTATATCAATTGAATTGCAAGTTTTCAGTTTTATTCATCTTTGTAATTGTTAATCTCTCCAATTCCATAGTATTAGATCTCTTATATTATAGTTTCATAATTGCTTATTGATATTAGATTAATCGTCCTTTAATCATGCTTAGCCCTAGATTAGTTATAAATTTCATATTTTTATGTTTAGATTCCATGATTAGTGAGTAGTCTCCTATCTAGGGTTGGGGTGAAAGTATGAATTAAGGTTTTCATGTATTGTTAATGTGATTGTGATGATCTAAAGATGATTATGCATTGATCTTTTTACCTTGCCCACTTTTTACCTCAGTTCATAAGCTAAGCCAACCAAAACAATACTAAGTCCTTTAACATATTTCTTACAAATTATATTTCGTAAATATAAACATTTCCGAACAATTCGAATAATAGAACAAGAGTATTCTTTATAATCATCCAATAACAATTCACAACTAACTCATAAATATGCATCTATAACCATGGCCATGACTATAAACGATGTTCAATATTTAAACACAATAGAACACGGGTATTTAAGTACATTTTGCTGAACATAAAGGCTACCTCGCATGCGATACAATCCTCTACTAATAAACTTCCAAGATCATAGATACTTGATCACCAATCTCTAGCTTGAACTCCATTATTACTTCTCCACATAACAACCTCACCAACAATAGCACTAGTTAGCAACTATCACCAAAACATCATATAAACAGACCAACTACATGAACTTCCTTAAAGCAACCTTTCCATCAGTTTGCTAACATTCCCTTAGGAACCAAACATATTGGTTTACTTGTCAAAATAAGTTAATGATCCATACATAATTATAAGCTTATCGTAGGAACTAATCTCTACAACCTGCGAGAATCCAGATTGCTTTCAATAAAATGCTAAAGATCACCCTTATATGATTTCCTTTTAAAATTCCAATAGAAACATCATTTTAACTACTTGAATTTGTTCAACTTTTCAACTCAAGTTAATGGAAACAAACATTGCATTTTTTTCCCTTTGAAACAGTTCTGTAAACTTGAATTTAATGAACTTCAAAATATTACTTATCATAATCCAGTTCATGAAATGATTTCCTTTATGCCATCATAATAAGAATTGGATCTTTGAGATAATTATCATACAACAATTATATATAACACCAAATTGGGTTCCTTAACTTCTAAGGAGAGAGATGAAAAAGGGTTTTATACCTTCAATTAAAATGAATAATCCAATTTGAGAAACTACAAGATGAGAGAATAATGAGCAACAACGCGCAGCAGCAACGCATCTGGAAGTACAGCAGCAACACCAAACTTGCAAAGGCCATAACTCATAGCTCCGAACTCCGATTGAAGAAATTTTTGAGCCTAAATTCAATAACTCGAGGAGATCTACAACTTTGATGAAGAAACAAAGAACAAAACTGGATTGCATGTTGTAGATAATTGAGGCAGCAGATTGACGAAAACAGAGGAGAGAGAATAATGAGTATTGGGGTTTCAAGTTCACCAAGAAATTTCTTTCGGGTTAGTTCATTAGAAAGATTGAGAAGTTTAGCTAATTATAGTTCATAGAGTTTAGAGGATTTTGGTTTGAGGATTTGACAACAATTAGCTTTGGTGGCAACTCCTTCAAATGGCACGAAGAGGGAGAGAAATAAGAAACTTTTGACCCTTTTTTGTTCATTCATATTTTACTTTATTATTTTAAGAAAAACAATTGAGGGTAAATTAGTAAATCTACAATTATGCTCCAAAAATGAGATTTTTAAGTTATACAAAATAACCTCAACTTCTCAAAGCAAATTTTAATATACATAATTTTACTTCTATAATATAATTAGTCTAACTTAAAGTTGTTTTAAAACTAAGGTTATTACATTAGTTGTCACAAAATCAATCAAAAACCCCAAAAATCCGTCAATTAGGTAATCTAGGCTAGTTAGACTTTGATCAATCCCGATTTCCTTGTGGATCGACCCTTGACTTGCCTTTACTACGTTCTTAGTAATTATTGCTTGTTAGGTGTTATAAATATTATTTGAAAAGCGATTTTGGGTGCCTTAACGACACACTAAAAGCCTCTTATTAAAATGGCGCCGTTGCCGGGGAAATTGTGCTATTGATTGAAGTTCTTTTAAGTTTGAAATCGCTTAATTGATTATTATTTTTACTTTTTTATTGGTTTATTTTTTTATCTTGTTTTATTTTATGTGGTAAGTGCTGTTTATATGAGTCTAGGAATTTGTATATATATATTTTTTAAAGAGAATTCCAAATAAAATGGCAAACTTCTTTTTTCCTCAATATGAGGATGAACCATTTTGGAATTATTGTCAGAGAGAGAACATTCTTCTAGCTAAGTATAGATTTGAGATTTGGGAGATATGTGAGGTCATGTATGAGGGTTTGAATATACATACAAGAGAAGTGGTGGAGTCTATATTTAATGGTGAATTTCGATCCCAACACTTTGACGAAGCATGGGGTTTCTTTGGGTGGCTATCAAGAGACACTTATGAGTGGGACCATGGAATTACTACTTTCTCAAATTTAGAAGATGTCTCTAGCTGTGAACTACATATATATTCTGAAATTCTTGATTCACTCAAAGAAAATATGTCCTTGTTAAAGAGGTGTGATTCTATGATGGAAAACTTTGTCGAATCTAGCAAAAGATCAATCGAAACATTGGGTCGAATCATCAATAATCAAAATCACTCTTGCATGACTATAACCAATGAAGATGATGATGATTGGGATATGGATGAGAACCCCATAGTAGAGGAATCATTTGTTGAGAAAGCTTACACTATAGAGTCTAATGATGTTGAAAAAGTTGATGAGACTTTTGTCTCTACTCGTCCTCTTCATATTCCCTTTTCAAGGAAAATCGACTTAGTTCCTTCCTTCCCCATCTTATTCCCTCTCCTCAAAGTTTTACCATTGGAAGAGCCTTTGACCTCTTCAAACCTTCACAAGACTCAAATGGAAGTCATCGAGGACAGGATCGAGCTTAAAATTTGCAAGGACCATCAAAAGGAGAACTCATTGTTTTCTTCTTTTTATTTGAATTTTGATGTTTGTTCTTCATACTTTCCAGGATTCTCTTGGAAATTTTATTTTTTTCGGCACTCATTACTTGGTAAGCATATAGACGCATTGAAATTTGTGCATGCTCTTTGTTTATATCATACCTATTTGATCCATTGTGAAATGTGTGCTAATGCTTATGACAAACTATTGAGATCTTTGTCAATTATTTAGTGGTAAGGTCTAGCTAATTATCCTAAAAGAGCTCTTTTTGGCATGTATTCTGAGACCCTTCTCCTTATCTTACTTGGTTAGGATTTTTGCTTGATTTTGTGCCCTTACCTCATCCCTTACTTTCTCTTTGCTTGTACACTCCGAGGACGGAGTTTGTATTAAGCTTGGGGGAGTTAGCATGTATTCTCTCCATCTCAACATTTTCTTCTTCCTCTTTGTATTTAGGTTCTTTTTAGTGCTTTCGCATGTTAGGTTTGCATTAAAAAAAACACAAAAATATTTTCTTTTCTTTCTTTCTTTTCTGCATTTAGGGTAGTTTGGTTGCATGCATGATATGTTGCTAAGAGTGTTCATAACTTGATTGGAAGGCCTTCCTTGCATTTGACTTGCTGGTTTTGGAAGTCTTGTTGTGACTTTAGATGATCTTTGAGAACAATAACTTTTGGTAGAGTCTTTTTGAAATTAGGTGAGTTGGTTGATTAATTAGATTGACTTGTCCCTTGTGAGATGAATCCTGAAGGAGGGTCATGAACCTCGTAAGACTCAATTACAACCCTCACCATTGATCGCCTAACTTGTGACTTGCATTTTAGCTCCCCAAGATTGTATATGACCGAACTAAATAGAAGAATGATTTAGGGCGTTTCTTTTTGCTAGAAATAGGAGCTCAAAACCCAAAAATCATTTTATACCGGCATAATTATCCACTTCTCAACCCATCTGAGCCTTTCTGTCCTATTTTTGCTTAACCATCATAATAAGTCATGGCCAAACTTCCCTCAAAGTGGAGTACATGTCTAGGTTGTGTTGAGTCGAGTTATTTTGATGCTAACTCTTTGGGTGAAAGTGAGTTAATGTGTTTGTACAATTGCAAAAGATGAAGAAAATTGCGGAAAAAAAAAGAAAAGAAATGAAAAGAAAGAAAGCTCTTATTGATTCATTTGGATTCTTGTTGAAAGAAAAGAAAATGAAAGAGCAAATTGATTAGCAAAATGATAAACTATGTTCAAAAATTGAAAATCAAAGTGAAAAAGAAAAAGAAGTGGTTATGTTTGAGATTTCAAATTGAATTGGTGTTAGGACTAGCTTGGGGGAGTCTCTTCCCCCTAGTTTGTACTCCGCTTTACCCTTTTTGCACCACACTCCCATATTGATATCATCACCCCTAACCTAGCCTCGTTACAACCTTGATAAAGTCCCTTTTGACTTCTAGATTAGTCTTGGTCAATTCAGTAGTGGCGGGTGAGATTTTGTGCAAGTCATGATGAGGGTCATTCAAAATGTGTTAGAGGCGGGCTATTATGGTTGAGCATCCCTAGGGGGGATTCAAAATCGGGACTTGGAAGTGGAGAGGGGTGATAAATCACTCCTAGAAAGCCTAGTTTTTAAGAAGACTCGGTTGATTGGTGGATTGGATCTCTTAAGTCACTCTTGTGCTTCCTTATCATTTTTCCTCTTGTGTTTGATTGGTCTACTAAATCTTGGTATGAACTCATTTCGCTTGCATGCCATGTTTGTAGCTTTGCATATAGAGCATTTAGGCTAGTGTATTGCATGGTTTTTCTTTTTCATCTTTTTCTCCTCATTTTTTTCTTCTTTCTCATTCTTAGTTTACTTGAGGATAAGTAAAATGCTAAGCTTGGGGGAGTTTGATAAGTGCGTTTCTACCGCACTTTATGTACTCCTTTTAGCTCATTTTGATCCTTTTTCTCCCTTTTCTTTGCTCTTTCTTCTCCCTTTCCCTTTCTTTTTCATTCACTTGATCATTCTTGATCATAGTGACATTTTACAAGATTTTCAGTCATTTTTGACCGAATTTCTAGTACATTTGCTTTCACCCTGTTTTGCCATGTTCTTAATATAGGTGGAAAAACCTAAGACGGCTACGAGTTGTAGATTCGGCTAAGAAAGCAATGAAAATAGAGCCTACATTGAGAAATGGTGTGCTTGCACCATGCCCCATGTCCGCTCGTACAAAGGAGCAATAGCACAATAAAATCTTGTACAGGGAATTTTAAATGGACATAACTTTAAAACCACAAATCTGATGAAGGTAATTACAGTTGGAGGTGAAAGCTCATTTCGATAGCTTTCCAACGACTGGTCATAAGCTTGATTTGGATATAAAACGAAGAAGTTATGCGCATTTTAAGTTGAACTGTTCGAACAGTAAGATTGGTGCCCCCGCACCATTTAATTCCGTCAGAAAAATTTGTAAGGCTTCGTGCCCATTGTTGTTAAAATCCCGATCCAGATCTTACGATCCTACGATTCTACGATCCGGAAGGACCTCACCGATCCCGATCCTACGTAGGATCTTAATTTTGTAGGATCTTTCGATCCTAAGCAACTACAAAAAATCACATGGTAGGATCTTAATACGATTCTACGATCCTACGACTCTACGATTCGATCCTATCGTAAAAAAATCACAAAGTAATTTCACATATTATATTTCTCCTATTAGATTTTGGTTGCATGTTACTTCAATCCTATAGTATTGAAAAACTATCACCATTTGCTAATAAAATAGGTCATTATTGATATGTGTAAATTTTTAACATGAGGTTCTTACCATATATTCTAGCATAATTATCTCTATTTTACCAAATTGTAGGATCTTACGATTCTACGATCCGATCCCACCGATTCGATCCTACCAACCCCTACGATCCAAAGTAGGATCCCGATCCTGATAACATTGTTCGTGCCTATTAAAACAATAGAATATATTTATTTTTAGGGGGGATGCTTTATTCTATAGACTAGAGAGTTTATTAGGGTTCCACATTAGAGAGAAAAACACATTGGTTTGTCTTAGATTCCGGATTTATAGATCGAAGTTTGTTGATTTCTACAGATTGAAGGTATCTTTTATCAATTGAATTGCAAGTTTTCAGTTTTATTCATCTTTGTTATTATTAATCTATCCCCTTCCATAGTATTAGATCTCTTATATTATAGTTTCATAATTGCTTATTGTTATCAGATTAATCGTCCTTTAATCATGTTTAGCCCTAGATTAATTATAAATTTCATATTTTTATGTTTAGATTCCATGATTAGTGAGTAGCCTCCTATCTAGGGTTGGGGTGAAAGTATGAATTAAGGTTTTCATGTATTGTTAATGTGATTGTGATGATCTAAAGATGATTATGCATTGATCTTGGTGTTTTGAGGCCTTAGGATAGATATTGATCACATTTATGCTTTGGTATTTTGATTTCAAATGTTCTTAATCGAATTTTGAACTCTTTTATCATCCCCTTGAATCAACTTAATTTCTAGGCCAAGATATTGGGTAGAAACTAAGGAGATCCTTTATTAGGGGTTTTTCGAATTCATTGGATCTCTTAATCAGTTGACTAAAGACCATTCGAGAGAGGATTTAGTTGATTGATTAAGCGATCATTCTTGAGGACCATTCGAGAGAGGACTCGAGTATCACTATGGGAAAAAAAAGGAAGGGTTGCGCTAGAAGGGCTGCGTTTTTTGGAAAACACAGCCCTTCGTGTATGAAGGGATGCGGTTTTCAAGGAAACCGCAACCCTTTTAGTGAAGGGTTGCGGATAACCAGAAAATGCAGCCCTTCGTACTGTATGAAGGGCTGCGGTTTTTAGACTAACCGCAACCCTATTAGTGAAGGGCTGCAGTTAGCCTAAAAACCGCAGCCCTTCATACACGAAGGGCTGCGGTTTTTGGGCTAACCGCAACCCTTCACTTTCCTTTTCTTTTTTGATCAATTAATTTTGCGCGCATACAATACAGTACCCCCATTTCTATTTCTCTCCCTTAGACAAAATTCACGAGTGAAATTCTCCTTGCGCGAAATCCTACCTCTGCCACCACATTGACCCACCACCAACACGCAGCGCCACCATTTAACGCACTACCAGCACGCACCGCCACGACGACGCACCAACTCAGCACAGCAACGACCAGCGCACCACGCATTGGTTCTTCTCTTCATTCTCTCCTCCATTCATTTGAGTGCACCACCAGTGCTCCACCACCACGCAGCTGCACCACCTTGAGCTCCTTCTTCTTCTCTTCTCTCCTCCACTGCATTGACGCCACCACCACCACGTAGCGCCACCACCACCACTACTGCATTGTTTGTGGAGCATCCCCTCTCTCACTCTCTTTCGGTAATCCCCCTCTCACTCTCTCTCGGTAAATCCCCTCTCACTCTCTCTCCTCTTTTTCATTTCTCTAATTAATTTGTTTAATTTCATTGAATTTTGAAATCAACTTCTATTTTTTGTTGTAAAATGTGCTTGTATTAGCTGAAACAGTGATTGTAGGGGGTGGGGGAGGGTGGGTAGTGGTGGGGGTCTTGGGCGGGGGGGGGGAGGGCTGGGAGGCCGGGCGGGGGGGGGGGGAGGCTGGCGGGGGGGGGGAGGCTTGCGGGGGAGTGGGGGAGGCCTGGGGATCTTTGGGCGGGGGGGGGGGAGGGGGCGGGGGGGGGGGGGAGGGCTAGGGAGGGGTCGCAGGGGGTGGGCACATTATCAATTTTGTGTAGTTTATAGTGAATTAATCTAGGTTTTTAGTTAGTTTTGCTTTTCTTAATTGAATTATGTGATTTATGTGCCGTGTGTGATTTGTTAATTGTAGGAAAAAGAAGCTAAGGAAGGCAAAACTATCTCTCTTCTCATAATTGCTCCTCTTTGGTGTTGAGAGGTAATTAGCCTAATTTTCTTGTTTTTTGTTAGATGTTGATGAGGAAAATTTGTCATGTGTTCCAATTTGAGTAAGATATGATAATGTATGTATATTTCTTGATATGAGATTGTATGAAAACGCAATGTAATTTAGCTATGAAATCTACAAGTTGTTTGAATCATCATCATATGCCTAGATACCCATTCAAGACTTACTCATTAGGAGTAAGTCTTGAATAGTCCCCGGTTTGGGACTGTTCTTGGACGTTTGATCTCACTCAGGTGGTGAATGTGTGTCTTCTTTTCAATTCTGAGGAAAGTCTTGTCTTATCGTTTCTCTACATTGATCTCTGGGTACATATGTAGATAAGCAATTATCTACATTGTGTACTTAGAGAACTGTAGGAAAATGCTGCCGGATTTTCCTTTGAATTGAAAAGTTGGCATATATTCACTAGTGAGATTAGACGTCCAAGGATGGGTTAGGTTGGAGTGATAAGGACCTTCGGCTGCATGCATACATTTGCACATGTCACTATCTTAGCTTGCTCTATACGTGTGTGATTTGAATATGTGAGTGTATGTACTTAAATAATGATTGATGCATTATAATTATTGGTTGTGTTTAATTATTAGAGGTCTTCTTGAATGAGATGGATCGTACTTGGATGTATGGTAGTCGTGAATCGATTGAGTTTGTGAATGGGGTCTCGGAATTCTGTACATCTGCATTACAATATCAAGCATCCTCTGGAGCAGTCGACTTTTATTGTTCTTGTGTCGATTGTAGAAATGTGAGCAAGGTTAGTAGTATACATTTGCTTAGGGAGCATGTCTTTCGCCGTGGGTTTAGGCCTCAATACCACGTATGGGTTTGGCATGGTGAGCAGGGGAAGTATAGAGGAAGCTCTAGAGTAATGAACGATGTATGTGAAGAAAAGAAGGATTTAGAGAATTGGGATGATGAGTTCGGGGATGAGAATTTGGATGATGAGTTTGCAGATGATGATAGGGATCGGGTAGACGAGATGATACACCAGGTTGAAGATCAGTCGTGTAAACGACCTCGTATTTTTTAGTCTATGTCTGAGGCTGCTGAAAAGCCGTTGTATCCAGGTTGTACAAAGTACACCAAACTTTCCGCCGTGATAACACTGTTCAACATTAAGTCGAAAACTGGTTGGACGGACTCTAGTTTCACATCGTTGTTGGAAGTTTTAGCTGATATGCTCCCTGATGGAAATGAACTGCCAAAGTCGTATTATTATTCGAAGAAACTGATGTGTCCTTTCGATTTAGAGTACGAGCGGATACATGCTTGTCCTAACGATTGTGTGCTTTATCGTAATGAGTATGAGCATTTACATGAGTGTCCACGTTGTGGATTGTCGAGGTACAAGCGTGGAGGAGCTGGAGGTAGTGAAGGACCACCAGCTAAGGTGTTGTGGTATCTACCCATAATACCTAGATTTAAGCGCATGTTCTCAATTAAAAGAGATGCGAAGAATTTGAGGTGGCATACAGATCGTAGGAAGAAAGACGGTCTGCTCAAGCCTCCGGCTGATTCGCCTGAGTGAAAAAGTATCAACAGGGTGCATAAGGCATTTGGTAATGAGGATAGGAATCTGAGGCTTGGATTATGTACAGATGGCATGAACCCTTTTGGCAATCTTAGTTCGCAGCATAGTACATGGCTAGTAGTTTTAGTGGTTTATAACTTGCCTCCTTGGTTGTGCATGAAACGCAAGTACATCATGCTGTCGCTTCTTATATCAGGGCCCAAACAACCTGGAAATGACATAGATGTATACCTCCAACCGTTTGTTGAAGATTTACAGAAGATGTGGAACGAAGGAGTGTTAGTATTTGATGCGTATGCTAATGAGATGTTCACTCTGCGTGCCATGCTTTTTTGTACTATGAACGATTATCCAGCTTATGGGAACTTATCTGGGTATAAGACTAGAGGAAAACAACCCTGCCCAATTTGTGTAAATGACATGAAGTCTACACACCTTAAGGACTGCAAACATGTCTATATGCGCACACAAAGGCTCCACAGACGCGACCATCCCTATCGATTTAAGAAGAAGGAATTCGATGGGACGGTTGAAGAAGAAGTTGCTCGTAGACCATTTACTGGTACTGAAGTTTATAATCAGGTTAAGGGCATTGAAACAATCTTTGGTAAACCTACTAGTGAGGTTGATCGACCTACAGGATTATGGAAAAAGGAGTCTATTTTTTGGAAACTCCTATATTGGAAAGATCTAAAGGTCAGACATTGTTTGGATGTCATGCACATAGAGAAGAATGTTTGTGAAGCTATTCTTGCGGCACTTATGAATATTTCGGGCAAGACAAAAGATGTTAAGGCGTCACGACTTTACTTGAAAAAACAGGGGCTTCGACCAGAGTTGTGGGCTCAGAAAAGGGACGGAAGGAAGAAGAAAGTAGTGGAGGAAAGGGTTGATGAGGAAACTCTGAAAAGTAAAAAGAAGGTAGAGGATTCGGAGAAGAATTATTTACCACCAGCTTGCTACACGATGTCGCGTGCAGAGAAACGAATTTTTTGCGAGTCATTGTATGGCATTAAGGTTCCAACTGGCTTAAGGTAACAAATTTTTTGCGAGTCATTTGTTACCTTAAATGGTGAGTTGAAATTATCGAGTATGAAATCTCACGATTGTCATGTCATGATGCAAGTATTCTTACCGATTGCAATTTGTGGGATACTTCCAAAGCATGTGAGGCACACCATTACAGAACTTTGTTCATTTTTCCATACAGTATGCAGCAAAGTCCTAGAACCGTCGACCCTCGATTCCTTGCAGGCCAGAGTAGTTGAAACTCTATGCAAATTTGAGATGTCCCCCCCCCGCATTCTTTGACATTATGGTCCATCTCATTGTCCATATAGTTCGAGAAATTAAGTTGTGTGGTCCAGTGTTTTTGAGGTGGTGCTATCCTTTTGAGAGATATATGGGTACTTTGAAGGATAAAGTTCGAAATCTTGCACAACCAGAAGGTAGTATAATTCAAGGGATTGTGGGTGAAGAGATCAGTAATTTTCTGACTGAGTATTTTGCTAGTGTTGATCCTGTTGGACTTCCGACATCTCGACACGAGGGCAGATTTGAGGGCAAGGGTACAATTGGTTCAAAATTAATCTCACCTTTCGTAGAAAAGCGTACACAAGCTCACTTATTTGTATTGCATCACGTAGCAGCTGTCCATCCTTATTTAAATGAACATATGGAGGAATTACGTGTTAGCAATCCTGGAAAAGGAATAAGGGCATTGACGCAAATGCATAACAAGACTTTCATTGATTGGTTTCATAAACGAGTAGTGAATGATTTGGATGAAAGTGTTCCTGAAACAGTCAAGTGGTTAGCATTTGGTCCTCGTGAAGTTGTACGCTCTTATGAGGGTTATGATATTAATGGGTATACGTTTTGGACTGAACGTCAAGATCTGAAGTCGACATCGCAACAAAATAGTGGTGTTTCACTTGTGGCGTCTTCTACACAATACGCAAGCTCGAAGGATAAGTCGCCTATACTTGCTGACATCAATTATTATGGGCGAATACAAGAAATATGGGAGCTGGACTACTGTACTTTTCATATTTGCCTCTTGTGTTGCAAGTGAGTTGACGATAATCGACGTTGCGTAATAAAAGATGATCCTTGCGGATTCACTCTTGTGGACCTTAGTCGTCTACGTGAAACTCATGAGCCATTTGTAATTGCATCACAAGTTAAGCAAGTATTTTTTGTAACTAATCCTGCTGATAATAAGTGGTCAATTGTTGTACCTGGTAAAAGGAGTATCCTCGGTATTGGTGATGTTGATAATGAGGAAGAATATGATGCATTTGAGGACATCCTAACTTTTACCTATCCTGAAAATAGTGTGGAAGATGATGTGAATATGTCAGAGAACTATATGCGTGTAGATCACACGGAAGGGATACATGTACTTGAAGATCCTAAGAAACGGCGGAAGGTCAATAAATTATGAGACATATACTCAGGTATGTCTAATTTCTCCAATTCGTAACTAATATGATGATTTCTAAGGGCTTATTTTTGTTGTTGGTTGAATTTCGAGAACGAAAAGGTCATTTTAGGCCTACATGGCAATGAGGGAGTGCAGTGGGGGGGGGCAGTAGTGGCGGTGGTGGTGGGAACTGTTGTAAATGTGGAGAGTGAGGTCACATGGCAATGGAATGCTCTCCACATTTGTAACAGTTCCCACCACCTCCGCCGCAACCAGCTGATGGGCATTCCATTGCCATGTGACCTGATTCTCGGGTCATTTTAGGTCTTTTTTCGCCTTTCGTGTCCAATTCGTACCTATCGAGTCATTTCACCAAAAATTCTTTTTGAACATGATTATATGAGGTATAATGTAACTATTGTGTAGATTTTTAGGCTTATTTTTGTTGTTGGCTGAATTTCGGGAACGAAAAGGTCATTTTACGCCTACATGGCAATGAGGGAGTGCAGTGGGGGGGCAGTAGTGGCGGTGGTGGTGGAACTGTTGCAAATGTGGAGAGTGAGGTCACATGGCAATAGAATGCTCTCCACATTTGTAACAGCTCCCACCAACTCCGCCGCTACCAGCTAATGGGCATTTCATTGCCATGTGACCTGATTCTCGGGTCATTTTAAGCCTATTTTCGCCTTTCGTGTCCAACTCGTACCTATCGAGTCATTTCACCACAAATTATTTTTGAACATGATTGTATGAGGTATAATGTAACTATTGTGTAGATTTTTAGGCTTGCATCCGTTGTTGGTTGAATTTCGGGAACGAAAAGGTCATTTTTGGCCTATTTTGGTCGATTCGCGTCCGATTCGTACTTATCGAGTCATTTAACCCCAAATTCTTTTTGAACATGATTATATGAGGTATAATGTAACTATTGTGTAGATTTTTAGGCTTGCATCTGTTGTTGGGTGAATTTCGGGAACTAAAAGTTCATTTTAGGCCTATTTTGGCTGATTCACGTCCAATTTGTACTTATCGAGTCATTTAACCCCAAATTATTTTTGAACATGATTTTATGGGGTATAATGTAACTATTTTGTAGATTTTTAGGCTTGCATTTGTTGTTGGTTGAATTTCGGGAACGAAAAGGTCATTTTAGGCCTATTTTGGCCGATTTGCGTCCGATTCGTACTTATCGAGTAATTTAACCCCAAATTCTTTTTGAACATGATTGTATGAGGTATAATGGAACTATTGTCAAGATTTTTAGGCTTGCATCTGTTGTTGGTTGAATTTCGGGAACGAAAAGTTCATTTTAGGCCTAATTTGGCTGATTCGCGTCATTTTTTTATATTTTTGTTGATCTAACTCCAAACTTTTGTTGCATATGCCAATATGAGGTAGAATGAAACTACATATTAGGTTTTTGTGCATAAATTTTCATGTAAATGAAATTGGAAAACAAAAAGGCTTAAAAGGGGGGGAAGTTGTGCGGATGGGCAACAGTGGGGGGAGGACTGTTAGGGGCTTGGGGGGTCTCTGCAGGTAGCGGGGGGCATGTGCGGGGGAGGGGAGGGCTGGGCAGCGGTGGGGGGGAGGGTTGGCGGTGGCTTGGGGGGGTTGGCGGGGGCGGCGGGGGTTAGTATCTACCTCTGCCCGGCCCCCCAAGCCCCCGCCCCCTCCCCCACCGATGCCCAGCCCCTCCCCTCCCCCGCACAAACCCCCCCTCCCCGCACGACCCCCCAAGCCCCAAGCCCCAATCCCCTACCCACCCTCCCCTCCCTGCACAGACCCCCCCCCCAAAAAAAACCACCTGCACAGCCCTCCCCTCCCCTGCTGATATGATTCCGTGAACGGAATCTAGCTTAGTTCCTCACAAGCTTCACTCACTTATGATTCCCTAAGGGTTCTAACTCTAATTCAATGGCTTCACTCACCAAAGGTTCAAGTTAGGATGTGTTTGAGACTAAGTTTGCTAGCTTCACTCACTAACTCACTCAAATCTCGCTTAGTTTTAGGTTTCACTTGCCTAATACTAAGGGTCTTGTGTTTAGGTTCACTCCCTAAAAACAATCAAGTCTTGGAAAATACGTCCAATCCTTCAAAGACTAACAAGTCCGAAAATTTCAATCAATAATTCTTGCTTAGCCTCATAGGACTAGGCATGTATTTATAGAAGAAGAAGCAAGAAAACCTTGCTCCCCAAGTACATCAATCACACGCCCAACATAGAAGAATTTAAGGAAACTCTCTCCTAAACTTAAGCCTAGAATCTAGCACAAAAATAAGGAAACTAGTGATTTAGGAAAGCTTTGCAAAAACTTTCCATAAACCTTACAATTCCACACGCCACTCCCCTTTCCTTATTACAACTCATGACAACTCATCTACTTGGAGCCTAAGTAAATTGAATTACAAGCTGATTTTTCGAAACTTTATTAATTTAGCTACTTTAACTAACTAACTTAACTAACAATAACAATAAAAACATATTTTTCGTCACATGTAAAACCTCTACTTTAAGAGTAAAGTAAAACCATGCAACAACCCTAAGAAAGCAAATTAAACCTATATTGATCTCGTATCACCTGCACAGACCCCCCCACCCCCGCCCGCCCCTCCCCTCCCCCCGCACAAACCCCCTCCTCCCCGCACGGACCCCCCACCCCCGTCCGGCCCCTCCCCTCCCCTCCCCGCACGGACCCCCCACCCCCGCACAAACCCCCCCTCCCCGCACGGACCCCTCCCCCCGCCCAGCCCTCCCCTCCCCGCACAGACCCCCCACCGCACGCACCCCCCCGCACGGACCCCACCGCACACGAGACCCCCCCTCTCCTCCCCCCCGCACGCACCCCACCGCACACAGACCCCCCTCCCCTCCCCCGCACGAGACCCCTCCCCTCCCCTCCCCTTGCACATACCCCTCCCCTGCACACGACCCTCCCCCCCCTTGTTGCACTCCCCCTTGCCCCTTAGTGCTAATGTGAACTTTTTTTTTATCTTGAGCTTTATGTATATTAATGCGTATATTTGTACAATTTCAGGGAGATGGCGGAGGTGCATACGGATAAGAGCACGAGTACTGAACACACTACCGAGGATGAGTCTTTCGATGCGAGAAAGGAACGGGGTAAATTAGCTCGACCTCGCCGTGAAGAATTAAATGCACAAATGTCTAGAAAGTCATTGGCGACGAAAAAGAGAAAAGGATGGGGACCTACAAAGTCACTAGGGAAACACACAAATATGACTTTGGAGTACGATAATATGGGTCAACCTTGTGGAAAGTGGCGTCATCAGTATGGCATGCAAGTTGGCATTTGCATGCATAAACTCTCCATTCTGCACTCATGGAAAGAGGTGCCCTAGGGGTTGAAGCGGTGTCTATGGGAAGATACTATGGTACGCTTCACGTACAATAAAGTTTAGTTTCTAAATTATTTAGTTAAATATATGTGTAATATTACTGATAGCATATATATTACAACATTTGCGAAAACTAATTTGTGAACTGCGTTTTTTGTAGAATCAATTCAATATCGAAGATGATGAAGCCAAGAAGAATGTATTTCTATCCGTGGTTGCCCAGAGATTCAGAGATTTCAAGGCTAAGTTAGTGTCTGGGTGGATCACTAAGCGGAGGAAAGTAGTAGGTACAAAGAAGAAGAACATCTACGGCGGAGAAACACCATCCGGTCCTGAGGCTTCACCGGAAACATCATCTGAACCCTCCAAATTACCATTTTAGATATGGAAAACTATCAAACCTGAAGAGTGGGAATCATTTGTTGCCAAAAAAACAACCCCACAAGCTATTGTAAGAATATTTTATTAAGATTTACTACACTTAGCTCCAGTATTATTGTATAACAATGTACCTAACCTTTGTTTATAATTGTGTGTTTTAGGCAAGTCGTGAGAAAAATAGCGCGAGTGCAAAAGCTAGGAATTATTATCATCATTTGGGTGCTCATTCGTACAATGAGGCGAGAGAGAAGTGAATGTTCGGCCATTACCCCACAATAGGGTCGACAACGGCAACGGGGACTAGCCCTACGACGACAATTGCACAGCCTCGGTAACCAGATATAGTCCTCGATTGGTGGTGTTCGATGCATGGGCTTGATGCAAAGGGAAAAAGAGTCTTGCCTGATCCCGGTACAGAACAGATAGCCAACTCCATTGTAAGTATAAAAAAATGTCATTTTCTTGTATTCCAAGTCATGTAACCACAATTTTGTGTGTTGAATATGATAATATGAGGTACAATGTAAATATTTACAATAATCATGTCCCCAAGTTCAAATTATATTGAATTTCGGGAACGAAAAGGTCATTTTAGGCGTATTTTTGCCTTTTCGCTTCCAATTCGTACTTATCGAGTCATTGAACTCTAAATTCTTTTTGAACATGATAATATGAGGTATAATCTAAATAGTGTGTAGATTTTTAGGCTTGCATTTTGTTGAACCCTAGTTTTGATGATGACAAAGGAACAAAGATGCAAACTAAGTATTGGACTAACAAGTTGTTTAAGTGAATGAATTTCAAGGTAGCAATGCAAGGAACAAAGAGAATACTAAGTCAAGGAAGAAATCAAGTTTGGATTTAGAAGACTAAGTAAAGATGTTTCATAAATTGGTACTGGAGCAGCATTGGAGCAAAAGGACTAAAGCGAGGCTTTTTGGTTATAGTTCCATTGTAAAGGAACAAGTAAGAATGGTAAGGAACTATGGCAATTTAGAATGAGAATGAACGTTTGTTCCTTTGTAAGGAACAAACGGACTGGCGCATAACTAATAAGTTAAAGGAACTAACTATTAAATGGAACTAGACTTAGGATGAAGCATTACAACGGTTTATTTATGTCAGTTGAGTAATTTATGCCTAGATTCTAGGTAACCGTTTTATGTAAGGAAAAATCTGATTTTAAGGAAAATCTTTTTAAGGAAAAGATTTTATCTTTATAAAGATAATAAAAATCCTTTTCGGTTTTTATGAAAATATTTTAAAGATAATATTTTTGGTAAAAGGATTTTATTTTGGTTTTAATAATTAAAATGCTTTTAATTAAATCAGATTTTGGAATTAATGCTTGAAGTGGTTGCTAAAATTAAGCGAGCAGTAACATAATTATCTCCCACGTTTAACAGTGATCATGGAGATCATGGGATGAATGAGCAACGTGTTCCTCAGGGTAAGGAACGTCATGGGATAATGATTTTACCACTAACACATGTTTTAATTTCACGTTCTAAGTTATTACCACTATAAATACTAATGTCTAATTAAGTTCCAATTTGCGTCTGACCAAGTGAATTAGTGAGTTTAACTAAGTAAAGTGTCAGTGCCTTCATTCTCTCATAAAAGCCATTTGTTCTTTTCCTTCTTACTCTAATTCCACTGAGTTTATTTGATCAATTGTATTTTGGTTTTTGGGGTAAGGGGACTTTGAGTGAAGTTCTGTAAGAGAAAAGCTTTGAGTAAAGCGAGTTAAAGTGAGAAAACTTCAAGTGAAGTTGAGAGGAACAGCTGTTAAGGGAACAGTTGTTCAGGAACTTGAGTTTAGGAACTCAAGGTGTGGCCCGTGCGTAGAATTAGGTTGTAACAAAGTTGTTGGGCCTAATTAGTGAAAGAGTTGAGTTTAAAATCCCTACTGGTCGAGGTTGTTTCTTCTTGTTGGGCCCAAGAAGTTTATCCTCGTAAAAATCCCTTGTGTTCCTTTAGCTTGTTTCTTTGCTTAAGTTTAAAATTCCACAAAAAGTTACGTTTATTTCTACACATACAATTCACCCCCCCTCTTGTATTGTTCCTAGTAAAATAACAATTGGTATCAGAGCTAGAACTCACGAAAGATAGGAAACCCTATTGAGAAAAAGATCCAAGGAACAATGAATACTACCGAGAAACTTGAGGAAGGTTACTCTACGCAAAGGTCTCCCATGTTCAATGGGAAGTTCTATACCTACTGGAAGAACAGAATGGAGATATTCATCAAGGCCGAAAACTACTAGGTATGGAGAGTCATTGAAGTTGGTGATTTTGAGGTCACTACTACAAATGACAAAAATGAGGTAATTCCTAAACCCTTCTCTGAATATGACAAAGCTGATTTCGAAAAAATGGAAGTAAATGCAATGGCTGTTAAACTTTTACATTGTGGACTTGGACCCCATGAACATAACAGGATCATGGGACGCAAATCCGCAAAGCAAATATGAGATTTACTAGAAGTAACCCATGAAGGAACTAATGAAGTCAAGAGATCTAAAATTGATTTGCTAATGAATCAATATGAACTGTTCTCTATGAAGACTAAGGAAAGCATACAAGAGATGTTTACTCATTTAACTAACATTATTAATGATTTAGCTTCTCTTGGTAAGTTTATTTCATCATAGGAACAGGTTCGAAAAGTTCTTAGGAGTCTTCCTATGGATAGATGGATGGCTAAGGTCACTGCTTTACAAGAAACAAAAAACTTCACTAAGTTCAACTTGGAACAGCTTGTTGGATCACTTATGACTCATGAGCTTCACCTTGATACTGAGTATGGTGAAAGCTCTAAGTCAAAATCCATTGCCCTCAAAGCAGATCATGAAGATGACTCTGACTCAGAAGAAGAGGATGCAGCACTCATGGTTCGAAAATTTCGAAAGATGTATAGGAACAAGAAGAATGGGAACTTCAAAGGTAAAACTAAAAAGTCTTCTAACAAAGCTGCTTGTCATAAATGTGGTAGTACAGATCACTTCATCAAGGAATGTCCACTTTGGGAAAATGATAAGACTAAAGAAAGGAACAAGGAACGCTTCGCTGAAAGGAACAAGGAATCCAAAGCACCTTTCTCTAAAGCGAACGTTCGAAAGGCTATGATAGCAGCTTGGGGAGATTCAGAGACTGAAGAGGAACAAGAACAACAAACTGAAGAAACTGCAAATCTACGCCTCATGGCAAACACTGACGAAAAAGAAGATGGAGAAAATGTTGAGGTAAGCCAACATGGACTTGAATCAGACTTAGATGGAAAAACTAGGCCTGAAATTTATGATCTTCTTTATGATGCAATTCTTGAATGTAGAGATGAACGTGAAAAACGTGAGCAAACTGAACAAGCTGTTAAAGTTTGTAAAGAACATATAGAATGGCTTAAGAAAATGAGAACGGATGTTGAAACTAGGTTCTTTGATTTATTTGATAAAAATTTAAAAATCAAGGAATCATATGAGAGTGTGAAGAATGAAAATTATCTAATCAATTTAGAAATTTCACACTTAAAGGAATTTGTCCCTGTTCTAAGTTCCTTTGATATTAGATCAACTCCTTTGAAAGGTTACAGATCTGAGATCGAAAATTTAAATAAAGAGAAAAATGTTTGAAGGAACAAATCTGTAATCTCAAGAAGGAAATGGTTGTTGCAAGAAACAGAGGCAAAGTGATGGCTGTTGCTAAGTGGATTGAAAGACCACAGACTAAAAGAAAAGAAGGCCTTGGTTTTGAAAACTACGAGAAGAGGAACAAGCCTAAGAAATATGTTGACCTACCTAGTGATAAAATATGCATGTACTGTGGTAAGATAGGTCATTACATAACTCAATGTCAACTAAAAACTGGAATGATTGGCAAAAATGTGAAATTGTGCAACATGAATTGGGTTGCCAAAACAAGTGCTAGTCAAGAACAGGAACCCACGAAACAAGGGGTTCCTACAACTAACAACTAGTTGATTTTTGCAGGTTGGAGTGAGGGGGAACAACACTTGGTATCTTGATAGTGGTTGTTGTAAGCATATGACAGGAGACAAATCTAAGTTTCTCTCACTCTCAACCTATGAAGGTGGAAGTGTGACTTTTGGTGACAATAAGAAAGGTAACATAGTTGCCATGGGTAAGGTTGGTAAGTCACCATCACATTCCATTGATAATGTATTTTTAGTTGAAGGTTTAAAGCATAATCTGTTAAGTATTTCCCAATTCTGTGACAAGGGAAATGTTGTTAAATTTAATAGTGAAAATGCTTGATCATTAACATTAACTCTAAGAGTGTCATCTTGGAAGGAACAAGGAAAGGGAACACATATATTGTGGATCTTGATCTTGTTCCTAAAAATAATTTGACATGCCTTAGTGTTATCGAAGATGATCCACTCTTATGGCATAAGCGTCTAGGACATGCTAGCTTTTTATTACTTGACAAACTTCGATCAAAAGATCTTGTTTTGGGATTAGCATCTATAAAATTTCATATTGATCAAGTTTGTGATGCATGTGCCAAAGGAAAGCATATTAGATCCTCTTTCAAATCTAAAACTGTTGTAAGCACCACAAAACCTTTAGAATTAATTCATATGGATTTGTGTGGCCCTATGAGAATTCAAAGTAGAAGTGGAAAGAGGTATGTGTTAGTTATTGTTGATGACTACTCTAGGTATACTTGGGTTATTTTTCTCTCTAGTAAGGATGAGACTGATGATGAGTTCCTTGTCTTTGCTAAAAAAGTTCAAAATTTGAGTGGTCACAAATTAATGCATATTAGATCCTTTCATGGTTAAGAATTTGAAAATTATAAATTTGATGACTTAAGCAGAAACCATGGCCTAGATCATAATTTTTCTGCCCCTAGGACACCACAACAAAATGGGGTTGTAGAAAGGAAAAATAGAACATTGGAAGAAATGGCGAGGACCATGCTAATTGTTAGTGAACTTCCAAGGAACTTTTGGGCTGAGGCTGTTAATACAGCTTGTCACATAATAAATCATGCCATGATGAGACCTATAATTAACAAAACTCCTTATGAGCTTTATTTTGGAAAGAAACCCAATATTACTCATTTCAGAACATTTGGTTGCAAATGTTTTGTTCATAATAATGGGAAAGATAATCTTGGAAAATTTGATGCTAGGAGTGATGAAGCAATATTCTTAGGATATTCATCACATAGTAAGGCTTATAGAGTTTACAATAAAATAACTATGTGTGTTGAAGAAAGTGTCCACATAATCTTTGATGAATCTGACAATTTTAATCCAAGCAAATAGGTTGATGACTTTGAGATTGGATTGGTACGACCAAATGAGAAAGATGCAGATTCAATTGAGGAAGAAGAAATAAAAGAGGAAAGGAACGAAGTAGATGAAAACATTCATAACAATGATGTTCCTGTTCCTCAAGATGATGGAGTTGTTCCTGTTCCTACTAAGAACGAAAATATTGAAGGAACTAATTCAACAATCGTTGAAAGAGGAACAAATGAACAAAGCTCCTCATCCTCTCATGAAACTCAAGAGGAACAACCTGTTCCTATAAGGGACTTTCAACCAAAACCTTGGAGGCATCAAAAATCACATCCAGTGGAACTCATAATAAGTGACAATCCAAAGGTACGCAAACTAGATCTCAGTTAAGGAATTTTTGTGCATTTCATGCGTTCTTATCAATGATAGAACCAAGAAATCATGAAGAAGCCCTAACTGATTCTGATTGGATCACTGCTATGCAAGCTGAATTAAATGAGTTCGAAAGAAACAAGGTATGTCATCTAGTTCCCTCTTCTAAACAACCAAAAGTGATTGACTTAAAATGGGTGTTTAGGAATAAACTAGATGAGTATGGAACAATTGTGAGGAACAAAGCTAGACTTGTAGTAAAAGATTATAATCAACAAGAAGGAATTGACTATGAAGAAACCTTTGCTCATGTTGCTAGACTTGAAGCCATTAGAATACTAATTGCATTTGCTGCTTATATGGGATTTAAACTATATCAAATGGATGTTAAGTGTGCATTTCTAAATGGCTATTTAAATGAAGATGTATATGTTGAACAACCCCCTGGATTTGAAAGCAATAATCTCCCAAACCATGTCTACAAGCTTGACAAGGCTCTTTATGGGTTAAAGCAAGCGCCTAGGTCATGGTATGAGAGATTATCAAAGTTCCTTTTAGAAAACAACTTTAAAAGAGGAAAGGTGGATAAAACTTTGTTTCTAAAATCGAAAAGAACTGACATACTACTTGTTCAAATATATGTTGATGACATTATTTTCGGAGTAACTAATGAATCATTGTGTAAAGAATTCTCAAATCTTATGAGTAATGAATTTGAGATGAGTATGATGGGTGAGTTAAATTTCTTTCTTGGATTACAAATTAAACAAACTGAAAAAGGAATAACCATTCACCAACAAAAATACATAAAGGAACTGTTAATGAAATATGGCCTCGAAAATTCAAAGATTAATCACACTCCTATGGGAACTTCAACTAGATTAGATGAAGATTCCATGGGAACAAGTGTTGATCAAACAAAATATAGAGGCATGATTGGTTCACTTTTGTATATAACTGCTAGTCGTCCAAACATAGCTTTTAGTGTTGGCTTGTGTGCTAGATTTCAAGCTAATTCCAAGGAGTCTCATCTAACTGCCGTGAAGAGAATTCTTAGATATCTTAAAGGAACAGATGATCTTAGACTTTTCCATCCAAGAAGTGATACATTCGTGTTAAGAGGATATGTTGATGCTGATTATGCTGGGATCTTGTAAATAGGAAAAGTACCTCACGTATGGTTCAATTTCTTAGTCATAGTTTAGTTTCTTGGAGCACCAAGAAACAAAACACAGTTGCTTTATCCACTGCTGATGCAGAATATGTAGCTGCTGCTGCATGTTGCTCTCAAATGCTTTGGATAAAACAACAACTTTGTGACAATGGAATAATCTTTAATTGTGTTCCTATTTATTGTGACAATACTAGTGCCATTAGTATTTCAAAAGATCCAGTGCATCATTCAAGAGTTAAGCATATACATATCAGACATCACTTTATAAAAGAAAATGTGGAAAAAGATTTGATTAAACTTGAGTTTTGTCAAACTGAAAATCAGATTGCTGATATACTAACTAAGCCTCTACAAAGAGATAGATATGAAAAATTAAGACTTGAGTTAGGTTTAATAAAACTTAAGTGATTGTTCCTATTCCAATCCCCCATGTCTGAATTGATTTATCTTACTCTATGTGATATTAAGTGACTGAGATTGACCATTGCAAATTAAGATGTTAAATACATATACATGGATTCATAGGAATAAAGCTACTCACAAATGTCACATAATACTCCCCTTATTGTTCCTAAGTTAAAGAAACATGCATGATATGAAGAACGTTGACATTTAGCATTAGTTGTTCCTATAGCACAAATTCCTTAGAATTTATTTTCTTTCCATAAATTAAAAAAAATCTATAAAAATCAAAATACCGAAAATCCCAAAAATATGGGAATCAGATTTAATCAAGTCATGATTCCCCTTTTATTTTTTCTTTTCTTTTTATCTTTTATTTTTTATTTTATCCTTTAATTTTCACGCGTGTAACTCTTCATTTACAGTTACATGCATCTTCTTCTTTCTTTCATTCCAAACCGTGTTCCTTAAATGCTTCAACTTCACCATTATTCATCTCCTTCACACCTCTTCGCACGACATAAAACCCCAAATTATTTTCACCAAATGGCAAAAACCTCACTCAATTCACCTTTTCCAAAAGTAAAAACTCCCAAAACCTCTCAAATGGAAAATCCCGCTTCTCCATCCAAAACCCTAGAAGTTGAAAAATCTCAAGAAACAACAATGGCGGTAGAAGAGCAAAAATTTGAGTCACCTAGGAGAAGTGTGAGAAGAAGAAAACTAATTGGGGAAGATGATGAAGAAGAATCCCCGGAACTAGTTAAGGGGGAAGAAGAAGTTACACTTGTTCCTTCGAAAGGAACTATTGCTTCTTCCTCCAAGAGAAAAGTTGAAAGAAGTGATTCAAGGTATGTTTTAGGATTTTGTGTAGATTTGGAGTGGGCCAAGAAAGTTAGATTCAATGAATTAACCGACATACTAAAGGAACAGGGTATGGAATACCTGTTTGAAATCGCTTTTAATAATACCTTAGTTCCTTTAGCTATGGATGAATTTTGTGAAAACTTCATCAACACTGATGGAGTATTTTCCCAAGAAACTTTAGCAAAAATATGGGAAGTTCCTTGCAAAGGAACTGATCTATATTTTAAGAGGAAAGGAACTGTCGCCTTTCCCAATTTCTCCCAAGATCAAATTGTTGAATCCTTTGGGGGAACTGCTGGCCAAGACAAAATAAATCACAATCTTCTTTCTCCTGTCCACAAAATTCTATTTAACCTTATTTGGAGAGCACTCATTCCTCGAACTGAAAAGAGGAATGAGGTGGGTCTCTTGGATATGTGTTATATGTTTTGCCTTGACCACCACATTCAAATAAACTTCCCTTCTCTCTTTATCCAACATCTAACTCATTGCATTGAAAATCATTGTGTTGTTGGTTATGGTGCATTGATCACCTCTTTTCTTTCTCACTTTAAAGTGAAGACTACTGGTTGGCCTACATTGGGAATAAAACAAGGAAATATTCTAAATGAAAAGACTTTGTATGGTTTGGACCTCTCTGTCCAAGATGGAGTGTTAACTCAAGGGAGGATTGCTACTAGTTCCTCTCGCAAGAGAAAACTGCCCAAGGCAGTAAAAGAGGAACCAGTAGAAGTTATACTGGAGGAACAAGTTCCTGTCCCAATAGAACCAAAGGAACAGAAACCCAAGAGGCGCAAGACAGTTGCCAAAAAGCCTTCCCCTCCTGTTCCTAAGAGAGTTAGACAAAGCACTAGATTGAAAATTACTAAAGTTGTCCCTGTTCCTTCAAATAAGGACTTTCCTTTAGTCCTATATGATGCAGAGGAACAGGATCACAACTCTCCTAAGGAACCAACTCCTCCATCCTCACCAAAAATCCCAGTTACTCTTACATCTATTCCCTCCATCTCTCCCTCATCCTTCTCTGCTCCTTCCAGTTTTGAACAATTAAAGGTTGAGATGACAGAACCAAATCCTTTCTCCTCTATATCCACTGACCTTCCACCACAACCACCTTTTCTTCCTTCCATTTACACCACCACCTCACCTTCTGTTTCTCTCCTAGGAACAGCAGGTCTTTCACAAGAAAACACCCCAGTTCCTCCACCTAAACCATCTTCTGCCTCTGGTTCTAAGGGAAAGGAACAAGTTCCTTCAGATGAGTTTGGTTGGGTTAATGAAGTGTGTCTCCCTGGTCAACATATGATTAAGTTTTACAATCATCTTCACTGGACTTTAGATGCTAAAACTGATAAAATGATGGGTTTAATGAAAGTCCTTAGTGATACTGTGATTGAACAACAAAAGAACATGGAGATGATGGCCCAAGCCATTAACAATTTGAAGCAACAACTTGATGGGGAACATGGAGAGGTGATGAAGAAGTTGGAAGAAGTGGTTGAGGAAGAAGTCGTCGAGGAACACCATTCCCCTTCCCTTCCTAATGTCTAGTTCTTGTTTCTCTTCAAGGAACAAGACTTCTTAGCTTTTGTTTCTTTTCTTTTCTTCGTTTTCTCTTTTGTACTTTAATGGAACATGTGCTATAAATAGATGACTTTTGCTATATTTGTCTTCGTTTGTGATTTCTGTGCATAATTTCTTACTTGGAATGGCTAGTATTATGTGATTAATGTTTGAGCAAGTCTAACCTTCAAAATTCCTAACTTAACCATTTCTTTTGGTGCTTGTTAATGGTCTCAAGGTCTTGTACACATCGCAGTCTTCCCAAAATCACCAAGCGTTTGATTTTTTTGACGATGACGAAGGGGGAAAAGATAAGGAACACACTAAGTTGAAAAACGACAAACATGAAAAAAATGAAAACTTGAAAGATTTAAATATGAAAACTTGAGATTTAAATCCTTAATCTGCCTTAATTCAATTATATCAATTATATAAATAATTATTTTATCTTTTTCATTCTCTTATGTTTTTTTGTTGTTTTCCTTAGTTTGTAACTTTATTGTCATCATCAAAAAGGTGGAAATTGTTGAACCCTAGTTTTGATGATGACAAAGGAACAAAGATGCAAACTAAGTATTGGACTAACAAGTTGTTTAAGTGAATGAATTTCAAGGTATCAATGCAAGGAACAAAGAGAATACCAAGTCAAGGAAGAAATCAAGTTTGGATTTTGAAGACTAAGTAAAGATGTTTCATAAATTGGTACTGGAGCAGCATTGGAGCAAGAGGACTAAAGCGAGGCTTTTTGTTTCTAGTTCCATTGTAAAGGAACGAGTAAGAATGGTAAGGAACTATGGCAATTTAGAATGAGAATGAACGTTTGTTCCTTTGTAAAAGGAACAAACAGACTGGCGCATAACAAATAAGTTAAAGGAACTAACTATTAAAAGGAACTAGACTTAGGATGAAGCATTACAACGGTTTATTTATGTCAGTTGAGTAATTTATGCCTAGATTCTAGGTAACCGTTTTATTTAAGGAAAAATCTGATTTTAAGGAAAATCTTTTTAAGGAAAAGATTTTATTTTTATAAAGATAATAAAAATCCTTTTCGGTTTTTATGAAAATATTTTAAAGATAATATTTTTGGTAAAAGGATTTTATTATGGTTTTAATAATTAAAATGTTTTTAATTAAATCAGATTTTCGAATTAATGCTTTAAGTGGTTGCTAAAATTAAGGGAGCAGTAACATAATTATCTCCCACGTTTAACAGTGATCATGGAGATCATGGGTTGAATGAGGAACGTGTTCCTCAGGGTAAGGAACATCATGGGATAATGATTTTACCACTAACACATGTTTTAATCCCACGTTCTAAGTTATTACCACTATAAATACTAATGTCTAATTAAGTTCCAATTTGCGTCTGACCAAGTGAATTAGTGAGTTTAACTAAGTAAAGTGCCAGTGCCTTCATTATCTCATAAAAGCCCTTTGTTCTTTGCCTTCTTACTCTAATTCCACTGAGTTTATTTGATCAATTGTATTTTGGTTTTTGGGGTAAGGGGACTTTGAGTGAAGTTCTGTAAGAGAGAAGCTTTGAGTAAAGCGAGTTAAAGTGAGAAAACATCAATTGAAGTTGAGAGGAACAACTGTTAAGGGAACAGTTGTTCAGGAACTTGAGTTTAGGAACTCAAGGTGTGGCCCGTGAGTAGAATTAGGTTATAACAAAGTTGTTTGGCCTAATTAGTGAAAGAGTTGAGTTTAAAATCCCTAGTGGTCGAGGTTGTTTCTTCTTGTTGGGCCCAAGAAGTTTTTCCTCGTAAAAATCCCTTGTGTTCCTTTAGCTTGTTTCTTTGCTTAAGTTTAAAATTCCGCAAAAAATTGCGTTTATTTCTACACATACAATTCACCCCCCTCTTGTATTGTTCCTAGTAAAATAACACATTTGTTTGTTGAATTTTCGGAACGTAAATGTCATTTTAGGCCAAATTTCGCCTTTTCGCGTCCAATTCTTAGATTGTGGGTCATTTAACCTCAATTTCTTTTTGAATATGACTATGTAAGGTATAATATAACTAGTGTGTAGATTTTTAGCCTTGAATTTATTATTGGTTGAATTTCGGGAACGTAAATGTCATTTTAGGCCTATTTTGGCCATTTCGCGTCCAATTCTTAGATTTAGAGTCATTTAACTCCAATTTCTTTTTGAATATGGTCATATAAGGTATAATATAAGTAGAGTGTAGATTTTTAGCCTTGAATTTATTATCGGTTGAATTTCGGGAACGTAAATGTCATTTTAGGCTAATTTTGGCCATTTCGCGTCCAATTCTTAGATTTTGAGTCATTTAACTACAATTTCTTTTTGAATATGGTTATATAAGGTATAATATAACTTTTGCGTTCACGAGCATTTCTCTCTTATCCTTATGTAGATTGGCTTGAAGGAAAAAGAGGCAACTGGTGAGTTCACTCCTAAAGGACACATTGATGCATTGCACGAAACTTTAGGAAAGGACCATAGTGGACGCGTGAGGGGCGTAGGAGGTGTCCGTCTCGGTTTGAGAATGGTATATGGTGATCAATACACTACAGCGACAAAATCAAGTGTAAGTAGTGTGAATTCGGCAGTGTCAGTAGATGTGGAGGCTATCAAAGCTGCAATTCGGGAGGAGCTCAGGGAGGAGATGACACATAACTTCAACGCCATTTTGGAGCAAATGGGTTTACCGACTTTTGCTGCATTGAAGAAGGGTAGTGATATTACACCTAGCCAGCCGACCAGTGATACACGAACATTTATTGATCAGATGATAACTTTACCTGATCCACCTGTAGTACCCGAGTTGAAGGTAATCAATTAATCCCTTTGCTTTGTTAAACAACTATTGTTCTTAAATGCATGAAATTCTTACTATAATAATGTTGTTTCATAGACTAACTATAAATGGAGTTTTTTTTAAAGGAGGAGACACCATGTGAACTATTAGGTCGAGGAGATGGTTATGATAGTTTCATTCTGGTAGCTTATGGCCATGCACAACCCCCTAGTGACCGAGTACGATTACATAACCAGTTAGTGGATGCTAATCACTATGTAGTCACCCTCAATGAAATTGTGTCTGGTTTCGAAGAATTACCTCTTCCGCTGCCGAAGCCAGAAGTTGGTCTACATATACTGAATGATGCCCTTGACAGTTATGTTCTATGGCCGCGTGCATTGGTGCGGTTTTCAGATGAGGTACAATGATTAACATACATATATATATGCGTGTTTTCTTTTATAGTTCCTATGATAGTCAGTAATATCTTTACTTTTAACTAATTACTAGATTTGGGGGAAGGCCGGCTCACATGACAGGAAGGCAAAGAAGGCTTGTTCACCTAATAAGAAGGCAAGTTTACGTGATGAAGGTGAACGAAATGTGGTGAAGGGAAATGTTTCTATGACAAAGAATCCACGTATTATCGAGCCAGAGGTGGTGTGAGGCCTTAGTATTCCATGCTATTGGTTACATGAGTGCGCTAGCGATTTACCAGATGATACTACAATAGAGGTTCCTTTGGGGGCGCAAGAATTCCACTACTTTGAGGAGTCATCGACATTCATTTCTAAGCTCGATATTAAAGAATTCTTATGTTCGGTAGAGTTGAATGTTTCCATGATACAAACTTTCATGAGGTAATACATAAGTATATAAATGAAATATACATATACAAATGCCCTAAGTAGTTTTCAATTCAACTTCCATAATAAGTAAGTTTACTTTTAATCAATATGATTTCTCAGGTTATTATACAATGAATTGATTGCAACATCAAGTGAGTCAATGTTTGGTTGGTTATGTCCAAACATAATACGAGATGACAATTGCTTAAAAAACAAAGCCGAAGTGAAAGAGTATCTCGATATGAGTTTCAAAGCATCATCTCGTTTAGGATATCATCAGATCATCCTTGTCCCGTATATTGAAAAGTATGCTTGTTAAACCCTCTTTACTTTTATTATTCGATAATTAAATTCACCTATTAATTGTTCTATGATTTATAATAACTATATTTTCTTGTTGTAGGGCTCATTCGACACTGCTTGCGATATGTTTGTCACGTAACGAAGTCTACCACTTTGATTCTTTGCGTCGACAACCACCACGGTCCTTACTAATCATATCATTGTTAAATAGGTAGCCTAATCGAAACTAAATATATGCGCACTTATTAATATTACACATTATTCATCATCTTTATATATATAAATAGTTAGTACATCTAATCATATAATAATGTATTGATGTAGTGTGATGAAGCATATTAGTGCAACAGGACTTCGAGCACCAAAAGCTCCTGCTTGGATATCAGTCGAGGTAACATGACTAATTTGTTTGTCCTTATATAGAAACACTTTTCACCACATACTACACATCTAACATGAATGTCATTGGATTCATGCTTTGGTGAACATTTAGTGTTTGCAACAAGATGATGGACTTGCATGTGGCTATTACGTGCTGAGGTACATGTTCGATATCGTCAACCATTGCACTAACGTCGATGATCTTCAAAAGGTATGTAACTTATTAGTATATGTTAGTTTAGATTAGATCGATTGGTAATAGGTATCAATTGGTTTAGAAACCAAAGTAGCACATGCATATTTGCAAAAAATGACCCTATTCTACCCTAAAACATGGTACTTTGATGCATTTCATATAGATATGAGGTATAATAACTAGTGTGTACATTTTTAGGCTTGCATTTGTTGTTGGTTGAATTTAGGGAACGAAAAGGTCATTTTACGCCTACTTTCGCCTTTTCGTGTCCAATTCGTACCTATCGAGTCATTTAACCCCAAATTATTTTTGAACATGATAATATGAGATATAATGTAACTATTGTGTAGATTTTTAGGCTTGCATTTCTTGTTGGTTGAATTTCGAGAACGTAAATGTCATTTTAGACCTATTTTAGCCTTTTCGCTTCCAATTCTTTGATTTTGAGTAACTTAACTCCAAATTATTTTTGAACATGATAATATGAGGTATAATATAACTAGTGTGAAGATTTTTAGGCTTGCATTTGTTGTTGGTTGAATTTTGGGAACGAAAAGGTCATTTTAGGCCTATTTTCGCCTTTTCGCGTCCAATTCGTACTTATCAAGTCATTTAACCCCAAATTATTTTTGAACATGATAATATGAGGTATAATGTAACTATTGTGTCGATTTTTAGGCTTGTATTTGTTGTTGGTTGAATTTTGGGAACGAAAATGTCATTTTAGGCCTATTTTTGCCTTTTCGCGTCCAATTCGTACTTATCGAGTCATTTTACCCCGAATTCTTTTTGAACATGATAATATGAGGTATAATGTAACTATTGTGTATATTTTTAGGCTTGCATTTGTTGTTGGTTAAATTTCGGGAACGTAAATGTGATTTTAGGCCTATTTTCGCCTTTTCGCGTCCAATTTCTATTTCTCGATTCATTTAACTCCAATTTCTTTTTGAACATGATAATATGAGGTATAATATAACTAGTGTGTAGAGTTTTAGGCTTGCATTTGTTTTTGATTGAATTTCGGGAAGGTATATGTCATTTTTAGAACTATTAACTACGGTAAATGATTGAATTCTTATATTATGTGTTTATTCCTTGGTTGTTTTGCAAGGTTTATATGAATAACACACCAAGTTTGAGGGCCTTCACCATATAGGAATTACATGAAGTTTGGGATAAGTTAGTTACCTACCTTTGTGATGATTGCTTATGATACATTTTTGTGGATTTCGCGATATAATTAGCTAGATCTACTAGTTGGTATCAATTCTATGTACACTTTTTACATTATTAAATATATATATTTAAAGTTAATTATTACGTTGAAAAACTTGGGGTGGGGGTGCAGGGCTGGCAGGGGCTGGGGTGGGGGTGCTGGGCTAGCAGATTTTTTTAAAAAAAAAAAATTCGGAATACGAAGGGATGCGGTTTTGGGTCTAGACCGCAGCCCTTCACATATAGAAGGGCTGCGGTCCAGACCCAAAATCGCAGCGCTTCACTTCTAGTGAAGGGCTGCTACGGAAAGGGCTGCTGGCTAAAAACGCAGCCCTTAGGGCTGTTTTGACCGCAACCCTTCCGTTTTTTTCCACTAGTGTATATTAGCGGAAAACTAAACCTTGCATAATTGTCGCATTTGAATCACAATTGCATTAATGATCGTTGTTCCGCTTTGATTCATACTAGTAACCTTAACTCTAGTGTCTTCCTTATTGATATTTAATCTCGTGTTTATTTGCTAGTTCTTTGATAATAGTTAGTCATTAGTTGTCACCAAATCAATTAAAACCCCCAAAAATCCTTCAATTAGGTAATCTAGGCTAGTTAGACTTTGATCAATCCCGATTTCCTTGTGGATCGACCCTTGACTTGCTTATACTATATATGTTTTTAGTAATTGCTTGTTAGGTGTTATAAATATTATTTGAAAAGCGATTTTTGGTGCCTTAACGACACACTAAAAGCCTCTTATCAGCGGCCTAGGCAAAAGTTAGGGCACAAAAATAAAACAAAAAAAATAAAAAATTATGAGATCCAGAACTACGAATGGTCTGATTCTTCAAGGATAATTAGGAATCCTCATCTCGAGGTCCGACCGCTTCAATAAAAAAATTAATCAAGGTTTAATGATTTGACTTTCTAGAATTCAGGAGCATATACTCTTTCTAGATCCCGACATAGACTCGAGTCTGAACCTAGCTATGTCAAAGCTTTTTCCCACCAACATCTATATGAGTCACAAAATTTAACTTTTTTATTTTTTTTCAATCCAAACTCTCCTTGCCCCTGAACGACTCTCCGATAATTCCGTGGTCTCTGGCGATATATGACTTTGCTTGTATTAACTCCCCAAAGAAGAATACTCAGCGAAGAGCTCTGAATGCTCAATACAGATCAAGTACATTCCAATCTAGGCTTAGAATGCCTAATTCAAGACAAGCTTATCCAAAGTGGGGGTTCCTATATATATATGGTGGTTCCTCCCAATCAAACCCCCAAAGAGTTGTAATCAGCGGATCTCACTTGCGGACCCCGATAATCTACCAAAACAGTTTTCGAAAATTATTCTATCTATCTATTTATCCAGATCTCCGACCTTGCATTGCATTTCATGCCTCCTAATCTTGCATAATCCTGACCTTGCATTACATTTCATCTTTCATAGCCTTGCATAACTCATGTACTTGCATGATATTTTATCTTCATTAGCTTTGCATAACCTTAATCCTTGCATAGCGTGTCACGTATCCTTAGAGAGTCTAAGTTTGCATTTTTGCATCATTATGTGAGTTGTTTGCACCTATCTGCTAACATTTCTTCTACAAGTAATCAGATTGCTTGTACTTATTGTCCTGCATACTAACGTTGTTTTACAGAAACCGGCGATATATAGATCAGTTCTAAACAGAAGAGCGTTTAGAATCGTTCTCCTTTCCGACACCGTATACTTTGACTATTGGTTTCCCGAACCTCAGTCAAAGTGGGGTCTTCTGTAGACACATAATTGTGTCTCCCCATTTAAGAACAGAATGATGAAACATACTGCGGTCTTAATTGGTCCGACCTAAGGGGAGAGCAGTCTGAATAGCCAAGCCCAAAACTGTTTTAAAGTGAAAAGCTTATTTATTTGCAATAATGATCCAAAATCCTATTTTTTAAAGCCGAATTAATTATTCCTAAAAATTAATTGTATTTTGAGCCCATAAAAATATTTTGATCTCAATCCTTTGAAAAGCCCAATTAATTATTCATGATAATTAATTATTTTTATTTACTATTTTCAGAAAGAAATAAATATTTTCAAAGATAAATTTAATCAGATTTTATCTCGTAGAGCTGATTTCTGGATTTAAAGGATAAAAGAAAATCATTTAAAAACGCGTTTAAGAAAAAGGTTTTCACAGCGTGTCTGACGCAGGCGGTGCACCTGGCGTGCCACGTGCGCGCAGTGCATTGGCTGTGGCTCTGTGCCTGACACGTGGCTCTGTACGTCACGCAGAGTCGTGCACCTAGCGCACTCTTTGCGTGACGCGCAATTTGCTTTTCTATCTTTTTTTAATATTTTGCTATAAATAAGCCGTGATTTTTGGGATAAAAAAACACTCTTCACATACGACATATACACTCGAATACTTGCGGAATTCTCTCAAAAACTCTCAAGCTCTCACACTTTCATATTTACAAACATACAAACATACATTTACGACCCTACAAATACATACTTTGATCGATCTTCAGAAGCCTTCGTTTTCAGGCTTCACGATTGCTCTTTTCGAAGGTCGTTATTCCCTCAGACCCAAGCCACACCAGAATATTCATGATGGTCCTTGAATAATTTTTTTTTAATATTAAAGTTACTTACTATTTCTTTCCATGATGTAGATCTTTAATATAAAAACCGTTCTTTTGTATATTCTAACCTCCACTCTTTTTATTTATTTTTCTATATTGTTATGAATTGTCCTGTTCATGTTATTATCACCTCATATGTTATTATTGCTAATTAAGACCTAAAGAATTGTTCTAATATTAATCTAATAATTTGGACAACCTGTTAGAAACCTTGTAATTTTGATTGCTTAATAACTTGTCAATAAAAATAGCCTTTTTGATGTGTTTATTTAACTAACTTAAACTAATATTTTTAGGGTGTTTGAAAATATTATTTGGTTGTTTTTTTGCATAAAACTTGGCATAAATCGATATTTAGTTGAGGCCAGCAATGGGCGAATGTGGTTCATGACCGTGTTCGTACCCTCACCTCCAAACTCAATCTATGGTGCTCGATCTATGGTTCATTGACCATTAATGGAGTTATGACGGGGAAATCTACATTCAATAAGTCCTTAAGTTGTCCCTATGATTTCCAAATATCCAATTAGGTTTATGAGTCTTTCTTTAAAGACTTGTTGGTAACTTCAAAACATATTTCAATAAAACCTTAACAATGTGGTAGTCAAATACGCGCTGACATCGCGTAGGCGAAATAAAATCACACCTACAATTATGCATATCTTTTTTTAGTTGGATAGTTTTCATACATTGTAGTGAAAATAATTTTTCTTTTTCTTTGCTAATAAATTTTCTAAGCTAGCACAACACCAAACCAAAAAGAAAAGCTTGAAAACCTATTTTCATTTGAAACGTATGAACTAATGAAACTCGGTTCAAAATACTTTTAAGGAAAAATTGATTTAATCAGTCCCAACTTTGGCCGTCCTGACAAAAACAGTCCCAACTATCGTTTTTTATTCTTCAGTCCCAACTTTAACCCCCCTTTTACATTGGTGGTCCTAGTGGACCGGTGACTTGCTAAACAGGTGAAAAATCGAATTAACCCTTATTTCCCCTTTTTATTTTTATTTTCACCTATTTCTTCTACATCCTCTTTCAGTCTCTCTCTCCTCCCTCTTCCCTCCTCCCTCCTTCCTCTCCTTCCCCTGCCACCCCACCACCATCCAGCCACCATTGCCGCCACCTGCAGCCCCCATCCCTCGTTCCAACCCCACCACCATCCCAGTCCACCCCAAGCCTACCCCCCCCACCCTCCCAGGCCACCCGTTGCCCCTATCCCCTGCCACGCCCCCACCCCACCCCCCCCCCCGCACAACCTTCTCCCACCCCCCGCACAACCTTTTCCCAACCCCCTACCTCGCAGCCCTAGAAACCCCTCTCGTCGCCGCTCACCCTCCGACCCCCAATCCCGGTCCCCCGCATCCTCCCCATTCGCTCTCGCCTTCTCTTCTAGAATTTCGGGTTGGTTTCGAAGCTAGTGGAGGTTTTTCGGGGTGAGGCGGTGTGTCGGTGGTGATTTCGAGGGTGGTGGAGGTGTTTCGGGGGGGGGGGAGGTGTTTCTGGGGTGAGGCGGGTGGTAGCGGGACACAAGTCCACGACATTAGCCATCAAAGGTATCGGTATCGGCATCAAAGGGCGGGGGAGTAGGTGGTCAGGCGGGGGAGTGCTTTTGGGGGCGGGGGTATCGGTGGCGGGGGAAGGGACGGGGTTTTAGGGACGGGGGGAGATGGTGGTGGGGGAGGTAAATGAGTTTTGAGGACGGCGAAGAGGGTAGTGGGGGAGTGGTAACAATTAGGGGAGGTGGGTGAGGGGGGTAGTGTGGTGGAAGAGGAGGGGGTTGGGTGGTAGGGGAGAGGAGGAGGAGGGAGCAGTGAAGGAAGGAGGGAGGAAAGAGGAGGAAGAAGATAGAAAAAAAAAGAATTTTTTTAGCAAAGTTTACCTGCTACAGCAGGTTGGAAACTTGTTGAGACTGCTATTGTAAAGGACTCCCACAAGTTGGGACTAAACAATAAAAAATGAAAGTTGGGACTATTTTTGTCAGGACGCCCATAGTTGGGACTGATTAAATCAATTTTTCCTACTTTTAAACATTTCAGAATATTTTCCACCAAATCAAGCTGACACACAAATGGTACCCACTTTAATGACAAAAGATGGCTTATTACCTACTTTATAAACCTAGACTTGAAGCAAATTCTTCATCAAAGAAAACATTCAAAATCTGATTAGCCAAGGTCCGTATTTTCGCTTCCCCATAATAGATGATAGCAAGCTAGACAAATGACTGTATAATAAGCATCAACAAACCACATTGTTTCCTAATAAATGGCGTCAAAGCTCCGTTATTCATGTGAAATCTCTGATCATAACATGATAGAAATCCTACAAGAAGACAAAGTGGGATGATGGTTGTCGGATTGACGGATACTACTAAATCTACATTTCTCCTGGAAGCATGGTGTCTCCTGCAGGAAGATCGCAAACAGCAATACCCTGAAAGAGATAGCACCAACTTATAATCAATGAGAAACATAAACAATTATTATAGAATATAAAGTTACTAAAATATATAAATTCTCTAAGAGAATTATAGTAGGACTGGTTTTACCTCTCCAATAAGGTGTGCTGTGCATCGCTTTTCAGCTAATAATTCCTCTTCAGACTGCCAATAAGCCAAGCCAGCATAAGTCACATTCAAGCAAAACATTTTTATCAATTTCACATGAAATGAGATATAAGTTCCAATGACATAGAGGGCTCTCGAGTGGCCGCGTATCAGATTTGAGCTAGAATTTACATAAGAGGAACGTTTGGAACAAAGTTTGAAAACAGAGGGGAGTTTTATGGAATTCAATAACAAATAAGGATAGAAGAGTTTTTTTTTTTTTGAGAAGAAGATAGAAGAGTTTAGTAGAGTGATGAAAATTGTTGCTCATAAGCAAACTGGGAGTTTATCCAATGACATATTTGAGACATGAGCAGCATACCTTTTTTATTCGCTTGCGTAGATAATCATCAAATACCACATCCGTGACAAGCTCATAATCACCGTCTCCCTAAGGAAGTTTCAATTTTTCTCAGGAGGGGATGACAAAGTAAAAAATATAAATAATTTTTATACATAGAATAAGATTCTGACCTTTGATCTGCAGGGCATACTGAAGACAAGATCCTCAGCTATACCATAAGGATTGCCATTAGTATAAACCTGGAAAATATTCAAACCAAATGTTATCTAGAAGTAACTTATAAGTTGAGTCAAGATTGTAATATACTATTTGGCCAACATATAGTTAAAAGAAATAGCCCTGTAGCTAGTTAGTAAATGTAAGCAAATATATAAAATACGAAGCACAAGTTCAGATTGTTCACAATTTTACACTAGTAGGATGTACGCCATGTTTCATGATAATTAATGGTCTACGACAAAAGCAAAATCATTCAAAATGTATCACCAAGATTTCTAAAGATCATACTCCTAGAAAAAGGGAACTGGAAGTAAGCAGACAATCAAAATCAATGTCAATTACGTTTGAAACCCGTCATCAATTCCTTTCGTAGAGCACACTCAGCTTAAGAAATGCGTGCCTAACCTATAATATAAATAAGAGCCCTGCAATATAATGTTTGTGCATACTTCCATTTTGGAGGTTCTTAAAAAATACTTTTAGTTGGTAAAGACCTATCCCTTGCTTGAATCAGCATATATTGCAGAATTCGTCTTGTAGCAAACAAGTAAAGTTCTTTCCGTCGTGATGATTTATGGCTTTGCTCTCAATTTGTATTACGAGACCAGGATCACTCCTTCCACTTTGAGATAATCCTACATTTGGTTGGCAATTTGATTATTAGCAAGGAACACCTCCATCAGATTTTCTTTCCCCCCTAACCTCCCTCCTCTGTAGATATATATACTAGTTAAGAATAGATGAGCTAGACTGAGTTGAGAGTACCATTTAACGGAAGGAACAGCACCGATGCAGCTGATGTTATGCTAAGGTGGACACATAGCTAATACCTACATATGACCTTACTAGGCTCGACAGGCGATCTCTTTTATACAAAGTGGCCTAAACTTTGCCAGGGAAAAGGTTAATCTCATAATTACTCAATGTATCCACAGCTTTCTTTCTGTCTTCATTACACTCGAACGCCGCCTAAAGTGAGAGCATTCAGTGTTGGCTCAAGCTTGCTATCTCTTATGGGGGTGTTTGTGTATGAATAGTTGCTGATTCATTTTAATTAGTATTATCTATATTTTACATCAACTAGGTGATAGAAATGGCTGTAACGCTACAAAATTGCTTTAATATATTTGTACTGCAATTTTACAGCACAGACAGCACCAGTTCCATCCTCTCTCCAGGGTTAAAATGATGAAAATCTAATACACCTCCTCTATACATTGACTTGGACCCCTTGAGTATAAGTACAGAATAGTTGAACTTCCCACCTCACATCTCGCAACTCCCACCTTCTTTCCAGTGAAGAACATTCATTTTCTTAATGAACAACCAAGTGTTCACTGAAGCACCCTTTAATTAACCCTCCACCGCACCCCATCCCATCTCTCTTACTCCTCTCTATTCACTCACTCACATTCCTCTAATTACAAATGAGCCCACCCACTGCCCACCAAACACCGCCATCATTCCATCACCCGTCTGCTGGAACGAAACCGCTGTAGCCGATCTCATTTGCTGCAGACACCAGAATAAACCGCTTGCTGGAATCCAACACTGCACGCTCTGGAGACACCACAGGCAGGTATCTTTTTTAAAATTTTTAATTTTGCCGGAAAATTTTGTTGGTGATAGGGGAATGCTCTGATCCCATGGGACAGGCGGATGGGGATCACACCCACCACATGCGATAGGCGTAAGGAGTTTACCCCTATTCCACGGGTAGGGTGATCCCCACATGCAATACATGCTCATGGGATCTTGCCATTCTTTTAGGTAACAGTAACTGTTTTGCCAATGTCTGAAACAGTCCCCGTTGTTGGGAGTTTTGTGATTAAAGGGAACAGTGCATGAGTGGAGAAGAGAGGGAGGACAGAGGTGGAGTGAAAACTCTTCTGGGAAAAATTGTCAAAGTTAGGGAGAAGCCTATTAAGGAAAAGGGAGACGTCAATCAAAGACTACAATTACAGGCATTAATCTCAACTCCCCCCCCCTATCATCCAATTTTGAACAGAAATGGCCGGAAGTAGCATTGGTTATTGTGCTTTACCAAAAAATTACCTTATAAGAATATCATATAAAGTTAATACTCCACCAATTTTTTTATAAGAGTATATAGGTCCCGGTCAACAATGATACCAAGGTGCAAATGGAAAGACATCTTCCCTTCCGGATACACAAAAATGAGGACTTGTAAGTATACATCAATTTATATACTTACCCCAGAAGAAAACCAGTCGCCCGGTGGAGTTGGGGTTATAAGAGATTTTATAGCGTCAACAATTGACACGGCGGTTGATGCTGCTGAAGATCTACCCCATTTCTGAATTAGTGCTCCACCTCTCTGAAACAACAGATATACATTAATTAGCTTAAACTTCCAAATGCATTTAAAAATAAGCAGTACTAGTAAGTATATATATCAAATGTCACATAAGTATCACAAATATCGAGCCTCTCACCTTCTGAACCTTCTCAGTGAACTCCTCTTCCAACCACTTGTGGTCCCTAATAACCTCTTTCACAGGTATCCCATCAATTTTGGCATTTAGAAAATCTGGCACCTGGAATAAGTGAAGAAAACTTGTTCTTAGAAAAATGATCACATATCTTGCAGCCAGAGCTTTCTAGTCAATATTTGAGGTGTTATTCAGTACCTGAGTGGTTGAGTGGTTTCCCCAAATGGTCATATTGGATACCTTGTCATAGAAGACACCAGCTTTCAGAGCCAGCTGTAGTAGACAGTTCAAGTGGTTACCTATCAGACTGTACATCCTTTGAGCAAATGAATTATTAATAAATGAATTCATTCACTCTTTTTACCTGACATTTCGCACGATTTTCATCTAATCTGGTCAGGGCATGAAAATTCTTTGCTGGTATGTTTGGCGCGTTTTTTAAGCAGATCAATGCACTGCATAGGAGAGTAAATTATCAAATCATATGGTCGAAGGATTTCGTGAGATAGTTTAGATACAAACAGACAAGTCTCACTTGGTGTTGCAGGGATTGCCGACCACAATGACTTTTACATTAGGTGATGCTACAGCATTGAGTGCTTTCCCCTGTTGTTAAACATATCCAAGTAAATTTTCTTTTCTATCAGAGAAACATAAGATACATTGGAGAAAGAAAAGTCCCATACTTGTTCAGCATAAATCCTTCCATTTATGTCCAATAATCCAGCTCGTTCCATACCAGGACCACGAGGCTTTGCCCCAATCAGAAGGGCCCATTCAGCATCTTGAAACACCTCGTAAGGATCAATGCTAATGCTAACTTCCCTCAACAATGGATATAAAGAGTCCTCAAGCTCCATAGCTACTCCTGTAGTCATTTTCAGATTAAAAGAATCTAAATCAGAGACTAGACATGTCCAAAGAGTTTATATCGATGTGTCCAGCTGTAGTTAACATTTCTTTTATCTACTCAATGTACAAGGAGAGAGGAGTTAGACCTTCAAGCGCTTGAAGTGACTTTTCAGATCCAAGCAATTTCAGAGCAATTGGTTGATCTGGTCCGAAAACCAAACCAGAAGCAAGCTGCCATGAACCATGATAGTAAACTTACATAAACATAATTTTTGTAACGTTTACAATAATTTGACACCCAAAATCACATGAAATTATTTTATTTCAAGCTTATGTAAAACTTCCAGTACCAACATAGAGAGCTACATATTTCTGTGGAGAACCTCAGTTGCCAAGTGTTGATAGAACTGTATACATCTAATCAGAAATAATATAGATAATACTCCCTCTATTGCATGATGATCATCCTGTTAGGCTTTGTCTAGCATATTGAGACTTAAATGACTAGCTCACTTGCCTCACTACATTGAGATAAAGGTTACAAATACAGGATAATTTAATCAGAGATCAATGAAGTTAAAGACCATGCAGTCAAGGGTCTAGAATACTCACGTTCTCTGATTTCTTTAGTAGCTAAATAAATGGTTATAATTGAAATAGGCTATCAACTTTCAATGGAGAGAAAACACTAAAACGCAAGAAAGTGGAAATAATTATCTAAGATATGGTTCATATTAAGCAGCGCCCAACAAAGTACCCATAGAAGTAGGCCAAAGGATATCAAACTAACTAAGTAGACTGTAGTCCTATCTGTTTCCTTCAAAGAGTAGTGCAATCACTTCTGCAGAGATTAGGACAAAGTATTATCCTTGTCACTCTTTACTTTTTTTTTTTATGAAGGGCCCTGTTACTCTTTACTTCACACCTCCTGTTCAGTAAACATCATGCAGCAACTCTCCACGATATATTATCAACATATTAAGCTAAAATCTTGAATAAGTCGACTATTATTGCGCTAAACCTGTCCAAATATCCTGAACTTCTATGAATCACCTCCAATACCACATCAAACAAACTGACAAAGTGTGAATGCTGGAGTAACAGAGATTTCAAGCCCGTAATTTGTATATGAATAATACGTCATGTTCATAATACTAATCAATTAGAGTTCATAGTCATTAAAAAACATTGTTGTATGAGGCATTAATTGACTTTTGGGTTACCCCACCCAGCACATACTTCCTCCGTTCTTTAATAATTGCAACATGTAAGGGTTGCACATTTTTTAAGGAGATGAGAGAGATGAAAAAGGGACCCATGTGATAAGGAGAGAGATAAACAGAAAACATAGTCAAATTTGGTAATGTGGCAATTAATATGAAACTTCCAAATAAGGAAAATGTTGCAATAACAAAAGAGCAGTGGAAGTATTTACGAATCTAGAAGGCTTTGGTGAGACGGGTGCACTGAGAGGGAAAAATTGCTCACTTTGAACAAAAGATGGTTTGATATCATCCCAGCTGCTCCTGAAACAGCAATAGTGATCAACTTTTTCCATGATTTTGTCTCCTCCTCCTGACAGATTCAACAAAGATATATCAGATATCAAAATTGTGCAGCTTAAGAGTAGTCCAGAAGCCTAAGTGCTGCACCTAGATTTCTTTTTTCATGGACATGAAATTTACAAACCTCTTATACATGAAATTGAGAACTTGAAGTCGGGGCTATAGTTTCTGTATCAGTTTTTACCATTTAGTCTCTAAGCTAACATACATAATAGAACAGCTTAAAGCAGCAGACCCTGACAGACAACTAATGTTTAATAAGTTGACTTCATATTTCTTTCGGCATTATAATGTAGAATAAGGCCTTTGAAGTTTGAACTATAGTGAAATTGAGAATCATTAGGTGACTCTAATGATAACATTGTGGTAAATTTAATTGGCATATACTAGAAGCACATAGTAGGATATGTATATTGAACCAAGAACTTCTTGCTCAATCCCGCTTGACCACACTAACAAGGCGATTTCTCAACTTAGAAGTTTCGACCAGTGTAAATTAACTGATTTGCAGTGCATCAGATAGAGCATAAGTAGCATTACATAACAGCCTTCCTCCAGGAGTACTTTCATCCCAAGAGAAGGAAATTTATAATTGTACTGGAGTTACTAACATTAGACCATTGTTTTCTGGCACCCACATCCACGTGTTCACCTCATGATTCAATCTTCATTGTATAGAACAATGTATAATACACAAAATATCTGTTTCTTCATGCTATCCATGATGAAATCACGCTTGACGAAGTAACCTAGGGAACCTGATAAGCTAGAGTTGCAAGATTCATTGAAATAAGCGAAAAGAATTATATTTCGTTATCTTGAAATGGAGGGAGCACAAGCTACCAAAACACATAATAACACAAGACTATTCTATCATTTTGAATTTATGACTATATAAATATAATCCAGCAAATCAATTCTTACAACACAATGAATCTCGAAGAGCCTTATGCAAAAGATACGGTAGTTCATAGTCTTGCAGTCGGACCCGTGAGAATAGAGAAAGTATATTTGTCATAATATGTTAAGCCATCTCTAAAGCTATTTGTCATTGCTTGCAAGAGGTCCTTTATGTAATTACATAGGAGTTAAAGGGTTATGTTACATTAGATACAGAGTAAAGAGGAAAATGTAAAAACACAATGACTTATATCACTAGATACATGTATAAAACACAAGGAAAGAAGAACAAGAAAAAGGAAGATTAGTGTAATTGTCATAAGCTGAGTGTTCATATATTACTGCATCAACTATACCCACTTTCCATCGCACTCTTGAATCTCGAAACTCTTATTCGACATGCCAAAAGCTGGACATAGTAATTTTTATGGTCCGAGCAACAATAGAATAATCTTTAGCAATATTAGAATCTTAATTCTTAACATTCATTGTGGCAATTAAACTCTTGGTAGAAGATTTCAATTTACTAGTATTTCTTACCCAATTATAACAAAATAAAGAAGTTAATATCAATATTATCTCGAACAAAAATTCACAAAAAGAAAAAACACTTACTTTCTTTAAATCATAAGTCAAGCAGAAAATCCCATAGCACTCAGGCTTGCTGGTCTTCCCTCCGGTAGGAGCGGTAACCGGAGTTTGAACCTCACTGAAAATCAATGAAAGATAATATCAAATATTCACTCAATCATTTGCAAAATTTAGTTGGTCTACAAAAATACCGTCTTGTTTTAGTGTTTAAATGAAAGGAATCACGCATAAACAAAAAGTGACAATTGTAAGATGAATAGTGAAACAGTGGTCTCTCATTTGATAATATATAGTAGTATTGTTTTGTTGGTCTATAAAAAGACCGTCTTATTTTACTGTTTGAATTAAAAGGAATCACGCGTAAACAAAGAGTGAGAATTGTAAAATAAATAGTAAAAGAGTGTCATAATAAGACAGTCTCATTTGATAATATGTTGTTCTTAGTTCTTACTTCGAAGCGATGGAGCAACGAATCCCAGTGCTCCTTGATACTCGAGGAAGAACCTGAAGAGTAACTTGACGGTGACCAGAAAAGCGAGAAGATAAGGGTAAAATTTGGGAAGGTTTAAGTTGAGTTTTATATGAAGGAGAAAGCTCTGTTACCGCCATGGCAGCAGAAGAAACTGCGGTAACAAAAGGAAGAAAACAGGGGAGAGCTGAAAGAATGTGGGTGGCAAAGAGTAGAAAAGATGATCGTTTGGAGGGAGAAAGTACAAGAGATGAAATGGGAGAAGGGTGGGATCATTTTGAAATACTGGTATGAGGCCATGCAAATGACACTTGGCAAATATCTTTGATCTGTATCTTATTCTTTTTTCTTTTTCTTTTTTTTTTTGGATAGGATGTGGTTTGGCATTTTTTGTACATGTTTAAAATTCTTCTTATGATGTGGAGGTTAAACTTTAAAGATTATTCAAGAATTATGGAATTCATATTTTGGTGGTATATTGGATGGACTTTGTAGTCTTTTAGATATTTGTGATGGTACATAATATTAGTGCCATTTTAGGATTTTTATAGTTACTAGTTTTCAGGGGAGCTTAATGAAAATGAAGACATAATTTGCTTTATTTTGGCCCTGTTTGGCACTTTGCGGATAGTTGTTAGCTGTTAGCTGATTGTATTAACTGATAGCTTATTGTATTAGCTGATTTGACTAGTTGTTTGTATTAGTTGTTTGTATAAAGATGTTTGGTAAGTAGCTGATTGCTACATAGTTGTGTCAAATGACCAAGAAAGACATGTGCATAATATGTTGTTCTACCTTTTATTCTTTATTAATGTAATTTTCAACAACTTTAGGACATAATATAACTGATATACTCACTCCCAAACCTCTAATGTCAAAAAGCTCAGCTTTTTCGAAAAGAGCTTTATGGGCTCAATAAGCTAATTTAAACCTCGCTTTACCAAACACTCAAATCAGAGGATTGACAAGTCAAATCCTCTAATATGAGTTCAAACCTCTAATTTTTCCCTAAACATCTCTTTACCAAACAAGGCTTTTGGCCCTGTTTGGCAATTATCGAATAGGTGTTAGTTGATTGTATTAGCTGATAGGTGTTAGCTGATTGTATTAGCTGATTTAACTAGCTGATTGTATTAGCTGTTTGTATAAAGATGTTTGGTAAGTAGCTGATAGATGATTGCTACATTAATGTGTAAAATGACTAATAAGGACATGTGCATAATCTATTGTTGTACCTTTTATTATTTATTAATGTAATTATTTCAACTTTAGGACATAAATGTAGTTGGTCCACTCATTCCCAAACCTCTAATGTCAAAAGCTCCTCCCCAACGTTTTCAAAAGAGCTTTTTGGGCTGAATAAGCTAATTGAAATATCTTTTTACCAGACACTCAAATTAGAGGATTGACTAATCAAATCCTCTAATATGAGTTCAAACCTCTAATTTTACCCCAAACCTCTCTTTACCAAACAAGGCCTTGGTAAAAAAAAGTAACTTTAGTTGACAATATTGCCTTTACTTTATCTTCGTAAATCCATCATTAATTACTCACTTGGCCTTATAAAGTTACGTTGCTTTAATTTTACTTTGGCCATGTTTGGCAATTAGCGGAAAGTTGTTAGCTGGTAGCTGATAGTTGATTGTATAAGCTGATTTGACTAGCGGATTGTATTAGTTGCTTTTATAAAAGTGTTTGGTAAGTAGCTGATAGTTGATTGATACATAATTGTGTAAAATGATTAATAAGGACATGTACATAATCTATTGTTGTACTTTTTATTGTTTATTATTGTAATTTTCAAAAAAATTAGGACATAAATGTAATTGGCCCACTCATTCCCAAACCTCTAACGTCGAAAAGCTCCTCCCCCCAACTTTTTCAAAAAGAGCTTTTTGGGCCCAATCAGCTAAATGAAACTTCTCTTTACCAAACACTCAAATTAGAGGATTGACTAGTCAAATCCTGTAATAGGAGTTCAAACCTCTAGTTTTGCCCCAAACCTCTCTTTACCAAACAAGGCATTTATTAAGGATTAATTTATCTCCTGCTCTAGTTAATTAAAGGGGTACTTTAATGCTAAACTCTCCAGTTTTTCCACTTCCTTAAAAACCGTGCCCAAACCCATTGTTGCAATAAAAAAAGAACGGAGGTAGTATTAATGTAATTTTCAACAACTTTAGGATGTAAATGTAATTGATAGACTCACTGCCAAACCACTAATGTCAAAAAGCTCATCATCCCAACTTTTTCGAAAAGAGCTTTTTGTGTTCAATAAGCTAATTTAAACCTCTCTTTACCAAACACTCAAATCAATGGATTGACTAGTCAAATCCTCTAATATAAGTTCAAACCTCTATTTTTTTCCCAAACCTCTCTTTACCAAACAAGGCCTTTGGCCCTGTTTGGCAATTATCGGATAGATGTTAGCTGATTGTATTAGCTAATTTGACTAGTTGATTGTATTAGCTGTTTGTATAAACGTGTTTGGTAAGTAGCTGATAGCTGATTGCTACATTAATGTGTATAATGACTGATAAGGACATGTGCATAATCTATTTTTGTATCTTTTATTATTTATTAATGTAATTTTTAACAACTTTAGGACGTAAATGTAATTGGTCCACTCATTCCCAAACCTCTAATGTAAAAAAGCTCATCCCCCAACTTTTTCAAAAAGAGCTTTTTGGGCTCAATAAGCTAATTGGAACCTCTTTTTACCAAACACTCAAATTAGAGGATTGACTAGTCAAATCCTCTAATATGAGTTCAAACCTCTAATTTTACTCCAAACCTCTCTTTACCAAACAAGGCCTTTTGTATTTATGGAAAAAAGATGTTTTCCATGGTTTGCTGTAATTTATAAACATGATATGGTATGCATTAAGGTGTAACATGCATGTGTGGTGCTTGTTTGTGCATTAACATAGTGATGTGAATATAAACTAAATGCTTATTACATTGACCTAATTATTATAAATGTTATATTAGCAAAAGCCATTAGAGGTGGTGTTTGCTTAGAACACATGACCTTGTAATTTCCCGAAAGCGCTTCGTTTAGCGCTACTACATATTTCACTAAAAAGCTCCTATTACTATTTCGTACGCAATTACTAATAGTCAACTAGTACGGGAAAGACAATTGCTTGTAATTGCCCTAATGGCCTCTTTTAGAAAGATGCACCATGACGATTCATGCAAGTGTTTTGAATCACTATATGTTTCTTTAAGAAGCCCAAGCGTTTAATCTAAAAGTTTCATGTTTGACTCTTTCATACAAATAGTAGCTAGAAAAATGGTTGGAAGATACTTCCACTCAGCTTGGTTGTCATGCAGAATTGTCTTCATATTCTAGTGTAAGACATTGTTTCTTGCAAAAGCTATTGTTGGCCCAATCTAGACAAGGAAGGGGGTGGTGTGCACACTACTACATTTCGAAGTAAATGCAACGGTTAACCATAATGCAACGGCTTCATACCACATTTTGAGCTAATGTGACGATCTATTACAACGGTCGATGATAATGCAACACTTTTGTGCAACAATTAAATTAAAGCATTACATTAGGATATCAAATGCAATGATTTTGTAACCTAATGCAAAAGCCCCAATATAGTCGTTGCATTAGATTATTTGGCAATGATGTCTTATAGCTGATGCAGTGGTTGTACTATGGAGAAATGCACGCTCAGCATTATAATTAAGGAAAAATTGACATTATAAATCTTATGTTTGGAGTGTCTTCCAAATTATTCCCAATATGTTTTATTTTCTAATAATCCCAAGTTTAAGGTCGGTCTTCCCATATTAGTTACCTGTTTAAAAGGTAATAAAAGGTGGTTAGTAAAATCTTTCTTTTTCTCTCCTCCATGATTTGTAAGTCACCTATTATGTCCCCACTCCACATCCTTCGTTTCTCACCCAGTGGTGGCTCCCTCATCATTTTTTTTCTTTTGATAAGGAGAAACAAACTAGGTCTGGCCCTTAGGATAAGACCAGCTTACAGCATCCTTGCGAATGATGAAAGAAAACGATAAATCGAAAGAAGAAAACCAATACAATAACGAAGGAGCATCATGACCCTTAAGAGCCATAAAATCCACCGCTTGATTAGCTTCCCGAAAGCAATGAGAAATAGAAACCGCTTGAAACTTCTTAAGCTCCTCCGCCGAATCCATAATCAAAGTGCTAATTTTCCAGGGAACCTTCCAACAATGCTGAATAGAATTAATAACAACCAAGTTATCCCCTTCAACAACAAGAAAAGAAATACTAAGAAAACGAACAGCTCTGACACCTTCCCGAAGGTCCCAAGCTTCGGCCTTAAGAATAGAACAATCAGAAGACAAAGCCATAGCACCCGCAAGACACAACTCACCCAAATGATTACGGATGGTAAACCCAAAAGACGCTTGCCTATTCATCAATTTCAAACCATCAAAATTAAGCTTGAACCATGATCGGACGGAGGAGACCACGCAATATTCACCGGGCAGTGAAAATCTTCTTCCCCTTAGCCGAAACCCCATCCCAAACATCCTCAGCCGAACAAGAGCACTCCCCATCCTTCAAAAACTTAGAGATCGAGAAAGCAAGCCCAACAGGAGAGGAGACAGCCTCCTGAAAAATAACTTTGTTCGGCTGGAACCAAATAAACCACCAAATAACACTAAACTTAAGCAGATCCTCCTCAGAACAACTACTTTTGATTAAATTTTCCACAAAACTATCTGAATACGGGCCGAAACGGATAGGAGCCCAACCCAACTTATCATGCAGCACCTCAACTACATCAATAGTAAACGGACACTCCAGAAAAAAGATGATTCGAATCTTCAGAGTGAAAATTACAAAAACAGCATTCTTGGGGAAGAAAAACCTGACTCCTTTGAAGGCGGGCTTTAGTCGGTAACCCATCTTGACACACTTTCCATAAAAAATATTAATCTTAGGGGGAATAGCAAGCTTCCAAATCCAAACAAAAGGCTCTGGAGGCGAAGGATCAAAGGCCATACCCTGCACAAGCAACTCCCCAGATCTAACAAAATACGCACCATCGGGAGTCAACCCCCAAACCAGAGCATCATCTGCACTACAAGTCGGAATAGAAATACTAACAATAGCCTCACAAACAAAACCCGGAACAAGCCCAATCAACATAGCCTTATCCCATTAACGATGAACATCAATAACACTACTCACCCGAAGATCTTCCATTCCAATCACTAGGTGACAAATCGAAGAAATAGGATAAGAGAAAACCCAATTATCATTCCAAAACGAGATCTTACTACCAGAATTAACAATTCAACGGAGACCTTTCCTAAAAATATTCCTAATAGACATTAATTTTTTCCACTGCCAGGAACAATTACTCGAAGGGATATTATCAAAGAGAGAACACCCTCTCAAATATTTTTTATATATGAGCTCCACCCATAAATTAGAAGGATTATTAACAATTTTAATTTCCATAACAATTTCATCTGTAAAGCTATTATTGACACTCGCCTTACGGAACCCTAAACCACCAAACTTTTTATGAAGACAAATTCTATCTCACCCTATCAAATTAAAAGTTCCGACTTCAGGACTTTTATTCCAGAAAAAATTCCTATAATTTTTATCTAAATCAAATGGACAGACGAGGGAAGTAAAAAACTCTGGATTTGAAAATTTGCTTTAGTAGATAAATTAGCCTGAATTAAAACTGATCTGCCTGCCTGAGACAAAGAGTTAGCTTTCCACTTTGTGAGCTGCGAATTAGCAGACTGAACAACTTTCTCAAATGTATTTTTGGTTACCCTAGAATCAATGATAGGGCACCCTAAATAATTCCCTAAAGAAAAAGAGCTGTTCATTTGAAGAATAGAGCTGAAATTCGCCACTAATTCCGCCAGAATATTCTTGGTGCATCGGAAAGAAGATTTATGAAAATTCACCAGCTGCCCTGACATAGAGCAATACTTATTCAAAACAACTTTAATAATAACACAACTTTGGTCTGACACTTTAGCAAACAACATAATATCATCACCAAATGTCAAGAAAGGAATCCTAACCCCCGACCTTCCTATGTTAACACCCAACAGTTTCTCTCCTGACAAGGAATGAGCATAAATCTCACAAGCTAGAAGTTCAACACTTAAAATAAAAAAGTACGAAGATAGTGGATCCCCCTGTCTAATACCCCTAGAAGGGAAAAATCTTTCTCCCGAAATGCCATTAACTAACACTGAGAAAGAGACAGAAGAAATACATAATTTGATTCAATTGATCCACTTCTTGTCAAATCCTAATTTGTCAAGCATCACAAAAATAGAATTCCACTCTAACCGATCATACGCTTTTTCCATATCAAGCTTAATAGCAATCCAACCTTCCTTTCCAGATTTATTTTTAAAAGAATGAAACACTTCATGGGTTAATAGAATATTATCCTGAATAAGTCTCTCAGGCACAAAAGCACCTTGCAGAGGGTGAATGATTTTTCCCAACACAACCTTTAAACGATTTGCTAAAACTTGAGCTATAATTTTACACAGCGTAGAGCATAAACTGATTGGCCTAAAATGATTAGCTGCAGATGGATTATCAATTTTCGGGATCAACGTAACATATATGATTAATTTCAGTAGGAATTTGACCAGAAAATAAAAAAGTTTTAATAGCTCTAATAACAGAATTTCCTACTAATGCCCAGTACTTTTGAAAGAAAAACAGAGGGAAACCATCAGGCCCTGGGGATTTGTTTGGAGCCAAATCAAAAAGAGCATCTTTAATTTCATCTGGCGAAACAGCACGACAGAGAAATTCATTATCAGTATCAGAAATAATTTATGTTACCAAAGAAAAATCCTCTGCCATATTAAAACTACAGTTAGAATTACTAACAAATCTTTCCTGAAATTCCTTCGAAATATGGGCTGAAATTTGTTCAGGATAGTAATAATATGACCATCCTTCGAAGAAAACGAAGATATACTAATTCTATTATTCCTAATAAAAGCACAAGCATGAAAATACATGGTATTAGCATCCCCTTTTGCAAAATTAATAGCTCTAGCCCTTTGGAACCAATACTTTTCCTGAAAGTCAAAAAGGTTACGAGTTTTTATCAAGAATCTCTCTTGAGCCTTTTGTAAGTTCGAATTATCGATATCAATTGCAAGACGATTTTGAATATCTTCAAGTTTTTTATCAACTACACTAATTTGACGAAAAATATTACCAAATCTAGTTTTGTTCCATTCTTTGGCTTTTACTTTTAAAATCTTACACTTGTTGACTAATTGAAACATGAAAGATCCTTCAAATTGGGTACACCAAGTCTTTTCACAAGGATATCAAAATATCTTTCCCTCATCTTCTCAAATTTAAAAGGGTGAGCTTTAACCATTAAAGACGGTAAATAAGAAAGAGACATAAAACAATGATCTCATGAAGTGAAAATGTGATGCTTAACTCGTGCATTAGGAAGCTTATGCAATCAGTCCATACTTACTAAGCATTTATCCAAACTTTCCAAAACATTATCCTCCCCATAATGTATTTTCCTCCAAGTAAAGCGTTGCCCAGTAAAAAGGAGTTCACTACATTCAAGATTATTTTAAATTGAATTCATTCGAACAAATGTAGAAGCACCAGCAGGTACTCCTCCTAACTTATCCGCAACATAACTAATTTCATTATAATCACCAACTAAAATATAAGGGCAAGATAGAGTGACAACATAAGCAAAAAATTCCTCCCAAAATACTTGTTCCCCTTCCATTGCAGCAGGCGCATAAAGAAAAACAACACAGAAGGAGAAGTCTAAACATATGATAGATATATTACAAACCATGAACCTAGAGCTCTTGAATATTACAGAGAAACTAAAAGGATTACTTAAACAAGGTTTCCACATTAACCATATACCACCGGACCTACCAATATTAAGGATGAAATCAAAGTCCACAAAGCCACATCTTCTAACACTAGTATTAGAAGGAATAATTGCAGATTTTGTTTTGCAAGTCATCATTATATCAATGTGATTTGTGTTACAAAAACTCTCTATTTCAGCAAAAAGATTTTTTCTTTGGCTTCCATGAACATTCCAAAAACCAATAGACATATATCACAAAAAGGTGGTTATGGTAACAAAAACCTTAACTTTTACGGCTTCGGGGCTGAGGAGTGTCCCTCATCCTCATAGCTGCTCTTCCTCCTCTTAGTAGTACTGCAATAAGAGGAGATAGCCACCTGATCCAGTTGGTCCACACCCATAGCCTTAATTCTTTTCACCACCGAGCTCTCAGATGATAAAGAATGGAAGGAAGTATCAGGAATTGCAACACAACCTTGAATAACATCCTCAGCCTCATCAAGTAAATAAGTATCAGATTCTTCATTAGAAGGAATGATAATAGGCTCACCAGCAACAAGAACATCATCATTTAGAAGAGGCAGGAACTGGTTATCATTAAACAACTCACCAGGATATCTAACCTGTATAGGAACAGGGACATCAACAAGAGCTTGCTCATAAGGGGGTGACACCACCAGGGATCTCAGTTCCCTCCCCAATCTCACTAGCACCAGATAAAACAGAAGCCTGAACTAAGGGAGAGGCAACATCATGAGGCATAGGATCAACATAAGCCTCGTCATCAGAGCTTGAACAATATTCTACACGAGGAGAAGAAGCAAGGAGCACTGATTTACCTTTTCCTAACACAATAGGAGTAACACTTCTTTTTTTCACAGGAAGAGAGGAATCAACCAATTTAATACCTTTAGCAACAGATTTAACAGCTTTAAATCCAGCTTTGTTCTCACCACTTTTGATACCAACAACACCAGGTTTTCTCACAAAAATTTTAGGCTTGACATGCACCACATTGGCTTCCACAACCATGGTGATATCATTTTCTTGCCTCTTAGCTTTCAAAAGACTTTTTCAAACATCAATTTTTGCTTTGGGTTTTTCAGCAGCTTAACATGATTTTCTTTTTGAGCAGAGCACAATAGGGGACAAACATCAATAACATGAGCTTCCTCCCCACTGATAGGCGTGTCGTGCACCTAACAAAAATAAATAACCTAACTAATCCTCCTAACTGTGTAGTTGGGTAAGTCAGGGTCGATCCCACAGAGAGAAAGTTATATGATTAGTTCTTAAACAATGGTAAGACTAAAGGAGATTGATATCAATGATGGTGGAATAAACTATACTAATCAATATCAAAATAAAAGACTCTAGAGTTAAGTATCCCCACTAGCATGAATTAATACAATAATACTTCCTACCCCAAACTAATTGATTAAATGATCACAAGGAAAAGTACACCCTATAAAATACCATAAACCTCTCCCGAGTATCTATGGCTTCCCTAATATGCACTCAAGCCTACTCCCGTGGAATCATGCAAATTAAAAACATTAAACGCGGCACTCTAACTTCCAAACAATCCATTCTACCCACTCCCGTGGAGAACTTCATGTCCTTAATTAAAATATTCAAATCCGTCAAAATCCAACTCCCGTTGTGATCAAGAAAATGGAATCATAACAATACTAGTTATCCCTAATCTAGTATTGGAATATGCATAATCAATTAAGCAAGAACAATCAAGCAATTAATTTGAGAATGTAAAGAAATAATCATGAATTAAATCATACTACGGTTCAACTTAACCATAGATTATAAAACTATAAAAGCATAATTGAAATAAATAAATATATAGATGAATAATAAAACATTATCATAGAAAACAAGGAGAAGAGAAGAAGAAAAGAGATACTTGAATTAATGGAAGAAAGGTGGAGTCTTGAAGAACTATGAAGATCTACAAGTTTCTCTCTCTAAAAACCCTAGGTATAAACTAATAATGATGATATAATATCTAAGCTGCTCAAAATAATGTTTAAAGTCCTATTTATAAGCTAAGATTAATATAAACCGACATAAGTTAGGGCACGCAGAAGATACGACATTACAGCAGGTTGCACGGGCAAGCAACTACGCGCACGGGCGTGCAGGGTCATGCAAGGTCGAGCGAAATCTTGCTCGGTCGTGCGAGCAAGGCAGAACCATTCGTGGATTTTGATTGCAGGTTGCACGGTCGAGCATAAATCCGCACGGGCGTGCGGGCGAGGCAGTGGCTTCAGCTCAACTTTGAACAACTATAACTTTTGATCCAGAGCTTTTTTTTGCACATGTAATATATCGTTGGAAAGCTCTTGAAGTCTAGATTCCAACTCAGTTGGAATTACGTTATTGTCATTCTTGTGTCAAAAGTTATGGGTAAAATGGTGCAGAGGTATCATATTTCACACAAGTACACAAAGTCGTGTGTATCTTCTTCACTTCCAATCCGTTTTGGGTACATGATATATCGTTTTGAAGGTCATCCAAGTGCCATAATCATCATATCCTCAAATAGGAGTCCAAAGTACCTGAGATTACATCAAAAGACCAAACAACCCGTGAAAGCATCGTAGCTTATAAAAAGGGACCTAAATATGCATAAATGCAATGTAAATGCTCTAATGCTACATGAAAATGCACCCTAATATGCAACTAAATGATGTTAGAATATGCACTTATCAAACTCCCCCAAGCTAAACTATTGCTTGTCCTCAAGCAATTCAAACTAGAAATTCAAGGGAAGAGTAAAATGAGCTTTGTTAAGGACTTATACGTTCAACCATTCAATCTCCAAGACATGAAATTCGGGCATATGAAAGATATTATAAATATAAGATTAGACTAAGATAGACCACAAATCACACCTCATATAAATTAATGTAATCGCAACTTGACTCACCATGGCAAACCGCAAACCTTCCCCCAAGCTAGACTCAATTAAACTCGATGAACCTCACTTTAGTCGAGCACACTTTCTCTCATGTGTTTATGAGTAATGATTTTTTCACTCAAACATATACCAAGTCGACTCAAATGAAATATTATGACTAAAAAATTCAGCTTTAGGGCCTCAGAACGCTCATTATTACCTATAAACCAAAAACTCGAGTAATGTCTATTAGTCGCAGCAAACCCGCTGATAATGATGAGATAAAGCAAACACTCAACAATCTGAATACACAAATTAACTAATCGCCATCCAATTAGAGGAAGATGAAACGATTTCGAACAAGGAATTGGGGATTTTCCGAAGCTAAGGGGCAGTTTTTCTAGGGTTTCAACATGTCTTTTGGGGGGTCTCTCTTTCTCTCTCTAAAAGACATTTTTCTAATTAATTTTCTCCCTCATCATTGTTAATACATGTAGGCATGTGATTATCACGTTTTGGCTCACACAATTTTGTCATGTATTGGTTCGAAGAGAGTTGCCAATTAATTTTCAGGAAAAATCAATATAACTAAAAGAATAAGAAATCGGCGTTCGGGATGAATTTTATTACTTATTAAATGAAATATATAAATATATGCACATAATTCGATTAATTGCATATATGGACAAACATGTTAAAGATGGTTTTTTTAATATATAAGATCTCATTTAATTTGGTGATCACTTAATTAAATCACAAGATTAATAGGTACCTAGATCGGTTGTCCAATTTATCTTATTAGGCGTGATTTAACTAATTTGCAAGTCTAATTTGGCAAACAACAATATATTGATGATCCTGCAATTGCAATTAAAAAGGCATAAATAATGTTCAAAGCATATAAATATTCATGGAAATGAATCTAAAGAGAAGAGGAAAGATTATACAAAATATGTATAGATTTGTGGCTTCAAGAATATAAAGATAGTATAAATAAGAAATAAATTGGCTCGACCCTCAGGAATTATACCTTTGTCGTATAGGCATGACTTTACGGACATTGGAGAAATCAACCTTTAACCTTGAAAAGCAGAGCTTTTTAATAACTTGAGTGAAGATTCAATGGAAAGAATGAAGATTCAAGGGAGAGAATGAAGATTCTTGTAGTTGAATGTGGAGAATAAATATTCTTGAGAGGTTTTCGTGTTTAGATTTGTATTGTATATGTAAATATCATCCGAAAATACGTGCGAAAACGGGGTATTTTTCTTATGAATACGTCACACAACCCCCCCTCCATCTAATTTTGTATGAAATTTTGAACCGGATGCTTGACCATCAGCTAAGGTACCTAGGTTATTTGATCACCACCCTCTTAAAGAATGTTTTTATATGAGAATAATTAGCTGGAATATTCAGGGCGGCAAGAAAACCGAAGCTCTTGTCGAGATTATCTTTTTAAAGAATAAATTTAAACCTGATATAATATTCATACTCGAACCTATGACTAACAGACATAATAGCACTAAAATTCTCAAAGCCCTCCATTTTGATAACAAGCTCATTATTAATCCAACTAATCACTATGGAGGAATTTGGATTAGGAACAACAATAATATCGAACTTATCCACCTTTTTACCACTGAAAGATGCGCACACATGTATAAAAATTTCAAACCCCTAAATGTTGATCTCCTAATTTATGGAATTTACGACCTAACTTGAGAATAGAAAAAGACTTAGCTTATTATGGAACTATTTAGAGTCTTACTTGTTTCACACCCCCATCCCATGGTTCACCATCGGGAATTTCAATGAACTACTAAGCTACAATGACAATTAGGAGGACGTCCTCTTAAACCATCGTAACTTACGTGCCTCCCAAATATTCTAAGCATACCAAGTGCGCAAGACATACGTTCCTTGAAAAATACTTTTTCTTAGAAAAAATTCCTTTACAACAATTTAAGTTACGAACGACTTGATCGAGCAATAGCAAGCTCCTATTTCGTCAACATTTTCCACATGGGCAAGTCAGATATGGACATTTTACAGTTTTTGATAAGCACCTGTTATCTTCGATTCCAATATAAATGATATATATATATATATATATATATATATATATATATATATATATATATATATATATATATATATATATATATATATATATATATATATATATATATATATATATGAACACCTATGCTATGTGAGAACTAAAAGATATGTGATAATGAATCTGAACCATTGGCTTAGTTGAATCTAACGACTCAAATCCACCTGTATCATTAAAGGCCTCCTTTTTTTCTTTCCTCGACCTATTGCAAATCTGCAATAATTTTCAACATCCAACCTCAATCAATATCTCGCTTTGAGTTCAGATCTCCTCTCTTTCTAGCGATAACACAGTCTTAGCTGCCCAAGAATCATGGCTTTGGTAAGCATATTCTTGCACTTCTCTTTTATCTCTCATCCCCGTTCTTTTGATAGTTTGAAATACTTATAAATTGGTGCAGTTTGTTATGATTTGCTGCTTTTGGTTCGCCATTTGGATCTATGATAAGTAATATTAGTGTTTTAGTTGCCAATGATGTTGTTAATTAGTCAAGTTTAATTGCTGGCTGTAGCTTCGAATTGTGAAATTAATGTTTTGGAATATTGGAATTTGATGAAACATGTGAGGAGGAGTGTTCGTAACTTCCTGTTGATATTGTACCTCTTTGGTATTGAGACCCAGCAATAGATTATTGGAATATTATGTGTTTTTTTCAAAACTAAACATGCTTGATCAGTGAGTTATCTTTTCTAGTATGCATTGTGCAATTGGCTCATAACATTATGATGTAGCGCAGTCGCTTTGGTTACTAATTTATGAGATGGTATATATGAATAGGGGCGAAGCCAGTTAACTTTAGGGGGGATCGCTCATATAGTTGTTCTTGATATGTAGCTTTCACTTAGGTTCTTAGGTTAGGATTTTTAATTTGTAGTGAGATTTTAAGCATCTTATTATGTCAAATTTACCGCAAATCGAAGTGGAATTTTGGTATTATTTGTGATGAAAAAAAAAGATTTGGTTCATGTAGATAATTAGGAAGTTATTTTGAGTGTATTGCTCCTTAGTTTGTCTATCTTTAATCGAGTCAAATTTGGATTTTATGTAGAACTTCCTATCATCATATCGGCTATGACGTTCAATAAAGGTTACTCAACTTAAACATAGTTTTAAATGATCTTTTTCACCTCCGATGTGCATTTAATCGCTAAAATACTACAAAGCATGTCTTCTTGAATGAAAAACTATCCAACAAAATCATGGAACTTTAGTAGTGAGCCAGTCAGATTTTGATTAATTAAGAATAATATTAAGATATTAAACTTTATTGAGATAATGATCTTTTTGGGCTTATCTTGAACAATTATTGAATTGTTCCTCAGTCAATGTACTTACATTATTCACTTGATGTACTTATAGAAGCATGACAATGTGTTTACTGAAAAATGACAACTTTTTTCCTTCTTATCTAGAATGAATCTGATTTTATTTTCGTTTAGGCATATATCATGACTTTATGTAGAATTGTTGTGTTGATGTTGCTTAATCGGATATTAGAAATTTCTTATAGACATGATGTATATACATATGAGATTTAATGTATCTGTAGTGAACCGGTGATGTATATGTAGTAAAGATCTGATGTACGTGTGTCGTATTGGTACATTAGAGGCTAGAAAGGAAAATACTAGCCATGCATCATGAAGTAGTGAAGTGCTAACATTAGCCATGCCATTATGTCCTAGTGAACTAAAGTTCCAAGTGACTGAAGGAGATTAAGTGTCTCAATCCTATAATAAAGATATGAATTCAGTTGCTGCTACCAGGGCACCCATATCCTTTCTAGCCTCTAATGTACCAATACGACACACGTACATCATATCTTTACTACATATACATCACCGGTTCACTACATATACATTAAATCTCATATGTATATACATCATGGATTTCTACTCAGCTTACTTTGGGTGCCTATTAGCAGATTAGTTTTAGTGTACCTATTGGTTGCTTGTGGAAATATTATATCATTCTATAAGGATTACAATTTACAGCTAATTCCAAATACCGACCTGTTGCATCTTTTTTTTTGTAGCGACTTTTATTTCTGATCTTGCTTATCAGAAATTCACTTAAGATAGAAGGATCGCCGTTAGCTTAATGTAATTCACCCTAAAACAAAATCTAAAGTAACTAGCTTAATGTAGTTCACTCTAGGATCGTTGCTAGCAAGTGTGTTTGCTTTCTAATTTTTTCTTTTATGTTTTTTTTGGACTCTTTAATTTCTCTCTAGGGTCTGAGAATAGCTTCAAATCAGTGCTTCAGCCTCCTCGGGTGTTATTTCACCTCTTTGCGTTTTTCAGCCTTTTGAAATTGCTACTTAAACATGCTTTATTTGTAACTTTTGCCTATTTTCAGAATAATTGGTTGCTTGACTCCTTGCTTTTTCCTACCTCGATCACTAATTAAAGATTAGTTATGTGCCTTCTTCGAGTGTCGGCAAGACAATAACCATACTTAACATTTTACCTTCTTGTCTTATTGCAGGATTTTTTATGAATATAGTTTATTGTACCATTAATAATGTGCATTTGTAGGCTATGATATTTTATGACTTTTTGGTGTCATGTGGTGATCCAAGAGCCGAAAAGGTAATGAATTTCGACCTAAATCTAATCAAAATGCGTTGGAGATTGGAGATCAAATGAGCATACTGATATTGATTATAGTGGTGCTTGTGCATTGATGTACTCAGAAATGTTAATGGGGCAAGGAACTTGTTCATAGGACCCTAGCTTAAGAAAAGATAATGTAGACATTTTTTTCCAGATCTTTTTCCTTGTTATATTTGATCTTAAAGCTAATAAATATATGATCGACTACTTCTAGGGTCATGTTCTGAAAAACTTGCATAGTCACATACTGTTGTGACATCTTGAAGGATGACTCCATATATTCAAACAAATTATATATGTTGATGAATGCTAAGGCGATGAAATGAGCGAGTGACTTGAACATTTTGTATTTGAGAGAAATTTGCCAAATTTTTTGTAAAGAAAGGAAAAAAACGTAGATTTTTACAAGTTTAGAACCTCTAGATTATATACATATTGAGAATTTCGTGTATATAGGCTTTTTTTCTAGAATTTAGTTGTGCATGAAATGCCACCATACATCCATATGTGTAAGACATTCTACTTTTCATGCTTATAGTATGAATGATAATTCCGCGGTAGATTTTCTAATGTCCAGGTAGTTGTTATTCTTGTAGTTATATCTATCAAACTTGTTGCTGCTATTACTCCACTGTTTCAGATTCCAGAACTATATAGATTTGTAATCAGTGATGTACTTTTAAGTCATTGGTGATGTACTTTTAAGTCATTGGTGATGTACTTTTAAGCCATTGGTCATGTACTCTGAAAACATTATGAGTCATATCTCTTACGGAGCATGTGTAACCAGAAAAATGAGAAGTAGCATACCAACTTCTATGAGAGACATAATTGATTTCATTGATCTCGATAGTTACCTCGCCCACAGAATTTAAACAACCTAAAGGAGCATGAGTCATATATTCTGTTGAACGTCGTTCTTGCCAAGTGTCTATCTCTTTTTTCAACCGACTCAAGTCCAAACTATTTGGATCCCTTAGGGGTTCTAACCAGGAGTGCGCAAATCCCAAAAACACATAGTTTCTTCCCCACAAATCACTTCTCCAGTTGGAGAACACATTAGATACTTACCTAAATCAGTAGGTCCTTGAGTGGATCCCATGTTAGCCCCAAGACGTTGGTCTCTAACTAAAAAAGTAAATGCTTGAGCTTGAGAAGCTTCTGGTCCAATGGGCCCGTAAAACTCACTAGGATAAGCAGTATTATTGAACTAGACAAAGCAACAAGCAATGAGACCAAAGACAGATATTCATGGATCAACTAAGCCCTCTCGCGAACTGGCTTAAGAATAAGAACGAGGAATCTCGTGTAAATACCATGATATTCATGGCTATTCCGTAAATATTTCATTTCAAAAATATAAACAATTGGGAATGCTTCGTGCTTTTTATGCATATGAACTAGTTATTAGGCCTGAGCGTCGCCCCGGGTAAGGAAAAAATTCATTCATTAATATTGTACTTTAAAATGATAACACTAATGAATACGACTTGGTCTAGTGGTTAAAACTTTAGTATATGAACTTGAGGTGAAGGGATCAAGACCTATACTAAGCAATTTCTAATTTTTTATTGTACATGGATTACATGAACTAAAACTCCCTTAGGGAGAGCTAGCGCCATGTGGCACCGTTCCTTGTTTAGGAACGCCTTTTAATATATTAGTATAGATTTTGTTTCGTCTAAAGTATTCCAACAAGCATGCATTTTACCCAAACATTGGGTTGGGTTTAGAGGTGATCATTTGCAGGTTTGGACGGGTTGCGGGTCGGGCCTAACCTTAAATTTTTGTCCATATACCTATTCCAAGCCCTTTTATGAGGACTTAACTACTTTTCCGCGGGCCTAACGGGCCTATTAATACTTTTTTTTTTCAAATAACTAGTGAATTTCCTTTAATATTTATAGAAACAACTATATTAGTGCAAATAAACTATATTTTCCAAAATATAAATCAACACTAAATTAGTAAAATTTAAAAATTAAATTTCATAGAAAATAGATATTATGATAAACGGGTCGGGCGGGCTTGCCCGCAGTCTATTTGAGGTTGTCTAATAGATAGCTTTAGAAAGAGGTTTAGGTAGATCCAACATCTTCTATTCCTAGCTTTCTCAATATCATACTGCCAAAACAAATGATATATTCACCATAATCGTAAGGATTTATTAACAAATAAGCCTTAAAGAATAGACATTTTAGTACTTTATAATATTAACAAGTTCTTGATATGAGCATCTCATGCTACTTTCTTTTTCTCCCATTTAACTTCCACTTTGCTAATATATAAACAGCTTCAACTGCACAAACTTCATAATCTAAGCACATTTACGAAAGCATAAAACTTTTATACATCAATGGCAAACAAAGAACAGCAAAAAATGTCCTTCTAGATCATCACTATGGCCATTTTTGCCATCTTCCGACAGGCATTAGTTAGTCATTAACCTTACGCACAAGAGTTAATGTCCTTCGTGCCTTAAAGGAAGGGATTGGTTCAAGTAAGTATAAACAATTCATTCATAAGCACTTAGGATTTCCCACTTGATACTTGTGAGAGCACAAGGGCACACTTCCTCAGGATCCTATGCTCGATCCTTAGGGATGACTCAAGCAGTTGTATCACTATATTTGACCTAAATGGGGTGTGGTATGATGGATTCATCACTCTTGAAATTGATAACCTAACTAATCACCATCCTAAACTTGAGCAAAAATAAATTTTGAGGACTAATACGTGACAACGTCACTAAGTTGAACAAGTTAACAACACTTGTGATGTCTGACAATTACATTACTGCTAGCTTACCCCTAGCACTAAGATTACTATAAAGGATCCAAGAATTTGATGTCTCCCGCAACAAGCTTAGTGGGTTAATACCTACTTGGCTCACCAACTTAACGAGCCTTGAGTCAATGAGAATTGCAAGTAATGGATTTTCTGGGCAAATCTTCAATTTGATAGGTCCATGAATACTCCTATATATTTTATATTTTTTTTCCTTTCATGTTTGTGTAAGATATTGCAAACAACCCAAATTATCGATGAGAAGATGTGAATAGGTTGGTAACACTAGACACACTTCAATGTACTTACACAAGTCCCTTGATGTTCACATAGAAGAATGTCAGTGTACTTGCTGAAAATGGCATAACAGATGTATGAAATGCTATAAATAATGCTTCTTCTTTTTAATCTGAGGGTATTTGGTTTGATTCTTATTTAGGCATAGATGATGACTTTTTGCAGAATAGTTGTGTCAATGTTGCTTAATCGGATATTTGAATTTTCTCATAGATATGATGTATATAAATAAGATTTGGCGTACTTATAATGTACCAGTGATGTATCTGCAGTGAAGATGTGATGTACGTGTACGAGGCTAGAAACACAAACACTAGCCATGCATCCTACTGAAGAAAAGTGCAAACACTAGTCATTCAATCTGAGACATCATATACCATCTCATAGCTTCAGAAAACTCAGAAGGTGAATGATTTTCTCCTCCGTTATAGCTTCTTAATGTTTGGTTCCTTACCCACCACAACCATGATCCTCTAAACTCTTGAAGATTGAGAGTAAAAGTTAGTACATGGTGAATTGATTTCAGGGTACTTAAATCTTCCCTCCAAATTTATTTCAATCCCTCTCCTTTTCACTTTAAATCAAATATGCAAACAAACTATAAAGAAAGAATGCGCTACGAATGAATTTGATTTTGGGTATGCATCAGAATTCCCAACCACATACAAGAAAATTTTCTATTTGATGTTAACAGGGAGTTCCATATGCGCAACAATAGCCACAATGCTTTATCTTGCAAATAATTTGAACTCCAAACTTTATCACAGTTTGTCTTTAATGTTGTCGAACCCACTCTTTGTGATAAAATTATTATAGATAAAAAAAAGAGTACTATCAAAAGTTGTATGAATGGATGAATTGAACAAACAATTCATGGATGAATATTGATCAGAGATAAAGGTTCGAATTTTCGCTTGCAATTGATATATTGATGATGAGAGATATGAGTTTTCACATTTCCCTCATTTGGTTGTCTATAGTGTCGTCGCGAAAATGGATGTCGGGTTTTGTTATTAGCATTTAGGCAAATCCCAGCCCTTCACTTTCTATGATCTAACGATTGTGATTTATTCTCACATATTTTTTTATTCTCACATAACTCCTTATTCTCACCGGATCCCGACTATATATATATATATATATATATATATATATATATATATATATATATATATATATATATATATATATATATATTATAAATATATATATAATATATATATATATATATATATATATATATATATATATATATATATATATATATATATATATATATATATATATATATATATATATAGTTTTTAGGTGCATTTAGGTTGCATTTAAGAGCATTTAGATTCATATTTAGGTTCATTATTGCATCGTATTCTTAAGTTTTGTTATTCTACTCTTATTCGGTATGTTTTCTTGTTTTTGATGAATTTCAGGTAATGAGAACATATTTGGAGTATGATTATCTAAGCTTGAGGATTAGGAGCATTTGGAATGAAGGTGCAATGCATAAGGACGTTTGGATATTTTATAGTACGAGTTTTAGTGAAAACAAAGCTGAATATCATTAGAAGAAATATGGAAAAGGAGTTACGTCTACTCTTCTGACCATAACTTTTGATGTGCTTGTAAGAATTTAATAATTCTAGCAGATTTGGAAACTATACTTAAAGAACTTTCCAACAATAGGTGGCACGCCCCTAGGAGACTTCTAGTCAAGAAGTTATGCCATTTCGAAGTTGGGACTGTTTCTGCTGTAATCTGTAATCGTACGCGCGGATCACTAATCCGCCCATTTAATGATATATTCGAGACTTTCCTTATCTTGTTAATGACTTTCCTAGTCATATGAGGTTATTGAATATTATTTAGATTAGGAATAACTCCTCCTTTCTCCTCCTCTCTTCTCTTATTACGTTATTCTTTATTCTTAGTTTAGTTTTAGTTTTTCTTCTTCTTTTTCTCTCTAGCTTAGTAATAAACCCTATTTTTTCATTTTTTTCATTAATTCATGATTTATATTTATTTCTTTCATTGATTTATTTGATTATGCTTTTCTTTGTAGATTTAGATTTTATTATTTATTTCATGATTGAGTAGTCTTTTATTCTAGGGTTTGGGAATCCATGTTTATATGCTATGAATCTTGATTGATATTTATTGATGGTTTGATTAGTTATTGATATCTCTAATTGATTAGTGTTTTTATTATTAATCTTGCAATCTGGTCAATTGTCTGATTAAATATTGCTAATATCGAGTCATAGATCGAGAGATAGTACTCTTTAGAGGCTTACCTACAATTAGCAAATCTAATTATATTAGCGACCGTACTGCATATATTGATTTGAGAGCGTTAAGACCCGACCGTAGGATTAACTTGTGCTCTAGATATCTAATTAGTTGAAGTATTGATGATATTTTGATAGATTTTGATTACGAACATGGTGAACTATTACCCTAGATCTTTTAGTTTGATTTTTCGTATTTTATTAGTTTAGAATCAAACTTGTATTTCTGATCTTGTTTGGTTTTCCCATAATTTAGAAGCTAGATTAAAACAACCATCTCTCTGTGGATTCGACCCTACTTACCCTACTACATTGTTAGAAAGTTTTGCAGGAATGATTTTTGACAGGTGTACGACAGCCTATCACGCCCCCTCAAGCCTTCCAATTCCAGAACTTCTGGACTCTCGACCCAGGTTCACATAACATAATTAAAAAAATCTACAAAATCAACTTATTAGGGACTCCAAGTTCTATAGAGTCCAACAGAAACTTAGTCGCATTAAAACTAGCCTAAAAAATGAGGCACAGACAAACTATTTCAACATGAGGAAAAAATTGCGGATCTATAGTAACGTCTATGGTCGCAACTATATAATCCTATCCTATTCAACCATATCAATAGTCTAATTAAACAACGCGAAAAGTTACTACATTTTGGTCAAAAAGCTGGGGAACAACAAACTGCAAAAAACGGCTTTCACATTTTTTTCCACAACAAAATGAAAAGAAAATAGCCGATTGCACTATTTATCGTCTAAAAAACAACTTCGACTCTTGGGTCGACTATCCATTTGAAATCACCGATTTACTTCTAAATGCCTTTAAATTCATATTCCAATCTTCCATGCAAAATAACAGGAGACATACCTTAATTTTATCCAACCTATTATCTCACCTCATGATGCCACTTCTCTCTTAATTCCCTTCACGAAGGAATAAATATAAGCAACTTTCTTTGGTATCAACCCCCAAAAAGCCCTAGGGTCATACGACTTTGTACCGCACTTCTTCCAAGCCTAATACTGGACATACGTTAACGTTGATATTTGTTTAGCTATCCAAGGCTTCTTCCATCATGAAAAACTACACCCCTCCCTAAAACATATTATCGTCACGGTAATACCGAAGACGACGATCCCGTAAACACAAAATCAATTTAGGCCAATCAGTCTAATCAATTCAGTTTATAAAGCTATCTCGAAATTGCTAGTCCAAAGACTATGCCCAATTCTTCAAAAAAGCATTAGCGTTACCAGAATGCTTTTACCCCGGATCGATCAATCCATCAAGACATCCTCATTGTCCAAGAAATCCTAAACTCAAAGATCCAACAACAAAACTGGTTGGTGTGCGCTTAAACTTGATATGGAAAAAGATTACTAACACATTGATTGGGGACTTCCTATGAAAATGTTTACATACCCTGGGATTTCCTCCTCAATGGATAAACTGGATGACGAATGTGTCACCAATGTTTCCTACTCTCTAAAGATCAATGGAACCACAAGAAAAAGAAGCCTAAGGCAGGGCGACCCCCTTTCGCTTTATCTCTTTATCATATGCATGGACATGTTCATCCAAAAACTTTCTGTCGAAAGTACCAAACCTAAATTAGGGTTAGATTTTTAATTATGCCCACGTGGATCTCTTATCCCATGCCTAATGTTTGCAGATGACGACCTTGTATTTTGCAAGGCACTAGCTCAGCATGTACTAGTCTGAAAAAGATTTTGGATGAATTTTTGTCAATTATCAGGATAGCTAATCAATTTTCACAAATCAGCCATTATCCTATTGGAAAAAATTCCAAATTCTAGGAAAGCGTCGATCCAAGCCACTTGAATATCTCACCTAATGACATAGAAGACATGCCCATTTGGGGCCATACTCCTAATGGGCAATTCCTAGTAAAGTTTGTCACCTGGCTAACCTGCGACCTAGCTCCAACATTGCCATGGCCCTTCCGCTGGATATGGAAACTAGAGATCCCATCAAAGCTCCAAATCTCCATGTGGCAGATCTGTCACAACAGCTTGGGAGTAAGAGACACCCTCAACAAAAGGCAAATAATTCCTATTAATCTTTGTGCCCTGTGCAATGATCACCCCGCAACTTTAGACCATCTTATCCTCGCGTGTCCTAACACAAGATTGTTATGTGATCTTCCAGATACCATAAGTTGGTTACAAGCCAATGTATCAGCTCTACCTTTGTTAAAGCTCCTGGAGACCATTAAAAATAAAAAATCTACTCCAAAATATATATTCCTTATTTGGAATATTTGGAAAGAAAGAAAACTCCATTGCTTTCAAGCATGAAAGATGGAACACCAATAGTTACCTCCACAGATCTTGGTTTGCTCATCAAGAATTGCGAACCCGCACGACAATTGATCTTCATGAATGTTCTGGTTCTCCCTTCAAGGGAGAACAACCCCCTTCCCTTTCACCTCATCCATCCACACAATACTAGTTGCTTGGGAGCCGCCTCCCATCAACTCCTTCAAATTACTCAACTTCAATTGTTTTATCAAAGGCTCGTACGTAGCAGTTGGTATAATCATTTACAATCACTTTGGTGACCTTATTCAAGCCCGCGCTTTCAGCCTTGGTTCGACCTTAACATTCATCGCTGATGCTTCTGCACTTCACTAAGGTTTACTCCTTGCCATTCAGCAAAACATTAAAAATATCATCATTGAAGTTGATAATATCCTGGTCATCAACGCAGTCAAAAGTATATAGGCTCCTCCAGGGCAAATAGTAAATGTCACGCAGGATATCCAGCTTCTACTTAATAGTTTCGACAGTTGGCAGCTCAATCATGTTTTCAGAGAAGCTAATCAAGCGGCCGATTGGATAGCTAATGTTGATCATCTAGTTACTTCTTCTTTTATTATTACTCCTTGTAATAATTCTTCAGTTTCTTCTACACTATAACCGATGCATTAGGAGCACCCCTCAATTAGAGGGTCTCCTATTGTTATTTTTCTTACCTTTATAAAGAAAAAATAGTGCAAAATACGACTAGGGCTTGGAAAACAGAAGATGTGGAGAAAAAAAAATAGGGTTGTACTCCGCACAAGGATCATGCGCTTGACATAAACAAGCAAGCGCACGCACCACGCAGGAACCATGCGTCAAACGCAAGACCTACGCGTCTCACACATTTCCCTTGCATGCACCGCATTGCTTCTTTTTTGGCCGAAATTCATGTTTTATCTTAAATAATCGTTTTGACTCATCTTTTATCAAAAATTATCGTTGAATAAGGGATTTAAATCATAAAACCTGATTTTATGAAAATAATTTAGTAAAAGATTTATTTTGAAATTCAATTAATTATCATGAGTAATTATTTGGTTTTGAAATTAGGATTTGTTATAAATGGACTTCAAAACATATTTTAGACTCAAAAAGGGTTTTGAACAAGGCTTTTGATTGTTCATCTTCAGTCCGGACCAAGTAGGACGACGATATATTTCATCGTAGGGTGATCAAAGGGGAGACAGATTTATATGTCTACAATACTATCTACATGACACAGACCTAAAAAAAATTATTCACATATGCTAATATGAAATTAGTTTCCAATCTTAAAAAAATACTAAGGAATTTAATATCTCTTCAAAATTGGAGTACTCCTTATGAATTAATATTGAGATCAAATATGACAAAAACTTGTGCTAAGATTCCAAGAAGCAACAAAGATGAAATTTTGCATATTGTTCCAATAATCAAAAATTAAAGAGATGAAACTCATGGATAGCATGTCATTACACTAATTATGAAATAAGAGAAAGTTTTGGAGACAAAAAAAAATCCCCTTTTCCCAGCCACCACTCAAATAAACCTAAATAACTTATGAGAGTAATTTATTTCGCCCTAAAATATCATTCCAATTTTGGAAAAATTCAAAATTTCTAACAACAAGAGACTTGTAATTTTGACGGAAGACTACATATACAGAGCTCACAAACACTGCTCTAGATATGGATTTCATCTCCGATTTTGACTCTAAGCTATTTAATATTTTAGGAAAAAATTAATGGGAATAATCCCAACTATGGATTATTTTAAAAATATTCTCGACTATTTGAGTTAACTTCCCATAATGCTCCCACTTGACTTGGAACTAGTTTAGCTTTTTTATAATAATTTTCCTTTTCTCTCCATGGTCAAGTTTTTCTATTGAAAAATTCTTTTTTTAAAATAAAAATCTCATGCATCATAACAAAGAGTTAAGAATACTTTTAAAACAAGTACCATTATGCTAAATTTCACAAGCATCTCGAGTCAGACAAAAGTATGCTTTTTACTTCAAAAACAACGTTTTTTTTTGCGAAAACGGATTCCTGAAGACTATCATTACGGAACACTAATAAGGGGAATCGGATCGAAACAAGTACCATTATGCCAATTTTTAAGGCAAACATCCCAAGACAGACAAAAGGTGTTCTTGACCATGAAAACAACTTTTTTTGCTAAGACATACTCTGCTGACCATCTTAATGGGGCACAAATCATGACAATTTCATGAGAAAAATCTTTTTGTCGCCTGGGATGTTAGTATTTAGCTTATATTTTTGTTCCATCTGTGATTGACATCGTTAAATGATCTTTTTTCTTCTCCTCAAGGATTTTGACAAGCAAAGCTATTGCTACAAATGATGGGAAGCCACTGCCTTTATATCAAAAGGCTCTGGTGCTATTGGAGCATCTATTGGTAGTCCTGCTGATCTTGCACTCATTCGTATACAAGCTGATGCTACTTTGCCACTTGCTCAAAGGAGACATATTATAAGAAAACTTTTAAAGCTTGCGGCTTGGGTGATGCTGCTACTATTTTAGGTAAGACTTCGGACAACTTTCTCCTAATAATTCAAGAGAAGATAAAATGGGCAATACCATGGGTGAGATGGACAAGAAACATTAAAAAGAAGTTGAAGACAGACTGGAAGATGTAAAGAAGGCTTTATCTCTCAAGGTGTGAATTTCATTTGTTTCTGCTTCACTAGTAGTTATTTCCTAAAATTTATCCAGCAATGTGTGTGCTTGTGTAATCAGATGAGCTGAATAGTGTGCTCCTCCAGCGCTAGCATCACAAACGCCAACATGTGTGATGTGTTGCAGCCTGCATGTGCACTTGGTTGCATAATATTATTTGTGGTTATCTGGGGGAAAGGGTGGAGCCAGTAGGATGCTTTCAACCTACTTGCCTTTTATTCTTGTCAATGCCTTGTACTAGAACACTTTTCAGTTGACTGTCTGTTGATGTGCATATCTTTTATCTGACATCTGTTTGTCAAACTCTAGGAGGCGACATCCACTAAACTAAGCAGCAGGTGATAGAGCGGTTACGAACTGCTGGACCTGCACAAATATCTGCAATTGAAGATGACTGAACTTAATTTTTGGACCAGTGTCACTGATCTCAAACCTTTACAAACTTGGCAAAAGTTAAAAGTCCCGTGAACCTGTCTTTATTCATTTCTGTTTATTTGTATTTTTCTAACTTTCTCTATATTTGTATAAAAACCATAATTTGCAATGAAAAATGATACTAACATATTATTTATATATATATATATATATATATATATATATATATATATATATATATATATATATATATATATATATATATATATATATAACAGTTTGAGATCATTTAAGACTAAAAAATGCAAAAAAAAAGATTTATTTTTTTTAATTTTTTTGGGTCACAAGGGCTGCGGTTTTGACCAAAATCGCAACCCTTTATCCATTAAAGGGTTGCGATTATCTCTCAAAACCGCGACCGTTAATGGATAAAGGGATGCGGTTTTGGTTCAAAACCGCAACCCTTGACCACAGCCCTTCCAAAATGTCAAGGGCTGCAGACAAAAAACACAGCCCTTAGACCAGTTTTGACCGCAACCCTTGACCTTTTTTCCTCTGGTGAACACCCTGAAAAAGATTAGTCTAGGTTGGCTCATTAAACGCATAAAATACTACTTTTTTAGTGACAAGTTATTAGCAATCACAATTATTAGGTTCGTAGCAGGTTGTCCATATTATCTGAATTTGGCGTTGGAACATTTATTTAGGTCTTTAATTAGCATAAATAAGCATGTGAGGTGATGAAAACATTAAATCATACAAGAATACATATGAATATGAATAATGAATAGAAAAATAAAATAAAGAGAAGAGTAGAGATTATATGACAAATAGATTGTTAGTACAAAAGGAATTATATTGGAATTGACCCTCAGGAATATTACCTTTGTCGCCTGGGTCTTATATAACAGTATGCAAGATGCGCAATCTTGAAGCTTGAAATTCGAATGTGGTTTGAATTTAGATTAATGGAGTGTTTGATGTGTTTTAATGTGTTTGGGTATAAGGTTGAATGTATATAAGTGTGTTGTTAAGTGTTGAAGTATGAAAACTGTATGAAAAATGTTCGTCAAAGCATAGAGTATTTATAGGAGAAAGGAAGTCAGACTTATCTAATGTAGATTTCCCCGTCGAGACTCCATAGTTGGTCATTGAACCAAAAATTGAGTTCGGGGGTGAGGGTACGAACATGATTCGGAATTACGTTCGCTCATTGCTAGCATCTACTTAACACGATTCATAGCAAGTTTTAAGCAATTGAATAACCAAATAATACATTTCAACACCCTGAAAAAGATTAGTCTAGGTTGGTTCATTAAAAAGATAAAATACTACTTTTTTTAGTGACTAGTTATTAGCAATCACAATTACTGGGTTCGTAGCAGGTTATCCATATTATATGAATTTAGCGTTGGAACATTTATTTTGGTCTTTAATTAGCATAAATAAGCATGTGAGGTGATGAAAGCATTAAATCATACAAGAATACATATGAATATGAATAATGAATAGAAAAATAAAAATAAAGAGAAGAGTAGAGATTATATGACAAATAGATTGTTAGTACAAAAGGAATTATATTGGAATTGACCCTCAGGAATACTACATTTGTCGCCTGGGTCTTGTATAACGGTATGCAAGAGGCGCAATCTTGAAGCTTGAAATTCGAATGTGGTTTGAATGTAGATTAATGGAGTGTTTGATGTGTTTTAATGTGTTTGAGTATAAGTTTGAATGTATATAAGTGTGTTGTTAAGTTTTGAAGTATGAAAACTGTATGAATAATGTTCGTCAAAGCATAGAGTATTTATAGGAGAAAGGAAGCCAGAAACAACGTGGTGGATAAGAACAAACCATGCACTAGGCCCACAGCTCGTGCGCTCCGCGCACGGGCCATGCATCCAACGCACCTGCTTCGCGTTCCCGGTTTTTGTAAACTGCTTCTGTGTTGCGTCAATGCATCATCGTGCGCTTGACGCAACGTACATTAGTGCGGTTTTTAGCCCATTTTAAGATTCATTTTTATCTTTGCTGAAATATTATATTTTGAAATCCGAAATCAGCTATCTTTAGGAACAAAAATCTGATTTTCGAAATATCCTTTTGAAAATAATTTTCGGGAATAATTAATAAGAATATAAAAAATATAATAAATTATCAAAAATAATCAATTGGGTCTTCAAACTTGGGCTTAGATTTAATAAACTGACTTTAAGTTTTCAAAACGCTTTTGGGCTTAGCTTGTTTGGAACTTGACCAATTAGGACGACACTATGTTTCATCATTGGGTACTCAATGGAGAGACACGATTTTGTGTCTACAGTTACACAATACTCATCCGGTTTTCACCAAAAACCGGACCAATTAACTAAATGTTGGTACGGATTCAACCGGATCAGTCGACTTTTCTCAACCGCTCTTAGCCCAACTGGTCCGGTTCAATTCCGGATCAGTTAAGCCCAAATTCACCAGATTAGTAGGGCATTTCTCCACTAATGGTAAAAGAAAAATTAAAGCTTTTTTTAAATATAATGGCCAGTAAGAGCTTGACGCCTCACTACTTTAACATGTTAAACCGGCTCATTCAGGTCACCTGATCATTTTGAGAAAGAACCTAGCATAGTTGGATTATTCTGAAATAATCTACAATTGGGATTCTTCTAAAATCCACAATTGGGATTATTTTGAGCAGAAAACGACGATATTGGGATTATACCCATTAAGTTTTTCAATATTTTACGTAGTGGCTAAGAAGCAATAAACTGGTAAATAGTAGCAAAGGATGCACATATCCGAGCGGATATTGGGGTGGTAGGCACCTGGTGTGAAAGCACATATGAAGATGTTCATAACAGAGGAAAGGGGAAGGAAAAGGTTACGAGGAGTAGGGGTGAAAGTTATTCGGATAAAAACCGAAATCCAATCCAATCCAATCCAATCCGAATTAGTAATTCGGATCGGATTCGAATTGTGTTCGGATTGGATTCGGATTGAGATTTTTTGAAAAAATGGATTTTCGGATCGGATTGGATTGAGGGTAATTGGATCCAAAAATCCAATATAACCGAATAGTAATATGCCTTGTATTATGTAAATTCTGGATTGGGCTTAAGTGCTTAACTGATTTATTAAAGAAAAAATCCCAGTGCTAATGTTGTATTCTTTGAATCTTTGTTGTTGAACTGAACATGTTGTGTGTTGTTGGACTAAACCTCATGTATTCTGTTACGTTCTGTTGTAATGAATTATGGCCTATGAGTGTGTTATCATTTTATTAATGGACTATGGGGTTTGTAATGAATTATGAATTTGTAAATTGTAAATCTATTGGGATTTTTTTGTTGGGCTTGTCGCGCCTAATTTATTTCAAAAAAAATATAGAGTTTTAAATAAATCGGATTTTCGGATCGGATCCAATCTAGAGTTTGAAAATTCGGATTGGATTGGATTAAATTCAAACTCTAATTGGTTTGGATTCGGATTGGAAAATTGAAATCCAAATTTTGTTCGGATCAGATTGGATTAGGCCCAAGTCCAAACCGTACACCGAACTTTCACCCCTAACGAGGAGAGGGGAGAGCAAATTTTAAAAAATTTATGAATCAACGAGGAACAGTCAAGTGGCAGTTTGACATGTTTAACAGGTTAACAATAGGTCATATAAGATAAGGGACCGATATGTGAAGCCTAACCTCAAAGTTCGGATTATTAGAAGTTCAAAGTCTAGTCTTCCAGTCTTTGAGTCTAGTCTGTTCTCATTTTCATATAAATCCAAAGTCTAGATCCTCCCTATACACCACACATGCCCAATGTTGAGTCTAGTCTGCTTGCAATTTTCATGTAGCTAGGTCCAGTCAAAGTCCTGTCTATATCTGCATATTTATGTAGTTAGGCCCATGTCTCCATCATTGTCAAGCCCATCCTATTCTCAAACCCATATTTTTTCAAGTCATCCAATTCAAAATGAATTCTCATTTCCAAAATCATTTCTAAAAAATCACAAGTGAGGTCATTTGATTTTTGTTTAGGACAGGTCGTGACGTTACAGCTTAGGAACACCCGACAGAGAGAAAAAAAAGGTCAGCCCACTCGAAGGCTCATCATACGTACAATCACCATTTTCGACGAATCATCTAAAACTTCTGAATCATCATCTGAAATGGGAGATATACTAAACAACTCAATGCCATCATAGCTCAACTTAAACTGATAAAGTATTGTCTTGAGGAACATGACAAAGAGCTTAAAGCACTCAAAAAACAACTAATACCTAATGAAGAAGAGTGTGACGAGACTCCTCCACCACCCCTCCTAAAAAATCTAAAACCGATTTGCAGTTCGAAAAACTCGAGCAATTGATCCAGTCCAATACTGCACTGGAGAGTCAGGCTCCTGCCTATGACATGATTGATCCTGAACTAAAGGGAAAGCTCCCTAATCAGGTAGAATAGGGTGACCTCCCAAAATTTAAGGGGTTGAAGACCCAGAAAATCATCTAAGAGTATTCTATAGGAGACCGGTTAAGGTTACTAACACATTTCTTATACATAGGAAACCAGTGATTATCCAAAACTAGTCTCTTAAGTTTAATTATTTGACTCATTGAAAAAGGTGTTGTGATATAGGAGACTGTTTGTCAATAAAATCGGTTTCCATGAATATTTTAATTTTTAATTCAAATTTTTTTTCCAACATAGCACTACTATACGTGCTATGTATTTTTCATGTTGTAAGATAAGAGAGCATTCATAAATAAAACCGGTTTCCTTGAATATTTTTATTCTTTTAATACAATTTCTTTTTAAATGTGATATTCTTTTATTTTTAGAATTCTTATCCTTTTTTAAACATAAGGATCATTCAAATAAAAAAAATGAAAAAATAACCCACGTAGGTCGTAGCACTGTAGCAGACTTCTCTGTAAAAGTAAAAAGTGCTTTTAAAAGTTATTATCAATCTCGCCACTTTGTTGTGGAGCAGCCATCACTCAAACCTTAAACCACCACTCCCGAAAATCGAAATTCCCCCAACTTCATAAACGGCTTCTTCTTGCACATCACAATTCTACGTAATTACTCAATCCAATTCGCAATTGAGAAATTGGAATTCGAAATTTCCATTAACCACCATTCACAATCACCAGCGACCACTAGCAATCTGTCGTTCTTCCGCTTTCTTGTTCACCGGCGGCCGCTAACATCCACCGGGGAGCAGTCATCGTGCCTCCCTCTCTTAGGGTTGGTTATTTTCTCTTCTTTAATATACTGTGCATTGTAGTATCAACTAAAATTGAATTTTCGAAAAGATTAGGTCTTTTTTTCGTGTGGCTAATTGGTTTCGGTTTGGTGTAATTGGTTTAATATTTTCTCATGATGATTTTTAATTTTCCTATTGTTTTCTTCCTACTCTGTTTTGCAATTATGAGAGTTAATTAGCTCAATATTGTTCATGCACTAGGGTGAGTGCTGCTGACCCAAATTGTTTTCTTAAAAATAAAACTGTAAGTTGATGTTTTTTGTTTGGGAAGAATTCCCTACTTGTCTGTATTCTGTATTCACTCTTGCATGTTGACTATGCGGCTGTCATACTCAAAACCTGGTCTATTTCCTTGTGAGAAACAGGAGCATTGAATATCTCAATAGCTCTATAAGAAAGGACAGGACCCTCCCTAATTGCAGGTAGATCAATCGTGGGCTATAAGTGAGCTATGTTACCCATGAGGGATTGAGAAAACTTTCCAATTTCATCTTGAATAGCATTAGATATCCAGCTTATTCCCTTGATCATCATAGAGAATAGATCTACAAGACTAAAAGACTGCAGATTATACACTCAAGGGTGTATGATATGTTTTTATTTTATTTTAATTCTTTTTTGTATTTTAATAAACATGTATGATGTGTCTAAGTAACCAGCAACAAGAAATGACAATTGTATCATCTTAGTTTTGCTTCTTTAGTTTTCAATAATCGTAGAAATGGGGCATCATAAAACAGGCTCCATGTATTGAACCGCTATGACTTGGTACAAAAAGTTGGTAGGTTGTGCTACTTTCTTGTTCTTGTATGTCATCTTGTAATTGTGTTTGAACTAGTTAAATCTTTTGCAGATCTCTTTGGCAAGCTCTGAGATTCCACTATCAGAATCCTCAAGAGTTATCAGGTTGGCAGGAGTTCCTTACAAATATTTATACTCAAAGCCTGCAACAGTTTTGGTTAGGTGCCTTTCATGTATATTATTTGTTATGTAAATGAATGACCTTCGTGAAGTATTTTATTTTTTTATGTCACACAAACTCCACCAAACAATAATCCCTTTCCAAAAGCAGACTACAAATATACCTCATGCTATTTTCGAAGGTTTTTGTGATGAAGTTTAATGTCGAAGTTCTATTACTTATGACTACATTATCTACCTAACTGCCAATCCAGGAGGATAGTATCACCATTTTAGTTAAGGATTTAAAATTCTAATACTAAATTTTGCTTATAAATTCAATTGACAAAGAAGATAATATCTAAACATATAATAAATTTTGCAACTATATGCAAATTTTATTACTTGATGATTTAACTTGTTTTATGTGTTTTTTGTTCGTTTTAGGTGTGGCTTGAGTGTTGTTACTAGCGCCTTGAACTGCATTATCTATACGTTAATTAGGTGAGCAAATTTTCCTATCTATAGAGTCTCCCTTTTAATTGTAAATATCATAGTTGTTTATTGATTGATTAATCATAGTTGTGCTAGCATATAAAAGTTAAATCTTAATCAATCATGCTACTTTTGTGTTTGCTTGCATATATTCATTTTGCATTGACCTAGTACCCGTTCAGGGTTTACTCATTAGGAGTAGGCTCTGAATAGTCCCGTATTTGGGGCTGTCCTTGTAAGTTTAACCTCACTTAGGATGTGAATGCGTGCTTTTATACCAGTTTATAGGAAAAATTCGGCATATCATTTCCCTTAATTTTTTGTTGTTGGTAATTAAAACAGAAACTTGCACTACTTGCACTACTTTCTTAGCATCACTATAGCAGTTTGTGTACAGGTTACTTGCATCAGGTTTAAGACAATGATATACAGTTTGGGTACAGTATACTACACTTTCTTAGATCAGTTATGAAGCTAAAATAAGATCAATGAATTAAAGTAATGACATCTTATCTAGGATTTAGGATCTTGGTTTTCCCTAAATCTTTAGAGCAATGTTCACTTATCTAACACTAGCCCACACCACCTAGACGAGTGTAACAAAGTTTAAGCCCAAACAGTAGAAGTATGAGTGTATAACGTAGTTCAATAATGCGACACAGTCAACCCACCATTACCTCTTTATGCTGCCAAAAGTCATTTTCACTTTGTAATCGTTTCAATCTAATTTCTAAATCATCTTTCAACAGAGAGAAAAAGAAAAACTTCTAATTAAGAATTGGATTTTATGATCAAAGAAAAACTAGAACTGTGCAGGCAACTAATAATTTCAAGAATCACAAGGTCTATCTTTATTTCACATAGCCTGTTTTAAACACATCAATCGAAATTTTGAGTTCTATCAATATTAAAGAGGCAATGCTTCGCCCTATCTATGGAAGCAGCCTTGCTAACAGGATATCTGGTTAGTGGAGGTTAGAATTCAGTAGCATTACATCTTTTCCCATACTCTTTGCTTGTATCCACGTTCTTGTTAGCGACCTATATTTTATTCCTCTTATGTATCCTTGTGTGTTTGTAGATTGAATATATACCAAACGTTCCATTATCATAGTGACCCTTAATTCAAGTCTTGTCATCACTAGACAGGCTCCCCTGTTTCTCCAGTCACTCTTGCAACAATACTATATGGTAAACTGGAAAGTACTTTGTGATTTAATCTCTGCATTTACTTTTTTTCTTTTAGTTCTTCAGTTACTTTGTAAGCTGATCAGTATACTATGACCAGAGAGTAGAATATTTCATGCCTGGTTTCCTTTTCATTCTTCCTTACTTTTTTTTTTTACTGATTTTCAGATTCTAAGGGGCCTACTGTGAGGTTAAGCACAACCTCTAAAATGAGAACAAAAGACAGCTCCCCTGTTTTTATATTGTTCCACCTTGATTAATTTTATCTTTCTTATGGATCAGGGTATTCATGATTGTTGCTTGGCTATTGAGAATGAGTTTGAGATTCAAATTGTCGCAATTGGACGAGTGCACATAGCTGGGTCAACGGAAGTGACTTTGAATCATTTCACCTCTTTATCAGACGATTATCGTCGAGTCTCCATTACCCAATATATTGTGCCAACTGCGCCATTGCCATGTCCGAATGAGGAGTGCACTGTAGTCTGCCAAGCAAAGTGTACCTTTGTTTCTTGGCCTGCTCACTTAATCTTTCCAAAGACAAAGGTACATTCATGCCAAGGTTGTGCAACTATTCATGCCTTAACTACAAATGTAGCTTTTGCAACTCAATTAATTATATTTTTTTATTTGCTTGTAAGTATGAAAAGAAAGCCGCAAAGGCCGTTGTTTCACAATCACCCGCTTCACAAACATCAACCACTCAAAAGTATGACATTACTGATAAGGATCATGCCAAGGTGACCACTGATTTGTTGAGGACTTTGAAGAAAGAAGCTATGGTGATGAAAAAGACGCGTGGAAGCATCATATTATCCATCCCGGACAGCGTGTTTTACAATGAGCAAGAAGTAAGGCTTGACTATGAAGACTTACTAAATTGGTGCTTCCAAAGAGAGATGGGATCAACTCACATGTCGATTCTCATGAAGTATGTGTTTATTTGATTTTTAATTGTGTTATTTTTAAATATTTGACAAGTTCAATAAGTTTCCCTATGAGCTCATTTTGCTATGCTAGGCACTTGAGTGAATCATGTCAGAAAGATGGCATATCTGGGGTGTATTGATTTTGTGATCCTAATTATCTAGCTCCATTGACTCCAACCGTAGAAGAAGATCGATCTGACTATTTATGTCGTGATTTTGGTTGCAATGGAGGCAAGAACGTTAATCAACTATTTTTTGCACCTTTCCATGAAAAGTAAGTGTGTATGCCTAATAGATTGCAATTTGATCTAGATTAGCGTGTATGAGTATTTTTTTTGGCCTTGCTAATAAGTTGCATATAGACGACATTGGATGCTAGCTGCCATAAGCCCTTGGAACGGAACTGTTTTTTGGCTTGATCCTGGTGGAGCAGATTATATCCGTGAATTTGCTAAAAGGATCATCAATGAGTATGTGACCTAGTCATAGTCCACTAATAGTTTATGTTATCATATTATCAATGTCATCATCTAATTAGGTGAAATTTTTTTAGAGGCATTGTAAAATTTAGCATGATTCATCGAAAGGACGTCAAGAAATTGAAAAAGAATCCTGTAAGGTGGAACAAAATACAGGTTTGTATAATAATATATCTAAAAATATACATGTAATGACACATTTGAATTGAAATAGTTATGTTAGTTGTTGATTTATCTGGACTTTTTTAATGGCAGTGTCCTCGTCAAGCCCTCGGCTCCAAGGATTGTGGCTATTATGTTTGTCGTTACATGATTGAAACAATCACAAGTAGACGGCTATTTATTCCTGATAAGGTAACTTTGTAACTCATTAACGACATCTAATAATAATTTAAATCTCAATAGTACTCCCCCTTTCCTCCAGCACGTGATGTTTAATAACATGCATAGCAAAATTTGCATATCATTATAATGACTAATTGACTATTGTAACATGGCAACCTTAAGGAGATATCCCTGGCAGGGGAGTGGCTGGGAATTGGCTGCAGAAGGCACTAGGAAGCTAGAGACTTGGCATTTGGCAGGGGGTCAGGGATTTGGAATCGGCTGCAGAAGGCACTAGGAAGCTAGAGACGTATGTAAGATGTTTTACCTTGATTTCTTTGAAGCTTTGTTTTTTTTTTAAGGGAAAAGCCGAGCGATATCAGCTATTATTATTAAGTAAACAGAAATCGGAAGCAACTACATGATCCACACTACTAGGATAACCTCCCACCCACATTCTAGTAGAGAAGTGGATTGGAGATAAGTGAGCCATGGAATAAGCAACTAAATTTACTTCTCTAAACACATGAGAAAATATAACATCCTTATCAGCAACATACTCTTTCTTTACAATGGTCCTGTGGAAATATTCCAATTTGATGTTCCAAAAGTACTTGTAGTTGAAGAAGAAGATGTAAGTCATAAACTTACTCAATGGCTTTCTTTTATTTTAAGAATTGGGGTCAAGAAGATCTTTATTTTTAACTTGTATGATCATCTACCTATCCTTTCTCATATTTACGCGTGCAAAGAGTTGGTAAAATTGGTACTCCGTTACTGTATACTGATGCCCCTGCCATGTGAGTAGATTTTACTTCTATCAGATATGATTAATTTTTTAAGAGGTAAATACTCTTTTTGTGATAGTTATATGGAGTAGTGGAGAGCAAGTAAGCTGAGAGAGAAATATGTATAGTAGGGGAAACACACTGTGTATGCATTCAACTTAGAGAGAGAAGTAGAAATCAGGAGAGCACTCACCTCTTTAAAGTGACAAGGTTGTGTTAGGTTAAAGTGATACAAATTCACATAAATTCCTATTTTCCTATGATCAGATGGAATGGTTTTCTATGTCATGAATTGAAATATTTCCTAGTTTTAATCGATTTGTTATTTATGAGTTTTTGTATAAGAAACCTATATATTTCTAACTATAATTATCTGAAATTATTTTGTAGTACTAACCTGGGACTCCTAGCACTTATTCGCAAGAGATGATTGACGAGCTTCGAGATATGTGGGCGGCATATTTAAAAAACCAAACACAAGACGATGAATATTGAAGACAACAGCGGTCAAATTTGAATTGCACATATTATTTGCTTTATTTTAGAATTTTAGTTTTAGTAGATAACATTAGATTATAGAAACTTTATTTTTAAGATTTTATTGGAAGAAATTTATGCTTTGAGTGAAATTGTTTTTAGATACAGATTAAATGTAGTGAATCCTTTATTGACAAGATGAATAAAGCAAGCAGGAATTCCTGTTTAATAATACTGTTGTTATTTATATATTGTTTTATAGAAAAAAAAATGTATATACGAGCAGCAAATACAGGATAATGTATTATACTGTAATTTATTCTAATTAAAAAAAACATGTCATAAGCCTAAGAAACCGGTTATGGTCAATAACTGGTTTCAAAGGGTAAGGCAAGGAGACTGGTTTTAAATGTTAACTGGTCTCCTAACCTCTTTATATATGATTTATACGATAACCTAAGAGACTGGTTTTAGTTGGCAACTGGTCTCCCAAATAAACAAAGAAACCAGGTATCATCACCGGTCTCCTAGCCTAGGACACCTGTGAGATGGAGATTTGTTGCAAACCGGTTTCCTAGGCCTTTTTCAACCGGTTTCCTATGCCTTTTTTGTAGTAGTGGCTCTCAAGGGCATGAGCAAGGACTTATTTGCTTATGTATTTTCCTTAACTTTGGATGCACATCCATTTAAATGGTTCAAATCATTGAGCAACACAAACCTGAAAGACTGGGACTACATCAAAGAAGAGTTCCACAAACAATATCGCTACAATGCTCCAAGAATAATAATAATAACTCTTCCAGCTCCAAGAGCAGTGAGGTGAATGCCCTAAACACTAAAAATAGGGGTTATCAGACACGAAGGCCCCAAAGAACCTTTACTCCCCCATGCATGCCACTTGAAGAAGCCTTCAACAGGCTAATAAAAGAGGAGCACTACTTCCATTGGGGCCTACTCCTGATAAGAAGTCTATGAAATGGAATCCCAGCTGTTACTGCAAATACCACCAAGGCAATGGGCATCTAACATCTGAGTGTTCGACCTTAGAGCACTCCCTGCAAGACATGGTTGATGATTAAAACTCAACATCAACAGCAACCTTGGGCAGTGTCTCAACAGTGTAAGGGGTTATTTGTTTCCAGTTTTCTAGGTTGAGTCATAAAGTCCCTCCCCTAGCCATTTCCTTCCTTCCTCGTCGAGTCTATGTCACTCTAGGATTTTATGTTTATCTACCTTCTATTAAGTGCGTTATCATTTCATTTGACATCCACCATTAAATATGCTTCAAATTCGATGATGAAGCTCTAATCAATTTTAAAATTAAATGATCTTTAATTGAAAAAATGAAAAAAATGAAAAAATAGACATGCTATAGATTAGGAGTTCTTCCCTCCATCATTTCATAAGCCATCTTCATGAAAAACATTCCCCATAAACAATCTTCATAAAAAAAATTCATAAGCCACCATCTTCATGATCCTGAGCCAGAATTCCTTTCGAATCAAAGCCAAATAAGCCTTCAAACCTTCCAATACCCAAAACCACAAAAACTTATGCGCAAGCCTTAGTACATAAAAAAATCAATGCCAGTGTTTTTATTGCCTACACGTGAATTCTGGGGCGGATCTATGATTTTGAATTCGGGGGGTCCTAGCCAAACAATCTAAGAACATAAATGAGCATTATAAAAAAAATTGAACAATAATTACATCACACTTATTGACGATGAGAAGCCGAGTTTTAGAAATAATAAATCTAAAATTTTATATTGCTCATGGCAGCTATTAAAAAATTATTGCATTATTTCATAAATTAATACTCCATCCATCTTTTTACTATATGACTTTTACACTCCCAAATATACGAGTTTGACCATTAATTTCTTAATTAATTACCTATTACTAAAAAATATAAGAAGTTGATAAGTAAAATATATATAGAGAGACCAAAAAGTTTAACATCATACATAATGACATGCTTTTGACTTGGTTAGACTTAGTATATGAAAAGTGCATATAGTTGAATTATTGCATTTATTTTAAAATAAATGGAGCAATCGTTACAAGTGCATGATAGATATATCTATGGTTAAAGACTCACAATTAGACATAATAAGATATGTATTGTTATTCTATAAAAAATCTATACGATGGATATTACATAGAAAGGAAAAGATATATAAGGCTTCAAATGAACCAAAAGGCATTATTGTTAAAAGGAAAGAGAAAAAAGAAAAAAGAAAAAAGAAAAAGAAAAAAGAAAGTTATATAGCAAATGAGTTGAACAAGCATTAGAAACGAAAAAAGAAAAAGAAATTAGAACCAAAACTTCATTTCGAAGAGCACAGGAATCGAACTCCGCTCCGCTCAATTATACTGCATATCTTAGTAGGCCTACACCAACCACTTGTAACACCCCAATAATTCTCTCTTTTCTAAAATACCTTTTTAATATAAAACATAGAGAATTATCAAAGTATTATCGCCCGTGTGAAAACGTATCGGCTTATTCAGAATTTTACAGCGGAAAACAATAATAATAAACTTTATAAATAAAACTTAGTCAACAATAAGTCATCAACTCCAAACTAACCAACAAAACCAAAGTCAACTTTAAAACCAAATCAAACCAACTATGAAAAGTATAACTCAAAAGTACAATATATAAACTACACAAGCTCTCCAAAATCCCGATCCCAATGATGCATCATCTTCAAACCTGTAGATAGACAATGCACTATTAATCCATAGAGACTGCTCACCGAAATGGGTCATCACAGGATCAATAAGGCAAAGCCATGATCAACATACACAACAAAAGCACGTAATCAGCAAAGCTGAGTACTACATACTAAACAAGTAAACAATCCTAACATGATACTAACAAATAGTAGGAAGGAATAAATAATAGTATAATAACTTGCAGATAACTTTTACTGAACTAAACTTTTACAACATTCTTATTACTTTAAATGGAATAGTCAATGGATCGAGTTGTCTAACTAAAACCAGCCTTCCTTTTGGAAGACGAAATACGGGCGTGACTCCGTATTCCCATGACCTACGATATCGAGGAACCTTTAAAATAAAAATAGGACACGGTGATGAATCCGGCCCCAGAAAAAGCCATGGCCCGCTCACCATGTACCCCAACTCCTATTTCTCCAACACATCAGACGTGCACCAGTTTAAAGCTATTGCTATCCAGTTTCACTTTACATGATTTACCAGTTATTACTTGTTATGACTCACATGTACCACAAGCATCACAATCAAGCAACAATTACAAACTTCCATTTTTATCTTAGGATTAGACAAGTGATCACACAACTTAACAATCAAAGATTACTTTCAACTTTAATTCATTCCTTGTTATTTGTTGAACCTAGCCAACAACCAATTTACCTTTCATAGGTAGAAAATATCAACTTACCAAATAAGGCCCTCGGTTCTTATAAAGCAGTGAAATACTAAAAGGGAACAATGATCAATCATGATCCAATAATAATAATAAATATATTAATTTCCCCATGTGAATTAATAAAATAATGTTCCCAACCAACATGCTTGCATTAATATTCCATACAAACATGATATAAATCTCATAATATAAATCTCATAATCACATGTTTACACAACAGCATAAAACATGCAAAAACCAACATAATAAATATCATATATGAACTCAACATAGTTCCTATACATGATACTACATAATTTTCCTTCCTAAAATCATGCTACTATCTCTATCAACACATAGGTATGTACGTACCTTGTGTAGACAAACTGGGATGCCACTTTAACCAACTTACAAGTCGCCTAGAGAGAATTCTCCGCCTAAAATAACCAATATAAATTTATAATCAATACTCAAATAATTTCCAGCAACTTTAAAATACTTTAAACCTCCATTAAAAATATTTAAAAGTTATTTTCATCATCAAAACATCAATTACTAATACTTCCTAGCATAGTACTACTATACTAGTCATTAAAATCCTTAAAACTCCTCTAATAACATCCTTTTTAAAATTTCAGCAACATATAATTTATTAAAACTCTCTTTAAACATACTTAAACTTATAAGAATAATCAATTCCATAGTTTATAACATACTACTATGATTTTCCAATCTTTAAAACCCTAAAAATTCATGCTTTGATAATTAAAATCTACTTTAGACTCATATATGCAAATCTGAATTTTATTTCATCAATACACAAATTATATAACTTAGATTCAATAATAAATCATCAACTTATAACTTTTAAACATAAACAAATTAAAACAAAATCTAAAAATACAAGCTTTGGATAAAACTTGAGGAGGAAGAAAAGAAACAAACCAAAGCAAGGAAGCAAAGAAGGAAGAACACGCCGGCCAAGGACTGGCGGCGGCGGCAGTGACTGGTGGTCGCCGGCGAGCTGCGGTGAGCGGAGAAACGGCAGCCGACGAAGGAAAGAAGAAAGCCGAAGGAAAAGAAAAAACCGAAGGAGTAGAGAGAAAGAAAGAAGGCCGAAAGATTAGGAGAAGAGGAGAGAGAAAAATAATTGTGTGGGGAAAAATTTGGGGTTTATGGGGTATTTATTGTTTTCCCTTTGTGGGCTTAGGAAAAAGGTAAATGGGCTAGGATTATAAATCCTTTTCCAAATCTAAGAGTGTTTGGGCTCCTCACACCCACTTAAAATTCCTTTTCCAAATCCAATAAGTATTTCAAACCTTTCAAGTACTTTCAAATCATGACTTTAATAAAATATTTGGCTTGAATAAATTATTAAAATAATTCCTTTGACTTTCAAATAGTCAACCTTTGAAGAAATAAATCATTAAAATTCTAAATATATTAAAATATAAATAACTATATATTAAAATATATTTATAAAATTCATAAAAATACGGGGGATTACAGTCTACCCCTCTTAAAAGAAGTTTCGTCCCGAAACTTGACACGAAAACTTACACTTTTTCAAAAGTTTTTCAACTCAACTCCCATTATTGGAGAAATACTTGTGCCACTCATGTGCACTCTTTTGCCAACTTAAAATCACTTGTGTTACTCATGAACACCTTTTCTTATGCGGAGAATCTATTTATTTTGCATCAACATGTGCAAATCGCCCAAAATAAGCATAAAAATACCAAAAAAAAAGGTAAAAAGCGCGAAATTTTATCGCATTCTACCCCCCTTAAAGAAAACGAGTTAGGCCCTCGTAACTCACCTCATGGAATAAATCTGGATACTTCTTCTTCATTTCAGCTTCAGCTTCCCACGTTGCCTCTTCGGACTCATGGTTCGACCAAAGCACTTTCACGATATTGACATCCTTATTGCATTTACTATGCACCTTCTTATCAAGAATTTTCACAGGCCTTTCCTCATATGTGAGGCTACTATCAATCTGGATCCTCTCAGGCTCCAAGACATGACGCTCATCAGGGATATAACGCTTGAGTTGGGAAATATGAAGCACATCGTGCATCTTTTCGAACTCCATTGGCAAATCCAACCTATAAGCTACCTTCCCAATTCTTTGCAGAATCTCATATGGACCTACATATTTGGCACTTAATTTGCCCTTTTTCCCAAACTCATCACACCCTTAGTTGGTGATACTTTGAGGAACACTTTATCACCTACTTCAAACTCATCTTCCCTTCGCTTCAAATCGGCATAACTCTTTTGCCTATCTTGAGCAGCTTGAATTCTAGCCTGAATCAACTTCACATTCTTGACAGTCTCCTCAATGAATTCTGTCCCCAATACTATATTCTCACTAAAATCATTCCAAAAAATGGGACTTCTACACTTTCTTCCATATAACGCCTCAAAAAGTGCCATCTTAATACTCGCATGATAACTATTGTTGTATGAAAACTCAATCAAATCTAATTGGTCTTCCCAACTACCCTGAAAGTCAATAGCACAGACTCTCATCATATCCTCCATCGTTTGGTTAGTCCTCTCAGTCTGACCATCGGTCGCAGGGTGAAAGGCATTACTCATTTTCAATGTTGTCCCAAGATTTAACTGGGCCTTTTGCCAAAATTTCGAGAGGAATCTCGAATCACGATCTGAAATAATATCGGTTGGAACCCCATGCAATCTCACTACATGCTTAATATACGTCTTCGCAAGTTGCTTCTTCTTCCATGTCTCCTTAATTGGAATGAACACGGTCGACTTCGTCAGACGGTCCACAATAACCCAAATAGTATCATTGCCATTCCTCGTCTTAGGCAAAGCAGTCACAAAATCCATTGAAATGGAATCCCACTTCCATCCAGGAACCTCTAAGGATTGAACCTTCCCCATGGGTCTCTTATGATCTATCTTGACTTTCTAACAGGTTAGACACTTAGACACGAACTCGACAACCTCACGCTTCATGTTTGGCCACCAATAGATCTGCTTAAGGTCCTTATACAGCTTGTCACCCCAGGGTGCACAGTATACGGAGTATTATGCCCTTCATCCATAAGACGTCTCTTTAGCTCATCACATTTTTATGGTACACACCACCTCCCCTTAAATATCAGGCTACCATCATCATGGATCTTAAAATCAACTTCCTTTCCTTGGCCCATCTTTTCCTTAATCTTCTCTAGGTGCTCATCCCCAACTTGACCCTCTTTGATCTCATCGAAAATTGACAACCCCAATGACAAAGCACTCAATCTTGCCTCGATTTCCCCAGGATTTAAGATTTCTAGGCTAAGTCTTTGCATATCTCGACACAATTCTTCAGGAACTACCAAGGCATTCATGCTATGGCTCGACTTCCTACTCAATGCATCAGCAACCACGTTTGCTTTCCCGTCATGATATTGGATGTCTAAGTCATAATCCTTTATCAGCTCTAACCATCTACTCTGCCTCATATTGAGGTCTTTCTGGGTGAAAATATACTTCAAACTTTTATGGTCAGTAAAGATCTTACAAGTTGCCCCATACAGGTAATGTCTCCAAATCTTCAAGGCGAACACAATAACAGCTAACTCTAGATCATGGATAGAGTAATTAGCCTCATAAGGTTTCAACTAACGCGATGCATACGCGATCACCTTCCCATTCTGTTGTAACACACACCACAAACCATTCTTTGAAGCATCATTATACACCTCAAATCCCTCATTCCCATCAGGCAGGGTCAAAATAGGTGCGGAGGTCAAACGTTCTTTTAAAATCTGAAAAGCTTCCTCACACTTCTCACTCCACTCGAATTTTGACTCCTTTTTCATCAAATTGGTCATCGGCCTCGCTATCTTTGAGAAATCTCTCACAAATCTCCAATAATAGCCAGCTAGACCTAGGAAACTTCGGATATCAGACACATTCTTTGGAGTTGGCCACTCACTCACAGCTTGAATCTTAGCAGGATCTACAGAGACTCCTTCCTTAGACACATAGTGACTCAAAAATGCTACTTTCTCCAAACGAAACTCACACTTAGAGAACTTGGCATACAATTGATTCCTCCTAAGCTTCTCCAATATAATCCTCAAGTGTTCATCATGCTCTTTTTCATTCTTCGAATAGATCAGGATATCATCAATGAATACAACCACAAACTTATCTAAGAACTCATGGAAAATCCTATTCATCAAGTCCATAAATATGGCAGGTGCATTGGTTAACCCAAAAGGCACTACAGTGAACTCATAATGACCATAACGAGTCCTAAACGCAGTCTTAGTTATATCCTTATCAGCTACCCTCAACTGGTGATACCCCGAACGTAAATCAATCTTTGAGAACACGCTCGCTCCATTCAATTGATCGAATAGGTCATCTATCCTAGGCAAAGGATATTTGTTCTTGATGGTTACGTTATTCAATTCCCTATAATCGATACACAACCTCATACTCCCATCTTTCTTCTTAACAAACAACACAGGAGCTCCCCAAGGTGATGCATTAGGCCTAATATAACCTTTATCGAACAACTCTTGCAACTGCGTCTTCAATTCACTCATCTCCGGAGGTGCCATTCTATAGGGTGCTTTAGAGATAGGTGCAGTTCCAGGAACTAAGTCTATGGTGAACTCAACAGCTCTAGCAGGCGGCATACCCGAAATCTCACTCGGAAACACATCCATAAACTCATTCACGATTGGAACATCCTTAATATTTACCCCAGCTTCTTTACTCACATCTTGCACACTACAGAAAAATAACTCACCCCCCTTCTTCATCAACTTCTTCACTTGCGTTGCAGAAATAACCCTAAAGTTCTTGGACTTCCCAAAACGTCTATATGAGGTCAACTTTCCCAAAGGGTTCTTTAAAACTACTTTTTGAACTTCATAGTCTATTTTGGCCTTGTATAAACTTAGCCAATCCATCACCAGAATTACATCTAGGTCTCCCAGATCAAACTCTATCAAATCAGAAGGAAAAACACAATCTCCTATCTTCAGAGGCAAATTTTTAAACAACTTGGTACACCTTATGGTCTCACCAGTAGGTATACTAACAGGCAAATCAATCACCCCAAAATCTACTAACCCCAAACTTTTCATAACAAATGACGAAACAAAAGAATAAGTCGCCCCCGAATCAAACAATGCTTTTACTAGCACGAAGTTAATAGAAAAAGTACCAGAAACTACATCGGCAGATCGTTCAGCTTCATTGCGACTCATCACGAACAGTTTACCCGGAGCCTTGTTCTGATTGTTGCTCTCACTAGCAGGCTTATTGTAGCTCCCTTGGTTGTTCTGTGCCCCAACAGGCTTCGAACCCTGATTCCCCGAAGGGTTAAATCCAGACCTCACTTGGCTACCACTCCCATTGCCATTTTGCTCTTTCTTTTGCTTAGCAAAGCACTCATACTCCCTATGACCCTTCTTCTGGCAGTAGTTACAGGTCACTGGTTCTCCCTTGCAGTCTCTACCAGGATGGTTGTTACTACACTTCTTACAGTGGTACACTCTCTCAGATTGACCCTTACTGTTGTAGCCCTGATTATTCCTCCCTTGGAAATTCCCATTTCTACTCTTCTTGAAGTTCCCTTGATTTCCCCCAGCATTGAAATCCTTTCTTTTCTCACCCACTACAACATTTTTCTTATCACGCCTCGATTGAAGACCATAAATGTGGGCGATTCTTCCATAAACAATATCCAGGGATGAAAAAGTTTCACCACCTAACCCCAGCTGGATTTCATCCGTCAAACCTTGCTCAAACCTTTGAGCCTTTAATTCCTCAGTGGCTACTACCTCAGGTGCAAACTTTGACAGTGCTATGAATTTGCTATAGTACTCAGAAATGGTCATACTCCCCATCCTTAGGTTAATAAACTCTTGGGCTTTCTGTTTCCTCATAAAAGCAGGGTAAAACTTCCCTATCAAGGCAGTAACAAAAGAATCCCAATTGAATCCCTCAACAGCTCAGTCTAGTTCCATTTTCTCTCCACCATAAATCAGCCTCATTTTTTAGGTACAGCACAGCCTGACCTACTCTCATATTCTCAGGACAGTTCACAGCCCCAAAGATTTTCTCAAACTCCCTAATCCAGTTCTCTAAAAAGGTAGGATCAGCTTGCCCCTTAAAGTATGGTGGCTTAACTTTGGCTAGCCTCTCAAACATGTCCCCAGCAGAATCGGGACGCTCAACCCTCTCTTGAGTCAGTTTCTCCGCCAAAACGCGAATAGCAGTAGCTAAATCGTTATTGTTGTTTGCCAGTCTAGTGCGCGACATGAAATTAACGTGCTCTATTTTAGGTTTAATACATAACTTATATGCCATTCTCTACGAAGGCAACATTTGATTTGACCATAAAGATCGCATCAACAAACAATTTCTCATGATGTTACAACAATATTACAGAATAATCATCATCAAGCATCCATGAAGAATATTCACATCAAGAACACACAATTTAGGAATCATGAATAAAATTCAATCATAACAAATAAATAAAAATATTCCTATTCGCGTGCCCAAAATAAATTCTTGCTCACTTAGATAACTAAATATTTAACTTTTATTCCGCAAAAGATGTTAATAACAATTTTCTCAACCATAACACTGTACTTTTCCTAAAAATTAAATAAAGGTACTATGAAATAAATTTACATCACTGCTGAACGAATTATCCAACATTATTCTTTAAAGCATAAATACATAAATGAATAATCTAAGGTGAAACATCATCAGTTTTATCCTTTGATTCCCTGTAGTTTTCTGGAGTGAAAACCTCATCTTCAAATTCATCAATGTCCTCAGTGTTATAATAAACATATCATCTAAATCTCGTGGATCTCCGTTTAGGTTGAGGCTCGTCCTCCTCTAACTCAGAATTAGTCTCACATCTCATAACAGCACGGTAGATATCACTTCTGGTCTGTCCTCTAGCACGGTTAAACTCATGAAGAACCTCATCATCACTATCAGGCATGCCTGTTCTTAGTACATTACGCATAATGAACTCTAGTTCGGTATAATTATCATCATCAGACTCATAACTTCCATCACTTTCATCATCACTCAGCACGATAGGGTTGTAATAGCTCCCTACTCTAGTATCTTCTCTTTCAGCCATTGCTAGGAATCTATAACAATAAATTTAACTTCTATAAGCAATTACTCTCACTTAACGTATAATCCCAACAATAAACAATAAGCAAGAATAATCCACAACATAAAGCATAGGAATAACATAAACAGTTAGCAGGGAAGAAAAATATAATCATGCTGAACTAACTATTTAATGCAGACATATAATATATTATATCCTATATGCCCTTCCTATACTACCCATCTCTCACAAAATAATAAAATAAAATAGAGTATTGAAAATAATTTAAATAAATAATAATTTATATTTTTTTTTTGTTCTCGAATTTGGAAGGAACCGAAAAATATGGTTCGAAAAAAAATTCGAACACAATACGGAAAAAAAAATAAAAAAAAATTCGGACCTTATAATAAAAAAAAATTGCGAATACCAAAATTAAAATTCGGACCCTAAAATTAAATTAGAATGCGAAATTCGATCGCAATCGTGAAAAAGAATTTTCGAAGGTAATTTGAATACCATGAATAAGTAGGAGCTCAATTCTAAGAAATTCATTTTAAGTAACTAGCTGGTTAGGCGCCTAAAGACTTAAAATTGGCACGAAAGGCCAATAAAAACCTAAAGCTCCTAGATACCACTTTGTAACACCCCAATAATTCTTTCTTTTCTAAAATACTTTTTTAATATAAAACATAGAGAATTATCAAAGTATTATCGCCCGTGTGAAAACGTATCGGCTTATTCAGAATTTTGCAGCGGAAAACAATAATAATAAACTTTATAAATAAAACTTAGTCAACAATAAGTCAACTCCAAACTAACCAACAAAACCAAAGTCAACTTTAAAACCAAATCAAACCAACTATGAAAAGTATAACTCAAAAGTACAATATATAAACTACACAAGCTCTCCAAAATCCCGTTCCCAATGATGCATCATCTTCAAACCTGTAGATAGACAATGCACTATTAATCCCTAGAGACTGCTCACCGAAATGGGTCATCACAGGATCAATAAGGCAAAGCCATGATCAACATACACAACAAAAGCACGTAATCAGCAAAGCTGAGTACTACATACTAAACAAGTAAACAATCCTAACATGATACTAACAAATAGTAGGCAGGAATAAATAATAGTATAATAACTTGTAGACAACTTTTACAGAAATAAACTTTTACAACATTCTTATTACTTTAAATGGAATAGTCAATGGACCGAGTTGTATAACTAAAACCAGCCTTCCTTTTGGAAGACGAAATACGGGCGCGACTCCGTATTCCCATGACCTACGATATCGAGGAACCTTTGAAATAAGAATAGGACACGGTGATCAATCCGGCCCAGAAAAAGCCATTGCCCGCTCACCATGTACCCCAACTCCTATTTGTCCAACACTTCAGACGTGCACCAGTCTAAAGCTATTGCTATCCAGTTTCACTTTACATGATTTACCAGTTATTACTTATTATGACTCACATGTACCACAAGCATCACAATCAAGCAACAATTACAAACTTCCATTTTTATCTTAAGATTAGACAAGTGATCACACAACTTAACAATCCAAGATTACTTTCAACTTTAATTCATTCCTTTTTATTTGTTGAACCTAGCCAACAACCAATTTACCTTTCATAGGTAGAAAATATCAACTTACCAAATAAGGCCCTCGGTCCTTATAAAGCAGTGAAATACTAAAAGGGAACAATGATCATTCATGATCCAATAATTGTAATAAATATATTAATTCCCCCATGTGAATTAATAAAATAAAGTTCCCAACCAACAGCATAAAACATGCAAAAACCAACATAATAAATATCATATATGAACTCAACATAGTTCCTATACATGATACTACATAATTTTCCTTCCTAAAATCATGCTACTATCTCTATCAACATATAGGTATGTACGTACCTTTTGTAGACAAACTGGGATGCCACTTTAACCAACTTAAAAGTCGCCTAGAGAGAATTCTCCGCCTAAAATAACCAATGTAAATTTATAATCAATACTCAAATAATTTCCAGTAACTTTAAAATACTTTAAACCTCCTTTAAAAATATTTAAAAGTTATTTTCATCATCAAAACATCAATTACTAATATTTCCTAGCATAGTACTACTATACTAGTCATTAAAATCCTTAAAACTCCTCTAATAACATCCTTTTTAAAATTTCAGCAACATATAATTTATTAAAACTCTCTTTAAACATACTTAAACTTATAAGAATAATCAATTCCATAGTTTATAACATACTACTATGATTTTCCAATCTTTAAAACCCTAAAAATTCATGCTTTGATAATCAAAATCTACTTTAGACTCAAATATGCAAATCTGAATTTTATTTCATCAATACACAAATTATATAACTTAGATTCAATAATAAATCATCAACTTATAACTTTTAAACATAAACAAATTAAAACAAAACCTAAAAATACAAGCTTTGAATAAAACTTGAGGAGGAAGAAAAGAAACAAACCAAAGCAAGGAAGCAAAGAAGGACGAATACGCCGGGCAAGGACAGGCGGCGGCGGCAGCGACTGGTGGTCGCCGGTGAGCTGCGGTGGCTGGAGAAACGGCAGCCGGCGAAGGAAAGAAGAAAGCCGAAGGAAAAGAAAAAACCGAAGGAGTAGAGAGAAAGAAAGAAGGTCGAAAGATTGGGAGAAGAGGAGAAAGAAAAATAATTGTGTGGGGAAAAATTTGGGGTTTATGGGGTATTTATAGTTTCCCCTTTGTGGGCTTAGGGAAAAGGTAAATGGGCTAGGATTATAAATCCTTTTCCAAATCTAAGAGTGTTTGGGCTTCTCACACCCACTTAAAAATCCTTTTCCAAATCCAATAAGTATTTCAAACCTTTCAAGTACTTTCAAAGCATGACTTTAATAAAATATTTGGCTTGAATAAATTATTAAAATAATTCCTTTGACTTTCAAATAGTCAACCTTTGAAGAAATAAATCATTAAAATGCTAAAATATATTAAAATATATTTATAAAATTCATAAAAATATGGGGGATTACACCACTGGAGCACATTTCATTTCATGAAACATAGGCGAGGCAAAGCAATTTTATTGCTTTCTGTATTTTTTACATAAAGAAAAAAGCAGAAATATTTTTTTTGGGGGGGGGTTGTGCCACCCAGGACGCTTCTTAAGTCCGCCCCTGCGCGTGATGAGCGCATATTTAACTACCTCATGGTAAAAGGTTTTAGTTTTGAAAAAGAGAAGTTTCGCCAACAAATATTTAAAAGAAGACTCATAAACCTAATTGGATATTGGAAAAACATAGGGACAACATTGGGACTTCTCCCATGCAGATTTTCCCGTCATGACTTCATAATTGGTCAATGAACCATAGATAGAGTTCAAGAGTGAGAGTACGAATATTATCAAGAACCAAATTCGCCCATTGTTGGTCTCTACTTAATACGATTCATGTCTATGTTTATGCAAATAAACAACCAAGCAATTTGATTAAGCAATCTAAAAATTAATCTATGCTGGTTCATTAAACACATAAAAGAATAATTTTGGCGGCATGTTATTTAAGCAATCAAATTACAGGGATCCTAATCCAATTGTCCAAATTATCTGAAGCAGAAATAATCATGTATGGTGATGAAAGCATTAAAGCATAAAAGCATGGATATGAATATGATAATGAAATATAAAAATAGAAAAGAGAAGATTAGAGGTGTAGAATACACAAGAGCATGATTCCATTAAGGATCTACATCATGACAAATACATTGTTAGTAAAAAGGAATTAAATTGGAATTGACCCTCAGGAATTGTACCTTTGTCGTCTGGGTCTTGTGTAATGATCTGTAGGAGGAGCAATCTTAAAGCTTGAAGTATGGAATTAAAATGTGTTAATGGAGTTTGAATGTATTCGATTATGTATTTGAGAGAGTTTTTGTAGTACGAAGGTGTATGTAAAAGTCGTAGGCAAGTGTGTTAAAAAGTCGTGATGAAAGCGTGGTTTATGTATAGGGAAAACAAAAGAAACCGAATAACATTTGAGGATGTGCGGTGCATGCCTGTTGCGCTTGACGAAACAGTGATGCGGGTAGCACATCAATGTTGCGCAGAACGCATCACGATGCGCGGAGCACATCCGCTTCTACACTTATGAATTTTGCTGACTGTCTCGACTCGAGTCTGAACCTAGCCAAGTCAATACATTTTCCCACCTCTATCTATGTGAGTCACAAATTAAACCTTTTATCTTCAATCCAAAATCTCCTTTTCCCTGAAGGACTCTCCGATGCTTCCATGATCTCTAGCTATAATTGACATTGCCTCAATCCAGACCAAGTGTCTTTCAGCCTAAGCTCTGAATGCTCAACTCAAATCAACTATCATCCAATTCCAAGCTCCAAGTTCCTCATTCAAGTCAAGATTTACCAAAGTGGTGGCTTCTTACATTTTGTGGTGGTACACGCATTCCTCCAAAATAAACATCGGAGAGTTGTAATCTGCGAAGTTCACTGGTGGACCCTAATTCTTATCAAAACAATTGCAAAAATAATATATCTCCTTTCATCAATCTATCTCTGTCAGCTTTGCATAACCCTGACCTGGCATCACGCCTCATGCATCTTTTAGAGTCTATTCATTCATTCATGATAATTAATTAATTTTCAAAATAATTTTTTTATAATTTTTTTTATAAAATCAGATTTTATGATTTATATCCGTTATTCAATGATAACTTTTGATAAAAGATCAGAAAAACTAAACTTCGGCAAAACAGAAATGTGTTGCACACAAGGACAATGAGCTATGCGCGACGCTCTTGCGTATGACACGAGGCTGTTGCGTGGGGCGTGGAATGGATGCACTAGGCGCACCGATCCTGCCCGGAGCGCAAGCTTTTTTTATTTGAAGCTTCTGTTTTCGGAATTCTGATCGTATTTTTCACTAAAAATATCCCTTTTTCACTCGATTTTTTTCACTAACTTTTATATATGCTTCAACATATCTAAACACTAAAAAAATCTATCTCTAAATCTCCACAAATACATTCAAACACATCACAAATCTATCTCTAGATCCTATTATGTTTAGGAGTCTAATGCCCTTAAATCATTGGAGCCTTGCTAGTGTTTTAGTTTGCTTGAGAGTCTTTTTATTATATCTAGTTTTAGGCGTGTGATTTAAATTCTATCCTAGGATTAGTCGTGTGATATAGTTATCTACAAGGCTGGTTGGTTAAGTTATTTAGCTTAGCTAGGAGTTTTAATATTTTATCTTGTTAAGCTAGTTAAGTGTGCTTAGGTTTCTTTTTATGTTGTTCTATGTAATTCGAACAACAACATTAATAAAAGGTAGAGTTGATTTTGAGTTTATGATTTCGAGTGCATGAGCATTGAAAGGTTTTGTTTGAACCAAACACATAGATTGAGGTTTGTGTGCATCTCCTAATCGAGGTTAGTGAGAGATCCTCTAGTTCTTGAGGGAACATATAGAGCCTATCCAATTAAAAGTTACAATCTTTACAACAAAACTTCACAAAGTTCGAATTTTTGACATAATTCGAGTGAGATTGATTAATCAAAGTATTAATCTTGTTTTAAAGCTGCCGCAAACACATCAAGTGGTATCAGATTTCCAGCCACGAGGTTGTTCTCACAATCTCTCGGTCCTCTTTTCTTTGTGGGTACGTTGTGCATCATGGCTACTGAAGAGCAAGTCGCCAAGATCTTGGCCGCCATCACCAATCTTTCGATGCAACAGGCTACCAATGACTCCAAGCACGACGCTCATGCATTGCGCCACCAAACCTTGCTCGACCAATTTGCTGCTTTGTCCGACAAGTTTGATGATGTGCACAATGCTGCTGCTGGACGTTCTCCCACACCCCCACGCAAGGAGTTAAAAAAGATGACATGAAACTCAATGAACTCCCGGAGTTCAATGGTCCGAAGGGCCCCGATGTCTTCTTGACTTGGGAGAGGAGGATGGATCGCCTATTTACGTACAAAGGGCAGCATGATCGCAAAAGGTATGATCTTGCTATTTTACGTTTGACAAATTATGCTTCTGATTGGCTTGATTCGTATCAAAATAGACGAAGAAGGGAAGGGAAGGAGGAGCTTAGTACTTGGACTGATTTACGCACAAAGATGAAAAAACGTTTTGTGCCTCGAACCTATAAGCAAGAATTGTTTTTAAAGTTGAATTCTTTTCAACAAGAGGGTTTAAGTGTTGAAAGCTACATCAAGGAATTTGAAAGGCTATGGCTTGCGTGTGGTTGCCAAGATGATGATGAGTAAAAGTCGGCTAAGTTTCTACTTGGCTTGAAGCGGAAAATTACCAACTTGGTTGAATTGCATCCCTATGATTCCTTTGATGAAGTATGCTTGTTGGCCAAGAAAGTGGAGCGCCAACAAGACTCTAAGTTTCGGAGTTTTGGTGGACGATACCCAGCACCAACCGAGGACACCAAGGCTTGTGCCGAGCTTGAGAAACCCAACCTTGATGTTCTTTCCTCTTCGAGTGCCTCCGGGGCTAGTTCTAAGCCAAAGGTGCCATCTTTGACGCCAGGTCAGCAAGGTATGAAGGAGAAGATGTGTTTTAAATGTCGGAGTTTTGGTCATCTTTAAAGGGAATGCCCCAACAAGTTGTTGATTTCAGACGAGGACCACCAAGTGCTTCTTGCTTCGGTTGACAGTGACAACTACAACACTGCTTTGGACCCCTTGGCTGCGGCTTCTTTTTGGGATTCCACCCCCATGTATGGTCCGGAACAAGAGCGTCACAACCTGATTTTGTGCAAGACCTTAATGACTACACCACACCCTTCACACGAGTAAGAACAACGAGAGAATCTCTTTCAAACACGCTGCCTTGTTAATGGTAAGACATTCTCCGTTATTGTTGATAGTGGATCTTGTGCTAATGTGTGTGCTCTTGCCATGGTCAACGAGGTTAATTTGCCTACTCAACCTCACCCTAGGCCCTACAAGTTAAGTTGGCTCGATGTTGCTAGTAGTGTTTGGGTGAATAAGCAATCACTCATCTCTTTTCGGATTGGTGGTTACATGAACCTGATTTGGTGTGATGTGGTGCCCATGACTGGTTGCTCTTTACTCCTTGGGCGTCCATGGCAATGGGATAGAAGTGTGATTCACCATGGGCGAGGTAATATTTGTTCGGTGCTTGTGAATGGTGAACGCATTGGATTGAAGCCCTTGGCGCCAAAGTGTGCTCCTACACCTCCTAAGGCTGCTGTTGAGGATGAGCATGCACCAGATTTAGTTGATGCTGCCATGGTCTCTCAGACGTGCCTGAGTTCTTATCGAGATAAACTTCTTCACGTCCCTACAACTAAGAAGCAGAGGCGTGCAAATTTGCTGCATACACGCCATGCCCTTAGTTTGGATGTTGGTGATTTTGTTTGGCTCTCTTTGGCTGCAAAAATCTCCACGTCAATCACAAAAACGACGAGCCTATGGATGAAGGTCCATTCAAAGTGGTGAAGAAGTTGGGTTATGATACGTACAAGGTGTTGTTGGGACATGGGATTTGCGCAACTATGCAATCAAGTGACTTGGTTCCGTGCTTTGAAGCAACTTGAGACAAGTTGGATTCTAAGGGGGGGGGGGAGTATGATGCGTATGAGGAGCATCAAGTTTGACAATCCTAGTTCTGCTAGGATTCTTATGTAGCTTCCTAGTTCTGTTAGGAAAATATGTATTTTATTTGCTTAATAACTCTTTATTTTAGGTGTTTGAATGATAAAGGGATCCTATTATGTTTAGGAGTCTAATGCCCTTAAATCATTGGAGGCTTGCTAGTGTTTTAGTTTGCTTGGGAGTCTTTTTATTCTATCTAGTTTTAGGCGTGTGATTTAAATTCTATCCTAGGATTAGCCGTGTGATATAGTTATCTACAAGGATGGTTGGTTAAGTTATTTAGCTTAGCTAGGAGTTTTAATATTTTATCTTGTTAAGCGAGTTAAGTGTGCTTAGGTTTCTTTTTACGTTGTTCTATATAATTCGAACAACAGCATTAGTAAAAGGTAGAGTTGATTTTGAGTTTATGATTTCGAGTGCATGAGCATTGAAAGGTTTTGTTTGAACCAAACACATAGATTGAGGTTTGTGTGCATCTCCTAATCGAGGTTAGTGAGAGATCATCTAGTTCTTGAGGGAACGTATAGAGCTTTTCAAATTAAAAGTTACAATCTTTACAACTAAACTTCACAAAGTTCGAATCTTTTGACATAATTCGAGTGAGATTGATTAATCAAAGTATTAATCTTATTTTAAAGCTTCCGCAAACACATCACAGACTTAGGCGATAAATATACACGTTCTGAGGGTCAATTTCAATTCATTTTCTTATTTTACTAACAATCTACTATTTATGATGTAAATCTTTATATTCATAAACGCATAAATCTGTATATAGTTGTACATTCTTTCTAATCTATTTCTCATAATTATTTTCATGCCTCAAAGATATTGTATGCCTTTTTTTATTGCAATTCCGTGATCACTAATATATTATTGTTTACTAAATCAGACCTGCAAATTCGTTAAATCATGTCTAATAAGATAAATTGGACAACCGATATAGGTACCTATTAATGTTGTGATTTTAACAAAGTAATCACCACAATTAGATCTTACGTGTTAAAAAACCAACTTTGATATGTTTGTCTTTTTATGCAATTAATCAAATTATATGTATTTGAATTTAGCATTGAATAAGTAGGGAAATTCACACCGAACTCAAAAACTCTTATTTTTTTGGTTTTATTGATTTTTCCTAAAAATTTATTGGCGACTCTTCTAACCAAAATATCACTAATTATTGTGTGGGCAAAAATATGATAATCACATGCCTAAACCTTGCTTTATCGCTTTTGAGCAAATGAACTTTTCGTAAGCTAATCCTTTCAACATATATACATCATACATTACTAACACTTCCCCTTGCAGGCTAGTTGAATTGCTTATGTGTGGTCTTGCAGACTTATGTTTGTTTTGCAGGTACCAATGATTAAAGAACAATTTAGATTGAATAACATCTAAGAAAGTTCTCCGTCCCAACACTGTATACTTTAACTTGTCAAAGTGGGGGCTTATGTAGACACATAAATATGTCTCCCCGTTTTAGTATCCGACGATGGTACATATCGTTGCCCTACTCGGTCCGATCCGAAGGAGAGCAATCCAAAGAGCTATAATCCAAAATCGTTTTGACTGCTCGATGTCCATTTTAAGATAAAAAGGTTATAATCCCAATTTTAAGCAAATCCAATTAATTATTTTTGATAATTTATTGTATTTTTAATTAGTTTTGGTTAAATATCCTTTATTAAATAAATTCATGAAAATCAGAGTTTAATCCTTTTAGAAGGAGAATATCCGTTTTTCAAGTGACAATGTTTAATAAAAGATATTTGAAAATAATTACTTGAAGATAAAACAAAAATTCAACAAAATCAAAGGTATTCGTCTGACGCACAAGTATGCGTTAACGCTGACCTCGACCAGTTTACAAAATCAAAGCATCGCAAAAGAGCGGCACAGGAAGCATTCATGAGGTGCATGGGTCGTGCACCAGACGCACAAGGCTTGCGGCTTGTGCCACACACGTGCTCTTTGCGTCAAGCGCACTGCTTCCCTTTTTCCGCGGCTTGATTTCTTGAACCTTAATTCTTGGTTTTCCTATAATAACTCATTATTTACTTGATTTGGGAACGATTTTTCACCTAATATCCATCCTATTTGTCTCTAAATACTCAAACCCTAAGCACTCAAACACACTTCAAATACTTCTACAGACTTCAAATACTCCATAAATCCTCTTTCAAGCTCTAAAGGTTGCTCCCTTAAAGGGTGTTATTCCGATGACCAATGCGATTCTGGTATACTCTTGAGGGGTCCTTTTCATTTATTCAATTCAAATTTATTTATTTGAAGTTACTATCTTTTTTTCATGATGTAGAACTTTGAAAGTTTCATGCTTTGTATGTAATAATCTCTCATTTATTTTTTCAATATATTCATGTATATATTTGATTGTTTTCTTATTACTTTCATCACCTTGTGTTTATTCTTGCTAATCAAATACCTAAATAAATGTTTCAATATTAAAGTCAGATAATTTAGACCATTGCTTTAGGATCCTAGTAATCTGATTGCTTAATGAACATGTCATAAAAGTTAGTCTTTTCGTGTTTAATAAACCAACATAGATTAATTTAGGGTGTTTGAAATTAATATTGCTTGGTTGTTTAATTGCATAAACAAATACTATAAATCTGTGTTTAGTAGAGACCAGTAATGGGCGAATGTGATTCATGATCATGTTCTTACCCTCAATCCTAAACTCAATTTTTGGTTAATTGACCAATATGAAGTCATGACGGAAAAATCAACATTGGATAAGTCACTTTCTATTGTCCCTTTGGTTTCCCAAATCCCTGATTAGGTTTATGAGTCTTCCTTTAAAGACTTATTGACGACTTCTTTTTCAAAACATTTTTAAAACTAAAACCCTTCAATGAGGTAGTGAAATTCGCGCTCACACTGCGTAGGGCGTAGGCTAAAACTATGCCTACAGGTTTCAACACTTTTTATTACCTCCAACTTTTCAAAATTCACCATATACCTCTCAATTTCTTGAATTTTTCACCATATGCCCTTAATGACTACCGACCATTAGCTTTTTTAGTCATTAGTACATAATTCCGTCACTAAATCTTGATTAAACTCTATAGACCTATTTACCTTAATTGACAACCATCGAAATACATTCAATGACCCTTTTTCTCTCTTTTCATCCATGACTCTCTTTTCTCTTTTTTGTACGTGGTGTTTTAATGATGGTTATTAGGGTAAAATGACTTAAGTAGGGATTAATCTGGGCTTGGTAACAGAATTAGGGATTATTGACTCAAAAGACTAATAATCGTTAGTCATTGATGGCATATGATGAATCTTAAACAAAGTGGGGGGTATATGGTGAATTTGGAAATATTGGAGGGTATTTGGTGAAAAATAAAATTAGTCGGAGGTACTTTGTGAAAAATCATAAATATACTAAATTCATAATAACTAAACCATTATTTTGCAATATATACCATAAAATATTATTCTCAGCAAAAAATTTGTGAAAAAACATTCTGATTTAGAAATATTTGATAAAATCATATAAAGGAAGGATAATTTGTTAGAAACCACCTTCTATAACCACTTTTTTGTCACAAACCACCTTTTAAAAAAAATGGTCACGCAGCCACCTTTTTTCTTTTTTTTTTGTGGGAAGCCACCACTTGCCGGATTCCGATGGTTGACTGAAATATTCCGACGTTGACCATCCATTATCTTCCAATTTTTCCCTTGGCACCCATTTTCTTCCGATTTTCTCTCGCATTTCTTCCTCCCTCACTTTTTCGCCCTTCTTCAAAAGAATCTCCATTGATTCTTCTCTAAATCCTCAACTCTCCCCTTCAACTCCTTTTCTTCCCAATTCTTTCTCTATTCTTCATTCATTCTCTCTCCTCCCTAAAATCATCCTTAATCCCTAAACCAGTAAAATCATCATCTTCTTCTTTATGTATCAAATCCAAATCTGGTTTTGCAAAAGTAAAATCATCACTACCCATTTTCTCTCTTCTCTTTTTCTTCATCTTCTAACACCATCTTCTTTTTTGTGTGCTTAAGTTGACAAAGATGGAGCATATTCTGGCATTATATTTTGGGTAGAGTGAAAATTTGAGTTGAGTTTCCGGGTTTTGCTCAAAATTGAAGATGGTAGTAAGGAGTTAGAGTGTAACGTTAATCTAGGATGTTAATCTGGCCTTTGCAGGGAGGTGGTCCGTCGGCGATGCCACATGCGAGGGGATGGGGACAACAACAACAAGGCAGCAGCCACGCTGGTAAGCATAAAGAGGAGGGAGGGAGAGGGATGTGTTGCGGTGGTCGTTGTGGTGCGACAGTACGAGAGTGGCAGTGGTGGTGTTGGGTGGCCGGAGTTAATGGATGAAAAAGAGAGGAAGAATTGAGGAGGAGTGAGGAGGGAGAAATGGGGGGGAATCTGGGAAAAAGGGGGCAAAGGGGTTTTAATGACATCACATGCATTGCACGTGATGGTCAATGCCGGAAAAGTTGAGTCAACCATCGGATTCCGGTAAGTGGTGGCTTCCCACAAAAAAAAAAGAACGAAAAAGGTGGCTGCGTGACCAATTTTTTTTAAAAGGTGGTTTGTGACAAAAATGTGCTTATAAAAGGTGGTTTCTGACAAATTTTCCATAAAGGAATGTATCCCAATCGAGCTTTGCCCGATTCAAAACCGTTCTACACATTTTTCATTCTGATATTAAAAACCGTAGTATATTTAGTTAAAAAATAAGTACAGTTGTTTAGTCTGCTTGTCCAGCAAGTAAGTTGTAGGCCGAGCTTTCTTGTCTAGCAAGTAAACTAGTATCCCTTAGATGTTCTTCCTTGGAGACTTGTGCAACAAATGTCTGAATCAACCTAGTCCAAGCCTGAGCTTCGCTCCCGAACCTGCAAAAAGGGACCCACCCTGGAGGTTTGGGTGGTGGTTCCCCCTCCGAAGCTTAAGTCAGATATCAGGAGTTGTAAAGAGAAAAGTAGATCTAGAGAGAGAAAGTGAGAGAGTATTTTTACAGAGTAACTTTGCACTGTTTGCATTGAATTCCATTTCTCCTGATTTCTGGGGTATTTATAGTGATAGCAAGATGACAGCTATCCTTAAAATCTGCCCTAGAATAGTGGCCTCTGATTGGCTATGGAATCAGATCATGACACGTGGCAGGTCATGATTTGTGAGGGTTCATCAACCACTCTCCTGCAGCCACCTCACAGGGCTGGGCTCTGACTACCTTTTGGGCCAGAAAAGTATCCTTTTAACCCAACTGAGGATAACCCAAAGATTAAATCTTTTTTCTCTATTCACTAGGGGAGGACACGTGTACGGCTCCGATGAGTCCAAGTGTCTTCAAAGGAACCGTAGATGTTAGGCTACAACATTTGCCCCTAAAAGGGTTTTCACTGTTGGCCCATCTGACGGTTAAGGCCCTTTTACCCAAGGTAGCTTCATTTGGCCCATCTGACGGTTAAGGCTTTCCCATGGTAGATTTATTTAAAACGAATGAAATGACGTGCCTTTTCCTGGGTTTTACCGGTCATAACCGACCGTTTTATCCTCCCTTCGGTCATCCTTGACCGGCTCCACAGGTTTCTTACCCCCCTATAAATAACGTTGATGTGAGGACATTAAATCATTTCACACCTTGAACGAATTTTCTTAGAGAGAGAAACTCTGCAAATTTTTCTAGAGAGAGAGAGATCGTCTAGCCTCAACTTTCTTCACCGAATCGTCCAGGCGCTTTAGCAGGTATCTTTTCTTTGTTCTTTTCATTCTTCTTTATTCTTTATTTTTTCTTAGAAAATCAATAAAATGGAATCTTCTTCGTCAAATAATCCTAGCCGACCAAGAGCTCGTCTTGACCCTAGAACCGATACTTCTTCTTCGGCACATTCTAGAGTTGGGCCTCTTCTGGCCGAGTATATATTTTTTTGTGGTTTTGGCCGAGAAAGTCAGACGACCCAGTCTTTATCTGTGCAGGGTAATCTGGCGCGCGTCAAGCAAACGGCTCGTCTAAGACGAAAGGTAATAATCCCGTCAAATAGCTCAGATATGGAGGAATTTAGTAGACGGGTGCCAGATGAGGCAAGAGAGGTCCAAAGTGCTGAGCCTTTGGGCGGGCCTCCTTCCTCTGACCATAATTTAGAAGACTCCGAAATAAACCCTGAGGCCAGTCCTTCTGGCAGGGACGTCGATATGGAGGAGATCGGCGAAGGTAATAACGGCAGTGAATCTGACGCTGCCGAAGAATCGGACGAAGCCTCTACAACTTCGTCGGAAATTAGAAGACGATTAGGTCCCCTTTCTGACCCCGGCTTCATTTTGGTTAATCGCAAATGGCTAGAGAAAGTAGGACCAGACCCTAGTTATTTATCTTCCTATATGCCCATGTCGGGCTTCTCCTTTGTTATCCCAAATAAAGACGCGACGATTCTGAGTGCCCCAAAGAACCACTTCGCCGTCTACAAGCTGGCCTCGGACGCGGGATTAAGGTTCCCTCTCCACGAATTTATAGAGCAAGTGTTGCACTACTACCATATAGGCCATAATCAGCTGGCTCCAAATGCTTGGCACAACGTTATGACGTTTATTGCCGTCTAAGAGCTGCGCGGCCTAGCTCTTTCTCTCCCAGCCCTTACCCATATTCACTACGCGGCTAAAGTACCTGGGGCCGTTGATGGGGCATGGCTCAGCATCTGCAACTGCCCCGGCTTCATGACGGCTTGGGGCAAGCCGTCGAAGATGCATGAATGGAAGGCCGACTTCATCTTCTTAAAAGCGGCCAACGACTATGCCACTGAGAGCTATAGATTTTATAATCGATCCGTCACGAATACTGGGCGGAAGCAATCCTGGCTGGAGTTGGAGGACAGCTTTGACGAGGAGGTTGTGAAGTACTTTAGAATTAAGGAGTACTCCAGGCCCGGCCAGCGATCTTTTAAGGGACCAGCTAACTGGATACCCTTTAAAGAAATGTTTTACCATGACGACTTCCTAGTCGTCACCGGTTTGCGGTTGGCCGAAGATAAAGGTATACATTCAAATTCTCCAAGTAAAACTCTTCGTCCATAGCACACACCAGATTAAACATTTTTCATCTCTTTTTTGCAGACTCAGCCAGAGCACGTCTTAAAGCTTCTTGGACGGGAGATATAAGTATGTCCAAATTCACAGATACCTTCTTTGGGCCATTCTCGTCTGAGAAACTTTAAGTTCTAAATTTGGACGAAGAGTTGATTTCTTGTCCTCGGACGGAAGTCATTTTAGTCCGTCTTCTTATGGACGGCTTCCTTCTTTGCATCGTCTTCGTCTGTATTTAGAATTTTCTTCAGACGAGGTTCCCTTAGGAAAGGAGGTGCCCATTATAGGACGCCTTCCTTCTTTGGGTGATTTTCGTCTGAAGCATCGTAATTGGAATTATAACTTTTGCCCCTTGGACGACCAATTTGATAACTTGTTCATGCTTTGCAGAAAAATGCTCCTACAAACAAGCTTCCACCTGGGAAGTCGTCTTCGTCCAAGAAGAAGCATACAGCGGCCGCGGACCAGCCTCCCACGAAAAAGCCTAAGGGCTTTACAAGAAAGAGGCCAGAGAAGACGACTTCTGCTGGTGGAGGTGGGGAGAAAAACATGCCGCCACCAATGGACAAGGCCCTGAAAAAGGAGCCTTCAGCTGCTACCCCTGCCGAAGCGGAGAAGATTGAGGATCTTGGTGGTCAGTTGGACGTTCTGCCAGCGGATTCTGCTGAGGCCAGACCAGAGTCGTCCTTGGCTTTGGTTATTCCGGAGTCGGAGACGGCGGCTGGGAACTACCCGGGCTTCAGCGGCTCGGTGGCCAAGCTGGTGCCGCATATGCCGCTAGCTGTTAGGACGGCATCTATTTCGTCTGGTGAGTCGTATTATCCGAATATAGTTAGGACGGTGCGGGTCGGCGGACGGTCCATGAGTCCGTCCAATAGACAAGCCATCGTCTTTCCCATCAAGATAACTGACTCTCCCCCTCTTTCAGATAAGGGCAAAGGCCCTGCCTTACCCTCAGCTTCTCCCACCATTGACTCGGACGAGGAGTCTTCTCCTGCATTGGCCAAAATGCCAAAGGCAGAAAAAGATCGGCTTAAGCAGGAGCTCTTCAAATGTTACCCTGAATCCTATATCAAAGGATTAAGGGGGGTATCGGTCGGGCATGTGGGCTACATGTCTCAACTGGCTGCTGAGGTATAACTTACTGCCGCTTTTGTTTAATACTTGTGATTATTTTTTTCATTTTTGTAACTCGTCTAATGATTTGTTTTGTTTTCATTGTCCCAGGTTTTTGCTCACAACATGCTTACTGAAGAGTGGGCGAGAGAGCTTCGAAAAGAGAACAAGAAGCTCGTCCACCTTGCTACAACGGCAGGCGATAAGGCCATCCATGACATTGAGATGGTTAATACCCTTCATCGTCAATCCCTGGATGCTTTGGAGAAGAGGTCAGCTATCCTGGAGTTCGAAAACAAGAATTATCTAGTTACTATCAAAGATCTATACAAGGAGCTGGACCGTTTGAAGATGGTTATAGATGTTGTTTCTACTGATTTGAAGGGTGAAAGAGATGTTGCTCTTCTTGCCGCCGTTCAACTGAGAAGGGAGAACATCCTCCTAAGGGCGAAGGCTGCCGGTCTGGAGGGGGAAGCGGCCCGGGCCTTTGACGACGCCAAAGAAGACTTGGTTCAAGTCGTCGAGACGTCTAAGGACTGGGTCGTCAAGGCCTTTGAGATGCTGGCTGAGCCTTCTGAGGTCCCCAGCTTCATCCTTCTTCTGGAATATCAGGAGAGTGTTCATCGTGCTATGGTATGTGCCGAGGAACCTCCGGAATTTTTGGACTCGGACGACGTAGCTGCAGCTGAGGAGGAGAACCCTGAAGACGACCAAGAGACTCGCGCTGAAGATGATGCCTAGTTTTATGTTTATTTTCCTAAGTTTCTTGGCTTGTTTGCTGTTGTAGCTTTAACTCTTCTAGTCTTAGATTGTAAACCTTTTGCCAAGTATATATATGAATGAGTTTTTGCCAATTGCTTATCTCTTCTCCTCTTGAATTACAATTCTGACTAAGTATAAAATGTGCCTCGTCCCGAATGCTGGAAGTTCCTCACAGATTTTTAAGGAAAGAGCGGCATCCTTGCCTTTAGACGATCATAAATCTTTTCAAAATGCATCCAACTACAAGAAGAGATTCGTCTTGAACTCTTGGACAGTCAACATAATTATAAATAGAGTAAGCTTGCCAACCCTGATCCTTGCCCTTGGACGGTCTAGAGTCTTTACAAAATGTAGCCAAGTACAAAAAGATACTCGGCCGGGTATTTGGACGATTTGCAAAACACACATAGGAGAAAATTGCCATCCTTGTCCTTGGACGACTATGGGTCTTTGGATTGTAAAATAAGTATAAGGGTAGATTTCCATCCTTATCTTTGGACGATTGTGAATCTTTCCAGAGTATCCAAGTACTTAGTGACATTCGTCCTGGAACTTTGGATGGTCTTCTCATTTAGACGGGTCTTACCCCAAGGGGGAAAGCGGCCAATACATATGGTTTTGTGGACTAGCCACGCTTTAGCCGTTTTTCTCGAGTTGGTAACACTCGTCCTGCAGTATTTATTGCCGGGTTCATCCTGGTTTTTTGGACGACCTTCCCTCTTTTAGCTCGTCCTATAGGCTTGTCTTAATCCCCCCTTCTTGGGCTAGGCTCATCCATAGTCCAAGAAGGAGAGCGGCCAACATTGGCCAAGCCTACGGTAACCGCTAAGGACGAGCTTTAGATACATGGTCTGACCATGTCTTAGTTGCCTTCCTTGAGGGAACAACACTCGTCTGGAAGTAGTGATCGCTTACTAGGGTCTTTACTACTTAGCTGTCCATGTATGTGAAAGTAAGTATCCTTTACTAAGGGCTTATTTCTGGTCAGCCTCCTCTTAGAGACCTTGACGTTTCCCTTACTAGAGATTGTGTCAAATTGATTGCCATTTATGTATTGTCAACCTTTAGGTTGTTATACTTTTGGCCGGTCTCCCCGAGGGAGTGATGTTCGGCATAGAAGTGAGTATTTTTGACGCTCTATTGTTTTTTGTATTTTTTGTCCCAAGTTATTGTCACTTTTAGACCAGTAACTGATGTAATGCCCCAAAGTGAACTAACTTGGTAAAAAAAAACAAAGGCGATAAGAAAGTGGGAATTGTATTATATGAATTTTGCTTGACTAAATGCCAAGATACATGTATACAATTCTTTTTTCTAGCATGTGCCGTGGCACTTTGGACTTACAACAAACTACCAGCTAGATTCCTGACGATGAATTGAGCTAGACGTGGTACTTCTTCAGATTATCTGAGTTCCAAGTTCGCTGTATAACTCGTCCATCCAGATCTTGGAGACGAAAGGTTCCACTGCGCAGCTCTTGGATAATCAGATAAGGTCCTTCCTAATTTGGTGTTAGCTTCCCCATCTCTTTAGCTCGTCCAACCGCCTCCATCTTCCTAAGAACAAGGTCCCCCACCTTGAGTGGTCGTCTAGCGACTCTCTTGTTAAACTCCCGAGCCATTCGCTGTTTGTACAATTGCATTCTTAGCAAGGCATTGCCCCTGACTTCGGGTACTTGATCTAAAGTCGTGCGCAATGCAGCCCAATTGGCATCTTCTGTGTACAACATGACTCGCAGGGTGGCTTCTTCAATCTCAATAAGCAAGACGGCTTCAGTGCCATAAACTAACATGAAGGGTGTCTCCCCTGTAGAATTTTTGGCGGTTGTCCTGATGGACCATAACACTAGCTGTAGCTCTTCAATCCATTGCCCCTTGGCATTATCCAACTTCCTTTTGATTCCATTGGATAGAATCTTGTTGAAGGACTCTACCTGCCCATTGGCTTGTGGGTGGGCGACTGCAGCGAAGTGAGCCTTGATTTCTCTTTCTGCCAACCAGTCTTTCAGTTTAGGCGTTTCGAACTGTGGGCCATTATCAAAGACGATGGACTGTGGCATGCCAAAACGAGTTATAATGTTTTTCCAAATAAAGCCCTTGACGTCGTTTGTTGTTATGCCTCGCATGGCTTCAGCCTCTATCCATTTAGTGAAATAGTCCACCGCTACAATTACAAACTTCTTTTGCCCAGCGGCTATGGGAAAAGGTCCCAGAATATCCATGCCCCACTTGGCAAAGGACAGGGGGAATAAGATAGGAGTCAAGTAATTGGACGGCTTCTGATGCAGATTTCCATGCTTCTGACAACTGTCGCACTTCTTTGCATAGACGAGGGCATCTTCCTTTAATGTAGGCTAGTAATACCCCATCCTTAGAGCCTTTTCTCCCAATGCTCTTCCCCCAAAGTGAGATGCACAAGCTCCTTCGTGGAGTTCCTTCAACACTTCTAGACCATCTTCCCTGGTGATGCACTTGAGGAGAGGACGATTGAATGACTTCTTGTAGAGAGTCTCATCCCATAATTCAAACCACTTGTCTCGAACCTTCACATACTTAGCCTCCACAGGATCCAATGGCAGCCATCTTGTTTTCTTGTATTCTATTATGGGTTCCATCCAAACTGCCCCTCAGCTAAGAAACATGATTTGTTCTTGGTCAATGCTCTTTTTGGGTTTGACTTCCCAAAACACTGTTCTTGGCGCATCACCTTCAGCCGAGCTAGCCAATTTTGAGAGAGCATCTACTTGATGATTTTCTGACCTTGGTACTTGGTCGAGAACAAATCGTTTCAAAGGCTTAATCTCATCTTTGATCAGACGCATATATTTGCCCATCGATGCCTCTTTACATTCAAAGTCTCCATTGACTTGACTGACGACCAAGAGAGAGTCCGATTTGGCCTCGATCTCCAGAGCTCCTGCGGCTTTACACATTTTGATTCCAGCTAGAAGTGCTTCATATTCAGCTTCATTATTGGACGCTTGGAACTGGAATCTTAGCGCATATTCGAACTTGTCTCCTTCCGGAGATTGACAAATGATTCCTGCCTCACATCCATTGACAGTGGACGACCCATCAACCATGAGCGTCCAATGCTTCCTTCCTTCAGCTGGATCAGATATTGGCTCTATGATTGGCCGAGTAAGTTTAACTATAAAATCTGCCAAGGCTTGCCCCTTAATGGCTTTCCTTGGTTCAAATGATATATCGAACATGTTAAGCTCAACCGCCCATTTTAGCATTCGTCCGGAGGCTTCCATATTTTGCAGAACTTGCTTCAGAGGTTGGTCAGTATAGACGAGTATGCTGTGCGCCAAAAAATAGGGCCTTAACTTTCGGCTGGCCATGACGAGGGCCAATCCAAACTTCTCAACTGGAGTATACCTATTTTTCGCATCTTTGAGCACATGACTCACAAAGTATATGGGGACTTGCATGGACTCTCTTTCAGCCAACAGGACAGCACTCACAGCCTGAGTGGACACAGCCAAGTATACAAACAGTTTATCCCTCTCAGCTGGACTGACCAACCTAGGCAGCTGCCGAAGGTGATCTTTGACTTGTTGAAGGGCTTGCTCTGCCTCTGCTGTCCATTCGAACTTGGCCTTTTTCTTGATCGTGACGAAGAAGTGATGGCACTTGTCACCTGACTTAGACAAGAAACGTCCAAGGGCAGCCAAGCATCCCGTCAGTCGCTGAACTTCCTTTATCTTTGACGGGGATTTCATGCCTTGAATAGCTTGGATCTTCTCTGGGTTGGCTTCTATTCCCCTCTGATCTACCAAGAAGCTTAAGAACTTCCCAGACAAGACTCCAAATACGCATTTGCCAGGGTTCAATTTTAACTTGTATTTTCTGAGAGTCTCGAAAGTCTCTCTCAAATCACCAACATGACCTTCCTCTTGCCGACTCTTGACTATCATATCATCAATATAGGCCTCCATGTTTCTTCCCAACTTTGGTGAAAGACGGTATTGATCAATCTTTGAAAGGTGGCCGGAGCATTGCGTAGGCCGAATGGCATCCTCAACCAGCCATACAGTCCCTTCTCAGTAATGAAGGACGTTTTGTCCTGATCCTCTGACCACATGGGGATTTGATGAAAACCTGAATAGGCATCCATGAAGCTTAGCAAAGCATGGCCGGCCGTGGAGTCTACCAGACGATCCAACTTAGGCAAAGGGAAACTGTCCTTGGGACAAGCCTTGTTGAGATCAGTGTAATCCACACACATCCTCCAAGTGCCATTAGGCTTTGGCACCATGACCACATTTGCTATCCATTCTGGATAATAAGTTTCTCTGATGAATTTTAACTCCAACAACTTCTGAACTTCCTGGTCGACCGCCTGATTCCTGGCCGGTCCCAAATGTCTTTTCTTCTGACGAACAGGTTTTAAATTTGGATCGACATTAAGCCGGTGGATAGCTATCTCTGGATCAATTCCAGGCATTTCCTCAACACAATAAGCAAACACGTCTTGAAATTCTTTCAGCAAGTTGATTAAAAGGCCCCTAAACTCAGGAGAGAGCGAGGACCCAATCTTCAAAGTTCTTTCTGGACGAGCCTCATCCAAACAGACATCTTCAGGGACTTCCACTGGCTCTGGACGTTCTAGTGCTAGTCCCATGATGGCCATCACTTCCTCCGACGAGGGAGGTTCTTCCTTGACGGGCTCATACTTTCTTTTCTTGCTGGGGAGATATTCAGACGTTTTCCTTGAGGGGGCGAGAGGCGTCTGAGGACTCTCAATTGCCAGCTTCAACGAGGCCACTTGGTCCCTGACACTTTCAGACGTTTTCCTTTCGCCAGCAACCTTCGTCTTATCTTTCCCAATTTTAGACGTTTTCCGTTCGCCACCGATCTTCGTCTGGGCTTCATTGCATGCTTTCCATGATGACGGCTTGAGGGTGGTTAGGTAGCATTCCCTAGCCGCCTGCTGGTCTCCATACAAGGAGCCAATCTTGCCATCATCACACTCATACTTCATAAGCATCAAGTGAGTTACTATTACAGCTTTAACATGATTCAAAGTTGGTCGTTCGAGTATGACATTGTAGGCTGTCAAATCTCGGACAACCAAGAACTTGATGAACATGGTCCGCGAGGCCTCATTCTCTCCAACTCGGACGGGCAACGTGACTGTTCCCATGGGATGGATGACTCCTCCCCCAAACCCTATGATGGGATGATGGACTGGAACCAAATTCTTTTCATCAAATTTCAATCTGGACAAGCAATCAGCACTAATGATGTCCGTCGAGCTTCCGGTGTCAATCAAAATTCTTCTTACTCTCAAGTTTGCTATCTTCATCTCTACAACCAAAGGATCATCATGGGGGGTCCTCAACTTGCCCCGATCTTGCTCACTAACCACCACTTTTGGGAAAGACTCGGTCTTTGCCGGATTAGTCAACAAGACTTGGCCGAGCTCCCTAAGGTAGTTTTTGTGCCCTCTATTGGTTGGCCCTCCAGCAGCAAATCCTCCTGAAATAACGAGGACGACATCTTCATCAGTTCTTTCACTCTCCTTTTTCTTGCTTTGACGGTCATCTCTCCTCTGAAACTTCTTTCCCCCTTGGGGTAAGTATGAATTCATCTTTCCTTTTCGAGCTAGATCCTCCAAAGCTCTCTTAAGGTGTTTACATTCATTTGTTTCATGACCGCAATCCTTGTGAAAATGACAATACTTGCTCTTGTCTCTGTTTCTGTAAGGCGTCTTCATCTGGGTTGGAGCCTTCAGCTCGTATTGGTCCTTTATCTCCATGAGAATGGAGTATTGGTCCTTGCTGAATTCGATGGGGTTGGATGAAGGAGCCTCAGATTCTTTCCTCTTGCTTCTTCTGGACGAAGTAGTGGTAGAGGTTATGGCCCAAGTCTCGGCCTTTTTGGGGTTGCTTTTCTTTAGCTGAGCAACCTCTTCAGGCTTCTTGGACTCAGGATGCTTTGCCTCAGCACATACTTCAGTGGCATGTATAAAAGCTTCGGCTTCCTTTAAAGCCTCGGTAAGAGTATTGATTTTCTTCTTCACAAGGTCAAACTTAAAACTTCCTGGCCTCAGACCCCTGATAAAGGCGTCAAAAGCCACTCCAGCTTTGAAATCTTGAATTTGAAGGGCTTCCAGATTGAATCTCTTAACAAAACTTCTAAGAGCTTCTATTGGTCCTTGGACGACCTTGCCCAAGTGCATGCTTGTCTTTTGTTCTTGACGATTTGCAATGAAATGACTAGTAAATAAGACACTGAGTTCGGTGAAATTGTTGACTGAATTGGGGGGTAGATTATTGAACCACTTCTGAGCTACACCCTTCAGGGTAGCCGGGAAATTCTTACACCAAGTAGCATCATCTACTCCTTGGACGTACTTCTGATGCTTGTAAGTGGACAGGTGATCATCAGGATCAGTGGTTCCATCAAAAGGCTCTATTGTTGGGAGTTTTACCTTTGGGAAGGGGGGCGCCTCCATGATCCTGGCCGAGAACGGAGTAGGCCAATTGATCCAGAGGGCTCCCAGCTGTCCCTCAATGGGTATGAACTCCTTGCGATACTCCTTCAACACAGGATTGGATGAAGTGTTTGCTGGTACTGGTCGCTTATAGACCATTGGTTGAACCACCGTCTTCTCTTGTCTCAGACGAACTATCGAAGGACCCAGACTTCTTCCCTCTGTTCTGGATGGTATCCTTAAAGGAGGATCTCTTAAGTATGGGGTAGAGCCAGTAGCCGACTGTTGCAATGCTGCAGCTCTCTTTGCCTCTAAGTAGTCCCTGGCATCTGTTTCCATTCGGTGCCCACTCGGACGAGCTTGATCTTGGGTCCTAATCACCAAATTCCAGTCCATCATCCTTCGCTACTCACTGCCTTCTGGCTATTTTCCCATAGCCGCCCTCCTTGAGGGTTCCTGACGAACAGGTCGACTAGGACCTGGACGATTCTCTTAGGAACGTCCCCTAGGGGGAGCTTGATTGTTGACGGCTGGCTCAGGGTTAAGACGGAAAAACAGCATGTTGCTCTTGATGCATTCCTCGGACGATCGCTGCCATCTTTGTCTGGAAGTCATTCAAAGCGTTCTCTAGATGGGCGGCAGTCACTGGACGTTCAAGATTCTCTTGAATGACAGGTTGCTGGCTTGGTCCAGGAACATGGATGATGGACGGGGGTCTATCCCTTCCTCGAGGCAGTCTCTCATGATCTACTGTGTCCTCGACATTGATCTGAAAACTTCGATTTCTAGCCTCGTTGGACGATTGACAATCAGTCATTGTTGCGTCTCCCCACAGACGGCGCCAAATGTTTAGTCTGCTTGTCCAGCAAGTAAGCTGTAGGCTGAGCTTTCTTGTCTAGCAAGTAAACTAGTATCCCTTAGATGTTCTTCCTTGGAGACTTGTGCAACAAATGTCTGAATCAACCTAGTCCAAGCCTGAGCTTCGCTCCCGAAGCTGCAAAAAGGGACCCACCCTGGAGGTTTGGGTGGTGGTTCCCCCTCCGAAGCTTAAGTCAGATATCAGGAGTTGTAAAGAGAAAAGTAGATCTAGAGAGAGAAAGTGAAAGAGTATTTTTACAGAGTAACTTTGCACTGTTTGCATTGAATTCCATTTCTCCTGATTTCTAGGGTATTTATAGTGATAGCAAGATGACAGCTATCCTTAAAATCTGCCCTAGAATAGTGGCCTCTGATTGGCTATGGAATCAGATCATGACACGTGGCAGGCCATGATTTGTGAGGGTTCATCAACCACTCTCCTGCAGCCACCTCACAGGGCTGGGCTCTGACTACCTTTTGGGCCAGAAAAGTATCCTTTTAACCCAACTGAGGATAACCCAAAGATTAAATCTTTTTTTCTATTCACTAGGGGAGGACACGTGTACGGCTCCGATGAGTCCAGGTGTCTTCACAGGAACCGTAGATGTTAGGCTACAACAACAGTTAATCAATAAAATAGTATATTAATTTTTTTTTTAGGAAAAAGTAGTTATTAATTAGAAAAAACATTACTATATATATATGGAATTTTAAACGTTGGAGTGAGAGCAGCAGAACTTACAGAAGTAAAAGAGAGGAAAGGATGATTGAAACTTTTAACTTGTATTGATAACTTGGAAATATTACAACTTTTGTGTTTTCTCTCTCTTAAACTTGCTCTTAAAGCTCTAAGACTAACTCTGCCTAAAACTAGATACAAATGAGCCGATTTATAGACTCTTGGAAAGGGGATACAGTAATTCAGTACAATAATTAGAGTGATACAGTAATGCAGTACAATAATTAGAGTAAACAAAATAATTACAATACTATTTGCTTTTTCAAACGTTGGCCAGCTAGATAAAATTCTTCCGTTGCTTTTGCAGTGCGCCAACAACTTTTGACGAAATTTTGACGAAAGTACTATTCATAGTGTTGTTCATCGTACTGTTCACTATTCACCTTTTGGATTTGTCGGAATTTTGATGCTGTAATCGTTATCTTTTGCCGATATTGAGTGCTTGACAGCTGGAACAAGCATTGGATACCTGTAGTCTAGAATAATGTCCCTTACTTTTGCCTAAGTGTAAAATATTTACACTTAGCGGGATCTTTCTTAGAATTTTTTGAAATCAAATGGATCTTGGGCACATGGGACACCATATAAATCTGGACTAGAGGCCTCAGAAGAACTGGAACTCTTGGATGATGGATTTTTTTTATTCTAGCTGAGAAATTGGAGAAACTGATCAAAAAGTTCAGCCCTGTCTATTGGAGCCTTCTTTTTGGTTTTTGATTTTGTGGATGAGGATGGTGATTGTATAGATTTTTGTGGAGCTGCATGAATTTGTTTTTATTCCTGGAAGCTCTGTTTAGTCCATTCATTAAAACCATGGAGGGCGGATAAACCATGCTGGAGATATTGAGAGACACATTCTTGCATTTTTGGATATATGGTGAAGTTTTTCCACCATTTTACTCGATATTCTCGAATTAGGAAGTAAGGTCTGGAATCTATAATTCGACAAAGGCAATAATTCCAGCACATAATCTAAGAAATTCAGAATATCTGGCAGAAGTAAATAATACTGGAGAATTTAAATCCTTCTGGTACCTTAGTTTTTGAACAATAGTGCTGAAAAGGATTTTGAAGTTCTTCTGGGAAGATATATGGGATTGCCCCATATCGTTCCCACCAAACTGGAAATGTTTTATTTTTTTTGGATACAATCAGGATGGAAACTAAAGAGCCATGAATGGTTGTAACTCTGGAGTAAAAAGGTACAATGCCATGCTTGCATATAGTCATAAAAGTTGTAATTAAGTTTGTGGAAGTTGTGGATCATAAAGGTTGGAAGAAAATGTCTTGGAGTTTGAGAGGGAAGAGTGGGAAGCCTTCCATTCTGTGCTTGAAATAACATGGAAAATTAGGCATTTGGAATAATTGGTAGTGGTATTAATATTATCTTTCATGTGACAGGAATTTGTATCACGAAGAATATTTCGATAATATTGAATAGGTTTGGAGATTTCAAAAGGATACCAATTAAAATGTTCAGGAATTATTTTTTTGACATAATCGGAATAATTGGTAGTTCTGCTGCTCTCACTCCGACGTTTAAAATTCCATATTAGTTTTAGTTTTAATTTAGCACTTTCCATTTTAACTAGTTCAGTTCTTAAGAGTTAATCTGCTTTGAACAGTCCTGGGTCCCTTCCTGGTATCAGAGCTATTGTCAAACTGCTCTAAGGTTACTCTTTAACCATTTGAGTCCTATTAAGCCACTGTAGTAGTGGTTATATTTTGTGTTGGTCAGCTATTTGGTCAGCCTGTGAAGCCGTTGGTCAGTCGTGGTTAGGTGGTCCCGGTGTGGTGGTCCCTCAGGTGGTCCCAGTGGTCCCTCAGAGTATACATACTGTTGTAGTGTTTATTGGTTAAAATGGTGAAAAGTAAGTTTAGTAGTGTTTTCTCAAAGGTTTTTGGTGATAGTAAGAATCCAGTTCAAAAGAAACTTTTTCATTCTTTATCGTGTTTATTACAAACTTCTAAATACTCAAATGAATCCAAGGTGTAGAATACGTTTTGCCCCTGGCCAGACTTTACTTTTCAAAGTCGAACATGGTAAAGCAACTACACACGTTCCAGAAGCTCTTCCATGGGATAAAGTTACCATTCCTGATGAATGGCGACTTCAAACCCCGTCAATTCCAAAATCCTTGAAGGAATCAAAGGTTGAACAAATAGTTGAAGAACCATATGGCACAGTTCTTATTCGATTTGGTTCTAATAAGGAGTTTCCATCTTCGTCTTTCAATTATGATTTTCAAAGTGCTAGATCTTCTTGTTCTTTTGAAAGATCAAGTACTTTTCCAAATACAGATGAATTTCCATCTACTTCTCAAAATTACAAGGTTTTCGAAAAATCTCCCATTCCATAAATAGTTAATGAAAATGATTTTCCGTCACCAACTAAGTCTGAAATGAGACCTCCAAAGTTCTCCAGTTTGAACGTTCTTACTAAAGGAGGATTCCAAATTGACAAGCAAATGCTTTCAAAAGATTTTAATGATCCAGTAAATCGTGAAAAAAGACTTTGGTTTTTCTCCAATTTCGATAATCCAGCAACGGAATTTATCCGTGCAAAATACTATGCAAAATTGAATGAATTATCTGCAAATATTTCTTTATTTCATAGCTTCCAATTTACTTAAGTAATTTAATTTTGGTAAGGGAATCCATATAGAAGAATTTACTACTAGTGTCAATCAGCGTCAAATGTCTATCCAATTGCTTGATAATGAGTCTGTCAAAAATCATATAAATCAAGCAATTGGATAGACATTTGACGCTGATTGACACTAGTAGTAAACTAAAGTATTGGATTTAAAAAGTTCATTTGTTCCACCAATAAAATGGAGAGAAATGGTCTGGATCAAAAAGAGCAAATCCAACTTTTGTTCCATCCGATTTTTGATGATTGCAAATATTTTTTTGTTCTTCGGATGTGAAAGTATTATCCCACCAGACTTTTAACTGCCCTGTAAAACTGCTTACAATATTATAAGCAATTTGATCAACTGTAAATTCATTAGAGGCATATGCATTAGCTGCAATACACATTTCATGTAAAACTTTGGAAATTTCAGCTTCTGATCAACAATCTATATTCCAGTCATATAGTTCCTCGTTCTTCAAATTTCAAATTTCAAATTTCAAATTGAAGATCTGGAGGAGTAGGTCTGGAATAATAATTTCGCATCGGGTTATTGTTCCAGTTTTTGTAAATTTTATTAATTAGAGATGGAGACTCATCACCTGAAGAAAAGTTTTCAGCAATTTCCTTTGCCTTTTTATCCTTTTCTAGACATGTGATGTTTTTGTCTAGTTTTTTCAGAAATCTTTTCTAAAAGTGCTTTATTACTATTTCCAATACCTTTTGAAACTGAAAACTGATTTGGAACATAACAAGTGGCCGTGAAATTAAATTTGGAAAAGTGGAATTCCGTGATTCAAGAGAAATTTCATTTAGTCTTTTTGACAAATCATTAATTTCTTTCGAAGATTGAGAATCAGAATCATAATTTTTTGAAGATAAAGAATCAATTTGAGTAGATATTTGATCAACTTGTTTGGAGATCGTATGTAAAATTGTATTGGAAAAATTGTTTTGTTCATAAACCTTTTTGATATTTCCTAAAGTAGAACCTGACTTATCATCAGCATCTCTTCCTACTTTATATATGGAGCAGCTTCACAAGTTCCACCTTCTAACGAAGGAACTCGTAAACCTGTAAGTGGAGGATGAATTGATGAAACTAGTTCACCATTCTTAAGAGTCCATTTTTTAACAATATTCGATTTAACACATAAATCAGAAAATGGATTAGGAATTTTTAAATTACTTAAGTAAATTAGAAGCCATGAAAAAAAAGAAATATTTGTAGATAATTCATTCAATTTTGCATAGTATTTTTCACGGACAAATTCCATTGCAGGAGTATCGAAATTGGAGAAAAACCAAAGTCTTTTTTCACGATTTACTGGATCATTAAAATCTTTTGAAAGAGTTTGTTTGTCAATTTGAAATCCTCCTTTAGTAAGAACTTTCAAGCTGTAGAACTTTAGAGGTCTCATTTCAGACTTAGTTGGTGATGGAAAATCATTTTCATCAACTATTTATGGAATGGGAGATTTTTCGAAAACCTGGTAATTTTGAGAAGTAGATGGAAATTCATCGGTATTTGAAAAAGTACATGATCTTTCAAAAGAACAAGAAGATCTAGCACTTTGAAAATCATAATTGAAAGAAGAAGATGGAAACTCCCTATTAGAACCAAATCGAATAAGAACTCTGCCATCTAGTTATTCAACTATTTGGTCAACCTTTGATTCCTTCAATGATTTTGGAATTGGCGGGGTTTGAAGTCGCTATTCATCAGGAATGGTAACTTTATCCCATGGAAGAGCTTCTGGAACGTGTGTAGTTGCTTTACCATGTTCGACATTGAAAAATAAAGTCTGGCCAGGGGAAAAACGTATTCTACACCTTGGATTCATTTGAGTATTTAGAAGTTTGTAATAAACACGATAAATAATGGAAAATTTTCTTTTGAACTGGATTCTTACTGTCACCAAAAACCTTTGAAAAAACACTACTAAACTTACTTTTCACCATTTTAACCGATAAACGCTACAACAGTAGATATAATCTGAGGGACCACTGGGACCACCAGAGGGACCACCACATCGGGACCACCTAACCACGGCTGACCAACGGCTTCACAGGCTAACCAACACAGGCTGACCAAACAGCAGACCAACACAAAATATAACCACTACTACAGTGGCTTAATAGGACTCAAATGGTTCAAGAGTAACCTTAGAGCAGTTTGACAATGGCTCTGATACCAGGAAGGGACCCAGGACAGTTCAAAGCAGATTAACTCTTAAGAACTGAACCAGTTTAAATTGAAAGTGCTAAATTAAAAACTAAAACTAATATGGAATTTTAAACATTGGAGTGAGAGTAGCAGAACTTACAGAAGTAAAAGAGAGGAAAGGGTGATTGAAACTTTTAACTTATATTGATAAATTGGAAATATTATAAATTTTGTGTTTTCTCTCTCTTAAACTTGCTCATAAAGCTCTTGAACTAACTCTGCCTAAAACTGGATATAAATGAGTCTATTATTAATTCCTCCTCAATATTATGAAAAAACCACTAAACACTTGACTAGTGCTAATGGTCAAAAACTTCAAATTATATATAAGCTTTCCAAAGCATCCATTTTAAATAATGATTATTATTTCCAAACTCCATTTACTCTTGTTTGAAATATTAGTAATAACATTATTCTTGGTACTCCATTTCTAGCTCAAATGTATCCATTTTCAGTAGATGAAGTAGGAATTCATGCTTTCATAAATGAAAAAACAATTTCTTTTAAATTTTCTGCAAAATTACAACATAGTGATGTCCATCGTCTTCAAACTAACTCTATTTATAAACAAATTAATATGATCTCTGTAGGGTAGAACAGGATGAAAGGTTCCAAGGCTCCTGTCTCCAGACTACAGAAGGGAATAGTAATCCATCCTACAGGAGGAATACCTGTTTCCACAAACCAATTTTCCAATTTATCTGATTTCCCTCAACTTTCCTATGCTCAAACAATATCACAAACAGCTCCTCAAAAAACCAATCCAACTACCACTGATATTTCCTACCACCAAAAAATCCAATGTGATACTCTGTTTTTGACTAACTTTACCTCCAACAAATTTCCTTGAGCTTCTATTTTCGAATAGTTGAAGGGGCTTGGATTTTCTCAAAGCCAAAGACTTCACAGAAAGATCCAAGTTCTCGTCTTTGCTGAGCTTTGTCATTGCCATACTTAGATTAGATCTTTAGCTCATTGCAAAGAGATAATCCTTCCTTTTTAACAAAAGTAAACAATTGTCCATATGTGAATTGATCAAGCGGGATTGTTTCCTTGTTTACATATTCCCTTAATTTTTGGAAATTTCCTTGAGCAAATAAAGTTGGAAGTCCTGAAATAAATTTTTCTTTCCAGAACGACTGTTGAGAATCGGATCTGGTAAGAACGTTGGATAAAAACGTATCTTTGTACCAACGATAATCATTCAAAGTTGGACACCGAAGATTTGTTAAAACTAAAGTATTGGATTTAAAAATTTCATTTGTTTTACCAATAAAATGGAGAGAAATGGTCTGGATCAAAAGAGCAAATCCATCTTTTGTTCCATCCGGTTTTTGATGATTGCAAATTTTTTTTGTTCTTCGGATGTGAAAGTATTATCCCGCCAAACTTTTAATTGCCCTGTAAAACTGCTTACAATATTATAATCAATTTGATCAACTAGTAAAATCATTAGAGGCATATGCATTAGCTGCAATACACATTTTATGTAAAACTTTGGAAATTTCAGCTTTTGATCTACCATCTATATTCCAGTCATATAGTTGGTCACCAGAATAAACGTTTTAAGGGCCATAATTCCTCGTTCTTCAAATTGAAGATCTGGAGGAGTAGGTTTTGAATAATAATTTCGCATCGGATTATTGTTACAATTTTTGTAAATTTTATTAATTTGAGATGGAGACTCATCACCTGAAGAAAAGTTTTCAGCAATTTCCTTTGCCTTTTTATCCTTTTCTAGAAATGTGATATTTTTGTCTAATTTTTCATAAATCTTTTTAAAAGTGCTTTATTACTATTTCCAATACCTTTTGAAACTGAATATTGATTTGGAACATAAACAAGTGGCCGTGAAATTTCATTTGGAAAAGTGGAATTTCGTGATTCAAGAGAAATTCCATTTAGTCTTTTTGACAAATCATCAATTTCTTTCGAAGATTGAGAATCAGAATCAGAATTTTTTGAAGATAAAGAATCAATTTGAGTAGATATTTGATCAACTTGTTTGGAGATCGTATGTAAAATTGTATTGGAAACATTGTTTTGTTCATAAACCTTTTTGATATCTCCTAAAGTAGAACATGACTTATCATCAGCATCTCTTCCTACTTTATATGGAGCAGCTTCACAAGTTCCACCTTCTAACGAAGGAACTCGTAAACCTGTAAGTGGAGGATGAATTGATGAAACTAGTTCACAATTCTTAAGAGTCCATTTTTGAACAATATTAGATTTAACACTTAAATCAAAAATGGATAAGTAATTTTTAAATTACATAAGTAAATTGGAAGCCATGAAAAAAAAGGAATATTTGCAGATAATTCATTCAATTTTGCATAGTATTTTTCACGGATAAATTCCGTTGCAGGAGTATCAAAATTGGAGAAAAATCAAAGTCTTTTTTCACGATTTACTGGCTCATTAAAATCTTTTGAAAGCGTTTGTTTGTCAATTTGGAATCCTCCTTTAGTAAGAACGTTCAAACTGGAGAACTTTGGAGGTCTCATTTCAAACTTAGTTGGTGATGGAAAATCATTTTCATCAACTATTTCTGGAATGGTAGATTTTTCGAAAACCTTTTAATTTTGAGAAGTAGATGGAAATTCATCTGTATTTGGAAAAGTACTTGATCTTTCAAAAGAACAAGAAGATCTAGCACTTTGAAAATCATAATTGGAAGAAGAAGATGGAAACTCCCTATTAGAACCAAATCGAATAAGAACTCCGCCATCTGGTTCTTCAACTATTTGTTCAACCTTTGATTCCTTCAAGGATTTTGGAATTGGCGGGGTTTGAAGTCGCCATTCATCAGGAATGGTAACTTTATCCCACGGAAGAGCTTCTGGAACGTGTGTAGTTGCTTTACCATGTTCGACTTTGAAAAGCAAAGTCTGGCCAGGGGCAAAACGTATTCTACACCTTGGATTCATTTGAGTATTTAGAAGTTTGTAATAAACATGATAAATAATGGAAAAGTTTCTTGCACCATGGAGCTGAAGATCTTTTGAAATATTGACATCTAGAGTTAAAGACTCAAGGATAAAAGGATCTTCCAGATCTTTACTCAAATTTGGAAAACAATTGAAATAAATTGGACCTTGACTAATATTGGTATTTGCTAAGGCTAATAAAGAATCTTTGAAATGTATAAGAGAATTATCTCTTAAAGCTAGCATAACTGGACAATCAAGACCTAATCTGACCATAGGATTGACAGCTATTTGGACACAACCAAAATGGATATACCTAAAACCTTGATTTATATGATTTTTGACAGACTAATTATCGAGCAATTGGATAGACATTTGACGCTGATTGAAACTAGTAGTAAATTTTTCTATATGGATTCCCTTACCAAAATTAAATTCCCAACTATACTATTTGTCATAAATATCAGTTTTGGAAAGTATTGGTATTTCCCAAACCAATGGATCATCCTTTTGAGTAATCTGTATCTTTTGAACTGGATTCTTACTGTCACCAAAAACCTTTGAAAAAACACTACTAAACTTACCTTTCACCATTTTAACCGATAAACACAACAACAGTAGGTATACTCTGAGGAACCACTGGGACCACCTGAGGGACCACCACACAAGGACCACCTAACCACGGCTGAACAACGGCTTCACAAGCTGACCAACACAGGCTGACCAAACAGCTGACCAACAAAAAATATAACCACTACTACAGTGGCTTAATAAGACTCAAATGGTTAAAGAGTAACCTTAGAGCAGTTTGACAATGGCTCTGATACTAGGAAGGGACCCAGGACAGTTCAAAGCAGATTAACTCTTAGGAACTTAACCAGTTTAAATGGAAAGTAATTGGAGTGATACAGTAATGCAGTACAATAATTGGAGTGATACAGTAATTCAGTACAATAAATGGAGTGATATAGTAATGCAGTACAATAATTGGAGTAAACAAAATAATTACAATACTATTTGCTTTTTCAGACGTTGGACAGCTGGATAAAATTCTTCCGTTGCTTTTGTAGTGCGCCAACAACTTTTGACGAAATTTCGACGAAAGTACTTTTCATTGTACTGTTCATCGTACTGTTCACTATTCACCTTTTGGATTTGTCGGAATTTTAATGATGCAATCGTTATCTTTTGCCGATATTGAGTGCTTGACAGCTAGAACAAGCTTTGGATACCTGTAGTCTGGAATAATGTCCCTTACTTTTGCCTAAGTGTAAAATATTTGCACTTAGCGGGATCTTTCTTAGAATTTTTTGAAATCAAATGGATCTTGGGCACATGGGCCACCATATAAATCTGGACTGGAGGCCTCAGAAGAACTGGAACTCTTGGATGATGGATTTTTTTTATTCTAGCTGAGAAATTGGAGAAACTGATCAAAAAGTTCAGCCCTGTCTATTGGAGCCTTCTTTTTGGTTTTTGATTTTGTGGATGAGGATGGTGATTGTATAGATTTTTGTGGAGCTGCATGAATTTGTTTTTATTGCTGGAAGCTTTGTTTAGTCCATTCATTATAATCATGGAGGGCGGATAAACCATGCTGGAGATATTGAGAGACATATTCTTGCATTTTTGGATATATGGTGAAGTTTTTCCACCATTTTACTCGATATTCTCGAATTAGGAAGTAAGGTCTGGAATCTATAATTCGACAAAGGGAATAATTCCAGCACATAATCTAAGAAATTCGGAATATCTGGCAGAAGTAAATACTACTGGAGAATTCAAATCCGTCTGGTACCATAGTTTTGGAACAATAGAGCTGAAAAGGATTTAAAAGTTCTTCTGGGAAGATATCTGGGATTGCCCCATATCGTTCCCACCAAACTGGAAATGTTTTATTTTTTTTTTGGATACAATCAGGATGGAAACTAAAGAACCATGAATGGTTGTAACTCTGGAATAAAAAGGTACAATGCCATGCTTGCATATAGTCATAAAAGTTGTAATTAAGTTTGTGGAAGTTGTGGATCATAAAGGTTGGAAGAAAATGTCTTGGAGTTTGAGAGGGAAGAGTGGGAAGCCTTCCATTCTATGCTTGAAATAACATGGAAAATTAGGCATTTGGAATAATTGGTAGTGGTATTAATATTATCTTTGATGTGACAAGAATTTGTATCACGAAGGATATTTCGATAATATTGAATAGGTTTGGAGATTTCAAAAGGATACCAATTAAAATGTTCAGGAATTATTTTTTTGACATAATCGGACATTTTGTGGTTGAATTCCTCATGGGAAGAAAATCTGTTGGAGTTAAAGTTAGTCAAAAACAGAGTATCACATTGGATTTTTTGGTGGTAGGAAATATCAGTGGTATTTGGATGGGTTTTTTGAGGAGTTGTTTGTGATATTGTTTGAGCATAGGAAAGTTGAGGGAAATCAGATAATTAAATTGGAAAATTGGTTTGTGGAAACAGGTATTCCTCCTGTAGGATGGATTACTATTCCCTTCTGTAGTCTGGAGGCAGGAGCCTTGGAACCTTTCATCCTGTTCTTCCCTGCAGAGATCATATTAATTGGTTTCTAAATAGAATTACTTTAAAGACGATGGACATCACTATGTTGTAATTTTGCAGAAAATTTAAAAGAAATTATTTTTTCATTTATGAAAGCATGAATTCCTACTTCATCTACTGAAAATGGATACATTTGAGTTAGAAATGGAGTACCAAGAATAATGTTATTACTAATATTTTTAACAAGAGTAAATGGAGTTTGGAAATAATAATCATCATTTAAAATGGATGCTTTGGAAAGCTTATATTTAATTTAAAGTTTTTGACCATTAGCACTAGTCAAGTGTTCAGTGGTTTTTTCATAATATTGAGGAGGAATTAATTCTTCCCTAATGCAATTGAGATCAGCACCACTATCGAATAATGCAACATCATTAATTTGGAAGTCATCAGCAATAACTAATGTAATTGGACAATACCATTTTTGATAATTAAAACATTGAATAATTTGAAGAAATTTTTCGTTTTCAATGGGTTTGTCAGAAATCTAGATAGCATTGGTTGAAATGGGAGAAGGTTCTGATGCTTCTCTTGTTTCAAGAGTAGAATTTTGAAGAAGAGTAATTTTGGCTTCTAATGCTAATCTTTTGTTTGAAGATTTAAAATATTTTGCTCAAGATCTTTAATATGAAATTTGATTTGAATCACCTCACTTTGAAGATCATGAGTATTAACTGGAGAAATAAATGGCTGTTGAAATGGAGAATCAGCAAGTATTTTTTGAAGACTAAAAGAGACCTGCTTTTCATTTTCTTCTATTGGAGAAGATTTTAAAACAATTTCTCTTAATCGTTCAAGATACTGTTTTGAAGATTACTATCTGGAATTTTTTCAATAATATCAAGAAGTAACTCCTTTTCTTTTTCTTTTTTGGAAATAACACAAAGTCCTTTTGAACAAAATTGAAGAGAATGATCAGAATCACAATCATCAGAGTCCTGATCAGAGTCTAATTGGTAAATAATGTGATTAGAATCAGAATGATCAGATTCTTCTGGCTCATTCTGATTTAATTGAAAAACATTTAAGAGTTTATCTCTTAAATCTGGATTATCTTGGAAAATCTCATTAATTTTATTTTTGAAATTGCAATTATTTGCTTTGTGACCAGGCTTGCCACATTTATAACAAATAATCTTTTAAAACTCCTTTTTCGAAATTCTTTTGGAAATGTTTTCTTTTTCTTGTGGTAAATTATTTAGAAGATGAAGTTTTCCTTTGACGAAAATTTTGAGCTTGCTTGAGCTTCTGTTTTCGAATAGTTGAAGGGGCTTGGATTTTCTCAAAGCCAAAGGCTTCACAGAAAGATCCAAGTTCTCGTCTTTGTTGAGCTTTTTCATTGCCATACTTAGATTGGATCTTTAGCTTATTGCAAAGAGATAATCCTTCCTTTTTAACAAAAGCAAGCAATTGCCCATATGTGAATTGATCAAGCGGGATTGTTTCCTTGTTTACAGCTTCCCTTAATTTTTGAAAACTTCTTTGAGCAAATAAAGTTGGAAGTCCTGAGATAAATTTTTCTTTCCAGAACGACTGTTGAGAATCGGATCTGGTAAGAACGTTGGATAAAAAACGTATCTTTGTACCAACGATAATCATTCAAAGTTGGACACCGAAGATTTGTTAAAACTAAAGTATTGGATTTAAAAAGTTCATTTGTTCCACCAATAAAATGGAGAGAAATAATCGTTCATTTGTACATTCTAATCTCCTCCTTTTTATTAAATTTTTAAATATTATTATATGATTGCCTGATTGTCATGCTTGCCTTTTTCATCACCTCATATGTTATTTTTGCTAATTAAGACCTAAAGAATTGTTCTAATATTAATCAGATAATTTGGACAACTTGTTAGGTTCCCTGTAATTTTATTGCATAATAACATATCACTAAAAAATAGTCTTTTATGTGTTTCCTGAACCAACCTAAACTATATTAATTTTAGGGTGCATGAAAATATTATTTGGTTATCATATTGCATAAAAATTGACATGAAACGATATTTAGTAGAGACCCGCAATGGGCGAATATGGTTCATTATGATCGTATTCGTACCCTCACCCCCGAACTCAATTTTTGGTTCATTGACCATCTATGGAGTCAGGATGGGGAAATCTACATTGGATAAGTCCGTAATTTGTCCCTACGATTTCCCAATATCCAATTAGGTTTATGAGTCTTCCTTTAAAGACTTGTTGGCGACTTCAAAACAGTTTTCAATAAAACCTTTACAATGGGGTAGTCAAATACACGCTCACACCGCGTAGGCGAAATAAAAACATGCCTACATACACCTATAAAAAAATCCTAAACCTCAAGCCATATTTTCCACACCAAAAACTTTAAAGAATCCAAACTCTCTTACTTAAAGGTTCTTTCTTCACTTCTTAATCTATTTTAGTTTTGTATTCCTTATTCAAGTTTCAATTTTATTTGGTTTAAGTAAAAGATTTTCATTAGCAAGTTTGATATTTTGTTCATGTTAGGTTATGCATGCATATAATTTTTAATTTGTAGGGATCCATTTTAAGTTCATATGGTAAATTACTTATTAGAGTTTTATATTATTGGTGGATTAGGAGAATATTCAAGCATAAGACTAGGTGAAGTTACTATTATACTCTTTGTGCAAGATCAAGGTACGTTATGTAGCTAGATCTTTCGAAATGTGGTTTTATGTGTTAAAGTTGTTTGTTAATTAAATAGTTAAATTGACATTTTATTGTTCACTTTTTGAAATGAAAATAAGGAATGAATTTATCAATCATATTACATGTATGTTTTGTTATCATTTTTAAAAATTTAAATTATTATTGCAAGGAATGGTTTGATTGGTTTTTGTGAACTTTGTGTTTTCAAAAGTTGTTTATGAGAAAAGGAGAATTATCTGTGACTTACTAAATCGTATTATTATATTACCGCTTGATTAACGTCAAGAAGGGTTTATGCTTTAAAGTCCACTTGTTGGCTATTATTGTTATCCCTTGATATAGATACTTGATGGGATGACTAGCTAGGGGGTGTGCACACTTATGTAAAGGAAGGGGCGATAAGAAGAGAAAATGTTTTCAAGATCATTATTAATCCAAGTTATTTGGAAAGAGATTGTGCTTAAAAGTTATCCTTGAATTATTAATTAAGGAAATTTCGAAATGTAAAATGTTGCGAACTAGTAATTGTGTTACCTATCTTGTACATTTGTACTCAGTTTTATGCTGAAGCGTATTTTCTTTTTCCTATTTGGCTTTGCCCTGTTTACCTTTTGGTAAGTAGTTTTGCAGGTGAACTTTGGATGTGCATGGAAGCATTCTAGGAAGGGGAGCTTCACCTACTTTAGGACGTTTTATTTATTTTAAAGTTTGAGATAATGTTTTTTATAGTAATAAAGAAGTGTTATCTTTTAGTTAAGTCTTTCGTGCAAGTTATTTTGTTAGTTAGTAGTTAGTTGCCGAAAGCGTGAAATTTACGTGGCGGTAATACTCCTAAATTACTCAAATATTATTTATTTAATTATTTATTTTAAAGTGAGTAATTTGGGGGTGTTACATTGACCCAACCCAATTTTGACCTACCCAATACCTGACCTGAAAAAACTTAAATACCATAGATCTGAACGCCACCTACACCGGAAAGGACATAACCCGACTTTTAAATCTAAGTCGAAAGTAGAGGTAGCATTTAGTTCTTGTTTGGGTTGGATCATTTAGGGTCCTCCTTGATCTTAGGTTGAATAGAAGTAATCTACATTATACACATAGTGCATATGTTTTGGGACAACCTAGTTGTTAACCCAGGCAATGGCCCGTATTAATTTACCAATATGAATTTGAAGTGTTAAATCAAACACTTGAGAGATGTAGAAACAAAGAGTAATATGCATTAAATTATACTCGTAAAATAATCTTCCAGTTCCTTTTAAATTTTCTACTATCATTAATTACAAAGAATATAACACAATCTTGTTTCTAAAATTTAGGTTAATGTGTAAGATTATAACCGATACAATTAAATAATGTTGTGGCGTTAATTAGGGAGGTTATAAAAATTTCAAGAACTTTTCTTTTATATAAGAGTGTTGAAAGGTAGGACACGCTATTATTAGCATTAGATTAATGAGTAATAATACTTCCTTTGTTTCTTTTTACTTGCAACCGTTTGACTTTCACGTTTGCCAATGCATAACTTCAGCCATTAATATCTTTAAGTACCGATAATTAAAAATTAGGGTTTTTCTACATAGTACCCCTGTGTTTTACGAAATTCTATGTTGTACCCAACGTTTTTTAAATTTCCGCGTTGTATCCCTAAGATTTCTTAACGTTACACAAAATACCCTTATACACGATATCAAACAGTAGATTTTGGGACTTTTTTACCCTGTGGGCATAGAGTAGGATTTTTTAGCCTTGTTAGTTGACTGAGGTTTGGGATATGATCTGATACATTGAAGACTAAGTGAGGTTTGGAGTAGGATTTTCTATTAGTAAGGGTATTTTGTGTGACGTTTAGAAAGTTTAGGGGTGCAATGTGGAGAGTTCAAAAAGGCTGGGTACAACGTAGAATTTCGAAAAACACAGGGGCACTACGTAGAAAAACCCTAAAAATTATAAAAAGTAGATTTTCGGGAGATGAATCTAACAAGATCCCACAGGAATATGATTTTCTTTAACAATAAATCACCAAAGATAAACTAAGTAGAGTTTGTGAATAGTGCAAAATTCAAACTGTTGCAAGTAAAAAGAAACGGAGGAAGTATATACATTTGAATGTTATTGTTTAAAAAGAGAAATTTTATTTTGTCTTTAAAAAGAATTTCCACAAATACTAATATGAGATTGTAGATTAGTTGGTTACTGCGTTTGTATTTCAAATGAGAGGTTATGGGTTCGAGTCTTAGCACGTACATTTTTATTGTTTAATATGTCTCGTTTGATTGTGTGGGGGAAGGGAGGAGTACATGTGGCAACATGGCATGTTTTTGCATTAGAATGTGGAGGAAAAGACTTCTAAGGGTCTGTTGAAAGAATAATGTCCTCGACTATGCAATTACTAAATATAACATGGATCATATTATGGAGATAATAAGTTCATTAAATTGGGTCGTCTATACGTCTTGCTAGAGAATGCTATAGAACTTCGGGTTAGTAAATAATAAACCCGAAGCCCGATTAAATGGATCCTACAAGGTCACACATAAACAATCTGGGTCAACAAAAGAAAGACCTAGAGCCCATGAAGGACTCTAGGGGTGGCCGGCCAAAGAGGAGTAAAGGGAGAGGATTCCTAACCTAATTTGTTCCTATAATTAGGTGGGGGAATTAGAAAATAACTTAGTCAGTTTCTCTCATTATTTTCTCTCTCCTCTTTTCTCTCTCTTTCAAAAGCTACGTAATATTAGCTCCAAGAAAAAGAAGAGCCCTTCTTCCTTCCAACTAGCATTGGTGGAGTGTTGATCTGGATTGGTGGACCACGTAGAGGAATCACAGTTGCGGTTCTATCTCCGGATCTCGACGAGCTTTGTCGAAATCACGCATCAAAGGTTAATTCAAAAACTATTATGTGATCCTTGATTGCATATGCATGAGATCCTGTTTTAAGTGCTTATGAATATGATTCATGAAATTCCACTTATAGTACTTATAATTCTACAGTGGTATCAGTTTTAGCCTCTTGCATATAGTTTTTTGGTCATTATAATATGATTTATTTTGATGTGTTCATGGCTAATTTAATTTGATTAAGGGGAGGAATTGAATTATTGATGGAATAATTAATTAAAATTGATTAAATGGAGATTTAATTGCTTATATTTCAATATAAAGCGGCCGAATTTTTTGAAATTTCAACCCTAATTTTCAAAATTCAAATTCTGAATTTTAAATCTCTAAATTTCAAAAAAAATCGAAAATTATATTCATATTATTAATCTGATTTTCATATTTAAAATTGTTTATGTATGAAAATTAATTCATGTGAAAATACTTTTATATGAATTAGAGATTAATTTATGTGAATAGCCCTAAAATTAATTAAAATGGAGATTTTAAATTAATTTTCTGAACTAGGCATAAAAGAGTTTATGTTTAATTTAATTAAGATCACTAAATTAATTTTGCAAAATGTTGTAATTTTAATTTCCTTCAAACAAAAAAAATGAGGGAGGAAGAGGAGCAGCCATGGCTGGTGGCAGAACCACCGGCAGTCGACGAGGGGAGTGCTGGCTGGCTGGCGCTGGGCGCCTCTTGCCGGTGTCAGCTCGCAGGTGCAGTTACCGGCGAGATTCCGGTGGAGGCGACCTGAATGGGCTGCCGGAGTTCAGGCCATGTGTGTCGTTGTGCTGGTAGTCGTTGCCCAGCCACGGTGATTTCACAAAAAAAAAATTCTTTTGAAATTTTATAAAGCTGTTTTTTGAGAAGATTAAGCAAATTCCTATTATGTTAATTATGTTAATTTTGACTAGGTCATAAATTAATTCCATAATTTAATTCTTTAATCTAATTAAAATTAGTTGGCTAGATTTATTAGGATATTTTATTTAGGTAGTAAGATTTACTAGCTTAAATATTTTATCCTCTTGCTTTCATTAAGAATATATTTGATATTTTGATTATTGGCAAGTATAATATGTGATATTATTATGTGGCAATTTTATATATTTGATATAATTGCTATGAATGACTAGTATATCCCAAATTTAAGTTAGACAATATGATCTGCATATCGTGATGTATTCTTGTAATTTAAATACGATATGCGTATCGTTAAGTATTTTTTGTAATTTATTTAATTTAGATATTATTTAAATTATTTTGATGCTTATGTAATCCAAAGACGAGCCTAAGAAGAGAAGGCCCATGACTAGCTCATATTTAATTCTTTGCATTTTATTATTATTATTGTAAAATGCTTATAAGTTTATTTTATAACGTATACTTTTGCACTACCGAAGATTTGTACACATATCTCATAACTTTTTTTGGTAAAATGTAAGAAATTTTATTACCAAAAAAATCACTATAAGCCACCAATACAACCTATCATAGGACTACATTACAACCAAAACAGCCAAAACAAACAAACAACAGAACCCAGAAAAGGAAACAACAAAAAACACCAAACCAAACAAAGCTGCCTAACTAATACCATCTGCTAGATCATTAAACCATGCCACCTCAGTACTACTCCACTTGCTACTCACCTTGGAACGAACTCTCCTGCAAACAACACTTTTGATTTCTTTCAACAGTATCTCTGATCTAGGCACAGCCTGCTGACACAAGGCTAGATTGCGAGCTCTCCACACATAATACACAGTGGCAGCAAGAGCACAGTAACAAATTTGTTGCAATTTCTTGCTTTTGTACGTCCTACCCCACTTCCTCCAGGTAGTGTACAAGCATTCATCTGTACTAACCTTGATGTTCAACCATCACATGACATCAATACATATACTCCTACTAAAGTGGCATATAAAGAAAAGATGTAAGCAAGCATCTTTCCCACTTACACATAGCAAACATTGATCATCAAGACAAAGACTAGCAGCAAGTAATCTGTCCTTTGTTCTAACCCTTCCCAAAGCCATCATCCAAGATATAAAACAAGGTTTTGGAATGTTATAAGAAGACCAAACCCAATTGTGCCATTGCACCTTCTCAAACTGCCCTTTTAACCATTCATAGCCCCTTTTAGCAGTGTAATCTTTCCTGCCATCAAGCCATTTGTTATTAGCATTGTAGTCTCCTCTCATCATTTCCTTCACCTTGCAAATACTTCTCCAGCCCCAACTAGCAGATTTTGGTGGATTGTAGCTCCACTAATTCATATCCTTGATATACACTGTGTGGATCCATTTAATTCACAATAAATCAGCCTTCTGAGCTACCTGCCAGACATATTTACCTACTGCAGCATAATTCCAAACCAGATAGTCCCTCAAACCCAAGCCACCATGTTTCCTAGGCAAGCAAACCTTACTCCAAGCAATAGGAGGAGGCTTGTTAAGGTAATCCTTGCCTTCCCACAAGAAAGCTCTGTATAATTGTGTAATCTTTAAAATCACCATCTTAGGCAACAGAAAAATCTAAGCCCAGTAAGTATGGAGGCTAAGCAGCACTGCATTGACTAATGTAACTCTGGCAGCATAAGACAAATGCCTTGAGCTCTAACATAAAATTCTCTTCAGCATTCGATCAACAAGCACATCACAATCTGCCCTTGAAAGTCGCCTTGCTGTAATGGGGATGCCCAGGTACCTTAATGGGAAAACCCCCTTCTGAAAGCCAGTAATTTGGAGAATTCTGCTCTGTGTTTCAGTATTAATATTCCCAAAATATATTGCAGTCTTTTCCTAACTAGCATGCAACCCTGGCACCTCATCAAAAGCAATTAAAGTTCTTTTCATCAAAACTGTAGACTGTATGTCACCTTTGCAAAAAAGCATAAGGTCATCAGCAAAAATCAAGTGATTGATTTTTAGCTGAGAACATCTATAGCTGAGAACATTTTTAGCTGAGAATTCAACTCAGGAATAGTAATGTTCATTGTCCGAGGCCTTGAATTTGATTGTGTATTCAAACACATTTCCCTCTGGCGAAGTTATGATGATCCTAGCTCCTGAATCGGTCTGCGCCGCAGATCCGTCTACTGCTAATTTCCAGACCCCAACCGGTTCCTCTTCATTGTACGACTTTGGTATGATGTCCTTCTAAGGTGGATTCACATTGAACATCACGCCACCATACAAACATGGTATATAGGATAAAAATAAGGTACAAACTTAGAAGTGTTGCACCCCCTTGAAATGAGTGCATATACATTACACCTCCTACGGTCGTTGCCAAAGTTCCGAGTGAACCCGAAATAGGCCATGGACTTGGAGCTACCAAATGAAAAGAATGCTTTTGAGATTCAATCATAAAGCACTTTGCCTAAGTTGTATGTAAACCCACGACATCATCTGGCTAGGTCTTGCCGGTATGAAAAACGAAAAAAAAAATAGAAACAGCAACTAATTATGGCTCTTGGCCCAGACAACGTCCTCGGCATAGAGGTGATCGGAGCAACAGAGAACGCCTAAACGATGTTTTTCTTCCTGGGCTGCTGTAAGTAGATCGAGAGCTCGTTCCGCCCCTTGTCCCCGAATATTGGTAATATGTTCTCATACAATGTTGCTCCAATCTGACCTAGCTGGCGAGCGATCCCAGTTCGCGGCAGAGAACAAGACAACAAGCGAGCGTACCTTTGTTCGCTTCTTCTTCACCAAGCACAGAAGTTTAAGGATAATTGTAGGTCGATGGCTACATAAGGAAACTATGATTCAATACCCCCCCCGTGGAAGGCATCTACCTCATCACGATCACACTAAGATCAGCCACTTAGGCAGGGAAAATCCAACATTAGTAGAAGTAGACCCTGCCTAAAAGGTGGTGAGGGTATCTGAGTCAGCATAGCCAATAGCGTAGCCAGAAGCACGAGTAACATCATTACTAGATAGAGTTATTGATCCATGGCCTATAGCGTGAAAGGCATATCCTGTTACAGATTAAGATCTAGATTGAGTGCTTGAAGGAGATCCAGTTGATTTGGCTTATGTACCGGCACCATCAATAGCTTATCCATTAACCTTTTCCCCAACATTCCTTTCAGGTCAGTAGCCAGTAACGGCACTAGCACCTTTCTTTTAAAAATATCCCTAGAATCTCAAGGTTCTATCCTAAACTCACTCTCTATCCTACTCCTCTACCTTCACCCAAAATCCACCAAAGTAAGCTTTAGCCATGGGATCCAAGAGCTTGCGAGGTAGAGAGAGACCTTCCTTAGGTTATTCTTCTTCACTTGTCTTTGTCATCAAGCCTCTAAAGACCCTCTAGTTGAAATTCTAAATTTCGAAATCCTAGGAAAGCGCTTGACATGAGCTACTAATCCTATAGATATAGATGAATAGAGAACGATTTCTATTCTTGCGAGCTAGCCTTTTTTTATCTATGTCATGGCTACCTGAAACCCTTCCTCTACTCTAGGGGGGATGCTTTTAAGTTGTAGTATGAAAAGGACGGTCTAGTAAAGACGAATGATATTTATAAAGTTTCAGTTCTAGTGGCGAGGTTCCAAAAGTTGTGGGAGATTTCCATAAAATGGAGCTCGGCTCGTTTATGAGGGTTTTTTTACGTTTTTCTATTTAGACAGATAGCTCGCTTCCTTTAGTAATTAGGAAGGTTATACACTAAGAAATTTGAATCATCCGCAGGTCTTATTGATAGTTTCCTGCTTAGATAGGATCTGATCTTGTGCCTTCCTATTGTTGATTTTCTTTGCACCTTTTAAAGTAGACAGTTCAAAAGAAAGGCAGTTTGATGAGTGAAGAGATCATAAGTTAATGCAGAAGCCTGCCATCACAGCACCAGACGAGAGATCAAGATTTGACTACTAGCCAGAAGAGTTTAGTACAGGCTAACACGCTAAGATCAGCCACGCTAAGATCAGCCACCTATATTTAAGGTCATCCCCCAGGGGGATATTTAAACTCCAATTCACTAGTACAGCCCAGCAGATTGCCTTCGATTGATTGCCCGGTACACGTCGCACCTTATGAAAGTCCGCTTGGGGAGCATAGGCGTGATAGCGGACCCAAATGTTGAGGTTTCAAAGGTTGATGCTTCAGTTCGAGATCTATAGCCAGTTCTAGTTGTGAAACCCGTCGATCCAGTTGGTTTCAGAAATAAGGGTAGCTCGAGAGACCTACTTGACGAGCTTCCTTATGAGTGAGTTTGTAGGTGCTTTTACTTTAATAGCAAAGATGTGCCTTGCCTTAGGGCAATAAGGAATGCCATGAGACTATGAATGATGAGAGGTCACATCTAACTCTGGAAAAAAAACTTTCATACATAAGGTAATATATTCCTATGGATTCCTCCAACTCAATGAAGAAAAGAGTATAAGGAATTCTCTCTATATAAATATTCATACAAAAAGGAAAATGGTCAAAGCATATCTTACATAATAATCTGACTGAATGAGGAAGAGCTCCTTATGTTGTCGGCAAAAATCTTGTTAGCATTCCATGAAAAGTAACAGCAATATAGAGTCAAACGAACATTATCTTTTGATATACAGAACTTCTGGCTACAAAAGAGAATAGAGAAAAGAGAGAGTGGGAAAGATAACCAATGACATTAAAAGGCATGTCAACGATACTGCAATAGCAGTGAGGTATTCAAGACCAACATATACCACATAAAATCAAAGTGTATTATATTATGTAATACTCCCTTTGTTCCTAAATAGAGTGCCCATTTCTTTTGGGCACAAGTATTTAGAAGAAATCATGTGTAGGACCTTAGTTGTATTAAATCATAATTAAATATAGAAGTTGGTACACTTCTTATGAATTGTTTATTAAGGAGAGATAATGTGGGCCATATGGGAAAGTGGGTGATATTATAAAAGTTGAAAGCAAAATAATATTTTAATTGGTGGACCCATACCAAATAAGGAAATGGGAAATCTATTTGGGACAAACATAAATGGAAAAATGGGCACTCTATTTAGGGACAGAGGGAGTATCTGATAATTTATCTTCAACCCTGGAACCCATAACATAATCAAACAAGAGTCCCCCTTCCCTCAAATGTCCGGAATCCTGCATAAACTTATACAGGTGACGAAATTTGGACAGACTCCATGCACCACTATAATTTTCAGAGGCATTGCTTAAGAAGTACAATTATAAGCTCAAAGTGGGCAACAAACAATTTGGTGTCTCATCACACCTAAAAAGAAAAACACACACATCAGACCCATTGAATCTTTCCATAAAAGGCATCAAGCAAAAGCTGTCACCTTCTTCTGGATCTTTGATTACAAAATAAAGCGTGAGACTGGAGAGTGGAAAGGATCTAGACATTAACATCTGAACATGTTTCAAAACAAGAACAATTGTTGGATCTTAGATGTCAAACTTAAGCTTTACGGTCAATCACACTTAGTCACTTAACTAGGGAAGAAAGGGAGGGATGAAAAAAATTTAGCTAGCAAGAAGGAGAAAGATAGGTAGGTGGTTGGAGTAGCTCGAAGACTGAATCTATATAGAAATATCAACATATTGCCAACCAAATGTACAACAGCATGCCGCTTGCTGCCCTACTAGTAAAGCATAAACTTAAACTGTAAACCACGTGTCTGAAGAAACCACCAAAAGAGAGATGCCACATCATTACTAAAGCATAGAATAAAAAATCACGAAGAAAAGTTCTTTCGAGCTGAAGGTTCTCCTAGACTCCATTCAACATAAAAATCAATCCATTGACACCAAGTTTGGCATGGAAAAATTGAAAAAAATTATACTTGTGGAAGACCTCAGAAGTCAGAATCAAGTAATCAACAGTTCTCCATAGTCTTCCCTCCTAATAATCAAGTATTAAGAACTAAACAAATTTTGTGGATTTCTGTATTTCTCAAACAGCTTTTCTTAATGACATTAAGTAACTGAAGATAATGTTAAGAAAGCCTCGAAAGCTGAATATGTTTGAAGAATCGTAAAAGCACTTGTAATTTCAACAAAATGCAAATCTAACTTGAATAGAAATAAGAAATCACTTTTAGAAGCCACCCAGCCAACTTTTGCACCCCATGTGTCATATTCAATCTTATCTACACCAGTATTTACCCACCCTCGCTCTACAGGCACAAGCTAACGAACTAGCTGCCTGCATTAACACATGGAATAATTGTCATTTGCAATTTATAAAAATAAAATAAAATAAGAAATATGATTGCAGAAACACTTTCAGCTCAGAAAGGCAAAATCCAGCTTGCATTTTCCTCCACAGCAAAATTGTCTACCAATAATAAGATGAATCTTCAGCATGGTATTCCAATATTAAGGCCTTGATCAAACCAGCATAACAGATGGTTTGCCAATTTAAACAATTCTCAACTACCAGCACAAGTAAAAATGCACAACAAATCTCTCTTCAACATGCTAGAGACTGACGATTTTGAGCAGCATGGGCTTGCTTTAGCTCATGGATTTTGCTGTTTATTGGCTAAATAAGAGCTAATCTATTCCATTCAAGATTCAACATTAACAAAATGAAACCTTAAAGCAATTAATCAAAAGTCCTTTTTTCTACAAGAAAATCATCTTTCCTAAAAGTTTGATCAAAAGGGAGGTAAAATATTGTTCACACGACAATTCATGTCCACCCATACAAATGTCCCACTATGTTCTCAGATGTGGCCAACTGGAAGTTCCAGACACATAGAAAAAGATTTAACCCCAAACAGGTGTGTTGACCACCTACGGGCCACGTGTTGACCAATGTAAATGACTCAACACCATAGAACTTGTCCTCAAAGAAGCTCTTGACACCAGAGTTGCTCATCTTTCTTTGAAGGGCCTAGACTAAGGAGTAATTATGGTTTAAGGTCCAATATTAAACCTCCCCATATAAATGAATATAAGAGTTAATCCTAAGATAACATTTTAATAGAGTGAAGGAATGGAATAATTTTTTTTGTGGGCCTCTTATTTTCTATGTAGATTTAGCCTGTGGCAAAATCTTTTTGCCATTGATCAAAACCTTATATAAGGAGTTCTTAGATTATATTTCTTTGTGCTTCAAGTTTAATCTATGTCCAAATCATATTTACTTTTTTATTTTCCCATCAAATATTCACAAAAATCAGACTCATTTTGGATTGTGTTGCCCAAATATGAGAAATCTCTGTCAACTTGAACACTGGGAAAGATGGCATGAGGGAATTTGCAAAAGTTCTAATTTGCTACACTGTCCTTTATCCTCAATCTCATATTAGGAGGGAACGAGGACAGAACACCTTCCTCTATCCTCAATCTTGAACTCACATGGAGGAATAGAAAAGAATGAAAGTGAAGATCGGAGCTGGTTTTTTTTAACACTACCACTGCTACTTCAAATGTACACTTAAAAATATATAGGAAAAGTAACGAGGAGAGAAGGCTGCAAGACAATGGTTTAAAACTCCTGACAGTTAGCATGCACAAAAAATCTATTAATAAGAATTGATTTGCATTTTAATGCACCAGTGCATCTCCCCCCTTAAATCCAAGCCAAGAGAAAGTGATCCACAATAGAGATCTTGATGATTTTCAAAACTCTTTTTCGCAAAAACAAGAAAAGATTTTTGATGTTCTCGTGGATTTTTATGTTAAAGACAAGCAAAAAAAAGATATGAATCAAACTTAACAACTAAAACCTTAGGTTTAAGAGTTACACACAATAACCAATACACTAAGTAAAGATTGAAGAGCAAAATAATTCACAATGGATACAACTTTCCTCAAAGGAAGGTTCACTAAGGACCTAAGAGAGAAAATCTCATAATTAATCGACAAAAGATAAAGACATCTCTAAAAGTGTCAATTTATAAAAGGCTACTCCTTGTATAGGCACATCCTAAGAGAAATCTTAATTATAGCCATTGGATTACACTTGAAGGGCTAAGATTAAAAGGTATTCCCTTTGGTTTTTGTTAGTTTACCCACTTTTCTTTTTGGGTTATTGTTTGGGCCCAATATATCACTGGGCCCTCAATCCATGGTACAATCGCCAGATTGCCCTCCTATGCTCAAGAAGCCGTCCAGGCCAGAGGACCTGGCCCAGCCCATACCTTGTTCCAGCCTGGCAGGTATTTTTCACACATCCCAACGCCTATAAATAGGGAACAGTTCCCCATTTATTGAGGCAATGAATTCTAGACCAACCACTCAATACTAACCGCTAAGTATCATAACTGACTTGAGCGTCGGAGGGGCGATCCCGGAAACACCCCCGGGGTAGTCTAACTCTCATTTTTACAGGTCTTACGACACTCTTTGAGCACCTGGTCGTCTTCAACGGTCTTCGACCATCAGTCTTGACTAGTCCCCCATCTTACAAGTTTTTCATCCGAAACCGGCAGTCGGTGAGGGGAGTACTGGATGGCTGGCGATGGGCGCCTCTTGCCGGCGTCAGCTCGCGGGTTCAGTTACCGACGAGATTCTGGCAAATTCTATTTTCTTTTGTGTGTCGGAGTTCTGGCCATGTGTGCCGTTGTGCTGGTAGTCGTTGCCCAGCCACGGTGATTTCACAAAAAAAAAAATTATTTTTTTTCTTTTGACATTTTATAAAACTGTTTTTTGAGAAGATTAAGCAAATTCCTATTATGTTTATTATGTTAATTTTGACTAGGTCATAAATTAATTCCATAATTTGATTCTTTAATCTAATTAAAATTTGTTGGCTAGATTTATTAGGATATTTTGTTTAGGTAGTAAGATTTAATAGCTTAAATATTTTATCCTCTTGCTTTAATTAAGAATATTTGATATTTTGATTATTGGCAAGTATAATATGTGATATTATTATGTGGCAATTTTATATATTTGATATAATTGCTATGAATGACTAGTATGGCCCAAATTTAAGTTAGAAAATACGATCTGCATATCGTGATGTATTCTTGTAATTTAAATACGATCTGCGTATCGTTAAGTATTTTTGTAATTTATTTAATTTAGATATTATTTAAATTATTTTGATGCTTATGTAATCCAAAGACGAGCCTAAGAAGAGAAGGCCCATGACTAAGGTGGATGGAGATCCATGAAGAGTCCAAGGAGTTGTCCAATCAAGAAGCTTAGTTCTTAGGATTAGGGGCCATACTAGCTCATATTTAATTCTTTGCATTTTATTATTATTATTATTGTAAAATGCTTATAAGTTTATTTTATGTTGGTTATCAATGCGCTAGAGTTCACTAATTCATAACAATATAATAAACTTAGGTCCTGCAAATATTAAGGTTCGCTTTTCCAAACATAAAGTACTAATTAACCCTTGATTAATAATAATAGGTCATGCCTCCACAGGGTATTATCATTAATTTTGGGAGATAAGGTAAAATTTTGAAGCAATTACTACTTAGTTTGGTTATCCGTAACAAACTAACAAAATCATCAAAAGCGTTTTGGATTTTGAAGCAAGAGATAGTTAAACATGCGATGTTTTCCTATCTAAACAAGAATTATAAGGTGTTATAATTAGTAAAAGAGTTTACTTACCTTGAGAATGCAACTATAAGATAAGGCCTCCGTCTGCTTAGCGTTGCATGTTGATGGGATCTTGTATTCACTTATCGAAATTGGGACATTAAAATTGAATAGAGTAACCAACCTAGAAACCTTTGCATGGTTTTAGGTTCTTTAATAAACATAAAATTGAAATTTGCTTTTATTTTCTGTTTGTAGATACTATGACTAATAACAACAACAACTTCAATCAGTTCAGCATGACTTTCAACATGAAAGAGTCTGAAGAGACTTTGCAAGAGTTGCATGGGTTGCTAGTCAATGCTGAGAGGAACATTCCCCAAGAACCAAAGAAAGAAGTTTTGATGGTTCAAAAGGGAAAGGGTTTCAAAAGGAAATGGGCAGGCAAGAAGGACAAGGGCAAGCAAGTTGTCGTTGCTTCTGAAAAACCTAAGCCAACCGCTAAGCCAAAGGCAGCCGCGGAAAGCAAATGCTTCCACTGTGAAAAGATAGGTCACTGGAAGAGAAACTGCCCCATATACTTGGAGGAAAGGAAGTCGGGTACTTCCACTTCAGGTATATATGTTATAGAAATCAATTTGACTTCTACTTATTTTTGGGTATTAGATATCGGTTGTGGTTCTCACATAGTAAATGATGTGCAAGGACTAAGAAGAAGTAGGAGACTAGCAAAGGGCGAGGTAGAGCTTCGCGTTGGAAATGGAGCAAGAGTTGCTGCACTTGCCATAGGAAGTTACATTCTACATTTGCCATCTGGATTAATTATAGAACTTAATAATTGTTATTTCGTTCCATCAATTACTAAGAACATTATTTCTGTTTCTGTTTTGGATGATGAAGGTTTTTGTTTTGAAATAAAGAACAAGCGTTGTTCCATTTCCTACAATAACATGTTCTATGCTAGTGCAAAATTGATTAATGGCTTATATGTGCTTGATAGGTCATTACAGGTCTATAACATAGATAGCAAGAAACAAAAATCGAATGATTCAAACCTAACCTACATTTGGCATTGTCGAATGGGTCATATAAACCAAAAGCGCATCCAAAACTTACAATAGGATGACATTCTTCCATCATTTGATTTCGAATCATTTGATGTATGTGAATCATGCTTGATGGGGAAGATGACGAAGTCACCGTTTACTGGAAAGGGTGAAAAGGCCAACGATCTCTTGGGCCTCATACATACAGATATTTGTAGTCCTATGAGCACAAAGGCAAGGGGAGGGTTTAACTACTTCATTACCTTCACTAACGATTTGAGTAGATATGGATATGTCTACTTAATGAAACATAAGTCGGAATCTTTTGACAAATTCAAAGAGTTCCAAAATGAGGTACATAATCAACATGGTAAGACAATAAAAGCATTACGATCCGATCGTGGTGGCGAATATTTGAGCCAAGAATTTGATGATCATCTGAAGGATTGTGGAATACTTTCACAATTGACTCCACCAGGAACTCCACAGTTGAATGGTGTATCTGAAAGGAGGAATCGAACCTTATTGCATATGGTTCGATCAATGATGAGTCTTGCTGATCTTCCGATTACTTTTTGGGGATATGCTCTCGAAACGGCTGCACACACACTAAATAGGAGCCCGTCAAAGGCTGTAGAAAAGACTCCATATGAGTTATGGAATGGAAAGACTCCAAACTTGTCTTTTCTTAAAATCTGGGGATGTGAGGTCTATGTAAAGCGTTTACTATCAGACAAACTTGCACCCAAGTCAGATAAATGGTGTCAAGGGGTTATTACTTCTATAACTGTCAAGAGAACAAGGTATTTGTTGCTCGTGATGGTGTCTTTCTTGAAAAGGAATTTGTTTCCAGAAAGACAAGTGGGAGTAAAATAATTCTCGAAGAAATTCGAGATGAGTAACAACTGGACGTGGCTCACACCATGTCAGAGACGGCCCGACAAGACGAAAGCTAAGTTCAGGAGATGACGTATTCAACGCGTGAACCTCCTACCGTCCCACTTGAATCTAATTCAAGCGAAAATCTTCAAGAAGTTGAAGAGAACATTTCTCTTGAGGCTCAAGCCCCGCGTAGGTCAAGTAGACTAAGGATTCCAAATAAGAAGTTGGTTGATTTCCTGTTAACTGAAAACTCTGAAATTATGATTTTGGAGAATTCAGAACCTACTACCTACAGACAAGCTTTGACGAGCCCAGACTCTGAGAAATGGCTTGAAGCCATGAAATCCAAATTAGACTCCATGTCTGAAAATTAAGTTTGGACCCTAGTAGACTTGCCAGATGGGGTTAACCCTATTGGATGGTGTTCAAATTGAAAACAGACAAAGATGGAAATGTCTATGTCTATAAAGCAAGAGTGGTTGCAAAAGGATTCAGGCAAATTCATGGTATAGACAATGATGAGACCTTTTCTCCAGTAGCAATGCTTAAATTGATTCGGATACTTTTAGCGATTGTTACATTTTACGATTACGAAATTTGGCAGATGGATGTCAAAACCGCATTCTTGAATGGGTTCTTGAATGAGGATGTGTATATGACACAACCTGAGGGTTTTGAGGATCCGGAAAATCCTAAAAAGGTTTGCAAACTTCAGAGATCCATTTATGGATTGAAGCATGCATCTCGGAGCTGGAATCTTCGGTTTGATGAGGCAATCAAACAATTTGGTTTCCTCAAAAGCAAAGAAGAATCTTGTGTCTACAAAAAAATTAGTGGGAGCAGCTTAATTAGTCTTCTTGGTTTTGTATGTAGATGACATACTACTCATGGGAAATGACATACCAATGCTTGAGTCAGTCAATGAATGGTTGAAAAGTTGTTTCTCCATGAAGGACCTTGGAGAGGCTGAGTACATACTGGGAATCAAAATCCATAGAGACAGGTTTCGAAGGATGATTGAACTAAGTCAAGAAACGTATATTGATAAAGTTCTTACAAGGTTCAACACGGAAAACTCGAAGAGAGGATTCATTCCCATGTCATATGGCATGTCGCTTAGCAAGAGTCAATGCCCGACTGAGCCTGATGAGTTGAAGCGGATGAGTAGCATACCTTATGCTTCAGCTATAGTATCTATCATGTATGCCATGATAAGTACTCGACCATATGTTCCATATGCCTTGAGCATGTGTAGCAGGTTCCAAGCAAATGTGAAGCACACTGGACTGCAGCTAAGAGCATCCTTAAGTACTTGAGAAGAACTAAAGGCATGTTCTTAGTTTATGGAGGTGAAAGTGAGTTGGTTGTTAAAGGTTATACTGATGCGAGCTTCCAAACCGACAGAGATGATTACCGCTCTCAGTCAAGGTACATCTTGTGTCTAAATGGAGGAGCAGTGAGCTGGAAGAGCTCAAAGTAAAGCACTGTAGCAGACTCTACGACAGAATCAGAATATTTAGCAACGGTGGAAGCACCTAAGGAATCAGAATAGTACTTTCGTCAAAAGTTGTTGGTGCACTACAAAAGCAACGGAACAATTTTATCCAGTTGTCCAACGTCTGAAAAAGCAAATTGTATTGTAATTATTTTTTTACTCCAATTACTGTACTGCATTACTGTATCACTCCAATTATTGTACCGAATTATTGTATCCCCTTTCCAAGAGTCTATAAATAGGCTCATTTGTATCCTGTTTTAGGCAGAGTTAGTTCAAGAGCTTTAAAAGCAAGTTTAATAGAGACAAAACACAAAAGTTGTAATATTTCCAAGTTATCAATACAAGTTAAAAGTTTCAATCATCCTTTCCTCTCTTTTATTTCTGTAAGTTCTGCTGCTCTCACTCCAACGTTTAAAATTCCATATTAGTTTTAGTTTTAATTTTGCACTTTCCATTTAAACTGGTTCAGTTCTTAAGAGTTAATCTGCTTTGAACTGTCCTGGGTCCCTTCCTGGTATCAAACCTCTTAACAAGGTCCTCCAGTGGATTTGATATCCGATTCCCAATAAAAAGGATCTTCTTAATAGGCTTTATAATGCAAAAATATTTTCCAAATTTGATATGAAAAGTGGATTTTGGCAAATCCAAATCACTGAAAATGATCGCTATAAAACGGCTTTCACAGTTCCATTTGGTCATTACGAATGGAATGTAATTCCCTTTTGTTTAAAAAATGCTCCTTCGGAATTTCAAAATATTATGAATGATATCTTTACTCCATATACTACATTTACTATAGTTTATATTGACCATGTTCTTGTTTTCTCTACTTCTATTTATCAGCATTTTAAACATTTGCAAATATTTCTTCAAGTTATTAAGAAAAATGGTCTAGTAGTCTCTGCTCCAAAAATAAAACTTTTCCCAACAAAAATTAGATTTCTTGGTCATGATATTTATCAGGGAACTATAAAACCAATTGCTAGAGCAATTGAGTTTGCTGATAAATTTCCAAACGAAATCAAAGACAAAACTCAATTAGAGAGATTTCTTGGATGTTTAAATTATATTTCTGACTTCTTTTCAAATTTACGACAATTTTGTGCCCCATTATACAAACGTTTACAAAATAACCCATGCCCATGGACAGAAGAGCATACTAAGATTGTTCGTGTGCTTAAATCTAGAGTCAAAACACTTCTATGTTTAGGATTACCAAATCCAAATGCTTTTATGATTGTGGAAACCGATGCCTCTGATGATGGTTATGGAGGTATTCTCAAGCAAAGATTAGAGTCCAAAGTAGAGCAATTGGTTCGTTTCCATTCTGGTTTATGGTTAGGAGCTCAAAAGGGTTATTCTACTGTTAGAAAAGAAGTTTTGTCCATAGTCCTTTTGTATTTCAAAATTCCAAGACGATCTTTATTGCAAAAAATTTCTTTTACGAGTAGATTGTAAATCTGCTAAAGAAATTCTTCAAAAAGATGTTCAAAATATTGTTTCTAAGCAAAATTTTGCAAGATGGCAAGCAATATTATCCGCTTTTGATTTTGACATTGAATTTATACGAGGAGAGAATAACTCTCTTCCTGATTTTCTAACCCGTGAATTTTTGCAGGGACATCAACAATGAGACGACCAAAGACTTCCAATTTTGGAAACAACTTCCAAAATACCATCTTCAATGGTTTCTTCATTTACTCCACAATTTTCCTTCAACGCCAAAATAAAATAATTACAATACTATTTACTTTAAAATACCAGTTTACTTCTGCCAGATATTCCGAATTTCTTGGATTATGTGCTGGAATTATTCCCTTTGTCGAATTATAGATTCCAGACCTTACTTCCTAATTCGAGAATATCGAGTAAAATGGTGGAAAAACTTCACCATATATCCAAATATACAAGAATGTGTCTCTCAATATCTCCAGCATGGTTTATCCGCCCTCCATGATTATAATGAATGGACTAAACAAAGCTTCCAGTAATACAAACAAATTCAAGCACACTAGTGGAAAAAAGTCCATCTGATGCGGTCAAAACCGGGCTTACTGATTCGGTTTTGGTCTGCATCGGGTGGACTCGCAGCAGTTTGTAAAGATTAGTTAATAATCATTTACTGATCCGGTTTTGAAGGAAAACCGGATCAGTATTATTAACTGATCCGGTTTTCCTTCAAAACCGGATCAGTAAACTCCAAAAAAAACAAATTTTTTTTTGCATTTTTTCATTATTAATCGATGCAAAATCAATAGTAAGTATCAATATTCATTTTATTAAGCATAAGATGCTCAATTGAAGCATAAGAATAAATAAATGGATGCATAAAAATATTAGCAACTATAATATCGTTTACCCACCTAGTTGGGAGGTGAAACTTGAAAATAAAACCTTGAAAAAGGAAAAGAGATGGCCTAAACTCCAAGATTATCATCTATTGGGGAAAAAAAGCTAGTTCTATTAAGCAAAGCATAATCAGATAACTAAATTACTACTTTCAATCTTACAAGATCAATCATCAAAGGATCTTTCAAGTATATTTTAGTCAGCTTCATGATCCAATTCGGCATGGTGGCGTAGAACATCACTGTTTGGCAATTTTTTGGCAGCTTCTCTAATATAACCTCCACATCTTCCTCATTTCCAACATTAAGCATTTGATCGGCTTCATCCAGAACAACAAACTGAACACGAGACAGATCCAAAGCTCCTCTACCCTGCAAGTGAATCATCAGATAAGATTTTCAGTACTCACCTGCTACTTAGTACTTATTTCAAGATTAATTTTACTTTGTTGGGATATTCTCCCTTCCACTCAGTGCTCCAAAGATGCATTTTTAGGACATGGACTAAGTTGCTACTTAGTACTTATTACTACTCTCCTACGCCAAAAAAAAGATTTTTTCGAGTGGCTTGACCAATAATACTCACTACAGTATCTTTTGAAAGAAAATAATAAATTCATCACAGAGAAAGAAAAAGCATCAAAGGAACTTTAGAGTTGAAGGCAGGCCGAATAGATTCTATAAATTGGGGTGACCACAGGTTAACGAAGCCAACTGATCAGCATCAGTTGACACATAATGAACCGAGGGTACCTACCACTGTCATGCAGCAAAAACTTATTAGCTAGAGTACTCTAGAGAGTAGCAATTGCATCCTAGAAAAAACTGCCCCGTAATTGAATTCTGTCAGCACCCTCAAATCACAAGACCACTGAAATATATAGTGATAGACAGAAAAAAAGGAAATAATAGAACAAAATAGTTGGCAAAAATTATTTGACTATTAGTTCAAAATCTATAAAACACTAACAAATGAAAATCTTTAAGTTCAAATGATTACCTAGACCTACCAAGGTGATTTATTGGATAATACATGGTGTATCTAGGGGATTCTTCAAATAAAAACCTAGATTCCCTACAATACCAGTGTCCCAACACCTCTCATAATAGCAACCACCAATCTTTGATTTTATCTAATTGTAAAATAAAGTACCTGAAATACCATCAATTTCTCAGGATTATGCTCTCTTTCTTCCTCACTAGATTCCTTGAAAAACCTAATTATAAAGTAACAAAGATTTATTAAAAATTACTCCATCAAAGCTACTAATAAAGAGGATCAAGAAGGTTACTGTCGAGTTATTTACTTTGCAAGACCCTTGAGTGCCACATTGTCTCGATCAAAGTAAGCATACATTGCATGGTAAAAGTAAGAAACGTTGTATTCCACACTGCAAAACCCCCCAATTTCAAAGAAACCGATTAATCAACATAATTCATAAACAGAACGTCTAAACGTGCAAAAATAAGATACATCAGGCTGAAATTATACACATTAGAGATCGTAATTCAAGCCCATTTCCGTAAACATCGTAAACAAATACAGAAAAACTGGAACAATAACAGTAATACAGGTAAAATTAAAACAAACTTGAGGAACAAAAGATGAGATTTACTTGATTTGTTCATTAATGGCGGCTTCACACTCATCGGCATACTTCTGACGAGCGAGAGAAACCTGAGGAACAATAGGAACCATAGAAAGCTCCTTCTTAACCTCCTCAAACGGCTCGAGAATGTGTACTATACAACTGAATCTGCACCATCTAAAGCAGCACCTAAATCTGTTTCTATGATGATAAGGACACTGCTCCCTTTGGAGTTTGGATCGTAATGTTCAGATACACAGAGCATTCTTTCAATCACAGCTAAACCTTCTATTAAATCACAAAAGTAGAACCTGAAGTCCCCATTCAAATTTTAAATGCTACAAACAGCAAAACTATAAACAACACGTATCTAAGGAAATTGGCCACACTAAAGATCAACGAAAACAAATCATACACAGGTGCTGCAAGGACGTTACAGATAAGGATTGAGAGTGTGGTAATCCTCAAACAATTTCAATGTCCAAAATTAGCAGCATTTCACATTTAAAGCTAAAGAAAACTCATGTAATGTTGAATAAAGACAAACCTATCATCGCCATTTATTTCACGTAATCATATACCTTCAAAATCAGAATATTCAAATGCAAAAGAATCAAGAAGAACGCAAAATAATTGCATAATTCAGAACTACTACATCGTTTCTATGAATCTCAAAGATCAAGAAACCCTAATTTTGACAATTAACCAAATTCAAAATCAAGAAATCGATTATGAGAGAGAGAGACATGAATGAAGCAATCATGGAACATTAGGCGGAGAAGCTGAGCGGCAGTCTTGGTATCAACGGCGACGGTATCTCGGATAGTCTAAAAACGACGCTTTCAGTATTAGGGCAACTGAAGCGATAGAAATCGTAGAGAAGATTCTGCTAATCGGAAGTTTGAAGCAAGTGCCGAATTGAGATATTAGTGTCGGAAAAACAAAGAGAATAAGGAAGAGGGAACACAAACAAACAAATAATCGCATTTTCTAAGTTTCAATTCACACATACCTGAAGAATCCAAAGATTTTCAACAATTTGTTCAAAAATTCCAATCTCAGGCTCAATTTCTTCTTCTTCTACTTCATCAGACCACCATCTTCTCTGCTTCGATTTTCCATCACTTTTTCTCCTTCTTCCTCTCCTCCTTCTTTGCGAATCGCCATAATTGTAACCTTCAGCATCAAATCTTCGAGAATTGAAATAAAAAATCTGACACAAATCAGTAAAACACGATTGAATAAGAAATCTTCGAGGATGGAGTTAGGGTTTGTCTGGTGTCGGGGGGTTTTGAGAGGAGAGGAGTTTGATGAGGGATCAGTAGAGGATGGAGGGTTTATCATATTGGGCGAGAGAAATGGGCCGAACCTTTTGGGCCGTTCTAAGGGAGCAAGCAGCAAGAAATGAACGAAAAATCTGATCCGGTCTTGTGAACCGGATCAGATTTTAAAAAACCGGAGCGGTTTCTAAAATCTGATCCGGTTCACTAAAGGACCGGATCAGATTTTCCGCCCAACTTTCCCTCCCATTTTTTTAATGATTTTCAGATGCGGTTTTGTAAAAACCAAATCTGTTACTAAGTGACAGATAAGGTTTTTTCCACTAGTGGCAGCTCCACAAAAATCTATACAATCACCATCCTCATCCACAAAATCAAAAACCAAAAAGTTTAGGCTCATTTGTATCAAGTTTTAGGCAGAGTTAGTTCAAGAACTTTAAGAGCAAGTTTAAGAGAGAGAAAACACAAAAGTTATAATATTTCCAAGTTATCAATACAACTTAAACGTTTCAATCATCCTTTCCTCTCTTTTACTTCTATAAGTTCTACTGCTCTCACTCCAACGTTTAAAATTCCATATTAGTTGTAGTTTTAATTTAGCATTTTCCATTTAAACTGGTTCAGTTCTAAGAGTTAATCTGCTTTGAACTGTCTTGGGTCCCTTCCTTGTATCAGAGCCATTGTTAAACTGCTCTAAGGTTACTCTTTAACCATTTGAGTCCTATTAAGCCACTGTAGTAGTGGTTATATTTTGTGTTGGTTAGCTGTTTGGTCAGCTTGTGAAGCCGTTGGTCAGCCGTGGTTAGGTGGTCCCGGTGTGGTGGTCCCTCAGGTGGTCCCAGTGGTCCCTCAGGGTATACCTACTGTTGTAGTGTTTATCGGTAAAAATGGTGAAAAGTAAGTTTAGTAGTGTTTTTTCAAAGGTTTTTTGTGACAGTAAAAATCCAGTTCAAAAGAAACAGATTTTTAAAAAAGATGATCCATTTGTTTGGGAAATGCCAATACTTTCCAAAACTGATAATTATGACAAACAATATAGTTGGGAATTTAATTTTGGTAACGGGATCCATATAGAAGAATTTACTACTAGTGTCAATCAGCATCAAATGTTTATCCAATTGCTTGATAATGAGTCTGTCAAAAATCATATAAATCAAGGTTTTAGGTATATCCATTTTGGTTGTGTCCAAATAGCTGTCAAGCCTATGGTCAGATTAGGTCTTGATTGTCCAGTTATGCTAGCTTTAAGAGATAAATCTCTTATACATTTCAAAGATTCTTTATTAGCCTTAGCAAATACCAATATTAGTCAAGGTCCAATTTATTTCAATTGTTTTCCAAATTTGAGTAAAGATCAGGAAGATCCTTTTATCCTTGAGTCTTTAACTCTAGATGTCAATATTTTAAAAGACCTTCAACTCCAAGGTGCAAGAAACTTTTCCATTATTTATCATCTCTATTACAAACTTCTAAATACTCAAATGAATCCAAGGTGTAGAATATGTTTTACCCCTGGCCAGACTTTACTTTTCAAAGTCGAACATGGTAAAGCAACTACACACGTTCCAGAAGCTCTTCCATGGGATGAAGTTACCATTCCTGATGAATGGCGACTTCAAACCCCGCCAATTCCAAAATCCTTGAAGGAATCAAAGGTTGAACAAATAATTGAAGAACCAGATGGCAGAGTTCTTATTCGATTTGGTTCTAATAGGGAGTTTCCATCTTCTTCTTCCAATTATGATTTTCAAAGTGCTAGATCTTCTAATTCTTTTGAAAGATCAAGTACTTTTCCAAATACAGATGAATTTCCATCTACTTCTCAAAATTACAAGGTTTTCGAAAAATCTCCCATTCCAGAAATAGTTGATGAAAATGAATTTCCATCACCAACTAAGTCTGAAATGAGACCTCCAAAATTTTCCAGTTTGAATGTTCTTACTAAAGGAGGATTCCAAATTGACAAACAAACGCTTTCAAAAGATTTTAATGATCCAGTTTATCGTGAAAAAGGCTTTGGTTTTTCTCCAATTTCGATACTCCTACAACGGAATTTATCCGTGAAAAATACTATGTAAAATTGAACGAATTATCTGCAAATATTCCTTTTTTTCATGGCTTTCAATTTACTTAAGTAATTTAGAAATTCCTTATCCATTTTCTGATTTATGTGTTAAATCTAATATTGTTTAAAAATGGACTCTTAAGAATGGTGAACTAGTTTCATCAATTCATCCTCCACTTACAGGTTGATGAGTTCCTTCGTTAGAAGGTGGAACTTGTGAAGCTGCTCCGTATAAAGTAGGAAGAGATGCTGATGATAAGTCAGGTTCTACTTTAGGAGATATCAAAAAGGTTTATGAACAAAACAATTTTTCCAATACAATTTTACATACGATTTCCAAACAAGTTGATCAAATATCTACTCAAATTGATTCTTTATCTTTAAAAAATTCTGATTCTAATTCTCAATCTTCGAAAGAAATTGATGATTTGTCAAAAAGTCTAAATGGAATTTCTCTTGAATCACGGAATTCCACTTTTCCAAATGAAATTTCAAGGCCACTTGTATATGTTCCAAATCAATTTTCAGTTTCAAAAGATATTGGAAATAGTAAAAAAGCACTTTTAAAAAAGATTTCTGAAAAATTAGACAAAAACATCACGTGCCTAGAAAAGGATAAAAAAGCAAAGGAAATTGCTGAAAACTTTTCTACAGGTGATGAGTCTCCATCTCAAATTAATAAAATTTACAAAAACTGGAACAATAATCCGATGCAAAATTATTATTCCAGACCTACTCCTCCAGATCTTCAATTTGAAGAACGAGGAACTTATGGCCCTCAAAACGTTTATTCTGGTGACCAACTATATGACTGGAATATAGATGGTAGATCGGAAGCTGAAATTTCCAAAGTTTTACATGAAATGTGTATTGCAGCTAATGCATATGGCTCTAATGATTTTACTGTTGATCAAATTGCTTATAATATTGTAAGCAGTTTTACAGGGCAATTAAAAGTCTGGTGGGATAATACTTTCACATCCGAAGAACAAAAAAATATTTGTAATCATCAAAAACCGGATGGAACAAAAGATGGATTTGCTCTTTTGATCCAGACCATTTCTTTCCATTTTATTGGTGGAACAAATGAACTTTTTAAATCCAATACTTTAGTTTTAACAAATCTTCAGTGTCCAACTTTGAATGATTATCGTTGGTATAAAGATACGTTTTTATCCAACGTTCTGACCAGATCCGATTCTCAACAGTCGTTCTGGAAAGAAAAATTTATCTCAGGACTTCCAACTTTATTTGCTCAAAGAATTTTCCAAAAATTAAGGGAAGCTGTAAACAAGGAAACAATCCCGTTAGGTCAATTCACATATGGGCAGTTGTTTGCTTTTGTTAAAAAAGAAGGATTATCTCTTTGCAATGAGCTAAAGATCCAATCTAAGTATGGCAATGAAAAAGCTCAGCAAAGATGAGAACTTGGATCTTTCTGTGAAGCCTTTGGCTTTGAGAAAATCCAAGCCCCTTCAACTATTCGAAAACAGAAGCTCAAACAAGCTCAAAATTTTCGTCAAAGGAAAACTTCATCTTCTGAAAAAAAATTATCACAAGAAAAAGAAAACATTTCCAAAAAAAGTTTCGAAAAAGGAGTTTCAAAAGATTATTTGTTATAAATGTGGCAAGCCTGGTCACAAAGCAAATAATTGTAATTTCAAAAATAAAATTAATGAGATTTTCCAAGTAATCCAGATTTAAGAGATAAACTCTTAAATGTTTTCCAATTAAATCCGAGTGAGCCAGAGGAATCTGATCATTCTGATTCTGATTACATTATTTACCAATTAGACTATGATCAGGACTCTGATGATTGTGATTCTGATCATTCTCTTCAATTTTGTTCAAAAGGACTTTGTGTTATTTCCAAAAAAGAAAAAGAAAATGAGTTACTTCTTGATATTATTGAAAAAAATCCAAATAGTAATCTTCAAAAACAGTATCTTGAACGATTAAGAGAAATTGTTTTAAAATCTTCTCCAATAGAAGAAAATGAAAAGCAGGTTTATTTTAGTCTTCAAAAAATACTTGTTGATTCTCCATTTCAACAGCCATTTATTTCTCCAGTTAATACTCATGATCTTCAAAGTGAGGTGATTCAAATCAAATCTCATATTAAAGATCTTGAGCAAAATATTTTAAATCTTCAAACAAAAGATTTAGCATTAGAAGCCAAAATTACTCTTCTTCAAAATTCTACTCTTGAAACAAGAGAAGCATCAGAACCTTCTCCCATTTCAACCAATGCTATCCAGATTTCTGAAAAACCCGTTGAAAACGAAAAATTTCTTCAAATTATTCAAAGTTTTAATTATCAAAAATGGTATTGTCCAATTACATTAGTTATTGCTGATGACTTTCAGATTAATGATGTTGCATTATTCGATAGTGGTGCTGATCTCAATTGCATTAGGGAAGAATTAATTCCTCCTCAATATTATGAAAAAACCACTGAACACTTGACTAGTGCTAATGGTCAAAAACTTTAAATTAAATATAAGCTTTCCAAAGCATCCATTTTAAATGATGATTATTATTTCCAAACTCCATTTACTCTTGTTAGAAATATTAGTAATAATATTATTCTTGGTACTCCATTTCTAACTCAAATGTATCCATTTTCAGTAGATGAAGTAGGAATTCATGCTTTCATAAATGAAAAAACAATTTCTTTTAAATTTTCTGCAAAATTACAACATAGTGATGTCCATCGTCTTCAAACTAACTCTATTTATAAACAAATTAATATGATCTCTGCAGGGAAGAACAGGATGAAAGGTTCCAAGGCTCCTGCCTCCAGACTACAGAAGGGAATAGTAATCCATCCTACAGGAGGAATACCTGTTTCCACAAACCAATTTTCCAATTTATCTGATTTCCCTCAACTTTCCTATGCTCAAACAATATCACAAACAGCTCCTCAAAAAACCCATCCAAATACCACTGATATTTCCTACCACCAAAAAATCCAATGTGATACTCTATTTTTGACTAACTTTACCTCCAACAGATTTTCTTCCCATGAGGAATTCAACCACAAAATGTCCGATTATGTCAAAAAAATAATTCCTGAACATTTTAATTGGTATCCTTTTGAAATCTCCAAACTTATTCAATATTATCGAAATATCCTTCGTGATACAAATTCCTGTCACATCAAAGATAATATTAATACCACTACCAATTATTCCAAATGCCTAATTTTCCATGTTATTTCAAGCACAGAATGGAAGGCTTCCCACTCTTCCCTCTCAAACTCCAAGACATTTTCTTCCAACCTTTATGATCCACAACTTCCACAAACTTACAACTTTTATGACTATATGCAAGCATGGCATTGTACCTTTTTACTCCAGAGTTACGGTATACACTTTATTTACTCCAGAGTTACGGTATACATCACATGCCTAGAAAAGGATAAAAAAGCAAAGGAAATTGCTGAAAACTTTTCTTCAGGTGATGAGTCTCCATCTCAAATTAATAAAATTTACAAAAACTGGAACAATAATCCGATGTAAAATTATTATTCCAGACCTACTCCTCCAGATCTTCAATTTGAAAATAAAATGGGGGGAAAGGAAAAGAAAGATCATAAATATCCATCCGAAAAGCCAAAAATAAGGTATAATCTGTTGGAAATTTCCAGCGCAGTTTGAGGGTGCGATTTCGTAAACGTTATTTTCAATTACATTGGTAAAAGGAAATGTACGAGCCTAATATTGTTTTACAAAGTTGTGTGTTCCACCTAAGGAAATTTGTGTTTGTTCTAAATATAACTCTCATTCTAGACCATATAAGATATCATTTATACCCCTTTATAATATCAAAAAGTAATGCAATAAAATCTAATCCATGTTATATCTTATATAAAACAATAAAATATATAGTGTTAACCTATTTTCTTCACAAATAAAGAGTAATGTTATTGTTTTTTCAAAAGAAATCGGTATCCAAGAGAGCTTTCGTGAAAGCAAGTGTCAAAGCAAATTTAAGAAACGGCCACCTTCATAAATATAGTTTAACATTTAATACAATCGCTAGGTTGTTAATCCAACAATACATTAATAATTGATCAAAGTATTTTTCAACATGTAGGACCAATGTTTTGAACCTCTGGATAAAGTTATGATAAATGTACCACATATAGACACCCTTAGATGCATCTACTTTAACGAGGTTAATCAAGCTTAAATATATAAGACCAGAAAAAGTATGGCAAAACACATGAAAAATTGCAAGGTCTTAATAACCAATCAACTGAGTTAGAATGACATGTGAAGACCAAGTTCAAGTATTACTTCTTTCAAAATCGTTACCTCGTAAGTAGAAAACTATAACAATCTCTTTGAGCAACTCAACTTCGAATGGTGATTTCACGATGAACGTGGTGAAAAAATCATGTTGATAATAATGATGCAGATATTATCTCTATTATATATGGGAACTCTTGAGAACTACACCTGAATTCTCTTAAATATCCTTTTATGTATTTTTTTATTCCAAGATCTCTAGCTAGTATATATACGAACTCTTGAGGACTATGGTGCCAACCTGAATTCCCTTAAATACCCTTTATGTGTTTGTTATTCCAAGATAATTAATGAGGGAAAAAAAGTCATGGAAATCAAAAAAAAAAAAACTTAAATCTAACTGCAAGATTTTTTTGAGTGAAGGTAACTTCCATATTTTCAAAAACAAAAGAAACATGTACAATACTACTGATGAATCTCAAATTAATAATTGAAATTTTCGATTTAATTCTTATTCATTATCTGTAGAGATATATTTATACACTTATATCTTACGAGTAGGTTTTCACAAAAAATTATCAAGCCTTTTTTTTTTTATAGATATATAGTTATAATCTTATTTTCATAATTACATTTAAAGCAAATTTTTAACCCAAAATAATAAATGAGGATTAAATTGAAATTTTTTATAAATTCACACACACGATGTCACGCACGCATCGCGTGCAAATAGTACTAATAACAATATATTACAACCAAAAAGCTACATATTTGTCAAAAAATAGAAGTTATATCAACCTTTTCAAATAATTCGAAAAGGGGGAGTGTCAAGAGTCAATAATTTCAGGAGGTGAAATTCACAGGTTAATTGAGATAGAAATTAGGATGATATATATGCCTCTTCATAATATCAAAATGTAACGCAATGAAAAAAGAAAGTTATATTATTCTCCGAGGCACCATATATAGTTTTTCAGACTGATTTATTCACACATTGAAGGGAAAATTCATTGCTTTCCCAAACATAATTCTCAATCAATGAGCCATTTCCTAAACTGTATCACGGACTTCAACTCATAATTACTATAATCATATACAACCTATGTCAAATGTTTTGGAGACAAGCTATGATGCCTATCTTACACAAGGTATTCTGGAATTTAAGGTTTAGGGAAATCTTGCTAAATCATTCATACGACCTATATAGCATAGAAACGACTCAGGTTTCGAAAGCGGACTTGTTTACCTGAGGTTCCACCATTTCCAAGCTTCGTTATAATGGAATTAGGTATAATAACATTTTGGAAACAAAGAACTGACCTAGAAGATTTTGTGCTTCATAACATATTACAATGTGTTGAATAAACTGATACAAAATATATATAGTGGAGAAACAACATGAACTGACATAGTTTTGGAAAAGGTATAAGAAATGTAGAGTGGTTTTGATGTGTTATAAGTTATAACAATTAGAAACTTTGAGTTTCACTAAGAAAAACACCTCCAAAGGGTAAATTCAGTTAAGTTGAGTCTAGTTCAAATAAGTTTTAACATCTTATAGAACGAAATTCGATAAGTTGAGATATGTTCGATAAAGCAGCCTAAATCAGCCATTGCAACAAGGCAACAACCATTTACTTGAACATTTAAAAACAAGTGCATAAGTAGTACTGCATCTTTAATGTTCAACCAAGTTAGTAGCCTTACAATAACCAACCGTGAGCAAAATCATAACCTTCTCTTTTAAAACAAAAATTGGCTGCAATGTAAGTAAATTTAGTGACCACAAACATCAAATTGCTCATCATTCGAAATTTTTCCAAAACAATCAACATACTTCATATCACAGACAAGTAGTTAAAGTAAAAAAAAATTTACTATTCAGCACTCAATTTTCTCATAAGTTAAGATATAATGTTCAATAATTTACTAGGTAAAGCGTTTCCACAAGTGATTGTTTTTATTCATGCACGCCAGATGTTCGATAAAATGTTTAGCTGAGTTCAATAATCTTCTTATGTTATTGTCCATCTTTGATTATAGATGTTTTTAGCTATGTTGTGATAGTCAAATTTCCCAAAATCACATTACTTGATTGCAATATTCTACTGGTGCAGTAAAACAATAATTACATGATAGCAATATTGTAACTTACACTATCAATATCGAAGGAAGCTTGGTTACACTTTTTATTTTCATCATCATCAAGCTCCCCAAAACTCCGCTTGTTAAAATTCAAGAGGGAAACAAAATTAACATTAATTTCAATAACTTTGAAGCCATATATTACATTAATCGAAATTAAAAGCGCTAAAATCAAAATTAAAAACTTGTGCACTGATTTTCGGACAAATCTCCGCCAAAATCATCATCCTAGAACTACCAATTCCACAAGACATAACATTCGAGCAATTAACTAAAAAAATATGAAGTGAAAAGAAATGAATTGAAAGACGAAATAAAATGAGTTATAAAAATAGAAAAAGAACTTACATCGTCGAGATGTGGAGTAGCCATTAAAACCCTAAATCAGGACACAAGCCATCAAACAATTGAGATTCAAAGCTCATAGTTAACACAAGGCACAGCCGCGAGCGAAGGGGGGGGAAGCTCCGAAGAGCTGCAAAGACGCCGACAATGAGAGAGGGACGGAGCAAGAGGGAGGGGTTTCATGAAAAGAGAGAGAGATGGAGGAGAGAGATAGACACGGGTTTGAGAGGACACGCTTGGTATCATGAGAGAAGTTGGGTCGGTGTGCATACCCTTTTGCACCCAAACCCCAATTCTCTTTTTATATAAGATATAAGATACAAATACAATCGACGTCAAAGTAGTCCATCTGAGCCATTCCAATTTCCATTTGGCACCTCCCTTTAATTTTTTTGCAACTACTAAAACCAATCTACTATGTTGGCATAAAGTAACACTAGTCTTATATGCACGCAATGCGTGCGAAAGCATATATAAAGTTAAGTTAATTGTGTAAAAAAACTGTCTTGCATTTTGTTTTTTCAATAAACTACTTTATGCGGTATTTTTTTTCTTTATTCCCGTATTTTTTTTTGTATAAAGGAAGCAGTTAGTTCTCTCCTTTTTTTTTTTTTTTTTTATTTTTGGTGTATTGCCTTATATAATAAAGATGAGCTAACACTCGTTACATTGTTGAACTCCAAAATTTGGTGGAGTAATGAACAAACAAAACAAACAAACATCAAAATCCCGTGATGAAAACTTCAGCCTTAGTTAATAGTTAAGACTTCTGTACTCTCCACTGGAAGTGGGGGGAGTAAAGTAAATCTGAAACAGATGAAGCGAAGGACGAGTTTCCAAAACAGGTCTCAGCAGAAATGGAAGTCGAGGCTGTTATTTATGCTTCTACTATGTCTTTGCGTTGGAAGCTTTATTCTACTTCTTGAAAGTAACCGCCCCACCATAAATTTGCCTATTCTCTTTGCTCAAAAGCCTAAGATTGCTTTCCTCTTCATAGCACGCAATCGTCTTCCTCTTGATTTCGTTTGGGATGTTTTCTTCCAAGTGAGCTTCTTTCTTTTTCATTTCCATTTCACTTCTAAGTTAATGATCACTATGTTCATCTATTCTGTTTACTTGTATGATAATTTTTTGCATTTTTGGTTTTGGTGGTGTAATGTAATTATGAGTGAATTTGTTTCAGAGTTCAAAACCTTGTGGATCTGATGTTTTTTTTTTGTTTCCATACTAAAAACAAAAATATGGAAACAAGAATATGTAGTTCCTAGTTTCCTTATTTGACATGTTTAATACAAGACTAATTCTAAGTTTATTATACCCTTATAATATAAATTTTACATTCATAAATTCAAATACTGGAAACTGAAATTGATCCCGAGGGCCCTTAATTTTTATTTTACTTCGTTTTATTTGTATCACCTCTTTCTCAAATTACCCAAAAATCGAATCCTAAGATCTCCCAAACAATAAAAGCAAGTGCAGATGAAGGCATATACTTGAAGCAAAATAAGAATGGAATAGGATAGCTCAACAAAATTAAAAGCTGTTGAGTATATACTTGAAGCTGCCATTATGTTTACATTAATTTTCCAATGGATAGGCCAGTGTTACCTAACTTGTGGTACAAAAATGGGAAGGCGATTGCAATCTGCTACCTTATTTGTTGACTTGGCCCAAAAGTATACCACTCGCATGCAATAACTCGTTGTTTTCTGGATCGCAGTTTTCGGGATGTTTAGGAATTAGGTAACACTGGGTTTTCGGGATGTTTAGGAATTAGGTAACAGTGGGATATGCTCCTACGTTCTATGTACCATTTCACTTGACAATCGTAGCTTTTCTTACTCTGTGCATATAAGAAGAACTTTTTCCATGTTTGGGATATGAGTATATTATTAGAAACATCCTGTCTCCCTATCTGAAGTTCGTGGTACGCTATGCTGAATTTTGACCTCAGCAGATCTCAACACCTTGCCTTGGCTGGATTTTTGTTGGGTTGTGGTGCTGTTGGCTGTCTTTTATTATTCTGATTTGATCAGGCTTTGTCTTGAAGGAGTCGTTCAGGTCACTTCATGTGTGCTACTTAACATTGTTAATTGTAAATGAAAGGTTTTTTTTTTTGAAGCCTAGACCTGATATGAATTTCGGAAGCTGCACACTTGTGTCCATTACGCGGAGTTTGGTTTTTAAACCTCGTCATGTCCACCAATGGCAAAAGAGGAAATGTATAATTTAGATGAGCTCTGTTAGGGTGAATTTAATTGCCTTCTTTTTCTTTGAGGGGATAATTGTCTTTTCTGTTTGCATAAATTTAAAATTTAATGTGAAATACATGTGTACTTTTTAATGTTTCTGTGTGAGTCTATGTTGGACTGAACATCCAGCTAATTACTTTGCACTCTTTGGACATCAGAATGTCAAGATAAATATAAAATTATGTGTAGTGTATCTTGTTCTACTTGAGAAAAGAAGATTATGTTGGTCCTTTGCTCAGAGTGTTTTTGTGTTTGTAATGGCTATCATTCTTCAGGCAGACAATAACAACAGGTTTACAGTCTTTGTGCACTCAAGACCTGGGTTCTTGTTCAGCAAGGCAACGACAAAGTCCCCATATTTTTTGAATCGTCAAGTTAATGGCAGTGTACAGGTAGCATCTATCTTTGTGATTCCCAAGTTAGTATCCCACAAGAACTCTTGTGGTGAACATATTATTAGAATATTGAGAATTATAGAAGCTTAGTTGATTGGTGATATTTGTAATCTACAGATTTTAATTTAGACTCTATCGACAAGAGTATAGTCCCATGGCTAAACTGGATGGAATAGTAGTAGGTGCAAATTTAATCGCCTTCGCTGCGGCCTGGTGTCTAGAGACTGGGAGAGAAAAAGAATAATTTGATCTAGGCAGCCACCATGAGCATAACTCCACAGGAAACTGTAAATTGTACTTTAATGCAGAGTTCCTTTTCTGCACGCACACACACATGGAGACACACTTATCAATATTAGAAGTTTTATGTCACCTCTAATAAGAATGCTGTAAAGAGAAAGGTAGGCAACAGGCCCTAAGGTTTATGTACTAGTACTACAGTACATTCTAATTATATATTTTTTTTCTAATAGAAGTACTGGCCCCCAATTACTAATACTTGGTTTTACTCCCAGCTATCTTTAATATCTTCACCTGCCTCCTTTTCTTCAAGTTTTGCCCTGCTTATAGCCATATTAAAGTTACTTGCTCTGGATGTTCTTTACGCCAAAAAAAAGAAGCCCAAGAATATTTTCTTCTCCCCAAGGTCGACTATAATATTATTTATTGATATTCTCTTTTCTGAAGTCCCTTGTTCACTCTCCTCTTATGGAGATCCTAGATTTTGCTTGCTTCTCTATTTTTTTTGTTTGTTTATTGCTTTGTGTTGTTCTCCATTTGCAATTCATTTTGATAAGTGGTAAGAGTGAAATAGACTACAATATCTTCTAATAGTTCTTATCATTGCATCTTTTGATCTGGTATTGTATTTTACCTCTCCAGATAGATTGGGGAGAGGCTAGCATGATTCAGGCAGAACGGATTTTGCTTCAAAAAGCACTTGTTGATCATGCCAATGAACGGTTTGTTTTCCTGTCAGATAGGTGAGCATTGATCCATTCAAGAATCTTTTGTACTATCCTGTGCATGTATCTGTATTGATATTTTTGCACTAAGCAAGAGTTATTAGCAGTGGCCATGCTAGATGGATATTGTGGATTGTGAATTTGTGATAGGTGATTTATCAGTGTTAATTTGTAGTTATCTCTTTCTAACAATATTTCAGCAATCTGATCTTATTTCAGCTGTATACCTCTATACAACTTTAGCTATACATATGATTATATCATGTCGACACCTACCAGTTTTGTTGACAGGTAAGATCTGTAGGCCCATTTTTAAAATGTATTTTGAGTTTAAATTACTTTTGCAAATATTTTGCTTGTGTCACCATTACTAAATATTCATCTTGGAACTAAAAAATGGGATTGTTTTTAAATTACTTTTGCAAATATTTTGCCTGTGTCACCATTATTAAATATTTATCTTGGAATTAAAATATGGAATGTCTGTTTTTTATTTTGGAATCTTTCTGCAAAGAGACTTAAAGCTAGAATTACTTGCGCTTCAAGGCTTTTCATGCTATGATCTCATATTAATGATTTATTTTGTTCTGATGCTTTACTCGATTGCCATATGAATCTTTGAATTTCTATTGACTGGTTGTAGCTTCTAATTTTGTGAGTAGTTTTGCTGACACAAAGGAGGGACGCTACAATCCAAAGATGCATCCTGTTGTTCCTGTTAACAATTGGCGTAAAGGTTCTCAGGTATCAGCATTAGGAACTAATTATGGGTGTATAATATTTATGTTAGCTATGTCTATTTGTCGTATAATTTTCATTTTCCAATTTTTTTGGCTGTGGGGGGGATAGTGGGTTGTGCTGAACAGGAAACATGCGGAGACTGTAGTAAAGGACGAAACTGTTTTTCCGGTATTTCAGCAGCACTGCAAGGTAAATACTACTTCCAGCATTTTGAAAGATTCTTTCCAACTTTAGCTTGAAAGTGACATTCATTATGCTATCAAACATGTTCTTACTCATATGCAATGTTTTCTGTTACTAACTAGGCTTTTGGGCCATAAGAATTACTCGGATGTAGCTGAGAATCTTCCATAGCTGATTTGAACAGCTGTCTACATTGTTTGTGTTACATTAGCTAACTGAACATATGTAAAATGTTCAATATCCCCCAATCAACTTTTGGCGATGAATATTTTAGCAACTAAATGAATCTTTTATATAACAAGTTTTTCACCAAATACCCCCGAGTAATTCTTCTTTTCACCAAATATCCTTCAACCTTTGAAAATTCACCATATACCTTTCAATTTCCTAAAAGTTCACCATACGCCCGTAATGACTAATGACGGTTAACGTTTTTATTCATTAACCCCTTATTCTGTTACTAAACCCTCATTACCCTACTTAAGTCATGTATCCTAATAAACCTCTATTAGAACACCACCTATGACCAAAAAAGAGTAAAGAGAGTTATGGAGAGAGAGAGAGAGAGAGAGAGAGAGAGAGAGAGAGGGGGGAGGGAGGGAGAGAGGGAGAGAGAGAGGGAGAGAGAGAGAGAGAGAGTGGGCTATAGGAAATGTTATAATAGTTGTCAATTAAGGTAAATGGGTCCAATAGGGGTTAATTAGGATTTAGTTACGACATTAGGGATTAATGACCGAAAAAGTTAACGGTCGTTAATCATTAAGAGCACATGGTGAATTTTAAAGAAATTAAGGGGTACATGGTGAATTTTGGAAGGTTGGAGGGTATTTGGTGAAAAAGAAAATTAATTGAGGGTATTTGGTTGAAAATCCGTTTTCATAATTATACATGGTACCCCTATATTTTAGACTTTTCTAAATCGTAGACAATATTCTTCTATAAACCACGTGGTTACAGTATGGTGCTGAAAATTTTCAACATGGTGCCATTTTCATTAGATTTCAAATAAATTTGACCCAGTAATAAAAGTTTTAACCTTTTAATTTTCTTCCACTTTTCTTCTTATACATTAGATTGCATATTTCCACTATATAGGGCCTTTAAATCACATAATCTTTTTATTCCTTTCAACATAATAGATTAATAAGCTTTGTGGACATGGTGGTGGTTGAACTCTTTAATTACTTTTTAGTTATGGTAATCAATTATCAAGTATATGCTGTTAAGTTAAAACGTGGAAATCATGTTTTAAGTGGGAAAGATTAGGTAAAGGTCATATAGTAAAATATTTTAATAATATACGATACCATATGGAATGTGGCAATAGATTTACTACCATGTAGAATTGTCCAAAACACAGGGTTATCGCATAAAAATTCCCTTTATTTATTAAAATAATATTGACCTTCCTAATCATTCAGGAATTGATTACTCATTCTGGTCTCCTTTTGTCATGAATAGTGGTGTACAACGTAACATTTATATTGTGTAATGCTTGGACCTTTAGGGAGAAAAGTCTGCAAAGAACAAGGAGTAGAGTGAAAACATTCAAAGGGAACAAATATAGAGTCAAGTTGTGTCATCAATATAGGTTTTCTCCCTCCACTCTGCCCTATCCTACACCATATTTTTCTCAATCCCGAGAAGGCTTGTATCACTCCCAAATGTGTCATGGACTGACATAGCTGAGCAAAAAGTAAAGAAAGAGGAAGGAGATTAGAATTAATAATCTAGAAAATTACGGTAACTTGGTGATAAATGCAAGCTTTCAAGAGGCTTCTTCTCAATCAATTCTAAAAGAAACTATCTTTCAACTTTCACTATATTTAGGATGCTTCCCATCTCTGTAATCTTTTTGGTAGCATCTTTTCCCTAACTAACTCTTTTGCCTTTCTGCATAAGCTAAACCCTAATAGAATTACAAAGTAAAATTTAGAATTCCCCTCCCCAAGGGGCCAGTTCATTACATTACAGGTTGTCCAAACATCCACCTTGTCCTCAAGGTGGGTAGTAATAAGCATGCAATTTCCAGCATTGACCACAATGTTCAGCATCCCACTTGTTGTCACTTTCACAACAATGTCCATGATCCATATTGAAGTTTAGCTCCTCGTCATCGAATGTGTGAGATCCCATCAATCAAATCGTCAAACTTGTCGAATAAAGATGATATAAAACAGAGTTGTTTTAATGGGCCAAATCTCGTTACTTATCTCTGTTTTCTCCATGTTAAAATTTCGAACAGGACAAAAATTGTCAGCTTTCCTAATATTATACAAATACTTATTTCCTTATTTGAATGAAAGTAATGTCGTAGGATCATGTAAGCGATTAAAACCCTGAAAGCAAATACAAAAAACAATGTATCGCCAATAAGATATACTCTAATGCTAACAAATCATACTTCCTTTGCTCTTTATTAATAACTACATACCCCTTGGACACATATAAGGCTATGAACAAAGTAGAGACATGCGAAAGACAAGTGGTCCTAATAACATGTGAAATAATAGATATGTAAAATGGAGAAGTTACTGAAAATGACTATGCAGTGTTTGATTTTAACATCTATAATTCGGAGATGTACAAATGTACTCCCTGCGTCCCATATTAATCGTTACACAATCTATCGTTTGTCCATAGCAATGTCCACCAATTTTATATTATTTCACTTTCTTTATGAGGGGCCAAACAATAATAAACAAACATCCTCATAGACTCATCCTTTCAAAAGTTTGAGGCCTCACAATCTACTAACTACAGTAAAAATCTTCTCACTACCTTCGATCAACAATAAAGTAAGAAGTATAAAATATTTCAGATCTTCTCTTCATTGCCAATCACATCAAGATCCTTTTCATTGGCTAGTTAGCTCCAGTTGAGTTTTGTGATTGATATGGCATGTCAAATGAGCGTGTCTGATAAACTGAAATGAAATTATGAGTTCCATTGAAGAATTATGCTACAGTGTCACTGGTTATCTATAGCATTTGCACGTTATGTGATCACTCAATGGAAGATTAAACAGATAATTAATGGTGAAAGCTCACTGGTTGTCTATAGCATCTGCTAGTGGACCTACTCTATAATTAATACTGAAAGCGCACTCTATTACAACTTATCACATTCATCGCAGAAAATTATGAGTTCCAAATGCTTTGTAAATCCATGAAATCACTCATAGACTCGGTAATTCTCTTCCTATGTGTTCTTTGAATACTTTTCTGCCATTATGTAAGCAATACAATGTCATGTAATCCAAAGTGATAATCTAGAATTTTTTCCAGCAATGTCTATTAGATAAGATAAACCACACCGAAAGGTTGGAAGGCTTGTTTAAATTATATATTTTGAGTAGGCTCAATGCTCTTGCATCTAGGTATAAATTCTATCGCTTTGAGTTAGAATTTTATCAAGAGGCTTTGAAGGAGTAATTCTATAAGTTAAGATCATTTAATCAAGATATTAAAAGGCATTACCATAAGTATTCACATGGGACAATACCGATGACTTTGTTCCAGTGAGGCATTAGGGTAGTGATTTCTAAAGAGTGATTGCTAGGATGAAATTTCTTGCAAGTTTCTCCTTATTGACATTATTTTGTTTTGGGAAGAGGTGGTTTGCTGTCTTGTTTCTTCCAAATTAAGTTTGTGGCTCTTACAAATGTTTCCTCTTGATGATGCAGAGAAAGTCACTCCCAGAATTTTGGCGGGATCAACCCTTTGTAAGAGCACTCTTTGTCTCCTTGTGCCCTCTTTGTCAGTCTGACTTTGTGTGTTTGTGTTTGCTTCGTGCTCTATGTGTATATTCTCTCTAACCCCCTGTTGTGGATGAGTGTGTTGTGTCTCTATAAGTGTAAGTAGGGAGCTGTATGTTTTTGTGCATGCTGTCTTTTTCTTTATCTTGCTAATCATAGAATTGTAAGTTGTAGCCTAATTTTCATCCTCAATAAAGACTTCGTATTACTGGTTGTCTGCTAGGACTGGACTTGTATCGTCATGAACTAGTACTTTTATGACTCATTTGGTACAAGGAGTTTAATTTACTGGTGATGTGTTTGTGACATCAGATTTCTCTTGTGAATTTCCATGGCAATGCATCTTCACGACCAAGTAGTTGATGTTGATTGATTTATTTACACCCTAAAAACGTGAATACTAAGAATCAATGATAAGATACATGGCTGTGGAGATGCATACTATAATGTACTTTCACATGAGATATTCCATGTAAAATTTCATGCCAAATCATTAGTTCTCCCTTGGTATACACACTTGTGACAATCAGTCTTTTAAGATCATTGAATTTTGTTGATATTTAGCTTTAAATTATGTATTGCAGCCAGTCGATACATCCAAGGAGCACAACTGCATACCAGATGAACATTATGTCCAAACATTACTTGCTGTAAGTTGTCCATATTACAAATAAGTTGGAGCAGTGGATTGTGTGCAGAATTTATGATCTTCGGAAGAAAAGGCACTCCTTTGAATTGCATTGTGTACATTTAGGGTAACAAGTTCCTAAAGCTTTTTACTAAAACGTATCTACAATTCATAATTGCGTTGAGTCATGCTAAAATATTAGAGGGTATCTAATTTTGATCTGATGCGTGATTAGTGGCAGCATAGTTTTCATTCCCGGGTTTAAACAGTAAAAGATTTGTTAGTAATTTTACCAAGTCAATTGTATGTTGACTAATTATATAAAGTGGTGTCGATTAGTGGGCTTTTTTCTCAGTTAGCCTTCATTTGTTATGTAGTAAAGCATTCTTATAGGTGTGAGGGCCATGCCTTTCTTGGGGTTTTCTCATATGGTCTGATCCTACATGAAAAGAGACTACAAGAGTTGTGCATGTACTTTCTACAATGCATGGTCATTTGTTTATATTTCTACATGGTTTAGGAAAGGTTTTGTTTCCTTTTCTTAGTCTTCTTGTATTAGAAAGTTTATTAGATTTTACTTTTGTTTCTTAAGTCTTTAGGATTGTGCGACATTTTTCTTAGGCTATTTAAGAAGTATATTGCTACATTTTTCTTAGGCTATTTAAGAAGTGCTTTGCTACTGCAACTTCGAGATTTGATGTTTGAATTATAACCTTGGAATTTTCTAGTTTTTTATCTTTGTTTGTGTGAGTGCAACTCAAGCATAAAAAACCGTAATTTTTTTTATTAAAGCCCACAAGTTAGGCGATTTAAGTTAAATTAATTGTGTTAGTGATTCAAGCTAATTTGATAAATCTTAAATTTTCCTAATTCTAACCCTACGTGATTGAAGTCTTGTAATTTGAATTAAAACCCTTAGTTTTCTTCCAATTGAATGAAGAATGTGAGGATCTAAGCTAGTATCCATTTGGATACATATTATTTGTTATCAGAGCTATTTTAGTTCCGGTCTGAAAAAAAATATTTTCGATATGATCAAATGAATCCTTCAAAAACGTCCAAAAGAGGGATATATTGTTGTTTTAAAAAATAATAATTATTTGAGTTCATTTTTGAATTGGAATGATTGGGAGAGATAAGAATACGAACCTAAAGAAAATTAAATAATTTAGTGTAAATGGGTTTTGAAAACTAATCCCACAAGTATCTGGTTATGTGGTTTGAATCTCTAAACAGAGATAGTTAAAGGTCATCAAAAACGAATTAGCGTTTGCAAGTCCAATAATCTGATAATATTAATTAACAAGATAGCTTTAAATAAAGAATACAATTCTAAGCTAAGAGAATACTAATCCACGTGTAACTAGGAAAACAAACCAAAATTTAATCTCCTAATCCACACACCTGTTAGAGTTGTAATCCAACTATAAAAGCAATCAAACTCCTAAAAATAAAAATCTTAACTAGTTTTAAACAAGTAAAATCTTTCTTACATAAGAAAGTAAAACATAGTAAGCAAAAAATCTTTCACACGATTAAATTTCTAACAAATTCGACTTCTAACAATATTAGAGTTCTAACAAGATTAGAGTTCTAACAAGATTAGACTTCTAATAAGAGAAGACTTTTAACGAGGTTAGACTTGTAACAAGATTAGATTTCTTATTACACTAAGAGTTCCATTATAATTTGGACCATTCACTAAAGAGCTAAAATACTTAAATTCTATGATATGTACAATTCTAACATGCCTAAAACTCTACTAGAAGTCCTAACAAAACTAGGACGCTTCCAAGAGGAAGGACTTCAACTTGCTCCTGCATCAGTTACCCCATCAGTAGATAGCAGCGTTGGGCATAAGTTAATGGTGATGGTGGTGGCTGAAATCGACCAATGCTCGTGTTAACTTTGGGGAAGGGGTGGATTGCGATGAAGTGCTGGATTTTTTTTTTTTTTCCCGGAGAAGGGGTGAAATTCTTTCGGAGACTTGAATAAAATAGAGGTATGAGGAAAGTCCAAATCATATGGGTACTGCACAAAATTTGTTATGAGATTAGTTGAGGAATGGTTTGCTCACTGTGGTGATTGTATGTGCATTACCTAGGAATCTTGCTTCCAATTTACAAACTTTATTAAGGGTGGGTGGCTAGGGATCGCTGAATATGTTTATTTTTCTAAAAAGGGATTACTGAAATTCTAGTTCAAAGAACATGATAAAGACTATATCTACTATTTAGCTGTTTCTTGCCTTGTTAGACATGTAGAATTCATACCTAAAATTTTAGCATCAATTCCCTGGGTTTATTTTTTGACAATCTGATTTATAAAACTCAGCAAGAAGGGCTTGAAAAAGAGATTACGAGAAGATCGTTGACACATACTGCTTGGGATATTTCAGTCTCTAAAGACAATGAAAGACGTGGATGGCATCCAGTAACTTACAAATTTTCAGATGCAACCTCTAAGCTGATTCTCTCTATTAAGGTAATGTCTTCTTACTCTTTCGTGTATTGCTTACGCATATGAAGTCTGTTATCTCTATGACCATTTGTTAAGGATGAGATTGCATGCTAGTTTCAAGATTCACTCATGTTGAGTTGAGTTCTTTGTCTCACTTACGGTAGGATGGTCTAAAGTCTTACTCAGAGTTCTCATGACACCACATTATATTGAGAGGTATTACGGTGTTCGTGTGCTTCACCTCAAATGCTTGAAAGAGTGCCTGTACTGGTCCATAGACATGCCTGACTACACTCTATAAAGTGCTAAAATGTGGTTTATGGGTAGGTCTGACATCTGCAACATTAGTATTGTGAGCCTGGTAGCTGTTCCCTTTTACCCTTGATTGGAAAGTATCGAGTATCTACATACAGTGATTAAGATGTAGGAAACTTCACTTAGATTTGTCGTGCGCATGACAATATAAACATCATACTTGGCCATGCTGGAAAGCTTATAATTGTTCTTTATTCACTGCTTAATAATTTCTGTAATTGTATTGTTAAACTTTTTCTTAAGATTTTTAAAACATATAAGACAACTGCAGGAAATAGATAACATCTTCTATGAGACCGAAAATCGAAGAGAATGGTGCAGTAGCAAGGGTAAACCATCACCCTGCTTCCTCTTTGCAAGAAAGTTCACTCGGCCTGCTGCCAGTCATATACTTAATTTGGTAAGCGAACAATTGTGTAATATATAATGGCTGAGGGGTTGTATGCATAATTCTTTGGAGTTTCTTCTATGTAGTGTTCACTTTTGTGATGTCTGTTGTCTAATTTTCCCTCTGTTCTCAAATAGTCTGTGCTAGGTGCGTAGTCAGAAAGATGAAGAAGCATGCTTTTTCAGCAGCACACCTGTTCTGTGTATATGCCAGCATGTCAATAACCCCCCCCCGGCTCTCTTCATCAATTGAAATACCGTTGGGAGACAAAGCAGTATTCTGGAAGTCGTACTTCATAGGAACATTTGTGTGAAAATCATAGTTTACTCGTCTTTTTTCCTCCATATATGTATCTCCTTGTTTCTATCTAAAACCCAAGACAAACAAATGTCATGCTGCCACATGTACTCTCCCCTCCTCCACACAATCAAATGAGACATTAAATAATAAAAAAGTCTGTTTCAAGACTCGAACCTATGACCTCTCATTTAATATGCTAATGCACTAACCAACTACACTACAATACTCATGTTGGTCTTTATGGGGGAAAAATTATTTAAAGACAAGATAATATTTCTATTTATGGTGACTTCAAATGCACGTTGGTAAATAATTCGGGACGTATTGCCCGGGACAAGAACTAGTTGTTATCTAAAAAGTATGTTTTACCCCACAGTCTCCATGTTATAGTCTCATTTCACATGCAATGCACAAATTGTTTTTAATATGGTAGAATTATATAGGAGTATGTCGTCAGGTAACAATTTTGAATTACGTCCTCCATTAAAATAATGTATTTCTTATTAAGTACTTCGACTGTTTTTTTTTTGTATACTTTGTTTCCATTTTATGGTGGAATCATATTTGTCTGTCATTTGGTGAGAAATTTAAAGTATCTCTATTTTATTTTGTTATAAACTCTTTTTTGGGTTTATTTTTTAGACTATTTTATACGACATATTAAAGTTGTTTATAGTTGCTATTGAGATTTGTTTTTATAATTACAACTTTTATTTTCTTAGGTAATTTATTGAGAAGGAAACTATTTTTCTTATTTCATCCATATTTGAATAACTACATTATACTCCTATTCTTGTTATGATTTCATTGTTGTTATAATAGTGTGTCCAATGGCCTAACGAAGTACCATACTCAGTGGAGTCGTAGTCCTACTATAGTTCATATATTTTTTACAGTCTTACTCTTATTATAATTCATTTTTTGACCTTTTTAGGTTGCGTAATTAATAAATAATGCATTATGATTCTATACTCCTATGCCAACTGTATACTAAATCAATATATCATATAATCAATCAATATCAATATATATATATAAAGGAGGAACTTTTCGGGAGCATAGGGAGCTCCTCAAGATTTCGAGGCCATAGAGCGCGTCACGTAGGATTGCCACGTCATCAAATTTTATTTTTATCTTTTACAAAAATAGAGTTCTACATAGATTTAAGTACATATAAAGACTTAAAGAGTTTTGGATAAGCGAAAATTAGAGTTTGGATTTGAATCAACAACCTAATTTTATAGAGTTTGGATTTGAATCAACTACCTAATTTATTATATCATGAAAAATGTGTATAACTTTTGCTACATAATTTAGAATATTATAATTTTTGTACCATTGGAGAGCATTCGAAATATGCTTCGAAATAAGATCCATTTACAATATAGTTGTACAACTTATGAAATATAGAGTGCCATGTAGGATTGTCATGTTATCAATTTTTTTTTTTTTTCTAAAAATAGAATTCTACATAGATTTAAATACATATAATGACTCTTGGATAAGCAAAAATTAGAGAGCATTCGAAATATGCTTTGAAATAAGATCAATTTACAATGTAGTTCTACAATTTATGAAATAGGGAGCGCCACCTAAGATTGCCATGTCATTAGTTTTTATTTTAAATATTTGAAAAAAATAGAATTCTACATATATTTAAATACATAAAAGAGTTTTGGATAGGGAGAAATTAGAGTTGCGTTTTGAATAAACAACCTAAATTATTATATTATGTAAATTAAATTTAACTTTTGCTACCTAATTCAAAACATTATAATTTTTTTACCATTAGAGAGTGCTTGAAATATGCATCAAAATATGATCTATTTACAATATAGTTTTACAACTCATGAAAATATATTAAATTAGATGTATTGTAGGACATTATTTAGTCTTTTTTTTAGATAAATATAATAATGACTATAAGTATTAAGTATAGTGTATTATATGTGATTATAACATTTGATTATAGGTCCAATTTACAGGATTAAACATATTATCTTTCAAAACCTCAACCTTACTCAACCAAACTAAAACAATATAGTATTGCAACAAAATTTATTAACTAAAATCTATAGCGATAAAGTTACATATATATTAGAGTTTTGGATTATGTAAAAATTAGAGTTTGATTTAAATAAAACAGTCTTAGAATATTATAAAGAACTCCACCTAAGCATGCTATGTCATTGTTATCAATTTTTAAGAAAGTATTCTTTCTGTCCTGCATCTATTAAATTATTACCCTCTACTTTCTTAAAGTATCATTTGGGTTTTATTCATGTTAAAACTGTATTAGCTATTGTTAGTCATACCTGTTATTGGGATACCATTTAATAATAGACTTACCTACAATATTCAATTGATCAATATTAAAAATTATAAAACTTATATATCAAAATAACAAATCTAGAAATTATAGTATAATGACAAATATTTTCTCCATTTTTTTTCTACTTCAACAATTGGTTTGGACATGGTTTTTAAGGAAATAAAGTAGTTTAGCATAGAGGTACCTCTTTAGTTAACTAGAGTAGAGGACAAATAAATCCTCATTAATGTAAACGCAACTTTATAAGGCAATTCGGGTAATTAATGATGGTTTTATTTACATATAGTAAAGGTAATATTGTCAACTGTAGTTTCTTTTTTTACCAAAAGTGGAATGGTTCCAAAAGATGAAACTACCTAAAGTGGTAATTGTTGTAATAGAAAAAGAACGGAGGAAGTATGTAAATACAATGATCTTGAAAAATCTCATTTTACAACAACACAAAATCAACAATAATATTAACAAAAAAATTTGCAATTAAATAAAATAAACAACATTCCGTGCAACGCACGGGCTTCAAACCTAGTATATATATATAAAGGAGGAACTTTTCGGGAGCATAGGGAGCTCCTCAAGATTTCGAGCTCATAGAGCGCGTCACGTAGGATTGCCACGTCATCAATTGATATTTTTATTTTTAAAAAAAATAGAGTTCTACATGATTTAAATACATAAAAGGAGATTTGGATAAGCGAAAATTAGAGTTTGGATTTGAATCAACAACTTAAATTATTATATTATGAAAATTGTGTATAACTTTTGCTACATAATTTGGAATATTATAATTTTTGTACCATTGGAGAACATTCAGAATATGCTTCGAAATAAGATCCATTTACAATATAGTTCTACAACTTATGAAATATAGAGCGCCATGTAGGATTGTCATGTCATCAATTTTTTTTTCTAAAAATAGAGTTCTACATAGATTTAAATACATATAAGGAGTCTTTGATAAGCAGAATTTAGAGTTTCGTTTTGAATGAACAACCTAAATTATTATATTATGTAAATTGTGTATAACTTTTGCTACCTAATCCAGAATATTATAATTTTTATACCATTAGATAATGCTCGAAATATGCTTCGAAATAAGATCCATTTACAATATAGTTCTATAATTTATGAAATAGAGAGTGCCACTTAGGATTGCCATGTCATTAGTTTTATTTTAAATATTTGAAAAAAATAGAATTCTACATATATTTAAATACATAAAAGAGTTTTGGATATGGGGAAATTAGAGTTGCGTTTGAATAAACAACCTAAATTATTATATTATGTAAATTGAATTTAACTTTTGCTACCTAATTCAAAACATTATAATTTTTTTATCAGTGGAGAGTGCTTGAAATATGCTTCAAAATAGGATCTATTTACAATATAGTTTTATATATAACTCATGAAAATATATTAAATTAGATGAATTGTAAGACATTATTTAGTCTTTTTTTAGATAAATATAATAATAGCTATAAGTATTAAGTATAGTGTATTACATGTGATTATAACATTTGATTATAGGTCCAATTTACAGGATTAAACATATTATCTTTCAAAACCTCAACCTTACTCAACTAAACCAAAACAATATAGTATTGCAACAAAATTTATTAAGGAAACTTTGTTACAACAAAAACTAAAATCTATAGCGATAAAGTACATATATATATATATATATTAGAGTTTTGAATTATGTAAAAATTAGAGTTTGATTTAAATAAAACAACCTTAGAATATTATAAAGAGCTTCACCTAAGCATGCCATGTCATTCTTATTGACTTTTAATTTTTTTAAGAAAATGGTGTTCAACATAGATATAAGTACATATAAGGTGTTCTGGATGAGTGAAGATTACAGTCTAATTTTAAATAAACAACCTAAATTATTATACTATATAAATTAAATATAACTTTTGCTAAATAATTCGCAATAGTATAATTTTTTTTACCGTCGAAGAGTGCTCGAAATATGCTTCGAAATAAGATCCATATACAATATAGTTTTACAACTTATGAAAATATATTTATTTAGATGAACAATAACGTATTATTTATTCTTTATTTTAAATAATTAAAAAAATAACTATAAAAATAGCATATAATATGTGACAATAGTAATTTTGTCTTTTAAAATCATACTTTTAAAAATTAATTCATATGAAGATAAAATATTCATATCTATAGTTTTGAACCGATAGCATTCCATGATGGCATTACATGAAGAATCAAATGAAAGTTTGTCATCGAGATTGCAGAGATATTATGCAATTGACTAATTATTTTATTCTTATAATATTTATTGTATACATAATTTTTTTTTTCCATATATCTATATGTCAGATCTTATTCTTTTCTCCATTAACTTAATTCTACTAAAACTATTTGGAAATCAAGGTTCGCATTTCTAGACTATTTGAGGTCACGGATCATAAAAAAGGGGGAAATTTGATAAGTCTTGATATGGTCATGATTAATGAAGATGTATTTTTTTCTCTTAAATTGTATTTTTCGATTATTAATAGAGGTTAATTACATATTTAATTAATTTTCTTCATGATACTATCATTATAATCTTCATTTTGGCTTTTCCATCATCCATTCTATATGCGTTAGTGTTTATGTGCTATATTAAAAGTTGAAATTATGGCTGACACTCATGTTTTTCTCTATTATTTTTGTCCTGCATCTATTAAGTTATTACCCTCTACTTTCTTAAAGTATCATTCGGGTATTATTCATGTTAAAACTGTATTAGCAGTCATACCTGTTATTGAGATACCATTTAATAATAGACTTAACTATAGTATTCAATTGAATATTAAAAATTATAAAATTTATATATCACAATAACAAATCTAGAAATCACAGTATAATGACAAATAATTTCTCCGTTTTTTTTCTACTTCAACAATTGGTTTTGGCATGGTTTTTAAGGAAATAAAAAATTGTTAGTTTAGCATAGAGGTACCTCTTTAGTTAACTAGAGTAGGGGATATATAAATCCTTAATAAATTAAACACAACTTTATAAAGCAATTTGGGTAATTAATGATGGTTTTATTAACATAAAGTAAATGTAATATTGTCAACTGTAGTTACTTTTTTTTTTTACCAAAAGTGGAATAGTTCCAAAAGATGAAACTACCTAAAGCGGTAGTTGTTGTGATAGAAAAAGAACGGAGGAAGTATGTAAATACAATGGTGTTGAAAAATTTTATTTCACAGCAACACAAAATCAACAATAATATTAACAAAAAAATTGGAATAAAATAAAATAAACAACAACCCGTGCAACGCAAGGGCTTCAAACCTAGTTAATATATAAAGTAGAGTACAAAAGCCAGCTCACGAGGTCGCGACATTTGGTGTCTTCATCGGACGCCATTTGTCGCACTCATTAAGTGCCATGTCGTTTTTTTGGAATATAAATAGAGTTCTAAATTGATTAAAATACAAATAGAGTTTAGGATAAGAATAAATAGAGTTGGGTTCACAATAAAAAAAAAAACTTAAATATAGTAAATTGATTATAACTTTTAATATATAGTTCGTAAAATTATAATTTTTGTACCGTTGGAAAGTGTTTAAAAAGTACTTTAAAATAAGATCCATCTATACTATATTTAAGATTTTATTAAAGTAACGTATAAGGTCGCGACATTTGGCGTCCTCATTGGACACCATTTGTCGCGCTCATTAAGTGCCATGTCATTTTTTTTAAATATAAATAGAGTTCTAAATTGATTAAAATACAGATAGAGTTTAAGATAAGAATAAATAGAGTTGGGTTTACAGTGAAAAACTTAAATATAGTAAATTGATTATAACTTTTAATATATAGTTCGTAAAATTATAATTTTTGTACCATTGGAAAGTGTTTAAAAAGTACTTTAAAATAAGATCCATTTATACTATATTTAAAATTTTATATTAAAGTAACGTATAAAAGGAAATATTGACTAATTACGTGAACTAAAAATTATAGAATTTTAGCGGTTAGCTTTGCACATTGAGTTCTTCCCCAAGGTACGGTTTCTAATATATATACTCCTCATATTTTCTTTTCTTTTGATAAGAAACAAATGCTGCATCGTTCGTCTCCTCCAAACATGAATGTTGGATAAGATGAGACATGGTCAACATATTAGAAAGAGGGTTGATATTGGTAATCATGTTGGTCTATTGAGGCTTGAAGGGCACCGTAGCAATATACCGTAGCAACATACCTTAGCAACATACCGTAGCAATATTACCAATCCTTCATAATTTAACAAATTGTTTCATATTTATATGACAGGTGTTTTAATTTGATTTGTAAACGCAATAAGTACTAAAGAAAGATAAGTTTTATCTTGAACTTTCTCCATTAACTTTTCATTGGTCTAAAACATATTCTGATGACTTAAGCATTGGAACAAAAAATAAACTTATGTGCTATGCTATTGTAAATAAAAATGTCAAGGATACCAATTGAACCAATTAGGTACAATCTAATCAAGGATTTGGAGCAAAGAAAGGCAAGATTGGACTATGAAAGTTAGGGTCACCAGAATGTGGGATGCAATAAACCCGAAAACCAACAATTTTATTGGTGTAGAAACAATACTTGCAGATGAAGAAGTAAGCCCCACTATACAATTAACACATTATCTATTATTATTGTTTTATTTTGATTTAACCTTACAAACTAAATGGCCTACTAAAATAGGGAGATCATATTCAAGGCTCTATAAGAGGAGATGATGCATCAGACTACAAACGCACGCTTAAGCAGGGGAACATCTACATAATTAGAAACTTTAATGTGACAGCCAACAAAGAAGAGTATAGAACTGTCACAAATAAACACATGATATATTTCAACTTCAAAACCTCTGTTTAAACTCTAGATGAAGACGAACCCAAAATTCCTAGACACAAGTTTGAGTTGGGAGACTATGAGTTGATTAAAAAACAATGTGACTCAATTGTGCAACTCACAGGTACTCCTATATCTTCATTATATAGCCTTTATATTTAAATACATGTTAACTTATCTTTAATAATTATTATTATTATATGTACTTTATATATATTATTATATCCCTCATGCAGATATAATAGGACAACTACGGGCCATTGGTAGACTGACACATCGAGCAAGAATTATAGTAAGGGAAATCACATTGGAGCATACAAGGTTAATGTTCTTTATTTCATAAAGAATACTGTTATTATTCGTAGTTTTATAGAAATATTATTCTAGGTCCTAAAATTATTAATTATCTTGCAGTGGACAAAACTTTGTCGTAACACTATGGGGAGAAATTGGTAAAACATTCAGCGATCATCTCAGTTTAGACGACTCAGTACCAATTGTTCGTGTGAACATTTTAGATTTGAAGTAGGTTGTGTAGTATATCGTGACATGTGCTTTAGCATATAAAAATATGTAGTTTTTGCATGATAGAGTGCATGTTTGAATATACTGAATTTCTGCATAATATAGCGAGTGTCTAAATGATATAGTGGATTTTTCAGAAATGATGTAGTTTCTGCATGATATAGTATGTTTCTGAATGTTACAGTGAGTTTCTTCATGATATATAAATTAGAAACCAACGTCAAAGATAATGACAAAATCATATTATAACTTTTAGCTGTTCTAATGTCAGAGAAAAAGAACGGCTAAAAATAGGGGTGTAAATATTTAAAAACTCTACCTCTTCTTCACGAAAAGCCCGGGCATTTGTTCGGGTCCCAATACTAGTATAAATAAAGGAGGAACTTTTCGGGAGCATAGGGAGCTCCTCAAGATTTCGAGGCCATAGAGCGCGCCACATAGGATTGCCATGTCATCTAATTTTATTTTTATCTTTTACAAAAATAGAGTTCTACATAGATTTAAATACATATAAAGAGTTTTGGATAAGCGAAAATTAGAGTTTGATTCCGAATGAACAACCTAAATTATTATATTATGTAAATTGTGTATAACTTTTGCTACGTAATTCGGAATATTATAATTTTTGTATCATTGGATAGCGCTCGAAATATGTTTCGAAATAAGATCCATTTACAATATAGTTTTACAAATTATGAAATATAGAGCGCCACATAGGATTGCCATGTCATCAATTTTTATTTTTATTTTAAAAAAAATTGAGTTCTACATAGATTTAAATATAGTTCAACAAATTATGAAATATAGAGCGCCACGTAGGATTGTCATGTCATCAATTTTTATTTTTATTTTTAAAAAAAATTGAGTTCTATATAGATTTAATTTAAGTACATATAAGGAGTCTTGGATAAGCGGAAATTAGAGTTTCGTTTTGAATGAACAACTTAAATTATTATATTATGTAAATTGTGTATACCTTTTGCTACCTAATTTAGAATATTATAATTTTTGTACCGTTGGATAGTGCTCGAAATATGCTTCGAAATAAGATCCATTTACAATATAGTTCTACAATTTGTGAAATAGAGAGCGCCACTTAGGATTGCCATGTCATTAGTTTTTATTTTAAATATTTGAAAAAAAATAGAATTCTACATATATTTAAATACATAAAAGAGTTTTGAATAGGGGAAAATTAGAGTTTCGTTTTGCATAAACAACCTAAATTATTATATTATGTAAATTGAATTTAACTTTTACTACCTAATTCAAAACATTATAGTTTTTCTTTTACCATGGGATAATGCTTGAAATATGCTTCAAAATAAGATCCATTTACAATATAGTTTTACAACTCATGAAAATATATTAAATTAGATGAATTGTAAGACATTATTTAGTCGTTCTTTTAGATAAATATAATGATAGCTATAAGTATTAAGTATAGTGTATTATATGTGATTATAACATTTGATTATATGTCCAATTTACATGATTAAACATAATATCTTTCAAAACCTCAACCTTAATCAACTAAACCAAAACAATATAGTATTGCAACAAAATTTATTAAGGAAACTTTGTTGTTACAAGAAAAACTAAAATCTATAGCAATAAAGTTACATATATACTTCCTCCGTTCTGTTTTAAATGAAACATTGGGTGAAATAACACTATTCATTGATCAATTTTGACTTTAATTTATCGCCATTATATAAAGAAAAACATAGTCCAGTGGGATCTTGTTAGATTCGTCTCGATGCATACTATCAAATTATAACTTTTTTATATTTTTTACATGTGTTCAACTAAATATATTAATGATTAAAGAAGTGCGTCGGGTTGCGTAAAAAAGTAAACGTTTCATTTAAAATAGAACGGAGGAAGTATTAGAATTTTGGATTATGTGAAAATTAGAGTTTGATTTAAATAAAACAACCTTAGAATATTATAAAAAGCTCTATCTAAGCATGCCATGTCATTCTTTTTAATTTTTAATTTTTCTAAGAAAAAAGTGTTCAACATAGATATAGATACATATAAGGTATTTTGAATAAGTGAAGATTACAGTCTGATTTTAAATAAATAGCCTAAATTATTATACTATGTAAATTGAATATAACTTTTGCTACATAATTCGCAATAGTATTATTTTTTTTACCATCGGAGAGTGCTCAAAATATGCTTCGAAATAAGATCCATATACAATATAGTTTTACAACTTATGAAAATATATATATTTAGAATTTTAGATGAACAATAACGTATTATCTGTTCTTTATTTTAAATACATATAAAAATAACTCTAAAAAAGCGTTTTATGTGTGACAATAGTAATTATGTCTTTCAAAATCATATTTTAAAACTGTGTTAGCTGTTGTTAGTCATACCTATTATTGGGATACCATTTAATAATAAACTTAGCTACAATATTCAATTGAATATTAAAAATTATAAAATTTATATGTCGCAATAACAAATATAGAAATTACAGTATAATGACAAATACTTTGTCCGTTCTTTTTGTACTACAACAATTGATTTGGGCATGGTTTTTAAGGAAATAAAAAATGGGTATTTTAGCATAGAGGATAAAAAAATAGTTAACTAAATTAGGGGATAAAAAAATCCTTAATAAAGTAAACGCAACATTATGAGGTAATTTGGATAATTAATTATGGTTTTATTGACATATATTAACATAAAATAAAGGCAATATTGTCAACTGTAGTTGATTTTTTTACCAAAAGTGGAATGGTTCCAAAAGATGAAACTACCCAAAGCGGTAATTATTGTAGTAGAAAAAGAACGGAGAAAGTATGTAAATACAATGGTGTTAAATAATCTCATTTCACAACAACAAAAAATCAACAATAATATTAACAAAAAATTTGAAAAAAAAGTAAAATAAACAACAACCCGTGCAACGCACGGACTTCAAAACTAGTGTATTATTATTTTCTAATCCTATTCTTATTATATATGCTTCTTCATATGCACGGGATACAAGAAGAGACTAAACGTTACTGTTCATCTAAAAATTCATGAATCTATAAGTTTTATTACATATTTGAGATGGATCGAATTTTAAATTATATTTTGAATTATAAAGCAAAGTTATACTCAGATGACACAATACAATATCGTAAGGATGTTTTTCAAATCAAATTTTCATCATTTGAAACTCAAACTCTATATATTTTTAAAAAACACTATATTGTTAACTTATTTGAATAGTTAAATATAGGAAAAATTGACGGGAGCAGTCCCAACTATGAGCGTTCCGCCATTTTTAGTCCCAACTTTTGATTATTCCTCAGTGGTCTCAACTTTGACGTATTGTTTACAAAAATGGTCTCAGTTGACTGGTCACTGATTTAACTAGTTAAAAATGTTTTTATTTAATTTTTTTGACTGGTTTTCACCTCTCTTTATCTCTCCTCCATGTTACCCCCATGGCCCACCCCTGCCACCCCACTTCCAATCCTTTTTATTTTTTCTCTTCCTCCCCTGCAACTCAAACCCTATATCAATGGTCATAACTCCATTGAAGTACCTGAACAAGCTCTCAAGCTCTCCATTTAGGATTTTCAACCTCGATTCTCTCTCCTTTAGAGTGAAAACCTGGAACTTCACCTTTGTTACCATTGCATCTGTCATTTCAACTCAGAAATCCTAGATAATCGAAATCGGAGAAAAGCTTGAAATCTAGGGTTCAGGAAAAATTCACTGTATCTAAACAAAAAAATTGTTGAGATTATTTTGTATATTTATTTTTGTATAGTTTTGTGTTTATTTAGTCTAGCCCATATTTGTTGTATTTCTTTATTCTTTGGGCCCCTCTCTTTAGCCCATCATTTCTCTTTGTATTTAAACGGTTTGTGAAGGAATAGAACACACACAAAAACATTTAACCCTAAACACTAGTTCTGTCATGGTATCAGAGCAACGCGCTCGGTGAACCAACTGACCAGATTTTTTTCCGGACTCCATTGTTATCCTACGACACTGATATTCAGTTTCTTAACCTTGACAATTCGTCGGTGAGAAACAGCAGCAGCACCAGCGTTGCAGGCAGTTGTTTCATCATGACTGGCGAAGAGAAGATCGACGTAGCGTCGCCGTATTACCTCGGGTCTGGAGATCAGCCCGGAAATATGATTACTCATGTCACTCTAACGGGTGAGAATTATGTAGCATGGGCTAGAGCAATAACGCTCTCTTTAAAAGCTCGACGAAAATTTGTCTTTGTTGACGGAACGATCAACAAACCGACTGAGACGGGGAAACTCCTTAACTGGGAAACGGTGAATTCCATGGTGGTTTCATGGATACTTCGTAGTATTGACGGAAAAATCGTTGCTTCTATCCCGTATCATGTTGAGGCGAAACCTCTGTGGGATTATCTTGAAAGGCGCTATTGTGTAGCGAATGGACCGAGGCTCCAACAATTGCGGAGTGACATTGTTGGGTGTAGGCAGACTAAGGGCATGAGTGTTGATGACTACTTTAATCGACTCATGTCTCTCTATGATGAGTTGAGCCGTTTGAAACCGCTTCATGCGTGTAGTTGTGGACGTTGTACTTGCGATGTGGGGGGCAAATATGCCCTTGATCGAGAGGAGGAAAAACTCCATCAATTTCTTATTGGTGTTGATGATGACTACTATGATGCTGTTCGTTCTAATCTTCTTTCACAATCACCACCCGTCACCCTTGATAGAGCATATCAAGCACTACTTCAAGAGGAAAAATCACGAGACATTGCAAGGGGGAAGGCGCTGCAGGATGACTCGCATGCTTTTGCTGTGCGTGCGGAACGTCCTAGTGGGCGGAATGATCGTTTTGACAAAGGCAAGCTGCTGTGCAGCCATTGTAAATAGAAAGGGCATGAGGTAGGCTCCTGTTTCAAGTTATATGGTTACCCAGATTGGTGGGCAGACCGCAATCGAAGTGGGAAGGGACAGCAGCCCACACGTGGATCACAAACACCCGTGCTTGGTGGTGGCAGCAACAGTGACCACACCTCTGGTGGTGGTGGCAGGAAGTCTTCCTTTGCACACGCCGTGACTGATGATGGCGTGAAGGCAGGAACTAGTAGCCCGTTGGGTGAGCTCAAACCCGAACAAGTGCAAGCACTTATTAACATGATTAATACCGATGCCAAGACCGTCGATCGTATGACTGGTAAGTCTTATTCTTCGTCCTGGATAATTGACACCGGGGCTTCTCACCATGTTACGGGTAATGCTGACTTTCTCATTGACTTTCGTATTGTTGATAATTGGACGGTGGGGCTGCCTAATGGGCAGCGGGTTGTAGCTAGCCTAATCGGGAATGTGTACTTGTCTAAGGATCTTGTTTTAAAAAATGTATTATGTGTGCCACATTTGACTTGCAACTTAATCTCCGTCACACAATTGATCGATGACTCCAAGTGTTTTGTCCGATTCACTAATGATTTATGTGCTATACAGGACCAACTTTCGGGGAACCTGATTGGAGCGGGTGAGAGACGGGATGGACTCTACTTCTTCCGCAGTATTCCGAGTATTCAGTTGGTCACTGCATCTGGATTGGGAGATTTTGACTTATGGCATCGGAGATTGGGCCATCCTTCAGATAGAGTTCTCAAGTTAGTTCCTGCTGTTAGCTGTATTTCTGGCCAAAAGTGTGTGAATAAAGCGTGTGTTGCTTGTCCTTTAGCTAAGACAACTCGTGCTAGTTTTCCTATTAGTGACCATAAAGCAAGTCGTGTTTTTGAACTTATACATTGTGATTTGTGGGGCCCTAATCGTACTCCTTCTTCTTGTGATGCTATATATTTTTTGACCATTGTGGATGATTTTTCCCGAGCTGTTTGGGTTTATTTATTGCGTGCCAAAAGCGAAGTTCATAAGGTGTTTTGCTCTTTTTTGGCTATGGTTGAGCGGCAATTTGAAACGCAAGTTAAAATTGTCCGCACTGATAAAGGGACTGAATTCACATGCATGTCAGATTATTTTGTAGCAAATGGCATTTTGTTTCAAACGTCCTGTGTTGGGACTCCTCAACAAAATGGTCGTGTGGAACGTAAACACCAACATATTCTTAATGTTGGTCGTGTCTTAATGTTTCAAGCTAATCTTCCAATTCGTTTTTGGGGTGAGTGTATTCTTGGTGCTGTTTATTTAATTAATCGCACGCCCTCGGGCTTACTTGGAAATAAAACACCATATGAGTTGTTGTGCGGGAAGGTACCCATGTATGATGAGATGCGAGTTTTTGGTTGTCTTTGCTTTGCTCATAACCAACGGGCCAAGGGTAACAAGTTCGCGCCTCGGGGCCGAAAGTGTATATTTGTTGGCTATCCTAATGGGCAAAAGGGGTGGAGACTTTTTGATTTGGACACAGAAGAGTTCTTTGTGTCACGTGATGTCATTTTTTATGAGAATGATTTTCCGTTCGAAACTCTTACTTCTACCTTGGGGGATATTGCTCATAATTATAGATCTTTGGGCTTTGATGATATTTTGGATGAAGATCTTAATGATGTTGAGAGGGCTTCTACCCCTGAGTTGGACGTGGCTGCCAGTGGGCCTTCTGATCCCCCGAGTGTCCGTGGGTCTTCTGAGCCCACACTTGAAGTCCCCGCTGCTGGGTTGGGTGACCCAGCTGGTGCGATGTCACCTGCTGCTGTGTTGAGCGGCCCAACTGGTGCGGGCTCTGATCTCCCGTATGGTGGGTCGTCTGAGCCCACGAGTTCTGGGCCTCCTGCAGCCCGTGATTTATTGTTGGATCCAGGGGCCCGCTTTTCTACTGTGGTTCCAAAGTTGGGTCGTGGCTTTCGGGAAAAGAAATCTTCAGTCTTGCTCCGCGACTTTGTGAGTAATGCTGCGAGTAGTGTGAGTCCCTCTCCCGCCTCCTCGTCTTCTTCCAGTTCCCCAGGTACTCCTTATCCTTTAGTACATTTTGTGAATTGTGACAAATTTTCTGCCAGACATCGTATTTTTCTTGCAGCCGTTTTCGAGGGGGTTGAACCCCGCTCTTTCAAAGAAGCCATGCATGATGAGGGATGGCGTGAGGCTATGGCCAAAGAAATTCGTGCTTTGGAGGATAATGGCACGTAGGTTATGGAATTCCTCCCTCCCGGTAAAAAGGCACTAGGGTGCAAGTGGGTCTACAAGATCAAGTACAATTCCGACGGGACTGTTGAACGCCTGAAGGCCCGTCTTGTTACTTTGGGCAATCATCAGGTTGCCGGTCTGGATTATCATGAGACTTTCGCTCCTGTGGCGAAAATGGTTACTGTTCGTGCCTTTCTTGCTGTTGCTGCAGCTAAAAATTGGGAACTGCATCAGATGGATGTTCACAATGCCTTTCTTCATGGAGATCTTGATGATGAGGTCTACATGAAGTTACCTCCTGGTTTCACTCCTAGCTCTCCGGGAATGGTCTGTCGCCTGAAAAAATCTTTATATGGCTTACGTCAGGCTCCGCGATGCTGGTTTGCCAAGCTTGCTACTTCCTTGAAGACTTATGGTTTTCGTCAGTCTTACTCAGACTATTCCTTATTCACTTTTACCCAAGGTCCTGTTCAGCTTAATGTGCTTGTTTATGTTGATGATCTCATCATTTCTGGGAATGATTCTTCTGCTCTGGTTGCTTTCAAAGAGTATTTGAGCGCTTGTTTTCATATGAAGGACTTGGGAGTTCTCAAGTATTTCTTGGGTATCGAAATCGCTCGAAGTGCTGCTGGTTTGTTTCTATGTCAACGCAAGTACACTTTGGATATTGTTGCTGAAGCCGGTCTCCTGGGGGCCAAACCAGCTAGTGTTCCTATGCCTTAGAATCATTCTCTTGCTCTCGCTACGGGTGCTCCTCTGGATGATCCTGAGCCTTATCGTCGTCTTGTCGGTCGTCTCATCTATTTATCGTTCACTAGACCGGATTTGGCTTATGCTGTGCACATACTTGCTCAGTTCATGCATGCCCCGTGTAGTGATCATTGGGACGCTGCTCTTCGTGTTGTTCGTTATCTCAAAGGCTCTCCCGGGCAAGGTATTCTTCTTAGTTCCCAGTGTGACCTATCTCTTTCTGCTTGGTGTGACTCTGACTGGGCCAGTTGCCCTTTGACTCGTCGATCTCTTACTGGTTGGCTCGTGTTTCTTGGTTGTTCCCCGGTCTCCTGGAAAACCAAGAAACAGCATACAGTGTCTCGCTCGTCTGCTGAAGCTGAATATCGGTCTATGGCTGCCGCTACCTCTGAATTGAAATGGCTTAAGGGTCTTCTTTTGATCCTTGGTGTTGCTCATCCTCGAGCCATGCGCTTATTTTGTGATAGTCAGTCTGCGCTTCACATCGCTCAGAATCCGGTATTCCATGAACGCACCAAACACATTGAGGTGGACTGTCATTTTGTTCGCGACGCCGTTCAGGCTGGTCTTATCAGCACCTCTCATGTTTCCACGCATGAACAGCTTGCCGACATCTTCACTAAGGCATTGGGGACCCGTCAATTTCGCTACTTACTTGGCAAGTTGGGCATTTGTGATCCGCATGCTCCCACTTGAGGGGGGGTGTTGAGATTATTTTGTATATTTATTTTTGTATAGTTTTGTGTTTATTTAGTCTAGCCCATATTTGTTGTATTTCTTTATTCTTTGGGCCCCTCTCTTTAGCCCATCATTTCTCTTTGTATTTAAACGGTTTGTGAAGGAATAGAACACACACAAAAACATTTAACCCTAAACACTAGTTCTGTCAAAAATGGAGAACTTTCGAGTGAAGAAATGCATATTGGGCTTCAATTTGTGTATTTGTGATTTATGGTATCATTGAAATCGAAGTTTCTGATTTGATTCGTATGATCACAATTCTCCTTGCGCTCTTGATATGGAGGTTTGCTAATTTATCTCTCACAATTAATTAGGATTTTACGGATTTAAGTACTGTATCTGTAATATTGAGAAACTAAAATTGTTGTTGTATACTCCATTCTTGTTTATAATTGTATCTGTAATTTTTTCTTTGAGAGAGAGAATTGTATATGTAATTAATTTAGCAACTATAGGATTTCAAAAATGTGTTTTTATAGATTATTTTTATAATTTTTTTAAAATTTAGGAATCAATTCATCACCAATGCAATGCTAATGTTTTTTCTTCTCCCTTTCTTTTTTGCTGAATGTTTTTCTTCTCGGCACTGAAGAGGCGAAGAGGACTGGGAAGTGGTGGATTTGGATGTTGGAGATAAAATGTTGTGGACTGTGGTGGTTGTGATTTCGAAGATGGGGTTGGGGGAGGGGGTCTCGAGGGTGGAGGAAAGGTGGCAGTTTTGGGGCGGTAGCTTGTGGCAGTTTTGGGGGTGGGGGAGGAAAGGGGTGGTGTTTTCGGATTTTTTACCTATTGTAGCAGGTCATCAACCTATTGGGACCATTTTTGTAAACAATACCTCAAAGTTGGAACCACTGAGAGCATCTCCAACGGTCTTCTTTCTGATGTCGCTTGAGAATTTTACTTTGCTGAGCAACATGCTGGACCATTGGAGATGAAGGAAGGAGTTAGCTTGGTTTAAGCTACTCGCTTGTTTCAGCGATATAGATGGAGCAAAAAGGAAGAATAGTTGGAGAAAGAGAAAAGTTTCTGGTTGATCTACACGCATGAATGACAATCATGCGTGAAACTCACTTCTCTTCTTTGCAATTTTTGGGTAAAAAGTATGTGGGTCCTACAAGTTTTCACTCTCCAACAGCTATATTGTGGTGGTTTCTTTCCATCAAAATCTTGTTCAACAAATACAAGTTTGTAAAAATAACGGATATTTTCAATGTCTATTTTTTTTTTAAAAAAAATTTCAAAAATTGAAGATTTAAAATTTTAATACTTACAAATTGTCTATAAATAGCAGTAATTTTTTTAGTTACCACACTTCTCATATTACCCAATAAGATTACCAACAACTTCTTACAAATATTTTCTTACAATGGATAATTTCCAAGATTAATATAGTCAATATTATTCCTACTTAGAAAATTCTCCAAACTTAGAAAATCAAAATTATCAAATTCCAACCCAAAATTTGTCAAGTTCCCAAGTTTCTCCAATTCGCCCAACTCCCCACAATTATCATGTAAGAAACATGCGTCCACAATATCATGAAAACATGCCTGAACCAAATATACAATATCCCCCCGATGCTCATGTATTACCACCCTGCCTATTACTACTCGCCTCCTGTTGGCAGGCAATCGTCCGATTAGGCCGAACTATTACCCTCGTCCATCTTATTATCCTCATGAAAATACAAGAAGGGAAAGTTTTGATTCATCTGGTATGCATCAACAACCTCCAACACCGAGTAACGAGTCTCAAACTGAAGAAACTGAAGATGAGGAACAACAAGAAAATATTCAAGATCAAGGAAAATCAGACAAGTTCAAGTGGAGCCCAGCACAAGACGTGGATTTATTCCCTCCGTTTTGGCAAAAGTTGGGACTAAAATTGGCGGAACGCCTATAGTTAGGACTGTTCCTGTCAATTTTTCCTTAAATATATATTCTCTCCGTTTCTTTTTAATTTACACACTTTACTTTGAGGAAGAACCAAGGAGAAAGCCCAAAAGTTAGGGAGAGAAACTTAGAACTGAGGCGGGAGTGAAATTAAAAAGATTGGTAGAGAAATGTTAAGGTGGGTTATTATATTAGAAAGTGAATCATATGGGTGGTAAAAGAGGAGAAAATAGATGGAACATGTTAACAAAAATAGAAAAAAAAACAACAGTATGTAAATTTAAAAGAAAAAAAAACGCCTTCATATCGACAACCTACCCATTCTGGTTCTCCATTATAAAAATCGAAGTAAACACCTGTAAGAAGAGGGTTATTGATGACTTTGGCTCTGAGGAAGTCCTAAAATCCAGGGGAAGTTGAATTATTGTCAAAGTAGAGAACTCTTCATATCCGTTCTATGGCTCGTTTGGCTACATGGGGTTTGTTATACATCAAAGGGAGACCTTCTACTTTAACCCATACAGGAAGGCGTAGGAAGGTGAAGGATCGAAAAGTAGCCCTAGCATGACATTTAGTAAAAAGAAAGAGAGCTCCTTGGTAGCTGGCTAAACCTAGGGAGGCTAAATTGTCTCTGTCTCTAGAGTATAGACAGAAGAAGAGTTTTCCTTTTTTTTTTAACCTGGATTTCATCATGAGTAGTCCATCTGAGGAAGACCCAATTTTTGATGTCTGCTTCCTAAAACTCTCTTATGTCTTTAGCCTTTCCCACTACTGCATTAGTAGTAGATTATCTTCTGGGAGAACATCTCCTTGAGCTATGAGTCTTTGGCCCATTCTTCTCAAGCCTGCTTGGAGCATATTAATGTTATGTGTGTGATCCATAATTAGGGGGATGAATGACAGGATTTGGAAGTGGATAGGAGGGAGATGTTATTTTGGAGAAGGGCTACAGTTCACTCTCTATTTTAGTGGGAGATGCTCTCTCTTTTTAGTGAGAGATAGACTTATAGTGTATTCGATCCAAATTAGTACATACACATGTCCATAGGAAGAGAACCATACTCAGTTACTCACGATGAACATGAAGGACTAGATTATATATACACAGAGACCAAGATCAATGAACATGTACGAACTACAGATGTATATATGTTCATTTGGCTTGTTATCCATGTACATATGTTCAGTTGGCTTGTTATCCATATACATTTGGCTTGTTATCCATGTACATTTGCGCACCATACTCTATGTACTAGCGTGTGCACCATTTAAGCTTTGTGTGTTCCATGTATTTGGGTTATTTACTCCTTGTCGCTTTGACTCTTTTAGTTGTGCAATGTTTGCAGGTTAATTGATAAATCCAAGTCAATTAGGAATCCAAGAATACAAGAAGAGCCAAAATCCAAGAAAAGTCCGCGCGTTTTGGAAACGCAATTGAGGAGCTGGGAAAAGAAAGCCGCCTACGCGAGCTTTAGAGTGGTGTCTATACTCTATAGCGTGCATTTGCAAGGGCACGATGGAAGTAGTTTCCTTTTCTTTGATCTTCCTTTCTTAGTTTTATTGTTTCTAAGAAAGTTATTACACATAATTTTATAATGCTACTAGGGAGCTTGGTGCGGTTTTATAAGATTTTATTGAAGTCTTTTGGCTAATTATTGTAAGAGTAAGTGATTGATTTTTTTTTTGGGAACTTCTGCCATAAATTCTTTTGTAAATTGTATGACTTTCAAACTAAAGTACACTTCTAATTTGGTGAGTGAAATCATATTTAAAACCCCTGTTTTAGGCATGGAAAAACATAACTTAAGTAAGATTTATTGTGCTAGCAAGTGAAGCTAATATAAAAATCTAAATCCCCTCCTAATTCGTATCTTAGGTAAGTGAAACCTATTTTTTTTTTCTTTGGACATGAAGTGGAACCTTAAATTTGAGTACCCTTAGCTTTCTCAATTGAGATACAGGGCTATATATAAAAGAAAATAAAAAAAAAAACTTAAATGGACCCAATGCACACTAAATTAGAGTTGGTAATTGATATTAACTTCATATAATGAGTTTTATAGAAATATAGTAAACTTATAGGATTTTTTAACTAGAATAATACAAACTTTTACCCGTTCTCTCGCAATAATACAAACTTTTGATTATTTTTAAATAATACAAACTTTTGCCCAAAATTCCCTTGGTAGGTCAATACCGGTTGTAACTTGTTGTAGCAGGTCACTATGACACGTGTCATTATCTTATTGGTTGTTTTTTAATTTTTTATTTCAATTTGAAAACAAAAAAAACCAAACATTTTCCTCCACCCACCTTAACCACTCCAGCTACAACCCTCCCCCCCCCAAGCCCCTCCTCCACCACCGAAACCACCCACCAAGCCCACGGCCACCACTGAAACCAACCCCCAGCAGGCAACTCCTTAGCCCTTCCTCTCTATCGGACTGTTCCTCTCTCCTTCCACCCTCAAACCATCACCACCACAGATATGCTCACTCCTACTGAAACCATATCTCTCTCCTCCCCAAACCCACCCCCAAACTTTCTCTCTCCTCCAAACCTACTTCAAAGGCATCTTCGAAAATGTGTTTTTTGAAGGATATGGCGACGATGATGGACCCACTCACTGAAGAATTCGCGATCGGGTGCGTCCTCTCAATCAAGACTACTTTGGGCGACGAATTCGAAGCTCAAGCCGTCACCTATGACCGACCCTCCAACATCATCGTCCTTCATATCCTTTAATTTTTCCCCCATTTTGAATTATATTGAAAAATAAATAATAAAAAATTCTAGGTTTTTATTATTTCGTTAAATAATGTATGGGTTTTAATTGAATAAGTTTTTTTAGCAGTCCGCCATTGTTGCCTTCTCTTGAGCTTTCTCTCTCCCCAAAAATGTTGAAGGTTCTTCAAGCTTTCGAGACAAATGACGGACAAGTGGTTCATTTTACATCCGACATCGACGAGATGGAAATCTAATCGACGAGACAAACGAGGAAAAGCGGGTTTTCCGGTGGGCAGGGTGGGGGAGGGGAAAGAGGAGTGTTCACTCGGTCTAGTGGAGGGGAATAGCAGGTTTTCCGGTGGGCAGGCTGGGATTGGTGGTTTTCGGGGTGGGTGGTTGGGTTTGGTGGTTTTTCGGGATGAAGGAGTGGTGGGGGTGGTGAGGGTCCGTGGAGGGAGGGGTGAGGGTGGGGGAGGGGGAGGGGAGGAGAGGAGAGAGAAAGAGGTTTTGGGTCTTTTAATTTTTTTTTACCTGTTTTACAGGTTAAAGGTCACATTGACCTACTGGAGGAATTTTGGGCAAAAGTTTGTATTATTTAAAAATAATCAAAAGTTTGTATGATTGCGAGAAAATGGGTAAAAGTTTGTATTATTCTAGTTAAAAAATCCTAAACTTATATACAATATAGTGGATTTTATTAACGGAAAACTATACTGAAATTATATTCAATATACTGGAGGATTAAATTTTAATGTTTTAACATGTATAAAGATGTAGGTTGTGTAGTATATATCATGACATGTGCCTTAACATATAGAAAGATGTAGTTTCTGCATGATATAGTGAGTGTCTGAATGATATAGTGAGTGTCTGAATGATATAGTGAGTTTCTGCACGATATAGTGACTCTCTAAATGATAAGTGGATTGTTCATAAATGATGTAGTTTCTGAATGATATAGTGAGTTTCTGCATGATATAGTGTGAATCTGCATGATATATTAGGATTCTGAATGATATAGTGAATTGTTCATAAATTATACGTGCTTTTGGCCTGGTGCACGCTAATGTTAACGCGAACCGGGTCCACGCAAGTCAGATTGAAAATAAAATATGAGGATTCTAAAAGTGTCAAGTTAACAAGTGATGCGAATACAATCTCTATTATATAAGGGAATAGGGGAGGACTTGGTGTCCACCCTATTCTACAATCATACCCCTAACTAAAATATAATTACAACTTCTCCAATTTTGGGATTTAAAAAAAAATAAAAATAAATTATAGTAAACCAAAGAATTGTAATTACAACTTCTCTAATTTTAGATATTTTTTTAAAAAAAAATAATTAATTTAGCGTATATGGTGGACTAAAGAACTACAACAAAGTTTTCTTTTCACTTCGTCAGTTTTCCAAAAACAAAAAATTGAGCTTTTTATTTGCGTTCGCAAGTATCGCGTATATATAAAGCTAGTATATATTTATTTGATCGACACAAGAGCATAACTCAAATAGGATAGTTGTTCATGTATGTTGATATTATCATTTCTTACCAAGTAATCGAAGGTTGTTTTTGGTTATGGTGATCGCTTCTTCAGTTTGGTTTGGTTATGTTTTCTGTTTTAGTTTTAGTTTTAGTTTAGTCGTATCCAGATCCAATTATCCTTGTTATTTTGTTTATGGTTGTGCTATGGAGATATTTAGTAGTACTAGGTGGGCAATAGAAGGATCTTGGCTTCCTACGACGACTCGACGAGGGATGATCTAAGAAATCCGATCTATAGTGAAGTTGCTCATGGAGTTTGGCATTGTTGGGTTCAAGCAGCTTTAGGAGTCCGAGTGTTGGGTAAGATGAGAGGCAATTCTCATTCTAGGATAGGATTTATGTCTGTTGTGGCTCGATCTTCTGGTTTCGTGATTGCAGGGTCGAATCTTCAAATCAGGAGAATGGGCTAATATAATCAAGCTAATTCGCCCCAAGTTTATGTGATGACTTCAAAAAATGCATCTTGTGAGAGGTCCTCCAATTTGATTTGGGACAAGTTTCGGCCTCCACGCATTTTGAGTGTCAGCCTTACGGGGTAAAACTCTGGGTACCCTCGAAGAAGGGTCAGAAGTCAGCAAAAGATGTGGCTTCTTTTTCAATCTGTAGAATCCCAAGAAGAAAATTCTGCTCAAGTACCTTGGGATATGTCGTCTTGTGAACAAAGGGTTCAACAAGATGAAATGCAACAATTTTGAAGATTGTATGGGTTCAACATCTCAACAGACTCTCTCTCATCATATTAGGTCTTTTTCGACATCCAAACCCACCAAAAGTCGCCCAACATAAGGTTCATTTAGATTGGATCAGCAACAAGTTGGTTTTTCTTAGTAGGGTATGTAAGAGCAAGTGAATCTCACCTTAATGTTTGTTTGCTTTATGTTTTATGTTTAGTTGTAATATCGTTAGGTTATAATTCTGTTTTCTAATTAATGCAAATTTTCGAGATGTCAAAAAGAAAAAAAAAGCATATATTTTACGTTTTTTTTTACCACCAATCATCAGCTATTAAATGAGGCAATATGCATATCTTAGGTCAATAATATCCACATCCACAAGTCATGTGGACTGGCGCCGATCAAGGCAACTGAACGAGAATGTTGAGAAAAATTCTGCTTGTATCACCCAAGTCAAGGAAGACTATCAAGAACCAAGCTGTAACAGGAGCTTAGCTCACTGTTGGATATTAGTTCAACTTATGAACTACAGAGAAAGAAAAACAGAATATAGAGAGAAGGAGATAGATTTCAGAGATAGAGAGAGAATTAGAATCAAGAGAGAGGAAATGAGATTGTTGTATAAATTTGTTTGATGCCTATGACAGATTACAACTACAAGTATTTATAGAAGAATTAACAGAACTTAGAACAACAAACTAACAACCTTAACTAACTATTCTAACAAACTTCTTAACTTTGTAAACCTCCTGTAACATACTTCCCTCCTTCTAAAAGACTTGCCCTCAAGTCTATTGAACATATATGAGATTTCCTTCAATGTCCATAGCAAACCGTCAATAAGTTTCTGAAAATTTCTCATTCATTTGCCAAGAATTGCATATTCTTGTTAATTTGGCCATGTGAAATCTGTAAAGAGATGCTTAGGAGGAGGTTTTGGTGGAGGCCTTATGCTTCCTGAAAACTCTACAAAATCTTCACATTGTTTAATCATCACCCATAAAGAATTTTTCAGAACTTGTAAGACGCACCACCTTGACATCTTGATGGAAAATCATCCACCCTTTTTTCCATCATCTTTGCCTCAACACCAATTGAAAAATGCAGCATATATGCATAATTCTTTGGCTCTAAGTCAGTCAAGATTGGTTGGTGACTAACATGTGATGTTGTAAATAGAAATAGTGGCTTAGGATTAGTGAGCAAAGCATCAGTTTAGAGAAGAAGTTGACACTAAAGATTGAAAATTTGGTATTGAACACTTCAATGGTTCTTCTGCAATAAGAACCTTGTTCTTGGCTGCTTAACCTACTATTTCTTGAATGACAATTGATTCAGACATTTTATCAAACACCTTTGGTGCCTCCCTTTTATGAGCCTCCAATGCAATCACATAATCACCTTCTTCTTCATATATCACTACGAATCCCCAATTGTCACCACTGTGCTTGCATTCATGTTCAAGAAATGGATCATTACACCATTTACACAATCCATCATTCCAACTATCAAAACATTCACTCTTTAAAAGCTTTTTGAATGATTTGATTACCTTGTTCTGTTGAGCAACTTTGTTGTGGAATGATTGGTTCTTCTTTTTTAAGATTGTTGTAGAAATCTTCAAGCCCCATCTTGCGAAGCATTAGAATCAAGATTCTATTTCACAACTGACTGGAAAAACGTCAAAAACTCAAAGGGTCTGGGCTTTGCATTTTCTCGAATAGGTTGTGTGCAAAAAGTATTACCCAAAAACTGTCTAGATCTTGTATTAATGATGAAAATTAGACTGAGGAGAGAACGACTCTAATACCATTGTAACAGGAGCTTAGCTCACTGTTGGATATTAGTTCAACTTATGAACTATAGAGAAAGAAAAACAGAATATAGAGAGGAGATAGATTTCAGAGATAGAGAGAGAATTAGAATCAAGAGAGAGGAAATGAGATTGTTGTATTAATTTGTTTGATGCCTATGACATATTACAATACAAGTATTTATAGAAGAATTAACAGAACTTAGAACAACAAACTAACCACCTTAACTAACTATTCTAATTCTTAACTTTGTAAACCTCCTGTAACACAAGCACATGTTACTGAAGATATTTCTACCATGAAAAAGAGGTCCCCTCGAATTAGAAAGAATAGCAGACTTGTTTACAATGTCATTACCCACAACTCCAACGACATACAAAGCTCATGCCTAATTGGTATTCGCTTGTATGAGACGAATATTGGTAAGTTGAGGGGAAGATAGTATGCAACTGTTCTTTTTCTCCATACCATTATCTCCCGTACGTTTTTAAATGAGACGGTTTGTAGAGGATTTAAAAAGTGCATATCTAAGGAAAGTGTTATAAATGACCCATTACTCTAGTAGACGATGGATGTGTCTATTCAGTAACCTCCTTTAAAAGAGTTAAACTATACACAACTTTAGAGAGCTCCTTTGGGAAGAGGGTGCCAGGAGCGATAGAGAGCAGAGGGGTTCTTGCATTATGCTGCTGCAGTCTCAAAAGAGCAAATAAGGGTGCGATGCTGAAGCATATAAGGCATGGGCGGGTGTCACGCATCGAGGCCAGTTCTTGCAATTTAATATCTTTTCTATTAAACTAAAATCTCTCATGAAGATCTCCACATTCCTGTGCATTACATTATATTCAAAAAGAAAAAGGAAAAAAGAAAAAAGAGTCGTTGTAAATAAAAAAAATCCAAAAGGTTCACCGGTTTTGAAGTGCCTCAATGGCTTTCTTCCATTGCCAGGCTCTCTGCTTGGGATCTTCAAATGACATAACCTTCTTGGGCTGAAAATATTTTACGGACAGTGAGAAAAAAAAATCAAACATGTGCATGACAGGGTAAAAGCACAGTACAGCTGATCATATATGATAAAACATAAAAGTAGTGAAAAGGCAGGGTAAAAGCTCAATTATCCAGCAATCTCAACTCCATTCTTTATAAACCCCAACAGCCCAGCAACAATAGACTCGAGAACATGATATAAGAAACAAAACCAACTATAAATAGGGCAAAGGAATTTAAAATAGCAGAAATCCGATATAACAATTTAAGAACAGACTTTGATAAGGATACACTCACCGTGCATATCTTAAAATGGGACGGACTAGAGACTTGAAGATTCAAGTCATTAGGACTATCAGACCAAATTATATTTCCCTTCACTACCAACTTTGACGGGTCCACATAGATCAACTTTGGTTTATTGGTAAGAATAAGCTGCACCTTCTTGCTTGACAACTTCTGCATTTTCTTCACCATAGAGATCATGAGAACAGATTCACCAGGTTCCAAGAACTGTTGCCTATTAATACAAGCAGAATATGTATTTAGAGTAGCTTCAACGAAACAGTCAAATTCTGTGGCAACTTTAGCACGCTGCAGATACTAGAAACATAATAACATGTATTTAGGAACAATGAACTATAATGTATACTATCAGCGGTAAGGGAAATAAAGATTATTATGCAGAAAACAGTGCCAACCATTTTGAATCGAAAGAGTCAATTGATGCAAGCCTCGTTATGTGACCAGCTCCTTCATTGGACGATGAGGTACCACTGTTCACGTCATTCGGTTTTACTGTACCATCTCCGACATGTGCCGGATTCCATGGATCCTGAGAATTATCAGCCCCACCAGAATGACCCTAAATGGTGCAAAGACGGATCATCAAGGAACCTCAGCCGGGGTACCACCAGCCAAATATAGATAAGAAACTGAAAGTGAAAGTAAATATTACCATAGGTTCCTTAAAAAGTCTGGGAGGGGGGTGGTCCCTTAGGTTTGCCCAGTCAAATCCACGGAAAAAAGGATGATTTTTGAGAGCAGGATATCCTTCAGGTCCGACACCAGGTCGTTTGCTTGGATCTATAGACTGCAAGGCAACACCATCAAGAAAATTAAGAGATCCATGTATCATGCAATGGGTAGGGTCTGGCTTGGACCTATACCTTTTTTTTTTTAAGCTGACCCTTACCCTACCCGGACCCATAGGACCCACAAGGTCCGGCTAGGGTAGGGCTTAGGTCCAATCATAATTTCCAAGATTTTTACAGTGTATTTTTTTCTATATATACACAATGTGCAAAAATTAATATTAAACTAACACATGAGCATGAGAATGTCAATACAATAAAAAGGCTAGTATAAGGACACAACAAGCGCAAACCATCTCCATTGCCTGTGGAAAGTTTTCGCGACCACTAAAGCGATCACGACAACATACGAGATCTAAAATAAACTTCAATAAGTTATGACAAGTTCCAATAAGTTTCAAGTCTCATAAGTTCAAAAGAGTTCTAACTAGTTTTAATAAGTTCATATAAATTCGGATAAGTTCCAACAAAATCTAACCTCATAAAATAAACTTCAATAAGTTCTGATAAGTTTCAATAAGTTTCGAAAAGAACTGATAAGTTCAAAGAAAAATAAGGTGTCCAAACCCACCCTTATGCTTTATTGAAAAACCCTTAACTTATTTTTCCATATACGAGCTTCTCCAAACTTATTAACACTTATCTCAACTAAACTGATCTTAGTTGCAACTTGAACTAGGGAAGCCCTTATTGAACTTAGTTTCCCTCTTTTGAACTTTATCTTAACTTAATAGCCCAAATCTGAACATATCTAAACTAATTTATCCTAAATATTCTATATTAAGGTGAAAAGAACAAAGTCTTCAAGACCGTAGAAATAAATTTATGATGCTAGGGTAATAGAAACAAATTGAAGCCTCTGGCCATCCATTTGAATGCAGCCATACATGAGGGAACAATACGTTATGAGGTTAAGCATGATCAAATTTATACTGCTAGGAACGCACTATATCATTTAATGACCTATCAACAGGAGTAGTTATGGCTTTTGTTACTTTAGGCAAGAATACAAGCTTCCATTATGCTCCAAAAAACTGTAACTGTGGACAATAATTTAGTTATGGCTTTTGATCGTAAACTGTAACTGTGACAAGAATTTAGAATAGTGGCCTATGACAAGAAGAAACGTAATTCAAAGTTACAAACCAAAAAAAATGCAGAAGCATCAACTTTGACGGAACATAACATCACTTGCATCACGAATCCTGAAAAGCTCAAACGAAGCATCAATTTTTTTTTCATTAAACCATCTAGTAGCTCAATACACCACTGAAATCAGAGTAAGTGTTGTGGAAATGATACTCTAAATTTTCACGACCTAGACATATCCTACGGTGCATAGTAACGTCTCTTATGATTATGCACTAGAATTGCCAATGATGCAATTACCCATCAAATATTATTTAGAATAACTTATTGTTCTAAACTGTTGCCCCCAGAAGCACAGTACTTCCCTGAGCTTGCAAATCATGAGTACATGAACAAAAGTAAGCGAAATCTCTCGACTGTGATGCTTTGAGGTACTAATAAAAACACCGGATTTACTTTCACTATTGAACATCTGCTACATTGCCAGGAGCCAAGCACAATATTCTGAAATTTAATCTCCTCAACTATCCTAACTTTATGGAGAAAACGTAAACCTCCTCGACTATACTAATTTCAAGTTATGCAGAATATCTAAATGTGTTTATTGCAATCCGTTACTTTACCATGGTTGTGGATGTTCTCTTTAATGTGAGTTCCTGAATTTACCATTGAAACCGTGATGTAGAGGTTTTTCTTTTGGTGCAAAAAACCATGATTCATAGTGATACTACTATATTATATATAAGATAAAATTATACTAGTATTTTAGTCGCAATAAATGTCTATAACCTTTAATATCTACACATAATAAAAGCTATAGTTTTTAAACCCCTTACGGCCCGTTTGGTTAGTGGTCATAAATAGTGGTGATGGTAATGAAATTTAGTGTCAATTTTTAGAGAAGTTCTCATGTCAATGACCATGGGAATGAAACTTTATCACAAAACATGGGTTTCCCTTTGTAAATTTCCATTACCACCCAATACCACCTTCCCAAGTGGTAATTGATAGTAATGAGATTTTAGGAAGAAAATGGATAACTTGGGATGAAGTAGCATTACCATAGGTAATGACATTGGATTTTTAGTACAAATTTACTATAATGCATTACCATTCCCACCATTTATGACCTCTTACCAAACGGGCCGTTACAGGAAAGTTGTTAAGAAAACATTTTAAGAAATATAAAAAGTCCAAAATTACAATGATGCAACATATCTTGTTCATTTTGTCCATTCAAGTGGCCATGGTTGCGAAGTGCTATTCAGCACCCTGAGCTGCCATTTCCATGACACTGAACATTACGGTGCTTGCAACAACATCTTTTTCCTGATCCTCGTATGATGACCGTCGATATCTAAGTCTAGTACCACTAATCCTACCAATCTTGCATATTGTCATTATAGTTCAGTATTAGAATAGAAACTTACTCTGTCATATATGAACAAAAGCTTATACTTCGAAACTCATTTCATAGAATATATCATATTCATACATTCTTCCTTTTTGTCCTTTTGACGTAAAAATTTATGTTAACATGGGAACCCCTATCTTTCTTATTACAGACATAGAAGGATGTACTAGAGAGAATTTCTTATTTCAATAAACAATTATTATTGTAGTCAATCATATGTGTGTGTGTGTGTGTGTGTGTGAAGCAACACATTATAGATCCACATGCAAAAACCACCCAATTGATAATAGTCATACCAATAACCGATCAATAAGATCCTTTGCCTCCTCCGAGAAATACTCTGGAAATTTAATGTCTCTTGCAATAATTTTTTGGAAGATTAGCCATTCACTTGCATCTTTGAAAGGAGAAGTCCCTGAAAGCATCTGGTACAAGGTGCAACCAAGCGCCCAAAGATCGTTTCTGTTTCAGGAAAGCAGATAACTGCATGAAGGTCTAAAACAGCAATCAATCAACAACAGTTCATATTGTTGACATGTGCAAAGAAAAGAATGATAAGCTCATAATGGATGAGCCTTTCCAAAAGGAAACCAACAGTTACACAAAGTTTATTTCTCAGTCCAATTTGAACACATTCTCTTAATATCAACCTACCCGAATGTTGCAGGTGAAGAATTCAGGACCTCTGGAGGGACGTATGCAGCCGTTCCCACAAAAGTGCAAGCCTTGTCGTCTGAAAAAGCCACGAAAAAACAAAACTGAGCCAATAAGCAAATCTAGATATCAAAAAAGCTACAACAGATATACCTGAAGCAGCATTTGGAAGGACTGTGATACTGCTATCTTGCATAGGTTTTACGCTGCCAAAATCAGCAATCTTTATGTGACCATCTGAGGTAAGTAGCAAGTTTTCTGGCTGCACGAGAGTGAACGTCAATACGATAAACATCACAAAGTATTGTAGCATTAAGCAAGGAAGGGGTTTAGAAATACAGCTAGCCAAAAATTCACCTTAATGTCACGATGTATCAAACCCAAACCATGTATATACTCCAGAGCATCCACAACTTCTGCAGCATAAAAGCGAGCTTCATCTTCAGATAAACGACCTTTCTGCAGGCAATGAAGGTAACCACATAAGAAAAACATTTACAAAGCTGCAATAATTCATTGATGACAAACCAAAGATAGTGATATTGCAGAGATCTTAGCTATTAAGCTGATATGATATATGGTTATCGAGTTTAAGACATTTATTAGAAACAACTTCACATTTGGGAAAATCTTGTATTTTGTGGTTGCTAGTGAGTATATAACTGCTTTTTCTAGATACATCTTCAGTAGAAAATAAGTTAGAAGGAGATTTTATAAGCACTAGCAAGGTGCGAACTCTCTTCATTAAACATATTAACACTTTATCCCCAATTACTTAATCAAAATGGTGGTAGCATATGATATATGCCGGCATCGAATATGAGTTATTAGTCCTGTTTAGGGACTTAACAGCATTGTCTTTAAATGATTTGCAAAATTTAATATGAATTCTTTTATGATCCATATTTTAAACTGAAGTTACTGAACAGTGCTTTTTAGAATTTTCCTTTTCTTTGCTTGCTCCAATAATATGTTAAAATTTTTTACTTAGATAAATTTTACTTTATGATGCCTACTCAAGACAATTAAAATGAAGATTGAATGAAAGGTAAATATGCAAATACCAACAAATGCTCGTATCATCTGAAACACCCATGTCACATAGACAATTAGGGGATAAGAATACAAGTGACATTTGAGGGAATAATGTGTATGGAATTAAGTAATTTATTCATGAGCTATTTGATCATTTAGGATAAAATCCCCGACAACAAAATAAAAAATAAAAAAAGAAATCCCTTGGAGAACCCCAGTAGCACTTAGAAGGAATAGCAAATACACATACTTACCCTAGTTATCTGATCAAAAAGCTCCCCACCTTCACAAGATTCAAGGGCCATATCTTCATGACAGAAGAAAATATTTAACAAAGAGTTAAATCGGAATCAAAGAGGAAGGCCTACGAGTTCAAGCACTAAAAAGGTAATCAATAACAAAGAATAACCTACAAAGAGAAAAGGTATCCTGAAAAGTAAAGAACAGCCGAACAATGCCGGGATGATCCAATTGATCAAGCACTATTCTTTCCAACTTCACATAAGAAGTCTTGTTTTCCTTGGTGATGAACTTCTTATCCATAATCTTCAAAGCATAGATAACCCCTGAATCTTTCTTTCTTGCCCGCACAACCTACAAACAAAGGCGGATCCATAAATTTACATATTGGGGGCCTAACCAAAAACTCCAAAAATTTACTCACTTGTACTTTTCATGCTTGCCGATGTAAAACTTAAAGCATTAATATCTCTATTTATGCATTTGTAAAAATTATAAAAACTTGATATGTCAAAAATACATATTGAGACAAATCAAACAAGATCTCACATGACTTTATTTTACCTCACCTATAGAGCATAAATGATGATCAAGATGGTGAGTATGAATAGTACTACATTACAAAGTGTAACCATTTTTGGGAAACAGAGGGAGCATACTATACCAACACATAGATTAACCAACTACAGGATAAGCCTAATTGACCAACTTCCTTACAAATACTGACAGTAAAATTAAAGTTTTGACAATGATAATAAATTTAATATTGTTGGAGTTATTAAAAAAACCACCCTAATCTTATAATTTAATATTTGTTAGAAATGTATTATAGAAAAATGGATGGTTTGAGTTGGACATAATAATAATTAAAATATGTCATAATCGTACCATCGTCAATAAACCCGACGTAAGTATATTCGTTAGTTTTTCAATCGTCACATTTTGAACTATAATTGTAATGAACGTGGGATTAACAACCGGCGAGAAACTTTCCCAACAAAAACAGTAATATCCAAGAACTATTATTTATTGGAATTGAAGGGTTACATGGTGCCTATAATAGTCTAGTATTCCCTTCGAGTTTCAGGGCTTAGTTGCTTCAAATCATGAAGAAACATTATCATCCACCTAGGAGTGGCCCTATTTTTTTTTTGGTAGGATGACTAAATTTAATGAAATTAAACTAAGAATAGTGTAGAATGTTGTTGTTACATAGCTAATGGAATTAGTAACATCAAATCATTGGCGAGGGTTTTTAAGGGTACACTTTTTAGAGTTCAAGGGTACACTTTTTAGAGTTCAAGGGTACACTTTTTAGAAGTTGGGGTAGAACTTCAAATTCCAAAAAATACAAGTATATACTATAGAAAAATTTAGAAAGGGCAGACCAACTGGTGGCCATCCATAAAATAGAAAGGAAAATTCTAATCAGGAAGCATCAATAACATTATGCTAAAACAAAAACCAAAGGGACACGTGGTGCACGATCACATGGGTGTGGTATTGACTGCTGGTGTAGGTGGGCTGGTAAATAGTCTGTAGAAATGACAGAGGGGAAGGCTGCTTGCTATGGTGTTCAGTTGGCAAAACGGCTAGGTTTCTTTAATATCATCTTGGAAGGGGATGCGATGGTGGTGTGTAACCACATCCAGAAGAGAAGTACAGGTGCTGCACCTATTTTTTTGATTTATGATGAAATTATTTCCTTGATTCCTTCTTTTGATTTTTTAAATTGTAAGCATGTCAAAAGATCGGCAATTGTGTAGCTCACTTAGTTGCACGATGGGAAACTAATGTTGGTTCGGAGTTTGTTCGTACTCACTCTTTTCCCCAAAGTTTGTTAACTCTGGTGGAAATGGATTTACTCAAATAATATAATGCTGAGTTTGTTTGTACTTTTACATTTTGGTGACGTTGGTCCCTTCCCCCACCCCCCTACCCCCAAATAATGGAAAATGAAAAGCTGGAAGAAGAATATTTTCTGCTTTTACTGGGTGGAGTGCTAGATATATTGCTAACTAGCCAATCTTCTGGAAGCTGGCATACACAAGATAAACTCTATTAACACCGAAGCTAAATGAAATATAAAAAGTTGCAAGGGGGTTGTTCAGAGTAGTTGTGTCTACAATTTTGCATTTACCCGTGCTGAAGAAAATACAACATTAAAACAGTCATGAAACAAAAGGTGCTTCCCATATGAAACATGAGACAGAGAAATCAATCAGGAATGGTTTAGCATGAAAAGATATAAAAAGACAATGTTTCTGAGGTTTTGGTCGGTGTCATAGTCTCAAATCAATTTATCCCAGCTATAGAAAAACACTCAGAACTGCACGAAACAACCACAACTAACAATTAACCAAAGATACTTCAAATTCCAGGTGTAATTGGAGAAAATAGTCGTACCCAATTATTACCCGATAAGGAGCACAATAAGCACTACCCTAACCATCAAGAATCGCATTCATAACGATTTTCAACTGTCCGATACCCTCAAACTCAACCCATGTTTATAATCAAACAGTATATTAGAACTAGCACATATTCCAATATGCCAGAGAATAGATTTGCAAATTCTAAGAAATTAAAATCCTTATAGCTATGCAATATGTTCCATCTTGCTTCCATTTCCTTCCGCAATCACGCATAAAATTTCAAAGACGATTAAAACACGTAAAATTGTGATTTGAAAGCATTAATATAGCCAAAAACAAGAAACAACAGAATTAAACAACAAGAAAAGAAGAAAAACTAAGAATGATAGAATTCCGACCTTTGAATAAGAACCTACGCCATAGATCTTGCCTAATTCAAAATCTTCAACCGTAAAATTCTCCTGAGGTGCCCTAAATTGAAAACTTTTGCCTCTTTGAACAGGTTTTCCGCCATTTTCTCCTCCGCCTCCTCGGCTGCCATTGTTGGATGTTTCATCTTGAATCCTCAACTTTGAATCAAATTCGTGCTCCATTTTTGCTCCTTCTCCTCCCACAACTGCCAACATTTCCCTCTCACACTCTCTGTCCTCCACCCAATTCCCCCAAAAAATAGCTCACATTCTCACCATTTGATGAGATCAGATTATCTCTTCTTCATCACCCCCAACAAAAACGACACAATTTTTTTTAAAAAAATGAAATAATAAAAACAAAAATAAAAAATAAAAAATAAAAGCGAGAAAAAGGGAAGATACCACTGAATCTTGTGTATTCTGAAAACTTTTACAGCTTTATTTTATGTTCCGTTCATTTTAAAACCCTAAAAAGTAAAAGCCCTTCAATCACCCGTCCCAAAAAAATTTACCGAGTATTTTTTAGTTTTTAAATATGTGTCAAAGTCCGACGTAAATCAATATTTTCTTGCTCAAAAAAAAAAATAGTAACCTCATTTTTATGAACTGCACCATAGTCCATAGTTATGTAGGTGGATGAGTAAAGCTGAAAATTACACTACATGACGCGGAGCTTCCATGACGGAGATAAGAGAGGGTAGAAAGGAATGCTGGCCTGCACATGTCATTCTCATTCTCATTCTCATTCTCATTCTCATTCTCTTGTTTCTTCTTGAAAAGAACAAACATGGATTATAGTTATGTTCGGTTCATCTTATTTTTGCTTATTTCATATCAGACCAGACCAGACCAGATCAGATCAAACCAGACCAGACCAGACCAGATCAGATAAGTTCAGATTATGCTTATATTTTAAAAACTTATTATTATTATTATCATCATCATGATTATTATGATTATTAGTATTACTAATGCTATTATTGTTATTGTAATAATTATTATTATTGTTGTTGTTATTATTATTATTATTATTATTATTATTACTTTATACAATTACTATTACTATTACTATTAATATTACTAGTTACTAGTACATTTGTTCAAAAAGATTATTATTATTGTCGTTGTTGTACTTATTAATTATTAGTATTGGTAATTATTATTAATGTCGTTGCTATTATTATATATGTCATTGATATCACTATTTGAAGCTATTTGTGTTCAAGAAGAAGAATGTTCTTTTGGCATTTGTAAGTGTTCTTTTTTATATTTATTCTAATTAATAATTTTGATATGTGATGTTCTTTTTGATGTTGTACATGTAAAGAACATGACAATAGTATATGATGTTTATTTTTTAAAACAATTTTAGTAGAATAATATAAATTATATATTACTAGTTTATATAAAACATGAGTAGCATGGGATAACCTAATGGTGTTGTCATCACGTTCAAAATTTTCCCTACAAAGGATTTCAACTTATCTTTAAAAACAAAGTTTATATAGAACAAGACAACGATATAAGAAGAATATTTAACCATTTTGTTCAAGATCATATGATTATATATATTTATAGGTTTATTTATAATAAAAAAGAACAATTTATTGATATAACAAAGAACATGTTGTTAGTTAAATCCAAACATGTCATCAATATAAAATAACATCTATCTTTTATTTTAAAAATGTGTTCTTTTTTTAATATCATTATATGCTCTTTTAATTACTAGCTAAATTCTTATTATTAACGGACCTTGAACATGAGTGTTCTTTTATTTTTAATTTTTTTGGGCCCATTTCGGGAATCCCGTGGTAAGATTAATTTTCTCTGGGCTGCCCTCGCACAGAGTCACTCACCTAAAGACCCAACAAGCCCCAACCCCCCTTCCCCACCCACAACAATATTGAAATATATGCTTCCACCAAGATTTGAACCTTGGTCTCCCATGTGGGAGGTAAGAAGCCATACCATTGGACCCAAGAGTCCTTAGTCTTTTATTTTTAATTGTATGTTCATATACTAATGTGCTCTTTTTCAAAAAAAAAAAACTAATTATGCTATAATAATAATAATAATAATAATAATAATAATAATAATAATAATAATAATAATAATAATAATAATTATTATTATTATTATTATTATTATTATTATTATTATTATTATTATTATTGTTATTATTGTTATTATTGTTATTATTATTGTATTATTATTGAAAGTTGTGCATAGTAATAAAATGATAGTAATAGTAATACTAGTAATGAAATACAAAGTAATAATAATATTAGTAATAATATATTTTTTAAAAGATAAGTTCAGATCAGATCAGATCAGATCAGATCAGAAAAAATAAGTTCAGATCAGATAAGTTCAGATCAGAAAATTTCAGGTGAACTAAACATAGCCTATATCTCATTCAAGCATCATTGCATTCACTCACACAACTAGTTGTTGAACTTGGACAAAACTCGGGATACTATCTATGTAGGGAATTTTTATCATACACATGGGTGTACCATGCTCATGGTACACCCAAGGCTATCTTTTTGCTCATTTGAAACCTCCAAATGAGCATAATCACATAATAGGTAGAACTCTAAATGACCAAAAAATAGTCTTGGGTGTACCATGGTACACCCGGGTGTATGATGGATGCACTCATCTATGTACCCATTGTTGTTAAAATCCAGATCTGACTCTTACGATCCTACGATTTTACGATCCGGAAACACCTTTTCGATCCCGATCCTACATAGAATCTTAATTAAATATGATCTTTCGATCCTACCCAACTACCAAAATTCACATCGTAGGATCATAACACGATTCTACAATCCTGTGATTATAAAATTCGATTCTATCATAAAATTTCACAAAATAATTCCAAATATTATATTTCTCCTATTAGCTTTTGTTCACATGTTACTTCAATATTAGAGTATTAAACTACTATCATCATTTGGGAATGAAAAATGTCATTATTAATGTGTATAAAGTTTTAACATGAGTCTTTTGACCATGTTATAGCATAATTGTCACTAATTTACCAATATTGTAGGATCTTACGATCCTATGATTCGATGTTGCCGAATCGATCCTACCAACCCTTACGATCTAAAGTAGGATCTCGATCCTGATAACATTATATGTATCTACGAGATGCACATATTTTACAAATCATGAATTTTTTTAAATATAGTATTCATATAATCTAGTCCGGTCAAAAATTAATCGTGATTTCTTTTTGCTTTAAAAAATCACTATTAGATATTATTGATTTACTATTTATGAAAATGCCACTTGATATGCAAATTTCCCCATTTCGGTGATGTAACAGAGGACCCTCACGATATCGCGCATCATATCTTTGATACATTTTTGCAGTTCAAAATAGCTAAAAGTCATTATTTTTGTTTCTTGTCTATTTATTTGAAGAATGGTAGTTGGTTTGGTTGTTTTTGTACATAAGTCCCCGGGTCAAATGGTGGGGATTATGTTCATAATTTACATATATTAAGTCAAGATAATAAATGTCATTTATCTCTATTAATTCTGTTATTGCAGCCTTGGTGATGGCTTCTTGTTCTTTTTAGGGGAAACTCATTACATTGGGTTTTTTTTCTTTGGCCCCTACATTAGTGTCTATTATAATACGGAGCATAATAGTGTGCTGACGTCTAAAAAGAACATTCGAGAGAAGAATCTCTCAATGTCTTATTGTACATTTTTTAAACATTATAAAATATATATCTATTAGTCTTTAAAGGAAATGGGTGTTTTTAGTTAAGAATTTCCAGCTCACTAGTTTACCCTTACAAATCAAAAAAGATACTTCGACAAATTATCTAGTAGGAACCTACCTATGTTTATATTGAGAAATTACTTGCAAAACGTTCAAATCAATTGTTGGGGGGTATGAACAAAGTCACAATTATTTATTAAAAAGTAGTCGATTAATATTGTGTTGTTATTTGATTCCCTCTTAATATATGTTGAGTTGTGAAGTTATTAATTTCATAACCTATTGGGGCTAGGAGATGAGTTCATAGAAGGAAGTTTTGACGTTCAGTATCTACCTTTACATGCTTTAAGAGGTACATACACGATTAAAAAATTAGAATAGAAGCATATGTAAGTTATTAGGGGTGTGCAACTTTGGATCGGGACCGGAACTTGGACTAGAACCGGACCGTAATGGACCGGACCAGTGAATCCCGGTCCGGTCTATGGTACATAAAAATTGCTATTTCAGGTTTTCAGTCATGTCCAAAAAGAAAAGTTTAAGGGTTAAAAAAGTTAAAGTTGAGACAATTATAAAGTTAAAAACCTAATCTTCATTGACTTTACAATTATTGCCTTTATGATTATTAAATTTTAATATATCTTATTTATCAATATGTTTAAATTTAAGCAAAAAAGTTTTTTTTATAAAAAATAAAGCAAACCGGTCTGACAGGTCTAAAACCGGACCTGTAACACCCCGACCCATCCGGAGCCGAGTATATCGTCACCAATGCGCATCTAGGGCCAACAACTGTCCTCAATAACCAACACAAGTTCTTCCGGCGCATTTTGTCCTCACTCATGCGCACCCTGAGAAACTTCCCAGGAGGTCACCCATCCCTAGACTACTCCCAGCCAAGCACGCTTAACTATGGAGTAACTAAGGAAATGAGCTCCCTAAAAAAAAGATGCATCTTGTTGGAATGAGTAGCCTGCTAAATCCCTTTAAAGCAATCATGAGGGGTATTACAGGACCGAACCGGAAAAATTATAGTCCATGAAATTTCAAGATTCCGGTCCAACCGGTCCCGATCTGGTCTTGGACCGGTGCGCACCCCTATAAGTTATAGACTAAGTATGGAAAGTGTGAGAAACCTAGTATCATGAGTAGGAAGATGGAATTGTTTGATTCATGCAAATTTGATAGTATGATTTGTTTCAATTATTTTTTCTATATGTCAAGTAAGCTGAGTATGATGAGTAACCAAGAGTTCAAGTTACTTTGACAAGTCTTATCAAGCAAGTTCATTCTTCTTGTGCAAATACAAGCAAGTGACATTCCAATTATTTAAAGGATTTTGATAAAAAGTAACCTAATTGATCACCCTGCATGTTACACACAAGAGAAAAATAATTCTTTTAATTTGTTTACGTTGTCTTATAGTTGAGAGTCGACATAATTGAAATACTAAATCAATTAAAGAGGAAGAAAGATTGGTATTAAAACTCGTAGGACGTATCTCCTATGAGAAATGAACATGAGGGGGTTACAACCATCATGTTGTATACTTCTTCATTGGCTCTAAATGATGATGTAGATGTCCATAGTTAATTCGCCTAAGGTATCAAGATGACTAAGGTAATCCATACTTGCTAAGGGCAAGGACGGTCCAAAGGATGCTTGTCGGAATATGATCATACTGATGTTGCACCATTGGTTGAGAGGTGGTCCAAGCAACGCTTTAGCCACTTCCTAGTAGTTAATAGCCCGTATGATTCTATAAGCAAACGATACCAGTTCAATACCATTTCTAATATTAAATAACTTTAGAGTAGTTAATAGGCCGTATGATTCTATAAGCAGATGATGCTCGTCACATATTACTATTTTAGTATCATGTTTAAGATCCTTCTTCTTTCTTTATTGCGTATGCACTCAGGGTACGCTGGCGTGTACTTTGTTATTGTTGGTCAATGTCTTTTGACCCTGTGACGACCCATTTCAACCTTATGTAAAATGGCGAACAAATTTATCTTACAGGTAATTTGTGACGAGCATGCTAAATCCCATTATTGTTTCTGCCCTAGATTACCCCAGTGAACAAATTTCTAAACTTTGATGAATATTTCGAATAATGCTTAATACATTTTGTTTTGGGCATTGTGCTTCCAGTTTGTAATAAAGGATGCACGATAATTTAGCTTTATTAAGTCAGTTCGAGATATTTATACTTCCTCTATTTTTTTTTGTTGCAACAATTTCCATTTATAGGTGTTTTTATTTAGATGCAACATTTCCTTTGTTGGTAAAGGTTTTGGGGCAATTTGACAATTTTATCCTCATTTTAACTACCCCACATGCAAAAAGTATGGGCAATTGGGTCAAATTTTACTCTCTCCTCTTTCCTTAATATTTGTGCAAAAAGGCATTTGTTACAACAAATAAAAAACAGAGGTAGTATTAAATAATTCTAAAAGCCATGCATATCACTGCTTACTTTTGGAGTAGCTTAGAAATTGATATCCCTAAAGGAAAGTTGCATCTTGTTAGTATGAGTAGTCTACTAAATCCCTTTTAAAACAATAATGAGGGGTATTACAGTTATAGTAGCTCCTACTGAAGAGTGTAGTGCTTTATTGCATTAACAAATCCCCTCCTTAGCTTGATTGTGGTAGCTTTTCCATCCCGTGTCATATGGGTGCATTGTTTATTGATAAAGCATTATGTGATTTAGGTGCAAGTGTGTAATATCCCAAAAAATTCACAAATTATGATTTAAAATTGAGCTAAACATTATTTTACAAAGTAATACCTAATTTATATTTTTCTTTACAAAAGTTTTTTTAAATAAAAGAAATTAAAGAGAAAATATCAAAGATTGCAATACAGTTTCCCATGCAAAATCTATCCTTCCATTTTTTTTTTACTTTATGTCAAAGATTACAAGCCAATCGACCTCACTAGATGATTGAATAAATCAAGCCATGTAATTAGCACCTTGATCAATCTCATTGCTTGAGAAAATCAAGCAATCGAAGAACAAACTATCCTGAATTACTCTTGACAATGACACTATAAAGACCCACAACTCTCTTCCACCAGAATACCACGCTGATCATCTTCTTTCTCTTGTATAAGAATCTGATTTCCCTCCTTAAGGTTCTCCTTCTTCTACCATTATTTTCGATACTTGCCCAAAAAAAACATCGTTAGTCGTGACAAAACTAATCCCCGCTGCCACTGATAATCAGACTGGTTGAGTGGCCGACCGATCACGGGCTTAACTTCTTCTTCCTCGTTCTTTCTTCTTCTCCTTTCTCTTCTTGTTTCTCTCTCTTCGGTGAACCCCTTTGTTTTTTCCGAAAGAACTGATTCTTTGAATCGGTTGTTTGGTTTACTTTTTCTTATTTTGTTTTACTTTTTCCTTTTCTTATCTTTTCTTCCTTTTTCATCTTCTTTCGAAGACAACAGTAGGTTGTCTTGTTTTTTTTTCTTCCTCTTATATTTTGTTTACTTGAGTTCTTTTCTTTTTCTTTCTCTAGTTTAAAACAATAATTCATGTACTAATTTGACACTTGACTTTGTATATGCTTAGAGTAAAAAAATTTCAATGGAAAAATTTATCGTATCTACTACTTTCAACTTGACAATTTAAAGAAGGAAAAAATAAGGTCGTTTGTAATAAAGAAATCCCCTCTACTAAACACATTTATAAAACCTAAATTACCAAAACTAGTGTAGTGGCAAGCTAGGGTCGATCCACAAGGAATGATGTTTCAAATATCTAATTCGGTTGTGATCTATGGATTAATCATTTGAGAGCAATGAGATTAGAGAAGAGAAGTAAAGGATTTGAAAGGTGCGAAGAAACGCATTGGTTGTGAACTTACCAATAACCACCTCTAGCACAGCCCAATGAACCACCCAACAAGTCTACAACAAGCTTAGGATAACTTGTTATACAACCTACTATGTTAGCTAAGCTCTCAAATCAACGTATGACAAGCAAACTAACAAGAATTTTGGATAAACAAAACCATCTCGGTTTTGGACGAAATCACACCTGATTTCTAAATGAGAGAACTGTCAAATTTTCATTCAAACAAACATGCTAGTAGCCAACTATTTATAGTACAACATATCCATAATTGGCGGTTAACAAAGACCTATAACTATATTCTGTAATACCCCGAATTTTCAAAGATTATTTTATTATTTATTAAGGTTTAATATTATTTCCACTTAAATTTATTTTTCTGATAATTCAGTTTTATATGATAATTATGTTTATAAAAAAAAAGGATTTCATTTAGTTTTGAATTATTTAACGAGTTTATTTAAATAATTTTATTGAAATGTATTTTAAACTAATTATTTATTTTCATTATTTCTAAATAATTTAATTAGGAACCATTTTTATTGAAGTTGCACTTTGTTTAATCAAGTACCCTAAACTAAACCATGTTGAAGCCCAAACAATGTAATACCAAGCCCAATGTCCAATACATTGTCCAAAATCCATAAGCCAAACTACTTAGCAAAAATAAAGGAAAAAAGAAAACAAAAAAAAAAAAAAGAAAAGAAATCAGAAAACCATCTTCTCCTTCCCACCATTCTCCCTCACCCATGAATCAAGCTCAACCACAAAAGTAAAGAAAAAATTCGCAGCACCAACTCCATTTCAGAGGACTTTGAAAATCAAGCACCAAATCAACCATAGCCTCAACTCTTCTGCCCAAAAATCCCCCAAAATCAGAAAACAAAATCTCACACCATACTTCCATTAATGGAGGTTGACTAAGCTCCACAAATTCAGAAATTTTGCTCTATAAATACTGAACTTTACTCACCAAATTACTCAAGCAAACAACCTCAAATGGTTTGCTTCAATTCATTTATCTTCTTCCTTAATTTCTGATTTTTGATTTTGAAAATTGAAAATAAAATTTCAATCCCCCATTAACACCCCCTCTGTTCCTCTGAACCGTCGGTCTCCACCACAACAAACCACCTGAAATCACCGACTCCGTCTAAGTCTTCCCGGCGCCGCCATCAAAACCGCCCAGCAGGCGTGACAGGCTAAAGTCGTATCACCTTATCAAAAATAACCTAAGGTCCACTAACAAGTAATCAGGGAAGTCAGGATCGAATCCACAGGGAGAAAGTTATATTATCGTATCTGAATTCTAATATTATACTAACTAAATCAGTTGAAAATGGGTGTGTGACTAAACTAATAGGCAAATGACAGAACTAAGTATGAAGGTAAGAATCAATTAATAAAGAACTAGGACTATGGATCACTATGCATACAATTCAGGAAATCAGAGACGAATAATAATCACCTAATAAGTCAATTTATCTAGGGCACATGTAATTTCTCTCGAACATTACCTCTATCAAAGATCACCTAGCCGCTCTCGCATGGTCAAGGATCACTATGCCTAATGATTGAAAGCCTATACGAAATCTCTCCTCTCGAAGCAGATTCAATATTGCGAAAGTAGAAATACAAATCAGGCCTAATTCATAAATCTAGCATGAACGATTCAATCACAGGAAACAATTGAAATAAAGGGTAATTATACTAATCTATCAATCCCTCATTGCATACATATATCCCCACAATCCTAGAAATAAAACTACTCACTCATGCTTGAGAAAACAATAACAAAATCAATGTAAAAATTCATACTTTGAACTATTGCAAATAATTAAGAAATCAAACCAATCAATAATAGAGAAATTAATCAATCAATAATGGAGAAAACAATGAAGAAGATTACCAAATAAAAAGAACTATATTGAACTTGCCAGCAATCTCAATGTTTGATCTTGAATTTAGAATGAAAAGTAGTAAACTAGAGAGAAACTATGAGAATTAAGGACTAAAACAAAGATGAATAGTAATATTCTGATTTTCCTATTTATACTAATCCTAAAACAACTAGGAAAAGTCTTAGAGAAATAGCCCAAAAATCATTAAAAAACGCGTGTCTGATAAGTCACCCGATCGGGCCGACTACGCCCGATGGAATCGGGCTCAACGCAGCAGCAGAGCTCCAAAAAACGACCTCACCCGATGAAATCGGGCCGACACGCCCGATACAATCGGGCGGCACACCAGTTCTCAGCATATGTCCAAACCATCGCTCAAGCACGCCCGATGAAGTCGGGCCGAACCGCCCGATCGGGTGACTAAATGAACTAACGGACGGGCGATAGCGCCCGATCGGGCCCGCAACAACAACTGGTTATCTCTTGCCAGCGCCCGATCGGGCGTATCCTGCCCGATCTAATCGGGCGCTGATCCGGTTCTTCCTTCTTGGCTCTAAACGCCAAGTCTTCAATTCTTCTTTGCTCAAGGATCCCGGAAAGTATCCTCGGGACTTTGAAACTCCGCATAGAACCTCTCCAGTCCAGTGTAATGGTCAAATAATAGTAGAAAATAGGGAGATAACTCCTTAAAACCTGCAATCTGACACAGAACAGAAAACCACAACTAGATGGAGAAAGTTAGCGTGAAATGGCTCCTAAGAGCACCATTGATACACATTTTAGCTCAAATATAAGGGGAAAAACTCTATATAAAACCATAACATCAAACTCCCCCAAGCTAAACCTTTGCTTGTCCTCAAGCAAAGCACAACATGAATAAGAATAGGATTGCTTCACCCCTCAGATAGGAAATTTTAAACTCAATTATTTCCAACTCAAAATCGTTCAACCAAGCAAAATTCAAGTTCAGTTGCTCAGATCACCTGACTACCAATCACTTAAGCAAACCATCAAATGCAGTTGCCCTACATATCATGCAAATCTTGAAAAGGTGCTCACCGAGGTGTCACTCCTCTCAATTTTGTGGCAGGCAAAATGTGTGCCCGATCGCTCACCAACCCAACCATAATAGCCCTTCCCACTCACACTCTCATGTGTTTAGAAAGGTATAATATCGCTCATCCTAATCAGGTCGACTCAAATAACAAACTTAATCTTCAACTTTGGCATATTGACTTAGTATTATTCCAATAAACAATCAAACACGTGCTCAAAAAGTCTTTCTCAGGGTTGTAATGGGGCTCGGGTAAAGGTACGTAAATTATTTAGGGAATGTGGTGGAAAAGCCAAGAAAGGGGAGCAAAAAACACTAGTATGACTAGGTGTGATCGAAACCATGGCATCAACAACATAACCAAGATAATAACCAACTCTTGAAATTTCACGAACCAACCAATAATTGCATCTTTCAACATAATTTCCAATGCTTTGAAAGTTAATGAGTGAAGATCATAGAAATTTTTCACTATCATTTTTCACTTTATTTTTTTTCCTTTTTCTTTCTTTTCTTTGTACCAAAATATCATTATTTTCCAACCACCCTACGGAATCAACCACACAATATGATATTAACTTAACAAATGCTCCCCCAAGCTAGGCTTGGGACAATAGTCATTGCAAAGGCTCAAGGTGTGTAATGTGGCTTAATATAGATCCAAAAAGAAGTCATTAGGCTCAGCGGGGCTAGGGGGAAAATGGTTCATTGAACAACTCCGAGGCTTAAAAATTAAACAAATGAACGCCTCTATCACAGCACATGTCCAAAGTCACCAAAATTCAACGAGTACAATGCCAAAGCCAAGATAAGAATGCTACGAGGAACTAACACACAAGAATATACCGGATACAGAGATAAATCCGAGGCTAGAATGAATCCTCACAATCTAACCAATTCAAGCATGCAGTTAGAATAGGCACTTTATCATCAAAATTCATTCAAGATCAAGGCAATCAGATATCACATCACAACATCCCAATCACAAATGCCCAGCTATCCAGTATAAAGAGTTAAATCGTTTTTTCATAGCAAAGTTCGGGGTACAGGGAAGCAGTCAATCTATTCATATTCAACTCGTATTTTTGTGCTTTTTTTCAGCAATATTTCATTTTTGTGTGATTTTTCATTTTTTCAAAGCAATTAAACTAACTTAACTAACCTAAAAAAACAACAAAAAGAAAAACAATAAAAACAAAAAGAAAAACAGTACTAATACTTACAGAAATCCTCCCCCAAGCTGAACTTGGCAATGGCCTCATTGCAACAAGGGAAAGGAAAGGGACATGGACATCAGCCGCCCATCAACCTGGATCGAGCAGTTTAGTAGCCACATGTTGTACCACCTCTTGCAACCCGTGTTGGACTGTAATGCTAGTGCGGTGGCCCTCATGTAGATGAATGCGGTGCTCATTACGGTCAGGGCTTATTCCTGTCAAGTCATCAGTGCTATAGCCAATGGTCTTTTTGTGAGTCTGTAAGACCGTTAGAAAATGCTTATCACCTGCAATAGACTCTAAGACAAGCACATCATTTGAAGTAGCATGGGAGGGGGAATGAGGCATGCAATCATGGATCGGTTCATTTATGACATCAACACTATAACATGATTCCTCTAGCATTGGGCTTTTAGGGGCATTGTTTAGGCTAAACATAACCTTATCATCCCCCACAGTCAGTGTCAGTTTCCCACTCTTAACATCTATCACTGCCTCAGCAGTATGGAGGAAAGGTCTCCCAAGGATAATGGGTGTTTGAGTGTCTTCGGCCATGTCTAAGATAACAAAGTCCACAGGGATAAAGAATTTACCTACTCTAACAGGAACATCCTCTAATATACCTAGGGGGTATTTCACAGAACGGTCAGCCATTTGCAGAGTAATGGTAGTACATTTTAATTTACCCATGTTCAGTTGCTTACAGATAGAAAGAGGCATGACACTTACACTGGCACCCAAATCATATAAAGCTTTGTCAATAAATATGGTGCCAATGTGACAGGGGATGGAAAAACTCCCTGGATCTTTCAATTTGGGTGGAGACTGGTTTTTTAAAAGAGCGCTGCATTCAGCAGTAAAAGCTACAGTTTCCACCTCATTGAGAGTCCGCTTCCTCATCAACAGTTCTTTTAAAAATTTAGAATAAGCAGGCACTTGATTTAATAATTCAGTAAAAGGAACTGTTACCTGCAGATTCTTTACCACCTCTAAAAACTTACCATACTGGTGGTCGAGCTTCTTCTTGAGCATCCGCTCGGGGAATGGTAGCTTGATCACCGGAGGCACAGTTTTCTCCTTAGTCACCTCCATAGTCTTGTCTACAGCTCCTTGCTCTGCTTGAGGTTCAGCATCCTCAGGCACTTCTTGTGGTTTCTTAGCAATTGGTGATTCCACCTCTAGCATTGCCGGAGCATCGTACTGCACTCCACTGCGAAGGGTGATAGCATTGGCGGTGTCCCTTGGTTGCATTGGTTGCGAAGGCAATGACCCAGATGGCCTACTAGCAGAGGAACTAGCCAGCTGAGCTATTTGTGACTCCAACATCTTATTATGTGTCCCTTGCAGCTTATTCTGAGCATGCAGGCTCTCAAATTGAGACCTGGTATCTGCTTGAAAGGAAATAATACCCTTCTGCATCTGCAACATGAGACTTTTGAGTTCAGCTATAGCTGGGTCTGGAGGAGGTGTGTTGTGATGCTGTTGAAACTGAGTTCTCTGATATCCAGGAGGAGCTTGTGGTTGGTATTGTTGTTGTTGTTGAGGATAATGTTGTTGTTGCGGATTCATCACATTATTACTCCTATACGAGAGATTTGGATGATCTCTCATCCCAGGATTATATGTATTGGAGTAGGGATCGAACTGGGGGGCTTGTCTTTGTGATTGTAATGCATGCACTGGCTCACTAGAATGTGAGAGAGCAGGGCACCCTTGAGAGTTATGTCCAGCTATCCCACAAGCATCACATATGAAAGCATTGTAACCAGACACACTAGCCATAGCATTGACACTCATGTGAGGGGAGGAATTGTTACCTAGCTTCAAAGAATCAATCTTCTGGTGAAGAGCAGCTAGTTGCCCGGTCAGTAAAGAAATGGCTTCAACATCATGTTTGCCTCCCTTTGGCATAGAAGAACGGATAGTAGACGCTTGGTTAGAAGCGAGTTTCTCCAGAAGTTCGTACCCTTCGTCTATGGCTTTATCCATGAAGAACCCACCAGCAGCTCCATCAATTACCCGTCTCGTATCTGCATCGACTCTAGTGTAGAAAATATGGCACAGATACCACTTGTCAAAACCATGATGGGGACAAAGACGTTGCAGATCTTTGAATCGTTCCCAAGCTTCATACAATGACTCTCCAGGATCTTGGGTGAAAGTCACTATCTCTTGACGCATATCTGCAGTCTTTTGGTAAGGGTACCACTTGATGAGGAAGATCTTCGAGAGTTCTGCCCAGGTGGTGATGGTGGAAGGCAGCTTATTATACCAAAATAAAGCTTTGTCGCGCAGAGAAAAACCAAATAAGATGAGTTTCATCTCATCGCCAGTAGAACACCCGCTTGCTTCGAGTAGCACAACATTGTAAGAACCGCCGCAGTGCCGATTTAGGTCTTCGAGATGGTAACCCAAAGAAACCGATTATTCTGAACCATATTCAGAACATGAGACTTGATTTCAAAGTTTGCAGCAGCAATAGTAGGCAACCGTACCCCAGCAGGCACATTATCAGGAGATGGTTGTGCATAGTCTCTGAAGGTCGGTTTAGCTTCCTCACCCATTCTAGCAGTAATAGGGGAGGCAGGGAAGCCTTGTTGTGGTGAAGATGGTGGAGAAGGTGCCTTTTGGGAAGGTGTCCCTGCAGACAACTTGGTTTGCTTAGTTGTCTTTTTGAGTCTACGAGCAGTCTTTTCAATCTCCGGGTCAAATGGAATGAGATTTGGGGATTTCAATTTCCTACTCATACACCAAAAACACTAAAACAAACGTGAGATGCTCCAAAGAACAGGTGTGCTTCGGAGTAGAGGTTAGTGTAATACTATAATTCAGACAAAATAAAAATAAACCGTCTCCCCGGCAACGGCGCCAAAATTTGACAGGCTAAAGTCGTATCACCTTATCAAAAATAACCTAAGGTCCACTAACAAGTAGTCAGGGAAGTCAGGATCGAATCCACAGGGAGAAAGTTATACTATCGTATCTGAATTCTAATATTATACTAACTAAATCAGTTGAAAATGGGTGTGTGACTAAACTAATAGGCAAATGACAGAACTAAGTATGAAGGTAAGAATCAATTAATAAAGAACTAGGACTATGGATCACTATGCATACAATTCAGGAAATCAGAGACGAATACTAATCACCTAATAAGTCAATTTATCTAGGGCACATGTAATTTCTCTCGAACATTACCTCCCTCAAAGATCACCTAGCCGCTCTCGCATGGTCAAGGATCACTATGCCTAATGATTGAAAGCCTATACGAAATCTCTCCTCTCGAAGCAGATTCAATATTGCGAAAGTAGAAATACAAATCAGGCCTAATTCATAAATCTAGCATGAACGATTCAATCACAGGAAATAATTGAAATAAAGGGTAATTATGCTAATCTATCAATCCCTCATTGCATACATAGATCCCCACAATCCTAGAAATAAAACTACTCACTCATGCTTGAGAAAACAATAACAAAATCAATGTAAAAATTCATACTTTGAACTATTGCAAATAATTAAGAAATCAAACCAATCAATAATAGAGAAAGCAATCAATAATGGAGAAAACAATGAAGAAGATTACCAAATAAAAAGAACTATATTGAACTTGCCAGTAATCTCAATGTTTGATCTTGAATTTAGAATGAAAAGTAGTAAACTAGAGAGAAACTATGAGAATTAAGGACTAAAACAAAGATGAATAGTAATATTCTGATTTTCCTATTTATACTAATCCTAAAACAACTAGGAAAAGTCTTAGAGATATAGCCCGAAAATCATTAAAAAACGCGTGTCTGATAAGTCGCCCGATCGGGCCGACTACGCCCGATGGAATCGGGCTCAACGCAGCAGCAGAGCTCCAAAAAACGACCTCGCCCGATGAAATTGGGCCGACACGCCCGATACAATCGGGCGGCACACCAGTTCTCAGCATATGTCCAAACCATCGCTCAAGCACGCCCGATGAAGTCGGGCCGAACCGCCCGATCGGGCGACTCAACGAACTAACGAACGGGCGATAGCGCCCGATCGGGCCCGCAACAACAACTGGTTATCTCTTGCCACCTCCCGATCGGGCGTATCCTGCCCGATCTGATCGGGCGCTGATCCGGTTCTTCCTTCTTGGCTCTAAACGCCAAGTCTTCAATTCTTCTTTGCTCAAGGATCCCGGAAAGTATCCTCGGGACTTTGAAACTCCGCATAGAACCTCTCCTGTCCAGTGTAATGGTCAAATAATAGTAGAAAATAGGGAGATAACTCCTTAAAACCTGCAATCTGACACAGAACAGAAAACCACAACTAGATGGAGAAAGTTAGCGTGAAATGGCTCCTAAGAGCACCATTGATACACATTTTAGCTCAAATATAAGGGGAAAAACTCTATATAAAACCATAACATCAAGGCGCAGCCAACCAGCCCTTCCTTCCCTTCGCGCAGCCCCTGCTGTCGCCCTTCAGTCGCGCCCAACCTCCCTCACTCGCACCCCACCACCTGAATCCCGTCGCCTGAGCCCCACCTTGCTTCGCCCAAAAACGCCGCACACCTGTGCCACCTTCCTCTTCTCTTCTCCTCCTGATTCGTCCCTTTCCCCTATTCTTCCTTCCTTCAATTTTTTTTTCTTGGTTTATGTCAACTGATTCAAAGAATTAGTATTACCCCCCATTTTCTCTTTTAATATGACTTTGACTTTTTCTATTTAATAACAAAATAATGTTTAGTTTTGATTAATTGATTTAGATTGGTATCCAATAATTATATTAACTTACTTTATTAAATTGGTGTATTTTAGATTAATTAACTTAGTCTTTTATAACTTGAAAACATATTTCTTAATTTTCTAAAACAAAGTAAGAAGTGTAATAAAGTTAGTTTTTATGTTAAAATAATCGTTTAAGTTAATAAAAAATTAAGTTGAAGTAATCTTTGAGTACTTAAAATGATTTCATAAATGATTTAAAAACCATAAACTTTGATTTATAAACTTTCTTAAAATCATTAGGAATTTCTTTAAGTTATTTGAATTATTTAAATTGTTTATTTTATATATAAAAAGGGGTTATTTAGGTAACTAACTTAGATCTCACTAACGTGTATTGTAGACTCCGATTGCGTAGACGAGGAATATCAAGAGTGTTAATCCGTTCGTGAACTTAACTTTTGGGCACACGTCACGAGGTAATCTCCGATGTCCATCTAAACGTAGATCCCGTTAAAATAAAACGAATTAATTATGTGACTATGTGAATTAGAATATGGATTATGAATATGGTTTATAGTTATGGATTATGCACGATGAATGAGTATGACAAATGAAATGACTTGTATAACGGACGATATGAAAATGATGATTATTATTATAACGTTATTAACGCCGTCAATAATAGCAACTTAATCACTAATCTTTTATTCTTGTTATCAACATCGTTTAATGTCATTTAGTAATGTTATGGTTATTATTATTATCATTATTATTATTAATATTATTATTATCGTTATTCTTACCATTTATATTATTACTATATTATTAATATTGAAGTTATGAGTAAAAGATGGAAATTATCAAGAACATGTGATAATTGGATGATTATGAGTTAATCTATGTAACCAAGTGACGGTTAAGATAATAAATATGAATGGGCTCTCGGATTAAGCTATGTATGAATTGAATTCTGGATTTGGAATGAAAGTATTCACTCTTGATTAAATGAAATGATGCATATGTATACATGTGTTATGTGATGACTTGAATTAAAAGCTATTAATCACTTAAAGTGAAATATCGGAGGAAAATGATGAACAGGTTGCCCTGTAAGGGAGGTTCAGCGGCCACCTACAGGTTCTCTGGTTACTATGCTGATTTTCTGTTACTTGTCTTCCTTCTATCTTGTTGTGATCCAAGTAGAAGGGGTGTGCACACTAGGGACTCTGTTATTATGGCCATTATGTTATCCGTAGGTGGTTACAGGGGATTGACCCCGCCCTACAATGTTGAAGTAAGTGGTTACAGGGGATTGACCCCGGCTTACTGGCGTTCTCTTTCCTCTCCTTAAAGAATTGGATTAATTGAAATTAATTATGTGATTATTCATTGTATATATATACATGTGTGTATGTGTCTTATGCTTTATAACCCTATTAACCTACTATTTTACAAAGTATTTTCAACTTAATTATTTTACGGGATGTAGTTGGAATTCCTCAGTTTTTCTGATTTTTGGGAGCTTGTCTCTCTTGTTTCTTTTCAATGTATTTGTGCAGGTGGGTGATCGACGGGGGAACAAACGGAGATCATTTAGAGTTGTCATCCACTTAGCTTATGATTTAGCTTCCGCTGGAACTCTGAAACACTTAAGTAATTAGTAATATTTAATGAACGATATACTGGGTTGTAAGGATTAATTTATTTTGAATTTAGTATGCTTTAATCTAGCCTTGCATTTATTTCCAAGGAGATAAGTGCGGCGGTAGCACGCCCGTTGAGTCGAACCCTCGTGGATTTTCCCCCATCTCTAGTATTATTAAATGAAAAAGAGTTCGGGTTGGCGGGGGTGTTACAAAGTGGTATCAGAGCCGAGTTTAGATTAACTAGGGAAAGATTAGAATTATTAAAATATAATAATTAGGAAAAATGAATCAAATAGGGTTAAACTTAAAATTGGTTTAGGAGGTCAAAATAATAAATTATTTAGGAAAAATAAATTACGATATAATTGTGAACTAAGGGTTTAGTATGGGTACAAATGGGTTATGTGTACATGTATGAAAGTACTCGTTAAAGGTACTTATTAATTATTTATTGTGTTAGATGGCCAAAACACGATTGACCGCCAGGAAATGCACCAGAACCCCTCGTCAAGGACCTTACCTTCTAAGGATGAGGGTAGGAGAGTCTGTTTCAGCTTATATTTACAGGTTACGGTTAATAATGAAGTGTTACCACCTCAATGAAGGCCACGAGCATTCGGATTACCTCACGCCACCTAGATAGGCCGATGTTTTGATTCACACTCTCCCCGACGATGGTCCATATGCCGGAATCAAAAGCGAATACTCTGATATTCTGAAAAATGGAAGGCCAAACAATGAACGATACACATTGAAAGGGAAGTGGTATCTCACGTTGAGTTACCTGGAGAAAAGAATGCTTGATGCCAGGGCCAAGTGGCTTAATGACTATTTACCCACTGATGACGAGGAACCCAACCATAGTGGCGATGAAGAAGTAGGAAGCAACCCTGCCTCACCCGTTGTAAATCTCGATGGAGATTAGACGGAGAAGAAGGTGAAGACGAGGATCCGTCCGAGTACGCTGACTAGAAACCCATATCTCTAGCCCTGACCCTTAGATTTCTAATTAAGGTCGTAAAAGACCAATTAACTTGTTAACTTAGTTAATGATGGTGCAACTAATGCCTATTTGACTATTTGAAAACTCTTATACTACTATGAACGAATTGTTATGGCACTTTTGGAGTAATGAATGATGAACTTTTGATATGTGAAATGAATGATGAACTTTTGATATGTGAATTGAGTATGAAATGAATGAATGGTGTGAACCATGATTATGTGAATTAGCTTTTATATAAGAATCAATGTGAATCGTAGAAATACAATGTGAATAACGCAGGTAGCTTATGCAATACGTTTATACGCGATCAAGAGCAAGACGACAAGGAAACCAAATGGCCGAAACACTGGAACAAGTTGCAGCACGACTTAGGACTCTTGAGCAACTAGCTCAGAGCTTTGGCTTAGTCCTTCAAAACCAGATCAACAACAACCACCATGGAGACGATCCGCAAGCTGCAATGGCGAAAAAGATTTCCGCTTTGAAACCACCAACCTTTGTTGGGAGAGAAGACCCACTACTTCTCGAGAACTGGATAAGAGATTTCGAAAAGATTTTCATGGCCACGGGTACGCCTGAGGCCCAGAAGGTCGATCAAGCAACCTTTTATCTGCATGAAGATGCTGATACTTGGTGGGAAAGTGTAGGACCTACTGTTAAAGCTCAAGAGAACTTTAACTGGGAAGCGTTTAAGGTAGAAATTAAGGCTCGATTCTTCCCCGAGCACATTCGTAGGCAAAAGTACAATGAGTTTAGTAGGTTTAACCAAAGTTATAACATGAGTGTGCAAGAGTACGCTCAGAAATTCAATGAGTATGCCCGATTCTGCCCGACTGTAGTGCCAGATGAGGGAACTAAGGCTCAGAAGTTTGTAGACTGACTTAAGTTCGATCTTCAGACTCGAATGGGAGGTAGCACCTCTACTACTTTCGCCGAAGCGTATGCTAAGGCCTCAAACCTGGAGAGAATCTTACAGCGTGAGAAAGAGGTGCTAGGCAGACACAAAAGGAAGGAACCTGCCGGCAACAACAACAACCAAGGGTACAACAAAAGGCCCAACAATGGTGGAAACAACAATAACATTGGTGGACGCTACAACAACCGCAACAATTAGAATTCTGGACAATAGGCCCAGCAAGGAAATAGGAACCAAAAGAACTTTGTTTGCAAGAAGTGTGCCAAGAGCCATTCAGGGTTCACTTGTCAGGGTGAAAGGATCAAGTGTTTCGAGTGTGGAGAAGTAGGTCACAAATCGTTCAACTGTCCCAAGAAGCAAGCTCAAAATGCACCAAATGGGAACAATGGTAACAATGGAGGTGGAAACAAAATTCAAAACTTCAATAACAACCGCCCCACTGGAGGAAATGCTGCACAGAACGGGAACCAAAACAACCGCTCTTTTGGAGGTGGAAATGGAAACTATGGAAAGAATGGCAATGGAGGCTACACCAATGGAAGAATCAATGTCATGAGCCGAATTGAAGCTGACACTGATGCCAATGTTGTGACGGGTACATTTCTCGTAAACTCAAACCCTGCTTATGTACTCTTTGATTCCGGAGCGTCTCATTCCTTTATTTCTAGCACTTTTGTTAATAAGTATCCCCTCAAGTCTACCCAGTCTTGTCGAGCCAATATAGCCATGCCCACCGGTGAAACTGTTTCTTGTAAATCTCTTTTCCAAAGTATCCCTGTAGTCATAGCTGGTACTGAATTACCGGCCGATCTTATCCTTTTTGACCTAAAAGACTTTGACGTTATCTTGGGAATGGATTGGTTAGCTAAGTATAAAGCCAAAATCGAGTGTCATAACCAGAAAATATCTCTTAGAGGACCAAAGGGAAATAGGATATCTTATAAAGGCATAACCTTCCAGCCTGATGTTAAGATAATTTCAGCCCTGAACCTTCAAACCTATCTTAGAAAAGGCTACCCAGTCTACCTGTGCCAAGTAAGGGATGTAAGCGTGGAAAACGAGGAGTTGACTCAAATTCCGGTAGTAAAGGAGTTTCCGGATGTATTTCCCGAAGAGCTTCCAGGAATGCCACCAGAGAGAGAAGTGAGCTTTAAGATCGATTTAGTCCCTGGAACAGGACCTATCTCTAAGGCCCCGTATCGAATGACACTTGCAGAAATGCAAGAACTGAAGGTGCAGTTGGAGGAATTGTTGGATAAAGGGTACATTCGACCTAGTGTTTCGCCTTGGGGAGCCCCGGTATTGTTTGTCAGGAAGAAAGACGGATCTTTGAGGTTGTGTATCGATTATAGGGAGTTGAATAATGCCACGATAAAGAATAAATATCCGCTCCCAAGGATCGAGGATTTGTTCGATCAACTTCAGGGTGCAACAGTGTTTTCCAGGATCGATTTACGATCAGGTTATCACCAACTACGAATCGCTGAAGAAGACATCCCTAAGACAGCCTTTCGTACGAGATATGGCCATTATGAGTTCACTGTCATGCCTTTTGGACTCACTAATGCGCCCTCAGCTTTCATGGACCTCATGAACAGGACTTTCCAGCCATACTTGGATAAGTTCGTGATAGTGTTCATCGATGATATATTGGTATACTCGAAGGATAGAAAAGAGCATGAGGATCAGTTGAGGAAAGTGTTGGAGATTCTTCGAGAAAAGCAATTGTACACGAAGTTCTCGAAGTGTGACTTTTGGCTGGAAAAAGTCTCATTTTTGGGTCATGTGATATCAAAAGAAGGCGTTTCCGTAGATCCATCGAAGATTCAAGCAGTGACCAATTGGCCTCAACCTAAGAACGTCACCGAAGTAAGGAGTTTCTTGGGTTTAGCTGGATATTACCGGAGATTTGTGAAAGATTTTTCGAGAACGGCCCAACCTCTCACTAACCTGATGAAGAAAACAACAAAATTTCATTGGGATGATAAGTGTGAAGAAGCGTTTCAAGAGCTGAAGAAGAGACTCACAACAGCCCCGATATTGACATTGCCCTCTGGAGTAGAAGGATTTGAAGTCTACAGTGGCCTCAAAGAAAGGTTTTGGGTGCGTCTTGATGCAACATGGTAAAGTAGTGGCCTATGCATCGAGACAACTCAAACCGCATGAGCAAAATCACCCTACTCATGACTTGGAGTTAGGAGCGATCGTGTTTGCACTGAAAATCTGGAGACATTACTTGTATGGAGTGCAGTGTAAAGTCTATACAGATCACAAGAGTTTGAAGTATTTGTATACGCAAAAGGAGTTGAATATGAGACAGAGACGTTGGCTTGAGCTTATAAACGACTATGATTTGAAGATAGTGTATCAAGAGGGAAAAGCGAACAAAGTAGCTGATGCGTTGAGTAGGAAGAGTGCTCATTCGCTAAATGTGTTGATTTTGGCAGATGAACTGTGTGAAGAGATCAAGAGATTGAGTTTGGAAATAGTTGAGCCCGGTTATGTGAAAGCTCAGTTGAATGCTCTTACTGTTGGACCGGACATATTTGAGGAGATTCGGGTGAAACAAGCTGCAGATAAGTGGTTAAGCAAGTTAAGAGAGATGAAGGAAAGTGGTCAAGCACAAGAGTTCGAGATCGACGGCAATGGCGTTGCAAAGTATAAACGGAGATTGTGTGTGCCACAGGATGAGGAACTCAAGACGAGAATTCTAAGGGAAGCCCATAGTTCGCCGTATTCCATACATCCAGGAGGAGATAAGCTTTATAAGGATCTGAAAAAGCATTTTTGGTGGCCTAGGATGAAGCAAGAAGTAGCCGACTTTGTAGCAAAATGTTTAACATGCCAGAAGGTGAAAATACAGCATATGAAGCCTGGAGGAAAATTGCAACCTTTGGAAGTGCCAGGATGGAAATGAGAATCTATCTCTATGGATTTCATCATGGGATTACCGAATACAAGGTCGAGAAAGAATGCAATATGGGTAGTAGTGGACCGTTTGACTAAGACGGCAAGATTCGTGGCAATGAAGGATACTTGGTCGTTGAAACAGTTGACCGATGCTTACTTTAATGAGGTGGTTAGGCTACATGGTGTTCTGAAGGACATTGTTTCGGATAGGGACTCGAGATTCTTATCTAAGTTACGGAAACGACTTGAGGCAGTAGTGGGTACACTATTGAAATTCGAGACGACCTTCCACCCGGCAGAATGATGGTCAAACGGAGAGAACCATTCAGACCTTGGAGGATATGTTGAGAGCATGTGTGATGGATTTCGGAGGATATTGGGATGATCATTTGATGTACATTGAGTTCTCGTATAACAACAGCTATCACTCGAGCATAGGAATGGCACCTTATGAGGCATTGTATGGACGGAAATGTAGAAGCCCTATATGTTGGAGCAATGTGAATGAGTCGTTGAATTTGGGACCAGAAATGATAGAAGAGACTACCAATAAGGTGAAGTTGATTCAGGAGCGTATGAAAGCAGCTCAGGATCGACAAAAATCGTATGCCGATCAAAGGAGACGGGATTTAGAGTTTGTAGTTGGAGAGAAAGTGTTGCTGAAAGTTTCACCAACCAAGGGAGTAATGAGGTTCGGTAGAAAAGGAAAGTTGAGTCCTCGTTATATCGGACCTTATGAGATACTCGAAAGAATTGGGGAAGTGGCCAATAGATTAGCCTTACCCACAGAGTTAGGCAATGTTCATAATGTCTTTCATGTGTCTCAAGTTCGTAAATATGTCCCCGATCCCTCCCATGTCATCCAACCTGAAACCATTGAACTAGATGAGACCCTCAGCTTTGAAGAACGTCCTGTTAGAATCCTTGATTCCAAAACGAGAAACACTCGGAACAAGGCAGTAAAGTTAGTTAAAGTTTTGTGGTCTAATCATCAAACCGAGGAAGCAACTTGGGAAACAGAAGATGACATGAGAAAGTGTTATCCTGAACTCTTTTCTGAGGTACGATTATCGAGTTTCGGGGACGAAACTCCTTAAGGGGGACCGAATGCAATACTAACAAAGCGCAAAGCTACTGTTTCGTTAATATTAAACGTCTAACTTTAAAGTTCGAGGACGAACTTTGTTTTTAAGGAGGAGTAGATGTAATACCCCGAATTTTCAAAGATTATTTTATTATTTATTAAGGTTTAATATTATTTCCACTTAAATTTATTTTTCTGATAATTCACTTTTATATGATAATTATGTTTATAAAAAAAAGGATTTCATTTAGTTTTGAATTATTTAACGATTTTATTTAAATAATTTTATTGAAATGTATTTTAAACTAATTATTTATTTTCATTATTTCTAAATAATTTAATTAGGAACCATTTTTATTGAAGTTGCACTTTGTTTAATCAAGTACCCTAAACTAAACCATGTTGAAGCCCAAACAATGTAATACCAAGCCCAATGTCCAATACATTGTCCAAAATCCATAAGCCAAACTATTTAGCAAAAATAAAGGAAAAAAGAAAACAAAAAAAAAAAAAAGAAAAGAAATCAGAAAACCATCTTCTCCTTCCCACCATTCTCCCTCACCCATGAATCAAGCTCAACCACAAAAGTAAAGAAAAAATTCGCAGCACCAACTCCATGTCAGAGGACTTTGAAAATCAAGCACCAAATCAACCATAACCTCAACTCTTCTGCCCAAAAATCCCCCAAAATCAGAAAACAAAATCTCACACCATACTTCCATTAATGGAGGTTGACTAAGCTCCACAAATTCAGAAATTTTGCTCTATAAATACTGAACTTTACTCACCAAATTACTCAAGCAAACAACCTCAAAAGGTTTGCTTCAATTCATTTATCTTCTTCCTTAATTTCTGATTTTTGATTTTGAAAATTGAAAATAAAATTTCAACCCCCCATTAACACCCCCTCTGTTCCTCTGAACCGTCGGTCTCCACAACAACAAACCACCTGAAATCACCGACTCCATCTGAGTCTTCCCGTGCACCGCCATCAAAACCGCCCAGCAGGCGTAGCCAACCAGCCCTTCCTTCCCTTCGCACAGCCCCTGCTGTCGCCCTTCAGTCGCGCCCAGCCTCCCTCACTCGCACCCCACCACCTGAATCCCGTCGCTTGAGCCCCACCTTGCTTCGCCCAAAAACGCTGCACACCTGCGCCACCTTCCTCTTCTCTTCTCCTCCTGATTCGCCCCTTTCCCCTGTTCTTCCTTCCTTCAATTTTTTTTTCTTGGTTTATGTCAACTGATTCAAAGAATCAGTATTACCCCCCTTTTTCTCTTTTAATATGACTTTGACTGTTTCATTTTAATAACAAAATAATGTTTAGCTTTGATTAATTGGTTTAGATTGGTATCCTATAATTATATTAACTTACTTTATTAAATTGGTGTATTGTAGATTAATTAACTTAGTCTTTTATAACTTGAAAACATATTTCTTAATTTTCTAAAACAAAGTAAGAAGTGTAATAAAGTTAGTTTTTATGTTAAAATAATCGTTTAAGTTAATAAAAAATTAAGTTGAAGTAATCTTTGAGTACTTAAAATGATTTCATAAATGATTTAAAATTCATAAACTTTGATTTATAAACTTTCGTAAAATCATTAGGAATTTCTTTAAGTTATTTGAATTATTTAAATTGTTTATTTTATATATAAAAAGGGGTTATTTAGGTAACTAACTTAGATCTCACTAACGTCTATTGTAGACTCCGATTGCGTAGACGAGGAATATCAAGAGTGTTAATCCGTTCGTGAACTTAATTTTTGGGCACGCGTCACGAGGTAATCTCCGATGTCCATCTAAACGTAGATCTCGTTAGAATAAAACGAATTAATTATGTGACTATGTGAATTAGAATATGGATTATGAATATGGTTTATAGTTATGGATTATGCACGATGAATGAGTATGACAAATGAAATGACTTGTATAACAGACGATATGAAAATGATGATTATTATTATAACGTTATTAACGCCGTCAATAATAGCAACTTAATCACTAATCTTTTATTCTTGTTATCAACATCGTTTAATGTCATTTAGTAATGTTATGGTTATTATTATTATCATTATTATTATTATTAATATTATTATTATCGTTATTCTTACCATTTATATTATTACTATATTATTAATATTGAAGTTATGAGTGAAAGATGGAAATTATCAAGAACATGTGATAATTGGATGATTATGAGTTAATCTATGTAACCAAGTGACGGTTATGATAATAAATACGAATGGGCTCTCGGATTAAGCTATGTATGAATTGAATTCTGGATTTGGAATGAACGTATTCACTCTTGATTAAATGAAATGATGCATATGTATACATGTGTTATGTGATGACTTGAATTAAAAGCTATTAATCACTTAAAGTGAAATATCGGAGGGAAATGATGAACAGGTTGCCCTGTAAGGGAGGTTCAGCGGCCACCTACAGGTTCTTTGGTTACTATACTGATAATCTGTTACTTGTCTTCCTTCTATCTTGTTGTGATCCAAGTAGAAGGGGTGTGCACACTACGGACTCTGTTATTATGGCCATTATGTTATCCGTAGGTGGTTACAGGGGATTGACCCCGGCCTACAATGTTGAAGTAAGTGGTTACAGGGGATTGACCCCGGCTTACTGGCGTTCTCTTTCCTCTCCTTAAAGAATTGGATTAATTGAAATTAATTACGTGATTATTCATTGTATATATATACATGTGTGTATGTGTGCTATGCTTTATAACCCTATTAACCTACTATTTTACAAAGTATTTTCAACTTAAGTATTTTACGGAATGGAGTTGGAATTACTCAGTTTTTCTGATTTTTGGGAGCTTGTCTCTCTTGTTTCTTTTCAATGTATTTGTGCAGGTGGGTGATCGACGGGGGAACAAAGGGAGATCATTTAGAGTTGTCATCCACTTAGCTTATGATTTAGCTTCCGCTGGAACTCTGAAACACTTAAGTAATTAGTAATATTTAATGAACGATATACTGGGTTGTAAGGATTAATTTATTTTGAATTTAGTATGCTTTAATCTAGCCTTGCATTTATTTCCAAGGAGATAAGTGCGGCGGTAGCACGCCCGTTGAGTCGAACCCTCGTGGATTTGCCCCCATCTCTAGTATTATTAAATGAAAAAGGGTTCGGGTTGGCGGGGGTGTTACATATTTAGTTGAAACACAAAGGTGACTAAGCTGCTGAAGTCGGTTTATGCAGGACCTTTCCTCATTCTTTTGGCTGTAACTTTTGATTGGCTGCGAAGTTTACCATGAAACCAATTGGAGGGTTTCCTACACTTGAAGATCTTTCCAACCATAGGTCGCACGTCCCAAGATGCGAAGGAAAAGCGGCTGCCCACTATCCTACAATTCACGCCATTTCAGTGCCTACTTCACCGACTTTCCTTCTTTCCTTTTTAGGAAGGAGATCTCTTCATTGGAACTCTTTCCTTGATATTCTAAGCTCCTTAATTAACAATGACATAATCATGAATGATGTAAGCACAAGAATCATTCAAATGTTCCATCCAATGAGCTTAAAACAACCAAAACTCCTAGAACATATAAAACCACTAAGTAAATTTGTTGGTTTTTCCTTTCTTTAAGACCTTGTGAGTTGTTTGGCTTGCTTAATTCACCACCTTAGGGTAACTAGAGATAGTTAAGCTCCTCACTTTTGATATCGAACAATCAACTCTTTTTTCACTCAAATTTAGAGGGGTTTAGGCTGCAAATGAAAAAGAACTGCATCGCCAAAAAAACTAGATAAAAAAGTGAAAGATCTGATGAAATCGAGGAGAGAGAGAAAGGTTTTTCATGTTAGGGTTTTTTGGTTCTTCATTTATTTTCAGGAAAAAAAATGAAGAGAGAGAGAGAGTGATATAATGAGGAAAGATGGGGAAATAAAGGAGTTTTTAATTTCCTGAGTTATGAGGAGAGAGAGTGAACAAAAAAATCATTAAATAGAGGGGTCCCAATCAGTTATAAACTATGGACAAGGTTGGAATTATAAATTTTGTATGAGGTTATTTATGTCCAAAATTTAGGCTTTATATAGGAAGATTTAAAACAAGAAGAACAATATGAAATTTCCCAATGGGGAATACAGGAAAAACAAAAGAGAACGGAGGGAGTACTAATTAAAGAAAAAAAAGAAAAATAAGCAATAAAAAGGAGAAAGAGTAAGAAAATTCTCTCATTGATTATGTAATACCCCTCATGATTGCTTTAAACGATTTAGCAGGCTACTCATTCCAACAAGATGCATCTTTCTTTTAAGGAGTGTGTTTCCTGAGTTACTCCACAGTTAAGCGTGCTTGGCTGGGAGTAGTCTAGGAATGGGTGACCTCCTGGGAAGTTTCTCTGGGTGCGCATGAGTGATGACAAAATGCGCTGGAAGAACTTGTGTTGGTTATTGAGGACAGTTGTTGGCCCTAGGTGCGCATTGGTTACAAATTAATTATTGAAGCTTAAATACAAGTTGTCACCCTTTCGATTTTAAAATCTTCAATCTCTCTTTGAGTTTTCTCACTTTTCCTCTCTAACCTAAAATATGGAGGTTAATCCTCCCTGCTAGAAACCCTAAACTAATCTATGATAAAATGTTAAACTAAGTGGTGTCTCTTCTCCCTTTGATCTCCTAATCTCTTTTTATATATACAAGACCCCTTAGGGTTAATAAAAGAGAATGAAAGAAAATAAAAATAAAGAAATAAAAGAAAAAGACAGATGAAAACAAAACAAAACAAAGGAAGCGTGCTGGCGTATGAGTATGTAAACTGCAGGCACAGCTTGGCGTTTGCTCCAGGTGCAGCTAAAATTTGGTTGCGGGCACAGTCAATGGCGAGGTGAGAGAGAAAACTTCCTGCCACGTTTCGATGTGGGCTGGTATCACGAAGCCATGAGAAGATTGCGGGGGCAGTGCTGGCTGCGGGCGCAACACTTTGATGAGGAGATGGGAGCTGCGTGGTGTGATGGGGCAGCTGTGTGTTGCGGGTTGATGACGGTGTTGTGAGACAGTGCGTGCATGAGCTGCTAGTTTGTTGCGTGATGGCTGACATGGTGGCAGGTGATGAAGATGGTGAGAAGTGAGATGAGGGGTATGGTGGAGTTGGTTTTGAAGGGTTTTGATAAAAACATATAATTTGCGGAAACATATCAAAATCGGAACTACAAACCTATTATACACATTAATATACCTCTGTAGCGCGCCTCCAATTAGCATATTCGATCAAGTTACTTTCTTGAGAACCTCACTTGAAGTCCCTCTAATGGCTAGCACACCACACGATCGAACGACGACACAAGGACAACTTAGATCATGGAGCAGGAAGAGCAGAGTATATCTTTTAGACTCTTACTCTCACGCACTCTGTGTCTCACTTTTGTAGAATAAGTTTTGGGGTCAAGAAGATATTCACGTAATGTACTACGGTACATTATGAGATAGCTTAGATTTTATATAGGATGAATATCTTATAATACAATCCCCTAGAATTAGAGTTAACTAACTTTTAGGAAAAAATCCTAACAAGAAACCAACTCCTAATAATGGGAGATATGCAGGATGTGCAATATGTCATTGTTGACTCAGCTAGTGTAGTCCAAAGCCTCCTTGAATATTTTTATTCAACCTTAGCCCAAATATATTCATGGTTCGACCCCATGCAAATGTGTGCGACCCTATAGGATTAATACTAATTAAGTTGCAAATATATGTAATAATAATATTGCCAATCGATAGCGGTTTCCAGCTAAACATATTGATTACTTAATTATACTAATTTATCGTAACTCGTAACCGATCCTATAAACTATCTTTAGAGATACACACATTGTTTGAAGGATATACCTCCAACAATCTCCCACTTGTCCTTTAGAACAAGTGTGCCATATATTCCTTTGTCTCTTTTACGTCTTTATTAGAACATAAGGTAAGAATCTCGATCATCCTTATTAAGTTCAAATAGTTTCTCGAACTCATAAGTCAAACTGTTAAGACAGATGATTACATCCTAATCCAACTGAGCACGGCCATGCATTTTCACAGTTATAACTCTTCGAGTGGCCCATAAGACAATGATCCTAATAGGAGGACAATCCCAATCTTGTACATTCACTTCTATAATACTATATTCATAGCAACCTGAATATTGCCTTTATTGTCTTCTTTTACGGTGCGACGTTTGACAGAGTCAAAGCATTCTAATCCAACAGTAAACAAACAATGAACTACTCAGGTAATGAGGAATAGTCTCTGATAGTTTAATGAGATATGCTTATGATATTTTAAATTCTTAAAGCATATTCATAGGTGGGTCTATCCAATATAAGTTCTTAGTTTATACCCATGCAAATGATTTATGACATCCCCGTCAACTAGCCAAAGAAACAACACTATAAATCAACTTGCAAACTAGTCTTTTGTGAATCATTAGTGTCCATACTCAATGATTCAGACTAGGGACAATTTTAATCTTAAGCTTCCAGTCCACTTAATAGGGTTTCATTATCCAAGACCTCGTCTCGATAACCTATCTATTTGGAACTTAACGATTAAATTTTGGACATTCATTTAATGCTAAACCAAAATTAAATGAAGATAAAATTATTCCATTAATGATAAAACGAGATAAAACACCAATGTTTTACGATTACGAAAAACAAACCATAACCTAAAACATCCATAGAAATCAAAGCCAATCACCAATGTGCTTTATTCCTATTGCAGACGTATGAGCATCATGCTTGGTCTGCAGAAGTGGTTTAGTTAATAGATCAGTAACATTATCATCTGTTGCTACTTTGCATATCTTAACTTCATCCTTCTCAATAAAATCTCGTAGAATGTGAAACTTTCTCATAATGTGTTTAGATTTGTGATGTTCCCTTGGCTCCTTGGTTTGGGCAATGGCTCCACTATTATCACAATAGAGAGACATCGAGTCAGCACTACTAGGGACAACACCAAGTTATGTGATGAACTTTCTAATCCAAATCGCCTCCTTTGCCGCTTCCGCGGCAGCAAGGTACTCTGCTTTAGTTGTAGAATCAACAATTGTACACTGCTTAGCACTCTTCCAGCTTACTGCCCCTCCGTTTAGACAGAAGATGTATCGAGATTGAGATTTGGAATCATCTTTGTCCGTTTGGAAGCTCGCATCAGTGTAGCCTGTAACAACCAATTCATCCGCACCACCATACACCAGGAATTTATCCTTAGTCATGTTAAGGTACTTCAGAATATTTTTGGCTGCACACCAGTGTGCCTAACCTGGATTTCCCTGGTATTTACTTCTAGCACTCAACACATACGAGATGTCAAGGCGAGTACATATCATGACATACATAATAGATCCTATTGCGTATGTATAAGGAATAGCACTCATTCGCTTTTGCTCATCAGGCGTTTTAGGACCCTGAGTCTTGCTAAGCTTCATGCCATAAGTCATGGGAAGAAAGCCTTTCTTACAGCCTTTCATATTGAACCTATCAAGTACCTTATCAATATAAGTACTCTGACTTAGTCCAATCATCCTTTTAGATCTATCTCTGTAGATCTTGATGACCAAAATGTACTGTGCATCTCCTAGATCCTTCATTGAGAAAAAATTTCCAAGCCAATCCTTTACGGATTTCAGCATTGGAACATCATTTCTAATAAGGAGAATGTCATCGACATATAATACTAAGAATGCGATTTTGCTCCCACTGACCTTTTTGTAAACACAAGATTCCTCAACATTTTTCTCGAAACCAAATTCCCTTATGGCTTCGTCGAAGCGTATATTCCAACTCCTGGATGCTTGCTTCAATCCATAAATTGATCTTTGAAGCTTTCATACCTTCCCAATATTTTTTGGATCAACAAAACCTTCTGTTGAGCCATGTAACCATCCTCTTCCAGAATTCCGTTAAGGAAGGCGGTTTTAACATCCATTTGCCAAATTTCATAGTCATAAAATGCAGCGATTGATAGGAGTATCCGAACTGATTTGTCTGTAACCTTTTGCAACCAACCTAGCTTTGAAAACGTAAACGTTTCTATCCATGTCGGTCTTTTTCTTGAAGGCCCAATTGCATCCTATGGGAGTTATCCCTTTGGGCAAATCAATCAAGTTCCATACTTGATTTTCATACATGGAGTCAATTTCAGATTTCATGGCTTCAAGCCATTTATCAGAATCTTCACCCGTCACAGCTTCTTTGTAGGTAGTAGGCTCATTGCTTTCCAGAAGCAAGATTTCATAGCTCTCAGTCAATAAGACACTTATGTATCTTTTTGGCCGAACTCTATACCTCTCTGACCTACGTGGGGCATGTACAACTGTAGAATTCTCCTCAAGTACATCAGTCGAAATAAGTGTTTCACTATGATTAGGAGTCTCATTTTCCATTTCTGGTTGTTGTTGCTCACCTCGAACTTCGTCGAGATATATTTTTCTCCCACTTGTCATTTTGGAAAGATATTCCTTCTCCAAAAAGACACCATCACGAGCAACAAAAACTTTGTTCTCTGATTGGTTGTAGAAGTAGTACGCCTTGGTTTCTTTTGGGTATCCCACAAAGAAACACTTATCAGATTTTGGTGCAAGCTTATCAGAAAGTTGACGGTTCACATAAGCTTCGCAACCCCAAATCTTTAGAAAAGATATTTTGGGTGCCTTTCCATTCCATAACTCATATAGAGTCTTTTCTACAGCTTTTGACGGCGATCTGTTGATTGTGGAAGTAGCAGTTTCTATAGCATATCCCCAAAAATACAGTGGAAGATCGACCTGACTCATCATAGATCGAACCATGTCAAGTAATGTTCGATTTCTCCTTTCGGACACACCATTTAGTTGTGGTGTTCCTGGAGGAGTTAACTGTGAAAGTATTCCACAATTCTTTAGATGGTCATCAAACTCTTGGTTCAAATACTCACCTCCTCTGTCAGATCGAAGAGCTTTGATATCTCACCAAGTTGATTTTGTACCTCATTTTGAAACTCCTTGAATTTTTCAAAAGATTCAGAATTATGCTTCATTAAGTAAATATAGCCATATCTACTTAAATCGTCAGTAAATGTAATGAAGTAACTAAATCCACCTCTAGCATTAGTGCTCATAGGACTGCAAACATCAGTGTGAATTAGTCCTAAGAGGTCACTAGCTCTTTCACCTATTCCATTGAAAGGTGATTTTGTCATTTTCTCCATTAAACAAGACTCGCATGTATCAAATGATTCCAGATCAAATGGCTTCGGAATGCCTTCCTTTTGAAGCTTCTGAATATGCTTAATGTTTATGTGGCCTAACGACAATGCCAGAGATAAGTTTGATTTAAATCATTCGATTTAACCTTTTTAGTACTAATATTATAGATTTGTTTATCCATGTCTATCACATAAAGCCCATTTTGTAAATGTGCAGAAGCATAAAACATGTCTTTTGAATAAATAGAACAATTACTATTCTTTATTACAAAAGAAAACCCCTCTATGTCTAAAATAGAAACTGAAACAATATTTTTTGTGATCGAAGGAACACAATAACAATTATTCAAACTAAGACAAGCCGAGAGGGCAAAGATAAACTAAAGGTCCCCACATCTAAGGCAGCAACTCTGGATCCATTTCCAACTCGCAGGTCGACCTCTCCTTTTGCCAAGTTTCTACTTCTACTTAGTCCCTGCATATTGGAACAAATGTGAGAACCATAGCTAGTGTCTAGGATCCAAGAAGTAGTAGTTGCAAAATTACAGTCTATAACATAAATACCTAAAGTAGAAGCAACACATTTGTTCTTCTTGTCTTCCTTGTATTTCGGGCAATTATTCTTGAAGTGCCCTTTAACATCACAGTAGTAGCAGTTGCTTTTAGCAAGATTAATCATAGGCTTCTTTTTAGTAGGCTGTGATTTAGCAGGCTCAGCAGGCGTAGCAATTACTTTGCCTTTTGACCAATCCTTCTTTTTAAACTGCTTTTTAAACCCTTTCCCTTTACGCACCATTAGAACTTCCTTCTGAGGCTCATCCTTGACATTTCCTTCAGCGGTTTTCAGCATACCATGAAGTTCATTCAAGGATGTTTGCATTCCATTCATGTTATAGTTCATCTTGAAATTATCAAATGAAGAATCCAGAATTGAATGCAAAACGAAGTCAATTTGCAACTCCAAAGGAAAATTTAAGCCAGTCGCTCACTGGTTTGAAACAAACCCATCATTTTCAGAACATGTGGGCCAACTGGCTTCTTTCCTTCAAGCTTGCAATCCAGAATAGCCTTAGTAGTTGCAAACCTTTCAATCCAGGCTTGCTCTTGAAATAAATTCTTGAGCTCCTGATTAATGGCATATGCATCTGAGTCCAGAAACTGCTTTTGCAAATCTGGGCTCATAGTAGCTAACATAAGGCATTTGACATCCGTAGCAGCGTCAACATGACGTACATGTGCAGCCTTCTCCTCAGCAGATGCATTACTTAGAGGAGGAGGGGGAGAGGTTTATCTATGATTTACTCCCTTTTCTCCTGCATTAGAACTATTCTCAAGTTCCTCTGTCAGTCGAGAAAGTTATTGCCATTCAACTTCTCACGCTTGAGAATTGAACGCAAATTGTATGATGAATTGTTGTTATTTGAATTAGCCATTACTACAAATGAAAAAAAAAGTAAATTAAAATCAATTTAACATATTTAAGAACTTAAAATAAAGCAACATGCAATATAAACAAGTTATTAACATTTTATTCAGGTCAAAATATAAGTCCCTCGCTCCAAATAAAATGATTCCAATATCCTATCTCACTTAGCCTAAGCCAGCTGTGGCATGACACTCAAGCTAATGATTTAGGTAAGCAATCCATATGCTAATTATTACTTTCTTATAATTCTTGGTTGATAGGTAAAATCAGCCAATTAAACCTATCCCTTTGCTTCAATTTATAAGGACTCCTTAATGAAATTGATGAGAAAACCAAACTAACATGTAGACCTCTTCACTAAGTCTATCCTTATTATCCTAAGATTAGAAGTGATACCCTTACTATGGTAAAGCCCATCAGCAGTGATCGAAGGTCTCATAGGTGTTAATGTTTGGGAAAGCAAATTATTCTCAATATTATTTGGGACTTAGGCTTTTCTATGTTGGTTTTCTTATTAAGTGAACTAGTAAACAATAATGAAACACCATAAAACAAACCAATAACAATTAAATATAAATATAAACACAAAATAAGTGATCCTAGTATGGCCCATAGACTTGAAGTTCTTCTCTTCAATCCGGATAGCTTATCTCAGCACTTGATCTTCATCTTCTCATGATTACAAGTGAGAACTTAATTATATTTAATAAAAAAATAATAACTTATACTACAATATACAAATATACATAACGATTTACAGACCGTATTTAAATTACAAATAAAACAAAATGGTACACATACCATATATATTTTCTATCATATTTGGGCCATACTAGTCACAAAACCTACATGATTATATTTAATAACATACACCCATTCACTTTCCAAAATGAATGGCCCAATTTATATAAAAGCCACTTATATAAATCACGTAATACATGTATAAACATACATAAACGCGCAAGAAATAATTAAGTTAATCAATCTACCAATTATTAACCTTAATTAAATCTAATCGAATTCTCATGCCTATTATTACTAAAAGATTAACACACGAAAAAGGTTATTTAGAGTTAACAAGCCCAACTAAGTCTCAACTTGACCTAAGCCCTCATCCAACTTAAAATCACATTAATAAAATAATTAGCGCACATAACATATAACAAATTATTTAAGGCCTAATATTTTATTAAACCTTTTATGCCCAACTGAATTAAGAGCCTTACTGAGGCCTATATACAACAAGTCTACATGACTTATGAATTTTGTATACAACCAACTCAAATAAATAACCACAATATTGTAGCCTACCAAAATGAAAACTTTTCTGCTTGTGTTGCTGAACGTTGTTCTTCTCAACCTTTTTCATTATTTTTTATTTTTATATTAGTGAAAGCTGATTTACATGTTTAATCAAAACAAATATCACATTAATCAATGGATAGATTATTGATCTTTAACATTAAATCAAAATAGGGCATAAATTTTAATCATGAACTATTAAATAATAATCATGATAAAATAGGGTTTAAGTAAATTTGACATTAATCATTTTGAAAAATTATTAATTCAAATTTTAAAGGGAGCAATATTAAACATAATTGTAATCTACCCTTGCGCATAGTAATAAAATTCAACAAGCAAATAAATCACAAATATGCGCATGATATAATAAAATTAGGGCTAAATCCGAAACATACAACATCATGATTTCCGAATTAAAAAAATAACCATTATCACATGTTCATCTAATCACATAATAATAGCATAAAATTCACCAAGTATATTAATAATAGATCAAAAAATTAATATGTGTAAGTTGGCTCTTGATACCACTGAAGGGTTTTGATAAAAATATATAGTTTGCGGAAACATATCAAAATCGGAACTACAAACATACCTTTGTCGCGCGCCTTTAATTAGCAGATTCGATCATGTTACTTTCTTGAGAACCTCACTTGAAGTCCCTCTAATGGCTAGCACACCACACGATCGAACCGCGACACTAGGACAACTTAGATCTTGGAGCAGGAAGAGCAGAGTATATCTTTTAGACTCTTACTCTCACGCACTTTATGTCTCACTTTTGTAGAATAAGTTTTGGGGTCAAGAAGATATTCACGTAATGTACTACAGTACATTATGAGATAGCTTAGATTATACTCCCTCTGTTTCTTTTTAATTGTTACACTTACACTTTTCACGCATGCCAATGCAAAACTTTGAGTACATATATCTTTAGTTTTGTATTTGTAAAAATTATAAAAAGTACATATTAATAAAATACATGTTAAGACGAATCTAACAACATCCCACATGACTATGTTTTTATTCACGTATAAATCACAAACGATGGTCAACGTGAAATTTGTGAATAGTGTAAAATGTCGAAGTGTAAAAATTAAAAAGAAACAGAGGTAGTATATAGGATGAATATCTTATAATGCAATCCCCTAGAATTAGAGTTAGCTAACTTTTAGGAAAAAATTCTAACAAGAAACCAACTCCTAATAATGGGAGATATGCAGGACGTGCAATATACCGTTGTTGACTCGGCTAGTGTAGTCCAAAGCCTCCTTGGATATTTTTATTCAACCTTAGCCCAAATATATTCATGGTTCGACCCATGTGAATGTGTGAAACCCTATAGGATTAGTACTAATTAAGTTGCAAATATATTTAATAATAATATTGCCAATCGATAACGGTTTCCAGCTAAACATATCGATTACTTAATTATACTAATTTATCGTAACTCGTAATCGATCCTATAAACTATCTTTTAGAGATACACACATTGTTCGAAGGACGTACCTCCAACAGGTTTTCGTGAGGATATGTGGATGGCGTGGTGGGTGATGGTGGTACGAAGAGTGGAATGGCTGCAAGGAGGATGGTTGCCTGGTGAATGAAGGCATGGTGTATGGCTGTGTGGAGGTTATGGTGGTGAGGAGTGAGAGTGGTGTGTGAGGAGAGAGGTTGACTATGAGTTATGATGGGGTTTGGTGCTGCGTGGTGATGTAGGTCATGGTGGCTGCATTGGTGAAGGGTAGGGGAGATGGTGGAGGCTAAGTATTGTTGGCAGTGGAGAGATGGTGAGTTGGGGTACTTGTGGTGTAGGTTTAGGGAATTGTGTGGTGAAGGATAAAATGGGCAGAAATGGAGTTGATTTGCAGCTTACAACTCACTCTTGGACTTTGAAACTTACATCTCATGCCACGAACATTCACCTACACACAAGAAAATAAGCGAAGGGAGAAATTGGGACTAAAACAAAAATAAAAATAATAAAAATAAGAGTAACTAATTAGAAATAAAAATAGAAAATTAATTACGAAAACTAAACTAATTAACTATAAATTTACTAAAATAAATAATTTTTAGGAACTAAAAGCTACTAAAATCACTAAATAAATAAATAAAGCTACAAAACTTAAAAGTTAGAAATAAAGGTTAAAATAGATAAATAAGGAAGAATAAAAGAATATAAATTACGAAAATAAACTAAAAATTTACTTTTGAGTATTACATAAGTGACTAATTTAGTTCGTTAACTTATTACTGTAGATGGAGACTTTGTAAAAAGAACCTTTTAAGGGCGACCTTATTATTTGAATCTGCGCTACTCAAGGTAATTTCGATGTCCATCATACTCTTATTCCCGTTTGAATAACAATTTACCTATGTGGTTATATGATTGTGTGGTTATATACGTGGTTAGTAATATGGATTAGTTAGAGGTGACCATGGGTCGGGCCGGGCTTTGGCCAAAAAAATTGGCCCCTTTTAGGCCAAAGCCTCGGGCCAAAATTCCAGCGCCAAAACTACTAATTCGGATAGGGCCATGCGGGCTTCTCGGGCCTGCCAAAAAATTAGGCTAATTTTTCATATTTAAGTCGCCTGTGGCCCGATTTTTTTGCCCAAAATCGTGCGGGCCGAAATATCGTGCCCAAAGCTCGCCCATTTTTGGGCCGGTTCGGGCCCATGTTGATAACCCCTATGATTAGTATATGAATTTTACTATGTTATGATAATTAAGTATTACAATTAAAAATTTAGTTTTTTCGTCCTACTATTAAACCTTTAATACTTCCTCTGTTTTTTTAATTGCACCATTTCGTTTTTCACGTTTGCCGAAACGCTTCTTTGAACGTCAATATCTCTAATTGCTTATAAGTAAAAATTATAAAAATTTGACATTTGGAATCCTTGCATTGAGACGAATATAACAAGGCCCACTTGACTATGTTTTTTTCTTATATAGTGATGCGAGATTGCTTTACAAACTTGATTGATGAATAGTATCAAAAACAAAATGGTGCAATTAAAAAAAAACAGAGGAAGTTTATTAATAACATTGTTGATATATTATAAACCTTTTTACTTATCATGACTATTTTGGAACAATGGTTAATAATAAGTGTTTGGAATGAGATTATTTTTATAATTAATTTTGGCTTGAGTATATTATTATATTGGAGTAGCTAGTGGAAAGATTGGATATTATTTGAGAACTGGTGTAAATTATAACCGGTTTAAGTAAAGTTACGGAGGGTACAGAAACCCGTAAGGGTGTTGATAGGTCGCCCTTCATGGTAGTGTAGCTATCTATAGGTTGATAACTTATACATAATTGTTGTCTTTATTCTATTTATTGTGAACCAAGTTGAAGGGGTGTGTACACTAGGGACTTTATGATATTAGCCATGGTTGAATTGGGCGACAACTTCGTGTTGAAATAGGCGGATAATAGGGATTAATCCCGGTATACTGGCGTTCACATTTCTTCTGTTAATTAAATTATTGTTGCTGATTATGTGAATAAATATTATTAATTAATTGAATTTATTATTATGCTTAAGTTTATTTAAATTATAACGTTATGATCTAGAACTTTATTATTTTTAACTCAAAAGTTATTTTAAATATATTATTTTTACGGGTTAGAGTTGAATTACTCAGTATTATGACTTTTAGAAGTTTGTCTCTTGTTGTTTTTCCTATTACCTTGTAGGCTGGAATCAGTGACCGGGATCTCGAGTGAGAAAAATTAGTTTAATTCTCCTAGATGGATTTTTATTGATTTTGTCTAAACTTGTGTTGTAAAAGTATTGTTTAACTATATTTTTCATTTCCGAGGTTCAATTTTGTTAGCCTTTCATTTACTTTTAATTAAGAGGGAAAATGGGCGGTAATACCCTCCAAATGTGAATATATTGTGAAAACTAAATTCATTTAATTATCTAAATTATTTAAATTTGGAGGGTGTTACAAAGTGTTATCAAGAGCTTATGTTTAGATTAACTAGGGCAAGATGGGATAAATGAATTAAATAGGTTAAGTAAAATAAAATTAGGACTAAATAAACTAAGTTAGAGAGTGGGTTCGAAAAGGGAATTTTTCTCTTAATGTTTTGAAGTAGTACTTTTAAGTTTTAAGTACTTAATAACTGTTCCTTTATGTTTTAGATGGTAAGACTTGACTAAACTGCGAGGAAAAGGATTGCGAGGAAACTCACTAGCTTTCTCTTCACTTTACGTGATCTGATTTGCAGATATTCGAGGAGGATGTTTGTGATTATGGAGATTCTGATTTTTGCACCCCTGAAAAGAAGGCTCATGTCTTGTTGAGCACCCTACATGAGCGAGGCCCCTTAGGGCCAATGAAAAGGAAGTATAAGGATGTTTTTATTGATGGGACACCTAACTTCAAAAGGTACACACATAGAGGACCGTAGTTCTTGACCCTTGGGTACCCGCTGAGGGTCATGATCGATGTTATGGAAGAATGGCATTACAACCAAAACCTAAACGACTCTGACTCTGACTCTGACGAAAGAGGGGCCAATAGAAGCCCTACCCTTACCCACCCTCACTTTGATATGGAGGAAGAAAATCCTATGGAAGATAACGAACTTTATTTTTTTTTCTTAAATATGTGTAATAAGATCTTGAACCATTAGGTAGCTCTTTTGAACAATGTTATTATTTTGATTCAATTATTTTAATAAAGTTGTTTACATTCTTCTATATTGTGTGTGTAGCTCAATTTTAATTACTCTGTCTAACCATTGCACTATAATGAATGGTGGTCACATCATTGTTTTCTCTAATCAAGGTAGCTTATGCACCTTAAACTATATACTCGCGCACACACACGTCAAAACAAGAACATGGCCGATACCCTTGAACAAATCATTACTCGGTTACGAAATCTTGAGCAATTATTCCAAAGTTTTGAACTTGTTCTCCAAAATCAACTCAACAACCATGGCGGTGAAGAATCTCAAAATGGCTAAGAATATTGCCAATTTGAAACCATCAACTTTCATCGGACGAGAAGATCCTCTTGTGTTGGAAAACTGGCTGTGAGATATGGATAAAATCTTTACTTTGAATGGAACCTGTTGAGTCCCTTGAGTTTTGAATGATGACACACAGCTGCAAGGAACAGTTGATCTTACAGGTTTTTATGAGATGTTAGGAAACATCTGAAATACTAACTGTTCTTGACTGTACACTGAAATAGTCAAGGATTATTTGCCATGCTATGTTGTTAATTGTGTGGCAATGATGTATGGTTTATTGCTTGGCTTTTTGGTACTTTTAGTTGGTTTTATAGTGGTTTTTGAATTATGTTAGGGTAGTTTGTAACTATTTCCTTTAAGTTGTGCAATTTTCTTCCTTGTGCGTTTTCTTTGGGTGCTTTGTTTGAGTTCAGAAATTAGGAGCATGCTTGGAGTCATTTGTACAAACCCGGGGGCAAGGAATAGAAGAAAGGGGCATCAAGGAACTCAAAAGAGGAGAAGAAGGAAAATAGAGTTGACCCGAGGGTCCGGGTTAATTAACATGCCCGTGTCAACCTTTACCCGAGTGCTCGGATAGTCTGACCCGCCAGGGTCACATTGAAGAGCAATATGCAGCCCTACTGGAGCGTTGACCTATCCGATTTGTTTAGCTGACCCGTCACGGTCGAGGCCAACCCGAGCACTCGGGTTGGGTCACCCGCTCGGGTTGCCCTATTTTTTCGGAAACAAACTCTTTTTAATCTTCTTTTGTACTGGGGTTTATTTGTAATTATACTTTGCTTATTTTAGCACTATATAAGACAAGTTTCTTTCATTTTAGGTTAGGCTAATTTACATTCTAATTAAGTGAGGTTTTATTTGGTTTAGCATTTAAATTCTTAGAACTCTAGGAGATAGAAAGTTGATGCTTGAAGCTTTTGAACTCCATTTTCAGATTTATGCAAGATTAAAAGTTCTTAATTTCTCATTTATTTCATTTCCTTTTTCTCAAGTCTTTTTTAGTGTATGTTTTGCTTGGTTAGATCTTGTTTTTATTTGTTTATTATTTTCCTATTTTCTCTTTCCTCCATAGTTATGGTGATGAAGTTATTTCAAGCTTTGATTTGGTTTGTTGCTATGATTTGTGAGTATTCTTCTACGAGGGGAAGGGATGTAGCCTTCATTTATTCCTTAGATCCTAAATCTAAGCCAGGGGTTAATATTTGGGGTTTAGCTTGTTGATAAAGCTTATTTGCTTTGGTTTGTTGGGTGATTGATCACCACTTGACTTGCATATTTGGAATCCCTAGTGAAGGATAGAGAGATGAAGTTAGGGATAGACTAAGCTTGATTGCTAGACTAGGATTTCCATGAAAATAGGCATTTTCTGGTTTAGTAAAGTTTGATTTATCATGTTGTTCTTGATTTGGCTAGATTAGTTGCTCATGCCATGAGAATAGGTCATGAGTGACTAATTAAGCTCCTCTAATTAGCTCGAGTGAGTAAAGTTCCTAAGTGCATGATTTTCCCTTGTGATTCCCCCATATGTTTTCCCCTTGACTTTGGTGTTGGATTTTTGGATCATTTGTTGGTAAACCTTCCTAATCCCCTAGTTCCTTTATCTTTGATTTATCTCCCTCATTTGTTTTTGCTAATTTAAGTTATTCAATTTCTAATTATCTTAGACTTCAGACCTAGTTACAAATCCTTCAAAAGAAAACCCAAATATAGATTTAGCTCATTATAATTATTGAATTAGTCTTTGTTTAACCCTTGCTTCCTTGTGGATTCGACCCTTTACTTGACCTATATTGGGTAGTTTAGGTATCTTTGGCGTATTGACAACAAGCCCGTCAGACAAACATGTCCATTCCAAGACTTGAAGCTAGGAAGCCCTTTCGAAAAATGGTCGAAGAATATCAAGTGTTGATTTGTTGATTCAAGTGAAGTTTCAAGAATTGAAGTACATTAAGACAGTATAGGATCTTTTATTTGTTTATCTTAGGTCTTCATGTAATAATTGCGTGTAACATTTGAGTGGAATTACTTGTGTTGTTCTTAATGTGAAATAGTAGTGTTTTGAATATAGGAACTAGTTGGTTGTATATTCAGAAAACCACTGAATAAGGTAACAGGTTTGGGTACCAGTTACTTTGTTGAGTGATTGAGCTGGCTGATTTAAAAAGATTTTCCAAAAACATTTTTAAAGATATTTTACGTTAAAAAAGACTGCCAACTTTAGTGATCTTTATTCAGTATTTTCACTATCTTAAAGCGTGAGGATATCTTGGATAATATCTTATTTCTAAAAATATACTTCCCTTAACTCAAGATTATCATATCTTGATCTAGGGCATGATTGGGCTTTGGCCTATAAAATACCGAGTAGGGTTTCTAAATCACTCTCGACCCTCTCCATAATTTTATTGTGCATCTTTGAGAGCTTTTCATAGAGAGAACAGTTGAGCAATTTCCTAAAATAGAGTGTGCATTCCTTAGAGCATAAAATACTCTTTGTTTGCTTTGTAAGAAAGTGTGTTTAAGAGAAACCGATTGTATTGAATCTCTAACAGAGGGGTTATAGATTGGGTAGCATTTGTGAATACGTTCGCGAGTGTTTGTGAGGTCAAGTGCGAAATAAAACACTTGAGTAAGTGTGGGGTGAGCTTTTCTCTGGAGTAAGAGAAACAAGTGTGTGTGTGAATTTTTCTTGTTACTCTATGTTGATTAATAAAAAAACTAGGATAGAAGGACGTAGGCCCTTGTTTGGTTGAACCTCATTAAATTTGGTGTGTTCTTGATTGCATTTAAGTTATGTTGTTTCCGCTATCAGGAACCAGCTTAACTGGTTCCTCCTTAAATCAAAAGAATTTGAATTTAGTACCAATTCTCCTAAGTACTCAATTCACCCCCTCTTGAGTACCTTGTAAACCTTCAGAACCCCTGATAATTAGAAGGTTGATCATGCTACCTTCAACCTTGGGGAATATGTTGATATTTGGTGGGAGACTCAAGGGCACACCATTCGTATGCAACCCAATTTCATTGGTCGGCTTTGAAGACTGCTATGAGAGTCCCATTCTTTCCTGAACAAATTAGTAGGCAAAAATATAATGAATTTATTAAATTCAATCAAGGATCTACAATGAGTGTCAAGGAGTATGCTCAGAAATTTCATGAGTATGTTGGGTTTTGTCCAAACGTGGTGTTAGATTAGGCTACAAAAGCTTAGAAATTTGAGGATGAACTTAGCTTTAGAATCCAAAAGCAGCTAGGCGGTAGTACCTCAACCACTTTCATGGAGGCTTATATGGTAAAGCTTACAATATGGAAGAATTTTGAAATGAGAAGAGGAAGTATTGGGAAGAATCAAAAGGAAAGACCAAGGTGGAAGTTACCAAACTCAAGGTTATTAGAAAAAGGCTCGCTATGGAGAAAATAATGGTGGGGGAAATCAGCAAGGAGGTCATTATAATAACAATGACAACTATGAGAACAACAATACCCAAGGCCAAAGGAGACAAGAAGACAATAATAAGAAGGTGTTCGTCCGTAAGAAGTGTAATAAGAGTCATCAGAGGTTTACCTGTCAGAGTGAAAGAATTAAGTGTTTTCAGTACGAAGAGCTAGGACACAAGGCCAATCAATTCCCAAATTGGCAAAATGAGTAAAGTGGATATGAGTTATAAAACAATGGAAACGGCAACCGAAACCAATATCAGAACAATAGTCGCCCTAATAATTCTCAAGGTCAAAGAAACAATGGAAGTGGAGCCACTCTAAATTCGAATAACAACAACCAGACTAGTGGAAATGGCGCACGTCCATTAGTAGAATAATTGTACATTGCTGCGATTTTTAAAGTGGCCTATTGCTGAGGTTTTTGCACTGCTGTAAATTACGGCGCAACAATAGGTAAATCTATTGCTGAGATTTTTGCACTGCTGTAAATTACGGCGCAACAATAGGTAAATCTATTGCTGCGGTTTTAGAACAACAACAATAGGTTTATCTATTGCTGTGGTTGTATCCCCAAAATCACAACAACAAGTTTAGGTAATGTTTTTTTAAAATTTAAATATTTATTCCTTCTCCCATCCTAAGGGCACCAATGTCGCACTAAAGTGCTATTACAACACAAAGTAACTAAAACAAACAACTTACTATAGAGATAAATAATATTTTACAAACACTAATTACAAAAAATATATAAAACAACTTCATATATTCAATAAAAATGATATTTCACAAACCCTTATTTCAAAAAATACATATAAAATCCGAAAACAAAACTAATAAGGAAAAATTAAAAATAAATGAAAAAGGAAAAATGATAGATGTAAACATAACTATAAAGAAACTGAACTAATAAGGAAAAAGAAAAAATAAACGAAAAGGAAAAATAACATTAGATATTGAAAAAGAAAAAAAAATTACAAAAAATAAACGTTAGATCTTGAAAAAAAAAAGAAAATAGAACCCTAACATTAGATTTGCGAACGATGGCGGTTTTGGTATGCAAGACAAGCCTCGCGATGACGGCGACGTTGGTGGAGTCAGCGAGGAGAAGGTGAGCAAGGATGATGAGAGACGACAATGATGACGAACTTGGTGGAGACAACGACTACATTGGTGTAGACGACGATGAAGGCGACGTTCGTTGATGTTGAGTGAGAATGATGCGAGATGAACGATGAGTTTGAAGTCAATGTTCAACATTTGGGAGTGAGAGAAGAGTCGATGTTCAAACGTTTGGGTATATGTTAGATAAAGATTCAGTGCAACAAGCAAAAAGTGTCTCTTAAAGGACCAAAAGGGAATAGGGTATCTTACCAAGGGATTGTCTTTAAACCCCGAATCAATATTATTCTCAGCATTGAGCCTTCAGACTTACATTAGAAAAGGCTACCCTATTAACTTGTGCCATATGAAGGATAGAATTAAGGAAAATGAGGAGATACCCAAGATCCCTATGGTTTGCAAATTCCTGGATGTATTTCCAGAAGAGGTTATAGGAATGCCACGAGAGAGAGAATTTGACTTCAAGATCGATATAATTCTTGGAACAAGCCCTGTCTCTAAAGCACTATATCCAATGCCACCAGCAAAAACAAGAGAACTGAAAGTACAGTTAGAAAAACTATTGGAGAAAGGATATATAAGACTAAGTGTCTCACCCTAGGGAGCATCAGTGTTGTTCGTTAGGAAGAAATATGGGTCTATAAGATTGTGCATCGACTATAGGGAGTTGAACAATGTCACTTTCAAGAATAGATACCCACTCTCGCAAGTCGAGGATTTATCCAATCAGTTAAAAGGCGCAACTATTCTCGAAAATCGACTTACAGCATGGGTAACATCAGTTGAGAATCGTGAAGGAAGATGTATCCAAACCAACTATCCAAACTAGGTATGGCCATTAAGAGTTCACAGTTATGCCTTTGGACTCACTAATATGTCTGCCGCTTTCATGAATCTCATGAATAGGACCTTCAAGCAATACTTGGATAAGTGTATGGTCATATTCATCGATGACATTGTGTATTTTCGAGAGACAAAGAAGAAATGAGACCCATTTGATGAGAATTATAAAGATACTTTGAGAAGAGAAACTGTATGCCAAATTCTCAAAGTGTGAATTCTGGTTAGTAGTTTCCGAACCCGCTCGATGCTCGGTGCTGGAGAAACCAGCTAAGGAAGGTTCTCATGGTTTTAGGAAGGTGGTTGTTCGTTTGATATTGAGGGATGTGGGGTTTGAAGTAGAGCTCGTTGTTCATGTACATTTCGATTGTCAAATCCGAAGTTTTGGCATTCTCCGATTTGAATATTAGGCTCTTGACTTCTTGAAAGAGAATATCCGTCTAACCTTCTTCGTCCTTCAGAAGGTAGTCCACAAATCCGATGTTGAATTCTGAGCTCAGGGGAAGAACCGGGCCAGTAAATTTGATTGAGCCGATTATCTTGTATCTCTTTACTTTTGGTGAAGGGGGAGGTGATAGTGGAGATGGCGAGGAGGTTGGGGAAGGAGAGAGGCAAAAGATTTATGTTGAAGCTTCCATGGTCTGGGGAGGAGTATTTAGTGTGTGGGTTTTTTAAATTGGGAGTTAACAACGTATTTTCGCATTAGGGGGGAATATATAAGTAGGGGATGGGTTTCCAGAATTTTTGGTTGGGAGATGGAGTTAGTTTGCTTCACTTGAGGAGACATGCCACGTTTCAACACTTAGATGTATGGAGAAGGAGATTTGGCTGATATTTCTTCGGGGATTTCCATTAAAGCAGCAAAAGAGTTTCTATTTTCATGAGTGACGGGGATGTTGGCGCTGCACGAGGAATTTAGCTGGCAATTTTCTGAATCTTTTTATTGGATGTTTCGGCCAAGAATAGAACTTTGTTGGGGGCCCCTTTACCAACTTCTGGATTGTTGACTTGGTTTTTCACAAGTATAGATGATTCACGCGGGATAATTTTTTGTGGGTCCCATGTGGACCTTTTCTTCTTAATCACCAGTTGCCACTGATACTCCGGCATACTCTTGCCCTGAACAGTCCCTTCTGTCACCTACGTTGTGGTTTTCTTCCCTACTTGAAATCCTTTGAAAGAGTGCCCGAATTTTTGGCATGCTGGGTAATACCAAGGACCCTCCTGGCAGCTTACTTCTTGATAGTGCTAACCTAACCACACTCCTTTCGGGGGTGTATGATATTTAAGAACAAGCACATACAATTGAGCATACCTTCTTCTATCTCCTTCAATGGAGTGTTGATCAATATTTAGTGTTTCTCCTATGGCATTTCCCACTTGTTCCATGATTTTCTCGAGAAGAAATCCAACGGCGACTCTGGGAGGTTGAGCTGGATGGGCTATCTGGGCTAGCCTGAGATGGCTAGAACCTCGGTGTCCAGCGCGAGATAGATAGGTGATGTCCTAGAATAAACCATGGACCTTCCGTCATAATTCAATTTCTCTCCACCATGGAGATGCCAAAGATGATATAAAATCCCTTCCCCAAAGAACTCATACTTAGGGGTGCAACCGGTTTCCAAAGCTTGGTAATCTCATCCATAATGAACTCACGAGAAAGAGACTTACCCATGATTTTACATATAAGAGCTGAAGACCAGGGTCTAGCCAGGTCTTCATATTCTTCCTTGGAAATGGGGATAAATACATCCCCTTCCACCATGGACGGGGGGGGAGTAGCAAAAGGGAACGAGGTGGGAGGTGAGAAGGTTTTTTCTAGATTCGGCGGGTTTTGATTAGGTGGGGGCGGTCCGGAGGTTTCTTTGGGTGGTGATTAGAGACGGGTGCTGGTAGCGCGGGCTCCGACTACTACTAGAATCCGGTCTTTTAATGACCGATTTTACCGACCGCAACAAATTCAGATGTTAATAACCAAAATAAAGACCGTTTTCAGTGGGGACGTTAATTACCGTCCGACAAAAACCTTTACCGACCGTTTTCGTAATCCGAAGGTGAATACCGATCGATTTAACTACTCCTTTTTTTCGGTTGGTAATTACCGACTGCTTAGTGACTAATACCGACCACCGAGCCGTCGGTAAATCCAACTCCCATAGGTTCCCTTGGAGAAACCGACGCCTCCATTCACTCTATTAACGCCGCTGCACGCCGTCGCCGGTTTCTTCTTCATCTTCACGCCGTCGCTGGTTTTCAGGTAAATCAACGACATCTTCATCTTTTTTTTTTAAAATTATGTATTTCAAATGTAATTCTGAATTTTCATCTTCACGCCGTCGTTCTGCCGTATTCACCGTCGTCGCGAAGTTCACCATCGCCACCCCACTGTCATCACGAAGTTCACCGTCGCCACCGCACTGTCGTCGCCATGGCACCATCGTTGCGTCCACCACAGCAGGTTTTTCTCCTCTTCTTTCGTCTTTCGTGGTTGTTATTGGAACAAGTTGGTTTAATTTCATAAGAATTGTTTCATGAATTTTATACTTTCTTTTTTTAGGAGAAATGCAATGAGATCTCCTGTTCTTATTTTGTGGTAGTACTCACGATTCATGTTACGTACTAGTTGACATTAAAGTGCAATTGAAGTAGAGAAATATCATCATCTTTTTCCTGATTTGAAAACCCAATGTTCGATGTCTACTAGTTGTTCATAATGGAAGTACTTCCAAACATAATTACAAGCTTTACTCTTATAATCAGTATAAGCAAATCAGATGGGACCAAAAGCTTTACTTTTACAGTGTGTAGTTGACATTAAAGTGCAATTGAAGTAGAAATTTCTAGGTATTGGAAAACTTTGGAGTTTGGTTGACCAAAAAAAGAGAAAAAATTGTCTATTTCTTGCATAAGAACAAGTCTAAACAACATTTATGCACATACTTTGAAAAGTGGGAAATGTGTTTTTGATAGTGAATAAGAGTGAACTATGAATATAGAAGTATATTAAAACATTACATAAAAGAAATAAAAGAAAAAGAAGCATGAACTTCAGTGAAAGTGAGCAATATATATAATCTTGTTTGGTGTCCACTATTTGGATGCATGTAATTATAGGCAGCTCCAAGTAATGGGATCCATATGCATTCATGTCTCTGTGCCCCTACATCATCAGTTCTATCTTTGATATATTAATATATTATAAGTATATATAAGTATATAAGTAAAAATTCTTCTTTTTTCCTGGATCTTTGTAAGTATGATAGACTAATTGTGGTATATGTGATACTCCTATGTTCATTTTGACGTGAATAAAGTTTAATTTAGTAAATAATATTGATCTTAGAGTTTGTTAGTAATACTGTTTTAATTGAGATGTGTAGAATTGAGTATCATGAAACGAAGAGAGCGTAGTTGGATGTATGATAGGCTTGAGGGACGCTATCTCAAGACTGAGTTTGTCAATGGAGTTCGAGGTTTTATTGAATACGCACAACAAAATCATAAATTCAAAGATGGTGAGAAAATTAGATGTTCATGCTTCTGGTGTAACAACAAACGATTCTTTGATGTTGACTAGAGCTGTTCAACGGGCCGGGTTCGGGCCGAGCTGGGCCGGGCTGGGCTATGGTTGAAACAGCAGTGGGCCCGACCGGGCTGAAGCCCCCGAGACCCGACCCGGCCCATTTAAAAAATATTGCAAAGAATAGCGTGATGGCCTTTGAACAAGTTTTCCATCACAGAAGACAAAACCTTGATAATATCATTTATACAAACTACAAAGTATGTTGATTTAGAGGTGCTAATTAAACGACAGAAGTTCACCTCAACCAAAACAATAAATAAATAAATTACTTAAAACCTACAAATTAAAACTCCCAGACTCCTTGAAAAATTGATTTTGTATCATACAAAATCCCAAATTTGCAAAAGAAAAAAGAAATAGAAGAGGAAGATGAAGAAGCGAGCAGCAAAAAGAGAGAAAATAAAAAATCAGATTGAAAACTATATTTCCGTCATCGGATTATTATTTAATCCTCAGAACATTTGAATCTACATGTTGTTCTCTTCTTAGGCGCTTCAAGCTTCATCAATCTAGTCGTACTACACGGTACACCACCTTTGCGCTTCTAAAACCCTCCATTTTCTCACTGCTGCCACACTACTGTATGAGCTTAAACAAAAATCACATGTTTTTTTGGAAGGAGACAAAATAGGATATCTTTTGTGGAGAAAATATGGCTCCAAAAGATGAAATTGTAGAGAGTCAGAGGAGAGAGGAGAGAGGAGAGAGGAGAAAGAGCCCTTTCTTTAGCCTTCTTTAAGCCCATTTTCAGCCCGCCCCACTATATTTTCAATACATTCCATTTTTAGGCCGGCCCTTTTTGAATCCGACCCTCTAAATCCCTCTTACAAACGGGCCGGATCAAGGCTGCAAATGGGCCCCCGTGCCGTTGAACACCTCTAATGTTGACATAGTTAGAGAACATCTTTATAAAAAAGGATTTTGTCATGACTATTTTGATTGGATATGTCATGGGGAAAGTGTTAACGAATCCTCAGTGGAGCCATCAAATCCTTATCGGGACATGATTGTTGATGCTCTTGGAAATAATGAAGAAAATCCAAACAATGAGCAAACAACTAATGTCGAAGAGGAGCCAAATGACGAATCTAAGAAGTTTTTTGAGCTCCTTAAAGCTGTCGGGAGTCCGTTGTACGAAGGGAGCAAAGTATTTGTCTTGGAGATGGCATCAAGAATAACATCTTTGAAGTGTGAGTACAATCTACCACACAGGTGTGTTGATGGATTTGCATCTTTATTGAATGAAGCGATTCCAAATAAAAACCAAATGTGTAGAACTTTCTATGATACTAAGAAAGTTCTTAAGGGGTTACAACTCCCACATGAGAAGATACATGCATGCCGTAATGGTTGTATGCTATTTTAGAAAGGCGACGCACATTTACTCAAGTGTAGTATATGTGAGTGTGATCGCTACAAGAAGACTCCTAGAGGCAAGCTTATTCCAGAAAAGGTCCTAGCATATTTTCCTATCACACCCCGATTACAAAGACTTTATGCAACAAAGAATATTTCAGAGGAAATGACATGACATGCCAAAAATCCTCGGGTCTCGGGTTTTATGGCACATCCTAGTGATAGTGAGGCGTTGAAGCACTTTGATGCCACTTTCCCTGACTTTGCCTCTGTGACACGTAATGTTCGATTAGGTTTGTGCACCGATGGCTTTTCACCCTTTGGTAAGTTTGGAGGATAATATTCTTGTTGGCCTGTAAATCTTACTCCGTATAAGTTGCCTCCATCAATGTGTATGAAAAAGCCTTTCATGTTCCTCTCTTTACTAGTTCCCGGTCCTAAGAATCCAAAGGGTAATTTAGATGTCTACATGCAACCATTAATTGACACTAGTAGAAAAACGTTGATTTGCGTCTCCTAAATTGCGTTGCACAACAGGAGATCCGACGTAGATGCATCATTTGTGTCGGATACCATTGGTGTCCGACGCAAATCTTGCTTCATGTGCGTCGGATTGAAGCAGCATTCGACGCAAAAAAGTAAAGCAAATGGGTGCGAGATTCATGTGCGTCGGATCCCAATAAGCGTTCGACACAAATAATTATATTACGATTTGCGTCGAAGGTAGGTTATATGCGACGCAAATCACCATCTGCGTCGTATCTACTTACCCTACCCGACGCAAATCGACGGCCCAGGTATAACAATATATTTAGTATTTGCGTCGGACCCACAAGGCCCATCCGACGCATATGTACTTATAATATAAAAGAGGCATGCCTTCACAAATCAGTTGCTCAACCCTAGATCTCCAGCCGCATCTCTCTCTCCCTCTCAATAGCGTCTTTCTCTCCCTCTCACTCTCACCAGCGTCTCTCTCTCACTCTCACCACCACCCACATCACCACCACCACAACCAACGTCATCTCTCAGTCTCACCACCACCGCAAAACGCAGCAACACTGTTCGTACAAATGGGGGCCTACAGAGCAGGGCCCACTTCATTCTCCGTCATCTCAAAACCGCCGGATCTATCTCGTCTCTCTCGCCTGAATCTCTCAAATCGCTGCGTCATCTCCGATGCATCAAGAATTCGAATGTTGTACTTGACGCGTGCTTGATGAAGTTGAAGAAGATCAAAGTTCTAGAATTTAGTTTTAGTTGAATTTTTTTATAGATCTAGCTTCTGATGAAGAAAATGGCGATGTAGTGTATTTCTTGATATGTTGTTGAACTTTTTTTTCTTCTTCTAATGTATATGAAAAATCGCTATTAAATTTGTAGTGGTGAATTTTTTTTCCTCTTCTAGTGCTGAGCTTATAGTGTTGTAAGTTATTTTTATTTTTTCTAGATCTGGAAATTTGGAGGATTTTTTTCCTCTCATTTGATATGTTAGTTTATTTTTTTGGTGGTAAATTGATAGTACTTTCTTTACAAATTTGTTGAATTTTACAAAAATTTGAGAGTTGATTTTTGCACCTGATTCTCGTGAAAACAAATTTGGTATTCAACTTTGTTTACAAAATTGCTCCTGATTCTCGTGAGTTTGTTTACCATGATATGCGTCGAATGTCGAGCCTAAACGACGCAGTTGACTGTATTTACGTCGCACGTCGTCAAGACTCCGACGCACATGAACGTTGTGGCCCGTAGGCGCATGGATGTGGTGCTGGTGTGGGTCATTTGCGTCGCGCTATGCCTTGGGTGCGACGCAAATGGCTCCTCAAGACCATGCACTAAATTGTGTGGCTTGAGGAGTCATGTGCGTCGCACATTGCCTAAAGTCCGACGCAAATAGTAAAAGAATTGCGTCTTGTCCTCATCCAACACAGATCTTTTACGACACATTTGCGTCGAGGCCTGTGGCGTCGGACCCATATCCGACGCAAATGATGGTCTGGCATCCGACGCAAATGAACGATTATGTACTAGCATGAAGAGCTCAAACAATTGTGGGAGATTGGTGCTATGACTTATGATATTTCACAAAAGCAAAATTTCATGCTCCGTGCAACGCTTTTGTGGACCGTTAGTGACTTTGCTGCATATGGTATGTTGTCTGGATAGGCTACAGCTGGGAAAAAGGCTTGCCCATATTGTATGGATGAAACTAAGGTATTTTGGCTTGATAATGGTAATAAGGTCTCATGGTTTGATTGCCACTGCAAGTTTCTTCCACATGATCACCCTTTTTGATCCAAAGTCTAGCCCACTTAAAGGCTGTTTGGTTCATGAACCGGTTGCACTTGTTTTAGAAGCTCTTGGTTTTTCTCCATTTGTTCTTAAGCTCGAGTTTGTTACTTGTTTAACTTGGATGGTGGATTGAGGCGTGCATCACATTTTGAAGAGCCCAAGTTCTGTTTGGGTTACAAGCAAGGATGTAAAGGAAGCCCCAAGTTCTGTTTGGGTTCCTATTTATTTTTGTTGTTTTGGGTTGTAATAAAATCATGAGATTACTCATAAAGTATCTCATGATAGGCGTGTGCTTAGGAGTGATGATTAGGCAAGATAGGCGTGTGCTTAGGAGGAGTTTAAACTCCTTAGTTGCTGGTTATTTCACTTTGTAACAACTCATTGAGTGAGCTTAATGAGGGGAGTGAATCAAGGAGCTTTTCATGCTCCTTGAAACTGATTTGGGGGGGCGTTTTTTTCTTAGGCTTTGCTGAGTGTTTTGTGCTTCTTTCTTGCTGCTCCTAACTCTATTTAAGGACAGCTAATGTTCAATGGAAAGCAGTTTTGAGTTTTGAAGTAAAAACCTTTGTGTTTTCAGTTTTTAGCTTTGAGTTTGTCTCAAGTTTGAAACTAACCCTTATTACTTTGAGTGAGTCTTGAGTGATAAGATTAGGGGAGATTGAGTGAGTCTTGTCTCTGGCCTAAGATCCCAAATCATTGAGTTTGTCTTGTTATTTGGTCATTTATCCTAAAATCGTGAGTTACAAAGTGTTCTTGTGAGTGTTCTTGTTCTTGAGTTTAAAAACATCGTCCAACTCTTGGAAGGGTGCTTTTAGATTCACATCATCTGGTATCAGAGCTTTGGTGAAGAAATTCATCGGAAAAATCGAGTTTTGGAGAAGAGACGAAACTGCCAGAATTCAACCAGTTTTTCATACGACTTTGAAGGAAGATTTCTTAACCTTCAGGAGTCCAAATTGGTTGATTCTTTTTTTCATTCTACATAACTTTTTGTCTAGAATACTCACAGAGTTTTTCAGATTTTTGTGAATTTTTTAGATATTAAAATGGGCACGTTTTTCGCAACTGCGCCAAAACGGAGCAAATCTGGCACACAGAACTTCAAACGACGATTCCTCCTTCATCCGGAAAGCTTTTCAAGAGTTTATTTTTTTGATTCCGCTTGAAATTTCATGAATTTTATTAATCTGTAAGCCTTTGAGAGTCTCAAGGCCATTTACAGTTTCGTTTTGTTGTTCAAGTTTACGGCAGTTTGCATCTTGTATTTGTAATAGTCTAGCAAAAATAGTGAAATCATGGCTGATGGTGATCTTGCTAGGATGTTACAAGTAATAACTCAGAGAAAATCAGAAGCAAATGATGAAGATAAGGCTCAACAAAAGACTAGGTTAGATGTTATGTCCGAAATGTTGATGCAAGCAAGTAGAAAACTGAATTTTCTTGAAAATGAGGAAGGTGAGATTAATACACCTAGAAACTTTGATGAAGATTGGGGTTTGAGAATTGAGATGCCCGAATTTGATGGGGGACATGATAGTGAGGCTTTTCTTGATTGGATGAGGCAAATTGAAACCGTTTTTGATTATAAGGGGTATGATGATAGAAAAAGGTTTAAACTTGCTGTCCTAAAACTCACTAAACTTGCTGCCTTGTGGTATGAAAACCTCAAGTCAAATAGAAGGAGAGAGGGAAAAGAGAAGATAGACTCATGGGTTAAGTTGAAGAAAAAGATGAGGGATAAATGGGTTAGTAAGGAGTATGAGCAAGAACAGTACCTAAAACTTACCCACCTTTCCCAAGAAAATAACATGAGTGTGGAAGAGTACATGAAAGAGTTTGAAAAATCGTGCTTGATTTGTGATTTGCAAGAAAAGGAAACCTTTAAAATTGCTCGATTTGTTAAAGGTTTGTCCAAAGAGATAAGTAAGAAAGTAGAAGTGACTCACTATGCCACTTTTAGTGATGTTTGTAAACTTGCTTTGAAATATGAGGCACAAGCTAAGGAGGAAAAGGAGAAAGAGAAGCCCAAAACTTCTTCTTCTTCTTTCAAGGGTACTTCAAAATTTACTCCTTTCAACTCTAAAGGGAGTACTTTTCAAAGTAGAGCCTTTTCATCTAGTTCATCCGGTTCTAAATCTGATAAGGGGAAAGAAAAACAAGTGATTTCACCTAGTGAGCTTGCAACTAGGAGAAAATGTTTTAAATGCCATGGGAGGGGTCATATTGCTAGTGAATGTCCTAGTAAAATTGTTTTGACCGCCACTCAATGTGCTATAATGGATGAAGAAGAACAAATGTATAACTTTGTAGTGCAAGAAGAAGATGGCTATGTAGAAGATGACTTTGATGAAGAGATAGAACCCGAGGGTGAGTACAATATGATGGTTGTAAGGAAAGTGTTGTTTAGTGAGCCTCAAGTTGATGAGAGACAAAGAAACAACTTGTTTCATACTAGATGCAAAATTGGAGAGAAGACTTGCAATGTGATAGTCGATGGTGGTGCTCAAACGGATGTTATTTCATCCGAAGCGGTGAGTAAGTTGAAACTTACCACTAGAGATCATGATGAGCCTTATAAGCTCAATTGGTTGAATGATGGCAATGGCATTAGGGTGAAGAAGCAAGCTTTGGTTTCTTACTCTATTGGCAAGTTTGAAGATGAGAGATGGTGCGACATTCTTCCTATGGATGCTTGTCACTTGTTACTTGGAAGGCCATGGCAATTTGACCATGATTCGGAGCACAAAGGCAAATCTAATGTATATCTTGTAACTACCAAAGATGGTAGAAAAGTGAAATTGCTTCCCCTACCCCCTAAAGTTGCTAAGAAAGACAAAGAAAAGAGCAACTATCTTGTATCTTGTAATGAGTTCGAGAAAATAGTGGAAGAAAATGGTGGGGGGTATGCTTTGGTTGTGAGGACCAAATATGAGAATGAGACTACTTACAATAACTCACCAGTTTTGGATGAGTTGTTGGAAGAGTTCAAAGATGTGTTCCCCAATGACTTGCCCAAGGGCCTCCCTCCAATAAGGGGCATTGAGCATGCCATTGACTTGATTCCAGGATCACCTTTGCCCAACAAGGCTGCCTATAGGTGTAATCCGGAAGAGAGTAAGGAACTTGAAAGACAAGTGAATGAATTGATTGAAAGAGGCTATGTGAGAGAGAGCCTTAGTCCTTGCGCGGTTCCTGCCCTCTTAGTACCAAAGAAAGATGGTACTTGGAGAATGTGTGTTGATAGTCGTTCCATTAACAACATAACCATCAAATATCGTTTTCCTATGCCTCGTTTGCAAGATATGCTAGATGAATTGAGTGGTTCCTTAGTCTTTTCCAAAATAGACTTAAGGAGTGGATACCATCAAATGAGAATACGGGAGGGAGATGAGTGGAAAACGGCTTTCAAAACAAAGCAAGGGTTATATGAGTGGTTGGTTATGCCATTTGGGCTTTGCAACGCCCCAAGCTCCTTCATGCGGTTGATGAATGAAGTCCTCCGTCCTTTCCTTAATGATTTTATTGTTGTTTACTTAGATGACATACTTGTGTATAGTAAAAACAATGAAGATCATGTCATTCATTTGAGGAGGTTGTTTGAAAAATTGAGGGAGATGAAGTTGTATGGCAAGATTGAGAAATGTGTATTCATGACTCCTAGTGTTGTATTCTTAGGATACATTGTAACAGGAGAGGGGGTGCATGTAGATCCGGAAAAAGTAAAGGCCGTACAATCATGGTTGGCTCCAACCAATGTGCATGAAGTAAGAAGCTTCCATGGACTAGCCTCCTTCTATAGGCGGTTCATCAAGAACTTCTCTACTATCATGGCTCCTATCACCGAGTTAACAAAGAAAGGTAGTTTGAGTGGGGTGAGAGTGCGCAAAAGGCCTTTGAGAAGGTCAAGCATATGCTTTGTAATGCTCCCATACTTGTACTTCCTGACTTTAACAAAGTGTTTGAGGTGGAGTGTGATGCGAGTGGGATTGGGATTGGTGCGGTTTTGATACAAGAGAGGAAGCCTGTGTGCTACTTTAGTGAGAAGTTAAATGGGGCTAAGCTTAACTATTCCACCTATGATCGTGAGTTCTATGCCATTGTGAGGGCTCTTGATCATTGGTCTCATTACTTGAGGCCTAAGTCTTTTGTCCTTCATTCGGACCATGAGGCGCTTAAGTTCATCCATGGGCAACAAAAGTTGAACCAAAGGCATGCTAAATGGGTGGAGTTTCTCCAAACATTTACCTTTAGTTCAAAATATAAAGATGGGAAGAGTAATGTAGTAGCCGATGCTTTGTCTCGTCGGAACTACTTGCTTTCAATAGTGGATGCTAAGATTTTGGGTTTTGAACAACTCAAAGAGGGCTATCAACATGATCTTGATTTTGCAAGTGAGTTAGAGAGTCCATCAAAGGAGTTTGTGCAGCAAGATGGCTACCTCTTCAAGGGTAACAAATTGTGTGTCCCCAAGAGCGGTGTGAGGGAGTTGTTGGTGAGAGAAGTGCATAGTGGTGGTTTGGCGGGTCACTTTGGCATACAAAAGACTCTTGATATTCTTGGTGAGCATTTCTATTGGCCAAGAATGATCAAAGATGTGACTTTGGTTGTGGAGAGATGTGCTACTTGTCAAAAAGCAAAGGGTCACTTCACCAAAGGTCTCTATACTCCTCTTCCAGTTCCGGATGCCCCATGGGAGAGTGTTAGCATGGACTTCATTGTGGGATTACCAAGAACTCAAAGGGGAAGGGATAACATCATGGTTGTTGTAGATAGATTCTCTAAAATGGCTTACTTCATAGCTTGTAATAAAACTGATGATGCTGTAAAAGTGGCGGAATTGTACTTCAAGGAAGTAGTCAAACTTCATGGCATTCCTCGAAGTATAGTTTCGGATAGGGACTCCAAGTTTCTTAGTCACTTTTGGAGGACCCTATGGAAGCTTGTTGGTACCAAGTTGCTGTTTAGCACCTCTCATCATCCCCAAACTGATGGGCAAACGGAGGTGACAAATAGAACTTTGGGTACATTGTTGAGAGGACTTGTAAGCAAAACGCAAAAAGATTGGGACATGAAACTAGCCCATGCGGAGTTTGCTTACAACCGAGCTCATTCCTTAACTACTTCTCGCTCCCCATTTGAAGTAGTTTATGGAGTGAATCCCTTTGTGCCTATTGATCTTGTTCCTATGGTTAAAGGGGATATTGTGGAGAAAGATGCTAAAAAGAGGGTGGAAGCCTTTCAAAAAACCTGTGAGCAAGTGAAGAAAAGAATTGAGGAGATGAATAAGAAATACCAAGAGAGAGAAAATAAACGACGAAAACAACCCATCTTTCACTCTGGGGATTTGGTTTGGCTTCATTTGAGGAAAGAAAGATTTCCCAAACTTCGCAAAAACAAACTCATGCCTCGTTCTGATGGTCCATTTAGAGTGCTTGAAAGGGTGAATGATAGTGCTTACAAAATTGAGCTTCCTGATGAGTTGATAGGTGTTAGTGCTACTTTCAATGTGGGGGATTTGTCTCCATACTTAGATGATTCAAGTTTGAGGGTAAACTCTTCAAAAGAAGGGGAGAATGATCCAAAGTCTAGCCCACTTAAAGGCTCTTTGGTTCATGAACCGGTTACACTTGTTTTAGAAGCTCTTGGTTTTTCTCCATTTGTTCTTAAGCCCGAGTTTGTTACTTGTTTAACTTGGATGGTGGATTGAGGCGTGCATCACATTTTGAAGAGCCGAAGTTCTGTTTGGGTTACAAGCAAGGATGTAAAGGAAGCCCCAAGTTCTGTTTGGGTTCCTATTTATTTTTGTTGTTTTGGGTTGTAATAAAATCATGAGATTACTCATAAAGTATCTCATGATAGGCGTGTGCTTAGGAGTGATGATTAGGCAAGATAGGCGTGTGCTTAGGAGGAGTTTAAACTCCTTAGTTGCTGGTTATTTCACTTTGTAACAGCTCATTGAGTGAGCTTAATGAGGGGAGTGAATCAAGGAGCTTTTCATGCTCCTTGAAACTGATTTTGGGGGGGCGTTTTTCTTAGGCTTTGCTGAGTGTTTTGTGCTTCTTTCTTGCTGCTCCTAACTCTATTTAAGGACAGCTAATGTTCAATGGAAAGCAGTTTTGAGTTTTGAAGTAAAAACCTTTGTGTTTTCAGTTTTTAGCTTTGAGTTTGTCTCAAGTTTGAAACTAACCCTTATTACTTTGAGTGAGTCTTGAGTGATAAGATTAGGGGAGATTGAGTGAGTCTTGTCTCTGGCCTAAGATCCCAAATCATTGAGTTTGTCTTGTGATTTGGTCATTTATCCTAAAATCGTGAGTTATAAAGTGTTCTTGTGAGTGTTCTTGTTCTTGAGTTTAAAAACATCGTCCAACTCTTGGAAGGGTGCTTTTAGATTCACATCACTTTTCCTAAAATTAAAACAGCTTTTCGCAAAAATAAAGTGGAAAATGGCATGGATCCACCTATAATTGTAGACACATAATCATGTCTCCCCATTTAGTACCCTATGATGACCAACACCCCGCTCCAATTTGTCCGGATCGAGGAAAGAATAAAGAACGAGTCTAAACTAAAATATTTTAAGTCCAAGACCCTTTTCTAACCCTTTTTATTAACCCATTTTTGAAAACCTTTTTTTATAAATAGTTTTACTAAACCCACTTCCTAAAACGTTTCAAAATAACCTTTTAAAGGCCCATCTTTGAAAATCTTTTAAAAATAGTTTTTATGAAAACGCCCAATTTTTATGAAACCTCTTTTCTAGCCCAATTTAATTAATAGAATTAATTAATTATATTGATTAGTTTTATTAATAAAAATATCTTTTACAAAAATAATCTTTTCCCAAACTGTTTTTGAATATCTTCTATCTAACTCTTTTCTAAGATCTTTTATGATAAAATCTTTTAGAATCTTACTAACTTTTGGAAACCTATTGCAACTCAACTACCTAAATAAACCTACATTATATAATCCCCTCTCATAATTTACTCGGCGAACCAATCTCACGGCACTCCTCCATCTACGCCTCCTACCATTCATCAAACCTCCCTACACCTACACCTACACCTATATCACCTACATCCTAATACACCTGCTAACATATACTCCACCACCTAATCCATACTTCATCTAAGTCAACGCCTCATACACCATACATCCCCTAATCACATGAGTATTATCTACAACTAATGCTTTACTCCTGATCATCATCGCACCAAATTCATCATTGCCAACTACATCACTCGGCAAACATCCCTCACAAAATCTCCCTACCTGCTGACACCTCCAGATCCCTCGACATACATATTCGCTCACATCATCATCACCATCCTCTTATTTCTAATCACACGCCCAACTTTAAAGGTAACACAAAGCAACCTTTTTTAAGGCTCGTTCAATAATTCAATTTTCCAAGATCCGTACAAATCAACGACCCCGGACGGTGGTATAATTTCTGAGGGTCAACTAAATTAACAAACTTTATTTCTTTATTTATTTTTATTATTTTATTGAAGTTACTAACATTCTATTCATGATGTAGGTTATTAATATATTCTTGCACTGTAAGTATTGTATATATTATACTAACTCCCTGCAGTACTTTATTTTCTTATTTTTATTTATTTTTATGAACATATTATTTTTCATGCCTGATTGCAATATTTATCACCTTGTATTAATTGTTAATCAAGACCTAAATAAATGTTCTAACTAAATCAGATAATTTGGACAACCTGCTAGGAACCTTGTAATTTGATTGCATAATAACTTCTCACTAAATAATTAGTCTTTTTATGTGTATCTTGAACCAATCTAGATTAATTATTTTTGGGGTGCTTTAAAATGTTATTTGATTATTCTTTTGTATAAAATCTGTAATGAATCGATATTTAGTAGAGGCCAACAATGGGCAAAATGTGGTTCATTATGACCATATTTGTACCCTCACCCCCGAACTCAACCTTAGTTTCATCCATACAATATGAGCAAGCCTTTTTCCCAGATGTAGCCCATCCAGACAACATACCATATGCAGCAAAGTCACTAACGGTCCACAAAAGCGTTGCACGGAGCATGAAATTTTGCTTTTGTGAAATATCATAAGTCATAGCACCAATCTCCCACAATTGTTTGAGCTCTTCATGCTAGTACATAATCGTTCATTTGCGTCGGATGCCAGACCATCATTTGCTCTTGTTCCTGACTTGAGACTCGAGTGCGTCTTACACGTGGCCACCTCTTTAAGCAGGGGTACGAAGCGTGGGATCAATCTCTTAGTCATGGACCCTTTTCAGCCTTAACCAAAACCTGACCATAGTTGAACGTAGAATTGGACTTTAGGTTGAGAACTTTGCATATTATCATCCTATTTGTGCATATGTGTGTGTGCGTGCCTTTAAGTATTTCGTATTTTACGATGTTTCGAGTCAAAACAATCGAACGAATTTACGCGATGAGTGCAAAGTAAAAAATTGAGTCTCCGCGTATGTTGCGCTTCGCGAACGCATTAAGCGTCTGACGCGTCTTTAAGGCGCTCCGTGCTGAAACCTGCGTCCCGCGCAACACGTCATCTGCGTTCAGCGCTGTTCTTTCGCGTCCCTCGCTATCCACCTGCGTTCAGCGCACCTATTGTTTGGCCTTCCTACATGCAGATTTGGGCTATGCTTGCTGCGCATTTGATATGCGTTTAGCGTGGCTTTCCTACTTGTCTTAATTGGTTGCTTTGACGTGCCTTACACCATTTTCGACCAAAATTTTGGATGTATATTATCTTGGTTTTTTTTTTCTTTTATCCACCCACCATTCCTTTTTAATCTTTAAACAATCTCCATCTTTTTTTTTTCGTTTTACACCATATCTATTTCGTAAATTCAATCCCCACCTTTTTACCAAACTATATCTCCTATCCTTTTTTTTGAAAAAAAAACTATCTCATAGTCTTTTTTTTTTAAAAAAAAATTTATATCCTCATTTTTTTTTTCAATCTCTTATCTACTTCAAAAATTCTATTTCAACCTTTTTTTTTTTAAAAAAATCTCCATCTTTTTTCCTATCACATATCTTCCTTCGAAAATTCATCTTTTTTTCTCTATCCTATCTTTCCATGTATATTATCCATCTTTTATGTGCACATCATTTAGGATTTCTTTTAGTGTCCATCTTGTTGTAAAAGTCTCATCCGCTTAGGAATTCTAACTGCACTAGAAGTCTGCCTGACCCAAATGTCTAGATTCATCCAGTTTCACTCCATTTAGAGTTCTTAACCCCGTCTAGGTTCACACATCTAAGAAGTCTAGGATCGTTAGAGTTTTTGTCATCTTAGAAGTCTATAATCCATAGAAAGTCCATGCATAATAGGAGTCTATAATCGTTAGAATTCTGTCCATCTTAGGAGTCAAAATCCATTAGAATTTGTTCGTCTTAGGAGTTTCGAATCCATTAGAGTTCCGCTCATATTAGAAGTCTAAAACATGTGAATTCCATTCATTTTAGGAGTCTAGGTCCACTAGAGTTTCATACATATTAGGAGTCTAGCCTCTTTGAAAGTTCTTCAAATCTAGAATTCTAACATCATTAGAAGTCTGTCAAGTCTAGGACTGCATTCACACTAGAATTCATTTGCATTGCATAGTCCATCATTCATACACTTCATGCATAACTAGGGTTATTAGGCCTTTAGGTGTCTCATTGCATCCATACTCTCCATTTCATTTCATGCATTCCGCATTTAGTAGTCCTGAACTACAAGCGATCTGATTCCTTCTTTCGGGATATGTAGGCAGCCTTTACAGGTTCGAATGCACAGATTGAGTCAGGCATACATACATTAGGTCTAGGTGCATCCAAAACAGTCATGTATACATGCATTAGGTCTAGGTGCATCCAAAAAAAAAAATCATCATGCATTTAGGATATTCAGATTCGTTCATAGAAGCTCAACTTTTTTAAACAAACATACATTCTTTCATTCCATTCCTTTATCTCCATCATCACTCCATCTTTAATCTCCTGCTGGATGATCCATTGTAGGAAATACGCAACATGTCAAGAACACTTCAAGAGCAGATTGATGAGTTGACGAGTATACTAGTAGATCTTGTAGCACGTGTCGCCAGACTAGAGGCACACTACCCTGTTATTCAAGAGAATCGTAGTGCAAATTACAAGACACCAGAACCACCTTTTAAGAAGAAGTCCAAAAAGTGGAATCCAAATTCATATTGCAAGTATCATCAAGGTAAAGGACACTTAACGTCTGAATGTTGGGTCCTCAAGAACCTCATACAAGACATGATCGATGATGGGAGGATTCCAATCTCTCCTACTACGAAAGGTCCTAGATTTAAGGTCGCTTGTCACGCGCAACGTGGGAGCCTAGACCTATGATTTCATTTTTTGTTTCATCTCTCTCATTTTACCCAGTCTAACATAGGATTTCCCTTTTTATTGCATGTACTCATAACTTTCAAATAATAAATGAGTATTTCTTTTCTAACCTTGCACTAATGAGCATTAATGAAAATCACGATTGTCGCCTTAAAAGAAATGAATTTCTAATTCTCATGACTATTCCAATAAAGGCAATGAACAATTGGCATATATAAAAGAGGCATTCCTCCTTTCACTACAACTATTCCTCCATTTCAAAATAAATGCATAACATCCCTCTCCCTTTAACCCACCTTAGTGGAGGTACACTTGACATCAATTCAATGTAAAGGGCAAGTAAAAAAAGGGAGCAATAAAAAAAAAAAAAAAGCAACCTCGATACAAAAAAGTGCAAAATATAAAAAAGAAAGAAGTGTTGCAAATAAGCCCATCAATAGCTTTGTCAAAGGTATTTTCTCAACCGGCAACCAGCCACATTGCATTCCAATAAGCCATAAAAGACCCACCAAATCCCGCTAGGTCGAAAACCCATAAGGGCGACTTAGGCAAAAGTCAGGGCACCTTCTTATTCATTAGTCTGAACTACGAATGGTCTGATTCTGCTAAAGATACGTAGGAAACCTCATCCTGAGGTTCGACCGCTTTAAACCAAGCCAAACCTGCATCATTATCCGCCCTTGCTAAAGACCTCTTCCATTCAATGCCTAATTCATTGCAAATGGCTCCCAAAGCAAAATGCTCGGCCACCAATTAAAAATGTTTAGAGCTACGACTTGCCTGATTCCCTCATCGATACGTAGGCAACCTCTTTTGAGGCCCGACCGTTTTAATTCACAACATATTTTTAAGGCTCACCTAGGCCCATGAGAAAAGAGCGATCTCTCAAATCATGAATTTTCAATGCTCATCCCCTACCCTTAGAACTTGACTGGGATTTGAACCTGCATCATTATCCTACCTTATTGCGTGAGTCAAGTCATTATGACTCCGCCTTCTTCTAATTCTTATCCCTTCCTTTTTCTAAGTCACATTATCGCTTCTAAGCCAACCTTAGCATAACCTTTCAACACTCAGCGCTATGACCGCGCCTCATCCCTTGAGTGTTCTTTTCTTTGACCTTTCTTGTCTTTTTCACCTTAGGAACCCTATATGGAATCTTCGGTCGAAACTTTCGCTAAGCGTGACGATATATCTTCAAAATCAAGCAATCAAGTTGAGTACTTCATCAAATCCATCTTACTGGGGGCTTCATCACTGGTCCATCCAGAAAATCACAGGCTCCAAGTTCAGACCTATTGTAATAAGGACTTCATTACGAGTCCATGCACGACATCTTATCTTGGGTTTTAAAACCCACACTGATACAAGATTGAACCTACTCTATGGGCTCACTTAGGCCCTTGGCATACAAAACCCGAAGCATATACAACTCAAGCGCTACAAAAGCTCGTTCTATAACGTATTTCAAATCCAACATAGTCTATTAACTGAATAGATTATCCTTGGCCTCTGTGTGTACCTTGATAAGGACTTCATTACGAGTCGATACAAAATATTGTGGGCTCCGAACCCATACGAGATCCTAATTGTTTTATGGGCTCGCTTAGGCCCGTAACAACTACAACACACTTCGAATCAAACATAACCTACATGGATCATCCTTGGGGGCTTCCCATTCCTCCTCTTTGAAAAACAGTTTTCTAAACGAAAATTTGAGCTCCTAATGGAACGATCAAAACATCATATCATATCATCTACATCAAAATCATATCTTTGCATTAGTGTCACATCTCTGGATTTGCGTTACATATCTGCATCATCCAAACATTGTGTCAAGCATTGCTTCCTTCGTCCTTAGCCATAGGATTCTAGCGTCAATCATCGAGTCGCACACACATACACACACATGTATGCACACACGATAACACATGCAAGTCAAGTCAAGTCAAGTCAAGCCAAAGTCTAGTCAAGGCAAGTCGAGTCAAATCAAGACAAGTCAAGTCATGTCCTATCTATACACTAGCACCCACATCACATGACACATGCATGTCCCCTAGTTGTTTGTCTGTATATATGTGTGTTATTTGTATTCACAGGTACCCAACGGCTCTATACAAGTTATAATCTGCCAAGGTATGCAGACCATTACAATTTAACAATAGAAGACAAGTACATGGTGCGTCCAGCACACCGACAACGACATCGCACGCAGCAAACTGCGTCCAGCGCAGCATACCACACCAAGCGCAGGCCGATGCGTCTGGCACACAGTCCTGTACAACACGCTTGGGGGCTTCTTAGCCAGGTGGAGACCACACGCTTAATTTCAAATGATGTCAAATGTTCGTCATGACATTACACGCGATAACTCAACGAACATTTAGAAGCTTACATACAATCTTATCACTCTATAAATTTTCAGCATATATTGCCCGGGAGACAACAATTGCCTTGGAAAAGGCCAAACATTCCGCACCAATTGCCTTGGAAAAGGCCAAACATTCCGCAATAATTGCCTTAGAAAAGGCCAAACATTCCGCACCAATGGTCTTGGAAAAGGCCAAATATTCCGCAACAATTGCCTTGGAAAAGGCCAAACATTCCGCAACAATTGCATTGGAAATGGCCAAACATTCCGCAATAATTGCCTTGGAAAAGGCTAAACTTTCCCAACAATTGCCTTGGAATAGGACAAACATTCCGCACCAATTGCCATGGAAAAGGCCAAACATTCCGCACCAATTGCCTTGGAAAATGCCAAACATTCCGCACCAATTGTCTTGGAAAAGGCCAAACATTCCGCACCAATTGCCTTGGAATAGGCCAAACACTCCGCACCGAATGCCCTGGAACAAGCCAAAAACTCCACAATAATTGCCTTGGAACAGGCCAAACGCTCCACATCAATTGCTCTACACATATTGCCATGGAGCAGGCCAAAATCTCAATCCCGACATGAGCCGGATCATAATAGCTCATGATTCTTTTTCCCATGTATCATTTCATTTTTGCAGAATTACAATTACTTTGCAAAAATGTTTCATGTATGTCTGTTCCTGAAGCTCTTGCTTGTTTTGCAGGTACCGGCGCAAAAGAGTGATTTTGGATTGCAGAGCATCCGGAATCATTCTCCGTCCCGACACGTGTACTTTGACTTTCGGTTTTACAAACCTCAGTCAAAGTGGGGGCTTCGGTAGACACATAATCGTGTCTCCCCATTTAGTACCCTATGATGACCAATACCCAGCTCCAATTGGTCCGGATCGAGGAAAGAATAAAGAACGAGTCTAAAATAAAATGTTTTAAACCCAAGACCATTTTCTAACCCTTTTTATTAACCCATTTTTGAAAACCTTTTTTATAAATAGTTTTACTAAACCCACTTCCTAAAACGTTTCAAAATAACCTTTTAAAGGCCCATCTTTGAAAATCTTTTAAAAATAGTTTTTATGAAAGTCCAATTTTTATGAAACCCCTTTTCTAGCCCAATTTAATTAATAGAATTAATTAATTATATTGATTAGTTTTATTAATAAAAATATCTTTTACAAAAATAATCTTTTCCCAAACTGTTTTTGAATATCTTTTATCTAACTCTTTTCTAAAGTCTTTTATGATAAAAATCTTTTAGAAACTTACTAACTTTCGAAAACCTATTGCAACTAAACTACCTAAATAAACCTACATTATATAATCCCCTCTCTAATAGAAAATTAGACTCCTTGCAAGACAGGATTCTCTCTCTTTCCCCCGAAAGAGTGCCCTACCTCTGGTTCGATCTCCGCCGCGGCAGCCGACTCCTCAGCCATGGCAGAGGAGATTTCGGATATTGTCTCGAGATTACGCATAGATACTGAAGAGGATGAAGTTCTTGATGTCGAACTTCTAAACCCTAATCCGACAAACACAGTCTCGCTTTTGCTTTTGGGACGCTTGTTAACCGAGCGTACGTTCAACGTTGAAGCTTTCAGACGCACCATCACCACCGTTTGGGCTCCGATTCATGGACTGGTAATTAGGGTATTGCGCCCTAATGTCTTTGCCTTTCAATTTTTTCATTGGAGAGATATGATGAAAGTTTTAGATGGAAGACCTCGGTGTTTTGATAATATGCTCGTTTTACTCAAAGAAGCAGACGGTGACGAGCCTCCAGACCAGGTAACTCTCCATCAGTCACCCTTCTGGATTAGACTTAAAAATTTGCCTTTCAACATGCGTTCGAATGATGTGGTTCGAGCTTTAATTGGAAATATGGGTGAGATTCTTGAAATTGAAGAAGATGTTTTAGGGTTTGGGAGGTATAGAAGAGTTAAAGTAATGCTAGACACTAACAAACCTTTAAGACGATTCAGGAAAATAAAAGATAGAAAAGGGGTGGAATTCCAAATCGACTTTGCATACGAGCGATTACCTTTTTTCTGTTTGGCTTGTGGAATAATGGGACATACTGAAAAGGACTGTCAACAGGTGTTAGAAGAGGATAGATGTGAAAAACTGGGTTGGCATTTGGGTCTTAAAGCCACCCCAAGAAGAGGAAGAATGAAGGAGATGGAGGAAGAAGTTAAATTCAAACACTGTAAAAAAGTGTTGTTTGAGAAGATAACTACTTCGCAGAATGAGGAAGGAGAGGAGGGTGAGACTTTTAATTTGGTTGCAGTTTCGAATCCCAAAGCTAGCATTGAAGCTCCAAAAATTTCGGTGATTGTAAAGCCTTTTGATGATGTGTCAATAGTCAACAGCTCTCCTGCCACGGTTCCCCCACAAGGGGATTTGCTGCTGCTTTCCACGGTTCCCAAGGTAAGCATGGAAGCTCCAAAAACTTTGGTGGTGCAGAAGACTTTTAATGATGTGTCTTTTATTGCCCCACATGCCGCGGTTCCCTCACAAGGGGAATTAATACTTTCCACACAAGTGGGTCCCCATGACCCCTTTGTCAACCATCATGATGTGGGCTTGAAACCTGATGAGTGTTTTGTTTTCTCAAGTGCAAAGCAGCCCATAGTGAGCAAGACCCACTCGTGGAAGAGACTAGCTCGCAGTTCGATGGATGAGAAAGGTTCAGCCCAAAGCATGGACATGGACCCTGTGATTTCTGTTGGTAAAAGGCAGTTTGTAAGTGATGATATGGTTTGTGAAGAAAATGAGTGTGCTGGGAAGCGTTCAAAGCGGAGCACCTCTACTGATTCATCCACCATTATTTTGGCGGAGATTGGCACTGTCCAATCCCGCCCAGCATTATGAATCTCATATGTTGGAACTGTCGAGGGTTGGGCAACCCTTGGGCAGTTCGTCAGCTCTATAGATGGAGCACCTTCTATGCCCCGGATATTGTTTTTGTGTCTGAGACTATGATTAATAAAGCGGAAGTTGAAGCTCTGAAGAGTCGTTTGGGTTTTGCAAATGCCTTCGGTGTAGCTAGTAGAGGAAGAGCCGGTGGTCTTTGTTTATACTGGAAAGAGGAAGTTCTGTTTTCTCTTGTTTCTTTTTCTCAACATCACATTTGTGGTGACGTGGATGATGGTAATAAAAAATGGAGATTTGTTGGCATTTATGGATGGGCAAAGGAGGAAGAAAAGCACCATACTTGGGCTCTCATTCGTCACTTATGTAGTGATACTTCGTTACCCATTCTTTTTGGCGGTGATTTTAATGAAATTTTAAGCAATGAAGAAAAGGAAGGTGGCTCTTCTCGAGTTCGTCGTGAGATGGTCAATTTTAGAGACATGATGGATGATCTCTCTCTTCGAGATATTGGTTATGTTGGTGTTTGGCATACTTGGGAGCGTGGGAATTCCCCTTCCACTTGTATTCGGGAACGTTTGGACAGGTTTATAGGCTCTCCTTCTTGGCTCGATTTGTACCCAAACTCTGTTGCTGAGCATTCGGTCCGCTACAAATCGGACCACTCTGCCATTATTCTCCGGCCCAGCAGATACCGAAGGCCCAAAGGTAAGCAAAAGCGGTTTCATTTTGAAACCTCCTGGTTGCTTGACTCGAGTTGCGAAGAAGTTGTGAAAACTTCGTGGCTTGGCTCGTCTAGTGAACACTTGATGGGCCGTATTGCAATAATGGCCCAACAGCTAGTCCAGTGGAGTGGCGAGAAATTTCGAAAGCTGGATAAACAGATTGAAGAGGCGGAAAAAGAGCTGGACCTGGTCCAGCAGAGTAACATCACAAATGAAAGCTGCACTAGGCGTTTGGAGCTGGAGAAACATCTTGATGATCTTCACACAAAGCACGAGGCGTATTGGTATTTGAGATCTAGAGTTGCGGAGGTTCGAGATGGTGACAGGAACACAAAATACTTTCATCACAAGGCTTCTCAAAGACGCAAAAGAAATTATGTTAAAGGTTTGTTTAATGAGCAGGGTTCCTGGTGCGAGGATGGGCAGGATATTGAAAGTATTTTTTCCGAATACTTCTCTTCGATTTTTGCCTCGGATGGCCCCACTGATTAACAATTGAACGAAGTTCTTCAGCTTATTGATCCAGCGGTTTCTGAAGACTATAACCAGATTCTTAGCAAGCCTTATTCGAAGGAGGAAATTTATGCTGCTCTGCAACAGATGCATCCTAGTAAGGCTCCTGGGCCTGATGGTATGCATGCTATTTTTTATCAGCGTTTTTGGCATATTGTGGGTGATGATGTTTTTTCTTTTGTTAGTAATATTTTACATGGCTCTCTCTCTCCTAGCTGTGTAAATCATACTAACATTGCACTGATTCCTAAAGTTAAATCTCCTACAAAGCCTTCTGAGTTCCGCCCTATTGCTCTGTGTAATGTGATTTATAAGCTGGTTTCTAAGGCCATTGTACTCAGATTGAAAGATATTCTGCCTACTATTGTGACTGAGAACCAGAGTGCTTTTGTTCCTGGTCGTCTTATTACTGATAATGCTCTTATCGCTTTAGAAGTGTTTCATTCTATGAAATACCGAAATCGGAGCCGTAAAGGTGTTATTGCCATGAAGTTGGACATGAGCAAAGCCTATGATAGAGTGGAGTGGGGCTTCCTTCGGAAACTTCTGCTCACTATGGGGTTTTATGGTAGATGGGTGAACTTGATTATGGACTGTGTTTCTTCTGTGTCTTATTCCTTCATCATCAATGGAGGTATCTGTGGCTCTGTGATTCCTGCTCGAGGTCTTCGCCAGGGAGATCCCTTGTCTCCTTATCTTTTTATCTTGGTAGCTGATGCCTTTTCTAAAATGATTCAGAGAAAAGTGCAGGAGAGACAGATTCATGGAGCTAAAGCCAGTCGAAGTGGCCCGGAAATTTCTCATCTTTTCTTTGCAGATGACAGTTTACTCTTCACTAGAGCCTCAATTCAGGAATGCAATGTTATAGTTGATATTCTCAACAAATATGAGCTTGCATCCGGGCAGAAAATTAACTATGAAAAATCGGAGGTGTCTTTCAGCAGAGGAGTCAGCATCAGGCAGAGAGAAGATTTGACAAATGTTCTGCACATGAGACAGGTGGAAATGCATGGAAAATACCTTGGTATCCCCTCTATTTCAGGGAGATCAAAAAAACTTATTTTTGACTCTCTCTTAGATAGAATTTGGAAGAAACTCCAAGGTTGGAAGGAAAAGTTGCTTTCGAGAGCCGGGAAGGAAGTTCTGTTGAAATCTGTAATTCAAGCAATTCCAACTTATTTAATGGGAGTTTACAAGATTCCTAGTGCTATCATCCAAAAAATCCACTCTGCTATGGCCCGCCTTTGGTGGGGCAGTTCTGATGCTCAAAGGAAGATTCACTGGAAAAATTGGGAGTCAATGTGTACTTTGAAGTGCTTGGGTGGCATGGGGTTCAAAGATCTTAAAGTTTTCAATGATGCTTTACTTGGCCGTCAAGCCTGGAGGTTAGTTCGTGAACCAAACTCTCGTCTTGCTAAAGTTATGAAAGCTAAATATTACCCAAATTGTGATTTTATGGGGGCCTCTCTTGGTCACTCTTTTAGTTATTATTGGAGTAGTATTTGGAGTTCTAAAGCTCTCTTGAAAGAGGGAGTGGTGTGGAGAGTGGGAAACAGTACGCAGATTAATCTTTGGGATGACCCATGGGTTGTTGATGAAGAAGGGCGTTTTCTTACGAGTGAGCGCATTGAGAATTATAATTGGGTGAGCGATTTGATTGATTTTGATCGAAAGGAGTGGAATGTGGAGGTCATTGAAGCTTCTTTTAATGAAAGAGATGTTAGGTGTATTCTTAGCACCCCACTTAGCTCTCTTATAATGAAGGATGAACTCACTTGGGCATTTACAAAAGATGCATGTTATTCGGTGAAAACGGCTTACATGATTGGTAAGGGGGGAAATCTTGACAATTTCCACCAAGCTTGGGTAGATATTTGGAGTTTGGAAGTGAGCCCAAAAGTGAAACAATTCTTATGGCGTTGCTGTACTAATACTCTGCCAGTCCGAGACCTGCTTAAAAATCGTCATATGATTGATGACAATCTCTGTCCACGTGGCTGTGGCCTTGCTGAAACCCAGGAGCATGCTTTATTTTCTTGTCCTCATCTCCTGCAAATATGGAACACTTGTGGTGTGGAAGAGCTTCGTCAGCGCTCAATTAATGTCGGCATGTGTGATGGCCTGGTGAGTTGGCGCAATTTTGATACAAAGCTTCGAGTCAAAGCCGCCTTTCTTGCTTGGGGTCTATGGGGTGATCGAAATTCTATTGTCTTCAACAATAAATCAGCTCCACACAATGTACTCCTTGCACGTGTGGATAGATGGGTGGAAGAAGTTGGAAATTATATGAAGCAAATTTATAAACCGAATGCCCCTTTGTGTCACAGCAGCTCAAACATTTGGCTTCCCCCTCCTGCAGGTGTTTTAAAGCTTAATGTTGATGCCTCGCTTGCAATCGACGGCTGGGTTGGGCTTGGGACTGTTGCACGAGACTCTCATGGGAAAGTTATTTTTGCGGCGACCCGGCGAATGCGAGCTCACTGGCCAGCTGAAGTGGCTGAAGCAAAGGCCGTTGAGATGGCAGTGCGGTTAGGCAAGCGTTATGGCATACAACAACTCATTGTGGAATCGGATTGCCAATCTGTGATAAATCGTCTCTCCAAGCATGCTATTTTTCTCTCTGATTTAGACCTTGTACTCCATAATATCTTATCTGATTGTGCTGATTTTTCTTCCATCATCTGGTCACATGTTAAACGTGACGGTAATACTGTAGCTCATAATCTAGCTAGACTTATCCCTTTTGGGGTTGAACAAGTGTGGGAGAACCACTCTCCTATGGAGGTGGCTCCTTATGTTTTGATGGATTCTTTATCTATGGAGTAACGATAGTATGCTTTTCCCCTCAAAAAAAAAAAAACATAATCCCCTCTCATAATTTACTCGGCGAACCAATCTCACGGCACTCCTCCATCTACGCCTCATACCTTTCATCAAACCTCCCTACACCTACACCTATATCACCTACATCCTAATACACCTGCTAACATATACTCCACCACCTAACCCATACTTCATCTAAGTCAACGCCTCATACACCATACATCCCCTAATCACATGAGTATTATCTACAACTAATGCTTTACTCCTGATCATCATCGCACCAAATTCATCATCGCCAACTACATCACTCGGCAAACATCCCTCACAAAATCTCCCTACATGCTGACACCTCCAGATCCCTCGACGTACATATTCGCTCACATCATCATCACCATCCTCTTATTTCTAATCACACGCCCAACTTTAAACGTAACACAAAGCAACCTTTTTTAAGGCTTGTTCAATAATTCAATTTTCCAAGATCCGTACAAATCAACGACCCCGGACGGTGGTATAATTACTGAGGGTCAACTAAATTAACAAACTTTATTTCTTTATTTATTTTTATTATTTTATTGAAGTTACTAACATTCTATTCATGATGTAGGTTATTAATATACTCTTGCGCTGTAAGTATTGAATATATTATACTAACTCCCTGCAGTACTTTATTTTCTTTTTTTTATTTATTTTTATGAACATATTATTTTTCATGCCTGATTGCAATATTTATCACCTTGTATTTATTGTTAATCAAGACCTAAATAAATGTTCTAACTAAATCAGATAATTTAGACAACCTGTTAGGAACCTTGTAATTTGATTGCATAATAACTTGTCACTAAATAATTAGTCTTTTTATGTGTTTCTTGAACCAATCTAGATGTAGGTTATTAATATATTCTTGCGCTGTAAGTATTGCATATATTATACTAACTCCCTGCAGTACTTTATTTTCTTATTTTTATTTATTTTTATGAACATATTATTTTTCATGCCTGATTGCAATATTTATCACCTTGTATTTATTGTTAATCAGGACCTAAATAAATGCTCTAACTAAATCAGATAATTTGGACAACCTGCTAGGAACCTTGTAATTTGATTGCATAATAACTTGTCAGTAAATAATTAGTCTTTTTATGTGTTTCTTGAACCAATCTAGATTAATTATTTTTAGGGTGCTTTAAAATGTTATTTGATTATTCTTTTGTATAAAATCTGTAATGAATCGATATTTAGTAGAGGCCAGCAATGGGCAAATGTGGTTCATTATGACCATATTTGTACCCTCACCCCCGAACTCAATCTTTGGTTCATCCTGACCATCTAAGGAGTCTAGACGGAGAAATCTACATTGGATAAGTCCCTAAGATGTCCCTTCCGTTTCAATATCCAATTAGGTTTATGATTCTTCCTCTAAAGAATTGTTGGCGACTTCAAAACATATTTTTATAAAACCTTAATAATGGGGTAGTCAAATAAACGCGCTCACACCGCGTGTAGGCATTAAAGGAATAAAAAATCCACGCCTACAATAATGTCCGGAGATGATTTATGGCAATGTGAAAGCCTAAAGCCAATGATGGCCCTAAAGCTCTCAAAATCTTGAAAAAGGCTAAAAAGGGTTGGTTTAAACAAAGTTCTTTTTGGGAACTTCCTTATTGGAAAGATTTGCTTATTCGACACAACCTGGATGTCATGCACATTGAAAAAAAATTCTTTGATCAACTTATTAACACAGTGATGAATGTGAGAGGCCAAACTTCAGACACTGTTAGTGCAAGAAAAGACTTGGCGTGTTTTTGTAAGTGTCGACAGTTAGAGCTCACCTACGACGAATGAGGAAATGAAATCATGCCAAAAGCCCCTTTTGCACTTGACAAGGCTCAAAGGAAGGTCTTATGTGAATGGGTTCGTGACTTAAAGTTCCCAGATGAATTTGCATCGGACTTGAGTAGATGTGTTGATCTTCGCACATCTAGGCTTTTTGGAATGAAAAACCATGATTGTCATGTCTTTATGGAGAGATTACTACCGGTTGCCTTGAAAGGGTTGCTCCCTTCGCATGTTTGGAAAGCAATTACTGAGATCAGTCAATTCTTTAGTGACTTATGTGCATCCACTATCCAAGTTGATGATATGGATCGTTTGGATAAAAAAAAATAACTGAAATTTTATGCAAACTTGAAAAGATATTTCATCCTGCGTTCTTCAACTCGATGGAGCATTTGCAAATTCATTTGGCTTATGAAGCTAAGGTTGGTGGTCCAGTGCAATATAGGTGGATGTATCCCTTTGAAGGGTAACAAGCAAATTTTTAAGTAAAAATACTTTCTTTTAAGAACGAAGTTCTAATATGATGAGGTTTTTCACAACCGGTATCTACATGTCAATTTCTTTGGTAGGTTTCTCAATCACTTGAAGTGTAAGGTTAGAAATATGGCACGTGTGGAGGGTTCCATTTGCAATGCATACCTATGTGAGGAAATATCATACTTTTGTTCGAATTACTTCCAACCAGAAGTTGATACAAAAACAAGAGATTTGGGTAGAAACGTCACTTCAGTCATTGAGAACCATCATGATGCACATGATCCTGAGATGTTTAGGGTGGATAGCGGCCGCACATCTACCAACAGCCATTTACGATTCTTGCAAGATAAGGAGTATGATCGTGCACACCTTTATGTTCTTGCAAATAGTGGTATCTTAAGCGAATATGAAAGGTAAAAATGTTTTTAATGCCTAAGTAAAGTTAACTAGTTAAAAAAACAATTATAATCGTGTTTTCGTCAATTATCATAGGAACTCTTGAAAAATATATTTTAGAGACACATCCACACATATCATTGGATGAGATCTGGAGCAAATGTGAAGCTGAGTATCCTAAATAATGGTTCAAAAATCATGTGAGTTTTTAATTAATAAAATAGAAGTTTTTCTTAACTAAATGAGAAGGATTTTCTAATGGAGATTATGTAAATGTCTACATTATGAAATTAGGTACTACAAGAGGGGACTAATATCGATGTAGTTCGTGCTCTTACAATGGGTCCCGTTAGACAAGTGAGGTCATGGAGTCAGTTTTTCGTCAATGGATACAATTTTCAAACACATGAGTATGGCAAACACAAGTCAACTGTGAACTTTGGAGTGTGTGTTAAAAGTCATGAGGAAGTTGATTACTATGGCATTTTGGAGTAAGTAATTGAACTAGTTTACTATGGTCCATTGGAAGTTTACAAGACGATATTGTTTAGGTGCAATTGGATGGATTCTTTGAGTGGTTTAAATGTCCATGAACAATACAAACTCATTGAAATAAATCATAGTAAGAATTACCCAAAGTATGATCCATTTGTACTATCATAACAAGTTAGCCAAGTCTATTATGCCCCTTATCCTAGTTTAAGTAGGGGTAGAGTGTAATGGTGGGGGCAGTGTTTCAGACTAAGGCAAGGTCTTCGATTGAGGCTCCAGTAGACTCATTGTTCTTTCAAGAGGAGATAAGTGATGTTCCTTCAACTCTTTGTTCTCTAAATGAGATTCCAGACTATGATTTTGACGTGGAAGAAGAACAAAACGAGGATATAATGCTTAACGATAGTACTGATTCAGATAATCGTGACGATGATGATAGTGATGAAGATGATCTCCAAGATTATGAAATCTTCGAAGATTTTGATGATGATGATGATGCGGAAGAAGATCTAGACCCATTTGATTTTATGTAGTTATAACTCTATGAATCATACATTAAACTTTGTAGTGTGCTATGAACTTCTAAATTTAGATTAATTGTATTATGTTTGGTGGATTTAGTAACGATTGATTTTAAAATTCTTATGGTATTCACTTTATATTATATAATATGCTCTGAATTCAAATTGATTCTTATTTTATTCTTCAATTTGATGTAAAAAAACTTTTAAAGTTTATACTACATTATCCATTCTACTAATCTATGTTATTTGGCTAAATTTATTTCAAATGTCTTCTTCTAGCGGGAGAGGGAGAGCTTCAGGAGGTAGTCATACCCAGCCTACGCCACATTCGGCGAATGATCATGAGGGCGAGACTCCTCCATCGAATGGTGATATTGTCACCACATAGGAGCAGGGTGAAGGCAAACGTTCTGCAAGCAATCAATTGGACCCTACTACGCTATGGTAGAAAATAATATTTATCCATCATGTCTCATATTATAATTTCTAGTATTCATCTTAGTGCATGCTACTTCTTTCTTAGTGTTATTAGCTTTTTATCGTAATTATTTTGAAAATTTTGTGTTGTGTTGTAATTGTTTTTTCCTTTGCAAGGTTTGACAATAACAAAGTCACTCGATCTATTACGGAATGAATCAAAGAGTACTTCCACGAGCCAAGTAGAAATTGGACTGAAACAAGTCAATCAACAAAAGATCATTGGTTTCATCTTTCAAGGTTAACACTTTAACTTGATTTTATTATATCACATATTAGACTATAAATATTTAGTTAGTTCTAATTTTTGCATGATACAGCGGAAATATTCTTGGCGTTTGGAGTTGGATTCGCAAGTAAGAGAAGGTTTTGAAAGCAAAGCTGCTAAAAGATTTAAAGACTTGCACCATTGGGTGACGTCGAAGAAGAAAGGTGTAAGACCAATATGGATGCCAGAGCAAGTACACCAACAACTTATGCAAAAAACAAAAGATGATGACTTTAAGAAAAATCAGAACAAGCGTAAAAGAACAAGAGAGGAGGATCGATGCAAGGTGTTGTGGAACCTGGACATTGTCAAGGTTCAAATTCTACGGCCGAGTATGCAAGAAGGATGGTGAGTATATCGCTTTTAGTAACCATCATATGTTAGATATTTCATACTTATAATATATTAATAAAGTTGATTATTTTTTTAACTAGGCCGCAGATAATTGAGGAGTCTTGCCAAAAGCTGCTGATATTTACTTGAAGACGCATTCAATGGAACGACAACCAGGCCAAGGCAAACAACTCATGGTTAGTCAACTAAATTTGATCAAACGACAAATTAGAAATATATTTGGATGGTTGGTTAGATGAAATATAATATTGTTTTGATAGTTGGTTGGATGAATATAATATTTGGATGAATGGTTGGTTCATTGAATGATTTGTTGGTTCTTTGGATGTATGGTTGGTTATTTGGATAATTTGTTGGTTCTTTGGATGAAGGGTTGGTTATTTGGATAATTTGTTGGTTCTTTGGATGAAGGGTTGGTTCTTTGCATGATTGGTTCGATGACTTTTTGGATGATTAGTTGGTTGGATTATTGGAGAGATTGTTAGATGAAATGTAGTATCTTTTTTTACTTTGCATGTTTGTAGGTATGAAATTATTATTTTGGTCCAAAATACAAACAAAACTCTGCTTGTTTTTTTTCTAGAAATGCAAGTATTATAATCATTAGATCAGCTTCATTATTTTTTATATCGTTCGTTGTTTTAATTAGTTTACAATTTACTTGTTTCATTATGTAAGAAATATGAGCATTTTGTTTTTTAGTTTTGTGTTATAATGTTGCTGAAGTTATATAGTTTGTGAAAAATTATGGGATTGAGGTTGATTGGTTCTTAGTCTAAATTGTTCGATGAAATATTGGATTCTCTTGCACTTTGCATGCATGTTTGCAGGTACATATTCTTTTTTTTGTGGTCTAAATACAAACAAAACTCTGTCGATTTTTTCCTAGAAATATTGTGTATGTATATTAAAATTGTCTATTTGATGTAGGATGATTATGAGAAGAAAATGGCTGAGTATAAAGAGAAGGGAGTCAACAAAGATCCCAATGATACTTTGAGACAGTGGGTGGGAGGAAAAAAGGATTGGTTCCTGGCTTAGGTACAAGTGGTGATCTACTCTACAAAAAATTATCAACCCGCACTAGCAGCTCTTCTAGTGTCTACACGCCTTATTTGCTTTCTCATCTTTGAACTACTGTGGATCGATATCAACAACAACTAGCTGATCAACAAGCTAAATTTGAGAGGCAAAGAAATGAGTGGGAGAGACAGCGTCTCCAAACGGAAAAGGAACGGGAAGAGGCAAAGAAATACATGGAGGAGATGAAGATGATAATGCAAGAGTATTCTCAAATGATGACTCAGTGTGGAAGTACTTTTCCTTTCACCCAACCACGTGATCCATGTGATCCTTCTGGTGGTGGATTGGGATTTCCTTGTAGTACTTAGCCTTATAGACTTTTGGACAAATTTCATGCGCGTAATGTAGGAGATGATATTATATATTTTGGGAAAATATGATGTTTAATATAGGTTGTTGGGTTAGAGGTTGTAACAAACCTATTATTTTGTTATGGAATGGAAAATCAGTTTATATTGTGGAAAACATAAAGAATAAAAAAAAAATAAAAGCCATTATTACCGACCGCATAACGGTAGGCTTACACAACAAATTACGCTGCCCAAAGTAACAAAACCAGTCGGTATTAGTCTCGAAACGGTTGGTATCTACCTACCGTTAACTACAAATTACCGACGGCCAAGTTAATCGGTCGGTAAATACCAACAGTTAAGTTGTAGGCCATTACCTACCGCCAAACAGTAGGTATTTACCTACCGCCCAAAATTGGTCGGTAATTTTGTGGAATCGGTAGGTAAATTTTTACCGACCGTTTGGCAGTCGGTATTTTGAAATTACCGACGAGCACTATACCGACCGTTATCCACCGACTGTTAAGCGGTCGGTAATATGATTACCGACCGTTTTTCGTGTTTTATCGACCGATTTCGACGGTCGGTAAAAGCACGGATTCTTGTAGTGGAGGACTTTTTGGGGAACCATTCTGGTGGGATAACTGGCATGCAGGCACATGGATGAGGCTTGAACCTGGTACTGTGAGGGCGGGTTGGGGTGGAGTTGGAATTTGCTATGGAGTTTCTCTCTCTAACGTAATTCTCAAACAGCAAGAACTAAACACTTGAGGTAGTTAGCAAGTTGCTTATAAGTTTTGCGAGAATTTTAAGCTTGAGAAGGCTAAATTGAGATTATATTGAAGGACATATGTGGTGGGACCCAAATAAATTTTTTATATTTGTATTAGTGACAAGATATTAGTAAGAATCTCAAAGGGATAAAACCTAATAGGAGAGTCACTTTGTATTAATTAAAGTTGATCACGTTTATTAGTTTTCGTGTAGTTAAGTTAAGGAAGCTTAATCTAGTATTTTTGGGTAAATTGATTTGTTAGTCATGATTAGGAATATTATTATGGGTGTATTTTAGCTACTCAAGTGTCTAGTTAAGCTTGATTATGGTTTCATTAAGGTCAAAATGGTAAAAGAGCTGGATTGGTTCTAATTCAGACCAATTGAGGTATATCACTCCAAAGGAGGTCTCTAGGTGTTGAAAACTCACTTTTCTTAACATGAATCATCTTTGTTCTTCACCTAGTTTCTATATCAATCATATTTTTATGATAAAAAGGTCGAGCTCAGATTAAAGAAAAGTGGCAAAAGAATCTTATGGCCGAGTTAGTTCTGCGTGTTTGTTTTGAAACTCATTTTTCATCCTCTTCCTCTCGTTTCTAGCCTATAAAGTTTATATGTAATTTGTTCGAAATAAAAAGTTCTTGATGATAGGCTAAATAATCACCATATCTAGAGTTATATTCAATGAGTTACAACTGAGGGTAAATTTCTTGAGCAAAAGTTCAAAGTGTGAATGGAGTAGATGGTTGATTGTGTTTCTTTGTTTAATTCGTTTATTGGTTTAGTAATCATGGATGATGTCTGAAAGGATAGTTCTCATAGTGGCTAAGATAAAGGAGGTTTCAGAAGTTTCTAATGGAAGTTCTAAGATAAGTTAATCTATATAATTATCTAAACCAAGCACAAAGTCCTATGTATCATCCTCGTGTTCACCAAGCAACCTTAGAGCTTCGAAAATTAATAACACTCTATTAAGGTGTCCACGTGGCATTTTTATAAATGATAAGTATTGAAGCATTAAAAAATGAGAAGCTACGTGGCATTTATTTACAATATTGCTTTCCTTAACAGCTTAATTTTCAAAAGTAAATCAACGGACTTGGAAAGATATGCTCCAATTAAGGGTCGATTGAATTTATCAATTTAGGAGCCTAAAACAAAGCCTCAATCTTTCGAAATTTTCATAATTGGCTCCAATTAAGGGTCGATTTAATTTATCAATTTAGGAGACTATAAACCAAGACCCAATATTTAGAAATTTTTATAATCGTATGTTTATGAATCCTGCTCATCATTCCTGTATAAAATTTGCACGAGGATTTATGTGTATGTTGGGAAAGATAATCAAAAAATATGTTTTGAACAAAATAATTCTCATGAAAATTCGAAATATTTAGTACAATAATGATCTCAGAAATCTGAAATTCTTAAAGGTGCTAAAAATTTATATTGTTAGGATATCTACATAATGACATATTTTTTAGTGCATCAATTGGATTCAAAGCTATTCATTTTGTTTCACTTATCATCCCCTATACTAGAATGAATATCATTTTATATGCACCTTTTATATTCTTACACCCATATTGTAAGAGCTGGAATGTACAAAGAAGAGTAATACGATTATTTAGCATTCCTGCATTGCATGGTGCTCGAGAATATATAACAATGGTCCTTATCGATCGTAATGTAAGTAATTGTTGCATTACATTTTATTTCGTATATTTTCTATTGATAATATTATTTTCCATTTTTTTCCATAAAATATTTTAAAAGATCATCCAATTGAATGTGTTATTGAAGCATGTCATATTGCTCATCTCAATAATGACATTAAAGAAGGGAAAATCTACTCCTTTGAAGGTGTTGTTGTGAGTCTTAATGAAAATTGTCTTGTTACTGCCCTCCAATACAAAATTCAAATTACTCAAGATACCAAGGTACATGATGTTGAGTCCCCTAGTTTTTGAATGATGACAAACAACTACAGGGAACAGTTGTTATTGAAAGTGGTTCTAGGCTGTTTGGAAACAGCTAAGTATCCAATTGTTCCTGACTGTATAATGAAACAGTCAAAAGAATATTTGCTATGCTATGATGTGTTCTTGTATAGCAAACAGTTTATTCCAAAATTTGAAGCGAAGAAACCCTCTCGAAGTTGTTCGAGGAAAAGACAAAGTTCTTCATTGTTGATTCAAGGGAAGCTTCAAGGATTGAAGTGCATGAAGATAGTTTAGGATTCTTTAATTGATTCATCTCAAGTCTTCATGTAATATTTGTGTATGATATTTCTAGTGGAATTATTTGTGTTGTTCTTAAGTGTGAAACAGTAGGGTTTTGAATATGGAATCAGTTGGTTACATATCCAAAACACTAATAAGTAGTGTAACAGATCTGGGTACCAGTTACTTTACCGGGTGATTGAGCTGGCTGTTTTAGAAAAGATTTTCAGAAAAATATTTTCTCAAATACTTTCCATAAGAAATGTTTGCCAGCCTTTAGAATCATAGTTCAATATTTACTTGCCTTAAAGTGTGTGTATATCTTGGATAATATCTTTCCTCCGAGAAATATATTGTTCAAGATATACTTTCCATAACTTAGGATTATCATATCTTTGATATCTTGAGTTAGGGCACACTCAAAGGTTAGACCTAGGTCTATAATACTGAATCATGATTCTCCTTAACCCTTGATGGTCTCCCGGATTTTATTGAGTATTTTCGAGAGCTTTCACAAAAGAACAGCTAAACAGTTTCCTAAAATAGAGTACGCATCTTATAGAGCTTTATATTACTCTTTATTTGTTCTGTAACAAAGGGGGTCAGAGATTGGGTAGCGTTTGTGAGTTCATTTGTGAGTGCTTGTGAGTTCAAGTGCGAAGTAGCGCACTAAAGTTAGTGTGGGGTGTGTTGTTTCCCTGGAGTAAGGGAAACAGGAGAATGCGAGAGTATTCTTGTTTTTCAGAGTTGATTAATAAGAAAACTAGCGTAGGAGGACGTAGGCCCTTGTTTGGCTGAACCTCGTTAAATTTGGTGTGTTCATTACTGCTTTCAAGTTCTAGTGTTTTCGCTCTCAGAAACCAGCCCAATTGGTTCCCCCTTAAATCGAAAGAATTTAAATTTGTCACCAGATCGCTTAAGTACTCAATTCACCTAGGCCTGGCAAAAGCTGACCCAACCTGATAACCCAACCCGAACCCGACCTGAAAATAGCGGGTTTGGGTTGAGTTTTTCAACCCGATTAGTTAAATGGGTCGACACGAACCCGACCTGAAAGATAAATGGGTTAGGTTAAGGTCGAAATTTTCAACCTGAAATTGACCCACCTAACCTGATTTTTTAAATGAGTCGAAATTTAAATGCTTGAATTGGGCCTTACGCCCTTACCTGACCAGCCCAAATCTTCTTGGGAAATAACCTAGCCTAGCTAACATCAAATGATTCAAATCCCTAATTACACCGTCACTCTCCTCTTCTCAATCTTTCTCTCTCCTCTTCGCTCCTCTCCTTCTCAGCCGCTCCTCTCCTTCATCTGACCAAACCTAATTTCTCAGTCGCTAATTAACTATCATATAATTATGAAGATCTGCTGAAATTGAATTGGGAGGTTTGTAAAGGAGGTGCGGTCGTGGATTATATACCTTGTTTGGATAATTCGAAGGCGATTAAATCGCTGAAATCGAGAAAGCATATGGAACATAGGGAACGACATTGTCCGGAACCTAATTCTCGGTGTTTGGTGTCGTTGCCGAGAGGTTATAAGATTCCTATTTCGTGGCTTAAGAGTAGGGACATGGTGAGTTTGTTACTTGCTTATATTATTGGTAAGATTTTAGTTTATATTTTTTGAAGTATACTTTGATCAATGGAAATGTACTAATTATGTACTAATTTGAAGTATACTTTGATCAATGGAAATGTACTAAAAAGTATATATAGATCATAGGATAATGTGGTGTATGAAGTTATGATGTGATTTGTTTAAGTTATTTGAGGCAGTTGCTATAATTATATGATAGTTAATTGATTTGAGTGTTTGTTCGTATAATATTCTGTTGTTGTTCATGCTAATTTATGTTGTTTTTTATAAACTGATAAAAAACCAAAAAAAAGTTTCAGGTCATTTTCGGGTTGACCCGAACCCGAAATTATCAGGTTCAGGTTGTGTTTTTCAACCTGAAAACTTAAATGGGTCAGGTTCGGGTTGGGGGGTGACTGACCCGAAATCAGCTGACCCGAACACGAACCCGACCCGACCTGATCTGTTTGACACCCCTAAATTCACCCCCCCTCTTGAGTACATTGCAAACTTTCAATTGGTTTCAGAGCGGGTTCTTCTTAATAGGATAACACCTAGAGAAGTAGATCACGAGTACTCAAGAAATGAATGTTATGGGATACGACAACAAGACTCCTAAATTCAATGGGAAAAACTATGCTTGGTGGAAGAATAGATTGAAGTACATCATCATTGGCATTGACTACGAATATTGGTTAGTTGTCAAGAACGGACCATTAGATATTACCAAGGAGGTTAATGGTTCCTCAGTAACGAAGAAGGAAAGCGAATATACTTCTACTGACTACAAGAAGCTGGAGAAGAATGCCAAAGCCATGTCCATATTGCAACAAGCTATTGGAGAGAATGAGACAAACATAATATTTGCTTGTGTCTCCGCCAAAGAGATATGGGATACCCTCGAACTTGCTTATGAGGGAACCAGTGAGGTAAAAAGGTCTAAAATCGATTTACTTATGTCTAAATACGAAGCTTTTAACATGAATAAAGATGAAAAAATAAATGATTGCTTTGGTAGATTTATGACTATTGTAAATGATTTAAAATCTCAAGGCAAAAGTTTTTCTAACGAAGATTTGGTTAAAAAAATGTTAAGAAGTTTGACAGATGTATGGACGGCTAAGGTAACAGCTATATATGAAGCAAAAGATCTCACAGCGCTGAGTTCGGAACAGCTGATTAGTTCCCAGTGAAGTCGCCAAATTGTCGGTGTGATTTTATTTTCGCCTACCGTGGTGTGAGGGCGTATTTGACTACCCCATTGTTAAGGTTTTATTAAAATACGTTTCCGAAGTCGCCAACAAGTCTTTAAAGGAAGACTCATAAACCTAATTGGATATTTGGGAAACTGTAGGGACATCTTAGGGACTTATCCAATGTAGATTTTCCCGTCCTCACTCCATAGATGGTCAAAATGAACCATAGATTGAGTTCGGGGGTTAGGGTACAGCACAATCAGAAACCATGTTGCCCATTGCTGGCCTTTACTAAATATCGATTTATAACAGATTTTATGCCAAAGAATAATCATATAATATTTTTAAGACCCTAAAAATATTTACTCTAGGTTGGTTCAGGAAACACATAAAAGGCGAATTTTTAGTGACATGTGATTTAACAATCAGATTACTGGGTTCCTAGCAGGTTGTCCAAGTTATCAGAATTAGTTATAACAGTTTTTTAGGTCTTGATTAACAATAAATACAAGGTGATAAATATTGCAATCCGGCATAAAAATAATGTGTTCATAAAAAGAAATATAAATAAGAAAATAAAATATCGCAGGGAGTTAGTATAATATATACAATACTTACAGTCGCACGAATACGTTAATAATCTACATCAAGAATAGAAGGTTAGTAACTTCAAGAAAATAATAAAAATAAATAAATAAAATAACATAAAGTTAGTTAATTTAGTTGACCCTCAGAAATTATACCACCGTTCGGGGTCGTTGATTTGTACGGATCTTGGAAAATTGAATTGTTGTACGAGCCTGTGAAAAAATGATAATGTCTTGCGTTTGTTTTGTAATATGGTGCGTGAGTATTAGTGAGCCGTGAGATGAGTTGATGATGATGGATTATAGGTGAGGATTATAGATGGGATGATGATGTGGCGTAGGCAATCAAGTGGTGTATCAATATTGTTGCTGTGTGGAGATGATGATAACTACTGATGATGACCAGGTGAGAGGAGTATTGAAGTGTTTTAGCGGTGGAGTATTGTAGGTGGTGCTGCGTGAGTTGAGGTCGCCGAGTATGTTAGGCGGTTGATGTTAATGGGTGTGCCGAGGGATTTTGGTGAGGAGACTTAGATTGAGAGTTGGCCGTGTGATGTTAAAGTTACGTCGTGTAAAATTAGTTGAGATCTTTCTTATGAGAGGAGGGGTGATACATATATAGTCTAGGTTTAGGTAGTTGAGATGCAATATGTTTTTGAAAACAATTAGGTCTCTAAAAGATTTTTATTAAAAAAGATTTTAGAAAAGAGTTAGATAAAAAAATATATTTAAGAACACTTGGAGTAAGATGATTTTTATAAAAGATATTTTTATTAATAAAACTAATCAATTAAATTAATTAATTCTATTAATTAAATTAGGCTAGAAAAGAGGTATTAAAATTTGGGCTTTCATCAAAAATTATTTTTAAAAGGTTCAAAGATGGGTTTTTAAAAAGTTATTTTAAAAACGTTTTAGGAAGTGGGCTTATTAAAACTAGTTATAAAAAAGGTTTTTGGAGATGGGTTTATAAAAAGGGTTAGAAAATGGTTTTGGACTTAAAATTATTTTATTTTAGACTCGTTCTTTATTCTTTCCTTGATCCGGACCAATTGGAACGGGGTATTAGTCATCATAGGGTGCTAAATGGGGAGACACGATTATGTGCCTACAGACAAGGGACCAGTTAGAGGTGTTGCCTTGAAGGGATCGGTTGAAGAAGAAGAGGACGATATATCTATGATGGCTAAGCGTTTTGAGAGGCATTTCAGAGATCAACATAAGAATTTCAAAGGTAAGAATTTTAAGAAAACTAACCCTTCAAGTGTATGTTGTTTCATGTGTGGAGATTTTGGTCACATCATTTGTTGTAGCCTGAAATCTACGGTTCCTCTGATGACACTTGGGCTCATCTGAGCCGTACACGTGTCCTCTGATAAATGGAAGAAAAAAGATCTACCCTTTGGACTAGGCTCAGATTGTTTAAAAGGCTGCTTTTCTGGCCCAAAAGGAAGTCAGAGGCCAGCCCTGTGAGGTGGCTGCATGAGAGTGGTTGGTAAACTCTCCCAAATCATGGCCTGCCACGTGTCATGATCTGATTCTTCAGCCAATCAGAAGCCACTATTCTAGGTCAGATTTTAAGGTTAGATGTCATCTTGCTATCACTATAAATACCCCTGAAATCAGGAGAAAGATCATTCAATGCAAACAGTGCAAAGTTACTCTGTAAAACTACTCTCTCACTTTCTCTCTCTAGAATTACTTTTCTCTTACAAACACCTGATATCTGACTTAAGCTTCGGAGGGGGAACCACCACCCAAACCTCCAGGGTGGGTCCCTTTTTGCAGGTTCGGGAACGAAGCTCAGGCTTGGACTTGGTTGATTCAGACATTGTTGCACAAGTCTCCGAAGAAGAACATCTAAGGGATACTAGTTTACTTGCTCGACAAGAAAGCACCATCTACAGCTTACTTGTTGGACAAGGGACAAAACATTTGGCGCCGTCTGTGGGGAGACGTAACGATGACTGATTGTCAATCGTCCAACCTTGCCAGATTCCGAAGTCTTCAGGTTAATGTCGAAGACACAGTAGAACATGAGAGACCGCCTCGAGGAAGGGATAGACCCCCATCCATCGTCCAAGTTACTGGACCAAGCCAGCAACCTGTCATTCAAGAGAATCTTGAACGTCCGGTGACTGCCGCCCATCTAGAGAACGCCTTGAATGACTTCCAGGCAAAGATGGCTACAGTCGTCCAGGAACAGATCAAGAGCAATATACTGTTTTTCCGGCTTAACCCTGAGCCAACTGCTAACAATTCACCTCCCCCAAGGGGACGTTCCCAAGAAGATCGTCCAGGCCCTAGTCGACCTGTTCGTCTGGAACCCTCTAGGAGGACGGCAAGAGGAAAGCAGCCAGAGGATAATGATCAGCGAAGAAAGATGGACTGGAACCTGGTGGTTAGGACCCAGGACCATGTTCGTCCAAGCGGGCACCGAATGGAAACAGATGCCAGAGAATATCTAGAAGCAAAGAGAGCTGTTGCAATACAACGATCAGCGACAGGTTCTACATCATACCTGAGAGACCCTCCTTTGAGGTTGTCGTCCAGAGGGGAGGGACGGAGTTTAAGTCACTCTCTTGTTCATCCACGACAGGAGAGGACGGTGGCTCAGCCCATGGTCTATAGGCGTCCATTGCTTGCAAACACGTCGTCTGATCCGGTGTTAAAGGAATATCGTAAGGAGTACATACCCATTGAGGGACAGATGGGAGCCCTCCAGATTAACTGGTCCACTCCATTCTCGGCCAGGATAATGGAGGCACCCCCCTTCCCAAAGGTTAAACTCCCTACTATAGAACCTTTTGATGGAACAACAGATCCCGATGATCACTTATCTGCTTACAAACATCAGATGTACGTCCAAGGAGTAGATGATGCTACCTGGTGTAAGAACTTCCCAAAGAACTACGAAGGGAGTAGCTCAGAAGTGGTTTAACAATCTTCCACCCAATTCAGTCAATAATTTCACGGAACTCAGTTTCTTATTCACTAGTCACTTTGTTGCCAACAAGCAAGAACAAAAAACAAGCATGCACCTAGGCAAGGTCGTCCAGGGACCTAAGGAGGCTCTTAGAAGTTTCGTTAAGAGATTCAACCTTGAAGCCCTTCAGATCCAAGATCTTAATGCTGGAGTGGCCTTTGACGCCTTCATTAGGGGTCTAAGGCCAGCAAGCTTTAAGTTTGATCTGGTTAAAAAGAAAATCTCCACTCTTGCCGAAGCCTTAAGGGAAGCTGAAGCGTTTATTCACGCTACCGAAGTGTGTGCTGAGGCAAAGCATCCCGAGTCTAAGAAGCCTGAAGAGGTTGCTCAGCCAAAGAAGAGCAACCCCAAGAAGGCCGAGACTTGGGCTATAACCTCCACCACCACTTCGTCCAGAAGGAGCAAGAGAAAAGAGGCTGAGCCATCCTCATGCAATCCTATTGAATTTAACAAGGACCAATACTCCATTCTCATGGAGATTAAGGATCAATATGAGTTAAAGGCCCCAGCGGAGATGAAAACCCCTTATAGAAATAGGGATAAGAGCAAGTATTGCCACTTCCACAAGGATTGCGGTCACGAAACTAATGAATGTAAGCACCTCAAGAAGGCTTTGGAGGAGCTAGCTCGAAAGGGAAAGATGAACTCCTATATGCCTCAAGGGGGAAGGAAGTTTCAAAGAAAAGACAATTGGCAGTCTAAGAAGAAGGAAAGTGAGAGCACAGACGAGGATGTTGTTCTCGTAATTTCTGGAGGGTTTGCTGCTGAAGGACCAACCAATAGAGGACACAAAAACTACCTTAGGGAGCTTGGCCAAGTTTTGTTAGCTGATCAGACAAAGGCTGAGCCCTTCCCAAGGGTGGTAGTTAGTGAGCAAGATCGGGGCAGGTTGAGGACTCCCCATGATGATCCTTTGGTTGTAGAAATGAAAATAGCAAACTTGAGAGTAAGAAGAATTCGATCGACACCTGGAAGCTCGACGGATATCATCGGTCTTGCTTTGTCCGCATTAAAATTTGATGAGAAGAACTTGGTTCCCGTTCACCATCCCATCATAGGGTTTGGGGGAGGAGTCATCCACCCAATGGGAACTGTTACTTTGCCCGTTCGAGTGGGAGAAAAGGAGGCCGCTAGAACTCTGTTTATCAAGTTCTTGGTGGTCCGAGATTTGACAGCCTACAATGTCATTCTTGGACGACCAACTCTGAATTACGTCAAAGCCGTAATAGTTACTCACCTGATGTTGATGAAGTATGAGTGTGATGATGGCAAGATTGGCTCATTATATGGGGACCAGCAGGTGGCTAAGGAGTGTTATCTGACTACCCTCAAGCCGTCATCATGGAAGATATGCAATGAAGATCAGACGCAGGTTGCTAGTGAAAGGAAAACGTCTGAAATAGAGAAAGATAAGACGAAGGTGGTTAGCGAGAGGAAAACGTCCGGGATAGTCAAGGACCACTTGGCCTCATTGAAGACGGCCATTGTGAGCCCTCAGACGCCTCTCCCTCCCTCAAGGAAGGCGTCTGAGCATCTTCCCAGCAAGAAGAGAAAATATGAAATCATCAAGGAAGAGCCTCCCTTGCCTGAAGAAGTGATGGCCATCATGGGACTAGCAATAGAGCGTCCAGAACCAGTCGAGGCCCCAGAAGACGTCTGTCTGGATGAGGCTCGTCCAGAACGAACCTTGAAAATTGGTTCTTCACTCTCTTTGGGCTTGATAAACCTCTTAATCAGCTTGCTGAAAGAATTTCAAGACGTGTTTGCCTATTGTGTTGAAGAAATGCCTGTAATTGATCCAGAAGTAGCCGTCCATCGGCTAAATGTTGATCCAAAATTAAAGCCAGTCCGTCAGAAGAAAAGGCATTTGGGGCTGGCTAGGAATCAAGCGGTCGACCAGGAAGTTCAGAAGTTGTTGGAGTCAAAATTCATCAAAGCAACTTATTATCCAGAATGGATAGCAAATGTGGTCATGGTGCCCAAGCTCAATGGCTCCTGGAGGATGTGTGTAGACTATACCGATCTCAACAAGGCTTGTCCCAAGGATAGTTTCCCGCTGCCGAAGTTAGATCGTCTGGTGGACTCCACAGCCGGCCACGCTTTACTAAGCTTCATGGACGCCTATTCAGGTTTCCATCAAATTCCCATGTGGCCAGAGGATCAGGATAAAACGTCCTTCATTACTGAAAAAGGACTATATGGCTGGTTGAGAATGCCATTTGGTCTGCGCAATGCTCCGGCCACATTCCAAAGATTGATCAATGCTGTTTTTCAGCCACAGTTGGGAAGGAACATGGAAGCGTATATTGATGATATGATAGTCAAGAGCCGTCAAGAAGAAAGTCATGTGGGTGATTTGAGAGAAACCTTTGAAACTCTCAGGAAATACAAGTTAAAGCTGAATCCCAGCAAATGTGTTTTTGGGGTTTTGTCAGGGAAGTTCCTAGGCTTCTTGGTAGACCAGAGGGGAATTGAAGCAAATCCCGAGAAGATACAAGCTATTTTAGACATGAAGTCTCCGTCAAAGGTAAAGGAAGTTCAGAGACTGACGGGTTGCTTGGCTGCCCTTGGACGTTTCTTGTCTAAGTCAGGCGACAAGTGCCATCACTTCTTCGCCACTATTAAGAAAAAAGCTAAGTTTGAGTGGACAAATGAGGCGAAGCAAGCACTACAGCAGGTCAAGGACCACCTTCGGCAGCTGCCTAGGTTGGTCAGCCCGGCTGAGGGGGAGAAGCTGTTTGTATATTTGGCCGTGTCCACTCAAGCTGTGAGTGCTGTTCTGCTGGCTGAAAGAGAATCCGTCCAAGTCCCAATATACTTCGTGAGTCACGTACTCAAAGACGCGGAAAATAGGTACACTCCCGTTGAGAAGTTTGGATTGACCCTCGTCATGGCCAGCAGAAAGTTAAGGCCCTATTTCTTGGCGCACAGTATACTCGTCTATACTGATCAACCTTTGAAGCAAGTTCTGCAGAAGATGGAAGCCGCCGGGCGAATGCTAAAATAGGCAGTTGAGCTCAACATGTTTGATATATCATTTGAACCAAGGAAAGCCATTAAGGGGCAAGCCTTGCCAGATTTTATAGTTGAACTTACTCGGCCCGATATAGAGCCAATATCAGATCCAGCTAAAGGAAGGAAGCATTGGACGCTCATGGTCGATGGGTCGTCCACAGTCAATGGATGTGGGGCAGGAATCATTTGTCAGTCTCCCGAAGGGGACAAGTTTGAATATGCATTAAGATTCCAATTCAAAGCGTCCAATAACGAAGCTGAATATGAAGCACTCTTAGCTGGAATTAAAATGTGCAAGGCGGCTGGAGCTGTAGAGATCGATGCCAAATCGGACTCTCTCTTAGTCGTCAGTCAGGTCAATGGAGATTTTGAATGCAAAGAAGCATCAATGAGCAAATACATGCGACTGATCAAGGATGAGATTGAGCCATTAAGACGATTTGTTCTCGACCAAGTACCAAGGTCGGAAAATCATCAAGCAGATGCTCTCTCTAAATTGGCCAGCTCGGCTGAAGGAGATGTGCCAAGAACAGTTTTTTGGGAAGTCAAACCCAAAAAGAGCATTGATCAAGAACAGATTATGTTTCTTAGCCGAGGAGCAGTCTGGATGGAGCCGATCATAGAATACAAGAAGACGAGGTGATTACCTTCTGATCCTGTAGAGGCCAAGTATGTGAAGGCTAGAGACAAGTGGTTTGAACTATGGGATGAGACCCTTTACAAGAAATCATTCAACCGTCCTCTCCTCAAGTGCATCACCAGAGAAGATGGCCTAGAGGTTTTGAAAGAACTCCATGAGGGAGCTTGTGCATCGCACATTGGGGGAAGAGATTTAGGAGAAAAGGCTTTAAGGACGGGGTACTACTGGCCGACCTTAAAGGAGGATGCCCTCGTCTATGCAAAGAAGTGTGATAGTTGTCAGAAGCATGGGAACCTGCATCAGAAGCCGTCCAACTATCTAACTCCTATTTTGTTCCCCATGCCTTTTGCCAAATGGGGCATGGACATATTAGGACCTTTTCCGGTGGCAGCTGGGCAAAAGAAGTTTGTGATAGTTGCAGTGGACTATTTTACTAAATGGATAGAAGCTGAAGCCATGCGAGGAATAACCACCAACGACGTCAAGGGCTTCATCTGGAAAAACATTATAACTCGTTTTGGCATGCCTCAGTCCATCGTCTTCGATAATGGTCCACAGTTTGAAACGCCTAAGCTGAAAGATTGGTTGTCAGAAAGAGAAATCAAAGCACACTTTGCGGCAGTCGCCCACCCACAAGCCAATGGGCAAGTCGAGTCCTTCAACAAGATTCTATCAAATGGAATCAAGAGTAAGCTGGAAAACGCCAAGGGACAATGGGTTGAAGAGCTGCAATTAGTGTTATGGTCCATTAGAACAACCGCTAAGAATTCAACAAAGAGACGCCTTTCATGTTAGTCTATGGCACCGAAGCCGTCTTGCCCATTGAGATTGATGAACCCACCCTGCGAGTCATGTTGTACACTGAAGATGCCAACTGGGCTGCATTACGCACGGCTTTGGACCAAGTACCAGAAGTCAGGGGCAATGCCTTACTGAGAATGCAATTGTACAAGTTGAGAATGGCTCGGGAGTTTAACAAAAGAGTTGTTAGACGACCACTCAAGGTGGGGGATCTTGTCCTAAGAAAAATGGAGGCGGATGGACGAGCTAAGGAGCTAGGGAAGTTAACACCAAACTGGGAAGGACCTTATCTGATTATCCAAGAGCTGCGCAGTGGGACTTTTCGTCTCCAAGCTCTAGATGGACGACCTATACAGCGTACTTGGAATTCAGATAATTTGAAGAAGTACCACGTTTAACTCAATCGTCGTCAGGAATCCAGCTGAAAGTTGTAGTAAGTCCAATGTGCCACGGCACAGACTAAAAAAAGAATTGTATACATGTATCTTGGCACTTTGTCAAGCAAAATTCATATTATACAATTCCTACTATCTTACCGTCAGTATTTTCATGTTTATTTTCACCAAGTTGGTTCACTTTGGGGCATTAAATCAGTTATTAGTGTAAAAGTGACAATAACTTGGAACAAAAATACTCATTTCTATGCCGAACATCACTCCCTCGAAGAGACCGGCCAAAAGTATAACGACCTAAAGGTTGATAACATACATTGGCAATCAATTTGACAAAATCTCTAGTAAGAGAAACGTCAAAGTCTCTAAGAGAAAGCTGACCAGAAATAAGCCCTTGGTAAAGGATACTTATTTTTAAATATACGGGCAGCTAAGTAGTAAAGATCCTAGTAAGGGATCGCTACTTTCGGACGAGTATTGCTCGCTCAAGGAAGGCGGCTAGGCAATTGTTAGACCATGTCTCTAAAGCTCGTCCTTGGTAATTTCAGCAGGGCTTGGCCAAAGTTGGCCACTCTCCTTCTTAGACTATGGCTCGTCCATCATATATGGTTGAGCTTAGCCCAAGAAGGGGGGGATGAGACAGGCCTATAGGACGAGCTAAAGAGAGAAGGTCGTCTAAAAAACCAGGACAAATCAGAAATGCCTTTGAGATATTTTGATACTACAGGACGAGTGTTACCAACTCAAGAAAAACGGCTAAAGTGTGGCTCGTTTAAAAGGAGAAGACCATCTAAAGTTCCAGGACGATCCTCTATAAGCACTTGGGCACTTTTTGAGAAATTTGTAATCGTCCAAGGGCAAGGATCAGAAGTGGCATGCGCAGTTCAATTAAATATCGTAGACCGTCCAAAAAGTTCAGGACGAGTCACTTCTTTTGGATGCATTTTCGGTCGTCTAAAGGCAAGCACGTTGTTATTTCCTTAAACATCTGTGATGATCGTCCAACATTCAGGACAAAGCTCATTCAATACTTAGTAAAATTGGAATTCAGAAAGATAAAAGACAGGCAGTTGCCAAAAATTCTCCTTCCTATATGATTGATCAAGAATTACAACCTAAGAGCTGAAGAGTTAAAGGTACAGCGGCAAACAAGCCAAGAAACATGAACATAAACCTAAAATTAGGCTTCGTCTTCAGAGCGAGTTTCTTGGTCGTCTTCTGGGTTCTCCTCAGCCGCAGCTTCGTCGTCTGACTCCAAAAACTCCGGAGGTTCCTCGGCACAAACCATAGCACGATGAACGCTCTACTGATACTCCAGACGACGCACGAAGCTGGGGACCTCATCAGCTTCCGCCAGCATCTCAAAGGCCTTGACGGCCCAGCTTTTAGACGTTTCAACAACTTGAGTCAATCCTTCCTTGGCATCGCAAAAAGCTTGAGCTGCCTCCCTTTCCAGACGGGTAGTCTTCGCCCTTAGGAGAATGTTCTCCCTTCTCAACTCAAGGCGGCAAGGAGAGCAACATCTCTTTCACCCTTCACTCGGTAGAAAACAAGTATCAATAACCATCTTCAAATGGTCCAGCTCCTTGTATAGGTCTTGGATGGTAACAAGATAGTTCTTGTTCTCGGACTCCAAGTTAGCTGACCTCTTCGCCAAAGCATCCAGGGATTGACGATGAAGGGTATTAACCATCTCAATGTCATGGATGGCCTTGTCGCCTGCCGTTGTAGCCAAATGGACGAGCTTCTTATTCTCTTTCCTCGGCTCTCGGCCTAATCTTCGATAAGCATGCTTTGCGAGCAAAAAGTCAGGGCAATGAAAGCAAAACAAATTATTAGACGAGTTTCAAAAAGAAATAAATATACACAAGTACTAAACAAAAGCGGCAATAAGTTATACCTCAGCAGCCAGTTGAGACATGTAGCCCACATGCCCGGTCGATGCTCCCCTTAATCCTTTGATATAGGATTCAGGGTAACACTTGAAGAGTTCCTGCTTAAGCCGTTCCTTTTCTGCCTTTGACATTTTGGCAAAAGCAGGAGAAGACTCCTCGTCCGAGTCTAAGGTGGGAGCAGCTGAAGGTAGAGCTGGGCCTTTGCCCTTATCTGAAAGAGGGGGAGAGTTAGTTATCTGGATGGGAAAGATGATGGCTTGTCTATTGGACGGACTCATAGACTGTCCGCCGACCCGCACCGTCCTAACCCTATTGGAATAAAACGACTCACCAGACGAGATGGATGTCGTCCTTACAGCAAGGGGCATCTAGGAGACCAGCTTCGCTACCGAGCCGCTGAAGCCCGGATAGTTCTCGACAGCCGTCTCCTGCCCCGGCACCACCAAAGCCAAGGCTGACTCTGGTCTGACTTCGGTCGAGTCTGGTCTGACATTGGCCGAGTCAGAAAGCAAAGCGTCCAACTGACCAGTGAGGACAGGATTTTCTCCCACTCCTCCACTAGGAGCCACTAGTGGAAAAATGCTCAAATGCTCCGGTTAAAAATCCCACAAATTCTCCGTATTTGACGCGTAGCAGACGTCATACGAGCATTTGAGTATTTTACATAACAAAAGTAAAGCACACAATAAACCTTTACAGACTATAACAAACCACTGTAACTAAGATAAACCCAAATGGTAATAAATTAGTAATATGCATCAAATCATTCTCAAGCCTCAACCTAGAAATTACAGGCAAGTAGAAACTTTCAGTAAAACTAACTTGGAGAGGGGAAATGGCATGCACAATCATTATAAACAATGAATGTGATGCACGAGGCTAAAATTCAAGTAATAGACAAATCTAACTAGTTCAGCAGTCTTACAAAGTGAGTGATGCTTTTCTCTTCAAGTGGATAAATACAAAATGGAGAGAAGGATTTCATGTCACTGTCAATGGCTACTACTGGAACCAGATGGGGTGTTGTCATATCCCTTAATGATGGAATCAATCTTTTAGAGTTCAGCACCTTTTTAGCCAAACGCTTTAATCTTCCACCTTTCTATCATGATTAACCCTCATTATTTCTTCATCCTGAGATCAAGAAAGTGAGACTAGGTGAGGGTTGTTTATAGAGATGAACCAATTGCATACATAAACATAGCAACATAATCAGCAGGCTAAAAGAGTTAAATATAATTGTAAAGCATATCCCCCACCCCCAAGAAAGAGAGAAGGGAGGGAAGCAGAAAGGAAAAACATTGATAATCATAGTTAAAGCACAACCCATATGCAGGAAAATTAAGATGTTAATCCAAACATAACAAACCCATAAAAACACTACTATAACTCAATAAATTTCTATTCAAAACAATTCCTTGTAATAGAATGGGGCTAGGAGTTATCGGACAAAAACCAAGAATAGCAATAACTATAATTAGACATTATGGCAAAAAACCAGAAGCACTAACAATAATTATAAATTGGTAGCTCATGTAACTCATAGGTACTCAAGGTTATCATCAACCTTATCTAGCTTATACTTACCCATCAGGTAATCCCGGGCATTAGGCAAATCACTCTTAATGAACCTTTCCAAAAGGCTAGGGCTTTTTTACCTTTGCATCTTGTCTCAACTTTGGAAGGCGGTTTCAGAGAAGCTGGGACTCTCAGACTTTACTAGATAAATTAAACAGCATTTTAGCTTCCAGTTGACTCATAGTCTTCCGTTATTTTATGTTTTCATCATTTCATTATCTGATTATATTGAATTAAGTTTAATGATGGGAATTAACTCTTAGTTCATATATTGCTTCAAACCTCCTTAAAACCTAAACTCTTTGAACAAAGGTACACATATGATTAAGGCATTTCACGGTCTACAATGCAAATAGTTGACCATAGATATCTTCATTTATGGATGGAGTAATAAAGCTTATGAAAACTGAAAATTACATTACAGACCATATATAAGTAAGAAGGCAATGGCAAAAATAATAGGCTTAATATAATAGAGTTTTTATTGCAGCAAAAACTATATTTGACTTGGTTCTGCATTATTAGAATATAAGATTACACATCAAGGACCAAAGTTTGCAGCATGGAATTAAGAAAAAACTAGGCAATATACATTTTGTACATTTCTTGACCAAGTAAATCATAGGACGGATCTGTCAACAAAAAAATCATTAATTTAGAGAGCACAGAAGGCTAATCACAATTCTTGATTTCCTTGACAAAACCAAACCCAATAAAAAAAGTGCATTGGCTTATCTAAACCACGCTCGACATTAAATCATACTATCCAACTACATTTCCAACAAATTCACGATCTCGCCACCTCATGATGCACAATATCAAGTTCAAGGCAAGATTTGAAGTGTAGCCACATATAGACAGCCGCTGTCATAAACCAATCAACTGTTTGCAGTACAATTGATATTCATCAAGAGAACCACAAATTGGAAATAATAGATTCCTTAATGCTCAGCAAACTAAAACAATAGTTAAGCATGACAAATAGAAGTATAGAACCAAGCAATGACCTCCAATAATAACACGAAATTTCCTCGAAATTTTGAATGACACACTTACTAATCAGCAAAAAAACAAGGTCAAAGACTGAATATTTGGTGAAAAGGATAGACTATACCTTGACTTCTTCAAAGAGTTTCTTCTCCCAAAGATAGAATAGAGCTTCTGCAACGTTGCTGAAATATTAACCGATCGCAATTGCACATCTTCATCAAGGTCTATGGAAGCATCGTCTTTGGAAGAAGAAGGTAATGCGGAGAGTTACATTCAACATCTTTTCAGAAACTACTTGACAAACCAAAAAATTAGAATTAAATAAAACAAAATAAAACTTCCCAAATCCATGAGAAATTGAAATTGATGTAAGTCCTAACCTTTGAAATCAGCATTCTTTTTTTGATATCGAAGATTACCTAATTTGAGCACCTTAGCAAGCTCAACCCCTGATGTTGCAGCCTTGTAAAACTGAACCTGAATTTCCTTGACAACCTCAAAACCATTCCTAAAACCCGGTCTTCCAGCAGCACCTCCTTTACCTTGATGCTCAGACTTGGGCTCCCCGGCCACAACCTTTTTATCTACCATATGAACCTCGTACTCGAGCGGAGCACTCTGGAGGGACGACGTACTTGTCCTCCCTTCTCAATGCACACCAGGGTCCCCTCCCCCTCCCCCTCCCCCTGCCCTAGCCCCTTGATTGGGACCAATTACCTCCTGATCCTCTACTCGTTTTGAATCACCATTGATACTCACGCCAATGCATCAACACAATAGAGGAGAAAGGAGAGATTTATCGTGGAAGGACCCTGAAGCCTTATGGGGAGCTAATAAGTGAGAAAAGAGGGGGGGGCAAGTAATATACATGAGAAATGTTTAAAGAAAAGAAACATGGAGCAGGTGATATGTGAACTTTCTGCACTAATTAAACAAAATTTTAAATCATGGTAATTTCTCCGAATATCCTTAGCATCTAATATATCATCGATTAGTTAATTTGCAGACAAAATAATCCTTCAATTTAGATAGATGGCATATCAAGTAGTAAGAAGCAAATATCATTTTAGAAGAAAATCAAAGATTTCAACTTTCAAGTATCTTCAACTAGAAGACTGTTCGATGCTTCCAAATTCTATAAATACATACATGCAAGATGCTAATAGACAACTGCAAACAAAAAAATATAAGAGAGATAGAGACAGATGAACATGAAACATATTCAGCCCTAGATTTGTCAACACTTCTGCAAAAATCAGATTTTTCGCACATTTAAATAAATTAGGGCATTCAGACCTTGTTGATTGGTGTAGATTTAGCTAAAACAACTGAAAAAAGACCACAAAAATTTCATATTTTTTTGCTTCAATTTCACAAGCAACTAGAAAACCTAAAGTTGGATTAGAAGGTTACCTTAGTTCCAAATCAAGCCCTCAAATTCAGTCTAGAAAAATGAACTTGAAGTAGATTGGTGAATTGAGCAGCGAATTTGAGTGAATATTCAAGATCGTCTTTGTAAAGGAAGGAAGAAGGTGACAGTTCGTCAGTTCGACTGGGAGATTTTTGATACTTCCCCCTCAATCTCTCTCCTATAATTGACCGACCAATAAACACATCAAAGAAAGAATCGAAAAATAACGAAGAAAATTATAGAGAAAAAAGAGATTCTGAGAAATTACCACGAATATGCGAGGTGAGGAGAGATTTTTTCAATCTGCATATACCACGAATATCCCTGAAAATTGGACTGATTTTGCTATTCCTTGTCTGCCGCACAATCGTTGTCTCGAACTCAAAGTAGAACGGGAGTTTCTCAAGTTCTAGGGTTTCGAATTTCAGCATAGCTAGAGACAAAAGAGAGAGGGACTTGGGAGCGAGGGTAAACAATAGAGGGAAGGACTGATAGGAAGTCGAAATAAAATTTAGTAATACGTATTTTTATATGAAATTTTTTACAAATGCTCGGGTTGATTAGTCAACCGGAGCACTTGGCACATCAAATGCTCCGGTTGACTAATCAACCCAAGTATTCGTGAATTTTTATATTAAAATTTTCACAAATGCTCAGGTTGATTAGTCAACCGGAGCATTTGATAAGTAGCAAAAGCAATTTTTTCCACTAGTGAGCGGCAGTAGAAGGCCCCTCCTTCAGAGCTTTGTCTTTAGGGGGAAGCATGGTTTTCTTTTCCACTCCCCCACTCGGAGTAGCCTTCTCTGTTTTCTTTCTTACAAAGCCCTTAGGCTTTTTGGCTTGAGGTTGGTCCGTGGCCGTTGTATGCCTCTTCTTGGACGAAGATGACTTCCCAGGAGGGAGTTTGTTGGTTGGGGCATTTTTCTGCGAGAAAGAATCAAGTTAAAATGACAGACGTCCACAGATCAAAATCTAAATCAAAGTGCAAGCCTTCAGACGAAAATCACCCAAAGAAGGAAGGCGTCTTAAAGTGAACACCTCCCCTCCTTAGGGTCGTCCAAACAAAAATCTGAATTCAGACGAAAGCGAGGCAAAGAAAGAAAACGTCCAAAAATTGGACAGGCTAACCTCTCAGACGGATATGGCCCCAAGAAGGTAGCCGTCCTAACATGGACGCTCTCCTTTCTCGGGCTATCCTCGTCCAAGGCTAGGTACTATAACTTGGACGAGTCCACATGGTACTCGTCCAAAGACTGCAAAATTCCTTAGACGAGCATGGCCCCAAGAGGGTGACCGTCCTAGTATGGATGCTCTCCTTCTTCGGGCTATCTTCGCCCAGAGGAAGTTACAATTCCTTAGACGAGTCCGAATGGTACTCGTCTCGCGACTATAAAAATCTTATACGGGAAATTCCAAAAGGTGAACGTCCATACTTGGACGTTTTCCTTCTTTGGGTAATTCTCGTCCAAAGTTTGGATGCCAATTCCAGACGAGCCGAAATGATCCTCGTCCAAAAAAAAAAAAAAAAAAAAAATCTTACCAGCGTCTCGGCCCTCTTCTCGGCACTACTCTTGGCATATTCCTTCCAAAGATTGTCTGTGAATTTAGACATGCTTATGTCTCCCGTCCAAGAAGCCTTGAGACGTGTTCTGGCCGAGTCTGCAGCAAAGAGACGAAATATTGGTTAGTCTAATGAGTTATGGACGAAGAGTTTTACTTGGGATGTGAATGGATACCTTTATCATCGGCTAACCGCAGGCCGGCGGCAACCAAGAAGTCGTCATTATAAAACATTTCCTTAAAGGGTATCCAGTTAGCTTGCCCTTTAAAGGATTTTTGGCCGGGCCTGGAGTACTTCTTTATTTTAAAGTACTCCACTACCTCCTCGTCATACTTATCCTCCAGCTCCAGTCAAGATTGCTTTCGTCCAGTATTAGTGACGGCTCGGTTATAGAAACGATAGCTCTCCGTGGTCGAGTCATTGGCCGCCCTTAGATATATAAAATCGGCCTCCATTCATGCATCTTTGACGGTTTACCCCAGGCTGTTAGAAAGCCAGGACGGTTGCAGATGCTGAGCCATGTTCCATCCACGGCACCAGGAATTTTGGCCGCGTAATGAATGTGGGTAAAGGCTTGAAGAGAGAGAGCCAGGCCGCGCAACTCGCAGACGGCTATGAACGTCAAGACGTTGTGCCAGGCGTTGGGAGCCAGTTGGTTGTGGCCGATGTTGTAATAACGAAGCACTTGCTCTACAAATTCATGAAGGGGGAATCTCAACCCCGCGTCCAGAGCCAACTTGTAGACAATAAAATGATTTTTGGGAGTGCTCAAAATAGTGGCCTCCTTATTAGGGATGACGAAGGAAAAGCCCGGCATGGGCATGAAGTTGGATAAATAGCTAGGGTCCGGCCCTATTTTCTCTAGCCTAAAATAAATACGGGGTCAGAGAGAGGACCTAATCGTTTTCTAATCTCAGACGAAGTAGTGGAGGCTTCGTCTGACTCATCGGCAGCCCCGGAATCCCTGCTATTATCGTCTTCGCCAGTTTCCTCCATCTTAGTGTCCCGTCCAGAAGGACTGGCTTCCGGGTTTATTTGGGACTCCTCAAAGCTGCGGCTAGGGGAAATGGGGCCGCCTAAAGACCCAGCACTTCAGACCTCCCTCGTCTCGTCTGGAACTCGCCCAGTAGATTCCTCCATATCTGAACTGTTTGACGGGATTATTACTCTTCGTCTTAGACGGGCCGTTTGCTTGACGCACGCCAGATTACCCTGCACAGGTAAAGACTGGGTCGTCTGACTTTCTCGGTCAAAACTATGAAAAAATATGTACTCGGCCAGAAGAGGTCCAACTCTAGAATGTACCGAAGAAGAAGTATAGGTTCTAGGGTCAAGACAAGCTCTTGGTCGGCTAGGATTGTTTGACGAAGAAGATTCCATTTTATTGTTTTTCTAAGAAAGAATAAAGAATAAAGAAGAAAGAAATGAACAATGAAACGATACCTGCTAAGAACGTCTGGATGATTCGGTGAAGAATGTTGAAGCTGGACGATCTCCCTCTCTCTCTAGAAAATTTACAGAGCTTCTCTCTCTAGAAAAATTCGTTCAAGGTGTGAAATGATCAAATGTTTTCGCACCAAGTTTATTTATAGAGGAGTAAGAAACATGTGGAGCCGGTCAAGAATGACCGAAGAAAGGGTCCAACGGTCGGTTATGACCGGTAAAACCCAGAAAAAGGCGGGTCCTTTCATTATTTCAATTAAAGCTACCTTGGGTTAAAAAGTCTTGACTGTCTGATGGGCCTAATGAGGCTACCTTGGGTAAAAGGGCCTTAACCGTCATATGGGCCAACAGTGAAAACCCTTTTAGGGGCAAATGTTGTAGCCTGAAATCTACGGTTCCTCTGATGACACTTGGGCTCATCTGAGCCGTACACGTGTCCTCTAATAAATGGAAGAAAAAAGATCTACCCTTTGGGCTAGGCTCAGATTGTTTAAAAGGCTGCTTTTCTGGCCCAAAAGGAAGTCAGAGGCCAGCCCTGTGAGGTGGCTGCATGAGAGTGGTTGGTAAACTCTCCCAAATCATGGCCTGCCACGTGTCATGATCTGATTCTTCAGCCAATCAGAAGCCACTATTCTAGGTCAGATTTTAAGGTTAGCTGTCATCTTGCTATCACTATAAATACCCCTGAAATCAGGAGAAAGATCATTCAATGCAAACAGTGCAAAGTTACTCTGTAAAAATACTCTCTCACTTTCTCTCTCTAGAATTACTTTTCTCTTACAAACACCTGATATCTGACTTAAGCTTCGGAGGGGGAACCACCACCCAAACCTCCAGGGTGGGTCCCTTTTTGCAGGTTCGGGAACGAAGCTCAGGCTTGGACTTGGTTGATTCAGACATTGTTGCACAAGTCTCCGAAGAAGAACATCTAAGGGATACTAGTTTACTTGCTCGACAAGAAAGCACCATCTACAGCTTACTTGTTGGACAAGGGACAAAACATCATTCGTGACTGTCCAAAGTGGAAGGACAAGCTATCTAAGAGCAATGATAAGAAAGCGTTCAAGCGGGCTATGATAGCAGCCATGTGTGGTGACTCCGATTCTGGATCAGAAGAGGAAGAAGAGTCACCTAATCATGAAATATGCATGATTGCTATTGTGGATCAAGGAGGAAATAACTTAGCTGATGGAATCAGAAAGGGGAACAATACATCAAATATGAGTCTTATGGCAAAGAAAGATGTACTTAGTGAACACAAGGTAAATTTGGAACAAATTCGTGAAGACATGTATCATTATGATAGAGATAATATGCTTAAATGTATTAATTCTTTGTTAGATGAATGTCTTAAACTAAGTAAAGCTTACATAACTGGCAAACGTGAGTTCACTAGTGGAAAAAACCTTATCTGTCACAACATAACAGATCCGGTTTTAACAAAACCGGATCCGTAAATAGTCCATTTTTTATGAAGCAAAAAACGACAAATTTACTGCTCCGGTTTTTAGTGAACCGGATCAGTTCCGGTTTTTTGTTAATTGATCCGGTTTAGTAAACCGGATCAGTTTGTGCTTGAAGATATTATAAAACACGGCCCATTCGCATACATGACCCGCCTAACTCCCTCACTCTCTCACTTTGGGCTTGAAGATATTATAAGACGCGGCCCATTTGCATACATAACTCCCTCACTCCCACTCAAAACCCTAAGTCCTTCACTCCTCCTCCCTCCTCTACTGATCTTCCTCCTCCCTCCTCCCTCCTCCCTCTCACAACCCAGTCACCACGACAAATCCTCTTCGACCTTCTCTGTCTCCTCCTCCCTCTCATAATCCAACCACCACTACAACTTTCACTGCTAGCTCGTCGCACTCACTCGCCATCACCACGTAAACTTTCACCGCTCGTTGCTTCGTCGCTCCCTCAAAACCCTAACACCTCAGCCCCTTCGACCTCTTTTCCCTCTCGCCACCAGATCTCCGCTCAACATCTTCGCTCGCGTTAATCGCTCGCGTCTCAACCACCAGATCTCCTATCGCGAAGAGATTCAAAGATGCGAAGAGAATGCGATGACTGTGAAGAGATCTTCGTTCGTCATTCATCGATCACCATCTGTTGTCGATCGTCGCTCGCCTCTCCTCGTCAGCGAAGAGATTCGAAGATGCGAAGAGATTGCGATGAGTGTTTTGTAATTTTGTTTGTTTAATTTCGTTTTTAATTTGTAATTTCGTTTTTTATAATTTTTTCATTTCATGTGAACTGTTGTTTGTAAAATCAATTCATGCTTTGAACAGTAATTTCGTAGTTGTTTGTATAATTTCGTAGTTGTTTGTACAATTTCAGTATTGAGTAATTTATCAGTTCATGTGAGTTGTAATCATGTGCTGTTTGTACAAAAACATGTAATATCATACGATTATCAGATATATTTCATGATTGTAATGTGAATTTTGGTAAGTGTAATTGTACCCCTGGTTTGCTTTGGTGATGAGGTAGGTGAACAAACAAAAGGCAAAAAAAATATTAATTTCGTTCACCAAGTAATTTTGTATCGATTAATAATAAAAAATGCAAAAAAAAAAATTTTTTTGGGTTTTTGGATCGTTTACTGCTGCGGTTTTGGGTCAAAACCGGAGCAGTTAATATGATTAACTAATCCGGTTTTGACCCAAAACCGCAGTAGTAAATAATTTACTGATCTGGTTTTGGACGGATCAGTAAATATTTTTGATCTGCTGCGAGCTCATCCGATGCGGACCAAAACCGGATCAGTAAGCCAGATTTTGACCGCATCGGATGAGCTTTTTTCCACTAGTGGTTGAAGGAAAAGAAAAATGAATGTGATATTGCTATTGCTAGTTGTGATCACTTAGAGCAAGTGTGTATTGAGTTAAAGGATCAAGTGGCTGAGCTTGAAGTTGCACTTGACAAGTGCAAGGTCGAGTTGGAAACAGCTAAGTCTTCTTTGCTAGAATAGGATGAGGATGATCCTAGTGATAGTGAAGAAAACTTAATTGTTCCCCCTGCACATGATTTGTTTAACTCAGATAATCCCCCAAATTTTATGGCTATTAAGAGTAAGACAGACACTCTAAGCAAGTCTATCAACTGCATGCTTTTAACCTCTTGGTTGACTTTGCGGAAGAATTGCATAGAGAGTTTGTCATACTCAAGACTACCCAGCTGACTATTTCCCCCACAGGTCCTTGTGCTGAAGTTAGTAAGAAGATTGATGTGTATGAAGCTAAAATATGTGATTTGTATGCTGAAATCAATCAATTGAATAAGGGTAAGCAGAATGTGATTGTCAACGTGCCAAAATGACTCACTAATTTCAAAACTCGAGTTTGATCTTGAGAAAATCAACACTAGTGGAAAAAAGTTCAATCGCTCCGGTCAAAATAGGCTTTACAGATCCGATTTTTAGTCCGGAGCGGTTGGACCGGGCTCGGGGCGGTTGACAAAAGTCAACTGCTCCGGTCGAAAACCGGATCAGTTTTCACATTAACTGATCCGATTTTCGCCTAAAACCGGATCAGTTAAGCCCCCAAAATATTTTAACTTTTTTTTTCACTTTTTCATTCTTAATCGATGCAAAAACAATAGTATATATCAATACTCATTTTATTACGTAATTTTCCATGATGTAATGTACAGGGTGATGTAGAGATCATAATTTGTCGATGTAGCTACTTCGACAATTAGTCCCAACCTTACCCATATCAAGCCGAAATTGGTTGAAAGACTTGTACAAATATTATCACGCATAAAGTGGAAGTTTATCACGCATATACAACAAGAGTATACAAAGCTGAATTATACAAAGCTAAATTTAACAAAGGAATTACAAAGGAATATTATACACTAACAAATTAGATTAAAATTCGAAAAAAATTCAGATCTGCAAATTAAATACGATATATTATAAAAGAACGAATTACAAAATATGATATATTATAAAAAAAGGAATTACAGAGAGCAACAAACGAAATCAAAATTCGAAGAAAAATTGAAGAATAAAAAATGGACATGAAATTAAGAATATAGAAAACGAAATCTAATTAAAAAACGAAAAAAAAACTAAATTAACAAACGAAACCAAGTACAAACCCTAACCCATTGTACAAACGAAATCAAGGGGGAACGAGATGACGACGAAGATGAAAAATGCAATCCATTGGTCATCGCCATTGTGAGGAGAGAGAGATAACACATTTTTCGATCCACCTACTCTTGTGACAACGGAGGAGAGAGAACTGTGGCATCGCGTGGCGAAGACTCGATTGTGGGTGGTGGAGGCGTGGAGAAGACTCGAGGAGGGTGGGTGGTGGTAGGGTTTCGTGGTGGCGGTGGTGTGGCGTGGAAGGGTTTTGTGACGTGGCGTGGTAGGGTTTCGTGGCGTGGCATGGTGGCGTAGCGTGGTGGCCCGGTGGTGTAGTATTCAAAGGAGGGTTTCGTGGTGGCTAGGGAGGAGAGAGAGTAGAGGAGAGGGGGCTGGAGTGTTTAAGGTTGGGGGTGTATTGGAGCGCAGGAGGAGTGGTGGCGTGAGAGTGGTGGATCAGAGAGAGGAGGGGTGGTGGCGTGAGAGTAGTGGATCAGAGAAAGGAGGGAAGTGATGAGAGAGGAGAGGGTTAGGGTTAAGAGTGAGGAGGGAAGTGATGAGAGAGGTAAGAGGAATTAGGGTTTTGAGCCTTATATCCACCAAACCAATTAACTAGGCCGAGGAAAAATTGAGCGTGTTGAGCCGAATGAACAATTTGGCGCCCCAAACATGTACTGATCCGGTTATGCGAACCAGATCAGTTAACAGAAAACCGGATCAGTTTTCTGTTAACTGATCCGGTTCACAAAAGAACTGGATCAGTAAATTTGCCACGTTTTGCCTCCCAAAAAACGGACGATTTACGGATCCGATTTTGTTAAAACGGGGTATGTTGTGTTGTGACGTATAAGATTTTTTCCACTAGTGCAAAACAGATTTCAAACTATGGATGAGAAAAATATTATTCTAATAAGAGTTCTTGAAACCAAGGACAAAGAGCTTCAAAACAGTCAAAGGCACGTAGACAAACTCTTATCTGCAAGGAATACCTTGAACCATCTTACTTCCATGAAAGGTAACAGTGGTACAGCTGGTCTTGGTTATTCCAGAGTGAGAACCAGGACCAACTAGCACCCTAGGGGAACCACTTGGATCGAGGAATTCAAAAGAGGTAAGTATGTTCTTGCGAAGGACATGCATGTGTGTTATCACTGTGGTATGAATGGACAAAAGATTTTTAATTGTCCAACTAGGAAGAAAAGTGTTGAAAGAAACAACAAACATGTTAAACAGGTTTGGGTGAGGAAGGACCAGCAAGAGTCAACTGTTTGTGGAAAGGGACCCAAGAAGGTTTGGGTTCCTGTGCAGGCTAAAGTGAGAGGTAGTACCTTTCGGTATTTGGACAGTGTTTGCTCAAGATACATGTCTGGGGATAAGAAGCAATGGAGACAATAGTAAAGGCTCAATTGTTGGCATAGGTAAAGTTGGTAAGTCACTTTCACAAGCTATTGATGATGTGTATTATGTTGATGGCTTGCAACATAATCTTTTGAGCATTTCTCAATTATGTGATAAAGGCAATCGAGTTGAGTTTCAAGCTGACCTTTGTCACATAGTTAATTCACAAACAGGTGAACTTGTTTGCGAGGGAACCAGGAAAGATGATATCTACATCACCTTACTGGATGAAATTTCTGAGAACAAGTCCATTTGTTTGAGAGTTGTTTCCGAGTCAATCAATGGGTTTGGCATAAGAGGTTTGGACATGCTAGCCTGACATCTTTGAATAAACTTAGGTCTCGTGACCTAGTGATTGGAATTCCAAACATTAAGTATGAGATTGACAAAGTTTTTGCAGAATGCGCTAAGGGGAAACATGTAAAATCCTCTTTCAAACCAAAAAGTGTCATGAGTACCAGCAGACCTTTCGAACTTGTACATATTGATTTATGTGGTCCCATGCGTGTACAAAGTCGAAATGGTCATATGTTTGTTTTTGTTATGGTTGATGATTTTTCAAGGTTTACATGGGTTATCTTTTTTCATTCAAAAGATGAAACATTTAATGAGTTTGTTGCATTAGTGAAACAGGTACAAAACCAGCTAAATCATCAGCTGGTTGCGGTAAGATCTGACAATGGTTCTGAGTTTGATAATTCGAGTCTCATTGATTTTTGTAGAGAGCATGGAGTGAGTCACAACTTCTCTGCCCCTAGAACACCTCAACAAAATGGTGTTGTGGAAAGAAACAATAGAACTCTAGAGGAGATGGCGAGGACGATGCTTATTAAAAGTGGTCTCCCTAAGAGTTTTTGGCGAGAAGATGTGAACATACTCTCATAAGACCTAAATTGAATAAGACCCCATATGAACTCCTAAAGGGTAGAAAGCCCAATATTGCACACTTTTGTATCTTTGGATGCAAGTGTTTTGTGCATAATAATGGGAAGAACTAGCTTGATAAGTTCGACCCTAGGAGTGATGAGGCAATCTTTCTTGGATACTCTCCTCATAGTAAAGCTTACAAGATGTCCAATAATAGGACCTTGTGTGTTGAGGAAAGTGTTCATGTGATTTTTGATGAGTTTAATTTGTCTTCTGAGATTACACAGGTTGAACAAGGAGATATTATTGGAATGCTTGAATTTACAAGGCAACAACTAGCTGGTTCCGCTCAGGATCCAGAAGAGGAGACAGGTCTACCTATTGATCCACCAAATGCTGATGCTGGAGGACTTGATCTAGAAAGAGAAGAAAATAATGAGCATTTATCTGAGGGGAACTAGATACTGATGGTTCCCATGGATATCAACAGGTAAACACCTCATGGAGATCCACTACGCAAGATGGTGGTAACCCTAATGAGGGACATGTAAGGAATGAGCAGGGAACCACTTTACATCCCAGCAGATTTGAGAGATATAGCTTAGATGATGCTGTAATGCAAGCTGGTTCCAGTCAGACTCATTTAAGAGGACAAGATGGTTCAATTTCAAAGAGTTTTAGATATCAATCTTCTCATCCCTCTGATCAAATCATTATTAATAAGGGAATTCAAACAAGAAGAGCTATTTATGAAAACTTTAGTGCTTTCATTTTTTTTTTGTCCAACATAGAACCAGCTGTATACAAGATGACATTGAAAGGAACCCGATATGGCACCTTGAGCCTCATGACCAAGAGATAGGTCAGTCATTGGCACTAGATGGGTGTTCAGAAACAAGTTCGATGATCTTGGCACAATAGTTCGAAACAAAGCAAGACTTGTGCTGCAAAAATTACTTACATTACGATCGATAAGGACCAGCTTTTATGAAAACTTTTGTGCTTTCTTTTTTTCTTGTCCAGCATAGAACCAGCTGATTACAAGATGACATTGAATGATCCAGATTGGGTGTTGGCCATGCAAGATGAATTGAATCAATTTGAAAGGAACCCGGTATGGCACCTTGAGCTAAGACCAAGAGATAGGTCATTCATTGGCACTAGATGGGTGTTCAGAAACAAGTTGGATGATCTTGGCACAATAGTTCAAAACAAAGCAAGACTTGTGGTGCAAGGCTACAATCAACAAGAAGGCATCGATTATGATGAGACCTTTGCACTTGTTGCTAGGTTAAAAGCTATTAGAATCCTTATTGCATTTGCTGCTCACATGAATATGAAATTGTTTCAGATGGACGTGAAGACAACATTCTTGAATGACTATTTGAAGGAGGAGGTATATGTAGAACAACCACCTGGTTTTGCCAAATCTATTTGGTTGTGGAACCTGCCAAGATTCGATTCACTTCATAAACAGCAATACCTTGTTGCACAAGTGACATTGCCTTTGCATTTTTCTCCAATTTCTTGAAATCTGTTGAGGAGTAATCACTCTCCTTTTTGGTAGACTTGTTTCCATTGTCATCTGTCTCATGAATACTCAATGGACCATCCTTTACAATCTTTCAGCACTCATAGTCAGTGCCTATGATGTAGTTCTTCATGCAGTTTTTCCACCAAGAATAGTTTGTTTCATTGAACTTGGGCAGCCTCGAACTCGATCCTCCATTTGAATAATCTGTCATCATAATCCTTCCCTAGTGGTTAACCTTTCGAGAAGTTAGGCTCTAATACCAATTAAAAACCTAGATAATACTCAAGAGGGGGGTGAATTGAGTATGTGAGTTGATTGACAATTTTTCAATTTGATATGTTAATGGAAATTAGAGTAAGAGAACTTGGTTGTTGTACGCAGTGTGATATATAAATCAACAGACAGATTTAACGAGGTTCGGTTCAACTTAAGCCTACGTCCTCCACTACCTTAATCACTCTTATTAATCAACTCAGAAGAATAAAAATGGTTACACTCAATCAAAGTATCCACCTATGAAGACGATGATTCCCCAACAGTTAAATATAATTGTTCAATGAAGTGATTCCCCGAATCACTTCCCCAACCACATTGCACACTAGCAGGTAGTTCAAGCACAAGAAATTTCCCCCTAAAACTATACTTCTTAATAAGCTATAATGGAGAATAATTTTGCTCTCAATTCTGTACTAATCTCAACCGTGTTTAAGGGTTTATGTGTGGGTGCAAGAAGCTATCAAAAGATAGAATATTTTCCGAAAAAACTCACTCTGTATTTCATACAATGTTGTTGCTTCAGTAGGCCTTGAGATATAATATGGAAATTATCTTGATTATGGAAATATACTTGACTAAAAATTGTAGATCACAATTTTGACAAATATATTTACTTGACTTTATTCTAATTTGTTATAATAAAATCAACAAGATAATATCCAATTACAGCTCATACTTAAACAACAATATATACACGCAAAGTCCACTTTCCAAAATAGGTTTTAGGAAAGTATATATCTTGACATAATATTTCCAAAACAATTTAGGACTTTGAAATTCAAAACGTAGTACAATGAACTGGTCAGACAGTGATCTCATATTAGCTTACTAACTACAAGGAAATATATGTTATGAGATCCGGTTTGCAACTGATCTCACAACACATATGTTCCTTAACTTCTTTGCACACGAAACAAGATACCCAAACAGTTTAAGACTCACACAGACATTACATCAAAATACCTAATTACTAAGTATTACAATCTTTAAGATACTCCCTCCGTCCCAAAATATAGTTCCTGTTTCTATTTTGGGAGTCAAACTTCAAAAACTTTGACCAAATATTCTCATTAATGTATACAGAAAAACATATTCATGTGGGGTCTTGTTAGATTCGCCTCATCAATGTGTACATTCATAATATCAACTTTTTTATATTTTTTACTAATTCAAAATAGAAGATATCGTAGGTTAAAGGTATATCTTGGAGACTGTGCAAAAAGAAACAAGAACTATATTTTGGGACGGAGGGAGTATAATGCAAAAGACTCTTACTCCAATGCATCACTTAATTTGAATTTGGGAGCATTCTATAAATTCGAGCCTTTGACTATCCATTTGCTGCAAAAACATGGTTAGAAATACACATGCATATATCATAAAAAAACATAGCAATGGATCAGTTTTTCATCATACAAAACACAAGCTTAGGAACCCAACACAATGTACTCTATCCAAGTTCTAAAAGTACTATCCAGTTTTTGAATGATTAATTGTAATAGCCCCTTTTTTTAAGTATGTTTAAGTAATTATTTATTATATTAGCTAAATTATGCTCTTAGTTTGAATTGAAGGTAATTTATAAAGTAAAATATTTTGGGATATTAATAAATTAAAATATGATTTTAGGAAAAAAAAAAAGAAGAGCCTAAATTCCTTTTTCATTCCTCCTTCCTTCCTCGTGTCAATTGTTTTGAAAGACAACACATCATCAGTTCTCTCATCGTGTCAAAAGGAGCAAAGCCTCCAATATTGTCTTCAATTTCATCTAAACTCCATAAATGGAGATGTAATCCTCCTTTATTTTCTGATTAATTTGGGGAAAGTTGAAAACTCCAATTTCTCATTCTTATTCTCACATCCTCTCTCTCACTCAAATTTCTCTGATGGGTTAGCTGTCAGTGCCGCTTCCTGTCGGTGCTGCTGCTGGTTGCATTGCCACCGTGACACACTGTCAAACTGCTCCTCTGTTTTCTTCTTCCTCCATTTTCGCTGGTGGTGTTGCTATTCGTGAGTGTATGAATGCTCTGCGGCCACTCCTAACCAGTTTTACGGCATGTTTCACCACTAGTGGCTGGGTGTTGGAGTTGTTGTTGTCCCAACCCCTTCTAGCGGTATCGTTTCGCCGGATTTCTGTCGTTGCTGGCTCCTTCCTTTTCGTGGTTGAATCTTGCTGTATTGTTGCTCTTACTTATTCATTTCCACTTCTTTTTATGTGTTAGTGAAGGTATAAAGTTAAAACCTTTATTTTATTTTCTTGAAATTGATAAGCATAAATTCAGATTTCCATGGGTTTTAATTTATGATTTCACAAATAAATTCAGATTTCACCAAATGCCCTCGACAAATTAAAAAATTCACCATATACCCTCAATGTTCCAAAAATTCACCATATACCCTTGAGTTTTCGAAAACGTTCACAAAATGCCCTTTTTCTAACTTCCGTTAACTTTATTTACGATTTTGCCATCATTAGAGCCAAACCCTAAAATGTAAACCCTAACCCTAACCCTAACCCACCCTAACCCTAACCCACCCAAACCCTAACCCCTAACCCTAACCCCCGCGCCCCCCCCCCACCCCCTCCACCCCACCCCACCCCACCCCAGCCCCAGTCCCCCCCCGCCCCCCCCCCCCCACCCCCCGCAGCTCCCCCCCCTCTCCCCCCCTCCACCGACGCTTGCCCCCCTCCCTCCCCCTCCCCCCCCCCTCCACCGCCGATTTCCCAGCCCCACCCCTCCCATTCGAATACCCCAGTCCCCCCCCCCTCCCCTCCCCGTTTTCGTCCGCCCAAAACCCCTCTTCCTCTCCTCCACCGGCGCCTGCCCCCTCCCCCTCCACCAGTCGATTTCCCAGCCCCCACCCCTCCTTCGAATTCCCAATCCCCACCTACTCCCCTCCCCGTTTTCTTCCGCTCAAAATCGAACCCCTCCCCTCTGTTTTCGAATTTCGGGCTACGAGGAGGGGGAGTTTTCTAAATGCTCGTGTGTTTGTGCAATTCGAAGGGGAGGGAATTCCGCCGGTGTTTGGTGCCCAGGTTCGCCGGTGTTCGAAAGGGAGGGGGTGGGGTTAGGGGAATTCGACCGGGAGGGGATGGGGAATTCTACTGAGGGGGGGGTGGGGACGGGGAAATCGATCGGGGGAGGGGGTGGGGGATGGGGAAATCGATCGGGGAGGGGGGGGGGGGGGCTAGCACCCGTGGAGTAGGCCTGGAGGAGGGGGAGGGGGGGGGGGTGAGGGGGTGGAGGGAGGGGGAGGGAGGGAGTGGGTTAGATTAGGGTTTAGATTTGGGGTTAGGGTTAGATTAGGGTTAGGGTTAGATTAGATTTAGGGTTAGGGCTTAATGATGGCAAAATCGTAAATAAAGTTAACGGTGAGTTAACGGAAGTTACAAAAAGGGCATTTTGTGAACGTTTTCGAAAACTCAAGGATATATGGTGAATTTTTGGAACATTGAGGGTATATGGTGAATTTTTTAATTTGTCGGGGGTATTTGGTGAAAAAACCGTAAATAAAAATTGTTTGATAATATTCTCTATAAATCAGACTTAGGGTTAATTAGAGTTATCATGTGAGATTGATAATGTGAGTTAGATTAGTGAAATGGTTTGTATATAAGGGTTGTAGTAGCTCATGAAAGAGTTTAGTAATTAAAGTATGGCAAGTCAATTTGTTTATCTAAATTGCAGTGAGAATGAATGATAATTGTTGTTATTGTTGTGATATGGTTGTTGGAGGATGGCTATGAAGATGTATATGATTCAAGCTAGAGTTGGAGATCAAGTCTATGATCTTGGATGTAAATTAGTAGAGGAGTGTACCGCATTTAAAGTAACATGGCCATGGTTATGAACTGATAGTGGATGATTATAGAAGTATGTTTTTTATTATGTCATTAGAGTTGTTTGAAAATGTTTATGTTTCTCAAAATATGATTTGAGTGTGATAATATAAGAAGGATATCGTAATTGTTTTAGCTGGCTTAGCTTATGAACCAAGATGAAAAGTGGGCAAGTTACAGGTGGAGGAAAATGATTCAGTATAATTTAAGAAGTTAAAACCAGAGAAGGTTGAATATTGTGTTATGTTATGTTACGATAAGTTTCTGTCAAAACCTCTATTTGCCAGCAATTTGTGTTAAGGGATTGAGCTAAGCCAGCGGTGTGTCTAAATAATTATTTTCCGAATAATTACCTAGCTTGATTATTGTAAAAAAAATGTTTACGAACGAAAACCGTTTTGACAGGCTGAAGTAAATTTACTGAGTTTTTCGCTCATTTTAGTTTTGTATTTGTTATGTATTTTCTTTGTAATTTGCAAGGTTTCAGTTGGATTGTGTTGGAAGCTCAGAGTGGGTCCAAGCAAGAGTTTGGTTATTAAGTTATAACTAAATTAGTAATTCAGAAGTTGTATATAGAGTATCAAGATGTTAGTACTCAAGTGTTTATATGAGAATTAAGTATTTCATTATTTGGGATTGAGTACATTTTTCAGTAATCCGATATTTGGCTTTAAAGTTATTATGTTGTGGGCCCTGACCCACAGGTCTAGAATCGTAGAAAGGATTATATTTCCGCGGCAAGTAAATGTAAATTTGATGTTTACAAAGTGTTAATTGAGATTTGTGTATATTAAATGTGATTAGCTAGCAGCTTGGAAGTGCGGGCTGTTACATTAATTTTAGCCATTAATGAATTGTTTAAGCTCACCTCTTCAACTGTTCTTCAATTATGCAAAGCATAAATTTGATGAAGTTTAGTTTCATTTCCAGAAGAAAGTTGTGGATTATGATAATTGGATGCATCCGTAAATTATCTCTTTGATGTACATATTTAATCTAGGATCTATATGTTCCCACTATCTTCTGTTGAGTTTCCTTGATAAAATGGGAGTAGGGATGGCAATGGATTTTGGGCCCGGCCCGGATCCATGGATCCAGATCGGTTTTTTAGGATCTGGATCCTAAAATTTTATACCTAGTGTATCCGGGTCCTGTGGTTAGAATGCGGATTCGAGTTCGGATCTGATCTCAGGGCCCAAACCTAGTTCCTTAGATCCCGTTTTAAAAAAAAGGAAGGTAATTTTCAATATTTAAAACTATATAAACAATACACTAAAAATACCTTACCCTTACCCGTAGCTCTCCAGCCTGCCCCTCCCTTACTTTCACTCCCCTAATTCCATTCTCTCTCCTCTCCTCCATGTAGCAGAAGCCACCACACCAGTATCATCACCAGCCCACCACAACAATTGTCGGCTACTGCACGAAAGCCAACCACGACCATCACAACGACTGATGAGTGACCAGCAACATCTCTCTCATCATTTGTCACTCGTCAGCCCCCTTCTCTCTCTCAAGAAAACCACCCACACCACCAGTCTCTTCCGCACCATCAACAGCATCACCAGTCTCTTCCACACCATTAGCAGCATCACCAGTAGTCGCCGCATCAGCCATCACCTCTAGCCACCTTATCGCACCATTAACTGCACAGCCTGCACTATTAGTCTACCAGGCGTGACTTGCTCTAACTTTATTGCAAATTTGTGAAATTTTTAGAGTTTTTTATTTAACGGTTTTTTCACCATATACCCCCGACAAATTGGAAAATTCACCATATACCCTCAATGTTTCAGTAATTCACCATATACCCCTAAGTTTTCAAAATTGTGCACCATGTACCCTTTTTGCTAACGGATGTTAACTCGCCGTTAGTTTTATTTACGATTTTGCCACCATTATCCCCTAACCCTAACCCTAACCCCTAACCCTAACCCTAATGCCTAATTAACCTAACCCCCAAACCCAGCCCCCACCCCCACCCCGCCCCCCCCCCTCGCCAGCCCCCCCCCCCTCCCCTCCCTCCCCTCCCCCTCCCCCCCCCCCGCCATCCCCTTGCGGCCCATCACCCCCCCCCCCCCCCCCCCAACCCCAACCCCAACCCCCCCCCCCGTCGATTTCCCGCCCTCTCCTCCCCCCACCCCCCCCCTCCCCCGTCGATTTCCCGCCTAAACCTTCCCCTTCCCCTGCTTGAATGCAGGGTAAATCCCCAACCCATAACAAAAATGGGAGCCAACGGCGACCCAACAACAAACCCAACAGAACTCGACGATTCCACCGGCGAAATCAAACCCGACCTCCTCCCCTCCTCTCTTTTTCGTCGCCTAAACCGAACCCCCTCGCCTCTATTTTCGAATTTATGGGCTACGAGGGAAGGGGAGTTTTCGAATTTCGGGGGATTTCGACGGTGAACGAAGAGGGGGTTAAGGGATTTCAACGGTGAACGAAGAGGGGGTGGGGGATTTCGACGGTGGACGAAGAGGGGGTGGGGAATTTCGATGGGGAATGAAGAGGGGGTAGGGGATTTCAATGGTGAACGAAGAGGGGGGGGGGGGGGGGAGAGGGAGGGGGAGATCGACGGGGAAGGGGAAGGGGGAGATCGACGGGGAAGGGGAAGGGGGAGGGGGAAATCGACGGGCGGCGACGGTGGAGGGGGAGGGGGGGGGTGGGGGAGGGGCTGCGGTGGTGGAGTGGAGGGAGGAGGGGGGTGGGGGGGGGGTGGAGGGGGGAGGGTGGTGTCTTTGGGTGGGTTAGGGTTTGGGGGAGGGGAGGATGGGTTAGGGTTTAGGATTAGGGTTATAATTAGGGTTAGGGGTTAGGTTTAGGGTATTAGGATTTTAGGGTTAGTGGTTAACGGTGGTAAAATCGTAAATAAAGCTAACGGTGAGTTAACGGCAGTTAGCAAAAGGGTATATGGTGAACGTTTTCGAAAACTCAGGGGTATATGGTGAATTTTTGAAACATTGAGGGTATATGGTGAATTTCTTGATTTGTCAGGGGTATATGGTGAAATAACCGTTTATTTAATTGTAAAGATTGTAAGTTTTGAAGTTTACTTTAATTTTTAAGTTTTGAATTTGTGCGGTTGAATTTAGTTGGAAATTTGGGATGTATCTACTGAAATTTAGTACGGGTGAGAAGAAGAGTACGACTTACTAGTTTGCGTTCTTTGCACAATTAGGGATTCGTTAAAGCCCACGGTGGAGGAAGGAAGAAGAGAGGTGAGAGAAGTTGGGTTTGCGTTCTATGCACAATTAAGGACCCGTTTTAGACCCGGATCCGTGGGATCCGCAGTATCTAGATCCGGGTCCCAATATTTCCGATTCGTCGAGTCCAAGTCAGATTCATATCCAACCCTTCAAAACGGATTTGGATCAATATCCTTATAAACCCGATCCAGATCCGACCCGTTGCCATCCCTAATGGGAGCTTCCTTCTCCCCCTCTCTGCTATTTTTCCGACTTACTTTTAAGTCAAAATTCATATCTTATCTCTTTACGATACTTCTAACTATAGTTCAATAGATAAGGGCAAAAATGTAACTACGGGTCTTGTTCTATATCAAACTGTTCCCTATATAGCCAGACTTTTCTAATAAGTTGAGCCCCTCCCCGAAGAGAAATAAAATTTTTGAGAAGTACCTCTCGAAACTTTAGGAAATAAATTGACACCCTATGAAGCAGAATGCAAAGAGAGGACGAACACCAAGTTACAAGCAATAAGCAACCTACCGGACGAGGATAGACATAATCTAGTCGGTAACACAATTAGACGGATCTAGCAGGCAAGAGCAACTAGAAAATACAAAAAAGATGTCTGCTACTAAAACTACACCGAGTCAAGAGCACAATGTTATTCATAACGATTGCAGAGCAATGAGGCAACTTGGGTTAATATTACATTAATTTCGATAGAGATGTGCTTACAACAAAAAAATACCTCTACAAAACCTATTTATCCCGCAAGTGGGTCTTCTTCAGGTCCTCATTTTCCTTCGTCAGGTGATCAATTTTTGTCTGAAGAATGTTAATCATGGTCCTCGCACTCATCACTTCAATCTTTAAGGATTCTTTCTCAATTGATGTCCTATAGATTTCATTGCGCAGCTCTTCAAAGAGTTTCAAATAACTCGGAGGAACGTTAATATCAATCACATTTGCTGGAGGAGGAGAGGGTCGCTCTTTTGGCTCCACCGACTCTAGCAATGGGAATTCCAAAAGCCCAGTCGAGAAATTTGTGGTCCCTGTAGATGATGAGCAGGGCCCTTGTGTTATTGTGGTTGAGATTTCTGAAGCATTAGAATGACAGGTGTCAGGCTCACACTGTCTAAAACGTTTATTTGGGCCAAGCGACAATGGTTCAGGATCAACTGTGCAAGGGACTGGGCCTTCCTCTCCCCTTTCTATCTTGCAAAGAGGCGGAATCTCTTGAACCTCTGTCGAAAGCCCACAGCTGGTAACTGGGGCGGATTCAGAATTATTGAATGACTGCATAGAATCCTGGAACAGGTGAAGAACAGAATCAAAAAAATATACAGCAACTTATGTAATGATTGGCTAACAAGCCAGCAAAACCTCATCCTTCTATAATATGATGAAATTTAGATATTAGGAACATCATTTAGCCGTATACTTAACCAGAGAAGGCCAATGGACGTTTCTAATCGTAAACTATTTATAACATGTTCACATTCACATGTATAGACCAAGGTAATATTCTTCAACAACATAGTACAACCTGTTCAACTCATGAAGTTCAGGAGAAAAACTTGTACAGGACAGTTTAGAGAATTATCATTTGACATCGCTCTCTCACGTAGCACGGTCAAAGATTTCCCCTTCTGTTTTACTACACCAATACAAAATGTCAACTTTGAGATTTCCAACTAAACACCATTTAGGAAATCTTCTGCTAGATGCCAAACATACAGCCATCGCCTAGACAGGTGTTCAAATCAGATCTCTTTCAATCCCACCCACCCCTCTCCCTGGCCAATGTGCTAGGGCTGAGGGATAGCTAAGGTATTCTCATATGCATCACTACCTCTTCTCCGTAAAAACCAAAATCAAACAAAAAATAGAAAAAAAATAAACTTCCTCTCTCTCCCCCAGGAAATGTATCAACATGCTTATAAAGTCTTTCAACGTTGGTACCCAAGGCATCACAACTCTCTGTGTCTCTCCTTTCAACTCCAAAAAAAAATTACAGATTAAAGCATATCCCCCCCCCGGGCCTTTTTCCCTTTCTCTTTCAGTGGTAGTGTTCAAAAATTTAGAAATCCATCATGCTGATACAAATACCTTATATTGCAGCCCATCTACATCACTAGTCTTTCTGACCACCAATATCGAAAGAGAACAAGTACCATCACACTTCAGAAGTACAGGAATTAGCAAGTATATACAGAACTCCTATTGCTATTCACTACACCCCTAACGAGGTCCGAACAAATTTATTTTTACTTAGTTTGGAGGCAAAAAGAACTTTCAAACATCATTATAGTCTCTTTTTCCTCAACCTATTGAAGAAGTCTTCCTTTATCAGTAAAGGCATTTTGCAGACATGGTTTGGTTATTCTTATTTGTCTCTTATCTGTTGGTGGGGAGGTATAAGAAAGAACAAATCAGTGTATTGAAGAATGAAAGCTCAAAGACAAAGAACATAAATGTTAGATTAATCCCCATCTACATAAATACTTTTTGTGATTACCAATGATTCCAAAGCAAAAAAACAAATATCCTCTCATTAAGAAATACGATATTATAGCAAATATATACTTCCTTTGTTCTAAAATAAATGGAGCACTTATCATTTTAGGCCGTTTCAAAATATATGCAATGTTACTCTATTTGACGTTTATTTCTCTCTATCTCTCTCTTCATCACATGGGTCTCTCTTTTTATTTCTCTATATCTCTCTCCTCTCCTTAATCCCCATGCCTCCGCCCTACGTTTCATTTATTTTAGAACGGAGGAAGTATATGCAAAAGAATCTTACGTGAGAAATGAGAAGAGCTTAAGTCACATCACTTCTTACTTATAGTCACAGCACAATTTCTAATGACGACCCAAATCATATTAGGACTAAGGCGTCATTGTTCTTAAGTAGTCACAGCCCCACACACACACAGACACACACACAGTAAAGAAAGCAAAACCCTAACCTTACCTTGTTGTGTTTTATAAATGAGAAAGGGTTTCAATTTTTAGAGTTCATCTCACTAACTACTCCCACCATAGCACCATGTGCCTAATATGCACCAATATGGAAGCACTGTCACTGCCATCCGATTCCTCCACCACTGTAGTTCACTCGTCGAATGCTGCCTTTTCCACCACCGTCTTCTCCAAACCGCCTCCCTCTCTCTCTTATTTGCTTTGTCTCGTCTTGCTCATTTTTCTCAAATGGTTGGAGTTGATTTGCGGCGGGTGAGATAGTTGTTGGTTGAGAGGTGAGGTGGAGAGGGGGTGGTGGGTCACACTCATTGAAGTTGGCTATTCGTTAATGATGGAGAGGTGGTGGTGAGTAGATTGGTTGGAGTTGCGTGTTAATTAGTGGCGGAGAGATAGGGAGACAAATTCATATTTGTTGTTGGTAAGTTAGCTTCATTGGTGCCCAATGGTTAGAGGGTGTAGTGCGTCAAATTCATTGGTGTTTAGTGATGGAGAGGCTAAGAGGGCGTGGAGGGTCAGATACATGGTGGTTGGGTAGATTTGTTATTGGTTAGAGGTGGAGAGGTGGAGAGGAGGAGTGGGGCTAGGTGGTGCTCGGGGTCAGATGGTAGGGCAAGGCAATGGAGGGTGGAGTGGTCAGGAGTTTGGCGATAAAATGAAACGAGGGGGGATTCATGGTCGAGGAAAGTGGGGTAAGCCAAGGGGTGAAGGGAACGGTCAAAATGGCCTAACAAACAACAAAAACGAAATCAAGGGTGTTTTTTTTTCCTTTCCCTTTCATTAAACACCAAGACAAACAGCCCCTAAGTGATTATTTTAAGGATGTTTAAAATTGATTAGCAGTCCTCTATATAAGCTCTTAAGGGCTTATTTACCTCCAAGCTATTAATGAATATTGGAAGTATGAACTCAGTGGCTCTCCCTTCTTAATAATATGTGGATAAAGCTTTCTTTTTTATCTTCAAATCAAATAGCTATGTATTTTAAATTTCACTTAAGATTACCCCTTTTGCTTCCATTAATATTTAATTTGTGTCACATGCTTTGTGCATGCAATTTAAAGCTTAATTTTCTTAAATTGTGTGTATTACAATTCACGTTCATGTCCTATTCATTTAACCAAAAATTAAAATACAAAACAATCCCCAAGAACATCTTATTATTAGTTTTAAAAAAAAGCAATAATTTCAAGATAATGGAACACTATCAATATGGATCATTTCCGTATTCAGCTGATCTAATCTGAATTGAACTTATGAGACGACCTAATCCGCCCTGATTTTGCCTTATGTTTATACTCCCTCTGTCCCAAAAGATCTGAACACTTGTTGGGATACGTACTTTAAGGTGATAAGTTGTAGTGTGGTTATCAAATGTTATTTTTATTAAAAAGTAGATGTGATAGGAGTTGGTGGAGTATTTTTTATTGAAGGAGAGAGAAAGTTAGGTAGATCTTTATTGATAAAGTTAGAGTGTAGGCCAAAGGTTGTGATAATACTAATATAGGAATAATGGGGCCATGCCAAAAATGGAAGTGTTCAAACTAATTTGGGACAAACATACAAGGAAAGTGTTCAAAGGGAGTACTTAATTGGATCTAATTATCACTGATTAAACCTCATCAGTCTTAGTACAAAATTTTTTAGGTCTTTTTATGGAGTACCCCCTGTGTTTTAAGTTGGCAATGGGTCGACCAGGGATGGGTTCGAGTTGACCCGTTTACTTAAACGGGTTGAGATTCTCAACCCAACCTAGCTTGTTTAGTTAAACGAGTTGGGATTCTCAACCCAACCCAACCCAACCCAACCCAACCTGATAATAAACGGGTCGACTTGAAATTGACCCGCTAACCCATTTAATAGCATTTTTTAGTTTTCATTAAAGGCGACCTAATTAGTAATTACTTAAGTACCTCACGTTGGAAGAACTTCAAAGTACAAAGAGTCCATACATAACAACAGGTAAACACCAAGACGAACGTCCCCTAAGTGATAATTTTAAGGATGTTTAAAATTGATTAGCAGTCCTCTATATAAGCTCTTAAGGGGTTATTTACCTCCAAGCTTTTAATGAATACTAGAATTATGAATTCAGTGGCTCTCCCTTCTTAATAATATGTGGATAAAGCTTTCTTATTTATCTTCAAATCGAAGAGCTACGTATTATGAATTTCACTTGAGATTACCCCTTTTTGCTTCCATTAATATTTAATTTGTGTCACATGCTCATGCAATTTAAAGCTTAATTTTCTTAAATTGTGTGTATTACAGTTCACTTCCATGTCCTATTCATTTAACCAAAAATTAAAATACAAAACAATCCCCAAAAACATCTTATTATTAGTTTAAAAAAAAGCAATAATCTCAAGATAATGGAACACTCTCAATATGGATCATTTCCATATTCGTGTGAGCTAATCTGAACTGAACTTATGAGACGACCTAATCCGCCCTGATGAGTCTTAAGACTTAAATTTTAGGTCTTTCTATGGAGTACCACTGTGTTTTTAGTTGGCAATGGGTCGACCTGAGTTAGGTTCGAGTTGACCCGTTTACTTAAACGGGTTGAGATTCTCAACCCAACCTAATCTGTTTAGTTAAACGGGTTGGGATTCTCAACCCAACCTAACCCAACCCAACCTGATAATAAATGGGTCGACCTGAAATTGACCCACTAACCGATTTAATAGCATTTTTCAGTTTTCATTAACGGCGACCTAATTAGCAATTACTTTATTACCTCACATTCGAAGAAGTTCAAAGTACAAAGAGTCCAAACATAACAACATGGTCGTCTTGAACTTTTTGGAGGCCCTGTGTTTATGATGTAAATTAGGCCCCTAAAGTAAAATTAAGTACAACTTGATCCAACAAGTTTATTATGGCATATGGTTTACTTAAACAATAATTGTTAAATATTTTTTACTATAATTAATAAATATTGTAATATTAATAGTACGATTGAAGGATTAATTATAATTATTTTAAAGGCTATTTATAAAATTAAGATTTTTTTTCTTTGTGCCAATTAACCAAAATGGCAATACAAATTATAAATGGAATAAGGAAGATTCAAACATGTGAGCTATCATATAGAGGCCCTCAATCTTAATTACTAGAGCATACATTCATTGGTTCAAATATAATAAGAAACAAACACTGTATTATGAGAGGGAGTAGCTTTTATCTTGACAAAAAAAAAAGCTTCATTAAAGAAGAGATGTTTCTTCAATCTTCCAAAAATCGATAAACAATTCAGTTAAGTATTGGAAGGAGGTGGGTATATTTGTTAAAACAAGAGAGATCATGGATGTTTTTGCTTTCTAATTATTGTAAACAATTAATGTGAATACGAAAGTATTTATGCAAGTAGTGGAACTTTCATGGTTCTCTGGAAATAGATAAAAAAAAACAAATAGAAGACTGCTGATTTTTTGGGGCCCTATAAAGAGGCACCTTGCACACCCTCATCAACGGGGATACGTACGTAACAAGAAGATAAATCCAAATACAATACAACCCTTTTTTGTTCATTTAACTTGGAAAATTGGGTTTTTGGATGGAAAAATAAACAGGTTATTGGCTTAACCTAACCCGAACTTGACCCATCTAAGTAAACGGGTTAGATTGGTTGAAATCTGTTTAATTAAACAGGTTCAGTTGGGTCGACCTCTATGTTGCTCGGACTCGAGTCCCATGTCCAACAAGGGTACGTGTCCAAGTGTCCGACAATGTCCAAATGTTCGACTCGGCTATTTTTTAGAGCATTTTCAATTTTTTGGCCTAAAACGAAATGTCTAAGTACCCCACCCATGTCCGAGTGTCGAGAATCCGACACGGGTACTTGAGGTGAAGACTCCGAGCAACATAGGTCGACCCAATTAATTAAAGGGGTTGAAAATTTTGACACAATCCATTATTATTGGGTTAGGTTCTAGTTGGGTTGGTGGGTTTATGTTTTTTTGTCTACATAGTACTCTTCAACATTTTAAGTTTTCTCTATGGTACCCCTCCGTTAAGTCAAACGTGAAGTTGACTATTAATTTCTTTATTTTCCAACATCTGAACAGCAAGTTTCACACCAAAATTTGACCTGCAAATCTAGAGAATTTCGTTAGAAGATAAAAGGATCTGGAAGCAGAAGTTTGGAGTTAGAGGAGAGAAGTTCATGGGATTTCAAATAAATAACGGAGTTGGTGGGCCATTACATGTTCAAATAAACGTCCCTAATGAATAAAAAATAATAGGGGTATCAGAGGGAAAACTAGAAAAAGTTAGAAGAGTGCTATGTAGAACAAAAAACCATAAGGGGTACAACATAGAATTTTAAAAACATAGGGGTACCCCATATAAAAACCCTACTTTTTTTAGCTGAAAAAAGGTTTCGACTCCCACTGTTCCACAAAATCATGGACAACCAATTACTCATTTTTCCAACTTTCAAGTTGTATTCTTTGGCACATACTTATCGAGAGATGTCAAGTAAACATTATTCACCTTGTATAATCTAATCAGACTTGTCCATCCGAAGAGTATGTAAAGGACAACCAGGGTGTGCTTTTCAAAGACTTTTCTCCTTTATCCTTTCCCAATAGTTGTACTGACTCAGTTTCGTTAGATTTACATTAATACATCTAGATAAGTAAATCTAGTGCTCAATTTTTTTTTCCCTGAAGTCCATTCCTAAACTTCCTCATAATCGTCTTACAAGAAAAGGTACGGCCATCTGAAATCCTCTTAGGAAACCCATCAACCAGCAATGGCATATTTGCATCAAATTAATGGTACTTTTTTCTTGCCACGACATTTGGGTTGACCAAATGCAAAGGATGAAGAAACAGGTGGATGTTGATTTATGGAATTTATAACAAGGATTTTTTGGATAAAACACCCTTAGGTATTCACTTTTTTAAAACAAACCCCCTTTTGTTTTTATATTTTAACTAAACCCTCAAACGTTTTCAAAAAATTCAAGTAGCACCCCCAAACCCTAACTTCTGTTAAATTTAAACGGAAGTGGGGCCCACCTATACTATTATATAACTACCTCTTCACTCTCCATTCAGGTTCCTTCGTCTCTCACAACGGTCATATTTCGACACTCACAGATTGAAGCTGCAACTCCAAATTTTCGAACGAAAAATTGCAATTCCGCTCTCAATTGACAATTTCGGTGTTCCAAGAAATAAGTAAGTGTTACATTCGTTTGTATTCATTTTAATTTGGGGCAATTTACCAATTCTAGGGTTTAATTGCATTTTCTTATTTTTGAATTAATTGGTTAATTAGGGTTATGGCAACCAAATGCAATTGTCGGATTCCTGCTAAGATTTTGAGGTCATGGACGCATGGCAATCCTGGGAGGAGTTTCTATGCCTGCAAATTCTCAGATGTTCATACTGGAAGAGAATGGTTTGGCTTCTTTGGTTGGGTTGACAAGAAGCAGGAGGAGTGGCAGAAGGTGGTCATTAATGAACTGGTGTTGGAGAAGAGGTTGTTGACACATGAAGTCACATTTTTGAAGAGTGAAATGGCAAGGATTCAAGACACTAAGCGAAAGGTGGAAAATTTGGGGGTGTTGAACAAAAATCAGGAGCATCAAGAAGGCAAAATGCACCAAAAACTTGTGGATTTTTCACTAGATTGATTGTTGGGGTAATTGCAACTTATTTCATTGTTTTCCTCATTGTTAATGATGATGAGAGAGAGAGTTGCAAACCCTAGCTGGATGAGAGAAACTGAAAGAGAAGATGAAAAGGGAGAGATGATGACAAGAGAAAGAGATGGAATTACTGAGTGAAGCAGGTGAGGAGATATGAAATGAGAGTAAAAAGTTGAATGAGAGAGATGAATGGTTCATTGAGGGTTTTAATTATCCAAGGCTAAAAAAGTCATTTCACGTAACAATTGGGAGGGAAATGGAAAACATGGGCCCACCTCTGTTTAAATTTAACAGAAGTTGGGGTTTGGGGGTGCTACCTGAATTTTTTAGAAACGTTTGGGGGTTTAGTTAAAAAATAAAAACAAAAGGGGGTTTGTTTTGAAAAAGTGAATACCTAAGGGTGTTTTATCCAAAAAATCCTTATAACAAGATAGAGTAGCTGTTGAATGTCAAAATATTTAGTGTTTCTCCAACTTAGATGAGAAAGATGCAACTCATCCAGAACAAGGACCAGCTACTTCGCCAAGAGTACTCTTCCACAAATAAATTACAGAACTTCTTTTTGAAGCCAAAGTTGAAAAGGCTACCAAAACAATATGAATTTAGAAGGCCATCAACCTACTGCAATATAACAAGTCATGCCTAAAGATCATCGGCAGGCCACAAGAGGTAAAAGAAACACTATAGTGGAAGTTCTTAATCCATTAATCTATTGGTCTTTCCAGACCTCCACTGCCATTGACTTATTTCGACGTGGAATCTTCAGTAATTAACCACTGACTTTATTCCCCAATAAAACCAAAGATATCTTACATTATTCGAAATCCATCAATGCTATGCGAGAATGAATACATCTGCCACATTGTAATTTCACCAACCACCTATCTTAGACATCGTGCTGTACTCCTACAGAACTTCAATTTTCATGTAGCTTTGATTGCCATTTATTAGTTAAAAGACAAAAATCTAATATATGACCAATGATTACCAATCATTAGCTAAAGCTTATTCAACCCACTACATCAGCCAACACACATCATTCATGCACACTTTTTGTGACTCTGATGCCACCATTATTTAACTTTCCATCTTACGTGATATGTTGATTTCATCTGTAATATAATCCAAGTCCAAAAATAAAAAGACTAATTAAATAATTAATCCTTATTAGACATATCACTCTTGTATCATCAACCATGATATTAAATTCGGCCACATCTCTGCATCATAACCACATTGTAAAGGCTTTTACGATAAACGCAACCGCGATATAAGGGCGCAACAGCCCCGAACCATCCGCATTACCCATGAAAGTGGTTCCACGACCGCATCCAAGATTGAAAACTGTGTCCCCGACTAAGCATGCTTTCACAAAATTGGTGCTCGTTATCACATTGCTCCAAGTCCAAATCGAGCAGGACATTGATATAATATCTAATGACACAAAAATAACGGTAGCAGACAGCTACCCACTTGAAAGAACTGTATCCTGTTTGAAATTTTGGATTTAACGTATACAGAAAAACTAAGCAAAAAATCATATGAGATAAATCTGCAAATAGGAGTACAGGACACCAGGATAATTGATCACAAAGCGATGCAAAAAGAAGGGGAGGGTTCAGACACGCGCTCTTTTGGAATTTCAATTTTTGATGAGGTGCTTTTGTGCATGCAAAACAAGGACTTCTCGATTTGAAGTTCTGTTACTACTTCATTAGAACCTGTGATTCACAAAGATCTTCAATTGCTTTTTTTCTTCGATGGTGAGGAGAGGGAGGGAGAAAAGGCAAGATTACTGCATCTTTTTTACATAAGAACAATCTTTACCCAATAACGAATATCAACATTACTTGTAATCAAAGCAAACAACCACATAATGAAGAGTCCAACTAAAGTGACTCACCTCCATACGTGCATCATCATTAACTGCCACGTCATCATCACCCTCTTCTCCTGGCACGAGGGTAGACTCATCCTTCTCCCATTCCTCTTCCACAAAAGGTCCATATTGCTCCCCAGGCTTAAATCCAGGACCACTTTTCTTCAAAATTTTACACAATAAATAGGCATCCTGTCCATCCAAAATCAAGCAGTTAATTCAGTAAAAAAAAGAGACCAGAGAGTACTGAAACACCACCATTCTGATTTTTCATCAGAATGGACATAAAAAGTTGCTACGAATACTGACATAGAGAAAAGAAAGGTAAAAAACATTGATATCTATTCATTTCTTAAATTCATTCAAAACAACTACAATAGTAACAATATCAAAGCCTTAACTCCCGAAAGAAAATTTATTAACACATTAGCAAAAAATAGAAATGTCAATCCAATGATCCCATAACGATAAGGCTTTGTACATCTTGACTATGTGAATCACTGTGATCAGGCTTTGAAACGTGCCAAACAATTAAAAGATTGAACCTTGATTGCTTTTTTTGAGCTCAAACTAGGCGCAAAAACTGGGTCCATGATAGAACTCTGAAACAACAAAACAAACTAATACCTTTTTGGTGTTTGTATGATTCTATTGCATGAAAATAAAGGATAAAAATTCCTGCAGTCACGGCATGGAATAAAATCTCAGTTGTCCCATTACCTAAAGAATGCTATGTAACCTATTTTGAATTTGTCGTTCCATGAAATGTCGTTACGTAATACTGTGATGACAATCAAAGCCTTCTCGCCGCGATGTTCGTTACGTAACGCTGACTCGCCATGTTAGATGTTTTTTTACCATTGCGTCAGTTACTGCCATAATTGGCAAAAAAAAGACAAAATATACATGGCAAAAAGAAAAACAAAAAAAGCAATGTGCACACAACAAAGGGAGAAGAATGTGATGTGGGCTTTCAAATTAGGTAATGTATATGAGTTAGCGACTTAGCGTTTATTTATACGAATGATAGGATAAAGCACTCATGTTTTAAGTCATCATTCATTCGCCATATATAAGTATATAACCCAAGCATATGATAGGTTTGGTCATATACTCATATTATGTTGAAGGAATACTTATTAAACTTCAAATGCAAAGTTCAGGTTAGAAATTTATTTAAGTGATTTTAAAAAAAAAAATCATGTTGTCGTCTGTTCTATTCATCCGCTACAAGCCGCTTCCCCATCATCTCAACGGATGTCGGAAAAGCGATTGCATCCGCAAATTTCTTTAAAGTAATCGCATCACTCTGATTCACAAGCTCAATTGTGTTTGTGAGATTTAAATCACACATTTGAAAAGCTCACATAGAGGCACTCTCAAATTCATTGAAAATCCAAAATTGAATCTTATTAGGTTAATTTGAGTGTAGATACAACCTAATCAGTAATCCAAACTAAACTAGGAAACATTTACAAGAATCCTAAGTTGTTTGGGAAACTAATCCTAACAACTAGCCTATATTGACACCTAATAGGAAAAGCAATAAAAACACTCCTGAATCCCTTAGGATTGTCGTCCAAGCATCCCAACTCACTAAGGAAACTAAACGGAAGAATGTGCATTAACCTTGGCGTACAAGCAACAAGGTCTCATGCACAATATCATAGTGTCATCCTCAACGCCACTATGCCATGTAATGTACTAAAGACTCCACTATTAACTAAAAATCAAGCTAATAAAGCAAGATTATAACAAAGTGTGTGTCAAATTGACCCCTGAACCATGCAATATCAAACTTAATGAATTTATTTATTTTCCTTTGGCCGTTTTCTCAAATCTTCCAATTTTTTTGTTTTGACATTTGTTTTTCTCTTTACCTCTTATATATAACTTTCAATTTCTTTGTTTTCACATTTCTCTTTAAATTTTAATTTTATATTCCCATATTTTGGTTTTCTCTTAATACTTCAATACGTGTTTTTGATTCCTTATGTTTTCTCACGTCTTAATCCTCTTACTTTTGCTCTCTTATTCTTTTATTTAAACTCTTATTCTTGTACATTTATCTTTCTTTTTTCACATAAACGACTTCTCATGAGGAATCATATTAGCCGCCCCAAATCATTTTGGGATTAAGGCTTGGTTGTTGTTGTTGTTGCTGTCGTAATATGAGGATATACCATATAATCTTCTCCTCCACATCTCCATCATCTCTTTTTACATTATGTTCTTTACGAATATACAGGTTTCTAATATCATTGAAATGCTTTCTCTTAATACTTCAATCGGTGTTTTTAGTTCCTTATATTTTTTCTTGTCTTAATCCTCTCACTTTTACTCCCTCATTTTTCTTTATTGAAACTTTTATGCTTGTACTTTTATCATCTCTTCTGTCACACAAACAATCTTTCATGACGATTCATGTTAACTGACCCCAAATCATTTTGGGATTACGACTTTGTTGTTGTTGTTGTTGTTGTTGTTGTTGTTGTTGTTGTTGTTATATGAGGATATACCATATAATCTTCTCCTCCACATTTCCATCATCTGTTTTTACGTCATTTTCTTTATGAATATAGGTTTCTAATATCATTGAAATGTCTAGGGCAAAATGGAACTTCCAAGAAAGTGTCCCATACCCTAATCACTGTTTAGTGTCTAACATGGCTTGACTGAATGAAGAGCATAAATTACATAGGTCAACTATAAATTATATGGAGCTGATGAATGAAATAACCAATTCAACCATGTGAGCTGATGAATGAAATAACCAATTCATACCAAATCTTCCCTAATTATAAAAGGCTGAAAAAATGTACAAGATCAAGTGGAATATGTCAATAGAGGCATACCACAAACTAACGCCTCAAAAAGCTGACAAAATTAACCTTAACTACTCTTTAATATTGTAGAAGGAACACGGCACAAAACAAACCCACCCCACTATTCCTAGCCCATCAACAATCCAAATGAACGATGTGCATACCACATGACAATATCTCCACAGCCTCTATACATAATACACGTACTCGGTGAGGGATCTGCATTTGGCCTTTGATATGCAATTGTTCTTAATACTTTGCCTAAAATTTACACAAAAGCTCTTAACCCTATTTCCAAAAATTTACATTTCCAAGTAACTCGCTTAAGAAGGAATTTGGAGGTAAATATAACAATAATAATCATAAAGAGAGGTGCAAGAATGGGAAATTCCATAGTCATCCGTTCAAACATTTCCATCAAGCCTCATTGTTGCACCAACATTTATTACATGAGAGATTCTATACGATATGGATTCTAAGAAATTAGGAGCACATACCTTTGGCTCTAAGAAAAAATTCTAATGTTACTCACCCACCAAAAAGATGATATTGGGCGCATAAACCTAAATTTTTAGATCCGATAAGTGATCTTTCTCCCCATATCCTAGAGTAGAAAATCTCTCATCATTGTCTCAGAAGCTAACAAGTCTAACTAATATGATATATCGGACATAAAACAGAAAAACAATACTTATCAAGCGTGACTTAAAAATCTACTACACAAACCAGGACCTCTCAATCACCTATGCCGCTAATTCAACACTTTGTGTATGATAGGATCTCCAAAAAGCCTCTCCTTTCCCTCTCAACAATCCTGACATAATATAAACATATGGTAGGAGGGTCCACATATATCGCATGACACTCAAACTAAATTTTATCAGTTTTGAATTGCAACTGACCAACCCTATATAATAGGGTAGGTATCACGGTGTCAAAACAAGGTCGCATCGTATTGTTTCAACCTTATCGTAAAGGTTTTCAAATCTACCAAACCGATACTACCCGCATCGTAAAGGTGTAAAAAAAAACGCGTTTTAGGTGGGTTCAAGGGATATCTCATGGTCTGAGCCGATATTTGGCGGTACAACAACTGCATCATGCCCGTTCGTGCATCACCGTGACCGTTACCGCGATCGTGACCGAAACCACATTTTCGAACTATGGTAGGTATTCTATCCGGCATAATTATCAACTTCACATTAGTCACTAAACAACATCAATAGCAATAAAGAACGGGTTCCACCGAAGTTGAAGTCTCGGAAGGCACAAATGGATGTACCCCAACCATGACCATTTCACACTAGTTGCACTGGAACTTTTACAAAACACGTGAAAATCGAAGAGAGCATACAAGCGATAGTTCTCAGCAAATCTTACCAATACAATGCCACTTTTGGCAAGCTCCTCATCCGTTAATCTATATTCATGCATTACCCAATTAGTTCGCTTCCCACATGGTGCCCGCCCACTGTAAAAGACAAGAGTCTTCTTCATACCAACTGTACGAAAGTTGTGTATAATTGGGCGATCATTTCCTGTGGCTTTCCAATACCCTTTGCCTGTTGCTCGATTGACTCTTGAACCATTAACATATTTTCTATCTTGTACACCGAAAAAGTACCACTCATTGTCTCTGCTCTTCAGCTTTGACAAAGCTGTGAAGAATTTAAAACATGTAATAAAGAACAAATTAGACCTATTTAAGTGTCAATTAGTACTTTCAACAAGTACTGCATAAGCAAATTGATATACTAACACAAATCTCAGCAACTCCAGCTTCTCAAAGAAGCAAGCTTTCAGTTAAAACAAATTTATCAAATGTAAACCAGGTTAAAGAAAATCAATTAAACCAAACAAATCGAACAAACCAACTTTAAACTCCCAGATTCCAATCCCCGTGAACATAGCATGAAGTCATCACCCACACACTAACACTAATTCAAAGAACAAAGCTTTTCCAATCGACTTGTTATATAGTTGACCCATTCATATTATAGCCAAAAATCACAACTTGCACATTATATATCAAGAAGAAGAAAAACCATCCACCCACCATCCACCCACAATACAACAACAACAACAATAAAGCCTCAGTCCCAACATGATTTGGGGTTGGCTAACATGAACTGTCATAAGAAATCGTTTCCGTGGCAAACCCATAATAATCTAATTCCCTTGTTAATTTACCTCTATCTATGAATTCAATTTCGCAAATCCCACTACATATTTGCATGTATACGAATCACAATTGTAAACAAGAAAAACACAAAAACGGAAAAAAAGAGTGAAAAGAATAAAACCTGGTAAGTCCCAAGGTTCAGACTTGTAGATATCGGTCTCAGAAATAGCGTCAAAGCGGATGGGTTTGCCGCAAATTTTGCGTTTAAGATAGTAACTGACAAGCTCCTGATCAGTGGGATGGAATCTGAAGCCAGGCGCAAGAGATGTAGCCGTTGCAGGAGGGAGAAGCCTTGGAGGCGACTGAGGCGGTGGAGGCGGAGGCGGCTCAGTTCCCATCGACGAAGGGGTCGTATCAAAGAGGGAAAGGAGCAGAATTTTTGCTGATTGTTTTTAAGAGGTGGGAATTTAGAGGAATTATGGAGGTTTAGAAGAATGGAAGAAGAAGAAGAGAAGGTGGGGTGGAGAGGAAGAAAGAGAGTGGGTGAGATTGAGTAAGGGTCAAGAAAAGGGGAAAGAGGCGTGTCATTGAAGTTAATTGTTGTTGTTGTTGTTGCTGCTGCTCCTTTCTTATGTTATGCCGCTACTGCATTCATCATCATCAATTACTCAAACAAGAAAGGGATTAGACTCATTTTCACCAATTGGTAAATTTCGAGAAACAAACCCAATTTGGCGTTTTCTCTTCCTTTTTTTTTTTTTGCAAATTCTTATTAACATTGTTGATTTTTTTTTATTGTGAAATGAGATTTTTCAACACCATTGTATTTATATACTTCCTCCATTCTTTTTCTGTTGTAACAATTACCACTTTGGGTAGTTTCAGCTATTAGAATCATTCCACTTTTCGTATAAAAAACAACTATCGTCGACAACATCGCATTTACTTTATGTTAATAAAACCACCATTAATTACTCAAATTGTCTCATAAAGTTGCGTTTACATTATTAAGGATTTACTTATCCCCTACTCTAGTTAACCCCTCTATGCTAACCTACCCATTTTCTTTTATTTTCTTAAAAATCATGCCCAAACCCATTGTTGCAGTAGAAAAAGACAGAGAAAATATTTGTCATTGTACTTTAATTTCTAGATTTGTTATTGTGATATATAAATTTTATTTTTTAATGTTCAATTGAATATTGTAGCTAAGTCTATTATTAAATAGTATCCCAATAATTGGTAAAACTAACAATAGCTAACACAGTTTTAACATGGAAAATACCTGAATGATACTTTAAGAAAGTAGAGGGTAATAATTTAATAGATGCATGACAAAAAGAATAGAGAAAAAAATATGAGTGCCAGTCATAACTTCAACTTTTAATATAGCACATAAACACTAACACATATAGAATAGATGGAAAAGCCAAAAACAAGATCATAATTATGGTATCATGAATAAAATAAATTAAGTATAAAACTAACCTCTATATTAATAATCGAAAATACTATCTAAGAGGAAAAAAATCTCTTCATCAATATGACCATATCAAGACTTATCAAATTTCCCCCTTTTTTTATGATCTGCGACCTCAAATAGTCTAGAAACTCGAACCTTGATTTCCCAATTAGTTTTAGTAAAATTAAGTTTATTGAGAAAATAATAAGATCTGACATATAGATATATGAAAAGAAAAACATAAATAATAATGTATACAACAAATATTTTAGGAATAAAATAATTAGTCAATTGCATAATACCTCTGCAATGTCGTTGACAAACTTTCATTTGGTTCTTCATGTAATGTCATCATGGTATGCTATAGTTTCAAAACTATATGTATGTATTTTTTATCTTTATATATCGCAATTTTTAAAAGTATGATTTTGAAAGACATAATTGTTATTGTTACATATATAATACGCTATATTTATAGTTATTTTTATGTGTATTTAAAATAAAGAATAAATAATACGTTATTGTTCATCTAAATAAATATATTTTCAAAAGTTGTAAAACTATATTGTATATGGCAATATATTTCGAGCACTCTCCGATGGTAAGAAATTTATAATATTGCGAATTATGTAGCAAAAGTTATATTCAATTTGCATAGTTGAATAGTTTAGGTTGTTTATTTAAAATTAGAGTGTAATCTTCACTTATTAAAAACACCTTATATGTATTTATATCTATGTTAATCACTATTTTAAAAAAAATAAAAATTAAAAAGAATGACATGTCATGCTTAGGTGGAGCTCTCTATAATTTTCTAGGGTTGTTTTTTTTAAATCATACTCTAATTTTTTCATCATCCATAACTCTAATATATATGTAACTTTATCGAAATAGATTTTATTTTTTGTTGTAACAACAAAGTTTCCTTAATAAATTTGGTTGCAATACTAAATTGCTTTGGTTCAGTTGAGTAAGGCTAGTGTTTGGATCCTCTAAAGTTCTAAAAGTACTCTACGATGTAGAGTTTGAGCAATATCAAACATTGAATAAAAAATCGATGGCTCATATAGTATCTTTCCAAAACCCCCTCTATTTTTTCTCATCAAAATTCACCCCCTTATTTCCCCCCTTCCACCAATATGAGCCCTTGATTTTAAAATGTATGGTTCATATACAACTCTACCTCGTAGAATTTTATTAAAACACTAGAGGATCTAGACTCGTAAACAGTTTTGAAAGATTATATATATGTTTAATCCTATAAATTGGACCTATGATAAAATGCTATAGTCATATATAGTACACTATAGTTATAGCTATTATTATATTTATCTAAAAGAAAGACTAAATAATGTCTTATATTCAATTTACATAATACAATAATTTAGGTTGTTTATTCAAAACGAAACTCTAATTTCTCGTTATGAAAAACTCCTTCTATGTATTTAAATATATGTAGAACTCTATTTTTATATATTTAAAATAAAAATTAATGACATGACAATCCTACGTGACGCTCTCTATTTCATAAGTTGTAGAACTATATTGTAAATGGATCTTATTTCGGAGCATATTTCGAGCACTATCCAATGGAATAAAAATTATAATATTCCGAATTATGTAGCAAAAGTTATACACAATTTACATAATATAATGATTTAGGTTGTTCATTCAAAACCAAACTCTAATTTTAGCTTATCTAGAACTCCTTATGTGTATCTAAATATATGTAGAACTCTATTTTTTAATAAGATAAAAATAAAATTTGATGACATGACAATCTTACGTGGCGCGCTCAATGGCCTCGAAATCTTGAGGAGCTCCCTATGCTCCCGAAAAGTTTCTCCTTTATATATATACTAGTATTGGGACCCAGACAAATGTCCGGGCTTTTTCGTGAAGAAGAGGTGGAGTTTTTAAATATTTATACCCCTATTTTGGGCATTATCTTTAACGTTGGTTTTCAATTTATATATCATGAAGAAACTCACTATATCATTCAGAAACATACTATATCATGCAGAATCTACATCATTTCTGAACAATCCACTATATCATTTAGCACTCACTATATCATGCAGAAACTCACTATATGATTCAGACATTCAATCTATCATGCAGAACCTACATATTTTTATATGTTAAAGCACATGTCACGATATACTACACAACCTACATCTTCCTGCATGTTAAAACATTAAAAATAAAACCTCCGTTCTAGAGTCTAGACCAATGAAAAGTTAATGGAGAAAGTTCAAGATAAAACTTACCTTTCTTTAGTATTCATTGTGTTTACAAATCAAATTAAAGCACCTATCATATAAATATCAAACAATTTGTTAAATTATGAAGGATTGGTAATATTGCTACGGTATGTTGCTATGGTATATTGCTACGTTGGCCTTCAAGCCTCAATAGACCAACATGATTAACAATATCAACCCTCTTTCTAATATGTCGACCATGTCCCATCTTATCCAACATTCATGTTTGGAGGAGACGAAGGATGCAACATTTGTTTCTTATCAAAGGAAAAGAAAATATGAGAAGTATATGTAATATCCCGAAAATTTAAACTTACTTAACTTAAACAATAATAATTAGTGGTTAAATTTTTCCTTTAATTATGACTGAAATTTATTACTCTATATCCAAGTAATGATAAAAAGATAGTTAGTTTATAAATAAATATATGTTGTATGTATCACAAGAATTGTAAATATTAACAAGTGAAGGTGAGATTAAATAATAATATTAGAAAAAAAAAATTAAGAAGAGAATTGATAAATAAATTAATTACTAAAGTTTTACAAATTATACTTCTAATCAAATGTTGAATCAAAATAATGGTGTTAATAAAAAGGAGAAGTAAAAGAAAAGGAAGGAAAGAAAGGAAGAAATAAAAAGAAAAAGAAAAAGGAAAACTCAATACAACATTACTGATTTCTTTCATCCATCTTCAATTTTCCTTCACAAAAAACCCATCAAGGGAATTTTATTCCAAGATGGATCTTTATACACACAAAAACTCAAATTCAATTAAAAACCCCAATTCAAAGCAAACCCTCCCAAAAATCCAATTTGTCAGCAACTTCATTAACACAATTCAGCAAAAATTGGAGCTCAACCACGGCTATAAATAGCCATGTTTATTCCCTCAAACCACCACTCACTCATCACTAACCACCTCACTCAAAAACTACCCAGAATTTCCCTTACCCTCGCCGGAAATCGTCACCCAAGGAGCCACCTCAAGCCCCTGATTTTGCACAACCTCTCTCTCTCTCTCTCACTCCTCTGTTTTTCGAGTCAGCATCACCTTCTCATGCTGCCACCGCCACCCTCCTATCACGCAGCTCGGCCTCCACCCTCTGGCCACCAGCGTGCGCCCTCGACCGACGAACTAACCGCTTCCCGCAAACCCGGCTCACGTTCTCTCCCTCGTCCAGTTCTTTCTTCTCTCTCCTCTGCTTGGTCTGCTCTACCTGCGCGCACCACCGGACCATCGCCGTGCCGCCACCTTACGTTCTGCCTCACCTCGCCGTCAGTCGCCGGAGCTCCGACCCTCTTCGTTGCAGCCCTCCTTGTTGTGCTTCATCAGTTGAAGGCTTAAAGCAGTAGGTGTGTATAAATATACCACTTCTAACTTTTAGTTGGGCTTTAGATTTAACTGTAATACTCCGTATATTTAGTAAGTTATTAATTATAATTTTTAAAAGGTTTTATTTATTAAAAAGGCTTTTTATTAATTATAAAGGTTTTTAAATTGGCTTTTAGAAAAGGTTATGGGTTTTTCAAATAAATTCTAGCCCAAATTAAATATTGGGCCTAAGTTCACAAATTCTAATCTAAGTAGTTGGTTAAATAAATTAAAAATATTTTAAAAGTAATATTCAAAAAGGATTTACAAAAGATTTATAAAAAGAAAAAGATAAAGAGAAAAAAAAAATTATCAAAGCATTGACTTCGGCAACTCACCGCCAGGGAACTAAGTTCATGTTTATCAAAATTTGGTTACTTTACTTATCTTTTGATTTTAAGCATCTAGACTATTTATCTTATGAAATATTCCCTTATTCTAGCTATATGATCATAAAGAAATAGTGTATCTTAGCTAAAATTAATTATCTTTTCTCAAAAACCCATCTTTTAGTTCCGAGTCCTAGTACGACTCTACTCGTCCAACTAGTATAAATAGGGGCCTCCACCCCTCATATTCTTCACACCAAATTTGAGGAATACATATCTTTTCTCAAGTTTAAACTCTATCTCCCTCTTAGCCTACCTTTTCTCTTCTCCCTAGTAGTTATTAATTTTCAAGGTGCGTGTATATGTAGATCTTTAAATATTGTTCTGCATACTTAGTATCATGTTTTAGGGTTGTTATCTTGGATTATTATGCATGTTTTATATGAGTTTTAGTATAAATATTATGAGTTCATGATAAACTTTTCATGAGCATGACTGTTAGTTTATAGTAGTCTTCAATCTTAGAAGCTTTCATATAATGACAAACTGATAATATGAGTTGTGGTTCGATTTTTGTTATTATACTAAAGTTCATTCAATTTATAGATCCTTTGAAATCTAGCTGGCGGCATCTGAATCAATCTATGATCTAAAATTATCATACTGATTCACTCTAATATGCTAGTTTCATGTTTCGTCATACTATAGTAGTTCTGTATTATATTAGTAGTGAGATTGTTACGAGATAGCACAACGGCATGATTACTGTTTCATGATATTAATTTGGTCATATAATCATTGTTTTAATGCTGATACTACTTCTAAGAATCGTTATGAACTAGTTATTTTATATTATGCCCTTATATGGCTAAATTTATAAGAATTATTATTCTTTTTAATGGAGGCTTATTTCCAAAGAATTTTTATTAGTTATATGGTCTTTTATGATCGCAGTTATAAAGAGGCAACGACTTGTTATTTATTAGCAAGAATGGTAGCTATGATATTTTACCCATGTACTTTTGTATAAGTCATGTGGACAAGGTAGCTCCCCTCGTCATAGACTCATTAAGGAATACTAAACTTGGGGGGTGTGCACACTTTAGGAAAGGTACCTAGGCAAGGAAAGGAGTTTTTATTAAAGTTATATACTTTATATTATATAAGTATTACAAGTATCCAAGGAAGGTTTATAAAAATATTTTGAATGTTTAATAATGTATTTAAATTTCCGCATATACATGTACTCAGTATTTTTACTGACACATGTTTTGTTTGTTTGTTTTATGGCTTTGTCCCTATGATGAGCCTTTTGGTGAGCAGAATTTTCAAGTTGATTTGATGCATACTTCGCATGGGGGAGCTAGTGAGGAATAATACATAGCTTAGTTTAGTAGTTGTTATTTTTATAATTCCCATTGTTATAGTATCAACAATAAAGTTTTATTTATCAATAAAGAGAAGTTATTATTATTAGTTCCGTTGCATTGTTAAATTAGTAGTTAGTAGTTTTAGCCTTTAACGTTATCACGTGGCGGTAATACTCTCAAGTTTCTCAAGTGTTTTATATTAAAATATATTCATCAAAAAGAGAGAAATTTGAGAGTGTTACATTAATAGTTTGATAAATTACATGGGCTGACTATTATAAATCAAAAGATACTAAGTGAGATAGTTAAACTCTTACTATTTGACTTACTTGGATATTGATATTGATGTTTAGTTAAAACATAATAGAACTCTTTATAAACTATAACCCGTATAATTTAATCATTATGGGAACTAACTAGGGCTGGCAAAAGTTGACCCAACCCGATAACCCGACCTGAAACTGACCTGAAAATTCCGGGTTTGGGTTGAGATTTTCAACCGGAAATAAAAAATGGGTCGACCCAACTCGACCTGAAATTATAATGGGTTAGGTTCGGGTTGACTTTTAGAACCTGAAAATAACCTCAATAACCTGATTTAGAAGTCGGATTATTTTCAGGTCGGGTCAACCTGAAATTAACCCAGACTTTCATAACTTATACAACCTATCTTTTGTTATTCTTATTTGTATTTGGCCAAACCTATTTCTTGGATCACCTAAATTTCATTTCAGGTCATTAATTCATACTTTCATAACTTAGCTTGTATAGTTGAATTTCATTTCAGGTCATTTTGGGTTGGTTTTGGATCAACCCGAAATCGATAAGGTCAGGTTTGGGTTATGATTTTCGACCTGAAATTAGAATCAGGTCGGGTTTGGGTTAGGGGCAAGTGACCTGAAATATAAATCAGGTCAACCTGAAATTGACCCAACCCGACCTGATTGCCAGCCCTAGAACTAACTATGACTGATAAATGGTTCAATAATGATACACTATGTGATAATACATAATAGCATATTTCATACTTATTTGTAACTCTAATATATCAACTAAAGAAATATACAAGTTAAGTATAGTTTACTTGTCAAATTTACGGAGGCACTTATATATATTTTTTAAATTACACGAATGAAATAGTTTTATTACAAGGTCTATTATTACAAATTATTAAGCCTGAATCATAAACCATGAGATTAATGGCTATTGTTTTAATTAAATGACGAATATGTTTAAAGGGACTGTATGACTAATAGAGTGAAGTTTTGAATGAAAGGTTAACAAAATTGTAACATGTGCTTAATGATAATTCATAAAGATAAGAAGTAGTTACAATAAGACGTCCATAGTCACAACTCACAAATCATGAACTACGACTTAAGCGCTAATATAAGTTGTTAAGTAGAAAGAGTGTCTATGACTTTTTATCAACCACCAAAGACCTAAATATGAAACTCCTAAATACCTTCTAAAATGGACACATGATGGGAATGGATCAAGGAACTCAAAATTTAGGATAAAATATTGATAAATCTTTTATTAATCCCTGAATTGATTAGATTAAAAAGGAAGAGATATTACAAGCCTCGATCCCCCGGTTATCAAGGTTATTAAGCAAGATTCCAGGTAACGTCTACTGCTAACACCCGCACTCCCCTTCCAACTATGTTTCATGATGCTTTCATATAGTGTTTCTGCTATGTTATTTATGGTGTGCGGGATATGAATTGCTTTATTATGCAAACGATGATTTGATGACGTTTATATAATAATGATTGTACTATGATTTCAGAAATGTACTTAAAAGAAACGAAACATGATAAATGAAAGTGAAAGATGGTGAATAGCAATACTATGTTCACTGGGCCGTGCACGTGTCGTTCTGTTATCTGGCGGCAACGCCACCTTCTGATGGGGGACAAGGTCCTCGGTGGCACCCGCATGATGGCATTATATGCCACCTTCTGATGGGGGACAATATCCTTGGTGGCTTTGCCTGACATTATATGCCACCTTCTGATGGGGGATGAATATCCTCGGTGGCTTTGCCTTCTGTTGTACTCGCCAAGTAACCAAAGAAAGTTTTCTGATAATGAAATGTGATAATGGAGATTATATTAATGAATGACTTTTAAATTCCTGATTCGAAGTGTATGTTTACGAAATGGTTTTACTATATTCTCTTCTCCCTATTTGCAAATAAAATGAATTGAAATGAATTTACGATGTTAGAGTAGTATGTTACTGAGCCTCGGCTCATGACATTTCGTTTTTCTGTTTTAGGTATGCATATGAAGATGGGACGGCGTAGCAGTGAGGAATAGTGTACTTTTAATTATACGACTATGACGGTTATGTAAACCAAGTTTATGGACTCTAAGTTACATAACTTTAGTTATGCTTAAGTTTACTATATGTTTCTAGAATTACTATAACTGTTATAAAAGGTTTAGTTTTATGAAATAATGTTTGCCTTGTACTTTCTAGAATGGAAAGTACGGCAGTGACGCATCGACTAAGCTAGGAAGGTCTTCCGATGCTAATCCTTGGAATTAATTAACCTAATAATGATGCTTAGAAGTCGGGGCGTTACAGAGTGGTATCAGAGCAAAGGTTTTGAGGACCATAAGTGAAACTCGGGATTTTATGCCAACGAGTTTTAGGGAAAAGAAAGTTAAAATGAGAAATAGGATATTAATAGGAAAAATTGTTAAATAAAAGAATTATTAACAATTAGGTTATAAAGTTATAAAATGGAGATGTATATGATTATGAAAATGGTAAAATATGAGCGTGAGTGTTAGGAACAGGACGGGGAAATATTTTACAATATTTACTCCATGATGCTTGTGCATGAACATGTGATGCATGATTCTAATACAATTAATGTATTAGAAATGGCTTCAAGTGAAAGTGATCCCACCAATGGCGCAAATGGGAACCATGAGCCTGATATTTCACTAGATGAAATAAGGGCATGACTTGACGTTTTACAAAATGACCCCGTATCCGGAGATGCCACGGGAGACGTTGCAAACAATAATCGAATGGATTTGATGAGGCTCATGATGATGGAACTACTGCACGGGAACCGATAAAGGGCCAAGACGGAGAAAGAAGAATGCTCGAATACGTTTAAAAGGTTCTCTGCTCATAATCCACCAACCTATGACGGAAAGCCAGATCCCACCGAATTTGAAGAATGGCTTAATAGCATGGAGAAACTATTTGGTGCCATTCAGTGCCCCGAAAAAGTGGAGAGTTAACTTTGCTGTATTTTATTTGAAAGGGCAAGCTGATCTTTGGTGGAAAACCGCCAAAGACCTGCAAAGCCAGCCTGGGTTCGGATGGGAAAAACTGAAGGAGGCTATGAGAAACCAATTCTACCCTCAATCTCTGCAGCTCCAAATGGAATATGAGTTCATCCATCTGAAGCAAAGGAACATGTCCGTCTTGGAATATGCTGAGAAGTTTAACGAGCTGGCTCGGTTTGCTCCTGACCTGGTAACCACAGATCGTTAGAGAATGAATCGTTTTGAAGGTGGTTTGAACTTGGAACTTCAAGAAAAACTTGTTGCACACATGAGTCAGTCCTACCAAGAATTGTATGATAGAGCTATAAACGTCGAGCGGAAAATGAAGCTTCGAAAAGAGGTGTACGAGAATGGCAAAAGAAAAGGGAAACCACAGGATGGTCGATCAAGCAACGATTTCAACAAAAGGCTGAATATGGGATACGCGGAAGAAAATCGCCACCAGAGATAATTTTTCCAATGTAACAAGTGCGGTAAGCAAGGACATTTGGAAAAGGATTGTCGACAAGGGACAGGTCAATGTTTTCGATGCGGTCAGCGAGACCACTTGGTCAGAGATTGTCCCATGCCAGACTCTCGAAACCAAAACACGAACAACTACAGTCCTAGACGAACTCAAGGAAGCGGCCAGATTTCCGAATATAATGGCAATACAAGTAACACCAACGCTAGCAGAAACCCTGCACGTGGATCTTCGCAAGCTGGAAGAGTATACGTGATGCAATCAACTGAAGCTGATAAACATGAAAATGATGACTATGAAACCTTCTCTACTCCTGAGGCCTAAATCGTATGGTTGTACACAAATTAACGAACTCATATTGCTACTTATTATGATGCTATAGTTTTATGACTAATTAAGAGTAGTTTTAAGAAGTGTTTATGTTTTAACAATCTAAATAAAAATGTGAAATTATTCCCATGAAAAGTTGTTCTGAATTTTCAAGTTTCGAGGACGAAACTTTTTCTAAGGGGGTGAGGATGTAATATCCCGAAAATTTAAACTTACTTAACTTAAACAATAATAATTAGTGGTTAAATTTTTCCTTTACTTATGACTGAAATTTGTTACTCTATATCCAAGTAATGATAAAAATATAGTTAGTTTATAAATAAATATATGTTGTATGTATCACAAGAATTGCAAATATTAACAAGTGAAGGTGAGATTAAATAATAACATTAGAAAAGAAAAAAAAAATTAAGAAGAGAATTGATAAATAAATTAATTACCAGGGGCGGAGCCAGCAGGGGGGACATGGGGACAGATGTCCCCCCACTTTTAAAAAATAATTTCATGGTTTTTTTTTTTAAAAAAACAAATATTATTAGGTGCACCAGCGTAGAGAGATGGGGAATCAACTTAACTATCTCTAACTGCTCAACAAAACCCAAAAGGCTAAAGAAGGTCTGACAACAAGAGAGAGAAAAAAGGAGGCTAAGGCTAGCCTCTGTCACTTACATAGAGCCAGCAGTAGGTGGCAGTAGGAGACCCCAAGCCAGTATCAAGCAAAAGGCAGTAGCCAATAAGCCAAAGCCACATGGCCCGATTATATCATACTTTTTATTTATTTATTTTTTTTCTAAAGTGATATTTGCGATTTGTATTCTTGATTTTTGTGTTGGTGCAGATTCTTTCTATACTACTTAATTTAATGTTTATTTTATTTAATGTTTATACCACTTTTATTGTTTCATTGATGTTGTTTTACAAGATTATCATAAGAATTCCAAATTAGTTTTATAATAGAATTTTATCAATGATGTTGATGTTATTATAAATTATCAACTTAAATGTTAATCTGCAATTTGTAGAGTAATGTCAAATAATTATACGAGTTTGTAAATTAGAAAAGTATGCAAAGTATGATTTTAACTTAATGTAAACTTGAATTCTTGTATACTCTTAGGTCGATTGATTTCAAGGCCCCCAAAATCAAAATCTTGGATTCGCCCCTGGTTATAGTACTTCCTCCGTTCTGTTTTAAATGAAACATTGGGTGAAATGACACTATTCATTGCTCAATTTTGACTCCAATTTATCGCTATTATATAAAGAAAAACATAGTTAAGTGGGATCTTATTAGATTCGTCTCGATGCATACTATCAAATTATAGCTTTTTTATATATTTTACGTGTGCACAACTAAAGATATTATTGATTAAAGAAGCGCGTTGGGTTGCATGAAAAAGCAAACGTTTCATTTAAAACAGAACGGAGGAAGTATATGATTTTCTAATTTTACCCTCGTTCTCCCCGACTTCTTCGAGTGAAATGTAATGTTTCACCAACTTAATATCGCTAATAGATTATGAATATACAATCACAATTATCGACTCCTTTCTTTTTGTTTATTACAAATTGTGATTGTATATTCATAATCTATTAGCAATATTAAGTGGGTGAAATCTTTATAATGAAATAAACATTATAAACTAGGTACACTCATGTTATACTAGCTCTAAAAATTGTAGCCACGCAGGTCTTGGATGCACCAATAAATTAAGAGGAAAGTTAGACCACTTTATACCCCAATTTATGTTTAAAAGAATTAAATCCCAATAAACGTTAAGCATTAAACAATTTGTGTTTGGTTGGAATTCCGGATGTAAAACGTTAAGCATTAAACAATTTGTATTGAAGTGGTTTTTTCTAAATTTTTTATCCTAAAGTCCGACGTTCGTATTTTGTCCCCCCACTTTGAAAATCCTGGCTCCGCCACTGTTAATTACTAAAGTTTTACAAAGTATACTTCTAATCAAATGTCGAATCAAAATAATGGTGTTAATAAAAAGGAGAAGTAAAAGAAAAGGAAGGAAAGAAAGGAAGAAATAGAAAAAAAGAAAAAGGAAAACTCAATGCAACATTACTGATTTCTTTCATCCATCTTCAATTTTCCTTCACAAAAAACCCATCAAGGGAATTTTAATCCAAGATGGATCTTTATACACACAAAAACTCAAATTCAATTAAAAACCCCAATTCAAACCAAACCCTCCCAAAAATCCAATTTGTCATCAACTTCATTAACACAATTCAGCAAAAATTGGAGCTCAACCACGGCTATAAATAGCCATGTTTATTCCCTCAAACCACCACTCACTCATCACTAACCACCTCACTCAAAAACTACCCAGAATTTCCCCTACCCTCGCCGGAAATCGTTACCCAAGGAGCCACCTCAAGCCCCTGATTTCGCACAATCTCTCTCTCTCTCTCTCACTCCTCTGTTTTTCGAGTCAGCACCACCTTCTCACGCTGCCACCGCCACCCTCCTTTCACGCATCTCGACCTCCACCCTCTGGCCACCAGCGTGCGCCCTCGACCGACGAACTAACCGCTTCCCGCAAACCCGGCTCACGTTCTCTCCCTCGCCCAGTTCTTTCTTCTCTCTCCTCTGCTTGGTCTGCTCTACCTGCGCGCACCATCGGACCACCGCCGTGCCGCCACCTTACGTTCTGCCTCACCTCGCCGTCAGTCGCCGGAGCTCCGACCCTCTTCGTTGCAGCCCTCCCTGTTGTGCTTCATCAGTTGAAGGCTTGAAGCAGTAGGTGTGTATAAACATACCACTTCTAACTTTTAGTTGGGCTTTAGATTTAATAGTTTGATAAATTACTTGGGCTGACTTTTATAAATCAAAAGATACTAAGTGAGATAGTTAAACTCTTACTATTTGACTTACTTGGATATTGATATTGATGTTTAGTTAAAACATAATAGAACTCTTTATAAACTATAACCCGTATAATTTAATCATTATGGGAACTAACTATGACTAATAAATGGTTCAATAATGATACACTATGTGATAATACTTAATAGTATATTTCATACTTATTTGTAACTCTAATATATCAACTAAAGAAATATACAAGTTAAGTATAGTTTACTTGTCAAATTTACGGAGGCACTTATATATATTTTTTAAATTACACGAATGAAATAGTTTTATTACGAGGTCTATTATTACAAATTATTAAGCCTGAATCATAAACCATGAGATTAATGGCTATTGTTCTAATTAAATGACGAATATGTTTAAAGGGACCGTATGACTAATAGAGTGAAGTTTTGAATGAAAGGTTAACAAAATTGTAACATGTGCTTAATGATAATTCATAAAGATAAGAAGTAGTTACAATAAGACATCCATAGTCACAACTCACAAATCATGAACTACGACTTAAGCGCTAATATAAGTTGTTAAGTAGAAAGAGTGTCTATGACTTTTTATCAACCACCAAAGACCTAAATATGAAACTCCTAAATACCTTCTAAAATGGACACATGATGGGAATGGATCAAGGAACTCAAAATTTAGGATAAAATATTAATAAATCTTTTATTAATCCCTGAATTGATTAGATTAAAAAGGAAGAGATATTACAAGCCTCGATCCCCCGGTTATCAAGGTTATTAAGCAAGATTCCAGGTAACGTCTACTGCTAACACCCGCACTCCCCTTCCAACTATGTTTCATGATGCTTTCATATAGTGTTTCTGCTATGTTATTTATGGTGTGCGGGATATGAACTGCTTTATTATGCAAACGATGATTTGATGACGTTTATATAATAATGATTGTACTATGATTTCTGAAATGTACTTAAAAGAAACGAAACATGATAAATGAAAGTGAAAGATGGTGAATGGCAGTACTATGTTCTCTGGGCCGTGCACGTGTCGTTCTGTTATCTGGCGGCAACGCCACATCCTGATGGGGGACAAGGTCCTCGGTGGCACCCGCATGATGGCATTATATGCCACCTTATGATGGGGGACAATGTCCTCGGTGGCTTTGCCTGGCATTATATGCCACCTTCTGATGGGGGATGAATATCCTCGGTGGCTTTGCCTTCTGTTGTACTCGCCAAGTAACCAAAGAAAGTTTTCTGATAATGAAATGTGATAATGGAGATTATATTAATGAATGACTTTTAAATTCCTGATTCGAAGTGTATGTTTATGAAATGGTTTTACTATATTCTCTTCTCCCTATTTGCAAATAAAATGAATTGAAATGAATTTACGATGTTAGAGTAGTATGTTACTGAGCCTCGGCTCATGACGTTTTGTTTTTCTGTTTTAGGTATGCATATGAAGATGGGACGGTGTAGCAGTGAGGAATAGTGTACTTTTAATTATACGACTATGACGGTTATGTAAACTAAGTTTATGGACTCTAAGTTACATAACTTTAGTTATGCTTAAGTTAACTATATGTTTCTAAAATTACTATAACTGTTATAAAAGGTTTAGTTTTATGAAAGAATGCTTGCCTTGTACTTTCTCGATTGGAAAGTTCGACAGTGACGCACCGACTAAGCTAGGAAGGTCTTCCACTGCTAATCCATGGAATTAATTAACCTAATAATGATGCTTAGAAGTCGGGGCGTTACAATATATTTATTAGAAACCGTACCTTCGGTTACTTTAATACTTTAACCTTAATTCTAATTGAATCGCTAATTCTAATAGCAGTAGGTTACTTTAATACGTTAGTATAGTCAATATTTTCTTTTATACGTTTCTTTAATATAAAATTTTAAATATAGTATAAATGGATCTTATTTTAAAGTACTTTTTAAACACTTTCTAATGGTACAAAAATTATAATTTTACGAACTATATATTAAAAGTTATAATTAATTTACTATATTTAAGATTTTCATTGTGAACCCAACTCTATTTATTCTTATCCTAAACTCTATTTGTATTTTAATCGATTTAGAACTCTATTTATATTTTAAAAAATGACATGACACTTAATGAGCGCGACAAATGGCGTCCAATGAGGACGCCAAATGTCGCGACCTCGTAAGCTGACTTTTGTACTCTGCTAATCCTTCCCCCTTGGCTAAACGTAACATTTCTTTCAAGTGGTAACCTATACTTTTTGCTTAAAGAAATGGCTTCTCTTAACCTAACTGTTAGTTTTTTCTTAAGATAGGATTAATTATGGTTTATCAAAAAGTCAAAAATCACCGCTCTCCAGTTAAATCTAATTAATATATATATATACATATACATATACATATACATATACATATACATATATCTATTATATATATATATATATATATATATATATATATATATATATATATATATATATATATATATATATATATATATATATATATATATATATATATAAGTTGGTAAGATGAAGGACCCTACTGAACTAGTACCTCGCACAGGTACAACCAGTCATGTTTGCAGGTCAGACTCCTTGGAGGGAGGGGTATGGTAAGGGAAACCTCACCCCCAAAGAGCCCCTAGTGGGGTTTTATCCCATGACCTTGGAGTCATAAGGTCAAATCTTTACCACTAGGCCAAGCTTTGCTTGGTGTGTGTGTGTGTGTGTATATATATATATATATATATATATATATATATATATATATATATATATATATATATATATATATATATATATATATATATATATATATATATATATTAAGATCTTGTGAAAACCAACTTGTTTAATGAAAATTGAGAAAAAATTCAAGTCGTTGAATCAACTTAATCGAAAAACTGATGTTTCGTCCAGTTAACTCCATTCATCAAGGCCATTTTCGTAATTCCGTGTTTGAATGACTTTCTAACCTATCTCGAATTTTCTCTCTCCTCTTTGGTTTTACTTTATGGATTTTTCTCTTTCATCATTATTCCTCTCTTACCAACAAATCTCCAGTCCTAATACTTTTGTGTTTCCTTTGCAAAAATTCATAATTATTTTCTGGATTTTTCTCTTTTATCCCTCGCTTGTATAGTTTGAGCTTGTTGAATTATAGATCAATTAAAAAGATAACTATATTGTTGAAATATTTTGATTATTTATTCATATATAGATGTGAATTTTATTTTCTATTTATTAATGCAACCCTACAAAAAATGAGAAATCATAATATTCACTGATCCTGTTGGGTTGTTGTAATTAATCTATTGTCATTGTGTTTTACAATTGATCTAAAATATGAAATGATAGTAGATTACTAGTGCATGTGGATCATGTAAATTATAAAATTATTTCTACGAGACCTTTTCTATTCTTTATCGCAAATAAGAATTTTCAAATCCTTTTTGCTTGTCACTCTTGAGATAGCTACATACAGCTGACCATGACTGAAAACCTGTCGTGGGAGATATAAACCCTCATGCGAAAGAGATTGACTTTGGATTTAATTTATCGTCATTGCAAAACAAATCAATAAAGGAAACTGACTCCTTTGGAACCTAATAGAGAACTTAGTTCCATCTGAAGGGATTAGTGTCATACGTGGTATGAGCACCTTATCACCTATTATGCTTCCAGATATAATAATTACTTCAATGATCTGCATCTCTAAGTATTTCACCACCAACTAACCTTGTACCATTGCATAATCCTGAAGGTTGGTCAATATTCCTCAATATATAGCATTACCGACACTCCAACCTTTAGTCTTATACTATGATTAGGCAAGCCCGAACACTTAATTGTATTCAACAACTCTGTGGAGTATATTTCGTGAACTTCGAAGTTGCATTCTTCTTTAGAAATTGTATTCAACAACTCCGTGTGGAGTATATTTCTTTAGACTCTCTCCTCCCTTGATAGTTCAGACAACACATGGTCATTAACGGTTTCAACTATCTCATGAGTTGGTGCAAGAATAACCCTTTTTTGAAAATATTATTGTTCCCATAAGTGATCATGTAGATCAGGTATGTATTGTCTACTATTGAAAATACAGGATCATTGGCATCATCTATCAAAAGATAGTTTTTTTGACCTGTGCATAATGCACGAGATATATTTTGTTTAATTAGTTTGCTCGTAGGATATACAATAAATAATTAGAAAACTATATATATAATCAGATTGTAGACCGATAAACAACCCTTAATACATAGATAGTAACTCCATAATATTCCAAGTGGTAATCACATATAACTACATGTAGATACCTAACAAAATGATTATACTCCCCCAATTTTTTGAGGTTTACTCGATTATTATAGACACAATATTTTAGGCAATATGAGAGAAAGTATACTTTTTGGGTCCACTTGCATTAAACAAATAGGAATTTATGAGGAGAGAAAACATTGGTTCAACTTTTTAGGCCCACTTACTTTAAATAAATATAAATAGAAAACAAAAGTGGGTCCTAGGCCAATTAACTAATAATATTTCTTTTGCCAATAATCTAGGAATAAAGTAAAGTGAGTAGAATTTCACATAACATATTGAAGCATAAAGTGAGTAAGACTAAAACGAAGTGAGTATGAAAAACATAGCTTTTGGACCCATCTAGATTGCACGGGAAATTTTTCTATATAAGAAGTTTTTAATTATTATATTTGCTCTAAAATGATGGTGTAAATATTTATGAATAAATACTAAACTATTAAAGACATAAGAGCAGTGACATGATGATTTAGCCTATATCTCCTCAAAACATAAAAAAAACTAAAAAAATTAGCCTATGTAGTACTAAAATTCCTAAAAGGACTGTTAACATATCTCCCCATTGCGGGATTATAAGACAGTTTTGCTCAAGATGCATGTTATGATTATGAAACTCATGTATGGTATTGTCTTTGTTGTTGTGAGTTGAGATCCTCTGAAAAAAAAATACTTGATTTATGACTTCACCCACTTTACCACCGGCTCTGGTCATCTCATAAACCACACCCATGTATCTATAAAATTGATGATATAGAAGTATTGCGATGTGCTATTTTATATTATTTCATTACAAAGAAAAAGAAAATAATTTTTTTTGTGACAATTGTTTTTAGTTTTCACTTTTTGCAAATTTTTCAAAAAAATAAACATATTACTGAGATCATCTCCAAAATTTCCCGGAGTTACTCAACAATGGTGAATAATTATGGCTAAATTTAAAAACAATTAGCTTGAGATTTAAAATGTTATGATTTTTTATTCCAAATAATTTAAAATTGGTTTAAAATCCGTTCATGACACGATTTTGACTTATAATAACTTATTTATAATAAATAGTTTTATTATTATTTTCTAGAATTGACATTAAGATTAAATCATATACATTGCTCAAGGTAAGTTTATTAACTTTAACTAACTTTTTAGTGCTCAAACTTATTTCAGACCTTAAACTCATATAAAATTTTAGTCTATAATGCATGATCAAATTAATTAAGGTAATTGAAATATTTTTGTCATTTATATAGAATCACTTATGTAATTTTACCATAATTTTTTTCATTAATATACAAACACTATGTACAAATTTTTTTTTATGATATCATATTTTACAATTGAAATATTGAAGCCAAAAAATATGTAATATATTGTCATTGTTTTATTTTGGCATTAAATCACATTGATTAAGGTGATTGAAAGATGTATGGATAAGATCATGCCATCAATATATTTTTACAATTTTCATAGTTCATATAAATACATATATAACATTGCAATCGTTATTCAGATATACATGTATGGCATAATTTTTAGTTATTAAAAGATTTATCTATAAAATCATGTAACAATGTAATATCGATTTATTGCAATTGTTATTCAGAGAATATGATTTATGATATCTGTTGTGACCTAAAATAAAGGGCTGATGAAGCGGACACATGGACCAGTTAGAGGCCTCCACGTGTCCTTAAAATTGGAGGAAAACTTAGCTTTTTAAAGGGGTTTTTTCCTCTGGTCTTTTAAGCCCCTTTTGGACAGAAGGAATAGAAAAAGCCCAATTCCCAAAAAACGATTGCATATGATTGGCTGAAATTCAGCCTCCAATCATTGCCTGTCACGTGTCGAATTCTGATTGCTTAGCCAATCACATGCCACCATTCTAGGGTGACATCAAATGACAGCTTTCAGATTCCAAACACTATAAATAGTCCCCTCAAAATCAGGTAAAAGGTAGATAATTGAATATTGTGCCATTACTCTGCTAAAATATTCTCTCTCTATCTCTACACCTGATTCCATACATGAACTGACTTAAGCTTCGGAGGGGGAACCACCACCCAAACCTCCAGGGTTGGTTTCCTTTGCCACAGGTTCGGAGTGCGGAGCAAAGGCATCATTGCACAAGTCTCTCCAAGAACATATTGAAGAAAGAAGTTGCTTGACCTACAAGTAGATTAAACATTTGGCGTCGTCTGTGGGGAGACGCAGCGATAACCGACTGTCACTCGTCCAACATAGCTAGAAACCGCAGTTATCAGATTCAGGTAGAAGACAATATGGATGATGATAAACCACCTCGAGGGAGGGATATGTCTCCATCCAACGTTCCTGATCAACATCAAGTACCTGTTCTCCACGAAAATCTTGAACGTCCTGTAACTGCTGCTCATCTGGAAAATGTGTTGAATGACTTCCAGACCAAGATGGCAGCAGTTGTCCAGGAACAGATCAAGAGCAATATGCTTTTTTTTAGGTGAATCCAGAGCCGCTGCTCCCAATCCAGCTCCTCTCCGGGGACGCTCTCAGGAGAATGTTGCAGGTCCAAGTCGACCTACTCATCCAGAAGTTTCAAGAAGGACAGCCAGAGAGTAACAACCGGTATGTAGTGAACATCGAAGGAAGATGGACTGGAACCTGGTGGTTATGTCCTAGGACGACCCACGTCCGAATGGGCATCGGATGGAAACAAATGCTTGGGAATATCTTAAAGCAAAGAAAGCTGCTGCGTTACAACGGTCGGCCACAGGGTCTACACCGTATTTGAGAGATCCACCTTTGAAGATACATTCTCGGACAGAAGCAAGAAGTCTGGGTCCTTCCCTTCCTCGTCCGAGGCAAGAGAAAAGAGGTGCAACCGATGGTATATCGACGTGCAGCCCCATCAAACACCTCATGTAATCCCCCACAATTTTATGAATTTTATAAATATATTTAAAGTATATTTATATATGTTTTAGTATTTAAATAATTAATTTCGTAAAAGTGTTGACTATTTTTAAAGTCAAAGGATTATTTAATGTTTTTAAATAATTAAATAAATATTTTATTGAGTCATACTTTGAAAGTTATTTTACAATTTAATTAGTTTGAGTTGTAGTATAAAGATTTTAAAAGATGGGTTAGAGGAGCCCGATTCAACTTAATCACCCAATCAAGTGAATTTAAAAGTCCAAACACACTTCCCTAAGCCCACAAGGGTTAGTTTTGCAAACCTATATAAACCCCATGAGAGCCCAAGAATCCCCACACAAAAATTACACCCTAATTTTCTATTATCTGATCTCTCCCCCACTCGGTTCTCTCTTTCCTCTCTTGGTTTTCGGGCAGCAGCAGCCAAGGCCGTCGACCAACTGTAGCTAGCTGGCCCTCCCCCTCGGCTGCCGCGTGTCTCCCTCTTTCTCCTCCTGGTTTATTTTCTCTTCCTCCTCTATATTATTTTAATGAGTAGTTTAATGTTTTAAGTATTATTTTGATGATTTAATAAATAAAGTTTGTATCTTTGATTATTTTAATATTAATTTCATATTATATAATTAGTTTAGTGAACGAGTTAAATTTCAGATTTAATATATATGTTTAAATTAGGTTTTAAGCATGAAAGCATGGATTTTTAATGCTTTTAAGAGTTAGAACTATAGTACTATTATAGTTTATGAAAATTGAATATTTATTCTTTATAACTATGTTAAAGTTAGTTTAAAAGAGTTTTAAAGATATTATATGTTGCTGGAATTTTTATTAGCACACATATGTTGGATTTTTAAATATCAAAGTATTGATTTTTAAGGGTTTTAATGACTAGTATGGTAGTACTATACTAAGGGGCACTAAAGGTTGAAGTTTTAATGTTTAAGAGGGTTTTAAAATATTTTATAAGATGGTTTAAAGTATTTTAAAGTTGCTGTAATTTTATTAGAGTATTAATACTTGGATGTTTTGGTATTTGGTAGGCGGCGAATATACTTTGAGTGATTTCTAAGGTTGAGAAAGTGGTCTCTCATATTGTCTACACAAGGTGTACATACCTATGTGTTATTAGACTAGTATCATGTCCTAAGATTAGGATTGATATAGTATCATGTATAGGGAACTTTTTATAGTTCATATGTGGCTTATATTCAAGTGAATTTGCATGTTTTGTGCCGCTGTGTGAAGCATGTTGTCTATGATGAATATGATATGTTTGTATGGATGATTGATGCAAGCATATGGGTTGGGAACGTTTATTTTATTAATTCACATGAGGGATTAATAAATATATTGTTTTATTGAATCATGAAATGTATCATGTTGTTCCCTTGGATTATTATTAAATTATTTACTTTATAAGGACCGTGCGTCTTGTTTAGTAAAGTTGGATATTCACCTATTGACAGGTTGGTTGATTGTTAGTTTAAGTCAACAAATAAAGGTTGGATGGTTATTAATTAAAGAATGAGATTATTATTGGATTAATTGAGTTGTTTGATCACAATACTTAATCCTAAGATAAAATGAGAATTTTGTGTATCCATGATATTTGTGTTGGTTGTCTTACTTTGTAAGTCTCAACATCAAATAATTTATTAATACTTAAAGTGGAAAGTGAATAGCAATAAGCTTTAGACTTGTGCATGTCTGAAGTGTTGGACTAGTATGAGTTAGAGTACTTGGTGGTATCCCATGGCTTTTCTTGGGACCGGATTGATCACCGTGTCCTATTTTATTTAATTAGTACCTCGATATCGTTGGTCGCGGGAGTACGGAGTCGTGCCCGTACTTCGTCTTCTAAATTGAAGACATGGTTTGGTTTGAACAACTCTATCCATTGACTATTCAATTCAATTATAATTAATCTATTGGTTGTGTAGGCAAGTGAATATGTTATTTCGTTATAATATTATTATCTTTGATTTAATGTTTATTAGTATCATGCTAGGTTTTATATTTTATTTACTATGTAGTACTCAGCTGATTACGTGCTTTTCTGTGTGTATCGATCATGGATGTGCCTTATTGATCCTGTGATGACCCATTTGGTGAGCAGTCTTTTAGGATCAATAAAGCATCGACCATTTCATGTCTGAAGATGATGCATCATTGGGTTCGGGAATTCGTTTGGAGAGCTTGTGTTTTAGTTCTTTAATACTTTCATAATTTTGGTTTAGCTATGGTTTTCAATAGTTTGACTTTTAAGTTGGTTTGACTATGGTTTGGTTTTGGAGTTGACTAAGTTTATTTATGTTTCAAAGTTATTTATTTATTTCCGCTGCAAAATTCTGAATAAGTCGATACGTTATCACACGAGCGATAATACTTTGGTAATTCTCTACGTTTTGGGGGGAAAAGGTATTTTATAAAATAGAGAATTGTCGGGGTGTTACACCTCATCTAACCCTGTTTTGAAGGAGTGTCGTAAGGAGTTTATACCCATTGAGGGGCAGCTAGGAGCCCTCCGTATCAACTGGCCAACTCCTTTCTCGGTCAGGATCATGGAGGCTCCCCCTTTCCCAAAGGTTAAACTCCCTACAATTGAGCCATATGATGGAATGACTGATCCTGACGATCATCTTTCCGCGTACAAGCATTCAAATGTATGTTCAAGCCGTAGATGATGCTACTTGGTGCAAAAAAAATTCTGTTACTATAAAGGGAGTAGCTCAGAAATGGTTTAACAATACTCCCCCAACTCGGTTAACAATTTCACTGAACTCAGTTACTTATTTACAAGTCATTTTGTAGCAAACAGGCAAGACCAAAAGATTAGCATGCATGATAGGCGTGTCGCGCACCTAACAAAGATAATTCCTAACTAACCTCCTAACTATGTAGCAGGGTAAGTCAAGGTTGAATCCACAGAGACAAACAGTATTAGATACTATATATCTTGACTCAAATTAAGTAAACAACTGATAAATAATGGTGAAAGGGATGTTAAACTAATACTAACGCTAAACTATAACAGCTAGCAATAACACACGAGGTAAAATCAATTAATAAAAGCACTTAGAATTAAGTATCCCCACTAGCACGAATCATACATGAATAATTCCCATCCCAATAAACATAATCAATAGTCCAAAAGGAGTAATGCACCCTAAAAATACCAAAGACCTCTTCCGAGTACCTATGGCTACTCTAAACAAGCAATCATACATATTTCCATGAAATCATGCAAGAAAGATACATTAAACATGGCATCACAAACAAATTCCTAGTAATCCTATATATCTACTTATTCCCATAGAGATATTCATACTCTTGATTGAATCAACAAATCCATCTAGATTCAATTCCCATTGAAAACAAGACATAAGGAATCAATTCAAAATCACCTATCCCTAGTATGATAATGAAAATAAGCACAATTCAATCAAGCAAGGACAATTAACCACATTAAAATGGGATTAGGGGGAATTCATGCATCAATCATTGCTAGGGTTCAACTTAACCCTAGATTATAGAACTACTCACTCATAATTGAAATAACAAAGCAATTGAGAAATAAATTAAAATACATCAAATAAATAGAGAGAAAGAATTAGAAAAACTTAGTCTTTTTACTTGAATAAAATCGATCCAAGGTAGCCAAAATGTAGATCTCAAGGTTCAATAATGGAGTTTGCTCTCAAAAGCTCTCTAAAAAGTAATACTCTATTCTCTAATCATAAAAAAACTGTCTCAATGTAAGTTTAATAATAAACCCTAATATCGTTTACAAAAACTAGAAAAGGAAATAATGAAAATCGCGGACATAATCCGGAAAACAGCTTGCATGGGCAAGCTGAAAAGTGCATGGGCGTACGCCATGGTGTACGGGCAAGCGAGATTCTGCTTGGGCGTGCAAGCGAGACAGAACAATTTTTGCTCTTTTGTTCACAGATCTGCACGTGCAAGCAACAATCTGCTTGGTCCCGCGGCTCGTCGCTCGGGCAAGCGGAAATGTGCGTGGTCCCGAGAAAATAATATTCTTCAAGGATCATCATTTCTTTAATCCCAAAGAACTCAAACTCATTTCCTCACCTCAGGGAACCGCTTTCTAGACCATCTACGAACCATCTCAGCCTCTCTTTGCCACTACCGGCCACAAGAACCTGAAAGTCACAAAGAAGAGGCAAGAGTATCGCGAAATAACACAATGGTTCAAAAACTACTCAAATCATGCAATTAGACCTAGGATGCACTAAAAACTACATGAAAATGAGACTTAAATCCTACTTATATGCAACTAAAAACCGACTTATCAAACTCCCCCAAGCTAAACTATTGCTTGTCCTCAAGCAATCCAAACTAGGAAATCAAGGAATGAGTTCAACAACCGCCTCAAACAAAGTATGCATGCCAATTTTCAAAACCAATTCAAACACAATTTTCAAAGTTATCATGGTAGAAAACAATCAAACCTCACAGTATAGCACAAGGAAAAGCAACTATCTTACCACAAGTTCTCCCCTAAGCTTGACTCAATCATGAATATAGTAGCTCTCACTTTAGTCGTGCACAATAGCTCTCATGTGTATAAAAAGGGTCAATGATCGCTCAAGGCTCCATTCCATTGACTATATCCTACCATAAGCTTGCATATCTTCTCACTCTCCACCGCTACAAGACTACGTTACATGCAAAGAATCATGAGCACTTTATATGGGGTTGTAATGAAGGCTTAAGGCATGGGTTGGAAAGTTCTAGGAAAGTGGTGCTCAAAGGGGAAAGTGAAGCTTTTCAAACACCTTTGACAACAATTACAAAAATCCAAACACAAAGCATTCCAATTGCACTTTATTTTTTTCATTAACTGAACCATAAATCCTCAAATACAAACTCAAATTTCCTTTTATTGTATACTAAAGACATAAATCACAATCTTTTTTATTTTTTTTTATTTTCATCTTTTCATTTTGTTTTGTTTTTTTTTTCGATGAAGGATATAATAAATCGTCTATAGAGGAAAATAATAGGAGTATCAAAAATAACCATGAGGAGATGAACTCAACACAGATCATGAGTTCCAACTAACCACTAGATCACATCAAACACCACAATAAATCTCCAATGTCACAACTTAACTTCATCAACATAGCTTCACAATCCCCTAGGTAGGACAAGGTAAAAGGCTAGATATGTAGTTAACAAAAGAAACATGCTAGGCTCACAAGGGTGACAAAAAGGGAGTAATCAATGTAGGTGGCATTTGGCTATGTAGCTCAGAAAACAACAATTGCCTCAAACATATTCAATGCATGAAAAAGTCAATGATGCGGTCTCAAGGAGTATCAATGCAAGTTCTAGAGAATAGTCGCCAAGGAAGAGCATCACACACAAAAGAAGAAGACTGAAAAGATGTCAGTCTATAAGGCATAAGAACATCCTCATTAGGTTGTAGCTACCAACACTGATCTAATAGCATATAGGAGAGACCAATCTTACCACAAACCAATCAATTCCTTGTTAACTATGAGATTCTCAAAAACAACTTTTTTTTCTATTTTCACAAGCACATGCATAGATCTTTGCTATCACCGGGGGACTACTCCTAAATGCAACTTAAATGCAAAAAACTACTATGCAAATGATATGCAAGATGCATCCTAAAAATGAAACTACATGCAAAAATTAGAAATACAAATGCCTAAATTATGACTAATATGGACACATGATGTGATATATCCCTCCCCCAAGCTAGAATGCATAATGTCCTCAATGTGCAAGAAAAAGGCATGCAAAGAGAAGGGATAAAGGAAACTTAATGATCAGGAGGAGCCTCATGCTTGGGATGATCGCTGGAGCTGCCCGACGTCCATCCTTGTGAGATGTGCCATGCACGAAGATCGCATAGCAACTGGGGAACATCGCCAAAAGCGGACTGGAAATCCTGGTACTATGGTGGGACGCGGTCGTACACGCTACCAAAGATAAAAGTTTATTTTCCTTCTTTCCAATACAAATAAATGTAAGTGGCAAGTAGGGTCGAATCCACAGAGACTTGGGGACTAACTCGTGCTTATAATAGATCAAATGGGGGTTTTGGGATTAAAGAATTGAATAACTAAATATGAAGAACTAAAGAACAATCAAGAAGTAATGTAATCAAGAAGAGAAGAATCTTGAGTTCGGTTAATGGCCACTTCGATTCATACTATTGATCATTGGTTTCTCAAATGTGTAACTTTACTCTTAATTACTCAAAGTTGGAAATCAAATTCCTTTCCCTCAAAAGTACCGTTAAACAATCACAATCAGATGATCATAAAACTTAAACTAAAGATTAATCTAATCTAATCAGAGATTAAATTCAAATCAATAGAACATCAACGAACTAGGAAACAATGAGCCAATTAACAAATTGCTAGCACAACATATTCAAATTGGAACTTGTGATTTCTCTAGTGATTAATCAAGAATAATCAGATTCATTAATCAAACCCTAGATTGCTACTCATGAAAGAAGAACAGATGAATCGACATCAATTCTAAATCCTAGCATATGATAAATCGAATGTATAAACTAGTAGTACTCCTAGCAATACATACCACAATCATAGATTAAAATCAAGAAATCACAATTATAATTAAGAAAAAGTTAACAAATAGAAACCTCACAATAATAGACCGAAGCTTGATTAACCGTTCTCAAGACTAGATTTAGGCTACGATCGACATAGCATCCATCAAGCAAATCTTCAAACTAATTATTCGAAACTCAAAAAGGGAGAAAATAGGGATTATGGTTCTTCTCTCTCTCCTCTCTAATTTAGTTCAGAAATTCACAGACCTCTCCCAAAACAACGTTTTTTTCTAATTAATAAAACCTAAGGAAAGCTGAAAACTGCCGAAGAGTCGTAGCCGCGTCGAAGTGCGCGAGTCGGGCATCTATGGCGCGCGACTCGGGCCTTCGCTGCTGCCTAACAACACTCTTCGCTCGAAGTGCGCGACTCGCGCGATGCTGGTGCGCGGCTCGGGCCTTTGCTGCTGCCAAGCTTCAGCCTTCGCTCGAAGCGCGCGAGTCGGGCATGTCTTGTGCACGAGTCGGGCACTCGATACTGTCCAGCAGCTGCTTCCGCTCGATATGCGCGAGTCGTGCACTTGTTGTGCGCGAGTCGGGCATCCTATGCTGCGCATGATACTCTACTGCTCGATGAGCGCGGGCCGTGCGTGTGTGGTGCCCAGCTCGGGCACTCGCTACTGCCTAGCATCCAACCTTCTCCACAAACGCTCGAGGTGGGCTCTTCAACGTCCATGGTGGGCACACAATGCCGTAGAGCTACAAAGAGATGATCTTGGATGACAACCATCAAAATCTAGACTTCAAGGAACTTTGTGAGCTTAATCCACCTGTAAATGATCAAAAGCATATGGAACCACAAAATATCCTTAAATCTCCTCTAATACTGCAAATTCATCATAACTCCCTCTTCTCCACACTAAGGTATAGATGAGTAAAACTCTCCTTCTTAAACCTTAAACCTTAGTAAAATGGACTTCTCAACACTCTATAATAGCACATAACTTGGTCACATCAAATACCCCCACACTTGAACTTTACTCGACCTCGAGTAAACTCAAAATAAAGTTCAAAGAGGCACCCCTTCCAAGCCATTGCTCACCTTTCACTACTCCCCTTATCTCTCCATCCTAGTGTATGATAAAAGTTTGCTATTTCCCCCGATTCGCTCAAAGCCAAGTTTAAGGGTGAGAGTCACCCCCACACTTGAGCTAAAAGTTCTCCTGAAAATGTAAATAGCATTCTCATACTATACTCAACACCAAGATAATAAAAACGCATGACTTTGAACCCCGAAAGATCTCAAAGGATTCAAAGCCATTCCAATCTGCACAACACCACAACCATCCTCATGTTATGAAATGACAAAAGCAAATTCAAATCCTGACAAATCTCAAAGGACTCGAACTTGGACCATCTAAACACAATCACAACCACCAAACTCCTTATTCCTCCAATGATGAGCGAGCTCTAACCTATTCGCCTCTAACTCCGAACATCAAGATGAAAAACCTACCCGAGGCACTCCTTATATCACCAACCCTCCTTATGACACCAACTCCGGCAAATGATTTCAAATTTCTCTCTTTTATCTCTCATTTTGCCTAGGAGCCCTTTCGGGTTTTCATCCTAGCTTCACACATTTTTTTTTCATTTATGAGCTCACCATCTCACCCGCTCCAATTAGCCACTTTTTTTTGCATAGATTGCCCTTTCGGGTTTTCAACCTATCCGGGCTCCCATTTTTGCCTGAGTCGCCCGCCCTTGCGGGTTTTCAACTCAGCGGGCTTTCGTTTTTTTTTTTTTTAAAGAGAATACATATCAAATAGAACAATGAGCAATTCCTCCCCCTACTTAATCAAGACATTGTCCTCAATGCGAGAGCAAGTACAAGAAAAACACAAGAAACGAAAAGGGGAACACTAAAAAACCGACTCTCACAAAAATTCTCACTCCCTCAACAATACCCATCAAAAACAAATCACACCCCAATAACATAAGAAAACAGAATGACAACAAACACACACACTATCTCACAACCCGATTTTCTATAACACCCATGTAAATGACTAATCCAAAATTAAATTCATTGGGAGAATATAATTGAGGAATGGGCACCTTATAGTAGAACCAAATCTAGTATGTAAATGCGCATCATTGCTCATAAGCATTGCTCATGCAATTCCTTCATCAATCTCGACCCTCCAATTTCACCAACGTCTCTCAAATGGACACCTCTCAAAGGTCTTTTGATGTATTTTGGCTTAAGTTGGATTATGATTGGCTAAGAGTTGTGAATTGTAGCTCGGGAATCTAGAGGGGTAATGGTGGGTGAAGGATAATTTGTTGTGGTGGAGTATAAAAATGGTGAGGTTTAAGAGTAAGAAGGAAAAGAAAAGGAAGAAAAATAGAAAAGAAAAAGAAAGAAGAAAAGAAAAAGGGGCTCGGGTTGCCTCCCGAGTAGCGCTAAGTTTAAAGTCGTTAGCTCGACCTCATACCTCCCAAAATCAGTCCGGGGATGGTTCAAATCCTTATTCCAACACTTGTACCTGTAAGTCTGATGAGACAATTTCCTGCACAGCTAGCGTTAGTGATAACGGTGTAAAATTATGCAGTAAATCAGGTGGTCTATCATGTTTTTGCAACCTCACTACCTCCAATGACTCATGTCTTTCACTCGGTATCATAAGTATCACACTCTATGGATCGAATAGTACCCACAAAGCATGATGGATGTTCGCCGCTAGGGAATTTTTAGACTCATGAATACCAAATGCTTCTAAATGTCCCCCCAAATTCCACAGCTTAATGACCCCGCACCAACATCAATTTTTGTACTTGGATGTTTTCAAAAACGGCCTCCCTAAAAGAACGGGAGAAACATGACTATTAGATTCCATGTCCAGTACATAAAAGTCTGTAGGAAACTGAAGTTTACCAACATGAACTAACACATCCTCTACTTTACCCTTGGGATAAGAGTTGGATCCGTCAGCTAATTGTACTATGACATTCGTTGCATGCAAAGGGCCAAGCACTAAAGACTCATATAGTGAAAATGGAATCACATTAATTGAAGCACCTAAGTCTAACATAGCTTTAGGAATACCAACGTCATTAATAGTGCAAGGGATGGTAAACATGCCTGGGTCATCATATTTGGGAGGAAGTGTATTATGAGAAATAGCAGAAACATGCTCACTAGAGTTCTCTACTTTGGTTAAAATAGGAGAACTTACCTCACATTCGCGTATGGACTCGTATATACCTTTGTTGCGTTCATACCTTCTATCGGCCCGCAAAGCTTCTGGAAAAGGTGGGGGAGGTCGATGCTTTGGAAGTAAAGTAACTTCCTTGTTTCTTGGCACCACTCTTTCTCCCTGTGTCAGCTGTGTATCACCCCTTATCATGATAGAACTCACATTCTTCTTTGGGTTTACTTCTGTTTGGGAGGGTAATTTTCCCAATTCACGAGCCTCTAGCCTGCTCACTGCACTCGAAACTTGGCTCATCTGTGTTTCCAAATTCCTTATACTAGAGCGGGTTTCCTCTTGAAATTGTACCATATTCCCTTGCATGGTGGTCACATTCTTGGTTAAGGCATTGAGCATATCTTCAGTAGACATTGTAGAACTTTGCCTCATATCCGAATTCTGACCCTGATGATGACCCTGAACTGGAGCTTGGGGTCTCATGAACTGTTGTTGCGGTTGATGATATTGTGTGGGTTGTTGGTTACCTTGCTCATTACCATACCTCAACCTCGGATTATCTCTCCAACCAGGATTGTATGTGTTGGAATAAGGATCATATCTCCTTTGATTCCCTGAGCCTTGAAAACCAAGAGCGTTGACTTCCTCACTTGACCCCTCTTGAAGTTGTGGGCACAATCGGTGGGGTGATCTGAAGCACATATCCCACACGCCTTAACTTGTTGTGTGTGTCCCTTAACAATGAGCTCTCTTACTAGTGAGGTAAGAGCTTGAACCTGTTCTTCAAGTTTGGGATTTTGCATATTTGAGCTACTCACATTCACCTTCTTGTGGGTGGATCGCCTACTAAAATGTCTGGAGCCTTCAGAAAGCTCCTCTATCAAAGCTCTAGCGTTCGCTGGAGTCTTATTTATGATCGATCCACCACTAGCTGCATTAATCATTCGCACATCATCATCAGAAAGCCCATTATAGAAGTATAAGATCAAATCTTCCTCACTATATCCATGATACGGACAGCTTGCACATAACCTCTTAAAACGCTCCCAATATTCATACAAAGGTTCATCATATCTCTCGCTCTCATGTTGCTGATCTCTTTCTTGAGTGTGGATGACTTTGAAGCGGGAAAATATTTATCAAGGAACCGCTTCTTCATCTCAGACCAACTGGAGATACATCCCGGGGGAAGATAATATAGCCAATCTTTGGCCGTATCCTTAAGAGAAAAAGGAAATGCCCTCATCTTAACTTGCTCTTCCGTGGCATTACTCGGTTTCATGCTTGAGCACACAACATGGAACTCGGATAGGAACTTGTTAGGGTCTTCACCACTGAGCCCATGAAAAGATGGTAATAGATGAATGAGCCCTGACTTGAGCTCGAAGGTGGTACTCGCTTCCGTGTTGGGAAACCGATACATAATGGTTGCTGATCAAGATTAGGAGCAGTGAGCTCCCTCAGAGTACGAGTCTCCACCCTAGGTGGCATTTCTTCTTCCAAATTCAATGCAAATGGAAGTTCTTGAAAATTTCTTCTCAATTCCCTTCGCAACCTGAAAAGATTCAATTCTAACTCGGGATCGTAATCCACACAATCTTGGTTAGTAGCACGGGTGCCAACCATATACTAATCAAAAAGTGAAATTTCAAAACACAATCTACAATAAACACGTTTTAGTAATTGCCAAGTCCCCGGCAACGGCGTCAAAATTTGGTGGGACGCGGTCGTACGCTCTACCAAAGATAAAAGTTTATTTTCCTTCTTTCCAATACAAATAAATGTAAGTGGCAAGTAGGGTCGAATCCACAGAGACTTGGGGACTAACTCGTGCTTATAATAGATCAAATGGGGGTTTTGGGATTAAAGAATTGAATAACTAAATATGAAGAACTAAAGAACAATCAAGAAGTAATGTAATCAAGAAGAGAAGAATCTTGAGTTCGGTTAATGGCCACTTCGATTCATACTATTGATCATTGGTTTCTCAAATGTGTAACTTTACTCTTAATTACTCAAAGTTGGAAATCAAATTCCTTTCCCTCAAAAGTACCGTTAAACAATCACAATCAGATGATCATAAAACTTGAACTAAAGATTAATCTAATCTAATCAGAGATTAAATTCAAATCCATAGAACATCAACGAACTAGGAAACAATGAGCCAATTAACAAATTGCTAGCACAACATATTCAAATTGGAACTTGTGATTTCTCTAGTGATTAATCAAGAATAATCAGATTCATTAATCAAACCCTAAATTGCTACTCATGAAAGAAGAACAGATGAATCGGCATCAATTCTAAATCCTAGCAAATGATAAATCGAATGTATAAACTAGTAGTACTCCTAGCAATACATACCACAATCATAGATTAAAATCAAGAAATCACAATTATAATTAAGAAAAAGTTAACAAAGAGAAACCTCACAATAATAGACCGAAGCTTGATTAACCGTTCTCAAGACTAGATTTAGGCTACGATCGACATAGCATCCATCAAGAAAATCTTCAAACTAATTATTCGAAACTCAAAAAGGGAGAAAATAGGGATTAGGGTTCTTCTCTCTCTCCTCTCTAATTTAGTTCAGAAATTCCCAGACCTCTCCCAAAACAACGTTTATTTCTAATTAATAAAACCTAAGAAAAGCTGAAAACTGCCGAAGAGTCGTAGCCGCGTCGAAGTGCGCGAGTCGGGCATCTATGGCGCGCGACTCGGGCCTTCGCTGCTGCCTAACAACACTCTTCGCTCGAAGTGCGCGACTCGCGCGATGCTGGTGCGCGGCTCGGGCCTTTGCTGCTGCCAAGCTTCAGCCTTCGCTCGAAGCGCACGAGTCGGGCATGTCTTGTGCGCGAGTCGGGCACTCGATACTGTCCAGCAGCTGCTTCCGCTCGATATGCGCGAGTCGTGCACTTGTTGTGCGCGAGTCGGGCATCCTATGCTGCGTATGATACTCTACTGCTCGATGAGCGCGGGCCGTGCGTGTGTGATGCCCAGCTCGGGCACTCGCTACTGCCTAGCATCCAACCTTCTCCACAAACGCTCGAGGTGGGCTCTTCAACGTCCATGGTGGGCACACAATGCCGTAGAGCTACAAAGAGATGAACTTGGATGACAACCATCAAAATCTAGACTTCAAGGAACTTTGTGAGCTTAATCCACCTGTAAATGATCAAAAGCATATGGAACCACAAAATATCCTTAAATCTCCTCTAATACTGCAAATTCATCATAACTCCCTCTTCTCCACACTAAGGTATAGATGAGTAAAACTCTCCTTCTTAAACCTTAAACCTTAGTAAAATGGACTTCTCAACACTCTATAATAGCACATAACTTGGTCACATCATACTAGGAGGTCAACACATCCACTGAACGCTACATAGCCGCAACAGAATCGATGTGGGACTGATGGAGCATCTGAACCTCCGCATGAAGACTCCCAATATCTTCACTTAGGGCATCAAACTGGTCAGCATAAGGGGTGACAAGAGGCTCGTCAGCCTGAGTAGACGGCTTGGAGCGTGGCTTGGCTTGGCTCACTGCCCCGGTCCTTAGCAGGAACCCAAGGGAAATCAGGAGCAAAGAGCCAGTTCTGAGGGCCGTAGATGACGGTGCGCTCCGGGTTTGGAAGGTAAGCATAAGGATGTTGCCCAACCTTCCAAACATACCATCTAGTAACATCATTGGCTATCCAACCCATGGTTTGGAAAGCCTTCATATAAAGTCTCGTGCTACCGAGTATGACCTGTTGACCTGTCAAATTAACACCAAAGGAAAGAGCAATCACAGAAATCATACCACCTATAGCAATTTCACCACGAGACTTGGCAACCTCATCAAAATGATCCATGAGCCAAATAGCGGGGTTCAAGAAACTTGCTCCCTGTACAACACACCACAATATAAAGAGTTCACGAGAAGTGACAACCCCGACACTATTTCCCCTAGCAAAAAAAATCAAAGAAAGAAAGCGATGTGTTGTGTGCAGGCCGGTGCTAACAATCCCGGAAGCCTTAGCACGCTGGGGATAATTGACAGCTTGATCTGTGATCATGTTCCAAAAAGTATTATCATCGTAGCGCTCAGGTCGATTAAAATGGCATTTAACTGTATTTTCTTCAATTGCTGAGGTTGGTTCATGAGTTGGAAGGATATGGAACGAGGATTTTTTAGTGGCAGAACGAACGACCTCTAAGGTGGAGAGAAATTCCAATGTGATGCGCTTGTAAGATAGAGCATGCATGTTGAGGAATTGTTGCCAACCCACAGAATAAAATAATTGTTGTAGATCGCCATCTATTCCTAGTTCAGTTGCCAATTGAGGATCATAGAAGCGAGTGGGGCGAAGGCGACGACCACTAAGGACACGAAAGCGCTTAAGGTGATCCTCACAAGTAAATTGAATGCCTAAAGTGTCCCAATGAGGGGGTTCAATGGCGGGTGGAGGACGTGGATTGGAGGGCACATTGGTGGAGGGATTACAGGTGTTTAGGTGATGGGAAGAGGAAGTGCGTCGGGCAGGGTTCGCTCTAGAGGATGGCCTAAGAGGCATGATGATCACAAGCAAGATAGACACAACTAACAAATTCACAATAGAATCATCCAATGAGAAATTTTCAACCAAAGAACGCCTATTAACTCTCTCAATGCAATTAACCCAATGTCAAGAATAACAATAGCACTAACAATTCAACTACACAAGCGATCAATAATACACCACTAAAACTTTAAAAACATGCATGCACTAGCCAACACAAAAAAAGGTTCAAAATTGAGCAAGAAGTCAAGAAATTACATCCAACAAGCAAGTATTCAACCCACAAATCAATATCAAACAAGTAGTGTAATGAATTTCAAATAGAAAATCAAAAACACTAAAAGATGAAAAAGAGAGTGGAAAGAGTATACCAAACTTGAGGTGGGTGTCTAATACCCGCAATTGATCCGTGCTTGACTTCCAAAAGGAGTAGAGATGCTTCCTTGTTACACAAATCCCCTTTTCCTTGTTACCCAAATTTCTTCAATCTCCTTCCTTGAACTCTCTTCGCACAATGCCTTTGTCATGCCATCTCTTAGTTTTCTCCTTGTACAACTTAGAACTCTCATAAGCATCAAGTCGAAGTTCATCAAGCTCATTAAGTTGAAGGTGCCTCTTCTCACCCGTCGTTTGAGAATCGAAATTGAGGCTCTTAATAGCCCAAAATGCACGACGCTCTAACTCAACAGGAAGATGACATGCTTTCCCATAAACAAGGCGATAGGAGGTGGTACCTATAGGGGTTTTGAACGCTGTTCAGTAAGCCCATAGTGCATCATCAAGTTTCGCAGCCCAATCTTTCCTCGTTCTCGCAACCGTCTTCTCTAAGATGGTTTTATCGCGGTTAGAAATCTCCACTTGACCACTAGTTTGTGGGTGATATGAATCCCCCACTCTATGGTGCACACCATATTTCTTGAGCATAACTTCAAACTTTTTCTCCAAAAAGTGCTTGCCTCCATCACTAATCAAGACTCGTGGAATGCCAAATCGAGGGAAAATAGTCTTTTTGAAAAATCTACTAACCACACGAGCATCGTTAGTGGGAGAAGCAATGGCCTCCACCTATTTGGAGACATAATCAACAGCAACCAAAATGTACTTGTTCCTATAAGAGGAAGGGGATGGCCCCATGAAATCCACACCACATACATCAAATATCTCAACTTCAAGAATGGTGTTGAGAGGCATCTCATTCCTACGGGAAAGATTACCTGTCCTTTGACATTGATCACAAGAGTGAACATATTAGTGAACATCCTTAACACAAAGTAGGCCAATGGAAACCACACTGGAGAATTTTCGATGCAGTTTTATTGGTACTAGCATGACCTCCACAAGGTAAATCATGACAATGAGAGGTAATGAGTGGTATCTCATTTTCGGGAATACACCTTCTAATCATCCCATCTGCACAAGATTTATAAAGAAAAGGATCATCCCAGAAATATCTCCTCACCTCCTTAAACAATTTCTTCTTTTGCTGCGACGAGTATCCATGAGGAATAGTGTCACTAGCCAAATAATTGGCTATATCAGCATACCATGGGATCTACATAGTGGCTAGAGCTAGGAGTTGCTCATCAAGAAAGGTATCATCAATTGGAAGATCCTCATCACCTTCACTATCAAGGACAAGTCGAGAAAGGTGATCAACAACAACATTTTCAGCTCCCTTCTTGTCACGAATCTCCAAGTCAAATTATTGTAGCAACAAAATCCACCGAATCAAGCGGGGCTTAGCATCTTTCTTGCTCATCAAATACTTTAGTGCCGTATGATCAATGTGAATTATTACCTTCGACCCCACCAGATAAGATCGAAACTTCTCCATAGCATACACCACTGCTAACAATTCCTTCTCAGTTGTGGCATAGTTCATCTAGGTCGGATTAAGAGTCTTGCTTGTATAGTTGATGGCATGGAGCTTGCCATCCTTCCTCTGACCCAATACTGCCCCCACAACATAGTCACTAGCATCGCACATAATATCAAAAGGGAGATTCCAGTCAGGCGATTGAATTATAGGGGCAGAGATGAGAGCTTATTTTAACATGTGAAAAGCCTCAGTACAAACATCAGTAAACACAAAAAAGGGACATCTTTGCCTAAAATTTCAGTTAGAGATCGAGCAATTTTTGATAAATCCTTTATAAAACGACGATAGAATCCCGCATGACCAAAAAATTAAAACTCCTTACTCCTTTAACAGAGTTAGGAGGTGGTAAACACTCAATGACCTCTATCTTTGCTTTGTCGACTTTGATGCCCTGATGAGAAACAACATGACCTTGAACAACTCCCTGTTGCACCATGATATGCCATTTTTCCCAATTGAGAATCAAATTAACTTCTTGACATCTATGGAGCACCTTTTATAAATTAGCAAGGAAAACATCAAAGGATGTTCCATAGACGGAGAAGTCATCCATAAACACGTCCATAGAGTTCTCCATAAGACTTGAGAAAATTGCCATCATGCAACGTTGAAAAGTGGCAGGAGCATTACATAATCCAAATGGCATCCTTCGATATGCAAAGGTGCCATAAGGACATGTAAAAGTAGTCTTTTCCTGGTCACTTGGATGAATAGGGATTTGGAAAAAACCTGAATATCCATCCAACCAACAAAAAAAGAATGTTTTGCCAATCTTTCCAACATCTGATTAATGAAAGGGATGGGCAAATAATCTTTTCGGGTGGCCTTATTCAATCTCCTATAATCAATACACATGCGCCACCCTGTCACATTCTTAGTTGGAATTTGCTAACCCTTGTCATTCTTGACAACGGCCATGCCTCCTTTCTTTGGGACTACTTGGACAGGTTTAACCCACTTACTATCAGAGATAGGGTAGATTATACCTGCATCAAGTAATTTAAGAACCTCTTTCTTGACTACTTCCATCATATTTGGATTAAGTCGTCGTTGAGTTTCTATAGAAGAAGCATGTTCGTCCTCAAGAATGATTTTATGCATGCAAAATGAGGGATTAATGCCCTTAATATCATCAATGGAGTACCCAATGACATTCTTATATTTTCTCAAAACAACAAGTAGTTTTTCAATTTGAATGTCATCAAGCTCAACATTAACAATAATAGGGTAAGTGTCATTGTGACCCATGAATACATATTTCAAATTAGAGGGAAGAGGTTCCAGTTCTACCATAGGAGGCGTAGTACTCTCCTTAGATTCTCTCGAGCTCAATACCTCCTTGATGGGCTTTTCAGATTCAATGGCTCGTGTCTCCTCTAGAAGTCTCTTGTATTCCTTGGTATCCCAATCTTCCTCGTCAGTACTACCCATCAAGACCATTTGTAATGTATCATCAAGTTGCAAATTGAAGGCCTTGGATTCTATCACCTCATCAAGAGCATCCACTCTATAAACAGTTTCTCCCTTTGAAGGAGAATTCATGGAGTTTGTGAGTGTGTATTCCATCTTCTCATCACCTACTTCAAAGGTGATCTTACCCTTCTTCATGTCAACGATGGCTCCAGCAGTGGCCAAAAAGGGTCTCCCAAGGATGATGGAAACCTGTGCATCTTCTTCCATCTCCATAACAACAAAATCACATGGAATAAATAATTTACCCACTCTAAGAGGAACATCCTCAAGGATACCAAGTGGAAACTTGACTGTTCTGTCTGCTAGTTGGAGAGAGATGCGTGTGGGTTTCAGTTCACCCATGTTGAGTTTCTTACAGATTGATAAAGGTATGAGACTTACACTAGCCCTCAAGATCACACAAAGCATTCTTGATTGCAATATCACCAAGTTTGACTAGAATAGAATAGTTGTCTAGATCTCCTAGCTTCTCTGGAAGTTTATTCTGCAAAATAGCACTACACTCAGCTGTTAGTAAAACAGTGACATTCTCTTTAATTTTTATTTTATTAGAGAGCATGTATTTCAAAAAATTAGCATAAGAAGGCATCTCATAAATAGCATCCAAGAAAGGGACGTTGATGTGCAATTTCTTCAAAATACCAAGGAACTTCCCATACTTCTTTTCAAGTTTTTCCTGTGCCAATCTTTGGGGGAATAGGACAAGTGGCTTGTATGGTTCGACAGGGATAATAGTGGGTTCCTTTTTCTTAGTCTCCTTAGCTTCATCTTCCAACACCTTCTCACCTTGATCTTCTTCACTGAACCTTATATTTGCACTTTTCTTTTGCTCAGTCATCTTCTTTGTAGGCTCTTGCAGTTCTTTACCAATCCTCAATGAGATGGCATGGATATGCCCCTTAGGATTTGGTTCAGTTTGCCCAGGAAGTTGGCCTGAAGGTTTAGAGAGATGACTATTTTGTTGAGCAAGTTGGGTCATCTGATTCTCCATCAACTTATTATGAGCATTGATTTGTTGGAGAAAGTTGCTGAAAAATTCATTTTGCTTTGCTTGTTATTCATCTTAATTTGCTTGAGAAGAAGCTAGGTTCTCCATGATAGTCTCAAGGTTAGATCTAGAGGATGATGAAGAAGGGTTGAAAGGTGGTCTTTGTTGGAAACCGGGTGGTTGGGAGTAGTGTGTGTATGGAGGTTGAGGTTAGTTATTTTTGTAGGAGAAATTTGGATGAGTCTTCTAGCCTGGGTTATATGTGTTTGAGTATGGGTTGTTTTGTGCTTGTGTTTGTGTTTAGGAGGGCATTGACTTACTCAGATATCACTCCCATGGTGTTGTATTGACACTCATTCAATGAGTGACCTTGGACTTCACAAATCTCATAAACAGGTGCTATTGATCCGCTACTCAATTGGTCAACCTTGGCTGCCAAAACCTGCATAGTGTTAGTTAAAGTAGCAATAGAATCAAACTCATGCTTATCTCCCCTTTTAGGGGCCCCAAGAGACACACTCCAGTCATTCAAGTAATTTTTGGCAGCCATATCATTCAACAATGTCTTAGCAGCTTTCGGAGTTTTGGCCATGAAAGTACCGCCAGATGAGGCATACAACTTCGAACATCATGCTTCAGACCATTGTAGAATGTCTGAATCAATAACTACTCAAGAATACTATGGTGTGGGCATTGTCTTTGCAAAGCCTTGTATCTCTGCCATGCCTCATAGAGAGACTCCAATTCATGTTATCGAAAACCAGATATCTCATTTCTGAATTTTGAAGTTCTCATAGGAGGGAAGAATGTGTAGAGAAAAGCCTTTTTCAATTATGGCCATGTGGTGATCTTTCTCACCACTTCTTCTTTCAACAATTCTTTTGCTTCATCCCTAAGAGAAAAAGGAAAAGCACAATCTTAAATCAAGTCATCAGAAACATTTGTTAGTTTCAAAGTATTACACTTCTCTAGAAAGCTAGCCAAATGATTAGTATGGCTCTCTTTTGGTGTTCCCGCATAAGAGCCATGTGAGATGAACTGAATAATTTGTGGCTTGAGCTCGAAGTGTGTAGCAGTGGTGGTTGACCTGGTAATGGTGGTGGTGGTCTCATTGGGCATAGCATACTCCCGTAGAGACATTGGTGGTGTTTCGTCTCCCATTATTGATTCTCGTTGTTGTTTTCTTCTTTGACCTCCTAATCTCCTTAATGTGGCTTCGATCTCGCAAGCAAGAGTAATTAGATCTTCTGAACCCTTGCTACGAGTGCACATGCAACAAAAATACTGAAAGAAAAGAGATCAAACAACAAACAGAGTAACAATGATCGAACAAAAATAAGTTTAGCTAAATAAAATAAATGATAAACTAATCTAATACTGTTGGTCCCTGGTAACGGCGCCAAAATTTAATAGGCATTTCGCGCACCTAACAAAGATAATTCCTAACTAACCTCCTAACTACATAGCAGGGCAAGTCAAGGTCGAATCCACAAAGACAAACGGTATCAAATACTAGATATCTTGACTCAAATTAAGTAAACAAGTGGCAAATAACGGCGAAAGGGATGTTAAACTAATACTAACGCTAAACTAGAACAGCTAGCAATAACACACGAGGTAAAATCAATTAATAAAAGCACCTAAAATTAAGTATCCCCACATGCACGAATCATACATGAATAATTCCCATCCCAATAAACATAATCAATAGTCCAAAAGGAGTAATGCACCCTAAAAATACCAAATACCTCTCAATCGAGTACCTATGGCTACTCTAAACAAGCAATCATACTTATTCCCATAGAATCATGCAAGAAAGAGACATTAAACATGGCATCACAAACAAATTCCTAGTAATCCTATCTACTTATTCCCATAGAGATATTCATACTCTTGATTGAATCAACAAATCCATCTAGATTCAATTCCCATTGGAAACAAGACATAAGGAATCAATTCAAAATCACCTATCCCTAGTATGATAATGAAAATAAGCACAATTCAATCAAGCAAGGACAATTAACCACATTAAATTGGGATTAGGGGGAATTCATCCATCAATCATTACTAGGGTTCAGCTTAACCCTAGATTATAGAACTTCTCACTCATAATTGAAATAACAAAGTAATTGAGAAATAAATTAAAAGACATCAAATAAATAGAGAGAAAGAATTCGAAAAACTTAGTCTTTTTACTTGAATAAAATCGATCAAAGGTAGCCAAATTGTAGATATCAAGGTTCAATAATGGAGTTTGCTCTCAAAAGCTCTCTAAAAAGTAATACTCTATTCTCTAATCATAAAAAACTGTCTCAAAGTAAGTTTAATAAAACCTAATATCGTTTACAAAAACTAGAAAAGAAAATAATGAAAATCGCGGACATAATCCGGAAAACAGCTTGCATGGGCAAGCAGAAAAGTGCATGGGCGTACGCCATTGTACGGGCAAGCGAGATTCTGCTTGGGGGTGTAGGCGAGACAGAACCATTGTTGCTCTTTTGTTCACAGATCTGCACGGGCAAGCAACAATCTGCTTGGTCCCGCAGCTCATCGCTCGGGCAAGCGAAAATGTGTGTGGTCCCGCGAAAACGATATTCTTCAAGGATCATCATTTCTTTAATCCCAAAGAACTCAAACTCATTTCCTAGTCTCCGGGAACCGCTATCTAGACCATCTACGAACCATCTTAGTCTCTCTTTGCCACAACCGGCCAAAAGAACCTGAAAACCACAAAGAAGAGGCAAAAGTATCTCGAAAGAACACAATGGTTCAAAAACTACTCAAATCATGCAATTAGACCTAGGATGCACTAAAAACTATATGAAAATGAGACATAAATTCTACTTATATGCAACTAAAAACAGACTTATCAATGCATTTGGGAAAGGTCATTCAAGGCCCAAAGGAAGCTCTTCGGAGTTTTGTTAAGAGGTTCAATCTAGAAGCTTTGCATATCCAAGATCTTAATGCTGGAGTGGCCTTTGACGCCTTTATTAGAGGGCTACGGCCAGGGAGTTTTAAGTTTGATCTTGTCAAGAAGAAAATCACCAGTCTTATAGAAGCCATGAAGGAGGCTGAAGCATTTATACATGCTACTGAAGTTTGTGTTGAGGCTAAGCACCCCGAGTTCAAGAAGCCTGAAGAAGTGGTTCAAGCAAAAAAGAACAACCCTAAGAAGGCTGAGAATTGGGCCATAACCTCCACATCTACCTCATCCAAACGAGGAAAGAGAAAAGAGTCAGAAGCTTCATCCGACCCAATATAATTCAACGAAAAGAACTTGGTCCCCGTTCACCACCCAATCATTGGGTTTGGGGGAGGAGTTATCCATCCTATGAGGACGGTTACTTTGCTGGTCCGAGTAGGAAAAAAGGATATCTCCCGAACTTTGTTCATCAAGTTTCTAGTCGTTAGACATTTAACGGCCTACAATGTTATTCTTGGACGACCAACTCTGAACCATGTTAAAGCAGTAATTGTTACTCATCTTATGCTCATGAAGTTTGAATGTGACGGAGGACAGATAGGGACGCTATATGGGGACCAACAGGCAGCCAGAAAATGTTATTTAACTACTCTGAAACCATCGTCTTGGAAGATTGAGGAGAAAGATCAGACGAAGGTAGCTTGTGAAGGGAAAACGGCCGAGATTATAATGACGCAAACAACCTCGCTGAGAAAGACAATTGAGAATTCTCAGGCGCAGGTTGCTCCCTCAAGGAGAACGACCGAAACCCTCCCCAGCAAGAAGAGGAAGTATGTGCCAGTAAAGGAAGAGCCCCGCTCGTCTGAAGAAGTTATGGCCATCATGGGTTTGGCACTTGAGCGTCCAGAGCCTGTTGAGGCTCCAAAAGACATATGTTTAGATGATGCTCGTCTAGAAAGGACCCTGAAGATTGGATCTTCTATTACCTCCGAGTTACGGGGAACCTTGATAAGCTTACTCTAAGAATTTCAAGATGTTTTTGCTTATAATGTTGAAGAGATGTCTGGAATTGATCTAGAGATAGCTGTTCATCGATTGAATGTTGATCCAAACATAAAACTAGTTCGTCAGAAGAAAAGACATCTGGGACCAACAATAAATCAAGCGGTATATAAGGAGGCAATATAATACGAGGCATAACTACCAATGATGTCAAGAGTTTTATTTGGAAGAACTTTATAACTCGGTTTGGCATGCCGCAATTAATTGTCTTCGACAATGGTAAACAGTTTAAAATGCCAAAGCTGAAAGATTCGATGCCAGAAAGAGAGATCAAGGCCCATTTTACTGCAGTAGCCCACCCACAAGCCAATGGGCAAGTAGAGTCCTTCAACAAGATCATATCAAACGTCATTAAAAGGAAGTTGGAAAATGCCAATGGATTATGGGTTGAAGAACTACAGCTGGTTTTATGGTTAATTAGAACCACGACTAAGAATTCTACAGGCGAGACACCTTTCATGTTAGTCTATGGAACTGAGGCTGTTTTGCCCATTGAAATTGAAGAGCCCACCCTAAAAGTCATGTTGTACACAGAAGAGGCCAACTGGGTTGTATTACGCATTGCCTTGGATCAATTACTAGAGGTAAGGGGCAACACACTGCTAAGAATGCAATTATACAAGCTTCGAATGGCTCGTGACTTTAACAAGAGGGTCACTAGACGACCGATGAAAGTGGGGGATTTGATTCTGAGAAAGATGGAAGTCGTAGGACGAGCCAAAGAATAGGGTAAGCTGACAGTAAACTGGGAAGGTCCTTACCTGGTCGTGGAAGAAGTAATAGGTGGAACATTCCGTCTGCAAGATCTAGATGGAAGACCAATACAACGAACCTGGAATTCAGACACTCTGAACAAGTACCGTGTTTAATTTAAAGAAGTACTCAACAATGGTAGTTTGTAGTCAGAAAAAGTGCCACATCACAAAAAGAGAATTAGGAATGTATGCATGTACCTTGGTGTTTTGGCAAGCAAAATTCACATAATACAATTTCTACCTTCTCTCTATACTTGTGATTGTTTCTCTATTTTACATAAGTCATTCACTTTGGGGCATTTTTACCAATGGTTAACCAATGATCTTAAAGTGACATTAACTTGGCTAAAAACTGAAGAAACCAATAACGTCTAAAGGAAGTGATCTAATATAAATAGTCTTAAAGAATGAATCACTCTAGTAAGGGATAATCATTTTTACGACGCACATTGCTTCCTTAAGGAAGCCGGCCAGGCAGAAATAAACCTTATTAAAGGTGAATTATCTACACAAGCATGGTCAGCCAATTTCTTATATTCCCTAGTAAGGGAAACATTATTGCAAAACTAAACATTGCTTCATAAGGGACGCCGGCCTGAAATAAGCAAACCTTAGTAAAGGTACCTTACTTTCAAAAGCATGGTCGACCAAGTAGTAATGACCCTAGTAATGGAATCATTATTACAAGACGAACATTGCCTTCTAAAGGAAGGCGGCCAGAAAATGATAAGCTCATAAAAGCAATTTTCTACAAGGCTGGCAAGTGAGATTATTACTATGGTCAAAAACTAATTAAGCACGTCCAATAGTGGGTCAAAGAAGTTCGGCCTACGTTAGCCGGTTTCCTTCTTGAAATAATGCTCGTCTGGAAAGTCAGAACGAGCCCAGTTCCAGGAGGGAGGGAAGTAACCTGGTCGTGGGACATCTAAGACATACTAATTCAGGACAAGTACTTTTGAACTTGGCATATTTGTTCAAGATTCACTAATCGTCCATAATTGGATGAGTGTCTTTGGACTATGGAAATTAGTTCAAGCCCAAAACTTTCAAATCAGCATTGGACGAGTACTTTTGAACTTGGCATATTTGTTCAAAATTCACTAATCGTCCAGAATTGGATGAGTGTCTTTGGACTAAGGAAATTGGTTCAAGCCCAAATCGTTCAAATCAGCATTGGACGAGTTCTTTTGGACTTGGGCATATTTGTTCAAGATTAAGAATTGTCCACTATTTCGGACGAGTGCTTCTATACTTGATCCAGTAATGGAAATTGCAATTATTCAATATTTAGTCATAGGACGAGTATTGTTGGACGTAAGCAACTTAGTAACAAAATATCCTTTGCATAAATATGAGAAATTCATTTCCAAAATAAGGTAAATTTACATAACTAGTCTAATAAAAAAACAAAAAGAGAATCTAGACTAAGCATGGCTACAAGGAGGGTAATCAGCTAAGATACAACAACAACAATAGCCTAAACCTATTCATTCTATTCAGCTGAGGGTGTATCTTCGCCGTTGGCTGGGTCCTCAGGGGCTTCTTGGCCGTCCACCTGGCCCTCAAGATTCTCCTCATCTTCCTCTTCTTCGTCAGAATCGGAAAAGGTTGGGGGAGTCTCACCAGCTATTTGGCCTCTGTGCATGTCCTGCTCAAAGAGTAAGCGGTGCTCGAAGCTTGAAACCTCCTCAGGCTCGGCCATCATTTCGAAGGCTTTTAAAGCCTAACCCTTAGAGGTTTTGACAACGTCGATTAGGGCTGAATCCTTCCTTGTCAGCCGCGTCCGGCTGAATCTGCGTAAGGGCAGCCGCTTCCGGCTGGTTCTCAATTTGATTAGATGCGTCCGACTGATCTACCGGGGGGGAAGGGGAGATATGCCCTTCCTCTCCCAAAAGGGGAGATATGGTGGACGAGACATCCACCACCACCAGAGATATATCCACCGGGGGTGGACGAGACCCGTCTCCCGCCCTCTGATTGACGGGAGTAGCTTTCTGAACGGATGAGCTTGTCCGTTCCGTTTTCTTCTTGGTGACGAAGCCCTTGGTTTTCTTAGCCAGGGGAGGATCCCCGACTGTAAAAGAGGGCCTCTTCTTGGACGCAGCTGATTTTCCAGCTAACGTCTTAGACATTAGGGAGTTCTTCTGCAAAAAATAAAAAGTATCAAGTTAGATGAAGCACGTCTGAAGAAAACGTCAAGAAAAATATACATAAAAAGATTCCTGGACGCACTCTTCTTGCTAAAGGAAGCCGGCCAGTATGATCGTTAACTTCAGACGACGAAAAATTCGTCTAGTCACAAGATCGTTCAAAAATTGTATCTGAACGAGGAGTGCATCACTTGAAATTTTGGACGATAACCATCTACAGAAGGAGGCCGACCAAGCTTAGCCGCCTTCCTTCTGAGATAGACCATCGTCTAGAAAGTGATTACCTCAGCCACTAGACTATGGACGAAGACTATTCGCTGAAGGAAGCCGGCCAAGTCCAACCGTCTTTCCTCTACGAAGGATCTTCGTCCAAAAATGCTATGGACGAGGATCTAGAAGATCAGTCAAATCTAGACGTTTTCCTTCTACGAAGGATCTTCGTGCAGAATAGGACACATACGACTAATCTATCCAGAAGGACGGCCAAGACTAGCCGCTTTCCTTCTAGGTTAGATCTTCGTCCAAATGTATTTAGGCGAAGATCCAAGCCGACATATCGTCCGTAAAAAAAACAGAAACTTACCAAAGTACTCGCCCTCTTTTCGGGCCCCAACCTGGAATTCTCCTTTCAGAGATTCGCACTGAACTTCGACATATCTATGTCGCCCTTCCAAGATTTGTGAAGGAGTGCTCTGGCAGCTTCTGCAAAGAAAAACCAAGCACTAGTAGAATAATCGTTAATTACGGCGGTTTTACCCATACGCAGCAATAAACCGCGTCAAAATGAAAAAAAAGATCAAAAATCAATCTATTGTTGCAGTTTTGGGTGGAAACAACAGCAATATACCTCAACGACAACATTTCAAACTGTGTTGACCAGGTTTGACGAAATCATTTGCTGCGGTTTCTTCCAAGAACCGCAGCAATAGATTAAAATATTATTTTTTTAATAATATTTGAACCTATTGTTGCGGTTCCTACCCAACACCGCAGAAATAGGTTGATTTTAAAATTAAAAGAGGCGTTAAGGTTTATCCATTTAACTATTGGGCGCCGTCTTCGCTGCTCCCTCTTAGTCTTCTTCTCTCACTCTCATTCCACCTTCCACTCTCACTCTCATTCTTCCTCCTCTCACTTCAGATATAAATCCCTCTCTCACTCTTCTCCCTCTTCTCCATCTCTCACTTCGATCTGACTCTTATCCCTCTCTCACTCTCTTTAATTTTTATTTTATTAGAGAGCATGTATTTCAAAAAATTAGCATAAGAAGGCATCTCATAAATAGCATCCAAGAAAGGGACGTTGATGTGCAATTTCTTCAAAATACCAAGGAACTTCCCATACTTCTTTTCAAGTTTTTCCTGTGCCAATCTTTGGGGGAATAGGACAAGTGGCTTGTATGGTTCGACAGGGATAACAGTGGATTCCTTTTTCTTAGTCTCCTTAGCTTCATCTTCCAACACCTTCTCACCTTGATCTTCTTCACTGAACCTTATATTTGCACTTTTCTTTTGCTCAGTCATCTTCTTTGTAGGCTCTTGCAGTTCTTTACCAATCCTCAATGAGATGGCATGGATATGCCCCTTAGGATTTGGTTCAGTTTGCCCAGGAAGTTGGCCTGAAGGTTTAGAGAGATGACTATTTTGTTGAGCAAGTTGGGTCATCTGATTCTCCATCAACTTATTATGAGCATTGATTTGTTGGAGAAAGTTGCTGAAAAATTCATTTTGCTTTGCTTGTTATTCATCTTAATTTGCTTGAGAAGAAGCTAGATTCTCCATGATAGTCTCAAGGTTAGATCTAGAGGATGATGAAGAAGGGTTGAAAGGTGGTCTTTGTTGGAAACCGGGTGGTTGGGAGTAGTGTGTGTGTGGAGGTTGAGGTTAGTTATTTTTGTAGGAGAAATTTGGATGAGTCTTCTAGCCTGGGTTATATGTGTTTGAGTATGGGTTGTTTTGTGGTCTTGTGTTTGTGTTTAGGAGGGCATTGACTTACTCAGATATCACTCCCATGGTGTTGTATTGACACTAATTCAATGAGTGACCTTGGACTTCACAAATCTCATAAACAGGTGCTATTGATCCGCTACTCAATTGGTCAACCTTGGCTGCCAAAACCTGCATAGTGTTAGTTAAAGTAGCAATAGCATCAAACTCATGCTTACCTCCTCTTTTAGGGGCCCCAAGAGACACACTCCAGTCATTCAAGTAATTTTTGGCAGCCATATCATTCAACAATGTCTTAGCAGCTTTCGGAGTTTTGGCCATGAAAGTACCGCCTGATGAGGCATACAACTTCGAACATCATGCTTCAGACCATTGTAGAATGTCTGAATCAATAACTACTCAGGAATACTTTGGTGTGGGCATTGTCTTTGCAAAGCCTTGTATCTCTGCCATGCCTCATAGAGAGACTCTAATTCATGTTATCGAAAACCAGATATCTCATTTTTGAATTTTGAAGTTCTCATAGGAGGGAAGAATGTGTAGAGAAAAGCCTTTTTCAATTATGGCCATGTGGTGATCTTTCTCACCACTTCTTCTTTCAACAATTCTTTTGCTTCATCCCTAAGAGAAAAAGGAAAAGCACAATCTTAAATCAAGTCATCAGAAACATTTGTTAGTTTCAAAGTATTACACTTCTCTAGAAAGCTAGCCAAATGATTAGTATGGCTCTCTTTTGGTGTTCCCGCATAAGAGCCATGTGAGATGAACTGAATAATTTGTGGCTTGAGCTCGAAGTGTGTAGCAGTGGTGGTTGACCTGGTAATGGTGGTGGTGGTCTCATTGGGCATAGCATACTCCCGTAGAGACATTGGTGGTGTTTCGTCTCCCATTATTGATTCTCGTTGTTGTTTTCTTCTTTGAACTCCTAATCTCCTTAATGTGGCTTCGATCTCGCAATCAAGAGTAATTAGATCTTCTGAACCCTTGCTACGAGTGCACATGCAACAAAAAGACTGAAAGAAAAGAGATCAAACAACAAACAGAGTAACAATGATCGAACAAAAATAAGTTTAGCTAAATAAAATAAATGATAAACTAATCTAATACTGTTGGTCCCTGGTAACGGCGCCAAAATTTAATAGGCATTTCGCGCACCTAACAAAGATAATTCCTAACTAACCTCCTAACTACATAGCAGGGCAAGTCAAGGTCGAATCCACAAAGACAAACGGTATCAAATACTAGATATCTTGACTCAAATTAAGTAAACAAGTGGCAAATAACGGCGAAAGGGATGTTAAACTAATACTAACGCTAAACTAGAACAGCTAGTAATAACACACGAGGTAAAATCAATTAATAAAAGCACCTAAAATTAAGTATCCCCACAAGCACGAATCATACATGAATAATTCCCATCCCAATAAACATAATCAATAGTCCAAAAGGAGTAATGCACCCTAAAAATACCAAATACCTCTCAATCGAGTACCTATGGCTACTCTAAACAAGCAATCATACTTATTCCCATAGAATCATGCAAGAAAGAGACATTAAACATGGCATCACAAACAAATTCCTAGTAATCCTATCTACTTATTCCCATAGAGATATTCATACTCTTGATTGAATCAACAAATCCATCTAGATTCAATTCCCATTGGAAACAAGACATAAGGAATCAATTCAAAATCACCTATCCCTAGTATGATAATGAAAATAAGCACAATTCAATCAAGCAAGGACAATTAACCACATTAAATTGGGATTAGGGGGAATTCATCCATCAATCATTACTAGGGTTCAGCTTAACCCTAGATTATAGAACTTCTCACTCATAATTGAAATAACAAAGCAATTGAGAAATAAATTAAAAGACATCAAATAAATAGAGAGAAAGAATTCGAAAAACTTAGTCTTTTTACTTGAATAAAATCGATCCAAGGTAGCCAAATTGTGGATATCAAGGTTCAATAATGGAGTTTGCTCTCAAAAGCTCTCTAAAAAGTAATACTCTATTCTCTAATCATAAAAAACTGTCTCAAAGTAAGTTTAATAAAACCTAATATCGTTTACAAAAACTAGAAAAGAAAATAATGAAAATCGCGGACATAATCCGGAAAACAGCTTGCATGGGCAAGCAGAAAAGTGCATGGGCGTACGCCATTGTACGGGCAAGCGAGATTCTGCTTGGGGGTGTAGGCGAGACAGAACCATTGTTGCTCTTTTGTTCACAGATCTGCACGGGCAAGCAACAATCTGCTTGGTCCCGCAGCTCATCGCTCGGGCAAGCGGAAATGTTTGTGGTCCCGCGAAAACAATATTCTTCAAGGATCATCATTTCTTTAATCCCAAAGAACTCAAACTCATTTCCTCGTCTCCGGGAGCCGCTATCTAGACCATCTACGAACCATCTTAGTCTCTCTTTGCCACAACCGGCCAAAAGAACCTGAAAACCACAAAGAAGAGGCAAAAGTATCTCGAAATAACACAATGGTTCAAAAACTACTCAAATCATGCAATTAGACCTAGGATGCACTAAAAACTATATGAAAATGAGACTTAAATTCTACTTATATGCAACTAAAAACCGACTTATCAATGCATTTGGGAAAGGTCATTCAAGGCCCAAAGGAAGCTCTTCGGAGTTTTGTTTAGAGGTTCAATCTAGAAGCTTTGCAGATCCAAGATCTTAATGCTGGAGTGGCCTTTGACGCCTTTATTAGAGGGCTACGGCCAGGGAGTTTTAAGTTTGATCTTGTCAAGAAGAAAATCACCAGTCTTATAGAAGCCATGAAGGAGGCTGAAGCATTTATACATGCTACTGAAGTTTGTGTTGAGGCTAAGCACCCCGAGTTCAAGAAGCCTGAAGAAGTGGTTCAAGCAAAAAAGATAAACCCTAAGAAGGCTGAGAATTGGGCCATAACCTCCACATCTACCTCATCCAAACGAGGAAAGAGAAAAGAGTCAGAAGCTTCATCCGAACCAATATAATTCAACAAAGATCAGTATTCCATTCTTATGGAGATAAAGGATCAATATGAGTTCAAGGCTCCAGCTGAGATGAAAACTCCCTATAGAAACAGGGATAAAAGCAAGTATTGTCATTTCCATAAGGACTATGGACATGAGACTAATGAATGTAAGCATGTTAAGAGAGCCCTAGAAGATCTAGCTCGGCGTAGAAAGATAAACTCATATTTTCCCCAAGGGGGAAGGAAGTTTCAGAAGAAGGATGATCGACAAAGCAAAAAGAGGGAGAGTGAAAGCACTGACGAAGATGTTGTTCTAGTCTTTTATGGTGGGTTTGCAGTTGGAGGACCTACCAATCGGGGGCAAAAAAACTATCTCCGGGAGCTCGGCAAAATTTTGTTAACTGATCAGACAAAGGTCAAGCCTTTCCTAAAGGTAGTGGTCAGCGAATAAGACCGGGGGAAGTTGAAGACCCCTCATGGTAATCCGTTAGTTGTCGAAATGAAGATAGCAAATCTAAAGGTGAGAAGGATTTTGATTGACACCAGAAGTTCGACAGATATCATCAGTGCAGATTGTTTGTCCAGGTTAAAGTTTGACGAAAAGAATTTGGTCCCCGTTCACCACCCAATCATTGGGTTTGGGGGAGGAGTTATCCATCCTATGAGGACGGTTACTTTGCTGGTCCGAGTAGGAGAAAAGGATATCTCCCGAACTTTATTCATCAAGTTTCTGGTCGTTAGAGATTTAACGGCCTACAATGTTATTCTTGGACGACCAACTTTGAACCATGTTAAAGCAGTAATTTTTACTCATCTTATGCTCATGAAGTTTGAATGTGACGGAGGACAGATAGGGACGCTATATGGGGACCAACAGGCAGCCAGAAAATGTTATTTAACTACTCTGAAACCATCGTCTTGGAAGATTGAGGAGAAAGATCAGACGAAGGTAGCTTGTGAAGGGAAAACGGCCGAGATTATAATGACGCAAACAACCTCACTGAGAAAGACAATTGAGAATTCACAGACGCAGGTTGCTCCCTCAAGGAGAACGACCGAAACTCTCCCTAGTAAGAAGAGGAAGTATGTGCCAGTAAAGGAAGATCCCCGCTCGTCTGAAGAAGTTATGGCCATCATGGGTTTGGCACTTGAGCGTCCAGAGCCTGTTGAGGCTCCAAAAGACATATGTTTAGATGATGCTCGTCTAGAAAGGACCCTGAAGATTGGATCTTCTATTACCTCCGAGTTACGAGGAACCTTGATAAGCTTACTCTAAGAATTTCAAGATGTTTTTGCTTATAATGTTGAAGAGATGTCTGGAATTGATCTAGAGATAGCTGTTCATCGATTGAATGTTGATCCAAACATAAAACTAGTTCGTCAGAAGAAAAGACATCTGGGACCAACAAGAAATCAAGCGGTAAATAAGGAGGCAATATAATACGAGGCATAACTACCAATGATGTCAAGAGTTTTATTTGGAAGAACTTTATAACTCGGTTTGGCATGCCGCAATTAATTGTCTTCGACAATGGTAAACAGTTTAAAACGCCAAAGCTGAAAGATTCGCTGCCAGAAAGAGAGATCAAGGCCCATTTTGCTGCAGTAGCCCACCCACAAGCCAATGGGCAAGTAGAGTCCTTCAACAAGATCATATCAAACATCATTAAAAGGAAGTTGGAAAATGCCAATGGATTATGGGTTGAAGAACTACAGCTGGTTTTATGGTTAATTAGAACCACGACTAAGAATTCTACAGGCGAGACACCTTTCATGTTAGTCTATGGAACTGAGGCTGTTTTGCCCATTGAAATTGAAGAGCCCACCCTAAAAGTCATGTTGTACACAGAAGAGGCCAACTGGGCTGTATTACGCATTGCCTTGGATCAATTACTAGAGGTAAGGGGCAACACACTGCTAAGAATGCAATTATACAAGCTTCGAATGGCTCGTGACTTTAACAAGAGGGTCACTAGACGACCGATGAAAGTGGGGGATTTGATTCTGAGAAAGATGGAAGTCGTAGGACGAGCCAAAGAATAGGGTAAGCTGACAGCAAACTGGGAAGGTCCTTACCTGGTCGTGGAAGAAGTAATAGGTGGAACATTCCGTCTGCAAGATCTAGATGGAAGACCAATACAACGAACCTGGAATTCAGACACTCTGAACAAGTACCGTGTTTAATTTAAAGAAGTACTCAACAATGGTAGTTTGTAGTCAGAAAAAGTGCCACATCACAAAAAGAGAATTAGGAATGTATGCATGTACCTTGGTGTTTTGGCAAGCAAAATTAACATAATACAATTTCTACCTTCTCTCTATACTTGTGATTGTTTCTCTATTTTACATAAGTCATTGGGCGGGCACGAATGTGTCGTGTGCACCGCACCCGGCCAAAGATAAAATTTCTCCTACTCTCTTTTACAATTAAATGTAGAAGGGAAGTAAGGTTCGTATCCACAGGGAAACAGGGACAAGTTTAATATCTAGCGTGAATCAATACCGAGATGACTCTTAAAGGTCGAGCAACCTAATAACAAGGGGGGTTTGCAAGTTGAGTTTTTAGACAAACTAAAATTAACTAGCAACTAAATAAAATGAGAAATCACTATGGGAATAACTTGAATCCGGTTAACATCCACTTCAATTCATTATCGATCATTGAACCTCCACTCTAATTATTTCCATAATTATCTATTGTCGAGAATTAATCTCGTGTTCTCCTTATTCTTAGTTGAATAGCACGATCAGCGTGACTATAAAACCCTAACCAAAGGATAACCTAGTCCGATAGCGGCTAAGTTCAATCCAATAGCAGCAATAAACACAGAGAACCAACAGACCTGCTAACGTCATACAAGCGATAAACATTCAACAGTTAATTCAATTTCCCCAAGAAATAACCAAGACGATCAGCATCTGAGTTACTCCCTAGTTTGCTACCAATTGATAAAAGAATAAAACAATCTGATTCTATTCTTAAATCTAGCATTAGATTAATTACACAATCAAACTAGTAATATTCCTAGCATAATCATGCAAAAATCATAGAAAGCAAGCATAGAAATTAAACCATAATCAAAGAAAATAGAAAGAGAGGAAAGATCTCACAATAATGCTTGAAGCTTCATGTTAATCTCGTTCAAGAACAGTTTCAAGCTACAATCGGCATAGCAATAGCCGATCCCATAATTGAAATCTACAAAACTAAACTAGAAAATAAAAACTAAAAAGAGAAGATAAGAAGAGAAGAATGGAGTGTTGGATATTCTCTCTCCTCAAGTGTGTGCTCTCTAGGCCCAAAAAACAAAGTTTAGTATTTAAACTAAGGCTCAAAAGTCAGCCGACATTTAGACCGACCTAGGGGTCGCGAGGTGCGAAGTAGGTCGCACCGTGCGAAGAGCGTTCTGCCTACCGCGAAGTGGTCAAGGCGGAGTCGCACCTCGCGAGCGAGGTCGCGAGGTGCGAGCAAGCAGGTCGCGAGGTGCGACCATGCTCGCGAGGTGCGAGCTCGAGCTGGGCAGCTGGGCGTTGCTGGGCGCTGGGCGTTGCTGCTGGGCGAGGCTGCTGGGCGAGCATGCGCGCAAGGCTTGCGGTAGCTTGCTGCGATGGCTGGGCGTGCGGTGTTGAGCGTGCACGCGAGAGCTGGGCTGGGCAGCTTGCTTCGAGCGCGCGCTGGCTTACGAAGATGGAGCGCTGGCAACTTGGCTTGCGGTAATGCTTGTGGTGATGCTTAGCTTGCGGTGATGCTTGGGCTTTGCTCGGCTCAAATGCACTTCACCTTGGAAGCTCGGAATACATGACGTTAACATCAATTATCTCGCAAAGCTCCGAACTTCCGCTAAGGGTTAAATAAAACATGAACGTTAACAATTACAATCAAACCCTTAGCAAAGTGCACCCAAAGTTACGTATATACTACGTGTAACTTGAGCGTATCAAATACCCCCACACTTGAACTTTACTCGACCTCGAGTAAACTCAAAATGAGGATCACCAAATAAATCATCACCCAAGCTAACGACACCAACCTACACTCCCCATCAACTACACCATCATTATCACATCTTAACAAAATACGCTCAAAACCTAAACGTAAGGGATGATGATTCCCCCACACTTAGATTCAAGCTACTATCAAAAATACAGACGCGACAACAATAATCACCAAACGACAACCAAAATGTGAGCTCAAATCCTGAAGGATCTCAAAGGAGTTGAACCCACTCCAACGCCACAATCAAAATGACAACTCGCCTAAATCCTCAAAAGATAAACTAAAAATACTACTACAGCAACTAATTTAAAATAGCAAGCCATGGAATGAAGACAAAAAGGGATAAATTCCATGCTTACTCCCAAAAACAAACAATCAACCAAAAGAATGTGGAAGCCAATTATAAACAAATCTTCACAAAATCAAGGATGAAATAACCAATCCAAACCCGAAAACGCTTTCCACCTTATGACACCAACTCCGGCAAATGAGTTTTCAAAGTGTATAATTCTCTCTTAATCTCTCATTTTGCCTAGGAGCCCTTTCGGGTTTTCATCCTAGCTTCACACATTTCTTTTTGGTTGCATCTCACCATCTTACCCGCTCAACATAAGCCACTTTTTTGCATAGGTTGCCCTTTCGGGTTTTCAACCTATCCGGGCCCCCATTTTTGCCTGAGTCGCCCACCCTTGTGGGTTTTCAACTCAGCGGGTTTCATTTCATCACTTTTTTTTATATTCTTTTTTTTTTTTTCATTCATTTTTTTTTTTCATTTTCATTTTTTTTTCAAATTGAAAGTAATATAAACAACATAGATATACAACATAGATACATGAGAATGAGAATACCCTCCCTCCTACTTAAACTACACATTGTCCTCAATGTGTCGACAATTAAAAGAAAAAGTATACTGAAAATAGGGGGGGAAATTTGAAAATCGGGTAAATCGAAGATCGAATGCTCAAAACTCATGACCAAACAATCCGTCAAACTCAAATTTCTTAACAACACCAACTCAAATCGCATAACTCAACTCACAACCCTCTCCCTCGAATCACTCAAACAAATGACAAATTCAAAATTTTAAATTTTTGAGATTTGCACCTAACTTAAGAGATCGAAAAGATACATTAACAATCTCAACCCTCTAGTTGTACCAACTCCTAGCTATTTGAAGTCCTCCCAACGGATTTTCTTTTGTGGATTTTGGTTACAAGTGAATTAAGATTGGTTGTGGATCTTTTTAGTGGGTGGGCAGTGGGTGAAAGAAAATTTATTGTGGTGGTGGAAATTTGATGAGAAATAAAGAAAAAGAAAGAAAATAAAAGGGGTCTCGGGTTGCCTCCCGAGAAGCGCTGTTGTTTAAAGTCGTTAGCTCGACTTAATACCTTAAGCTCAATAATTGGGTTTGTGCTCCATATGTGACAATGGTGGCTCCATGTCAACCTCCAATGCAAGTACCTGCAAAACAGATTCCGAAGAACTCTTGCAATGCATCGTTAGGGGTACAGTTTCAAAATAAGGTGGTAAGTCAGGAGGCTTTTTCCGCTCTTTCGACTCGGGCACCATAACCTGCACGTTAGTAGGAGGCACACAATCCTCAACCAAAACCTCATCAGCATTCATCAACTCATCAACCTGCTCGATATCAAGAACATCATGCAAAACAGAGTCAACAATGTTAATAGAGCAAAGTGATCTATCATCCTTAAGTGGAAGCTTAGGATCATTTATATCAAATGCCTCTACCTTTCCCTCAAACTCCATAGTCAAAGAACCAACCAAAAACATCAATTTTAGTGCAAGATGTTTTCAAGAAAGGTCGTCCCAAAAGGATTGGGGCGGCATGCTTATCAGGTTCCATCTCCAGAACATAAAAATCAGCAGGAAATTGCAATTTCCCAACCTTAACTAACACATCCTCTAATTTACCTCTAGGATAAACATTGGATCTATCAGCTAGTTGAATCACCACACCAGTTTCATGCAAATTGCCAAGTTTCAAAGACTTATACAATGAATATGGAATCACATTAATTGACGCACCTAAGTCTAACATGGCTTTAGGAAACATGGTGTCACCTATAGTACATGGGATGGTAAACATGCCTGGGTCATTGCACTTTTGAGGTAATTTCTTTTGAAAGATAGCCGAGACATGCTCGCTAGCCTTCACTTTTTTCACTCCCTTTTGTTTTTGCTTTCTTTTCGAAGTACACAATTCTTTAAGGAACTTAGCATACCTGGGTACTTGATTTAAAACATCAAAAAGGGGAATGTTTACCTCACATTTACGAAAGACTTCGTAAATGTCGTTGTTGCGCTACCGTATTGCGGGTTTCTCTCAATACCTCGGGAAATGGTGGCTCTGGTTCATATGGTGGAGGAGGTGATTTTTGGACTTTCTCCTCTTGTTGAGGTGGCAATGATTTACAATCTGTTGTCGGTTCATGCTCGATCACCTCTTCCACTATCTCTTTGTCTCGAACCACCAACCTCTCTTTGCTTGCAATTTCCGCTCCACTCCGCAATGTGATTGCACTCACGTTCATTTTAGGGTTGAGTTCCGTTTGGGATGGCAACCTCACCGAATCCCTAGCCTCTAACTTGGTTACGACTCCCGCAATTTGGCTTACTTGGCTCTCCAAGTTCTTGATGCTCGATCGAGTTTCCTCTTGAAACCGCACCATGCTACCCCGCATGTTAGTCACATTTTTAGTTAAAACATTTAACATTCCTTCAAGTGGACATGCTAGAGCTCGAGTCTTGGCCTTGGGGCCTAGGATAAGAATGTGGTGGTGGCCTGTTATAATGCTGTTGTTGATGTTGATTGCCAAATCTGAAGTTAGGATGATCTCTCCACCCTTGCTCGGAAGCATAGGAGTAGGGATCATGTCTCTGTAATGCTTGTTGGCCTTGAAAACCTACAGCTTTGACCTCTTCCCTAAATTCTTCTTGCATTTGAGGACAAACATCAGTATGATGATCTAAAGAACAAATTCTACAAGCTTTTACCTGTTGAACTCTATTGTTCTTTACCATGAACTCCCGCATCATTGATGTAAGAGCTTGTACTTGATCCTCGACCTTTGAAGAGCTAGAACCTGGACTTTCAACATTTGCTCTACGATGATTCGATCTTCTACTGAACTGTCTCGAGCCTTCAGCTAGTTCTTCAATGAGTTCTCTAGCCTGCAGTTGGGGTTTTGTTTATGAAAGAACCTCCACTAGCAAGCATTCACCATTCGCACATCTTCGTCGAAGAACCATTGTAAAAGTACAAAATGAGGTCTTCATCGAATAGCCATGATATGGACAACTAGCACAAAGTCTCTTGAACCTCTCCCAATATTCGTAGAAAGACTCATCGTGTTTCTGCTCAATATTGCTGATTTCCTTCTTTAATGTTGAGGACTTAGAAGCTGGAAAAAACTTCTCAAGAAATCGCCTCTTCATTTCAACCCAAGTGGAAATACAACCAGGAGGAAGATAATATAACCAATCTTTAGCTCCATCCTTCAAAGCAAAAGGAAAAGCTCTCAACTTGATTTGTTCATCCGTTGCTCCACTTGGTTTCATGCTAGTACAAACCACGTGAAACTCCGAAAGAAATTTGTTTGGATCTTCTCCATTGAGCCCATGGAACGAAGGAAGCAAGTGTATCAACCCCGACTTCAATTCAAAATTAGTGCCTTCATCAAGAGCCGGAAATGAGATGCACAATGGTTGTTGATCAAGGTTAGGAGCCGTGAGCTCCCTCAAGGTACGAATTTCAATTCTCGGAGGCATCTCTTCCTCCACTTCAACGTTAAAAGATGATTCTTGAAAATTTTCTCGCAGATCGTTTCTCCACCTGAAAAGAGTCAATTCTAATTCGGGATCGTAATGCAAAGATTCTTTGTTAGTAGTACGAGTGTTAACCATAAACAAAGAGTACAAGCAATACAATTCAAAAACACACTAAATACAAACTAGTAACACCGTGTCCCCGGCAACGGCGCCAAAATTTGGGCGGGCGCGAATGTGTCGTGTGCACCGCACCCGGCCAAAGATAAAATTTCTCCTACTCTCTTTTACAATTAAATGTAGAAGGGAAGTAAGGTTCGTATCCACAGGGAAACAGGGACAAGTTTAATATCTAGCGTGAATCAATACCGAGATGACTCTTAAAGGTCGAGCAACCTAATAACAAGGGGGGTTTGCAAGTTGAGTTTTTAGACAAACTAAAATTAACTAGCAACTAAATAAAATGAGAAATCACTATGGGAATAACTTGAATCCGGTTAACATCCACTTCAATTCATTATCGATCATTGAACCTCCACTCTAATTATTTCCATAATTATCTATTGTCGAGAATTAATCTCGTGTTCTCCTTATTCTTAGTTGAATAGTACGATCAGCGTGACTATAAAACCCTAACCAAAGGATAACCTAGTCCGATAGCGGCTAAGTTCAATCCAATAGCAGCAATAAACACAGAGAACCAACAGACCTGCTAACGTCATACAAGCGATAAACATTCAACAGTTAATTCAATTTCCCCAAGAAATAACCAAGACGATCAGCATCTGAGTTACTCCCTAGTTTGCTACCAATTGATAAAAGAATAAAACAATCTGATTCTATTCTTAAATCTAGCATTAGATTAATTACACAATCAAACTAGTAATATTCCTAGCATAATCATGCAAAAATCATAGAAAGCAAGCATAGAAATTAAACCATAATCAAAGAAAATAGAAAGAGAGGAAAGATCTCACAATAATGCTTGAAGCTTCATGTTAATCTCGTTCAAGAACAGTTTCAAGCTACAATCGGCATAGCAATAGCCGATCCCATAATTGAAATCTACAAAACTAAACTAGAAAATAAAAACTAAAAAGAGAAGATAAGAAGAGAAGAATGGAGTGTTGGATATTCTCTCTCCTCAAGTGTGTGCTCTCTAGGCCCAAAAAAACAAAGTTTAGTATTTAAACTAAGGCTCAAAAGTCAGCCGACATTTAGACCGACCTAGGGGTCGCGAGGTGCGAAGTAGGTCGCACCGTGCGAAGAGCGTTCTGCCTACCGCAGAAGTGGCTGGGCAAGGCAGGTCGCACCTCGCGAAGCAGGTCGCGAGGTGCGAGCAAGCAGGTCGCGAGGTGCGACCATGCTCGCGAGGTGCGAGCTCGAGCTGGGCAGCTGGGCGTTGCTGGGCGCTGGGCGTTGCTGCTGGGCGAGGCTGCTGGGCGAGCATGCGCGCAAGGCTTGCGGTAGCTTGCTGCGATGGCTGGGCGTGCGGTGTTGAGCGTGCACGCGAGAGCTGGGCTGGGCAGCTTGCTTCGAGCGCGCGCTGGCTTACGAAGATGGAGCGCTGGCAACTTGGCTTGCGGTAATGCTTGTGGTGATGCTTAGCTTGCGGTGATGCTTGGGCTTTGCTCGGCTCAAATGCACTTCACCTTGGAAGCTCGGAATACATGACGTTAACATCAATTATCTCGCAAAGCTCCGAACTTCCGCTAAGGGTTAAATAAAACATGAACGTTAACAATTACAATCAAACCCTTAGCAAAGTGCACCCAAAGTTACGTATATACTACGTGTAACTTGAGCGTATCAGTCATTCACTTTGGGGCATTTTTACCAATGGTTAACCAATGATCTTAAAGTGACATTAACTTGGCTAAAAACTGAAGAAACCAATAACGTCTCGAAGGAAGTGATCTAATATAAATAGTCTTAAAGAATGAATCACTCTAGTAAGGGATAATCATTTTTACGACGCACATTGCATCCTTAAGGAAGCCGGCCAGGCAGAAATAAACCTTATTAAAGGTGAATTATCTACACAAGCATGGTCAGCCAATTTCTAATATTCCCTAGTAAGGGAAACATTATTGCAAAACTAAACATTGCTTCCTAAGGGACGCCGGCCTGAAATAAGCAAACCTTAGTAAAGGTACCTTACTTTCAAAAGCATGGTCGACCAAGTAGTAATGACCCTAGTAATGGAATCATTATTACAAGAAGAACATTGCCTTCTAAAGGAAGGCGGCCAGAAAATGATAAGCTCATAAAAGCAATTTTCTACAAGGCTGGCAAGTGAGATTATTACTATGGTAAAAAACTAATTAAGCACGTCCAATAGTGGGTCAAAGAAGTTCGGCCTACGTTAGCCGGTTTCCTTCTTGAAATAATGCTCGTCTGGAAAGTCAGAACGAGCCCAGTTCCAGGAGGGAGGGAAGTAACCTGGTCGTGGGACATCTAAGACATACTAATTCAGGACAAGTACTTTTGAACTTGGCATATTTGTTCAAGATTCACTAATCGTCCAGAATTGGATGAGTGTCTTTGGACTATGGAAATTAGTTCAAGCCCAAAACGTTCAAATCAGCATTGGACAAGTACTTTTGAACTTGGCATATTTGTTCAAAATTCACTAATCGTCTAGAATTGGATGAGTGTCTTTGGACTAAGGAAATTGGTTCAAGCCCAAATCGTTCAAATCAGCATTGGACGAGTTCTTTTGGACTTGGGCATATTTGTTCAAGATTAAGAATCGTTCACTATTTCGGACGAGTGCTTCTATACTTGATCCAGTTTTGGAAATTGCAATTATTCAATATTTAGTCATAGGACGAGTATTGTTGGACGTAAGCAACTTTGTAAAAAATATCCTTTGCATAAATATGAGAAATTCATTTCCAAAATAAGGTAAATTTACATAACTAGTCTAATAAAAAAACAAAAAGAGAATCTAGACTAAGCATGGCTACAAGGAGGGTAATCAGCTAAGATACAACAACAACAATAGCCTAAACCTATTCATTCTATTCAGCTGAGGGTGTATCTTCGCCGTTGGCTGGGTCCTTAGGGGCTTCTTGGCCGTCCACCTGGCCCTCAGGATTCTCCTCATCTTTCTCTTCTTCGTCAGAATCGGAAAAGGTTGGGGGAGTCTCACCAGCTATTTGGCCTCTGTGCATGTCCTGCTCAAAGAGTAAGCGGCGCTCGAAGCTTGAAACCTCCTCAGGCTCGGCCATCATTTCGAAGGCTTTTAAAGCCTAACCCTTAGAGGTTTTGACAACGTCGATTAGGGCTGAATCCTTCCTTGTCAGCCGCGTCCGGCTGAATCTGCGTAAGGGCAGCCGCTTCCGGCTGGTTCTCAATTTGATTAGATGCGTCCGACTGATCTACCGGGGGGGAAGGGGAGATATGCCCTTCCTCTCCCAAAAGGGGAGATATGGTGGACGAGACATCCACCACCACCAGAGATATATCCACCGGGGGTGGACGAGACCCGTCTCCCGCCCTCTGATTGACGGGAGTAGCTTTCTGAACGGATGAGCTTGTCCGTTCCGTTTTCTTCTTGGTGACGAAGCCCTTGGTTTTCTTAGCCAGGGGAGGATCCCCGACTGTAAAGAGAGGCCTCTTCTTGGACGCAAACTGATTTTCCAGCTAACGTCTTAGACATTAGGGAGTTCTTCTGCAAAAAATAAAAAGTATCAAGTTAGATGAAGCACGTCTGAAGAAAACGTCAAGAAAAATATACATAAAAAGATTCCTGGACGCACTCTTCTTGCTAAAGGAAGTCGGCCAGTATGACCGTTAACTTCAGACGACGAAAAATTCGTCTAGTCACAAGATCGTTCAAAAATTGTATCTGAACGAGGAGTGCATCACTTGAAATTTTGGACGATAACCATCTACAGAAGGAGGCCGACCAAGCTTAGCCGCCTTCCTTCTGAGATAGACCATCGTCTAGAAAGTGATTACCTCAGCCACTAGACTATGGACGAAGACTATTCGCTGAAGGAAGCCGGCCAAGTCCAACCGTCTTTCCTCTACGAAGGATCTTCGTCCAAAAATGCTATGGACGAGGATCTAGAAGATCAGCCAAATCTAGACGTTTTCCTTCTACGAAGGATCTTCGTCCAGAATAGGACACATACGACTAATCTATCCAGAAGGACGGCCAAGACTAGCCGCTTTCCTTCTAGGTTAGATCTTCGTCCAAATGTATTTAGGCGAAGATCCAAGCCGACAGATCGTCCGTAAAAAAAACAGAAACTTACCAAAGTACTCGCCCTCTTTTCGGGCCCCAACCTGGAATTCTCCTTTCAGAGATTCGCATTGAACTTCGACATATCTATGTCGCCCTTCCAAGATTTGTGAAGGAGTGCTCTGGCAGCTTCTGCAAAGAAAAACCAAGCACTAGTAGAATAATCGTTAATTGCGGCGGTTTTACCCATACGCAGCAATAAACCGCGTCAAAATGAAAAAAAAGATCAAAAATCAATCTATTGTTGCAGTTTTGGGTGGAAACAACAGCAATATACCTCAACGGCAACATTTCAAACTGTGTTGACCAGGTTTGACGAAATCATTTGCTGCGGTTTCTTCCAAGAACCGCAGCAATAGATTAAAATATTATTTTTTTAATAATATTTGAACCTATTGTTGCGGTTCCTACCCAACACCGCAGAAATAGGTTGATTTTAAAATTAAAAGAGGTGTTAAGGTTTATCCATTTAACTATTGGGCGCCGTCTTCGCTGCTCCCTCTTAGTCTTCTTCTCTCACTCTCATTCCTCCTTCCTCTCTCACTCTCATTCTTCTTCCTCTCACTTCAGATACAAATCCCTCTCTCACTCTTCTCCCTCTTCTCCATCTCTCACTTCGATCTCACTCTTATCCCTCTCTCACTCTGCGTCACTAAGTCACTCCTCTCACTTCGGATACCGAAGATCTCGCCTGATGCCACGATCGAAGATCTGGAAACACGTGAAGGTTCAAGCGAGACTTATTCTAGTCGAAAATCAGTTTCTCGACTGCATCAATCGCAAGAAATCGGATCATGTTGACGGATCGCAAGGCTGAGCTCGCGCTCCTTCGTGTTTCTAAAGTTACAGGCGGTGCACCTAACAAGCTCTCGAAGATGTAAATTGATTTTTTTATAGATTTTGGCGTTTTTGTTTGGATTTTTGTTGAATTAATGGAGTTTTTGGGGGTTTTGGCAGTAAGGTGGTAAGATTAGGGATTGTGCAAGTTTTGACAGTGATGTCACAGAAGCAGAAGTCTGCATTGAGGGAAGCTTATAGTAAGAAGAAGTATTTGCCTCTTGATCTTCGTCCTAAGAAGACTCGTGCTATTCGTCGCCGCCTCACGTAGCACGAGGTATTGTTTTCTCTCTCCTAATGTTAGCAATGCGTAGTTTCGTGCCGAAATTGGTTTTATATTATCTGTTTACAATATTAATATGAAAGTTGTATATGTTATAAACTGTTGAGTGCATTAGTTGTGTGTTGAGGCGGATTTGTCGAGGGAATCCACCACCGACGACGCGCGCACGGTTGCGAGGAGGAAGATCTCGCTGGAGTCAATGTTCGTTGCGAGATTATCCTGCTGTGGTGGCACATCCTGTTCTTGTTTTCTTTCTTTTTTGTTCTTTTTTTTCTCTTTTGTAGTTAGATTTTATTTTTATTTATCAGATCTAATGGCTAGGGTGGTGATATTTTAGTTTTATTTGGATTTTCTTCATTTTTGTTTGTTAAGAATCAATAAAAATGTTAGGGTTTCTGATTTTTTGTTATTGTTTTTCATATTTTTCTTTTGTATCTTTTTTTTGAATATATGTTGATTTTTTGTATCTTTTATATCTTTGTATAAGCATTCTTTGTCATTACTTTCAATTTGTGTGTTTTATTTTCTTCTTGCATTTTTGCCTTTCAAATTTAATGGCAAAGAGTAAAAAATTTTTTTTTACCGATACCAGTACATATTGCTGCGGGTCCTACCCAAAACCACAGCAATATGCTTCATTTTTTTATATTAAAAACATACATGTTGCGGTTTTGTTGCGGTTTTGTTGCGCCCTTAATTGCGGCGCGCCTAAAACCGCAGCAATAGGCCACTTAATGATTTATCTTCGTCCAACCGCAAGCCAGCGGCGACCAAGAAGTGGTACTCAAAAAACATTTCTTTGAAGGGGATCCAGTTAGATGGCCCTTTCAAAGTCGGACGGTTTAGTTTAGTGTACTCAGCTATCCTGAAGTACTCCACCACCTCGTCATTGAACCTATATTCCAAGTCCAAGATGGGTGCTCCTCGTCCGGTGTTCATCGCAGCCCGGCTACGGTAACGATATTCCCCGTCAATATCCTCCCCGGGAGCCCTGACGAAGATGAAGTCTGCTTTCCAGTCGTGTATTTTTTAGGGTTTATCCCAAGCGGTGATAAACCCAACACGGTTGTAGATGCTAACCAAGCCCCTTCCACTGTTTTAGGAACCTTGGACACATAGTATATGTGGGTGAAGGCTGGTAAAGAAAGAGTCAGGTCGCGCAACTTGTAGACGGCTATGAAAGTTAAGATGTTATGCCAGGCATTCGGCACCAGTTGGTTATGGTTGATGTTGTAATGTATTAGCACAACCTCGATGAAGTCGTGAAGGGGAAATCTCAACCCGGCATCCAAGGCCAATTTATAAACGGCAAATTGACCCCGGGAGCGCTTAGAATGGTAGCCTTCTCGTTAGCGATTACGAAAGAATAGCCTGGCATGGGTATAGCAAGTGACAAGTGACTAGGGTTAGGGTCAAGCTTTTCCAACCATTTACGGTTGACTATTATGAAACCTGGGTCAGAGAGGGGACCTAGACGTCTCCTAATCTAAGACGAGGTGGTGGAAGGCTCGTCGGACTCCCCAAGAGAGCTAGACTCGCCCTCGTTATTCTCGTTGTTAGCTTCTTCCATCTTCACATCTCTTCCAGTCGGGCTGGCCTCTGGATTTATTTAATCTGGATCTCCTTCTCTACTGTTCCCGGGAGAAGATGGCTTTGCCGCTGGCCGAGCACTTTGGGTTTCCCTTTCCCTTATTTCTCTCTCAGGAACTCATCTAGTAGATTCTTCCATTTCGGAACTAGAAGCAGGCAGTATTGATATGAATCCGGTTAGGGATCCTAGCTGAAGTTCTCACAAGCTTCACTCACTTATGATTGCTTAAGGGTTCTAAAACAAATTAAAGGCTTCACTCACCATAAAACTGATTTAGGAGGGGGTTTAGATTGATTAGTTTGGCTTTACTCACCAACTAAAACAACCTAACTTAAACTAAGCTTCACTCACTTAGATTAAGGGTTTTATCTTTAAGTTCACTCCTTAAACACAAGAAAAACTTGGATAAATACCTCCAAATTTGAATAAGCAACAAAAGCTCACTTTTCATTCATCAAAACATTCTGATTTTATAAGCTAATACCTTAAGGGTATTTATAGAAAAAAGTACAGCACATAAGGACTAAAATAAGTAAGGAAAACAAGAGAGAAATAAAGCTTAGTCACTAAGGATATTTGGTTGGCACACATCACAAGAAATGGAGGCTCCTTTGCCATTGGTTGCTTCCCATATGGCTTATAACCAGTAGGAGGCTTTTCCTACACTTGAAGTTTGGTCCAACCAAGGTGAATTTGCTGCAAGTGGATGTCGAAAAGCTGCTGCCCAGAAGCTGGACAAAAGGAGCTGCAACTCGTCGTTTCCAACGAACCAATAAGGAGGTTTCCTCCTTGTGTGGGTAAAGTAAAATCCACCTGAAGCACATAGGTAAACTTCCTCATGTATCAGCTGCTAGCTTACATAATTAAATTGCGAATTATAGGCTTTTAAGCTTACAAAATCGGACCATAGTCTAAGGAGTGCAAAACCGCAAAACTGATCTAGAATTGACGTCTCAATTGAAAGGCTACTGCGACTTCGGCTCTTCATGAAATCTAACCAAATTTGAAAGAATTAAACTTCAAGATGTTAGAAATCCAACAAAAAAAGAATCATTAGTAAATTCAATGTAGAGTGCTCACAATCGCCAAAATTATTTCGCTGCGCAAGAATAATTGGATGAACACCAACGTCTTCACTTCTACTACTTTCTACTTAACTAACTATTACAACATGAAGCTAATACTCTTAAATAACTTACAATAATTAATATTTAATCTGAACAAAATATAAACATAAGTTTTAAACAAAACAACCAAAGAAACAAAATGGGATACGAATCCAATACGCATCATGTATTAACCCTCGTCTTAGACGGGTTGTTTGCTTGACGCACGCCAGATTACCCAGCACAGGTAAAGACTTGGTCGTCTGACTTTGTTGGCCAAAATCCATAAAAACAAGGATATGCAAAACCGGCCAGAATAGGCCCAACCCTAGAAAGCGCCGAAGAAGAATAACTGACTCTAGTGTCAAGGCAAACTCTTGGACGGCCGGGATTGTTCGACAAAGAGGAAGAATCGATTTTTTATTGCTTTTTTATGAAAAAATAAAGAATAATGAATTGCAAGGAAGAAAAAGAGATACATGTGTGGTATCCAAATTTTGACTGTCTTAATTAACGGTCTGAATCCCACGAAAGTCTCTCATTGGACTATGAGTTTTAGAAAACTTTGAAGTCGCCACCCTATTAATGTCTGAATAGGGACAGATTTATTTAATAAATCGTTTTAAAATCAATTTCAAGAAATATCATTTAAAACGATGATGACTTCACATGGATAAGGCTTTTTTTTAAAATTGGTCTTTCATACCATGAGATATGGTTCGGGGTTTAGGTTAAGAGGTGCGAACGTCTGGAACTCGTCTCCTCTTCCGTTCTACCGAACGGGCTCTTACTAAATGCGTTATTTTCCATTTTTAAGTAATCATGGCTATTAAAAAGAAAGAAAATCACATAGTTTGCACATATACACATCAACCATTTTTATTTAGGACCAATATATCATTTGTGCATGGTAGGTTTGAGCACTGAAGTTGCACTACGTACCAATCATTGCGGGATTGGAATCCACTCATGGATCAAAACCATCGTAGTTCGATCTTATGTCTCACCCTAAATGGCCAATTCTATTGGGGAAGAAAAGGGGAGGCAAATAGATTATGAATAACTCACATTTTAGAATTAGACAAATCTATTAGGAATAAGGTAATCGCTCCAATTAGTGATTGAGATGGGGTTAAGATAATCACCTTAATCAGCGATTAAATATGAAGGAAGATCATGATAATCACCTTAATTAGTGATTAAGAATGGAGGTTAAGATAATCACCCTAATTAGTGATTATTCAAGGCTTAAGATAATCACTCTAATTAGTGATTAAATGAGAAAAATAATCGCACTAATTAACGATTATAAAGGTTTAAGATAATCACTCTAATTAGTGATTAAATGAGGAAAAATAATCGCCTTAATTAACGATTATTAAGGTTTAAGATAATCACTCTAATTAGTGATTAAATGAGGAAAAAATCTCCTTAATTAACGATTATTAAGGTTTAAGATAATCACTCTAATTAGTGATTAAATGGAGAGGGTTAAGTTAATCACCTTAATTAGTGATTAACCAAGATTTAGGATAATCACTCTAATTAGTGATTAAATGAAAAGTTTGAGTTAACCGCTCTAATTAGCGATTAATCGAGGATTGAAATAACCACCTTAATTAGTGATCACGTTTATGATTTTTAAGAGGTCTTAGAAGAAGAGGTTTGCATCCTAAGGCTTTTGGGAAATAATCTTAATTGAAGATTATTAAGTCATTTAGAGAGAAATGATCAATTTGAGATCGAATTTGGAGATTTGTGTTTGGCTAATTGGAATTTGGCCATTTAAAGCAAGACACGTGAAACGGCCTAAAATCAATTCGGAGATCATAATTACCAATCTAATTATGTCAAATTATATGATTGATCCATTTGAAAATGGAGAACAAATTTTAAAATGTAAGATGGATCATCATACTTTTTAACTTAGTTAGATTTGCAATTTTTCCTCTTAATTGAGATTGGGTCATTTAATTCATATACTATGATATATTGGGCCCAACATACAACATTTGTAACATTGGTTGCTCATTTTATTCAAAAGGATTGTGGAATTATTTATGAAAATTATGCATAAACATCTCCATGTTTTTCATTAATTGAGTGATGTAATAACTATTTACAAAGAAATTATTATTACAACAAAATATACAAAATCTATCATCTATACAAATCTTCAACCTTGATCTTTACCATGATGCTCCTTGATCTTCATCTCCTTGAATGGGCTTTGAAATTCATGTTTATTTTTAAAACTTGTGAAAGTTTAAGATTAATTAACTTCTTTGATTTTGATTTTTTATGACAATTTTAATTGATTTTTATTTACATGATAAAATGAACCATTTTATGAGAAACTTAAAATTTCATGATTTTTAATTTACATTTTCGTGTCAAGAAAATAAATTTTTTTTATGAAAGTTGAGTTAATCACTTTATTCCATTTTTCAGATTGCACTTTATCCTTGTACTAACTTATAAAATTCATAACTTTCTGTAAAAAGAGTTAAATTGAGCATGTGATACACCTATGGATAGGTTAGTGAGTTCTTTATGTTGTGTCAAAATTTCACAAGCTTTTAGTGAAAACTTAAATTATGGTGAATTTTATACTCAAACTGGTCAAAACAGGACCTTTATCCAATTTGTTCTTTGAAACCTAACTTATTGAGCTTATTTTGAAGTAATTTTGGTATGAACATTCTAGACACTTTGAAGAACTAGACTGAAAATTTTCACTTGAATTGGACACTTTTAAGACTTCTTATTTTATTTATTTTCTTAACTAAAGAGAAAATCAGTTTTCTGGAATTTAGTGATTTACATGAACATTTTTGTAAAAATGAGATAAAATTGTATAAAATTCATATCAACATAATTTTTATATTTTTGGAAAGCTACTGATGTTTAATTTAAACTTGATGTTTTTAGTTTTATCTAAATGATTTTATTTTAAACTTTATTGATAGAACAAGCTTATGTGGTACTGGATAAAAACAATTTTGCATAACAAAGTTGTATGATTTTTAATTATTTATACAAAATTCGTTTTTTAAATTCCAAAGCCCAGTTGCTGAAAACATCTTGAACTTCATAGGAAAAATATTACATCCTATCAACTATTTAGTTAATACAGACGAAAATTAAAATGAAGTACAAAATTAAAACTGACCACAATTACAGCATCACATTTTCTTTTTATGGAGATGTTTATGCACAACTCTTCTTGAATTTTTTATGAAAATATTTTTTGGTGATGAACAACAACTTGATTAAAGAAAATCACATAGCACTAGAGGAAAAAAGCCCAAGGGCTGCGGTCAAAAAGGGCCCAAGGGCTGCGTTTTTTGACCGCAGCCATTAGACTAGCAGCCCTTGACATTTAGGAAGGGCTGCGGTTTTTAACCGCAGCCCTTAGCGCGTTAAGGGCTGCGGTCAAGGAAAAACCGCAGCCCTTGTGACCCAAAAAAAATAAAAAAAAAAATTTTTTTTTTTTGGATTTTTTTGTCCTAAATGTTCCCAAACAGTTTATATATATATATAAGTATCATTTTTCATTACAAATTATGTTGTTTACACGAATATAGAGAAAATAATAACTAAATTACATTAGTTCGAGGCTGCCCTCGAATGTTCGAATTGCAATATATGAGCAGGATCACAACCATAAAAAAATAACCAACCAAAGAACAGCCATGAAGACATTACAACAACTCCACCAAGATCAGCATCCGAATCCCTCAAAAGCAACTTTTCTAGAGATGATAGAACCTGGCAAATAAAACCAAAACCGCTATAATTTGGAGTTGAAACTATATCTATGCAAGTACTACAAAGCGTAGTCGGACGGACCCACTCCACAAGAACAACTTTCAATTTGTTGATGTTGTAAGTACATGGCACTTACAATACAACAACAAATGGCTAAACAAATGGCTAACGGGGGGTCATAGGGGTCAGGGGGGGCGCGGGGTGCGACGGGGGTGGGGGGGGGGAGGGGAAGCAGGGGGTGCTGGGTCATGCTAGGGGTGTAGCAGGGGGCAGCAGGGGGGTAGCGGGGGCGCAGGGGGTGGGGTGGGGGGCTAGCGGGGGAGCTAGCGGGGGGTGCGGGGGGTTGCAGGGGGTGCGCGGGGAGGAGCTGGGCGGGGGGGGGGGGGGGGGAGGGGAAGCGGGGGTGCTTGGGCCGTGCTAGGAGTGTAGCAGGGGCGGCAGCAGGGGGCAGCAGGGGGCGCCTGGGGTGGGGTGGGGTTCTAGCAGGGGGCTAGCAGGGGGGGGCAGGGTCGGGCGGCGGGGGGCCGGGCAGGGAGTTCCGGCGGGGGGGGGGGCAGGGGGGAGGGGAAGCAGGGGGTGCCGGGTCAGTGCTAGGGGTGTAGCAGGGGGGCAGCATGGGGGTAGCAGGGGGCGCTGGGGTGGGGTGGGGTTCTAGCAGGGGGGCTAGCAGGGGGGTTGCAGGGCTGGGGGCAGCGGGGGGGTGCTGGCAGGGAGTGCTGGCAGGGGGTGGGGGCAGGGGGAGGGGAAGCAGGGGGTGCTGGGCTGTGCTAGGGGTGTAGCAGGGGGGCCATGTACCTATTAGGACTATATATGACCTAACACGCGGCTAAATGCAAAAAACTAAGTGAATTGGAGTGTAAAGGCCAAAATCGGCTCGAAATGGCCTTCATTTACCCAAAATGTGTTTCAAAGCATATAAGTGGAGTTTAATTGACTCTTATAGTTATATATGTACCTATTGGGACTATATATGATCTAACATGCGGCTAAATGCAAAAAACTAAGTCAATTGGAGTGTAAAGGCCAAAATCGGCCCGAAATGGCCTTCATTTACCCTAAAAGTTGTTTCAAAGCATATAAGTGGAGTTTAATTGACTCTTATAGTTATATATGTACCTATTGGGACTATATATGATCTAACATGCGGCTAAATGCAAAAAACTAAGTCAATTGGAGTGTAAAGGCCAAAATCGGCCCGAAATGGCCTTCATTTACCCTAAAAGTTGTTTCAAAGCATATAAGTGGAGTTTAATTGACTCTTATAGTTATATATGTACCTATTGGGACTATATATGACCTAACATGCAGCTAAATGCAAAAAACTAAGTGAATTGGAGTGTAAAGGCTAAAATCGACCCGAAATGGGCTTCATTTACCCAAAGGGTGTTTCAAAGCATATAAGTGGAGTTTAATTGACTCTTATAGTTATATATGTACCTATTAGGACTACATATGACCTAACATGCGGCTAAATGCAAAAAACTAAGTGAATTGGAGTGTAAAGGCCAAAATCGGCCCGAAATGGCCTTCATTTACCCAAAATGTGTTTCAAAGCATATAAGTGGAGTTTAATTGACTCTTATAGTTATATATGTACCTATTGGGACTATATATGACCTAACATGCGGCTAAATGCAAAAAACTAAGTGAATTGGAGTGTAAAGTCCAAAATCGGCCGAAATGGGCTTCATTTACCCAAAATGTGTTTCAAAGCATATAAGTGGAGTTTAATTGACTCTTATAGTTATATATGTACCTATTAGGACTATATATGACCTAACACGCGGCTAAATGCAAAAAACTAAGTGAATTGGAGTGTAAAGGCCAAAATCGGCCCGAAATGGGCTTCATTTACCCAAAATGTGTTTCAAAGCATATAAGTGGAGTTTAATTGACTCTTATAGTTATATATGTACCTATTGGGACTATATATGACCTAACATGCGGCTAAATGCAAAAAACTAAGTGAATTGGAGTGTAAAGGCTAAAATCGACCCGAAATGGGCTTCATTTACCCAAAGGGTGTTTCAAAGCATATAAGTGGAGTTTAATTGACTCTTATAGTTATATATGTACCTATTAGGACTACATATGACCTAACATGCGGCTAAATGCAAAAAACTAAGTGAATTGGAGTGTAAAGGCCAAAATCGGCCCGAAATGGCCTTCATTTACCCAAAATGTGTTTCAAAGCATATAAGTGGAGTTTAATTGACTCTTATAGTTATATATGTACCTATTAGGACTACATATGACCTAACATGCGGCTAAATGCAAAAAACTAAGTGAATTGGAGTGTAAAGGCCAAAATCGGCCCGAAATGGCCTTCATTTACCCAAAATGTGTTTCAAAGCATATAAGTGGAGTTTAATTGACTCTTATAGTTATATATGTACCTATTAGGACTATATATGACCTAACACGCGGCTAAATGCAAAAAACTAAGTGAATTGGAGTGTAAAGGCCAAAATCGGCCCGAAATGGGCTTCATTTACCCAAAATGTGTTTCAAAGCATATAAGTGGAGTTTAATTGACTCTTATTGTTATATATGTACCTATTGGGACTATATATGACCTAACACGCGGCTAAATGCAAAAAACTAAGTGAATTGGAGTGTAAAGGCTAAAATCGACCCGAAATGGGCTTCATTTACCCAAAGGGTGTTTCAAAGCATATAAGTGGAGTTTAATTGACTCTTATAGTTATATATGTACCTATTAGGACTACATATGACCTAACATGCGGCTAAATGCAAAAAACTAAGTGAATTGGAGTGTAAAGGCCAAAATCGGCCCGAAATGGCCTTCATTTACCCAAAATGTGTTTCAAAGCATATAAGTGGAGTTTAATTGACTCTTATAGTTATATATGTACCTATTGGGACTATATATGACCTAACATGCGGCTAAATGCAAAAAACTAAGTGAATTGGAGTGTAAAGGCCAAAATCAGCCCGAAATGACCTTCATTTACCCAAAATGTGTTTCAAAGCATATAAGTGGAGTTTAATTGACTCTTATAGTTATATATGTACCTATTAGGACTATATATGACCTAACATGCGGCTAAATGCAAAAAACAAAGTGAATTGGAGTGTAAAGGCCAAAATCGGCCCGAAATGTCCTTCATTTACCGAAAATGTGTTTCAAAGCATATAAGTGGAGTTTAATTGACTCTTATAGTTATATATGTACCTATTGGGACTATATATGACCTAACATGCGGCTAAATGCAAAAAACTAAGTCAATTGGACTATATATGACCTAACATGCGGCTAAATATATTTCTCGTCTTGTTTTTCGTTCTCTTGCATAATTTTCATAATTCATCTTCGGTTGGGGGAAGGGGGGGAGTGTAGCAGGGGGCAGCAGGGGGGGGGAGTGCAACAGGGGGAGGGTCAGCAGGGGCCGGTCGGGGGAGTGCAACAGGGGGCAACAGTGAGGGGGGGGGAGTACAAAGAGGGGGAGTGCGGGGGAGTGCACAGGGGGAGGGATGCGGGGGGCGGGTCGGGGGGAGGCAAGCGGGGGAAGCAAGGAGGGGGGGGAGTGCAGGGGGGTGCAGGGGGAGTGCAGCAGGGGGAGGGTCACAGGGGCTAGTCGGGGGGAGTGCAAGGCGGGGCGCAGCGGTGAGGGGGGGAGTACAAGAGGGGGGAGTGCGGGGGGGAGGGCCTGCAGGGCCGGTCGTGGGGGAGTGCAACAGGGAGGGGGGCGGGCGGGGGGGGGGGAGTGCAGGGGGAGGGCTGCAGGGGGCCGGTCGGGGGGAGTGCAAGCAGGGGGGGGCGCGCGGGGCGGGGACGGGGGAGGAGATAGTTCAAGTCACCATTGCCAAAGGAGTTAGTTTTATTGGCTTTTTTCTTTTTTGGTTTTTTAGTTTTATTTTGTTAATTTTTGTTGTGATTAATTATCAATTGCTAGAAAAAGTGAACATAATATTATTATTAACTTGTTAGTGTTGGTTCAAAACTCTTTTACCAACAAGATCTTATAATCCTAGTTTAATTATAACAATTAAAATCGCAATTCAAAACTCCTTGTGTTTTTTTCCACTAGTGAAAATGCAAAAAGCTTAACTCTTTACATAGCAAAATTTATGACGAACAACTTAGATAGTACATGATCGCCTTCTATACACTACCGAAATGATTTCATCATCAAGGCAATTGAAGTCCTAAAATAACCACTTAGATGCATAGTAGGCCAAGAAATCCCACAAAAATCATTAACTAACTAATATTCACCAACTTTATGCATGAAACAATCAATCAATGCCAAAAAGATTCAATAAAACCAACACCATGATCCCAAAGGGGCTACAATGCCCATACTAATTCCTCGAACAATCATCTTCAACTAAGGGGAAAAGGGGGGATAAATAAGGTTCATCCTCGAACAATCAACTTCGGATAGGATGGTTCTAATTTCTAAAACATAATCGGAAAAAGAATTCTAAGCTAAGTTAATAGAAGGGGGATAAATAGAAGGATGACATGGTCCGAGATTGAGTACCTTATCGCCTTATCCTTGGCAATAACGTCAATAAATGCAAGCATCTTTAAGCATCCGATGAAAAAATTCATAAAAGGGAAGAGAAAAATGAGAGGAACAATTAGGTATTTCATGGAACTAAAAAAGGAAGAATCAATTAACAAATTGACGAACACCTTTAACAAAACAAGATAAAATCGAACCAATTGTGATAAAATCGAAACCCCAAAATCATCCATTACCCGATGTTTGTTGAGATAAAAAAAAGACAGGAAATGAGAGTAAATTAGGTGCAATTGCAGCTTATCTTTGGTGTTCAAATCGAAGCAAGGTAGGGAACTAACCGTAGGACCCAAAAAGGCCCTGCGGCGGGATAAGCTTCGAGCTTCGCACCATAGTGATAAGTTATATTGCTCAATATGCTCCAAAGGATGGTGTGCAAAAGTGGTGCCGAGTGTTGAAGCAATCTCCAAAAGTGAGTGCGGGATATAGAAAACCACATGTTTGCTTGACTATGTGCCACTTACAAATCAATTCCCCGATAAGCGTGGCCATCTAGTTGTAGTTAAATATGAAAAGGAATGTAGAATTTAAAGATATTTCTAGACATTGGTATTTCGTTTAAGAAACTCATATGAAATACGGGTAAAAATCATCTAAATAGAAGATTATTTAATAAGCAAAAAAAGAGTGAAATAATAACCAATGCATGAAGAAACAAAGGCCTAAGCTAAAGAGTGAGTCTAGAAATAGATAAATTTGCATATTCAAGGCATTTGAAGAGTTTATCGCCTTTCCTTGAAAATTTAAGAGATAATCATTTGAACTACATACCTCAAAAACTCGTAGTCACTCAAATTTTATCCATATATATTGTACTCAAACTTAGAAGAGATGACAAAATCACATGGATTCTTAATTTTACAAAGCATTTCCGATCGCATATGTGCAAGGAAAGCTCTATAATTTCATAAATATGTACCACTTGAAATTACAATCAAACCATGATAGACATTCGTGCGAGATATGACTTATCAATTTAGCTTAAGCAAGCGGTCAATGAATTCTAATTATAGTAAACTCAGGTAAGTATTAAGACGCTTAGGACCCCGATGGTGCATTTTATACCATGATATGAGATTCGGGCACGGGATTTCTATTACATCATCTCTCGGTATATAAATGGGGCCAAAGGGAACACAAAAAAAGTTAGGGTCGTTCTATCATGTTCTCTCACCGAATATTTGAATGCTTATCGAAGACAATTTCCATGAACAATCAAAGAAAAGACATACCAACAACAGAAAAACCAGTGGCTTTTTCTTTGGTCATACCTTTGATGGGTCATTTGTCGTTCCGTGGAGTTCTCTCGCTAGGCGAAGATAACCAAAAGGAAAGGAAATAGAAATAAATGTGGCAGCTATTCCACCATATGTAGCATAGAAGGTAGCAGGGCGATGTGATCTTCCAGTGACTACAATGGAAAATAAAAGAATCAAGCAGTAAAGAACAATGGTGCACACTAATTGTGCCTTAAACCGAAAATCAAACAAAGCCACCAATAAAATTTCACCAAAGCAAGGATATCATAATCAATAAGGCACTAACCAACTCGAAAACCAAAAACTATGCATCAATATTCAACCAACAATGCTAAAAAACCAACCGAAAAAAACAAGAAATTTCTTCAAAACACTAACCAAATGAGACTAATTCTCTAGACATCCATCATAAAACCATTAATTCAATACAATCATTTGATCTATTAATCCTCATAAAAGAGACAAAAAATTTAGCGAGGCAAAAATAGGAGAAAATAAAGCTATTTGCGGACATGAATGAACGATGAGATAATATGAGCAAAGTCGAACAAAGAAATCTAATATGAGCAAAGCATTATTGTCAACATTTTCGGTGCATTAAGATTGATTATACAAGGAAAAATCAAGAGATCCGAAGCTAAGTATTTACAAAAGAGTGAGATGAGAGAGTGAGAAAACTTATCCCTCATGCTTACGAAAATCCACGTAAAACTTATCTCCACAGACCTCCCGTTTCCCTAACAACAGACATGGACAGGAAATTGCTAAATTGAAATGGACACAAAGCCCTAATAGCGAAATTATACAAGATAGAATTTTGAAATACCAACCCGAAATAATTGAAAATTTGGAAATGAGGAGTGCGAAGAGGAGCAAACTTACTCTACAAAATTAGCAACTATAGATCTACAAACAACTAAAAAAAAATCAAAACCGACATCAAAACTCAAAGAAAACTAACTCAAACTAAGTAAATGCATGAAAATCAGTCAACAACAAGAAAACGCAAAACAACAATCAAAATTTGAGCGAAAAGCAAACAATCGAACGAAAACTACAAGAAAATAGAAAACTTACAATGAATTTAACACATAATAGAGGTGATTTGCTGGTTCGGCGACGCTCTTTCTCGATGGAGGCGTTGCGAGGCGAGGATGGTGGCGTGGCAGCGAAATTAGGGTTGCTAATGTTGTCGGTGGTTGAGTTGGGAAATGCGAGTTGCAGGGAGGAGGTGAGCAAGTGCGAGTTGCAGGGAGGAGGTGAGCAAGTGCGAGGTCGAAGAGAGCGAGAGGCGAAGTGTGAGGGTGGGTGTGAGGGTGGGTGTGAGGGTGGGTGCTCTTTTCGCTGTTTGGAGGAACGAAAATGTGTGGAGGGAAGTAAAATTAATGAGCGCGCGCGGTTTGTTTTGGCCTTGTGGGGATTAAAAATTAAAAAAAAAGGGCTGCGGTTGAGTGGTAAACCGCAGCCCTTCCTTTAAGGGCTGCGGTTTTCAACACAAGCGCAGCCCTTTTAAAGCAGCAAATGACAATTTTTCCTCTAGTGTAGACACATTGTTTCCTAAGAGTCTCCTCATTAGAGTTGACTATTCTAGGTGGGGTGATTTAAGATTGGGAGCCTATTAGGACTTCCACATACCCAAATCACTCCAAAAATTAAAAAATGATAAGAAGAAACAAGGAGAAAGTTAGTATGTGATTAAGAAGATAATCAAGAAAAAAAATAACAAGAGCTTCAACTTTACCTTGCTAGTTCAATGATGCACTTCCTTTTGCAAATTTTTCTACCTTTTTTTGTGAGTTTCTTAATTTCTAAGTGAGTTTCTAAATCCACTTAATTACTAACTTAAACCCTTTTTTTGTGTTTTTCTTTTGATGAACTTCTTTACTTACTAATTATTTTCCTAACTTTTACTTTCTTTTCTTGAATGAGATTTTTTAGAGAGATGAAGTAGAGAAGATGAGAGTAGTATTGAGAAGTAGTGAAGTTGAGTTGTTTTTAGCTCAACTTTGTTTTGAAGTAAAAAAAGGAGGGTATTTATAGGGAAATGAGGGAGATGAACTAGGGTTTCAAAGAAGTAGAAAATTATATTTTTAACCCAAAAAATCTAATTTTTCCCATCCTTTATCACCCTAATTACATCACTCTAATGACCTCACCCTAATGACATCATCAAATCTCTTTGGAAACACAAATATTCTTATTCTTTTTGGATTTTCTCATAAATGAGGCAAAATCAGATTTTCAGAAAATATTCTTCCCTAAATACATCCTAATACGTAAAAATTGCATCGAAAAACGTGAAAAACAAAACTGATTAGATCACTGCGCCAAACGCAGGAGCCTGCGCTAGGCACAGCTTCGTGCGCTAGGCGCAGTGCTCTGCGTCTGGCGCAGAACACTACTGTACGCTAGGCGCACAATCATGCGTCTAGCGCATGATCGAATCTACCGGAAAAAAATCTGGATTCTTCCCTCTTACACATGAGATTTGATTCTTATTCTCACTTCTTTTCATGATTCTTATTCCCTAACTAATGGATAAAAGATGTGATTAGTGGATAAAGAATATATTCTTATTCTTTATTCAATGAACAATGACTTGACCATCAAGAAAACTGATTACTACCAGTTTTGGGATACGATTAAAATCCCGACGCCTAATTGCGACTAGTTTTTCTGTTTTTCAAAAATTAACTTAAAACAATTAACGAAAACTCGTCAAATTATTAAAGACGAGCATGATTACACTACGAATCGTTTTATTGAAATTGATGGTGGTAGTCGTTGACTATGATTTTAGGAAAATTATATTTCTAAACTGCAATTGTGCGATAAACACGTAAAAATGAAAAACCACACCATGGAATGAAACTCGCGTTCCGGGGCGAAACATGCATTTGATGGGGCGCGCGCTCCACTTGGCATGACGGTTTTCGTTATTTTTATTTCTTTTCAAAATCTTTATTTATCCGAAAAAGGGGTTCAAAATTTGGTGTCTACAGAATGCCCCACATTGTTCGAATTTTGGAGGAAATGATGACCAATGTTTGAAAAGACACAAAATTTTGACAGAAAATTTCTTTTGAGATAACATATTCTCTATAGAAATTAGTTATCATCAGTGCTATAATTTGCGTTGCTTTATGTAGAAAATCCCAATTAATTTTCTAAAACTGAAAATGCGACTTTATCGTCGCCTTAGATAGAAAATCCCAATTAATTTTCTAAACATTTGAAAATGCGTCTTTATCATCGTCTTAAATAGAAAATTCCAATTAATTTTCTAAAATTTTAAATGCGACTTTATTGACGTCTTAGATAGAAAATCTCAATTAATTTTCTAAAATTTGAAAACGCGACTTTATTGTCTACTTAGATAGAAAATCCCAATTAATTTTCTAAAATTGAAAATACGACTTTATTGTCGTCTCTTTTTTAGTCTTATGAATTTGTCTTTTTGTTAATGTGAGAAATTCCGACACTTAACAGGTTAACTCAAATTTTTTTCTTTTTTTTTTTACAGTTTTTCATGGCCTTGATGACAAGCAAATTGTCAAATCACCATCACTTACTTTTTATGACTCCATGTGTTATCATGTCACCTTAAATTAGGCCATTGTCAGGTCATGTCACCTAAAAGGATTGACCAAAGGTTATTACCCTCTAGATGGACTATGGTGGACCAACCGTCATGTGGCAAAATTTTATCTGTTTTTTCTCGAAAATCTTTCAAGCAATTTTTCATGCATAATGCTTATTTGCTTTATCGGAGAATGACGATCACTATAATAAATAGATTGATCAAGGTTATTATTTTGGATGATCATTAGGAAAGGGGACTGTATCAATGTTCTTGATTCATCATTGACACAGTTTTTTTTATGTTCAGCTTTAGCAAAATTTGCCATACCACAAATGCTTGGTCATTAGCCATGGTGAAGGATGCTCCTTATAATCCTTTGGACAATACTCAAACTTATTATCCATGGCATGAATCATGGATGATCATCATTTCCATCTATAAAAGGGGCATGGTTCTTCATTTTCAAATGCACCATCTTCACTACTCCAATCTCTTCTCTAATTTTTCTTCTTTCAAAAAAATGGCTCCTAATTATGAAGAAGCTAATGAAATGGGGAGTCGTGAGAAAAAATAACTCTCGGGAGTCACAAAGAATTTGGAGCAAACAAGGCAATCTTCTTCTTCTTCCCGCTTCACTAAGGCTCTTATGCCTTTGCTTTCTCTTTCTATCTGTTATGACATGATTCATGCTGCTTCCCAATTTTGGGATGAAACTCGCCATGTCTTCCGCTTTGGTGACCGGGAGATTGTGCTTCTTGTTGAAGAGGTCGAGGGTTTGCTAGGCTTACCATCTAGTGGTCCAGTTATTACACCTAGATCTCCTACAAGGATCTCAGGAGATTTATCAACAATTTTATATCTTCTTGAAAATCTTCATGGCAACTACCTACAATATGGTGAGGTACTTCTTCTTAACTTATTGTTGACTTTCTAATTTAGCACTTGGCAATTCTCTAATAATGCCAACTATAGGATTGCTAGAGAAAATGCTTGCATTCTTATGATTTTGGGAAGTACCCTCACTAAATGGTCTTTAAACACATGCCATGTTCGGTGTCTTTCACTTATTCCTCAAATTGTTAGCGCGGGTCGTCTTGGACCACTTATTTTGGGGGAAATGTTTCTTGGCTTAGATGAACTCAAAAGAAAACCCCCAAAGTTTTGTGAAGGGATGTCCATTAGCCCTTCACTTATGGTTTTTGGAAAAATTTTCTCTCATGAAAACTTACAAAACTAACCATGTCCGGGAAAGAGGTCTTCTTCCTTTCTTCTATCAACTTAGCAAAAATGGTGGGTGGGAGGATTTTTTTCTGCAGCAAGACATAAAGTGGGTCACAAGCCACCTTGGCATTAGTGCAATTGTATATTGCAATTCCGATCGCAGAGGTGTACAATTACCCGGGCTTTGCCAAGTCACTTTCTACCTTCCATGGAGGTGTCTAAGGTAAATTGGTTGGAGGCAACAACACATTCCTGCCCTCCAGACTCTTCCAACATGTACCACTTATGAGGCTGATAAGAGTGGTATTCAGAGAATGCCTACTATATGGCAGGGGGCTAAAACTACATCAGCGCTACCGGAACCTCCCTCTCCGACGATTGATGAAGATTACCTTCAATGGCTTATGGCGGATATTGGTCAAGACAATGGTTCAGACGGGCCTACCATGAAGAGGAGAAGGGTTTGAGGTAAAATATCATGTTTATTTTTTATGTTGTTTTGTTTTTTTCTTTTTTTTTAAGTTTGTAGGAAATGAAGGCTTTATGTCTTTTTATGTATGAAATAAAGTACCCCAATTAGGATGAATAAAAAGATCTGTTTGTGAGAATTATCTGCTTGTGAGAAATTCAATGTGAGCACAATTCTAAACACGTGCACACTTTAACATTAAATATGACATGTAAATCATAATTAATCAATCATATGACAAATAAAAGCATAACACATAAAACCTTAACAATCAAAAGCATGTTTCATCATTTTTCTTTTTCTCCTTTTTTCCTTTTTTCGTTTTTTTTCGTTTTTTTTTCGTTTTTTTGTCTTTTTTTTTTTTGTTTGTTTTTTTTGTTTTTTTTTGCATACATTATATGAATATCTAGAAACACATGGCATGTTTATTAAGAATAACCAGATAAGATACAAAATCCACAAACTGCTTGGTTACTTGACCATGACAATTACAATTACTTTGATGCCTAAGCGTAATATTTCTTCAACTGATCAAGGTTAGTAAAATGGGTGAATTCATTTCCATCAAAATCCATTAACTTTACTGCTCCAACCGTGGTGACATGCTTGACTAGGAATGGCCCAGACCAGTTAGGCTTGAATTTTCCTCGAGGATCATGCAACGGAGCTCTATTTTCCTTTAAGACTATATCACCTTCTTGAATGTCTCTATCTCGAACCCTTTTGTTAAATGCACGAGTAATTCTCCGCTGATAGAGTTGAATGTTATGCAAATCTTGTAGTCGACGCTCATCTGCAAATGCGAGCTCATCGTAACGAGTTTTGTATCATTGGTCTTTCGAGATTTCACTTTCTGCTATGACCCTGAGAGATTGTATCTCCACCTTAACCGGTAGGACTGGCTCCATCCCATAAACCAAAGAATATGGGGTTGTTCCTAGGGAATGGCATGACATACTACCATATGCCATTCCCTAGTCTTCTCAGTCATCTTGGCAACAATAGTCTTGATTGTCTTATTGGTTGCTTCCACCGCTCCATTTGTTTGGGGATGATAAGGTGAGGACTGATGATGCTTGATTGCATATTTTGCGAGAGTTGTCTTCAGATGACCCTCAAATTGTGATCCATTATCACAAATTTCGAGACTTGCTTTGCCCCTAGCTTTGAAAATGACGCAGCTTCAACCCACTTCGAAAAGTAATCGATTGCTACAAGAATATATTGATGCCCATTTGAAGCCTTCGGATGAATTTATCCGATTATGTCTATGCCCCAACTCGAAAATGGCCAAGGAGAGGTCATATTATGTAGTGACACAGGCGGCATGTGATTGAGATTAACAAATATCTGACATTGCTTGCAGGCACGGACAAAACTGATGCAATCACCTTCTAGAGTACTCCCATAGAAACCTGCTCGCAAAATTTTACGAGCCAGCATTTTCCGTTCATATGGGGTCCACATTCTCCTCCATGAACTTCTCCCATGATGGTTTGCTTTTCGTTATCATTAACGCAGAGTTGTAGAGTACCATTAAACCCTTTGTGATATAGTCTGCCTTTTAGTATGAGAAAATGAGCAGCTAGCCTTCTGATGGCGATGCGGTCCTTCTTACCACCTCGCTCTGGATATTGCATAGTTTCCAGAAAATTCTTGATATCCTTATACCAGACATCATCATTATCTTGTTGAGCTAGCGTGAAGACAGTTTGTGCTACCGTCACTGTTGGCCCCTTCATTTTTTCAATTAAAACTGATTGGATTTTTGTACCATTTTCCCATGTTAAATTAACAGCGAGATTGGCTAAAGCATCAGTGAAACTATTTTATTCCCGAGGAAGATGTTTGAAGCTGATATCATCGAAATAAGGGATTAACTCCTGAAGATATTCTGTGTAGAGCTGAAGTCTCTCATCTCTAACCCTCTAAGTTCCTATTGTTTGAGATATGATGAGATTAGAATCTCCATATACAGTGAGATGTCTTGCCCCTGCTACCAAAGCGGCTTTTACTCCATATATACAGGCTTCATACTCAGTTGTATTGTTTGTTGTTGGGAAATCCAGCTTGATAGCAAATGGAATATGGACTCCATCAGGATCTACTAACAAAACCCCTGCTCCATTACCTCTCCTATTAGAAGCTCCATCAAAATACATGCACCATTGTGGATTGTCAATGAAGCATAAGTACTCATCAGGGAATGCATCATCATATTCATCTCCTGACACTGGTCCTTCTGCTAGGAATTCAGATATGGCTCTTCCTTTAATGAATTTCTGGCTGACACATTGAATATCAAACTCGTAAAGCATAGCATGCCATCTCGTCAATCTTTCACTAAGAATGGGTTTTTCGAACGGATACTTGATTGGATCAAGTCTTGAGATCAGATAGGTGGTATGGGCTTGAAGGTGATGCCTCAACTTCTTCGTGGCATAGACGAAAGAGATACATGCGTTTTCCAATGGGGTATATCTTGTCTCATACTCCAGGAATTTCTTGCTGAGATAGTATATGGCAACTTCCTTCTTTATCCCCTCTTGATATTGGGCTAAGAGAGCTCCTATAGCCGTTTCCGTAATAGTGAGGTACAAAATCAGAGGTTCCCCTGGTCTAGGCGGCATTAGAACAGGTGGATTTGAAAGATACTCTTTCATGGAATCAAAAGCTTCCTGACATTCCTCGTTCCACTCATGGGATGCCCCTTTTCTGAGCAGCTTAAATATAGGTTCACATCTCATAGTGAGTTGTGAGATGAACCTGCTGATATATTGAATTCTGCCGAGAAATCCTCTTACTTCTTTTTCTGTTTTTGGATGAGGCAATTCTTAAATGGCCTTCACCTTTTCAGAGTCCACTTTGATGTCGTCTTAACTGACAATGAATCCCAACAACTTCCCTGAAGTGACGCCAAACACACACTTTTGAGGATTCAGCCTTAGATTGTATTTCCTGATTCTTTCAAAGAAAGACCTTAGTGCGGGAATATGCCCCTCACGATCTTCACTTTTCACGATCATGTCATCTACATAGACCTCCACAATGTCGTGGATGAGCTCATGAAGGATAGTGCTTGCACCCCTTTGATATGTGGCTCCGGCATTCTTGAGACCAAAAGGCATAACTTGATAACATAAAGTGCCCCACGGAGTGATGAAAGACGTCTTTGTCATGTCTTCTTGGGCCATGAGTATTTGATTATACCCTGAGAATCCATCCATGAAGGGAAACATTGCATGACCGATTGTACTATCCACGAGGACATCGATATGGGGTAGAGGAAAGCAATCTTTTGGTGATGCAACATTCAAATCACGAAAATCAATGCATACCCGAACTCTTCCATCCTTTTTAGGTACGACCACTATATTGGCGAGCCAACTCGGATGCTTTACAGCTTGGATGAATTTTGCATCAAGCTGTTTCTGGATTTCTTCTTTCACTTTCAGACTAACCTCTGGTTTCATTCGGCGGAGCTTTTGCTGCTTAGGCTTGCTTTCGGGATGTAACGAAATGCGATGTTCCGCAATTTCTCTATTAACACCAGGCATATCAGCATAAGACCATTCAAACACATCTACATACTCTTTTAACAATGCAATGAACACAGACTGTTCAGTTGGGGATAGGGACGAACCTATTTTGACTTCTTTTACAGCATTTTCTGTACCAATATTAATTACAATGGACTCTTCCATGTGTAGACACCAAATTTTGAACCCCTTTTTCGGGTAAATAATGATTTTGAAAAGAAATAAAAATAACAAAAACCGTCATGCATCATGGAAGCACGCGCCTCGTCAAATGCATGATTTCGCCCTGGAGCGCGGGTTTCATTTCGTCGTATGGTTTTCCATCTTTGTGTATTAGTCATGCAATTTCGGCTTAGCAATAAAATTTTCCGTGAGTCGTAGTCAATAACTACAACCACCGTTTTAATAAAATGATTCGTAGTGTAATCATGCTCGTCTTTATTAATTTGACGAATTTTCGTTAATTGTCTCAAGTTAGTCTTTCGAAAAAACGAAAAAAAAACGGGTCGCGATTAGGCGTCGGGATTTTAGTCGTATCCCAAAACCGGTAATAATCAGTTTTCTTGATGATCAAGTCATTGTTCATTGGATAAAGAATAAGAATATATTCTTTATCCATTAATCACATCCTTTATCCATTAGTTAGAGAATAAGAATCATGAAAAGATGTGAGAATAAGAATCAAATCCCATATGTAAGAGGGGGGGAATCCGGATTTTTTCCGGAAGAATCGAGTGTGCATCAAGCACACAATCATGCGCTAGACACATGATTGTGCGCCTAGCGCACAAGCGTGCCCTGCGCCAGACGCAGAGCCTTGCGCCTAGCGCAAGGTGCTGTGCCTAGCGCAGATTCCTGTGCTAGGCGCAGCATCCTAATCAGTTTGTTTTGCACACTTTTCGGTGCATTTTTTTACGTATTAGGATGTTTAGGGAAGAATATTTTCTGAAAATCTGATCTTGCTTCATTTATGAGAAAATCCAAAAAGAATAAGAATATTTGTGTTTCCAAAGAGATTTGATGATGTCATTAGAGTGAGGTCATTAGAGTGATGTCATTAGGGTAATTAAGGATGAAGAAAATCAGATTTTTAGGTGAAAAATCTGATTTTCTACCTCTTTAAAACCGTAGTTCACCTCCTTCATTTCTCTATAAATACCCTCCTTTTTTCCACTTCAAAATCAAGTTGAAGATAGTTGAACTTAATTTCAGTACTTCTCTCATCTTCTCTACTCCATTCCTCTAAAGAAATCACACTTAAGAAAAGAAAGTAAAAGTTAGTAAGATAATTAGTAAGTAAAGAAGTTCATCAAAAGAATAAAAAAACACAAAAAGAGTTTAAGTTAGTAATTAAGTGGATTTAGAAACTCACTTAGAAATTAAGAAAATCACAAAAAAAAGGTAGAAAAATTTGCAAAAAGGAAGTGCATCATTGAGCTAGCAAGGTAAAGTGGAAACTCTTGTTTATTTTTTATTATCTTCTTAATCATCTACTAACTTCTTCCTTGTTTTCTTCTTATCATTTTTTTAATCTTTGGAGTGATTTGGGTATGTAAAAGTCCTAATAGGTTCCCAACTTTAAATCACCCCACCTAGAATAGTCACCTCTAATGGGGTGACTCTTAGGAAATAATGTAATTATGTGATTTTCCTTAATCAAGTTGTTATTCATCACCAAAAATGTTTTCATAAAAAAATTCAAGACAAGTTGTGCATAAACATCTCCATAAAAAAAGAAAATGTGATACTGTAATTATAATTAGTTTTAATTTCGTACTACATTTCATTTTTCGTCTATATTATCATAATAGTTTGTAGGATTTAATATTTTTCCTATGGATTGCAAGATGTTTCCAGCAACTGGGCTTTAGAATTTTTAAAAAATGAATTTTTTGAAAATAATTAAAAATCATACAACTTTGTTGTGCAAAACTGATTTTGTCCAGTACCACCTAAGCTTATTCTGTCAATAAAGTTTAAAATAAAATCATTTAGATAAAACTAAAAACATCGAGTTTCAAGAAAACATTAGTAGCTTTTCAAAAATATAAAACTCATATTCATATGAATTTATACAATTTTACACCATTTTTACAAAACCATTCATGTAAATCACTAAATTCCATAAAATTGATTTTCCTTTTAGTTAAGGAAATAAATAAAAAAAAGGGTCTTAAAAGTGTCCAATTTAAGTGAAAATTTTCATTCTAGTTCTTCAAAGTGTCTAGAATGTTCATACCAAAATTCACTTCAAAATAAGTTGAATAAGTTGGATCTCAAAGAACAACATCAATAAAGGTCCTGTTTTGACCAGTTTGAGTATAAAATTAACCATAATTCAAGTTGTCACTAAACACTTGTAAAATTTTGACACAATATAAAAAACTCACTGATCTATCCTTAGGTATATTAAATTCTCAATTTAATGCTTTATACAGAAAGTTATGATTTTTGTAATGCAGTGCAAGAACAAAAGTGCAATCTGGAAAATGAAATAAAGTGATTAACTCAACTTTTATAAAAAATGTTTTCTTCATACGAAAATGTGAATAAAAAGTCATGAAATTTTTAAGTTTCTCTTAAAATGACTCATTTTATCATGTAAATAAAAATCAATAAAAATTATCATAAAAAATCAAAATCAAAGAAGTTAATTAATCTTTAACTTTCACAAATTCACAAATAAACATGAATTCCAAAGCCCATTCAAGGAGGTGAAGATCAAGGAGCATCATGGTGAAGATCAAGATTGAAAATTTGTATGGATCATAGATTTTGTACATTTTGTTGTAATAATAGTTTTTTTGTAAATAATTATTGCATCACTCAATTAGTAGAAAAAAAACATGGAGATGTTTATGCATAATTTTCATAAATAATTCCACAACTCTATTTTTTTTTTTTAATAAAATGAGCAACCAATGTTACAAATTTTGCATGTTGGGCCAATATGTCATAGTATATGAATTAAATGATCCAATCTCAATTAAGAGAAAAAAATTGCAAATCTAACTAAGTTAAATTGTATGATGATCCATCTTACATTTTAAAAATGTGTTCTCCATATTCAAATGAATTAATCATATAATTTGACATAATTAGATTGGTAATTATGATCTCCAAATTGATTTTAGGCCATTTCACGTGTCTCGCTTTAAATTGCCGAATTCCAATTAGCCAAACACAATCTCCCAAAGTTCGATATCAAATTGGTCATTTCTCTCTAAATGACTTAATAATCTTCAATTAAGATTATTTCTCAAAAAGCCTTCAATTAGGAAGCAAACTTCTTCTTCTAAGACCTCTTAAAAATCATAAGCGTGATCACTAATTAAGGTGGTTATTTCAATCCTTGATTAATCGCTAATTAGGGCGATTGACTCAATTTTTCATTTAATCACTAATTAGGGTGATTATCTCCAATCCCCAACTAATTGCAAATTAGAGCGGTTAACTCAAACTCTTCATTTAATCACTAATTAGAGTGATTATCTTAAACCTTGGTTAATCACTAATTAAGGTGATTAATTTAACCCTTTTTATTTAATCACTAATTAGAGTGATTATCTTAAACCTTAATAGTCGTTAATTAGGACAATTATTCTTCTTATTTAATCACTAATTAGAGTGATTATCTTAAACCTTAATAATCGTTAATTAGGATGATTATTTCTCTCATTTAATCACTAATTGGAGTGATTATCCTAAACCTTGAATAATTACCAATTAGGGTGATTACTTCCTAACCTTCATTGTTAATCACTAATCAAGGTGATTATCTTCCCTCTTAAAGTTTAGTCACTAATTAAGGTGATTATCTTAACCTCATTTCAATCACTAATTGGAGTGATTATCTTATTCCTAATAGATTTGTTTAATTCTAAAGGTGAGTTATTCATAATCTATTTCCTTTTCTTCCCCAATGGAATTGGTCATTTAGGGTGAGACATAAGATCGAACTACGATGGTGTTGATCCATGAGTGGATTCCAATCCCGCACTGATTGGTACGTAGTGCAACTTCAGTGCTCAAACCTACCATGTACAAATGATATATTGGTCCTAAATAAAAATGGTTGATGTGTATATGTGCAAACTATGTGATTTTCTTTCTTTTGAATAGCCATGATTACTTTAAAATAGAAAATAACGCATTTAGTAAGAGCCCGTTCTGTAGAACGGAAGAGGAGACGAGTTCCAGACGTTCGCACCTCTTAACCTAAATCCCGAACCCTATCTCATGGTATGAAAGACCAATTTTCAAAAAAGCCTTATCCATATGAAGTCATCATCGTTTTAAATGATATTTCTTGAAATTGATTTTAAAACGATTTATTAAATAAATCTGTCCCTATTCAGATATTAATAGGGTGGCGACTTCAAAGTTTTCTAAAACTCATAGTCCAATGAGAGACTTTCGTGGGATTAAGACCGTTAATTAAGACAGTTAAAAATCGGATACCACACCATGGGTTTTATATATGTTTCAGTTGTATCAAGTAATTCATCATTATTAAATTTACTGTCAGAAATAACATCTTGCATGCAAATGTACTTAGATAAAGGTTCACATTCAATTTCCTCACTATCAGAGTCTTCTGACTGGGTATGCAAGGTAGATTGGCTGGAAGATGAGCTATCAGTATGATATCCATCTGAAAGGGGTGAAAAGGTAGTTTCATTAGATGGATTTGGAGGATGGTTTCCTAAAAACATTTTAAATTCTATAGGCCCGTCTTTTGCCTGACACTCAATACTCCACCTATGTTCAATGCTTTCGCCAAAAGGTATTATCAAAGACACGGGGTCAAAATCCACTTACTCAGAGGACTCAGAAGTGAAAATCTTCTTAAGGAATCCATGTTCCAAATTATCCACCCAGTCATTTTCTTTTTTCATTTTTTGTTTTTGGACAAACCAACTTTTGATTAAGTCCAGATTTCTAGCCTCATTGAAGAATATCTCCAATCCTGGTAAAATCTTCTGTTCTTTCCTACTAAGCCAAGGTTCTGGAAACTCATAGTACAGCTCAGTATCTCCTTGCAGGATGAACTGGTCGTTGAGGGTAAAATAAGGTTCTTTGATGTTGTGAGAAGTGCTGCCCGGATCATATCCTAATCCATACTGATTTTACTTGTCTACTATGGGGATTGGCTGCATTATTCCCCTACCATCATGCCCTAATCCGGTTCCTTGAGTATAACCCATCTTCATCATGATTTTAAGTCCTTTGGACAGAGGTTGCATGACAAACCCTACAGACTCTTTGACCGCATTTGTGGATATGGCTGAGGTGTTTGTTTTCTGATGGTAATTGGTCATCCTTAGAGAAGGGACAAATTTCTTCTTTTTGGACCTAAAGGTAGAGAAAAAGAATTAAAAGAAAAGAGAAGAAAGCTAGATATTGCAGAATGCATTACAGAATAAAGAAACTTTTTGAAAACGATTTCGCAATACTTTGATTGGAATGGCCCACCTTTGCAATTTTGGTTTTTTTATTTTTTTTATTTTCTTGAATGATTTTACTGTCATTGGGGTTGATAATAAATATTTTTTCATTCTTCCATTCCCTGCTTTAGTATTGCACAAAGACTAAAAATATAGAGATTAGGGCATGTATCCCAATTGATGTGTCAATTTAACATTCTGAAATTGCTCATGTGATGACTGGCATCTTGAGTGCTAATCACATTGCCTGAAATATAATGGTTAATACATTTGAGTCGAACCCAAAGGCTGCCTACATATCCCCATTGCTCCAGGTGCATTTTATGGGGAATTAGACTCAGCGTAGTTCATTTTTTTTAGAAGGAACTAAAGTTTTTTATTTAATAAAGCAGCTGCACTCATATTGAGCTACCTACGTACCCCAGGTGTTACATAGGTGGAGTGATCTCACAGTGCAAGTGTACGTGATAATGGGGATTCAAGCTGCACGTAGTTCTCTGATACTAACGAGCTAAAAGATTTTTTCATTTTTTTCTTTTCCTTTTTTTTCTTTTTTTTTTTATTTTTTAATGGGCTAACCCCCTACAGGATTTTTACCGAAGATTTTTCCCCTTCTGTGAGATGATCAAGTAGCTTTGCGGTAGACAAGAGCTATGTTGGTGATCTGTTTGATGCGATAGCTGAGAGCATGACATTGGTTTGTGTCGTGACCATGCAATTGGTGATAATGGCAGTACTTGTGGAGATCTGACCCTACGGGACTTGCCCCTGAGCGTCTAGGAATTGGATGTATACGACCTTGCTCGACTAATTTGCGGAAGATATCAACTTGGGATTGCGGTTGAGGGCGCCCCGACACTTTCCTTGCGGGCACTTCCTTATGGGTTGGACTAATGATGCCTCGATCAACCATGTTTTGAACTTTGTAGTAAAGATCATGGCATCGATCAGTTTCATGCCCAAATTGGCGACAATAAGTGCAGAGTTTGCTCATGTCTATTCCAGGAAGGGGTAAACAGTGCACATATGCTGAGGCTTGGATTATACCTTGGCTCCGAAGACGATCATACACCATACTCAATGGTTCATCTATCTTAGCATATACCCTTAGATTTGTGTTGGGAGTTTCAAGATCTTCCCAAGGTCTTTTTTCTTGCAATTTTAGAGCATCGATGTCAAAGCCATGTTGTTCCATGTGGCTGATGGAGGTGTACTTGATAGTAACCATGTGACGATAATAGATTTCGTTCAGGTTCCGCAGCAATATGAGCATGAATTCTCGATCAGTAATAGGGAAACGAAGCTGTGTGCGGATATGAGTGCATCTCGAACAAAAGTGCGAGAAAGTTTCTAAGGCGCTCTGACGCAAAGTGACTAGCTTCAGCTTCTTGACATCAGTCTGTTTATGCTCGAGAGCCTAATCAATGAAGGCTTGGCTAGCATTTTCCCAACTAGCTCTATCCACATAATCCAAAGAGTAGTTCCAGTCCAAAGCTGGTCCTTCTAAAGTTTTGTCAAACAGCATGGGGTAATCTTCCTCTGGTATGCCCCATGGGTGCAAGGCATTCACAAATCGAACTATGTGGACCACAAGATCACCGTTCCCGTCAAATTTCCGGAACTGTGGTAATTCACGATAATGATCCTCGTGTTGATATCCTGGAAAGAGAATCAGTGATTTAGTGTGAACTTCTCGAATACGACCTACTACATTAAAGTCCAGGTTAAAATCATTAGTCCTATATCTCTTCTTTGAGTCATTATCATCATCTTGAGGATTGCTGACACAGGATTCCTCCGATGCTTCAACTAATGTATTATGAGTGCCGATACTCGGAACTCCTATTTCTTCCTCGTCATCCTCACTATATTCTGGTTCTGTTTCTTCAGCACTTACATCTGGTGTGGCTGCTGGGACCTCATTCATCCATGAATTTTCAGGTGCTGCTAGAATGCAGTGGATAGTCTAACCATCCAACCTAGTGGCCTCTACTTCGTTCAGATACAATACTGATTTTCCGGTGTTGGAGATGGTCATGATTTCTGGATCACTAGAAATAGTCACAGCACCCTGATCAGTGAGAAGCTTCACCTTCTGATGTAGAGTAGAGGCTACTGCTCTATTTTCATGCAGCCATGGTCTTCCTAATAAGAGGTTGAAACATGCTTGAATGTCAATGACCATGAATTCCACCTTCCTTGCAACGGAACCACATTCAATGAGGAGGCTGATTAACCCCAGTACTTCTCTCTTGGCGTTATCATATGCTCTGACCACCTGGTTGGATGCTACTAGATCTTCTTTTGAATACCCAAGTCTTGTTAGCACACGCAGAGGGCAAACATTAATCGCAGAGCCGTTGTCGATCAATACTCTAGGTATATCCCATCCATTACAACGTATAGTGATGTGTAACGAATTGTTGTGGTTATATTATCAGGGAGATCATTGTCAGTGAACATGAGAGTTCGATCTACACCGTGAATGAGCCCCACCATTTGGTCAGGTGTTATGGAAGAGCTTACCGAGGCTTCATTGAGATGCTTTAGAACAGCTGCCCTATGAGGCTGGGAATGCATTAACAATTTCCAGATGGAAACATTAGCATTTACTTCTTTCATGCGCTTGATAGCATCATCTTCTTTATTACTATCCTCTGTCATTGGCTCTTTGCCCTTTTCCTTCCTTCTCAATACCTCCAAAGGATTTTCATCCTCCAGATGGGATGGTTTAAAATGGCGACTGCTCTAGTCAAATGAGATATATCCACGTACTCCTCATCACTAAGATCATCGAGGCAGATGGGGCGCCGGTATGTATTTGGAGTGGTGGAATGTCCTCCAGTGTTTTTCTCCATAATTGTCAAGACCGAAGAGGCATCTTCATCAGCATCAGAGTCTAAAATAAAGAAGGCACCATCATAATCCAAGGTTCCACACATGTCAGAGAATGGATCCTTGTTGAGAGTTAAATTGGGGTCTTTGCAAGGCATCATTTTGACCTTTTCTTGAGTGGAATAGTCGTAAACCAGGCACTTATAACCTGCAGCTATTGGCATTTCATACATCTAAGGGATTATCTTGCGGATTAACTGGATTGGATCGCATCCATCTGACACAGAAGAGATTGCATTAATCGCAAATGAGGGTTTATGATTGGGAAGGGGGTTTTGTGTGATGTTGGGTTGAGAGTCGTTTGATTTAGTGGAAATCGATCCTAAGGAGAGCTTTCCATCATCCACAAGATTTTGAATCTAATGCTTTAGAGCTGTGCAGTTTTCAGTATTATGCCCTAGGCTTTGGTGATATTCACAATTTTGGTTCGGGTCATAACCAGGGTAAGGATTTTTAGGAGGTGGACGTGGATTCAAGGGTTGAATGAGATTGGCCTTTTTTAGCTTGGAGAGAGCTTGGAATAAGTCATGTTCAAAGGAGTAAAGTTCCTTTGTAGTCGCAACTGGAATGCAGATGATGCGCCAATAACATGGATCGCATTAGTTGTTTTAGGAACTGTTAAATCATTGTTTGGGGCTCTTTTATTATTTCCAAACTTTGCATTATAAGTGGCATTACCAGTAGGTTAATCTTTCTTGATGTCTCCCCTTTTCACAGCATCCTCAACTAGAGTTCCTGTAGCAATCAAAGCTTTGAAAGTCGGGAAATATTGGTAGGCCATATGCTTCTGATAAACAGGAAGAAGGTTCTTGACAACCATTTGCAACTGTTCCTCCTCATTAGACCTTCTCATCATTTTGGAAGCCTTGTTTCTCCACCGAGTGATGAATGAAGAAAATGTCTCATTAAGGTTTTGAGAAGTGGTCTCCAGATCCCTTCTAGTAACATCAATTTCTTCATTATATTTGTACTGGTTTGAGAACTCTCTGACTATGTCAGCCCAAGTGGATTTCTTTGTGTTTTCAAGGTTGAGGAACCAATGTGCTGCGGCACCATCTAAATACTATTGAAAGAGTTGAGCCATCAAAGATTCTTCCACTCCCCAGGGACTCATTGCCCCTACATACATCTTCAGGAAATTGGTTAGGCTACCGGTTCCATCAAACTTTGTCAGATTAGGCATCTTGAAACCATGAGGTAATCGTGCCTTTGGGAAAAGTGTTAACCCATGAATGTCCATCCATGGTTCAGCCTTGGTCATGCCTTTTAAGACTTCCTTGAGCTTAACTACTTCTTCCTCGAGCTTAGTGGGAATTTCTCTCTCATTGTTCATAGGCTCAAGGTTAAAAGGTGAGGCTACTTCTGACTCTAGAGGAGGAGGAGGAGGAGGAGGCATCTGGGCGCTTTGGCGCATTATGCCCAACACAGTTTGCTCAATATTATCATGTCGGTCAAGCATGGCCTGGACAAGTCCTCGGAGCTCAGTCATTGGATCAGGTGGAGGGGTAGAGTTCTGCGGGTGCTCATTGTTCGGAATTTCAGACATGTTGTTGAGTCGTGTAGCAGAAAATACCGCTGGTGTAGACAAAGATGACAGTATCACTGACAGAGAACGTTCACTATGGTCAGAACTTCGGCGAATTAGCCTAGATCCTGAGCGGGCCCATGCAGAGTTCCTGTGAAATGAGATGAAAAAGTTAGCACAAAAATTTGTCCAAACTTTGTTTCTTCTTTTCTATTTCTCTTTTTTTTTATGTGCTGGGAATGAAAGAAATGATATCTTTGAAAATTATTTTTTTCTTTTAACCCCAATTTCAGTTGTCATTTATTAAAAGGTGTGAAACCTTGACTTTATCATTTGTTTTGAATTTTTCATTAGATTTCTTTGACTGACTTTTTTTTTATATACTTGGACCTTTTTATTTTTTATTTCCGTTGTTTTTTTTCAGACTCAAACATTTTTTGGGATAATACACAAACATTTTTCAAAATCAATTTGATGATATCCTTCCATTTCCTGCTGCTACAGAAATAAGAGAAAAGAGTGATAACGAGGCTTGTGTCCTCATTTTAGCAAATTATAATGCCCCAGATATCGTTCTTCTTTATGGTGATCCGCATGTATTGATTGCTTTTAAGCGCTGAAACCATAAAAGAAAATATCAAATGCAAAAGGGGCCGAACCTGAAGGCTGCCTACGTATCTCCATAGGTAGATTTGGATTTGGGGAAGAAATTTTTCTTGTGAATTTTTCTTTTTTTTTTGAATGGAGAATCAGGCCCAACGTAGTTCTGATATAATAAAAATGAAATTTTACATTTTTTTTTTGCAGCTGCACTCAGAAAATGAGTTGCCTACGTACCCCTTTTAGTACATTACATAGTAGAGAAAGCTAAGATAGATGCATTACAACATTGAATTTTTTTGTTTTTGTTTTTTTTAGGGAATCAAGCCGCACGTAGCTCTACCTACAAAGTACAATAATAAAAGCAATTAAATGATTCAGGTACTTCTCAAACTTTTTTCCAAATTTCAGTTTGTTGGGCGCCAAGCCATGTATTCTCCTGTCTGAAGACGCCTGTTCCATCTTTCCTTTTTCTTCTTGACATATAAAGGGTTGTCTTCTCGGCTGAGGAGCCATGATGCCCAAGCCTTGCACACAAGCATGCAAGAGGCTCTCGTTTCATAATCAATTTCATCGAGGAAGATATAAGGTTCCATGATAGATTGAATAGCGGCTACTTTGTGTGCTGGATTCTCTTCTCCTTCACACTGAATGGCCCAGGACTCTTTGTAAAGCCAATGGAACTTCTTCTTAACCCTCTCAACCTCTCTCATGTCTGGAATCCAGTTCGGTTGATCCAGATCCTCCTCGGGAATAGGCCAATTGAAGTAGTACTTTACCAATTTGAGGGGCGGTATCTCTGTGTGACCATTGTCGTTCTCCTCATGATTAAGGTGACATATATGAGTTGTGCGGGATTTTTGCATTGCCATCCCCATTGCTATATCTCTTGGGACTGTGATTACCCCATGTGGAGTTATCATCTTCATCTTTTGGTGCAATATTGAGATGATAGCTTGGTTCTTGTGGAGCCATGGTCGTCCTAACAACAGAGTGAAAGGAGCTTCGCAATCAACGATCATGAAATTGACCTCTCGTATGACTGCCCCAATGTGTAAGAGCATGGTTGTTGATCCTATGATTTCCTGTGTTGAACCATCATATGCAACTATGGTTCCTGTGGAGGCTTCTCCTTGTGGAGGAAGACACCCGAGCCAATTAAGGGTACTGAGAAGACAGATATTGGTGGAAGCTTCATTATCAACCATTACCCCTTTTATATGTTTGGCACAGTGATCGACAGCGATGTACAAGACGCTGTTATGGGTGGGGTTATCAGGCAGATCTTTATCAGAGAAAGTTATGGCCATAGTAGTGGTTTCGGTCTGATCTGTGTCGAGAGGTCCTACTGGCATATTCTGAGCACAGCAAATGTCGGCGTAGGCGATGAGTTGATCAATTGTCGTTGGGATAATGTAAATAGCTTCTGAATTGTATCCTTGGGGTACTGAAGGAACATTACTCCCTAGCATGCAAGGGTTGAGAGAACCATCTTGAGGACCTGTTTCATCTTCTACAGTTGGTGGTGCAGGGGTAATACTTCTTGGTCATGTCGGATTTCCATGGATGGTTATCGTTCCCGAGGTTGTTGGGCATTTGAGTTTTCGGTGTGCAGGTGAGGCAACGACATTGTTCGCATGAAGCCATGGTCGCCCCCAACAACAAAGAGAATGAGTTTAAAGCTTCGACGACCGTGAAATCCGCATCACAAATCCAGTCTTTATACCTCAGTTGAAGATTGATCGTCCCGATAGCCTTCCCTAAAGAGTTGTTGTATGTTCCCAATACTGTGGCACTAGGGCTTAATAACGTGATGTTATATCCCAACTCATAAAGTGTTCCTTTGGGGCAAACATTAAGTGTCGATCCATCATATATTAGTACATTGGTAAATTCTCGCCCATTGCATTTCAAAGTGATGTATAAAGCTTGATGAGGATCCAGTTCCTTGGGAAGATCAGCCTTAGTGAAGGACACAATTGGGGGCATCCATGATGGAGGAATAGGAATTTTTCCATCTTCTATTAGCTGGTGGATGGCATGCCGAAGGTCAACACACCGGTCTGTTTCGTGTCCATACTGATGGCAAAAGTTTCAGTATAATCCCATATTAACCCCTGGCGGTGGCAAAGTGTAACAGTGATGCTTCGCTTCCAGAAGATCCTGCTTTTCAGACGATTGTATATAGTTCCTAGAGATTCTTCTATATCTGCATAGATTTGATTAATAGACCTCCAACGGCCTTTGCCCTTTGCTGAAGCTTTAGTCTGAATTTGCTTTCCGGCACCAGACATTGTGAAATGATGCAGGTTTTAGCTTCCTTTTTTTTTGGATGTGAAGTACCTGAAATGTTCACACTAACACTGTTAGTCAATGACTGATGAATTTTCTTTATATGTTTTTTTTAGCAGAAAATGGAAGAATTTTCTTCTTTTTTTTTAAATGATTATCCCTTTTGATTAGACACGATTTTTTTAATCAATTTTTTTATATACTAGACTATTCGTGTTTTAAGACTATACAGTTTTAATTACTCTCTAATTCCTAAACATGACACGCTTTGAACTCGTGATTATGACTCTTTTTCATTTTTCATTTTTCAATTTTTTTGTTTTATTTTGGGATTATATCTTCAAAACATGATTTTTTTTTCTTTTAGAAATCAATTTTGTTTTAGGAAAAACCAATTTGAATGAAAAGAATTTTGAAGTAAATGTGAGTTTTTTTTTAAAAAAAAAAGAGTGAGCACACACAATTTTTTTTACATGACACTTGTGATAAATAAACAAGAATACTCTTAATATTTCACTAATCATTTCGGCAGCAATTCAGCTACAGTTAATGAATACTGAAGTATTGACCGACTGAAAACGGACTGAGGAATTTTCGAAAATTTTTCACATTATTCAATAACTGAAATAAATAAAGGACATTTGTGAATTGATCCTTGTGTCCTAAAAGTCACTAAAAGGTGATTCAATTAGGGAGAGATTATGTTAAAGTGGCCTCGAGTCACTTCCATTGTGTCCATCGAGGGTGGACGCTCCTGACAGAGCCGGTCGCAATAGCTCGTGGATGCAGGTTCTACGTCCTTAATTCATTAATTTGTCATTCTAAAATTCTGACCCTTGCCAATAGACAGAGGTATCAGACCTAATAAGAAAATGGTTATAAAGAGTGCACGTGTATGGATCGATAAACTACCAAGCACACGTAATTTTCACATAAGCATCCTATATACAAAAATTAAATTGTGAATAGCCATGATTAGCTTTTTTATTATATATACATATGGAAAATAACGCATTGTTCAGGTTTAAACCTCTTATACTTCAGGTGAAAGTAATATCCTCAGTGAAGTCGCTAGCCTGTGGTATCCGATTTTTTACTGTCTTAATTAACGGTCTGAATCCCACGAAAGTCTCTCATTGGACTATGAGTTTTAGAAAACTTGAAAGTCGCCACCCTATTAATATCTGAATAGGGACAGATTTATTTAATAAATCGTTTTAAAATCAATTTCAAGAAATATCATTTAAAACGATGATGACTTCATATGGATAAGGCTTTTTTGAAAATTGGTCTTTTTTCATACCATGATATAGGGTTCGTGGTTTAGGTTAAGAGGTGCGAACGTCTGGAACTCGTCTCCTCTTTCGTTCTACAGAACGGGCTCTTACAAAATGCGTTATTTTCCATTTTAAAGTAATTATGGCTATTCAAAAGAAAGAAAATCACATAGTTTGCACATATACACATCAACCATTTTTATTTAGGACTAATATATCATTTGTACATGGTAGGTTTGAGCACTGAAGTTGCACTACGTACCAATCAGTGCGGGATTGGAATTCACTCATGGATCAAAACCATCGTAGTTCGATCTTATGTCTCACCCTAAATGACCAATTCCATTGGGGAAGAACAGGAAATAGATTATGAATAACTCACCTTTAGAATTAAACAAATCTATTAGGAATAAGATAATCACTCCAATTAGTGATTGAAATGAGGTTAAGATAATCACCTTAATTAGTGACTAAACTTTAAGAGGGAAGATAATCACCTTGATTAGTGATTAACAATGAAGGTTAGTAAGTAATCACCCTAATTGGTAATTATTCAAGGTTTAGGATAATTGCTCCAATTAGTGATTAAATGAGAGAAATAATCGTCCTAATTAACGATTATTAAGGTTTAAGATAATCACTCTAATTAGTGATTAAATAAGAATAATAATTGTCCTAATTAACGACTATTAAGGTTTAAGATAATCACTCTAATTAGTGATTAAATAAATAGGGTTAAATTAATCACCTTAATTAGTGATTAATCAAGGTTTAAGATAATCACTCTAGTTAGTGATTAAATGAAGAGTTTGAGTTAACCGCTCTAATTAGCAATTAGTTGGGGATTGGAGATAATCACCCTAATTAGTGATTAAATGAAAAATTGAGTGAATCGCCCTAATTATCGATTAATCAAGGATTGAAATAACCACCTTAATTAGTGATCACGCTTATGATTTTTAAGAGGTCTTTGAAGAAGAAGTTTGCTTCCTAATTGAAGGCTTTTTGAGAAATAATCTTAATTGAAGATTATTAAGTCATTTAGAGATAAATGGCCAATTTGATACCGAACTTTGGGAGATTGTATTTGGCTAATTGGAATTTGGCCATTTAAAGCGAGACACGTGAAATGGCCTAAAATCAATTTGTAGATCATAATTACCAATCTAATTATGTCAAATTATATGATTAATCCATTTGAATATGGAGAACACATTTTTAAAATGTAAGATGGATCATCATACAATTTAACTTAGTTAGATTTACAATTTTTCCTCTTAATTGAGATTGGGTCATTTAATTCATATACTATGACATATTGGCCCAACATGCAAAATTTATAACATTGGTTGCTCATTTTATTAAAAAAAAGAGTTGTGGAATTATTTATGAAAATTATGCATAAACATCTCCATGTTTTTTTTTCTACTAATTGAGTGATGCAATAATTATTTACAAAGAAACTATTATTACAACAATATGTACAAAATCTATGATCCATATAAATTTTCAGTCTTGATCTTCACCATGATGCCCCTTGATCTTCACCTCCTTAAATGGGCTTTGGAATTCATGTTTATTTGTGAATTTGTGAAAGTTAAAGATTAATTAACTTCTTTGATTTTGATTTTTTATGACAATTTTTATTGATTTTTATTTACATGATAAAATGAGTCATTTTAAGAGAAATTTAAAAATTTCATGACTTTTTATTCAAATTTTCGTATGAAGAAAACATTTTTTATGAAAGTTGAGTTAATCACTTTATTTAATTTTCCAGATTGCACTTTTGTTTTTGCATTGAATTACAAAAATCATAAATTTCTGTATAAAGCGTTAAATTACTAATTTCATATACCTACAGATAGATTAGTGAGTTCTTTATGTTGTGTCAAAATTTCACAAGTTTTTAGTGACAACTTGAATTATGGAGAATTTTATACTCAAACTGGTCAAAACAGGACCTTTATTGAAGTTGTTCTTTGAGATCCAACTTATTGAACTTATTTTGAAGTGAATTTTGGTATGAACATTCTAGACAATTTGAAGAACTAGACTGCAAATTTTCACTTAAATTAGACACTTTTAAGACCCTTGTTTTTATTTATTTCCTTAACTGAAAGGAAAATCAATTTTATGGAATTTAGTGATTTACATGAATGGTTTTGTAAAAATGGTGTAAAATTGTATAAAATTCATATGAACATGATTTTTATATTTTTGAAAATCTACTGATGTTTTCTTAAAACTTGATGTTTTTAGTTTTATCTAAATGATTTTATTTTAAACTTTATTGACAGAACAAGCTTAGGTGGTACTAGACAAAATCAGTTTTGCACAATAAAGTTGTATGATTTTTAATTATTTCCACCTAATTCATTTTTTAGAAATTATAAAGCCCAGTTGCTGGACACATCTTGTACTTCATTGGAAAAATATTAAATCCTACAAACTATTATGATAATACAGACGAAAAATAAAATGTAGTACAAAATTAAAATTAATTATAATTACAGCATCACATTTTCTTTTTTTATGGAGATGTTTATGCACAACTCTTCTTGAATTTTTTATTAAAACATTTTTTGGTGATGAACAATAATTTGATTAAAGAAAATCACATAAACACATTGTTTCCTAAGAGTCTCCCCATTAGAGTTGACTATTCTAGGTGGGGTGATTTAAGGTTGGGAACCTATTAGGACTTCCACATACCCAAATTACTCCAAAAATTAAAAAATGATAAGAAGAAAGAAGGAGAAAGTTAGTATGTGATTAAGAAGATAATCAAGATAAAAATAACAAGAGCTTCAACTTTACCTTGCTAGCTCAATGATGCACTTCCTTTTGTAAATTTTTCTACCTTTTTTTGTGATTTTCTTAATTTCTAAGTGAGTTTCTAAATCCACTTAATTACTAACTTAAACCCTTTTTTTTAGTAACAAGAGCTTCAACTTTACTGTTGAATAGTCAAGATAAAAATAATGTATTTAGTTGGTAGACATATTTCATAAACATGCATACGTTACCATATTTTGGTAATTGTATTGAAATATTGTTAGAGAACATTATCGTTAATTGTTGAATAGTCTGCTAGCAACGACCATATACGTGAGCTTAGTTCATTGACAAGTACAGGTTTTGGACGGAGCATTACTTTCGTTATTCTTGAACATTAACATTCGACCACTTTGGTCCTTTTCGTACATAGTAAATAGAATTCCACCACATGTCAATTGCCCATTTACCAGTTTAGTCCATAACTCTGAGCCAGCAAAACCATCCACTTTTATTATCGACTTACATATAATCATATTTCCGAACAACATCCATAAATCATATAGCCATAATTCATAAGTCATTAACATAATCATAATCAGATCTACTCATAGCATACATGGGCATTCATTAAGTCATATATAATATCACATTAAGCCACATAACTAGCATCATATAATCATATGCGCACATTCGGGCACATATAAAATGTTATACATAATATATACGGTTATACACATATTTGTTGGACATAAAAAAAAGGTTATCTCATACGATAATTCCTTTCCTTTACTCCTTAAGTATCGTCATAATTTAACCTCCAAGATTCATCATACCATCATATAATCCACAGCTCCAAAATAATAAATCCATCATTAATAATTTACCCACTAAACCAACAAATAATCCTTACTTAAATCACTCTTAACCTTATGGGCTTTGAAAATATTAATAGAACACTACAAGAAAAGAGGGTTATAGCAACGTATCTAAAGCAACGGTTTTATAAGCGTCGTTGCTTTAAGATAGTTTTTGCAGCGCTTTCGAATTTAATAATTTAATTAGAATTGATAAAATTGTTGCTATAAACAAATACAGCAGCGCTTATAACTTGACTAGCCTTATATGCACGCGATGCGTGCGTTAATTTTAGAACTTGTTATTCTATTATATACTTCATCCGTAATGTAGTTATGATTACACTTGAAATATGAAAGATTAATAGTTAGATGAATTTAGATATATATATTAATTCGCTAATGTAAAAAAAATAACAAAGGTTGTGAGTGATATTTAATATTAATTTTTTGTGAACGAGTTTTGAACAAAAATAATAGACGTAACAAGTTGGTTTGATTAAATTAAAGAGCATCAAAGGTAGTGAGTATTTCAGATTTTTTTCAGATGGATGTATACCATCTTCTCTTATAAGAAAAAGGCCAAGATATTGTGTCCATTTAAATTTTTTCATTGAAATATTTGATGTATATACCATTTTTAACTTGTTTAGAATGGCAAGTTGAAATGAAAATTCCTCAAGATATTTCAATATCAATTATGGAAGCAGATAAGGTAATTCTTTTTCTTATGAATGAAGGGTTAAATATAGGTGAAGAGAATGCAAATGGGCCCAATGAAGAGGCTAGAAAGTTTTATAAGTTGGTAGAAGAAGGAAAGCAAGAGCTATATCCTGTTGTAAAACTTTCTCTAAGTTGTCTTTTCTTATTCGCTTATATCTTTTAAAGTGTCTTAATGGTACAAGTAATTTGGGCTTTGGTGATCTATTAGAGTTGTTGAGAGAGGCATTTCCTATGGCTCAATTTCCTAAATCTTTTGATGAATCTAAGAATATTGTGAGGAATTTATGTCTTGACTATAAAAAATACATGCTTGCCCCAATGATTGTATTCTTTATAGAAAAGAATTTAAAGGCGCTAATATATGTCCTAAGTGTGAAACATCGAGGTGGAAGTCTGATAAAATCCCTACAAAAGTTTGAAGGTATTTTCCTTTGAATCCTAGACTCCCAAGATTATACATGTGTTCTAAGACGGCTGAATTAATGATTTGCCATGACAAAAAACGAACACAAGATGAGTACATTAGGCATCCAGTAGATGGCCAGTCTTGGAAGGACTTTAATTCTTCATATCCAACCTTTGCGAATGATCCACGAAATATTCTATTGGCTCTTGCTAGCGATGGATTTAACCCATTTCGGACTATGAGTGTTGCTCATAGCACATGGCCCGTCGTGTTAACTAATTATAATCTTCGACCATGGTTGTCAATGAAACCTGAATATTTCATGTTATATCTTTGTTAGTTCCTGGACTTAAGTCGCCTGGAAATGACATAGTCGTCTATTTGCAACCTTTGATTGATGAGTTGAAGGAATTGTGGGAAGATGGGGTGGAGATCTATGATGCTTTTAAGAAGTAGACATTCCAGTTACATGCTGCTTTACTGGGTACGATAAATGATTTTCCAACATATACTATGTTGTCTGGATGGGCTTTTAAGAAGTAGACATTCCAGTTACATGCTGCTTTACTGGGTACGATAAATGATTTTCCAACATATACTATGTTGTCTGGATGGGCTACAAAAGGAAATTATGCATGTCCAAGCTATAACCATGATGTAAGACCTCATTATTTAGATCATAGTGGAAAGAATTATTATATGGACCATCGAAGGCTTCTTGATATGAGCCATCCTTGGCGGAACGATAAAAATTCATTTTTTTAATGGAGAAGTGGAGGATAGAGGTGCACCTTCTCCTTTATGGGGTACTGATCTGCTAAATGAATTGAAAAACTTTGTAAATGATTAATGAGAAAAAAAGGAGGAGTTAGTAAAGGTAAATGGAAAAAGAAGTCTGTAATCCTGGAATTGCAATATTGGGTTAATATTAAATATCGTCACAATCTTGATGTCATGCATATTGAGAAGAATTTCTTTGATAATATCATTAACACGCTCTTGGACATTCCAGGAAAGACAAAGGACCACATTAAGGCGTGTTTCAATTTGGTGGATCTTAACACAAAACCACATCTCCACCCTTTTCCTTCAGAAGATGGTAAGCACTTGTTAGTGCCTCCCAGCACCTTTTACAATGGGTAATGTGGAAAAGAACTTGTTTCTTAAAGTTTTTAAGGACGCAAAGCTCCCTTATGGTTATGCATCGAATATAGCAAGGTGTGTACAAGTTAAAGAACGAAGGTTTATTGGTTACTTTTAAGACCCTTGTTTTTATTTATTTCCTTAACTGAAAGGAAAATCAATTTTATGGAATTTAGGGATTTACATGAATGGTTTTGTAAAAATGGTGTAAAATTGTATAAAATTCATATGAACATGATTTTTATATTTTTGAAAAGCTACTGATGTTTTCTTAAAACTTGATGTTTTTTGTTTTATCTAAATGTTTATTTTAAACTATATTGACAGAACAAGCTTAGGTGGTACTGGACAAAATTAGTTTTGCACAACAAAGTTGTATGATTTTTAATTATTTCCACCAAATTCATTTTTTAGAAATTCTAAAGCCCAGTTGCTGGAAACATCTTGCACTTCATAGGAAAAATATTAAATCCTACAAACTATTCTGATAATACAGACGAAAAATGAAATGTAGTACGAAATTAAAATTAATTATAATTACAGCATCACATTTTCTTTTTTTATGGAGATGTTTATGCACAACTCTTCTTGAATTTTTTATGAAAATATTTTTTAGTGATGAACAATAACTTGATTAAAGAAAATCACATAAACACATTGTTTCCTAAGAGTCTCCCCATTAGAGTTGACTATTCTAGGTGGGGTGATTTAAGGTTGGGAACCTATTAGGACTTCCACATACCCAAATCACTCCAAAAATTAAAAAATGATAAGAAGAAACAAGGAGAAAGTTAGTATGTGATTAAGAAGATAATCAAGATAAAAATAACAAGAGCTTCAACTTTACCTTGCTAGCTCAATGATGCACTTCCTTTTGCAAATTTTTCTACCTTTTTTTTGTGATTTTCTTAATTTCTAAGTGAGTTTCTAAATCCACTTAATTACTAACTTAAACCCTTTTTTGTGTTTTTCTTTTGATGAACTTCTTTACTTATTAATTATTTTCCTAACTTTTACTTTCTTTTCTTGAATGAGATTTTTTAGAGGAAGTAGAGATGATGAGAGTAGTATTGAGAAGTAGTGAAGTTGAGTTGTTTTTAGCTCAACTTTGTTTTGAAGTAAAAAAATGAGGGTATTTATAGGGAAATGAGGGAGATGAACTAGGGTTTCAAAGAAGTAGAAAATCATATTTTTAACCCAAAAAAACTGATTTTTCCCATCCTTAATCACCCTAATGACATCACTCTAATGACCTCACCCTAATGACATCATCAAATCTCTTTGGAAACACAAATATTCTTATTCTTTTTGGATTTTCTCATCAATGAGGCAAAATCAGATTTTCAGAAAATATTCTTCCCTAAATACATCCTAATACGTAAAAATTGCATCGAAAAATGTGAAAAATAAAATTGATTAGATCACTGCGCCAAACGCATGAGCCTGCGCTAGGCACAGCTTCGAGCGCTAGGCGCAGTGCTCTGCGTCTGGCGCAGGACACTGTTGTACGCTAGGCGCACAATCATGCGTCTAGCGCATGATGGTGTGCCTGGCGCACACTCGAATCTACTGGAAAAAAAATCCGGATTCTTCCCTCTTACACATGAGATTTGATTCTTATTCTCACTTCTTTTCATGATTCTTATTCCCTAACTAATGGATAAAGGATGTGATTAGTGGATAAAGAATATATTCTTATTCTTTATTCAATGAACAATGACTTGACCATCAAGAAAACTGATTACTACCGGTTTTGGGATACGATTAAAATCCCGACGCCTAATTGCGACTCGTTTTTCTGTTTTTCAAAAATTAACTTAAAACAATTAACGAAAACTCGTCAAAATATTAAAGACGAGCATGATTACACTACGAATCATTTTATTGAAATCGATGGTGGTAGTCGTTGACTACGATTTTTGGAAAATTATATTTCTAAACTGCAATTGTGCGACAAACACGTAAAAATGAAAGACCACACCATGGAATGAAACTCGCGTTCCGGGGCGAAACATGCATTTGACGGGGCGCGCGCTACACGATGTATGACGATTTTCGTTATTTTTATTTCTTTTCAAAATCTTTATTTATCCGAAAAAGTGGTTCAAAATTTGGTGTCTACAACATGACGAACGCTTGGACGATTGATGTCTCTGAGAAAAGAGCAAAACGAGTCTGGCCGAACGCGCTCTCTCTCTCTAGAAAAATTACTCGGTGTTGAAAATGATTTCAGAAAGGAAAAAATGAAGTATTTATAGGAGGGGTGAAAATCTACCCAACCGGTCCAAAACGACTAGACATGTGGCCCTCCAGGGATTAGACACGTCACTGCCGTTCAAAATTGGGTAACTTCTACTGGTAAAAGGAAATTAACCGATTTGGCAACATATACATCCCCTTTTATGGGTAAATGTTGTGACTTAAAAATGAAGGGATGATGAAGCGGACACGTGGACCAGTCAGAGGCCTCCACGTATCCTTAAAATTGGAGGAAAACTTAGCTTTTAAAAGGGGTTTTTGCCTCTGGTCTTTTAAGCCCACTTTTGGACAGAAGGAATAGAAAAAGCTCAATTCCCAAAAAACCTCTTGGATGTTGAGGAAGATTATAGACGTCAGAGCTCTATTGCATGATATGGGAGGTCGGGATGCCTTACTAAGGATGGGAAATTCAGCATTAAGAAAGCTTATAATATTCTCAAGGGTGAATCTCAAAGGGTAACCTGAAAGAGACTGATTTGTAACAATCAGGCCACTCCTAAAAGTAAATTTGTGCTTTGGATGGCTTTACATAACAGATTAGCTACTACTACTACTGACAGGCTAAGTAGCTGGAACATTCCTTGTAGGAGAGAATGCAGCTTATGTGAGGTTGCTGATGAGTCAAACAGCACTTATTTTTTGCCTGCTCTTATGCAGCTGATATTTGGAGGAAAGTGTGTCATATCATCCACTTCTCTAGCCAGGGTATGGATTTTGATAATGAAAGTCAAATTGCAATTGCTAAAGCTCGAAGTAGTAGTAGATTTGCTAAGCTTTATACCATGTGCTTTACTGAGACTGCCTATGCTATATGGAAGCAAAGAAACAACAAATTTTTTAATGGGAGAGCTGCTCCTAGTCTTCAGGTTGTTAAAGATATAATCTTCCATGTTGCTTGTAATTGTAAAGAGGAAGATAGAAAAGCATTGTTGTATTGAGCATTTTTTACCTGGTTGTTGCTTGCCTGTGTGCAGCTTCTTTTTGTTTTGCCTTCTTGTTGAGCTTGTTCAACAATAGGTTTGTTTGTGGTGCTTGATTGTAACTTTCTTACCATTATTTTTTTGGTTGTCAATAGAAATTTTGAAATGCCAAAAAAATAATTGTGGAGTAGTAGCCGAGGGAGGTCTGGGAAAGCTAGCAACCCATGATAAAAAACCTACATAGCCACAGAATGGTTCGAATGGTAATATGAAATCCCATTTAAGGAACCTATTTGTGACGAGCAAGCAGAAAGCTGAGAGATCGTATGATGTGGTTACTAGTACTTTTTTCCAATCAGCAGATCTACCTTAATTAAAGCTTTTTTTGATTTGGGAGCTTCTTATTCGTTTAGTTCTTATCTCTTATGAAAAGTTTATGGTTAGTGGAGCCTGAATTAATTGACTTACCCATAGTAGTGAAGTGTACCAAGGTGTATAAAGACTTAACATTGAGAATAGGAGTGACATTTATCCTTCTAAATACATAGAGTTTGACTTAGGCAATCTCAATGGTATATTGGGAATGGATAGTTGAGTATCTATAATCGTAAAATAGACTGTGAAGCACATAAAGTATTCTCGAGGGGTCCTTTAGGGAAAACCATCTCGTACAGATGTTTAAAAAAGCCTAAGGGTATTGGGATGATTTCTGACAAGAAATGTGGAAAAGTTAGTGAAGAATAGGTGTACGCTTTATTCTTGTTGTCTTTCGTTGTATGAAAGACCTAAGTAAGACTAGTGAGGTGAAGATGGAGGATATCTCCGTTGTGAATTAGTATCTAGACGTGTTTTCCATTGACATTTCAGGGATGCTGCCTAAGGGAGGAGTTCAATATTCCATTGACGTAGTGCTAGGGACCACAATAATTTTTAAGCCACCATATAGGATGGCACTTGCTAAGATGAGTAAAATAATTACTTAATTGCAAAAACAGTTCGATGAAGGGTATATTATGTCAAGTGTGTCTCCTTGGTGAGCACCATTGATATTTGTGAAGAAAAAAAGGATGGAAGCATGAGACTTTATATTGGCTATCGAGAGTTGAATTATGTGGCCACAAAGAACAATTACCCACTGCCTAGGATAAATGATTTGTTCGCCCAGTTCAAGGGAGTAGTGAGTGTGTTTTCGAAGATTAATTTATGTTCTGATTATCATCAATTAAGGTTTGAGGATAAGAATATACATAAAACTGCACATTCTGAGTTTACAATGATGTCATTTAGGTTGACGAATGCGCCTGCGATTTTATATGGAGTTGATGAACTAAGTTTTTCATGAGTACTAGGGCAAGTTTGTTGTGGTTTTCAGTGATGATATATTGATTTACTCAAAAGAATGAGGATGATCATGATGACCAATTTAGGACTGTGTTAGGTACTCTTAGAGAGAATTAATTATATGCCAAGTTATCTAGGTGTTTTGGTGGATCCAACCAAGACTAAAGATGTGAGTGAATGGCCTAAACCTAAGAATGTATGTAATAGCCCATATTTTTAAGCAGGTTTATTAAGAGCTAATTATTTAACTTAGCCTAATTATGATATTTTTATAAGCAAGATGGATTTCAATAGACAAAAGGGAACAATAATGTTCTAATTGTAAAATGATGTTCTCTTATATGGTTTTATGATTGATATTTTGGTATAAGTTGTTGTATTTTGTTAACCAAATTAGTGTTTTAAATAAAAAGAAAGAAAAGCAAACCCATCTTCTTTATTCTCTCTCGTGGCTTCATCTAAAGGTGCCACATTATTGTGTTGTTGTCAAAATTTTGTCTCATTTCAACAAAATAAAAGGAACCCAAACCCCAACCCATTTTCTCTCTCCCATGGTTAACTCTCATAAGCCTCTGCATTTCTCTCATTCTTCTTCCTCTTTCGGTTGCCTTCAGCGACTGAATCTGCCGGCGATATTCTCTAGCTCGCCGGAGCCTTGTCGTTGATCCTCATCACTACTCTCATTTCTCTCACCTCTGCTGTGCGTTGTTGTTGTTGCTTTGTCAAGGCTGTTGTTCACCTCTATTGTAGTCTTCCACCGGTGAGCTACTGCATCGTTGCTGTTGCTTGGGCCGACGCTGCTAGTGGTTCGAATAACCACCTCTGTTGCCACATTTTCTCTCTCCTCAGCTCTGTTCGCCGCCGCTGCTGTGGTGTTTCCACCACCATCTGTGCTATTGTGCGTTGGTGTCATTGTGAGTGCATTTCTTTCCGTAATTTATTGTTGATATGCTGTAGTTGTGGGTTTAGTTCAATTCATCCCTTAAGTTTTGATTATAAGAGGGATCGGTAACCAAGTTTTGATCCTTGATGGATTATGGGTTGTTTGGCAAGTTATTGATTTGGGTTTAAGTTTTTACTATTATTTCATCAATCAGAAATTTTGGTTTATATGTTTTTAATTGTGTAATGACTTTCACCAAGAGTTTAGTATCAAATCTTATTATTGATTTGCAAAAATCAGTTTATAATAAGAGTTATTTTAGAATTAATGATTGAATCTTTTCTTTTTCTTTAATGGATTGAAGCTTATAGTATGAATTGATCCTTTTTAAGTAAGTTATAAAATCTAATTTCTTATAAATTATGTTGTTTGATAGTATTCTCTATGAATCAGATTTGGGTTTAATTAGAATGAGCTTGTGAGATTGATGTTATGAGTTGGATTAGTAAAATGGGTTGCATATAAGGGTTGTGGTAGTTTATGTAAGAGATTAGAAGTGTGAGCAAGTTAATTTTTTTATCTAAAATTATAGTGAGAATGGTTGTTAATTATTGGTATTGTTGTTGAGGTATAATATGGATATCGATGTATGGAGCTCAAGTATGTTGGATGAACCACGATCGTCATGGAATAGAAGTAGAATTCGGAGATCGAAAAGGTACATATTGTCCTTCCACTTTTAAACCTGAAAGTGGTGTTATACAAGAAATTCATGATTTGGGAAAAGTATTTAGACATCTGTATCATGTTTGTTCTCGTTATTTCCAAGAGAAATATTTGAAAGTTTAAGTTTGAAACTCTGAGTTTAATGGCACTTGCAAAAATGTTATATTGTTTATATAGTGAGTTTTACCATGTTGATCTTCTAATTACGACTTGTGATATGTCTATTTGTTCTTAAGATATACTAGTAGTATACATCTCTGAAATATATTATTAGTATAAACTTGACTGGTAAACCATGTGCTAAGACCTTATATGGAAGTTATGAATATTTGAGTTATGAGTATCTATGTGAGAATTCTGAACATACTTCTCAATGTAATGTTAAGTATGATCTTCTGAATTGAGTAACTTAGTACGCTTGAAATAATTGATGAGCTTTCTTCCAGAAAACTCAATAAGTTCATTTATATATCGTCGTTGACAATCTTGGTCGGGATTTGATTCGAAATTCATCTATGAAACCGAAATATGACTATGGTATAAGACTCGGAATATGTTGTTACCAATTTGAGAAGATAAATTTGGGATTCAGAAGATATGATGAGATTGAAGTTCTTACTATGATACAGGTTTTTGGAGTATGTTCTGGTATGAGTACATAATATTTGGATAGTAGTTAGATAATACTTACTTATTGAGATTCGTGACACACATTATATCTTTGAAGAATATTTGCGCAATTTGGCTGTATAGAAATGGAAATCTATGTTTTGTTCGATTTGAGAAGGGGAAGAGCTTATTTGAACTAATATTAAAGACTAAAGTTTCAAAGTCGGAGTTTTATATGAAAAGTGACGACTAGTGCTTAAATATGCTTAAGAGGAGACTTCATTGGATTATGATATTCTACAAGGCATTGGGATTTTTAGGTATTGTGTAACTATGTACCCAAATGTAACTTAGGTTCATATAGAGATATATTAGTAGACAGCTCGTTTAATTAATCAAGTGAGAAATATATAACGCAAATGGAAACGTGAGGAAAAGATAAGTTGTTGGAATTTGAGGACCACTACTTGCACATTTACAAGGAATTTATGGAAGGAAGTTGCAACGAAAAATATTCTGGTTCATATACTAAGTTCCAATAAGTCGGAACATTAAGTACAAAAATAATCTGGCTATGAGATTTATTGTTGGAGGATTCTAGCTGGTTATATGAGCTGTTGTGCGATAGAGTTGACTATGGTGATTAATGTTGTGATCCAAAGGTAAGTTTTGGAGTTTAAGCATTGTTTGTTAGGTGATAGAAATTGTTAGGGAATTTCATATAGTAAGATAACTAATGTAATGGTGTATTAGGGGTGACAAACACCAAATAATTAAAAGAATATTTAGGGATGTGTGTTTCATTTTAGTAGTATGAAGTCCCAGGAATTGAATGACGGTTGAAGAGATATCGCATTGTAAATTGAAATCATATTGCTAAAGATATAAGAATACTGAAGGGTGCATAGGGGATCATCTTTTACGAATGTTGAAATTAATCAGATAAACCATGAAGGTTAAGGGTTTCATTTTCTAACTGGAGGAATAAAGTTATGAAGAAGGGAAAGTTAGGAAAATATAGATATCTTGTGTGGGGTATCAGGTGAACTAGTGATATAATTTAATAGCGAGGAAAAATAGATATATATAAGAATAACCTGGACATTAAACTTTGGAATTAGGATTACAATTTGAAACAAATAAATAAGTAAGGATAAGGGAATAAAGTTCATAATACAAATATCGTTCTTGTAATATTAAACTTAAGGTAATAAAGTTTAGTTCTAATTATACGATGGACATTTTTGGAGAGTATACCAAAGTGTGGGTTAGAAGATCGAGACTTCAAGTATAAGGGATCCAAATCAGGATAGAAGAAACTGTAGCTATAATTATGGAATATAAGTTCGGAATGACCTATAAGTTAGCATTATTACCTAAACTACAAAAATATGTTCTAAAATGTTTTACATCATGAGTTTTGGATATCTGCTATTTGAGATGGGATCTATAGATATGAGTGACGTACAATTTGCTGTCATTATCTTTTTACTTTAAAATGATTATCCAAAAATAAACATTAGAAGCTCAGGTTATGAGTTAGATGGATTGCTAAATAGGATTAAATGAAAAAGCTATTCTCCGTATAGAGCATTTGCGTCTTAGCTATAAAGTTTATATATAATAGAAACTCTAATTTGGGGTTATAATCTTTTGGGAAGCAATGTTTTGTTTCGTAGAATCCTTTATGGGATTGAACTATATTTTCTTTAAAGTCCGTATTTGAAAGGGATTTAGCCAATGAATTATATAAAAGGTTGATTTATACCAAGTTACTAGAAACTCGATTATATTATGCAAGCAATCTATTTGGGTATGTCAAATACCCGAAAGCAATTCAGTTATGAGAATTTGAGACTTATGAATCTGAGTTTTCGAAAATATGAAATTATGATTATGTATTTTGATTCTGTTTTGTGAGGGGAAGAAACTGCTAAAGCAGTGACGAACAACATTCGTAGAGCGGGTATTGCTCATTATGTGTTAGAGCGGGTATTGCTCTGGAGCGGGTATTGCTCTGGAGCGGGTATTGCTCCGTTATGTAGGGTCATGACCTAAAAGTCTTGCAAGCAGTACACAATGAAAGAGGGAGACGTCCCTTGTAAAAAGTTTAGAGAATTCACCTGGAAGGCAACTCTATTCGTGTTCTCTTCCCCAGTATAATATGGTTTCTGAAAGAAAATAGATATGTATTTGAATGTGTAATTGTTTTTGTGGAAAGTTAATCTTGTTCCAAAGTAATGTTTTACTTACCAATTTTATTGAATTCATGTGAGAAATATGGGAATGAATTACAAGGAAACTCGTACAGAATCCATGAATGGAATTAGCTATGTGCATGTAATTGGATTGGGCGTTCTTTTTCTTGAAGCCCAGAAGTGGGAAATATTCTTATGTCATAGAATATGTCAGTTATAACTGATTTCGGAATATCGTATTAGATCCTATGGAATCCTTATGAGGTCTTTCTAATTGGAAGCTTATATTATTCATTTTGTGAGTTAGTCTTATTATTATTTAAAACGAGTAACTTTGAAGATTGTCTATACGTAATTGTTATATTATTTGTTCATTACGATTTCTCTATGGCTTGGTTTTCAATATTTTGTAAGATAAACTTTAATCTGTAAATACGTCTTAAGCCACCAAAAAGATTTTATGGTTGGACAGTGTGTACTCAGTCTCACTGACTTTGTTCTTGGAACCTGTCCTGGTGGGGGCAGTGTTTATTATGAGTGACTTTGCAGGTATTATGAAAGCGCCAGAATGGATAATGGATCATAGGCTTTATGTGAAATGATATTCCGATAAGCAATGGTGAAGATTATATAGTTACCTCAGAAAATTCTTATGGCATATTATTGAATAGATCCATTCATTGTTTATATATATTGAGTTATTGTATTATGGGCCTTGAACCACATGTCTAGGATCGAGATATAAGTTATGTTCCAACTGCAAATAAATGTAATATGAGGTTTATTAAGTGTTGATTGAGATTTATGAATGCTAAGTGTGATTAGCTAGCAGCTCGGAAGTGCGGGCTGTTACAATGTATCTAACATAAGGAGTTTTCCAAGATAAGTTGGCTGTTATAGGAGGCCAGTTAGAGATTTTTATAAGATAGCAAGACCCTTGACGACTTTGATGAAGAAGGAGTCGAAGTTTAAGTGAAATGAGAAGTGCGAAGAAGCTTTTACTCACGACCTTAATGAAATAGTAGGGACTAATTGGCATCTTTAATGTAGGTACAAATTTGTCGTTTTGAAGATTAGAGCTTATGATTGTGCAAATGTCACAACAACAACTTTGATTGGCGATGCGCCACCTGATGACTATAGTGTTTGCACCAACATCCCTTGCAAAGAGGATGATGACGGTTGGAAGATGGTCAAGAGGAGAAGATCTACAAGAAAAATACGACTGCAACCACTACCTGTTCCTTGATGAAAGAAGCAAAAAAAGTTGAAGATCCCTAAGCGCTCCAAAAGATAGATGTCCCATAAAAGCATCAAACAACAAGTCAATGCAACAACGACTGTAATGCCCCGGAAATCCATAACCTTAATTTACTCATATTGGCAGCGGAAATGAAACTTAAGCCTATGGGTTATGGGTCGCACAAAAAAATGATAGCATAGTCTCTCAAATATACAAATGCTCATCATAAAATAATAGTGGTTAGCTAATATATGAAATATCCTAAATATCCCAAATTTTATATAGAGTTACTTTAACATAATTCTTCCGGATCATCCCTGTCATAACTGAACTTGAGCTATATTCATAATGCCTGAATAATTACAAAGACATAGAATAACAAAGAAATACTAAAAAATTAACCTAAAATGAGTGGAAAACTCAGTAACTTTACTCCAGCTCGTAACAATGTATTTAGTTGGTAGACATATTTCATAAACATGCATACGTTACAATATTTTGGTAATTGTATTGAAATATTGTTAGAGAACATTATCGTTAATTGTTGAATAGTCTGCTAGCAACGACCATATACGTGAGCTTAGTTCATTGACAAGTACAGGTTTTGGACGGAGCATTACTTTCGTTATTCTTGAACATTAACATTCGACCACTTTGTCCTTTTCGTACATAGTAAATAGAATTCCACCACATGTCAATTGCCCATTTACCAGTTTAGTCCATAACTCTGAGCCAGCAAAACCATCCACTTTTATTATCGACTTACATATAATCATATTTCCGAACAACATCCATAAATCATATAGCCATAATTCATAAGTCATTAACATAATCATAATCAGATCTACTCATAGCATACATGGGCATTCATTAAGTCATATATAATATCACATTAAGCCACATAACTAGCATCATATAATCATATGCGCACATTCGGGCACATATAAAATGTTATACATAATATATACGGTTATACACATATTTGTTGGACATAAAAAAAAGGTTATCTCATACGATAATTCCTTTCCTTTACTCCTTAAGTATCGTCATAATTTAACCTCCAAGATTCATCATACCATCATATAATCCACAGCTCCAAAATAATAAATCCATCATTAATAATTTACCCACTAAACCAACAAATAATCCTTACTTAAATCACTCTTAACCTTATGGGCTTTGAAAATATTAATAGAACACTACAAGAAAAGAGGGTTATAGCAACGTATCTAAAGCAACGGTTTTATAAGCGTCGTTGCTTTAAGATAGTTTTTGCAGCGCTTTCGAATTTAATAATTTAATTAGAATTGATAAAATTGTTGCTATAAACAAATACAGCAGCGCTTATAACTTGACTAGCCTTATATGCACGCGATGCGTGCGTTAATTTTAGAACTTGTTATTCTATTATATACTTCATCCGTAATGTAGTTATGATTACACTTGAAATATGAAAGATTAATAGTTAGATGAATTTAGATATATATATTAATTCGCTAATGTAAAAAAATAACAAAGGTTGTGAGTGATATTTAATATTAATTTTTTGTGAACGAGTTTTGAACAAAAATAATAGACGTAACAAGTTGGTTTGATTAAATTAAAGAGCATCAAAGGTAGTGAGTATTTCAGATTTTTTTCAGATGGATGTATACCATCTTCTCTTATAAGAAAAAGGCCAAGATATTGTGTCCATTTAAATTTTTTCATTGAAATATTTGATGTATATACCATTTTTAACTTGTTTAGAATGGCAAGTTGAAATGAAAATTCCTCAAGATATTTCAATATCAATTATGGAAGCAGATAAGGTAATTCTTTTTCTTATGAATGAAGGGTTAAATATAGGTGAAGAGAATGCAAATGGGCCCAATGAAGAGGCTAGAAAGTTTTATAAGTTGGTAGAAGAAGGAAAGCAAGAGCTATATCCTGTTGTAAAACTTTCTCTAAGTTGTCTTTTCTTATTCGCTTATATCTTTTAAAGTGTCTTAATGGTACAAGTAATTTGGGCTTTGGTGATCTATTAGAGTTGTTGAGAGAGGCATTTCCTATGGCTCAATTTCCTAAATCTTTTGATGAATCTAAGAATATTGTGAGGAATTTATGTCTTGACTATAAAAAATACATGCTTGCCCCAATGATTGTATTCTTTATAGAAAAGAATTTGAAGGCGCTAATGTATGTCCTAAGTGTGAAACATCGAGGTGGAAGTCTGATAAAATCCCTACAAAAGTTTGAAGGTATTTTCCTTTGAATCCTAGACTCCCAAGATTATACATGTGTTCTAAGACGGCTGAATTAATGATTTGCCAGGACAAAAAACGAACACAAGATGAGTACATTAGGCATCCAGTAGATGGCCAGTCTTGGAAGGACTTTAATTCTTCATATCCAACCTTTGCGAATGATCCACGAAATATTCTATTGGCTCTTGATAGCGATGGATTTAACCCATTTCGGACTATGAGTGTTGCTCATAGCACATGGCCCGTCGTGTTAACTAATTATAATCTTCCACCATGGTTGTCAATGAAACCAGAATATTTCATGTTATATCTTTGTTAGTTCCTGGGCTTAAGTCGCCAGGAAATGACATAGACGTCTATTTGCAACCTTTGATTGATGAGTTGAAGGAATTGTGGGAAGATGGGGTGGAGATCTATGATGCTTTTAAGAAGTAGACATTCCAGTTACATGCTGCTTTACTGGGTACGATAAATGATTTTCCAACATATACTATGTTGTTTGGATGGGCTTTTAAGAAGTAGACATTCCAGTTACATGCTGCTTTACTGGGTACGATAAATGATTTTCCAACATATACTATGTTGTCTGGATGGGCTACAAAAGGAAATTATGCATGTCCAAGCTATAACCATGATGTAAGACCTCATTATTTAGATCATAGTGGAAAGAATTATTATATGGACCATCGAAGGCTTCTTGATATGAGCCATCCTTGGCGAAACGATAAAAATTCATTTTTTTATTGGAGAAGTGGAGGATAGAGGTGCACCTTCTCCTTTATGGGGTACTGATCTGCTAAATGAATTGAAAAACTTTGTAAATAATTAATGAGAAAAAAAGGAGGAGTTAGTAAAGGTAAATGGAAAAAGAAGTCTGTAATCCTGGAATTGCAATATTGTGTTAATATTAAATATCGTCACAATCTTGATGTCATGCATATTGAGAAGACTTTCTTTGATAATATCATTAACATGCTCTTGGACGTTCCAGGAAAGACAAAGGACCACATTAAGGCGCGTTTCAATTTGGTGGATCTTAATACAAAACCACATCTCCACCCTTTTCCTTCAGAAGATGGTAAGCACTTGTTAGTGCCTCCCAGCACCTTTTACAATGGGTAATGTGGAAAAGAACTTGTTTCTTAAAGTTTTTAAGGACGCAAAGCTCCCTTATGGTTATGCATCGAATATAGCAAGGTGTGTACAAGTTAAAGAACGAAGGTTTATTGGTTACTTTTAAGACCCTTGTTTTTATTTATTTCCTTAACTGAAAGGAAAATCAATTTTATGGAATTTAGTGATTTACATGAATGGTTTTGTAAAAATGGTGTAAAATTGTATAAAATTCATATGAACATGATTTTTATATTTTTGAAAAGCTACTGATGTTTTCTTAAAACTTGATGTTTTTTGTTTTATCTAAATGTTTATTTTAAACTTTATTGACAGAACAAGCTTAGGTGGTACTGGACAAAATTAGTTTTGCACAACAAAGTTGTATGATTTTTAATTATTTCCACCAAATTCATTTTTTAGAAATTCTAAAGCCCAGTTGCTGGAAACATCTTGCACTTCATAGGAAAAATATTAAATCCTACAAACTATTCTGATAATACAGACGAAAAATGAAATGTAGTACGAAATTAAAATTAATTATAATTACAGCATCACATTTTCTTTTTTTATGGAGATGTTTATGCACAACTCTTCTTGAATTTTTTATGAAAATATTTTTTGGTGATGAACAATAACTTGATTAAAGAAAATCACATAAACACATTGTTTCCTAAGAGTCTCCCCATTAGAGTTGACTATTCTAGGTGGGGTGATTTAAGGTTGGGAACCTATTAGGACTTCCACATACCCAAATCACTCCAAAAATTAAAAAATGATAAGAAGAAACAAGGAGAAAGTTAGTATGTGATTAAGAAGATAATCAAGATAAAAATAACAAGAGCTTCAACTTTACCTTGCTAGCTCAATGATGCACTTCCTTTTGCAAATTTTTCTACCTTTTTTTGTGATTTTCTTAATTTCTAAGTGAGTTTCTAAATCCACTTAATTACTAACTTAAACCCTTTTTTGTGTTTTTCTTTTGATGAACTTCTTTACTTACTAATTATTTTCCTAACTTTTACTTTCTTTTCTTGAATGAGATTTTTTAGAGGAAGTAGAGATGATGAGAGTAGTATTGAGAAGTAGTGAAGTTGAGTTGTTTTTAGCTCAACTTTGTTTTGAAGTAAAAAAATGAGGGTATTTATAGGGAAATGAGGGAGATGAACTAGGGTTTCAAAGAAGTAGAAAATCATATTTTTAACCCAAAAAAACTGATTTTTTCCATCCTTAATCACCCTAATGACATCACTCTAATGACCTCACCCTAATGACATCATCAAATCTCTTTGGAAACACAAATATTCTTATTCTTTTTGGATTTTCTCATCAATGAGGCAAAATCAGATTTTCAGAAAATATTCTTCCCTAAATACATCCTAATACGTAAAAATTGCATCGAAAAATGTGAAAAATAAAACTGATTAGATCACTGCGCCAAACGCAGGAGCCTGCGCTAGGCACAGCTTCGTGCGCTAGGCGCAGTGCTCTGCGTCTGGCGCAGGACACTGTTGTACGCTAGGCGCACAATCATGCGTCTAGCGCAAGATGGTGTGCCTGGCGCACACTCGAATCTACTAGAAAAAAAATCCGGATTCTTCCCTCTTACACATGAGATTTGATTCTTATTCTCACTTCTTTTCATGATTCTTATTCCCTAACTAATGGATAAAGGATGTGATTAGTGGATAAAGAATATATTCTTATTCTTTATTCAATGAACAATGACTTGACCATCAAGAAAACTTATTACTACCGGTTTTGGGATACGATTAAAATCCCGACGCCTAATTGCGACTCGTTTTTCAGTTTTTCAAAAATTAACTTAAAACAATTAACCAAAACTCGTCATAATATTAAAGACGAGCATGATTACACTACGAATCATTTTATTGAAATCGATGGTGGTAGTCGTTGACTACGATTTTTGGAAAATTATATTTCTAAACTGCAATTGTGCGACAAACACGTAAAAATGAAAGACCACACCATGGAATGAAACTCGCGTTCCGGGGCGAAACATGCATTTGACGGGGCGCGCGCTACACGATGCATGACGATTTTCGTTATTTTTATTTCTTTTCAAAATCTTTATTTATCCGAAAAAGTGGTTCAAAATTTGGTGTCTACAAGATGACGAACGCTTGGACGATTGATGTCTCTGAGAAAAGAGCAAAATGAGTCTGGCCGAACGCTCTCTCTCTCTCTAGAAAAATTACTCGGTGTTGAAAATGATTTCAGAAAGGAAAAAATGAAGTATTTATAGGAGGGGTGAAAATCTACCCAACCGGTCAAAAACGACTGGACATGTGGCCCTCCAGGGATTAGACGCGTCACTGCCCTTCAAAATTGGGTAACTTCTACTGGTAAAAGGAAATTAACCGATTTGGCAACATATACATCCCCTTTTATGGGTAAATGTTGTGACCTAAAAATGAAGGGATGATGAAGCGGTCACGTGGACCAGTCAGAGGCCTCCACGTGTCCTTAAAATTGGAGGAAAACTTAGCTTTTAAAAGGGGTTTTTGCCTCTGGTCTTTTAAGCCCACTTTTGGACAGAAGGAATAGAAAAAGCTCAATTCCCAAAAAACCTCTAGGATGTTGAGGAAGATTATAAACGTCAGAGCTCTATTGCATGATATGGGAGGTCGGGATGCCTTACTAAGGATGGGAAATTCAGCATTAAGAAAGCTTATAATATTCTCAAGGGTGAATCTCAAAGGGTAACCTGGAAGAGACTGATTTGTAACAATCAGGCCACTCCTAAAAGTAAATTTGTGCTTTGGATGGCTTTACAGAACAGATTAGCTACTACTGATAGGCTAAGTAGCTGGAACATTCCTTGTAGGAGAGAATGCAGCTTATGTGAGGTTGCTGATGAGTCAAACAGCACTTATTTTTTGCCTGCTCTTATGCAGCTGATATTTGGAGGAAAGTGTGTCATATCATCCACTTCTCTAGCCAGGGTATGGATTTTGATAATGAAAGTCAAATTGCAATTGCTAAAGCTCGAGGTAGTAGTAGATTTGCTAAGCTTTATACCATGTGCTTTACTGAGACTGCCTATGCTATATGGAAGCAAAGAAACAACAAAAATTTTAATGGGAGAGCTGCTCCTAGTCTTCAGGTTGTTAAAGATATAATCTTCCATGTTGCTTGTAATTGTAAAGAGGAAGATAGAAAAGCATTGTTGTATTGAGCATTTTTTACCTGGTTGTTGCTTGCCTGTGTGCAGCTTCTTTTTGTTTTGCCTTCTTGTTGAGCTTGTTCAACAATAGGTTTGTTTGTGGTGCTTGGTTGTAACTTTCTTACCATTATTTTTTTGGTTGTCAATAGAAATTTTGAAATGCCAAAAAAATAATTGTGGAGTAGTTGCCGAGGGAGGTCTGGGAAAGCTAGCAACCCATGATAAAAACCTACATAGCCACAGAATGGTTCGAATGGTAATATGAAATCCCCTTTAAGGAACCTATTCGTGACGAGCAAGCAGAAAGCTGAGAGATCGTAAGATGTGGTTACTAGTACTTTTTTCCAATCAGCAGATCTACCTTAATTAAAGCTTTGTTTGATTTGGGAGCTTCTTATTCATTTAGTTCTTATCTCTTATGAAAAGTTTGTGGTTAGTGGAGCCTGAATTAATAATTAAAGCTTTGTTTGATTTGGGAGCTTCTTATTCGTTTAGTTCTTATCTCTTATGAAAAGTTTGTGGTTAGTGGAGCCTAAATTAATTAACTTACCCATAGTAGTGAAGTGTACCAAGGTGTATAAAGACTTAACATTGAGAATAGGAGTGACATTTATCCTTCTAAATACATAGAGTTTGACTTAGGCAATCTCAATGGTATATTGGGAATGGATAGTTGAGTATCTATAATCGTAAAATAGACTGTGAAGCACATAAAGTATTCTCAAGGGGTCCTTTAGGGAAAACCATCTCGTACAGATGTTTAAAAAAGCCTAAGGGTATTGGGATGATTTCTGACAAGAAATGTGGAAAAGTTAGTGAAGAATAGGTGTACGCTTTATTCTTGTTGTCTTTCGTTGTATGAAAGACCTAAGTAAGACTAGTGAGGTGAAGATGGAGGATATCCCCGTTGTGAATTAGTATCTAGACGTATTTTCCATTGACATTTCAGGGATGCTGCCTAAGGGAGGAGTTCAATATTCCATTGACGTAGTGCTAGGGACCACAATAATTTTTAAGCCACCATATAGGATGGCACTTGCTAAGATGAGTAAAATAATTACTTAATTGCAAAAACAGTTCGATGAAGGGTATATTATGTCAAGTGTGTCTCCTTGGTGAGCACCATTGATATTTGTGAAGAAAAAAAGGATGGAAGCATGAGACTTTATATTGGCTATCGAGAGTTGAATTATGTGGCAACAAAGAACAATTACCCACTGCCTAGGATAAATGATTTGTTCGCCTAATTCAAGGGAGTAGTGAGTGTGTTTTCGAAGATTAATTTATGTTCTGGTTATCATCAATTAAGGTTTGAGGATAAGAATATACATAAAACTGCACATTCTGAGTTTACATTGATGTCATTTAGGTTGACGAATGCGCCTGCGATTTTATATGGAGTTGATGAACTAAGTTTTTCATGAGTACTAGGGCAAGTTTGTTGTGGTTTTCAGTGATGATATATTGATTTACTCAAAAGAATGAGGAGGATCATGATGACCAATTTAGGACTGTGTTAGGTACTCTTAGAGAGAATTAATTATATGCCAAGTTATCTAAGTGTGAATTTAAGTTGGAGATACTCACTTTTTGGCACATTATGTTTCAAAAGAAGGTGTTTTGGTGGATCCAACCAAGACTAAAGATGTGAGTGAATGGCCTAAACCTAAGAATGTATCTGACATAAGGAGTTTTCCAAGATAAGTTGGCTGTTATAGGAGGCCAGTTAGAGATTTTTATAAGATAGCAAGACTCTTGACGACTTTGATGAAGAAGGAGTTGAAGTTTAAGTGAAATGAGAAGTGCGAAGAAGCTTTTACTCATGACCTTAATGAAATAGTAGGGACTAATTGGCATCTTTAATGTAGGTACAAATTTGTCGTTTTGAAGATTAGAGCTTATGATTGTGCAAATGTCACAACAACAACTTTGATTGGCGATGCGCCACCTGATGACTATAGTGTTTGCACCAACATCCCTTGCAAAGAGGATGATGACGGTTGGAAGATGGTCAAGAGGAGAAGGTCTACAAGAAAAATACGACTGCAACCACTACCTGTTCCTTGATGAAAGAAGCAAAAAAAGTTGAAGATCCCTAAGCGCTCCAAAAGATAGATGTAACAGCCGGTAAATAATGTGGATTTAACCTATGATTAAGTAACCTAAGTCATGGTATTCAAATGTGATCGTACATGATTAATATGTATAATAGGTTGTGTGTGAAAAGGAGTTGTGAATATTCTGTGCTTACGTGTAATTGTTGCCTAAAGCGGAAAAATTAATATATATCACTAGATAACTGAAAATATCATAATATTCCTCATTAACAACAGGTAACTAATTGAGTTATACTATGCAAAATTTAGGATCGAGATATTACTATTATTTAAGGATTTGTAATTGTGGGAGTTCGGGAATCGTTGCATGATAGGAATCTCATAATCGACTATTAAGCACATTAATGGGTACGTTTAATAGAATGGACTTCGGAGTTTCTTTTAATGAATGGGCTTAAGAAAATCAAGGGAATCTATGTTGAGGGTATTTGGATTAGAATAATCACCTTGTGGGGCTTTAGACCACCAACCTAAGGTATATTATTAAATTGGGAGTCATATTAAGAGGAAAAGAAGAACTGAAAATTTCTGGGATGCACCAAGTGGAGGAAAGACCTCCTTAATGGCCCTAAGGTGGACGACCAAGGTTGAAGGGATACACCCACACCTTCCTCATATATACCTCCCCATTCCAAATAATTTTCATCACTTAAATCAGACAAAAACTCTCTGCCCAAAACACTTCTCTTCTTTCCCTCTCACTCGCCATTTCTGGCGGTACAGAGTGCTCTGCACTCCAGCTTGTTTTTTCGAATTTTTCCTTCAATACTTCTACATGCAAAGCTTGATTCTCACTCTCAATATATAGGAGCATACTGGGCAGCAAAGAAAACGTAATTTCGAGGCCAAGAAGTTCAAGAATTAGAGCCATCTTCTTCAACTAAGGAAACAGTAAGTATGTTGAATGTTTTGGGTAAATTGAGATACTTCCTTTGGGTATTTTCTTATGATTTTTCTTGTGAATGTAAACATGTATTTAAGGATTCCAAAGAAGTCAGAACCTCATCCTAAGGGGAAGGAGAAGTCGAGTTGCACTAATTGCAAGTTAAGGTATGCAAATTCAATCCATTTTGGAGAACAAGTATTGTGATAATTATTAGGAGTACTTTTGAGAACGAATTTGAGGATGAATGTTTGGTTTGGATGATTATTAGCTACTGTATATTGATGTTAATTGAATATAAACCTTTGCATGTTGAAAAGCAAATGAATTTGGGTTCCTTTCTTACACTAGAAAATGGTTAAGTGTGTGTGGAGTCTGTTTTTCGTAAAGAATTGTGTTTACTTGAATTTTGGATGGTATTGGTGTGGTTGGGCAGTAGGTTGGATGATGATTAAGATGTTAAATGTATCTTGTTAATGGTTAAGAAGAATCTCTTGTGATAGTGATGGAATTTTTACACTAAAGAAGTTGTTATAAGCCTTTTTACTATGTGATTTTTTTTACAAGGAATGCTCTTTGAATTGTAGGAAGGATGTATTGAAATACTTGCAATGAAATCTTGATAATGAAATGCTATATTTCAATAGTGTATATTGATAAAATTTGTTACCTCAATTCATATTACATTAGATGTGGAGGAAAACTACTTAAAACGCGTTTTTAAGAACGAATTACACTCGGTTTCTAAAATGTTTTTCGAGGGATGAATCTTTTGCCATAATTCGAGATTTACAGTAGGTTGAGGATGAATTTACTTACTCTAACCAAAGTTAATTTCAAATTAAGGATTAGTTTAAAAGAAATCTTCTTTTACATATTCAAAACCTTCTTTTTACTCGCCTTAATTCAGATTTCACTGTAATAGTTGAGTGGCATTGTGTGTGTGATTCCCTAAGTTTATTTTGCATCACATTTATCATATAGCTACTGTCCTAAGTCCACCAATCCATCCTTACCAAACTTCTTGGAAAAGGTTTACAACTTTATTTTGGGAACGGAACATTTACGAACTATTTTAGTAAATTGTGTTGGTTATTAGTGAATTTGAATCCGTTTTGCGTAGCGAAGAGGAGTATGTGTAATATGTGTGAGGACATGTCCTATAAAAGCTTGCAAGCGAGTAAATAGTAGGAGCCTAGCTCCGAATTGTGTGGAGGTCTGCACCTTGGTGCACCTCAATGTGTAAACTCTTCTTCCTGCGTATTAATGTAACCAGTAAATTTGTGTTCATATTTTAAACGTTTGCCAATGAATATGTTAAACACTTGATATTTGAAATCTTGTGATCAAGGCGCTTTGCCAAAATAATGATTTGCATATGAAATGTTGGAGTATGTCCACTCCTTATTTTCAGCCACCATAATTAGTTTTGGATTGATTTGCATACCAGCGTAAGCTGATTTTGTTCTACGAACTTGTCCTGGTGGGGGCAGACTCTTGTGCAGGATTTAGCAAGCTAAGGTAGGCAGATGGAAGCTCTAGAGAAATGATATGTCCGCAATCATAGCGTACCAAAGCTTGAACATGATCATCTTTTGGAACTTAACTTTTCTTTTGGGAAGAATGTTTGAATGTACATTGTGATATTACTATGGGCCTGTAATAACTAAACTCTATTTTTGTATAATGTATGTTTTTTTAACATCGCTCGTAGAGTCAACTCATCCATATTAATGGGATGACTCAAGCAGGTGACAGCCTCCGTACCATTTTATTATGATTTGCTTCCGCTAATGCTATCAAGTATATCTTTAGTTGGATTTAAAGAAAGTTAAGACGGTGGGCTGTTACATGTGGTATCCGAGCCAAAGTTTTTTTGTTTTTTTTAAAGTAATAATGACGGTTTAAATTACTTATCATCGTATAGGTAGTTCAGGTTGCTTTAAACATGGGTGTTTCTAAAGTATTTGATCGATCATGTTCAAGGAAGCTAGGAAAAGCTATGATTGTGAAGAGTAATATGCCTAATAAGGGCAAAGTACATGTGTGTAAAACTTGTATGTGTTATTTAAATATGTGTAATATGGATATGTGTAATAGATGTCTTCCAGTGGTAACGGTAGCGGTAGTGGGTCAAGAATCATTCGAAGGGGCAGTGTTTACTGGGCAGTCAGTCGTGATGGTACCCGTAGGTACCAAGCGGAGCCGGATATGAATATGAATGAAGGAGAAGATCCTTTTGGGTTTGCAAGAGTGAAAATAAATGAAATACAAAGTTACAATCAATTGTACGGGGTTGGGGATCACAATCCCTACACCCGCCCAGCTATTCAAGCATATACCATCATCAAAACCTTACCACGGTTCGAGCCATGGGTGACTTTCCGCTTTACTTACTGGAAATTGATAAGTTTACACGTGGCAACACCATCCTTGTTGAATGACGATACTACCATGGAGTCAATTGACAAGAATCTGATAAGATGGGAAGGAACACCGGATGAGGTGTTAAACGAGATGGAACGGGCTAGACAGGCAGCGGGTACGCAAAACATGAGTCGGGCAGCTGATTATTGGAGGGACATGTTTAACCGGATAGCTGTGCATGAGTATCAAAGGACAAGAATGGGAAGAAGGTCTACCCCTACCCCCCCTAACTCTGCTGCTAGCATGGCACCACCTCGATCACAAAGATCGGGAGATTCCGCCACCAGCATGGCTCCTCCCCAGTCGCGCGGTTCTAGGGGATCAAGCGGAGATTCGGTAGTGCCCGGGGTGGTATTCCAGGGAAGTAATTCCTGAGTTAGTGACCCAGACTACGTTCCAGAAACCCCTTCGACCAGTAGTGATGATAGTGGGTATGCGTATGATCCCTACAACATTCTCTAGGGAGAGGGATATAGTGGAGTTGATGGAGCGGGGATAGTTGGTTCAGTTATTGCTTTTACGTTTAAGAAAATTTCTATGATTAGTTGATTGGCCTTGGGCCGTGGAATTAAAGTACCTCTGTAATTTAAATCTAAGGGTGCAAGCATATACTGTAACCATGAATTACGTTATGTTATGAATATGTGCACTTATGTGTTAAGTGGGGGAAATCGTATTTTCTTTGGGAATATGTGTTTGGTTATATATGTATAGTTTAGAAATTATGGGGACTACTAAGAATATATATAAAATTATTTTATAGGTTATGGCAACCAACGAAGTGAATAATGAAACCCGGCAAAATGTGAAAGCATCTGAGCAAGCGGGGCAGTCGGATAACTCGCAAGGCGAACAGATGCGCCAGCTAAGGGAGATGAATACCCGATTACTAGCAATTCTAGAAAAGCAAGAACAAAACAAGGAGAATGATGAGGGAAAATTTTATAAGAGGCTCGCGGCTCATAAGCCACGAGGATATAACGGTGAAGCAGACCCAGTGAAGTTCGAAGACTGGGTAGCTTATATGGAGAAACTACTAGAAGTAGTTAGTTGTCCCGAGAATCTGAAGGTAAAATTGGCATCTTTCTACCTGGAGGGACCCGCTGACATGTGGTGGGGTACGATAAAGAAAACCTCCACTCAGGATATTTCTACCTGGGAAATGTTTGTGGATAAGCTGAGAAACAAGTTTTTCCCTCCAGCTCTGAGGAGGAAAAAAGAGAATGAGTTCCTATTCTTAAGACATAGACAAATGACGGTAGTAGAGTATGCTGCCAAGTTCGTAGAACTCTCAAGATTTGCTACTGATTTCACCAGTAATGAGAGGATGAAGTCCATGCGATTCTTTGAAGGGTTAAACTTGAAGTATCAGAAGAGAATTGGGGTTTACAGCAGTTTTGAGGACTTGTATGACCGAGCTTTGGAGCATGAACGCATTGAGCAAACGGATGAAAGTTTGAAAAGAAAGAAGAAGGGAAATGAGAGACCTAGGGAAGGAGGTAATAAGAAATTCAGGGCAGATACAGCTGGGACGTCTATGGCGTTAGTCCCTGCAAAGATTGCGGAAGGGAAGAAGAAGGAGTGGAAATGTCGCCGCTGTGGAAAAGAACATCATGGGAAAAATTGTGAAGGCCAGAGCATTTGTTTTAAATGTATGAGGACGGGGCATAGGATCAAGGAATGTCCCCTCTTGAACCAATCCGGGAATGCTCGTGGTAACCAGAGACCTGGAGAAGTACTACTTCTCAAATCAGCAGGTGAGTCAAGCTCGGGTCGCAACATTCAGGGAGGACCGAAGGCAACCGGCAGGGCATTCGCCTTAAAATCTGAACCATCTGAGGAGCCGGAGATTATGGAACAAATAGGTAATGTGATCACTGGGACTTTCGATGTGTGTGATTTGCCTGTTTTTGTATTATTTGATTCTGGAGCATCCCACTCTTTTGTTTCAAATATGTTTGCATCCCGCATAGAGCATAAACCCAAAATAACTTTATGTAATTTAAATGTAACTCTACCTGATAAAACCACTTTCCAATGTAAATATATGTTGAAAGAATGTGATATTAAAATTACGGAGGTGGATTTGAAGGCAGATTTGATAATATTTGACTTGGGAGTGTATGATGTCATTTTGGGTATGGATTGGCTATGTGAAAATAGAGCAGTAATAGAGTGTTATGCTCGAGTGGTGAAACTTCGGCCATACCTGAAAGGGACTAATACCCATAAGGGTAGAGGTGAAGAAGGTGTTATAGAAGGTCATATTTATCAGGTAACGGAGCTAAGTAAGGTTGAATCGAAGTTGGCAAATATACCGGTGATTCGGGAATTTCCTGATGTGTTTCCGGAGGATTTACCGGGATTGCCTCCGCATCGAATAGTGGATTTCCACATAGATCTGATTTCGGGTGCTACCCCGATCTCAAGAGCTCCGTATAGAATGGCACCTGCAGAAATGGTAGAGTTGAAAAAGCAACTAGAGGAGTTATTGCAGAAAGGGTACATTAGACCCAGCGTGTCTCCTTGGGGAGCACCGGTACTGTTTGTCAAGAAAAAGGATGGTTCCATGAGGTTATGTATAGACTATCGAGAGATTAATAAAATTACGGTACGGAATAGGTACCCTTTGCCGAGGATAGATGATTTATTTGATCAGTTGAAGGGTGCTGGGGTGTTCTCAAAAATTGATCTGAGATCAGGATATCACCAGATGCGGATTGTGGAGGAAGACATTCCAAAAACGGCTTTCCGCACCCGATATGGACATTATGAGTTTCTGGTCATGCCGTTCGGACTGACTAATGCGCCTGCGGCTTTTATGGATTTAATGCAACGATATTTCAAGCCGTTCTTGGATCAATTCGTGGTTATTTTTATAGATGATATTTTGATATACTCAAAGAATCGTGAGGAGCATGAAGGCCATCTAAGAACAGTGTTAGCGACACTCTGGAAGGAGAAATTGTATGCCAAACTTAGTAAATGTGAATTTTGGTTGGAAGAGGTAAAATTCCTAGGTCATGTGGTGTCAAAAGAGGGGATTCCAGTGGATCCGGACAAGATAAAAGCAGTAGAAGAGTGGCCAGCACCAAAGAATGTATCGGAGGTCAGAAGTTTTCTGGGCTTAGCAGGTTATTATCGACGGTTTGTCAAGAATTTCTCTAAAATAGCCTTACCCATTACCAATTTAATAAGAAAAAGCACTCGCTTCCAGTGGAATGAAAAATGTGAAGCCGCCTTCCTAGAGTTAAAGCGGAGATTGACTAGTGCTCCTATTTTGACCCTTCCTTCAGGCACTGATGGGTTCGAAATCTATAGTGATGCCTCTCAGGAGGGTCTGGGATGTGTATTAATGCAGCACGGTAAGGTGATCGCTTATGCATCTCGGCAGTTACGTCCGCATGAGAAAAACTATCCAGTGCATGATCTGGAGTTAGCCGCAGTTGTCTTTGCTCTGAAACTGTGGCGACATTACTTGTATGGGGTTTCTTGTAAAGTGTTCACAGATCATAAAAGTTTGAAATATATTTTCACTCAAAAAGATATGAATATGAGACAACGAAGGTGGTTAGAACTGCTCAAGGATTACGACATCGACATTCAGTATCATCCCGGAAAAGCAAACAAGGTGGCAGATGCACTCAGTAGAAGGCCAAGGAGTGAATTAGGTCTTCTATCAGTAATACCAGAAGAACTGGGTAAAGAGATAGAACTATTTGAGCTCGTTTTGATTCGTCCGGGGAAAATTGGGGAAAGAGTAAATGCTTTAACTGTTCAGCCTGATTTATACACAGAGATTCGAGAAAAACAAGATAAGGATGCATTCCTGCAGGGTATTAAAGAAAAGGTGAAAAATGGTGAAGCTCAGGATTTCGCCGAACACGAAGATGGAAGTATTAGAATCAAAGGACGATGGTGTGTTCCTGAGGATCAGGACTTGAGGCAGAAAAGTTTGAAAGAAGCTCATAGTAGCCCGTACTCAGTGCACCCTGGTAGGGACAAAATGGTTCGAGACCTTAAGAAATACTTCTGGTGGAGGGGTCTCAAGGGTGATGCAGCCAGATATGTGGCAAAATGTTTAACATGTCAGAAAGTAAAGTTCGATCGTCAGAAGACACCAGGGTTACTGCAGCCATTACCTGTTCCGGAATGGAAATGGGATTCTGTCTCTATGGATTTCGTATCGGGTCTACCAAAGTCTAGAAAAGGAAATGACTCGATTTGGGTGATAGTGGATCGTCTCACCAAAACGGTGCGGTTCCTTGCCATGAAAGGGACCTGGAATCAGTCACAGATGGCTGACGCCTATATCCGAAATGTCGTGCGGCTGCATGGGGTGCCAGTAACCATCATCTCCGATAGGGACCCTCGATTCCTGGCACAAATCTGGGAAAAACTTCAAGAAGCTTTTGGAACAACATTAAAGTTTAGTACTGCGTTCCACCCTGCCACTGATGGTCAAACCGAGCGCACAATTCAAGTACTGGAAGATATGTTACGGGCGTGCGCTTTGGAGTTCCAAGGATCTTGGGAGGATCATTTAGCCTTGACGGAATTCTCCTACAATAACAGTCATCAAGCCACGATTGGGATGGCTCCATATGAGGCTTTATACGGACGAAAGTGTCGAACACCAATTTGTTGGGAAGATTTGAGAAATGGGATACCGGTAGGGCCAGAGTTGATTCAAGAAACCATGGAGCAGATCCGAATAATTCAAGAGAAAATGAAAATCGCCCAGGATCGTCAAAAGAAATACGCAGACACAAGGAGGAGGAAACTGGAATTTGAGGTAGGCGATAAAGTTTTTCTTAAAATTTCCCCTGCTAAGGGCGTAAAAAGATTCGGCATCCGAGCAAGCTTAGTCCGAAGTTCATCGGACCATATGAGATTCTGAAAAGAGTCGGTGAGGTAGCTTACGAGATTACGTTACCGATAGAACTGTCTCGCATCCACAATGTTTTCCATGTATCACAACTTCGGAAATATGTGCATGACCCCTCTCATGTGTTATCTTATGAACCTTTGCAACTCGATGAGACCCTCAGTTATGAGGAGAGACCGATTCGGATATTGGACCGACGGGATAAGGTTTTACGGAATCAGATCATTCCGCTGGTTAAAGTGTTATGGTCAAGCCATGGTTCGGAGGAGGCTACATGGGAAAAAGAAATTGATATGAAGAATCGCTATCCGCAACTTTTCTAAGGTACGACTTAAGTTTCGGGACGAAACTTTTTGAGGGGGGAAACGTGTAACAGCCGGTAAATAATGAGGATTTAACCTATGATTAAGTAACCTAAGTCATGGTATTCAAATGTGATCGTACATGATTAATATGTATAATAGGTTGTGTGTGAAAAGGAGTTGTGAATATTCTGTGCTTAATATATATCACTAGATAACTGAAAATATCATAATATTCCTCATTAATAACAGGTAACTAATTGAGTCATACTATGCAAAATTTAGGATCGAGATATTACTATTATTTAAGGATTTGTAATTGTGGGAGTTCGGGAATCGTTGCAAGATAGGAATCTCATAATCGACTATTAAGCACATTAATGGGTACGTTTAATAGAATGGACTTCGGAGTTTCTTTTAATGAATGGGCTTAAGAAAATAAAGGGAATCTATGTTGAGGGTATTTGGATTAGAATAATCACCTTGTGGGGCTTTAGACCACCAACCTAAGGTATATTATTAAATTGGGAGTCATATTAAGAGGAAAAGAAGAACTGAAAATTTCTGGGATGCACCAAGTGGAGGAAAGACCTCCTTAATGGCCCTAAGGTGGACGACCAAGGTTGAAGGGATACACCCACACCTTCCTCATATATACCTCCCCATTCCACATAATTTTCATCACTTAAATCAGACAAAAACTCTCTGCCCAAAACACTTCTCTTCTTTCCCTCTCACTCGCCATTTCTGGCGGTACAGAGTGCTCTGCACTCCAGCTTGTTTTTTCGAATTTTTCCTTCAATAATTCTACATGCAAAGCTTGATTCTCACTCTCAATATATAGGAGCATACTGGGCAGCAAAGAAAACGCAATTTCGAGGCCAAGAAGTTCAAGAATTAGAGCCATCTTCTTCAACTAAGGAAACAGTAAGTATGTTGAATGTTTTGGGTAAATTGAGATACTTCCTTTGGGTATTTTCTTATGATTTTTCTTGTGGATGTAAACATGTATTTAAGGATTCCAAATAAGTCAGAACCTCATCCTAAGGGGAAGGAGAAGTCGAGTTGCACTAATTGCAAGTTAAGGTATGCAAATTCAATCCCTTTTGGAGAACAAGTATTGTGATAATTATTAGGAGTACTTTTGAGAACGAATTTGAGGATGAATTTTTGTTTTGGATGACTATTAGCTACTGTATATTGATGTTAATTGAATATAAACCTTTGCATGTTGAAAAGCAAATGAATTTGGGTTCCTTTCTTACACTAGAAAATGGTTAAGTGTGTGTGGAGTCTGTTTTTCGTAAAGAATTGTGTTTACTTGAATTTTGGATGGTATTGGTGTGGTTGGGCAGTAGGTTGGATGATGATTAAGATGTTAAATGTATCTTGTTAATGGTTAAGAAGAATCTCTTGTGATAGTGATGGAATTTTTACACTAAAGAAGTTGTTATAAGCCTTTTTACTATGTGATTTTTTTTACAAGGAATGCTCTTTGAATTGTAGGAAGGATGTATTGAAATACTTGCAATGAAATCTTGATAATGAAATGCTATATTTCAATAGTGTATATTGATCAAAGTTGTTACCTCAATTCATATTACATTAGATGTGGAGGAAAACTACTTAAAACGCATTTTTAAGAACGAATTACACTCGGTTTCTAAAATGTTTTTCGAGGGATGAATCTTTTGCCATAATTCGAGATTTACAGTCGGGTTAAGGATGAATTTACTTACTCTAACCAAAGTTAATTTCAAATTAAGGATTAGTTTAAAAGAAATCTTCTTTTACATATTCAAAACCTTCTTTTTACTCGCCTTAATTCAGATTTCACTGTAATAGTTGAGTGGCATTGTGTGTGTGATTCCCTAAGTTTATTTTGCATCACATTTATCATATAGCTACTGTCCTAAGTCCACCAATTCATCCTTACCAAACTTCTTGGAAAAGGTTTACAACTTTATTTTGGGAACGGAACATTTACGAACTATTTTAGTAAATTGTGTTGGTTATTAGTGAATTTGAATCCGTTTTGCGTAGCGAAGAGGAGTATGTGTAATATGTGTGAGGACATGTCCTATAAAAGCTTGCAAGTGAGTAAATAGTAGGAGCCTAGCTCCGAATTGTGTGGAGGTCTGCACCTTGGTGCACCTCAATGTGTAAACTCTTCTTCCTGCGTATTAATGTAACCAGTAAATTTGTGTTCATATTTTAAACGTTTGCCAATGAATATGTTGAACACTTGATATTTGAAATCTTGTGATCAAGGCGTTTTGCCAAAATAATGATTTGCATCTGAAATGTTGGAGTATGTCCACTCCTTATTTTCAGCCACCATAATTAGTTTTGGATTGATTTGCATACCAGCGTAAGCTGATTTTGTTCTACGAACCTGTCCTGGTGGGGGCAGACTCTTGTGCAGGATTTAGCAAGCTAAGGTAGGTAGATGGAAGCTCTAGAGAAATGATATGTCCGCAATCATAGCGTACCAAAGCTTGAACATGATCATCTTTTGGAACTTAACTTTTCTTTTGGGAAGAATGTTTGAATGTACATTGTGATATTACTATGGGCCTGTAATAACTAAACTCTATTTTTGTATAATGTATGTTTTTTTAACATCGCTCGTAGAGTCAACTCATCCATATTAATGGGATGACTCAAGCAGGTGACAGCCTCCGTACCATTTTATTATGATTTACTTCCGCTAATGCTATCAAGTATATCTTTAGTTGGATTTAAAGAAAGTTAAGACGGTGGGCTGTTACAATAGATGTCCCATAAAAGCATCAAACAACAAGTCAATGCAACAACGACTGTAGTGCCCCGGAAATCCATAACCTTAATTTACTCATATTGGCAGCGGAAACGAAACTTAAGCCTATGGGTTATGGGTCCCACAAAAAAATGATAGCATAGTCTCTTAAATATACAAATGCTCATCATAAAATAATAGTGGTTAGCCAATATATGAAATATCCTAAATATCCCAAATTTTATATAGAGTCACTTTAACATAATTCTTCCGGAGCATCCCTGTCATAACTGAACTTGAGCTATATTCATAATGCCTGAATAATTACAAAGACATAGAATAACAAAGAAATACAAAAAAATTAACCTAAAATGAGTGGAAAACTCAGTAACTTTACTCCAGCTCGTAAAAATGTATTTAGTTGGTAGACATATTTCATAAACATGCATACGTTACAATATTTTGGTAATTGTATTGAAATATTGTTAGAGAACATAATCGTTAATTGTTGAATAGTCTGCTAGCAACGACCATATACGTGAGCTTAGTTCATTGACAAGTACAGGTTTTGGACGGAATATTACTTTCGTTATTCTTGAACATTAACATTCGACCACTTTGGTCCTTTTCGTACATAGGAAATAGAATTCCACCACATGTCAATTGCCCATTTACCAGTTTAGTCCATAACTCTGAGCCAGCAAAACCATCCACTTTTATTATCGACTTACATATAATCATATTTCCGAACAACATCCATAAATCATATAGCCATAATTCATAAGTCATTAACATAATCATAATCATATCTACTCATAGCATACATGGGCATTCATTAAGTCATATATAATATCACATTAAGCCACATAACTAGCCTCATATAATCATATGCGCACATTCGGGCACATATAAAATGTTATACATAATATATACGGTTATACACATATTTGTTGGACATAAAAAAAGGTTATCTCATACGATAATTCCTTTCCTTTACTCCTTAAGTATCGTCATAATTTAACTTCCAAGATTCATCATACCACCATATAATCCACAGCTCCAAAATAATAAATCCATCATTAATAATTTACCCACTAAACCAACAAATAATCCTTACTTAAATCACTCTTAACCTTATGGGCTTTGAAAATATTAATAGAACACTACAAGAAAAGAGGGTTATAGCAACGTATCTAAAGCAACGGTTTTATAAGCGTCGTTGCTTTAAGATAGTTTTTGCAGCGCTTTCGAATTTAATAATTTAATTAGAATTGATAAAATTGTTGCTATAAACAAATACAGCAGCGCTTATAACTTGACTAGCCTTATATGCACGTGATGCGTGCGTTAATTTTAGAACTTGTTATTCTATTATATACTTCATCCGTAATGTAGTTATGATTACACTTGAAATATGAAAGATTAATAGTTAGATGAATTTAGATATATATATTAATTCGCTAATGTAAAAAAATAACAAAGGTTGTGAGTGATATTTAATATTAATTTTTTGTGAACGAGTTTTGAACAAAAATAATAGACGTAACAAGTTGGTTTGATTAAATTAAAGAGCATCAAAGGTAGTGAGTATTTCAGATTTTTTTCAGATGGATGTATACCATCTTCTCTTATAAGAAAAAGGCCAAGATATTGTGTCCATTTAAATTTTTTCATTGAAATATTTGATGTATATACCATTTTTAACTTGTTTAGAATGGCAAGTTGAAATGAAAATTCCTCAAGATATTTCAATATCAATTATGGTAGCAGATAAGGTAATTCTTTTTCTTATGAATGAAGGGTTAAATATAGGTGAAGAGAATGCAAATGGGCCCAATGAAGAGGCTAGAAAGTTTTATAAGTTGGTAGAAGAAGGAAAGCAAGAGTTATATCATGTTGTAAAACTTTCTCTAAGTTGTCTTTTCTTATTCACTTATATCTTTTAAAGTGTCTTAATGGTACAAGCAATTTGGGCTTTGGTGATCTATTAGAGTTGTTGAGAGAGGCATTTCCTATGGCTCAATTTCCTAAATCTTTTGATGAATCTAAGAATATTGTGAGGAATTTAGGTCTTGACTATAAAAAATACATGCTTGCCCCAATGATTGTATTCTTTATAGAAAAGAATTTGAAGGCGCTAATGTATGTCCTAAGTGTGAAACATCGAGGTGGAAGTCTGATAAAATCCCTACAAAAGTTTGAATGTATTTTCCTTTGAAACCTAGACTCCAAAGATTATACATGTGTTCTAAGACGGCTGAATTAATGATTTGCCATGACAAAAAACGAACACAAGATGAGTACATTAGGCATCCAGCAGATGGCCAGTCTTGGAAGGACTTTAATTCTTCATATCCAACCTTTGCGAATGATCCACGAAATATTCTATTGGCTCTTGCTAGCGATGGATTTAACCCATTTCGGACTATGAGTGTTGCTCATAGCACATGGCCCGTCGTGTTAACTAATTATAATCTTCCACCATGGTTGTCAATGAAACCTGAATATTTCATGTTATATCTTTGTTAGTTCCTGGGCTCAAGTCGCCTGGAAATGACATAGATGTCTATTTGCAACCTTTGATTGATGAGTTGAAGGAATTATGGGAAGATGGGGTGGAGATCTATGATGCTTTTAAGAAGTAGACATTCCAGTTACATGCTGCTTTACTGGGTACGATAAATGATTTTCCAACATATACTATGTTGTCTGGATGGGCTTTTAAGAAGTAGACATTCCAGTTACATGCTGCTTTACTGGGTACGATAAATGATTTTCCAACATATACTATGTTGTCTGGATGGGCTACAAAAGGAAATTATGCATGTCCAAGCTATAACCATGATGTAAGACCTCATTATTTAGATCATAGTGGAAAGAATTATTATATGGACCATCGAAGGCTTCTTGATATGAGCCATCCTTGGCGGAACGATAAAAATTCATTTTTTTAATGGAGAAGTGGAGGATAGAGGTGCACCTTCTCCTTTATGGGGTACTGATCTGCTAAATGAATTGAAAAACTTTGTAAATGATTAATGAGAAAAAAAGGAGGAGTTAGTAAAGGTAAATGGAAAAAGAAGTCTGTAATCCTGGAATTGCAATATTGGGTTAATATTAAATATCGTCACAATCTTGATGTCATGCATATTGAGAAGAATTTCTTTGATAATATCATTAACACACTCTTGGACGTTCCAAGAAAGACAAAGGACCACATTAAGGCGCGTTTCAATTTGGTGGATCTTAACACAAAACCACGTCTCCACCCTTTTCCTTCAGAAGATGGTAAGCACTTGTTAGTGCCTCCCAGCACCTTTTACAATGGGTAATGTGGAAAAGAACTTGTTTCTTAAAGTTTTTAAGGACGCAAAGCTCCCTTATGGTTATGCATCGAATATAACAAGGTGTGTACAAGTTAAAGAACGAAGGTTTATTGGTTACAAAAGCCATGATGTGCATGTCTTGCTGCATCACTTGCTGCAAGTTGTTGTCCGAAAGACATTGCCGAAAAGTGTGGTTGTACCTTTAATTAGATTGGGAAACTTCTTCCCCGGCATATGTAGCAAGATTCTTTGCCTCAAAGAGTTAGACAAGTTGGCATCTGAAGTTGTTGAAATACTTTGTCAATTCGAAACGATATTCTCTCCTGCCTTCTTTGATGTTGTGGTTCATTTGCCTAGACATTTAGTTGATGAAATTAAATTTGGTGGACCGGTGAAGTATCGCTGGATGTACTTTATTGAGAGGTATCTTGGTAAGTTAAAGTCTTATCGCTTGACATTTTGTTCTAGATATTTACATGATGGTGTAAAGACTATATTGGATAGAAGATGTGCTATGCATTATGAAATGAACCAGAATGAAGATGATTCACCCATTTTTCCAAAGGTAAGACATCCTACTGGAGGAAAAAGGAAAAGAAAAGGAAAGGGATTTTCTTTAGATGTTATAAGTAAGAAGCAAGCACATAGATATATCATCTTCAACTGCAACGATACAACTATTGAAAAATATATAGAGTAAGTAAAAATTATGCCTTTTATTTTTCTTTACATTGTGCTCACTTTAATTATAACATATATCTACTTTAAATTTCATAGAACACCAACAGTTTGTAAATAGCCATGGACGAAAGCATAGATGGGATGATGCTCAAAGTCATAGCAAAGGTTTTATTGATTGGTTCCAAGAAAAGGCTCAAAGAGAACAAGTTGATGGCCACTTGTTTTTGTTGGCTAAGGGTCCTAACACTAAGGCTAGGAGGTACATGGGCTATTTTGTGAATGGTTATAGTTTTTCAAAAGAGGAAGTCATTCACGTGTAAAGACTCAAAATAGTGGAGTCACTTTAACAGTCACGACTTCAAGTTTTGCTAGTTCAAGGGATCAAAATCCCGTGGATGGAGACATTACCTACTATGGTGTAATAGAAGAAATTATTGAGTTGGATTTTTAGTCTCAATTCAGTGTCGTGTTATTTAAGTGTCAATGGTTTCTTGCGGATGTTGATGAGTTTGGGCTTACATTTGTCAATCTCAAAAAGAAATGTTCTCAAAATGATCCTTTTGTGTTAGCGTCACAAGTTCATCAGGTTTTTTATGTACAAGATCCAGAAGAACATGATATTCACTATGTCATGCAACGGGTTCCAAGAGACTTATTCGACTTCGAGGAAGCAATGAATGAGGAAACCTATTGGGAAGAGCCTATTAATTCTAGTGGTAGTGACATACCTAATGTGGATGCAAGTGATACTTATTCAAGAGTTAGTGGTGAAGTACGATCAGTAGAAACCAGTGACATAGTAGATGCTTTGGATATAATTGACCATGAGGAAGACTTTGAACATGATGATACATATTGGGCCTAAATGCATGCTGATACGGATACTTGACTCATAATTTTTAGAGCTTAAGACTGAGTTTTACACTCTTTTAAATGTTCTTTTAATTATTTTTACTTGTTTCACATTGTTTAACATTTTCTCATTCTGGTTAGGTTTTTTTACTTTCTTAATTCTACTTGACTTTATTAATGCTATTGTGTTGTAGTTTCTTTTAAATTCTATTCTTGTAATTTTGTTTGATATTTCTTTGATTATCATTCTATGGCTCTGCTTTGTCATATCTGGGTAGACACAATTTGGTTTAATCCCAATTATGTATGAGTTAATACTCTTGCTTTTGTGACAATGATCTATTTTTGTTGTGGTTCAAATCCAATGAATCTCTATCTCATCTGAATACTTATATTAAATATATATTTTTGTCAAACGATTGTGAGTACCTTGTTGGACAGGTAATCAACACTTTGTTTGCATTATACATTTAATGCCATAGACATTATTGCATAAGTTTTTCATATGAATTTACATTTGTTATGTCTAATTTAATTAAGTCGACTTTGTTTCCCCCCCCCATTGTTTTTCTAACCACTACTTGAGTTTTCATTATCACCCACTATAATACCGCCCTCTGATTTATTTATTTTTTCAATTGAGTGGAAAGGTATACAATGGGGAAGAATGGGAACACTCGAACATCATCTAAAGTACTTCCATATGAAAAAGTAAGGTTCGCGAACATTGAACAAAATGCAAAAAAAAATTAAAGAACTTGGGTTAGAGAAGATTGCTCAACAACTCGTGGAAAGGAATAAGATCAAAAAAGGAAAAGAGAAAGTGAATGCTGAATATGATCAGGACTATACCCCTCCTAGTGGTGAAGATGACTTTGATGATGAGTTCTTTAACAATACTCGAGAGATGGAGGTGGTAACCAGCACTGCTGCAGTTGATTCAATGTCTAAAACTAAACTGAAGCAGGTTTGGTTGCTCGAAAGTGAACACTTCTCAAAGTGTATATGATATCTAATTATATAAACCATTTAAATTGTTGTTCCCTTTTTGTTGTTCCCCTTAATTGAAGGCAAAGACTAGAGAACAACCACATAGAAAAAACAAGAAGCAGCCATTGTGCCGATTTCTTAATGATGCAACAACAAACGGATCCAACGGAAGCACAACGGTTACAACTACAAGTGCAGAGGCTGGAGCAAGATCAATTAAGATCTAAGCGTCAACTTTCCATCACTGTTCTATCTGGTAGCCAAGAAGAGATCGTTCTCACGGAGAAGCAAGGTTTTTGTTTTCCTATCCTCTTTTAGGTTTAAATTTTATTCTCAACTTTATAGTGATTTATAGGACATTATAAGAATTAGTTACTGGCTAACAAATATTCTTCCAAAACAAAATCAAATTAAAAGCACATCACGCAATAACCCAAATAAAAAGGTTCGCAATAGAAAATCGAATCACAATACCCCTCCCTCAAATTAGCTATGAAGTGCTAAAAAGAGTGTTACTTCACATTGTAAATAATTAGATTAAGAAGGAACTTGTTTTCTAACAACAAATACATTACGGAAAGCAAACATAATATATACACAAAATAAGAAACTTAAACTTTGTGAGTGGTATACAAATGAACAATAACAGTCATGTATAACCCGAAGAATAAGCAGTAAACTGATAAACAATAACAGTCATGTAATTTTGCAAAATAAGTAGAACCCAAAGAAAAAAAACCATATATCTCTAAAGCACGGAAGCAAAAGCAGTTCAATACCATTACTACTCAGCTCAAAATAAACAGTATATTAGTTATTAGCACCTGCTGTTAAGATAAATGCTGATATTGAATCTTTAATGTCAATTGGTGTTGCCTGGCAGCCCCCCAGCCCAACCCCCTGCCCAGCCCCCTTGCCAGTCCCCCTTCATAGCCCCCTACCTAGCCCACCCCCCTGCTAGGGCAGTTCAGAGTGCGGTCTGGACCGCACGAAACCGCAACCCAAACCGTTTTTTCGCGGTTTGGGTTGGTTTGCGGTTTCAAAATTGCGGTTTGGGTTATGATTTCAAGCAAATCGCGGTTTGCGGTTTGGGTTGGGTTTTAATTTTTGTAAATCGAAACCGCACCGTAAACCGCAATTTTATATGATTTTTTTTTTTAAAAAAATTATCTATTTTGATTTTTTTTTTAAATACACTTGATAATATAAGGTGGCATACAAGTATACTGAAAAAAGAAGTTTGAGGTAAAGAACTTGGACACTTTTGATAAATTATTATTTATGTTTAATTATGAAGTCAACTTCATATTTATTTGGACTCTTTATATTTTATTAACACATTTTTTTTTACTCTTAGTTTACAAAATTAATGTAGCGGAGGAAAAAATGGTTAAACCGCAAACCAAACCGCACCAAACCGTTTCATGCAGTTAGGTTTGGGTTGGTTTGGACAAAAGTGCGGTGCAGTTTGGGTTGGGAAAATGTCAAACCGTATATTTGCGGTTTTGGTTGGGTTACATCCCAAACCGCACCAACCCAAACCGCGAACACCCCTACCCCCTGCCCAGCCCAACCGCCCTTGCCCCCCCCCCCTCTGAATGATGATGATAGAAAGCTGTAATTTTGTCCATCTGTATGAGTCAAATTGGTTGATATGATTGCATATTTTATTGATTGATTATTACAATTATGCTTTCCCTCATCTTAATCTAAAGGATATGATTGATATCTATATAAGTACATGGTTTTATACTTACAACACGTAGGTCCAAGTAAGAAGGGTCGAGGTTCAACAGATTTATTCGAAGTCCATGCTCGCAAATTGGAAGATCGCGTTGCTATTTATTGAAATGACTTAGGACAACCCATTGGACCTGAAAAGGCAAGGAAGGAGCTTACCAGATTCTTGGGAACCATTGCTCAATATTATAATTGGGCTCCATTGACTTACACAGATTGGCACAAAGTTCCAAATAAAAATAAGATTTGGGAATATGTGAATGTAAGCTCTCTTTTGTTTTTATTGTAGTCGGAACCCTTGAATTTGAGTTAATACTCTGAAATGGCATGGTCTAGTAATATTCTCTCTTTCTTTTGTATGCTTCTTATTTTCTGCTAACTTAAAACTTGAATCGTCTAGAGCAAATATATTCTTCCAGCTGAATCTAAACGTTGGGTGATGGAGACCCTTGATGCATCATGGCGAGGTTTCAAGTGTCGGCTCAAAAGGGATCACTACTATAAATATGACACTCATGAACAACGATTGGAGCATGCTCCAAAGATGATGCCAGAATCACATTTCAAAATGCTTCTAGCATATTGGGAGACTATACCTGCAAAGGTAGATTAAAAACATAATTTATACTATGAAAATATTTGCATTGTTGTTTCCTGCTTAACTTTTTCCTTTTGTTAGAAAACAAGTCTACAAAATTCTGAAAATCGCAAAGAACAAGATAGCACGCACACAGTTGGCCCGGTTCCTTTTGCCATGATTTATGACGAGATGGTACTAAATACTTGCTATTTTAGCTTAAATAATGTCATTTTTTACAGAAGATGCCTAGCTTATTGTTTTTTTCATTTATATATTTCAGTTGCGGAAAGATGGTGTAGTTCCATCTAAAAGAAAAATGTTTGAGGAAACTCGGCGTCGGAAAGAAGGAAGAACATACAACTGACCCTATGATGATACTGATAAGAAAATTGTATATGTTAAGCTTATCATCTTCCATTCAAATCTAGAAATTTTTATAATATTTATTGTATTTTTTAACAAAGTGTATTTAATTCATATAGCAAGCTATGAGGCAATTGGAATCATCACAAGATAATCCAAGTAATGAATCTCGTAGAGATCCATACCACGTAGTAGTGGGAGATGACCGGCCAGGTCGCGTATGGCTACTTGATGCAGGTGCTTCCCACAAGAAGCTGAACTTTAAAAGAACTAGTATTTCTCTCATATTACCTAAGTAGGTCATGGAGTCCATCAAAACTGCAGTAACAGCTGATGTGCAGAAGGATTTGAATGTTGAAAAATAAGAACTAGCAAGGGAAAATGAAGCTCATGCCGCACAAGTTGCTAATATGGAAAGAGTGTCGAAGGAACTTGAATTAGAGGCAACGAAGTTACAGGAGATGAGAAAGGAATTTGAAGGTCATAGAGAGACAATGAGTACTCTTGATGTGATTGCTTCATCATTATCCCAACTTCGCCAAAAGGACCAAAGTTTAACCCCATAACTCATTGCAAATGTAATTGTTTTCACTGCTACAAATGGTGCAACATAATTTATCGACACTAAAAGTCTCATCTATCATGGTTGACTAAAGGTATGTTTTGTACTTCCTTATTTTCTCTTAATTTTGCATATTACACATAATTCCAGTTATCTTCTTTTTTTCTGGCTTAAGGAAGATGTGTTGACAAAGGAAGATGTCAAGGAGTTGTGTTATGTTTTCATGTGTAAAAAAATGCAGAAAATGGTCGATTATTAGATGCTAAATATTTAAGGACATTAATAGTTGACAAGGTTTAGCATCCATTTAGCAGGCAAATGTAGATATACCAATTGAAAATTATGTAGAATGAAACTGAAGGTGCTAGAAACTTTATTAGATTGCAGTTTATATATGTGTCAGATAACTCTTTAATAGTTTTGTTATAGTAGATATGAGGTCTCATTACTAATATACTTTATTTATGACAGTAGTGTAATTGATAAATCTGCTTTTTTATTTATTTTTAGCTACTGATTTTTATTGTCTAATTATAATGTTTCTCTTGTTTTGCAGGATGGTAAATAATACACAAACTTTGCGAGCTTCTCCAAATTAGTGAAGAATTATTGAATGTCTGATACGCTCAAGTTACACGTAGTATTTACGTAACTTTGGGTGCACTTTGCTAAGGGTTTGATTGTAATTGTTAACATTCGTGTTTTATTTAGCCCTTAGCGGAAGTTCGGAGCTGTGCGAGATAATTTGTGTTAACGTCATGTATTCCGAGCTTCCAAGGTGAAGTGCATTTGAGCCGAGCAAAGCCCAAGCATCACCGCAAGCCTAAGCATCACCACAAGCTCGCCAAGCCAAGCTCTCGTGAGCACCGCAAGCCCAAGCCTCAGCCATCGCAGCAAGCTACCGCAAGCCTTGCGCACGCCCGGCGCCCCCAAGAAAGCAGCGGCCCGGCGCTCGCCCGGCTCGCCCAAGCGGCCTCGCCCGCTTGCCCGGCTCGAGCTCGCACCTCGCGAGCATGGTCGCACCTCGCGACCTGCTTGCTCGCACCTCGCGACCTGCTTCGCGAGGTGCGACCTGCTTTGCCCAGCCAATTCTGCGGTAGGCAGAACACTCTTCGCACGGTGCGACCTACTTCGCACCTCGCGACCCCTAGGTCGGTCTAAATGTCGGCTGATTTTTGAGCTTTAGTATAAATACTAAAGCTTGTTTTTGGACCTAGGGGGGCAGCAGCCACAAGGAGAGGGAGTCTCCAAAACTCCACTCCTCTCTTGTTGTCTTCACTTTTAGTTTTTATTTTCTAGTTTAGTTTTTGTAGATTTCAATTACGGGATTGGCTTATGCTATTCCGATTGTAGCTTGAACCGTTCTTGAACGAGATTAATATGGAGCTTCAAGCATTATTGTGAGATCTTTCCTCTCTTTCTATTTCCTTTGATTATGGTTTAATTTCTATGCTTGCTTTCTATGATTTTTGCATGATTATGCTAGGAACGTTGCTAGTTTGATTGTGTAATTAATCTAATGCTAGATTTAAGAATAGAATCGGATTGTTTTATTCTTTTATCAATTGGTAGCAAACTAGGGAGTAGCTTAGATGCTGATCATCTTGGTTATTTCTTGGGGAAATTGAATTAACTGTTGAATGTTTATCGCTTGTATGGCGTTAGCAGGTCTGTTGGTTCTCTGTGTTTATTGCTGCTATTGGATTGAACTTAGCCGCTATCGGACTAGGTTATCCTTTGGTTAGGGTTTTATAGTCATGATGATCGTGCTATTCAACTAGGAATAAGGAGAACACGAGATTAGTTCTCGACAATAGATAATTATGGAAATAATTAGAGTGGAGGTTCAAGGATCAATAATGAATTGAAGTGGATGTTAATCGGATTCAAGATCTTCCTATAATTGATTTCTCATTTTGTTTATATGCTAGTTAGTTTTAGTTTAGTTATAATCAACTTGAAACCCCCCTTTGTAATTATTATTAGGTTTCTCGGCCCTTAGCTTAACCAAGGTTTCGAATCACGCTGAATACTAAACTCGTCCCTGTTTCCCTGTGGATACGACCCCTACTTCCATTATACTACCTTAGTGTAAAAGAGAGTAGGAGAAATTTTATCTTTGGCCGGGTGCGGTGCACAACGACGACACATCCGCGCCCGCCCAAATTTTGGCGCCGTTGCCGGGGAAACGGTGTTACTTGTTTGTATTTAGCGTGATTTTTGGATGATATTGTTTGTGCTCTTTGTTTTTTGTTGACACTCATAGCGCTAACGATGCATTGCAAGAGTTCTTCTCAATCAATTTTGCAGGTACTTGAAGTGGAGATTGACATGGAACCACTACTGTCACACATGGAGCACAACCCAATGATTAAGCTTAAGGTACTAAGTCGAGCTCACGACTTTAAACAACAGCGCTTCTCGGGAGGCAACCCGAGACCCTTTTTATTTTCTTTCTTTTTCTTTATTTCTCATCAAATTTCCACCACCACAACAAATTTTCTTTCACCCACCGCCCACACACTATAAAACGAACCACAACACATCTTAATCCGCTTGAAACCAAAATCCACAAAAGAAAACCCGTTGGGAGGACTTCAATAGCTAGGAGTTGGTAACACTAGAGGATTGAGATTGTTAATGTATCTTTTCGATCTCTTAAGCTAGGTGCAAATCTCAAAAATTCAAAACTTTTGAACTTGTCATTTGTTTGAGTGATTCGAGGGAGAGGGTTGTGAGTTGAGTTATGAGATTTGAGTTGGTGTTGTTAAGAAGTTTGAGTTTGACGGATTGCTTTTCATGAGTTTTGAGCATTCGATCTTCGATTTACCCGATTTTCAAATTTTCCCCCTATTTTCAGTATACTTTTTCTTTTAATTGTCGACACATTGAGGACAATGTGTAGTTTAAGTAGGGGGGAGGGTATTCTCATTCTCATGTATCTATGTTGTATATATTACTTTCAATTTGAAAAAAAAAAATGAAAATGAAAAAAAAAAATGAAAAATGAAAAAAAAAATATAAAAAAAAAAGTGATGAAATGAAACCCGCTGAGTTGAAAACCCACAAGGGTGGGCGACTCAGGCAAAAATGGGAGCCCGGATAGGTTGAAAACCCGAAAGGGCAACCTATGCAAAAAAGTGGCTTATATTGAGCGGGTAAGATGGTGAGATGCAACCAAAAAGAAATGTGTGAAGCTAGGATGAAAACCCGAAAGGGCTCCTAGGCAAAATGAGAGATTAAGAGAGAATTATACACTTTGAAAACTCATTTGCCGGAGATGGTGTCATAAGGTTGAAAGCGTTTTCGGGTTGGTTTGGTTATTTCATCCTTGGTTTTGTGAAGTTTTATTTTGGCTTTCACATTCTTTTGGTTAATTGTTTGTTTTTGGGAGTAAGCATGGAATTTATCCCTTTTTGTCTTTGTTCCATGGCTTGCTATTTTAAGTTAGTTGTATTAGTTTTAGTTTATCTTTTGAGGTTTTAGGCGAGTTGTCATTTTGATTGTGGCGTTGGAGTGGGTTCAACTCCTTTGAGATCCTTCAGGATTTGAGCTCACATTTTGGTTGTCGTTTGGTGATTATTGTTGTCGCGTCTGTATTTTTCAGGTGAGCTTGAATCTAAGTGTGGGGGAATCATCATCCCTTACGTTTAGGTTTTGAGCGTATTTTGTTAAGATGTGATAATGATGGTGTAGTTGATGGGGAGTGTAGGTTGTTGTCGTTAGCTTGGGTGATGATTTATTTGGTGATCCTCATTTTGAGTTTACTCGAGGTCGAGTAAAGTTCAAGTGTGGGGGTATTTGATACGCTCAAGTTACACGTAGTATTTACGTAACTTTGGGTGCACTTTGCTAAGGGTTTGATTGTAATTGTTAACATTCGTGTTTTATTTAGCCCTTAGCGGAAGTTCGGAGCTGTGCGAGATAATTTGTGTTAACGTCATGTATTCCGAGCTTCCAAGGTGAAGTGCATTTGAGCCGAGCAAAGCCCAAGCATCACCGCAAGCCTAAGCATCACCACAAGCTCGCCAAGCCAAGCTCTCGTGAGCACCGCAAGCCCAAGCCTCAGCCATCGCAGCAAGCTACCGCAAGCCTTGCGCACGCCCAGCGCCCAGCAGCAAGCAGCCCAGCGCTCGCCCAGCTCGCCCAGCAGCCTCGCCCAGCTGCCCAGCTCGAGCTCGCACCTCGCGAGCATGGTCGCACCTCGCGACCTGCTTGCTCGCACCTCGCGAGGTGCGACCTGCTTAGCCCAGCCAATTCTGCGGTAGGCAGAACACTCTTCGCACGGTGCGACCTACTTCGCACCTCGCGACCCCTAGGTCGGTCTAAATGTCGGCTGATTTTTGAGCTTTAGTATAAATACTAAAGCTTGTTTTTGGACCTAGGGGGGCAGCAGCCACAAGGAGAGGGAGTCTCCAAAACTCCACTCCTCTCTTGTTGTCTTCACTTTTAGTTTTTATTTTCTAGTTTAGTTTTTGTAGATTTCAATTACGGGATTGGCTTATGCTATTCCGATTGTAGCTTGAACCGTTCTTGAACGAGATTAATATGGAGCTTCAAGCATTATTGTGAGATCTTTCCTCTCTTTCTATTTCCTTTGATTATGGTTTAATTTCTATGCTTGCTTTCTATGATTTTTGCATGATTATGCTAGGAACGTTGCTAGTTTGATTGTGTAATTAATCTAATGCTAGATTTAAGAATAGAATCAGATTGTTTTATTCTTTTATCAATTGGTAGCAAACTAGGGAGTAACTCAGATGCAGATCGTCTTGGTTATTTCTTGGGGAAATTGAATTAACTGTTGAATGTTTATCGCTTGTATGACGTTAGCAGGTCTGTTGGTTCTCTGTGTTTATTGCTGCTATTGGATTGAACTTAGACGCTATCGGACTAGGTTATCCTTTGGTTAGGGTTTTATAGTCACGCTGATCGTGCTATTCAACTAAGAATAAGGAGAACACGAGATTAATTCTCGACAATAGATAATTATGGAAATAATTAGAGTGGAGGTTCAAGGATCGATAATGAATTGAAGTGGATGTTAATCGGATTCAAGATATTCCCATAGTGATTTCTCATTTTATTTAGTTGCTAGTTAATTTTAGTTTGTTTAAAAACTCAACTTGCAAACCCCCCTTGTTATTAGGTTACTCGACCTTTAAGAGTCATCTCGGTATTGATTCACGCTAGATATTAAACTTGTCCCTGTTTCCCTGTGGATACGAACCTTACTTCCCTTCTACATTTAATTGTAAAAGAGAGTAGGAGAAATTTTATCTTTGGCCGGGTGCGGTGCACAACGACGACACACCGCACGCCCGCCCAAATTTTGTGCGGATGTGTCGTCGTTGTGCACCGCACCCGGCCAAAGATAAAATTTCTCCTACTCTCTTTTACAATTAAATGTAGAAGGGAAGTAAGGTTCGTATCCACAGGGAAACAGGGACAAGTTTAATATCTAGCGTGAATCAATACCGAGATGACTCTTAAAGGTCGAGTAACCTAATAACAAGGGGGGTTTGCAAGTTGAGTTTTTAAACAAACTAAAATTAACTAGCAACTAAATAGAATGAGAAATCACTATGGGAATATCTTGAATCCGATTAACATCCACTTCAATTCATTATCGATCCTTGAACCTCCACTCTAATTATTTCCATAATTATCTATTGTCGAGAATTAATCTCGTGTTCTCCTTATTCTTAGTTGAATAGCACGATCAGCGTGACTATAAAACCCTAACCAAAGGATAACCTAGTCCGATAGCGTCTAAGTTCAATCCAATAGCAGCAATAAACACAGAGAACCAACAGACCTGCTAACGTCATACAAGCGATAAACATTCAACAGTTAATTCAATTTCCCCAAGAAATAACCAAGACGATCTGCATCTGAGTTACTCCCTAGTTTGCTACCAATTGATAAAAGAATAAAACAATCTGATTCTATTCTTAAATCTAGCATTAGATTAATTACACAATCAAACTAGTAATATTCCTAGCATAATCATGCAAAAATCATAGAAAGCAAGCATAGAAATTAAACCATAATCAAAGAAACTAAATAGAGAGGAAAGATCTCACAATAATGCTTGAAGCTTCATGTTAATCTCGTTCAAGAACAGTTTCAAGCTACAATCGGCATAGCAATAGCCGATCCCATAATTGAAATCTACAAAACTAAACTAGAAAATAAAAACTAAAAAGAGAAGATAAGAAGAGAAGAATGGAGTGTTGGATATTCTCTCTCCTCAAGTGTGTGCTACCTTAGGACCAAAAACAAAGTTTAGTATTTAAACTAAGGCTCAAAAGTCAGCCGACATTTAGACCGACCTAGGGGTCGCGAGGTGCGGCGTAGGTCGCGAGGTGCGAAGGGTGTTCTGCCTACCGCGCATTTGGCTGGGCAAGGCAGGTCGCACCTCGCGAAGCAGGTCGCGAGGTGCGAGCAAGCAGGTCGCGAGGTGCGACCATGCTCGCGAGGTGCGAGCTCGAGCTGGGCAGGCTTGCTGCTGGGCGTTGGGCGTGCATGCTGGGCGCGCGCAAGGCTTGCGGTAGCTTGCTGCGATGGCTGGGCGTGCGGTGTTGAGCGTGCACGCGAGAGCTGGGCTATGATGCCGAGCTTGTGGTGATGCTTAGGCTTGCGGTGATCACGAGAGCTTGGCTTGGTGAGCTTGTGGCGATGCTTAGGCTTGCGGTGATCACGAGAGCTTGGCTTGGTGAGCTTGTGGTGATGCTTAGGCTTGCGGTGATGCTTGGGCTCAAATGCACTTCACCTTGGAAGCTCGGAACATAAGACGTTAACACCAATTATCTCGCAAAGCTCCGAACTTCCGCTAAGGGTTAAATAAAACACGAACGTTAACAATTACAATCAAACCCTTAGCAAAGTGCACCCAAAGTTACGTAAATACTACGTGTAACTTGAGCGTATCAAATACCCCCACACTTGAACTTTACTCGACCTCGAGTAAACTCAAAATGAGGATCACCAAATAAATCATCACCCAAGCTAACGACACCAACCTACACTCCCCATCAACTACACCATCATTATCACATCTTAACAAAATACGCTCAAAACCTAAACGTAAGGGACGATGATTCCCCCACACTTAGATTCAAGCTACTATCAGAAATACAGACGCGACAACAATAATCACCAACCGACAACCAAAATGTGAGCTCAAATCCTGAAGGATCTCAAAGGAGTTGAACCCACTCCAACGCCACAATCAAAATGACAACTCGCCTAAATCCTCAAAAGATAAACTAAAAATACTACTACAGCAACTAATTTAAAATAGCAAGCCATGGAATGAAGACAAAAAGGGATAAATTCCATGCTTACTCCCAAAAACAAACAATCAACCAAAAGAATGTGAAAGCCAAAATAAATCTTCACAAAATCAAGGATGAAATAACCAATCCAACCCGAAAACGCTTTCCACCTTATGACACCAACTCCGGCAAATGAGTTTTCAAAGTACAAAATTCTCTCTTAATCTCTCATTTTGCCTAGGAGCCCTTTCGGGTTTTCATCCTAGCTTCTCACATTTCTTTTTTTTCTTCTCACCATCTTACCCGCTCAATTTAAGCCACTTTTTTGCATAGGTTGCCCTTTCGGGTTTTCAACCTATCCGGGCCCCCATTTTTGCCCGAGTCGCCCACCCTTGTGGGTTTTCAACTCAGCGGGTTTCATTTCATCACTTTTTTTTTTTTTTTTTTTATATATTTTTTTTTTTTTCATTCTTTTTTTTTCAAATTGAAAGTAATATATACAACATAGATACATGAGAATGAGAATAATATATACAACATAGATACATGAGAATGAGAATATCCTCCTCCCTACTTAAACTACACATTGTCCTCAATGTGTCGACAATTAAAAGAAAAAGTATACTGAAAATAGGGGGGAAATTTGAAAATCGGGTAAATCGAAGATCGAATGCTCAAAACTCATGAAAAGCAATCCGTCAAACTCAAACTTCTTAACAACACCAACTCAAATCTCACAACTCAACTCACAACCCTCTCCCTTTTGGTTAATTGTTTGTTTTTGGGAGTAAGCATGGAATTTATCCCTTTTTGTCTTTGTTCCATGGCTTGCTATTTTAAGTTAGTTGTATTAGTTTTAGTTTATCTTTTGAGGTTTTAGGCGAGTTGTCATTTTGATTGTGGCGTTGGAGTGGGTTCAACTCCTTTGAGATCCTTCAGGATTTGAGCTCACATTTTGGTTGTCGTTTGGTGATTATTGTTGTCGCGTTTGTATTTTTCAGGTGAGCTTGAATCTAAGTGTGGGGGAATCATCATCCCTTACGTTTAGGTTTTGAGCGTATTTTGTTAAGATGTGATAATGATGGTGTAGTTGATGGGGAGTGTAGGTTGTTGTCGTTAGCTTGGGTGATGATTTATTTGGTGATCCTCATTTTGAGTTTACTCGAGGTCGAGTAAAGTTCAAGTGTGGGGGTATTTGATACGCTCAAGTTACACGTAGTATTTACGTAACTTTGGGTGCACTTTGCTAAGGGTTTGATTGTAATTGTTAACATTCGTGTTTTATTTAGCCCTTAGCGGAAGTTCGGAGCTGTGCGAGATAATTTGTGTTAACGTCATGTATTCCGAGCTTCCAAGGTGAAGTGCATTTGAGCCGAGCAAAGCCCAAGCATCACCGCAAGCCTAAGCATCACCACAAGCTCGCCAAGCCAAGCTCTCGTGAGCACCGCAAGCCCAAGCCTCAGCCATCGCAGCAAGCTACCGCAAGCCTTGCGCACGCCCAGCGCCCAGCAGCAAGCAGCCCAGCGCTCGCCCGGCTCGCCCGGCGGCCTCGCCCGAGTTTGCCCGGCTCGAGCTCGCACCTCGCGAGCATGGTCGCACCTCGCGACACCGCTTGCTCGCACCTCGCGACACCGCCCGCGAGGTGCGACCTGCTTTGCCCGGCCCACCCGCGGTAGGCAGAACACTCTTCGCACGGTGCGACCTACTTCGCACCTCGCGACCCCTAGGTCGGTCTAAATGTCGGCTGATTTTTGAGCTTTAGTATAAATACTAAAGCTTGTTTTTGGACCTAGGGGGGCAGCAGCCACAAGGAGAGGGAGTCTCCAAAACTCCACTCCTCTCTTGTTGTCTTCACTTTTAGTTTTTATTTTCTAGTTTAGTTTTTGTAGATTTCAATTACGGGATTGGCTTATGCTATTCCGATTGTAGCTTGAACCGTTCTTGAACGAGATTAATATGGAGCTTCAAGCATTATTGTGAGATCTTTCCTCTCTTTCTATTTCCTTTGATTATGGTTTAATTTCTATGCTTGCTTTCTATGATTTTTGCATGATTATGCTAGGAACGTTGCTAGTTTGATTGTGTAATTAATCTAATGCTAGATTTAAGAATAGAATCGGATTGTTTTATTCTTTTATCAATTGGTAGCAAACTAGGGAGTAGCTTAGATGCTGATCATCTTGGTTATTTCTTGGGGAAATTGAATTAACTGTTGAATGTTTATCGCTTGTATGGCGTTAGCAGGTCTGTTGGTTCTCTGTGTTTATTGCTGCTATTGGATTGAACTTAGCCGCTATCGGACTAGGTTATCCTTTGGTTAGGGTTTTATAGTCATGCTGATCGTGCTATTCAACTAGGAATAAGGAGAACACGAGATTAGTTCTCGACAATAGATAATTATGGAAATAATTAGTGTGGAGGTTCAAGGATCAATAATGAATTGAAGTGGATGTTAATCGGATTCAAGATCTTCCTATAATTGATTTCTCATTTTGTTTATATGCTAGTTAGTTTTAGTTTAGTTATAATCAACTTGAAACCCCCCTTTGTAATTATTATTAGGTTTCTCGGCCCTTAGCTTAACCAAGGTTTCGAATCACGCTGAATACTAAACTCGTCCCTGTTTCCCTGTGGATACGACCCCTACTTCCATTATACTACCTTAGTGTAAAAGAGAGTAGGAGAAATTTTATCTTTGGCCGGGTGCGGTGCACAACGACGACACATCCGCGCCCGCCCAATGTCTTTGGCACAAAAAAATTAGGTAGATTTTGGAATATAATATAATAATGAGTTTTGATTTAATTTTTGGATATTAGTTTTAGTTGATGTAATTAAAGATAATGGCATTTCTTTAGATGACTAATGTAATGATATTATGCTTAATGTTTAATATATATATATATATATATATATATATATATATATATATATATATATATATATATATATATATATAATTTGATATACATAGCTTGTTGGTGGAAAATTGGATTTGGAGGACCAATTGGAAGTTTTGCTTTAGACACATTTGAAAGCGTTGTCTATAAAGATAAAGGAAATGATGCGTAATCAAGCTAAGAAGTGTCTCTTTATATTGGTGGATAGTCCTACCAAATTTTTATTATTGTTGCCTTAATTGAAAGGATAATTGTTGCTATAATTGGAAAGTGTTGCCAAAAAAAGCTAGATAAACGTTCCAATAATAAGCTATGAAGTGTTGCCATAATTGGTAGAAAATGTTGCCGAATTTCTTTCGAATTGCTGCCTTAAGTCAAATAACAATTGTTGCTATAATTAGGTATAAAAGTGTTGCCAAAGAAAAGCGTTTCCATAATTAGGTAAAAGTGTTGCCAAAGAAAAGTGTTGCCATAATTAGGTAAAGGTGTTGCCAAAGAAAAGCGTTGCCATAAATATTTATGGTAGCGGATAATCTTAAGCGTTGCTAAAGGTGCCTAAAGTGCTGCTATAGGCTTATATCAACGCACGTATTGGTGACGGTTGATAATCCGTTGCTATATGCCTTTAGCAACACTAAATCAACATATAGCTATATTTTTCTAACATTGCCTAAAGCCTGTTTTCTTGTAATGGAAGTCTCTAATCATGTAGGACTTAATAAAGCTTGAATTATTAAGAATTCCAACTTCAACTTTTTGGCTTGCAAACTTGTTATGTGAAATGTCATTTTGGAAACATTGAGTGGGGCCTTCAATTCTTTAAGTTTGAAAATTAATGCAATGCTTGAGCAGTTGGAGAAGAAGTTCATGGTTATTGATACAGCCATTGTCGGTTGATTTTGGAGCACAAAACCATTAGCTTGGTTGATGGTTGATGGAGGAAACCAAGGGAAATTTCGGTAGATGTAAAATTCAGTGGAACGAGTTGGTAGATTTTGAAAACCAAGCCAATAAAACCATGGTTTCCATGGTTGTTTCTCATATTTGAAATAAGGGGAGGAAAATGAGTTTTCTTTCTTCTAATTCTTTTTCCTTTTCTTTTGATTGCAAATGACAAACTTGGACACATTTTTAGCATATGGGTTTACTTTGGTAGGGCTTGAAAACTTGAACATTGGACTTTAACTAAAATTATTGACCCAAAAGTCATATAGGAAAAATAGATAGGATTTTCCTATCAAAACGTTAGTACTATAAACTACATTATAATTAAAAACATTTACCATAATAAATATCACTTTTGAAATAACTATAATATATATGTATATACTCCATCCGTCTCCAAATAGACTTTTCATTTCTCCTTTTCACGTTTGCCAATGCACATTTTGTATCATTAATATCTCTAACTAGATACTTCCTTCATTTCAAAATAGATGACATACTTTGACGTTTGCACTATTCACACACTCTCATTTGACCATGTTTTGTGATTTTTACCTAAGGAATAATATAGTCATGTGGGATCTTCTTAGATTCGTCTCGATATATACTTTCTGAATATCAACTTTTTATAATTTTTAAATGTAGGGAATTAAAAATATAAATATTTAAAGTTATGCTTTGATAAGCGTGCTTAGAGTAGTGTGTTAAGTATTTTGGAACAGATGAAGTATTAATTATAAAAGTTTGATTTTCGTTATGTACTCAATGAGATGAATTAAACAAGACCCCACATGACTATGTTTTTTCTTATATATTGGAAAAAAGATCAGAAGATTTTGTTTCCTGATAAATAGTGTTAAAATTAGAAATGAAAAGTTTATTGAAGAACGAAGGGAGCATATTTTAGAAAACAACCTTAACCATGATCATTTCAAAATATAAATTAAGATGCAATTAAGTTATTAAACATAATTATTAATTAATAAAACGAGGTTAAAAATTTGGGGTATTACAATGGCTCACTCCCGTAACCTTCCAATAAATTTTCCTTTAAAATTACTTCACTTTAGTTACTGGCAACCCAATCTCTTTCGTTGAATATGAGAAATATAGAGAGAGCTTCTTGCTAATGAGATAAAGTTTGTATCAAAGCAGACTCTTTAGCATTCAAGGACATAAATAGATTCGGTAATATTTGTTTCGGGAGAAAAACTTGTAGAGTGAGAGATCAGATCGAAGATGGGTGTTATGAGATTCGATGGGGGTGATGAACGTCCGAAGAATACCTTGGGACCTGCAAAAAAAGAGTTAGACTACCCCCGGGGTGATTTCGGGTTCGCCCCTCCGACGCTCAAGTCAGTATTGGAACTTGAAGTCTAGTATGGAGTGGTAGGTGAACTATTCATTACCCTAATAAATTGGGATTTGTTCCCTATTTATAGGTGTTGGAAATCGTGAAATTTGAATGTCAGGCTGGATCTGAACCCGCGCTGGCCGAACCCTTTGATAGGTCAGCCTGCTGAGTGTGGCGGGATAATATTGTAACTTCTCCCTGGATTGAGGGGCTCAGAGATATATTAGGCCCAAACAGTTGTGATAGAGGCCCTTCCAACGTGCATCACATTGAGTGAGATTTTCATCGCCTTGACATGTATGAGTGAAAAGTGGATCTCACACTCAAGCACCATATATTTTACGTTGACATCGTAAACAAACTATTTGAGAACCCACATAAAGTTCGGCTAAATATGCATCTTATAATAACACTTTAGCCTTTACTAATAATGACGTGTTGTTGGGGGTCAAAGACGAACAATCAAACTTTGTTCGTCTTTACTTATCCTTGACCAAAGGTTACTTACATGTTTTTTTTTTACATCAGGTAAACAAGCAAGAAACTAAAAGGAAATAAAAAGCATTGTAGTGTTGCGACAAGTGCGAGCTAGAGCATCAGCTTCGTGGACCTGCTCCCGATTAACCTTGGAAACCCTACACCATTTAAAAGTTTTTGCCAGGCGTTGAATATCCTGTATGGTGTGTTTTGTTTCAATATCATGGCCTTTCGTGGACCAGAGACGCTGAACGAGTTGGGCTGAATCCGTGCTGATGGCTACTACAATCATAATTTGTTGACGGGCCCATTGCAAAGCTAGAAGACATGACTTAGCTTCCGTGACAATAGCAGAGCTTGCAAAGATGCTCAGTGCTTGACCTGTGAGTTGTTGCTGTTGATCATGCTGGCTAGTTGTCCACAGGGGCGGGGCAAACATTTTCGAGGCCCTATGCAATTTATATAATTGGGTCCTTGTTCCTCATTCTAAATTTGGGCTTTTTATGGGAAAGTTTACCCTAATATTAGACCTCAAACTAGCACAATATAATCCTTCTTAATCAATAATAATACTTTATCTCTCTTAATAGCACCCTAATATAACTTTACCCTAATATATTTACAGAGAAGATATGTTCATAAGGAACAAAAACCTATTTGAAAAATATCATCATTGTGTAATTGCAAGGATTAGGCATGAACGGCTAAACGCACATAAGCCCTTTTATCACTACATGTATTTACTAAAAAACAGAGAAACTAACCTAGATATAATTGTTTTCTTCCTGAAGATTAAATCAAAAGAGAGGAGAGAGAACCAGAGTACAAACCTTTTGGTCTTCATCTTTGTGACCTCCTCTTAAAATCAACACCCCTTTGAAAAATCAAAACTCCAATTTTCAAATCTATATATTTGTTTCTAAATCAAATTATTGTTTGGCTGAAAGTAAATAGGTAAAATTGAGCAATTAATTTTTTTTTTGGATAAAGAAAATTGAGCAAATGATGATTGCAAGTACTTTGAAGAGTGAAAATGAAACAAAGAAAATTGAGCAAATGATGATTGCAAGTACTTTGAAGAGTGAAAATGAAACTAAGGAAGTTGTAAGTTCAAAGCACCGAGGAAAAGTAGAGATATAGGGCAATGAGTATTTCCAATGATGATTAATTATCCTAGGATTTAAGGTCATTTTCCCTTAAAGGTCGAAACAAATTCCAAGAAGGAAAAAAATATGAAAAAATGTTGGAATTTTTGCCTCTGCAAACCCTTGCAAGAATCGAACCACACTCCTTCTCTCACAAACAGCATAGCTTTGACCACTAATCTAAACAGAAATTGTCGATTTATTTTTACACATTATATAATTAACCAATTTTTGGGCCCTATTTTTTTTAGGGGCCCCAAGCGATTGTCGTTACTGCATGGGGCATAAACCGCCCCCGGTTGTCCACGCAGCACCCCCTCTATTAGTGTATCTATCTCATGAACCATCTATCTGGATGGTGATTTGTGGTTGTGCATGACGTTGTTGCCTAATGTGAGCAACTAAGAACCCCGGGGGAGACCCAGAATCACTATGAAGAGAAGGCTGCTCACCAAGATTCTGAACAAAAGTGTTATGTTGGGCCATAGCAACTTGCACTTTGTCGATGCCCCCCAGAAGAGTAGCAGTTTGTCGTTGAAAAACATGAGAGTTACGAGAACACCAGATACCTCATAAAATACTTACAAAAATGGGAAAGCGATCACCTTGAGGACCATCCTCATTTCGCAGATTTAGAATCCAAGCAATTAACCAATCCTTAAAAGGAAGATTAGGCTCAATTGTGGAGTGGATCCCCAGGTCACTCGTGACGAAAAAGATGTTGTAGATCCTCTGGCCAAGAGAAGATGATGCATTGACTTGTAGAAAGTAAACCCCTCCTGAACAAATTCTCTGAAGTAGCCAAACCATTTTGCCATAATTTCCAGAGGAATAATTTCCATTTTGTCATGATGTTTGAACTCCGCATAACACGAAAAAAATTCATATGTTGTTGGGTGGTCATGTTGTAAATTTCTTGTTGTTGAAGACTTAAAAGAAGATTCTAACCAGACTTTGTGGTGTAATTACCTGACGTTGTATGAGATCAATAAAGCATGTCTGTTGTATTCTCAACCATCATAATTTACATACTTCTAATCTGTTGCGCAGTGTGAACGTCAAAAAAACGATGGAGTTTCATAATATTCCAGCCCTGGTGGTAGGGAAGAATTAGATCCGACACTTTTGTACGAGCAACAAGGGCAAGAGGAACATTATCCCGAAAAATGGGTGTTCGTCCATGGACTCATTTCTGTGTAAAGGCTCTCACTAACTTGCCATTTCCAATTTTGCATGCACAATTGTGTTGCAATAGTGTATCTCCGAGTCTTAGCCCTTTAGCCCCCATAAGGCTTTTTGTTTAGAGCAATAGATTTTCGGTAATGGAGAATGGGAAACTGAAAATACCATGGATAACAGAAGTTGAAGGTTGGTATGGATTCTCCAAACTTTTTTCATTAGCAAGGCTCTATTAAAGCATCCAACATTACGGATTCCGAGGTCTCTCATCCATTTAGGAAGTTGGGTGACTGTTCTATTTCGCCAATGAATACTCTTGCGTGTACCCTTAGACCATAAAAACCGAGCAATCATAGCATCAATCTTATTTGTGATCGTTGCAGGAATCTTGAAAACTGATAGCACATGAGTGATTGAAGCAATTAGCACAGCAATTATCAAAATTATCTTGCCTGATTATTTACATGTTAGTGAATAGAGGTTATACTCATCCTTGGGAGAAAGTTTCAATTAATAATAATAATTACAGCCTGTTTTTGGACTTAACATATGATTATAGTACAAGACTACAAGTACCAAACCATGGTTCTAAAGTACCACTAAAAGGCTTTATATTTCCATAACAATTACATATAGAGGCTTATACTGTCAAAAGCTTTTACATATGATAGAAACAATGTACATGAGGAACCAAATTTGATATCAAAAGTATTTAATTGATTAACAATATGCTTCAATAATACTTCTAGTTTTACCAGAAAGTGTTAGATTATCACAATCAATCTTTATAAAGTGTACAAATTGGACTGCAACATTAATTTTTTAGGATATTAGCATATCTCACACCCTTAGCTCCACCCCGAAAAAGATGGAATCGGAAAGACAACATTTATACATAGGGGTACAATAATTGGGTAGGTTGCTACTTGCTAGATTCACAACTAATATAACATTTTTTATTTATAACCAATTCTATAATGATAAAAGTTACCGTCACTCCAAAAAAGAAAAAACCGTTGTGCTTGGGCCGTGATCTACTAATGTTAATCTTTCTTTTTAGTGAAAACCTACTACTGTTAATTAATATATCAATCCATTCTAACATCAACGAAAGGGATATATCAACTCCAACACCTATCAACATTCAAGATTGACTTGAAGCCTACCAAGACCACAAAATTACAAGGAATATGCCAAGGTCTATGTTTTATCGACCAAAAAAAGCAGAGTACAATGAAAACAATAATTCAATGGTATAATGATCGCCATGTTTTAAAGCCACCTATATGAAAAATATATCATTTGTCCTCAAGGCCACTCCTTCCATAAGTGGGAGAGTTATATGTAGAATCAAAGCTTCAGCGTAACAACCGAGCACGCATGGCTAAATTGCACACACGTATTCTCCTTTCTTCATTTTCACGAATGGTAAATGGTTTTCACAATATCCAATGCGGGATGCATTCAGTAATCTTAAATGTATGCCTTCTGTTCCTCAGAGATCCCGAAGTCCACAAATTGATCAGATACCTCGACTGTTTCTTGGTTCGTTTATAGATAAAGTATGAAAAGGTTTCTGAAGAATACTCTGAATAGCCTCAATATATGATCCACCAGAATGACCCTCGAAAACCATTGTGCAGTGTTTTCGACTAATTGAATTTTTTATGCATTTTACCGCGTCAAGGCAATGAGGAATTAGATCCAATCCATCCACAACCTGCTCAAATTTATGGGGAGAGTACAGAAACACAGAAAAATAAGCAACTTGGTGAAACTGAACTACCATATGACATCCATCAACAGGTATTCACAGCAAACAATGATGACACTACAAAGTGACATTCTGTACAGCCCCTAAATTATCGAATATAAATTCCGTGCAGAAAATGATAAATCATAATAATGAAAACATGACGTAATTACTTCAAACATTGGTATTTAAATTGTCCAAAACAGTTTTTGAGATTGCTTCATCAAGTTAACAACTCTCGATGCAAAATAGTACACCACTAACTCGGATATGTAAATGTTAAAAAGCAATCCATTTTGGGTAAAAGTTCAAATAAAATATATATTATAGCCGACCTTCTTTGAGCAGTCCCAACTCCCAAGTATCAATTAACTAATACTGGGCCAAATTATAAAGGCCATCTGTTAAGTGGTCTATTGCCAAGGTTAACCTCCTACAACAGGTAAGCCAAAAGTCGTGACTTACACGTAACGTTTAATGAAATAAAAGCCCTTATTCCTTTCTTATTTTCTCCCCTACTGATGCTTCCTTCTCCTTGGAGTTGTGCCATATCACAACTTACTGTTGTTGCTGCTTCGTCAACAACTCATGACCCTAATCATGAAATGGGTTAATCAAGAAAAAATTCGGGTCCAAAACAACACTAGGGTAGCGGCGCTTAGTGGGCAGTTAAAACAAATGTTGTTTTAGCTGAATATAACCCAATGGGGGTATGAAGCTGCTAGGATTTCGAAGGCCCTCAGCCGATTGTGGATTTATCATCAAATCTGGGTTGAGACTTGAAAATCTGAGGTTTTTCATCACCAACCTTATATTCTTGTGGGAAACTAGCAAAATTTAACATAAAAGCTTACTATTTAAAAATTTAACCCCACTAAAGGTATGTTCACTTCACCTTATTGTAACTTGTTCCGACTTATTTCAGAAAAATTTAAGTTCTAATAAGTTTAGTTAAATTCAGATAATTTCATAAATAACTTCAGAAAAAATAAATTCAAACAAAGAAATGTTTTTCCTGACACTTCTAGAAAAAATAAGTTTTTTCCAGACAAAATAAGTTTTTTCCAGTCAAAATAAGTTAACACAAATTCAGAAAAGATAAATTATGTTGAGATGATATAATTTCAGCCTAACAGAAACCTTACTATCCAAAAGCCCACATGACCAAATTTGTGAAAATAAACTAATTTCTCCATTTTTACCATTTCAGACCAATTAAACCCCATATTAGCACCCACGCACATTACCTTCACAACAAACAATAGGAAGAGGATGCTGTGAAGGTTGCGGCAGAAGATGCCTGGAGGCGGAGGAGAAGAGAGACTCTGACTGCGAGTCTCAAACCCGCGACCTTCATCAAAGAAGACAAGACCAGCATTACCCTCATAGTCAACATGAGTGTCAGATTGCAAGAGATGTAACAACCCCAAACTAGGGTCTTGTGGGTTTCCTATGATCCAAGGCAGTAAAGCTCCATCTCCAGTTTATTTTTTTTATAATGTATTTTTTGGCAGCGACTGCATCTCCAGTTGGAATATGGTGTCCCAATCTTCCAACCTAACCCAGTGACGGAGCCAATTAGGGGCATGAGGGTGCACGTGCATACCCAAATTAGAAAAATTAAAAAGAAAAATTTGCGGCAAACGCACAGCCATCGCTCCATGCAAGTCGGCGCGCTCAGCGAATAAGACCAGCGCTGCACGCGACTATTGTGGCGCGCACATTCTTTTGGAGATAATGACTTTATAATAGCCGCACCGCATTAAATCAAACCAAGTTGTTTGGCTTGGTGGCTTGTTGGGTTGCACTAAGCTTATTCGCCCCTTCATGGCATGGGTTCTATACCAACAAATAACATTTTGGCTCCTTTTCCCTTTTTTTCCTTTGTTTTCATTGGTTCCTTTTCCTTTTTTCGTCTTCCTTTGTTTTGTTTGGTTTCTTTTCCTTTTTTTTCTTTTACCTTTGTTTTTTTTTTTATTATTATTTTGATGGCAATATCATGTTAAGAGTCAAGATGGTTAGCTTTCCATTTCTTATTTTGTTTTCTGGCTATACAACTCTACCTTTTTTTATGAACATATGCTCTACTCTTTACATTTTTGTGGATAAAAAAATTTTCCAAGAATTTCGGAGCTTTAATTGTCCTTCCGTACATCGATATTTTATAATGCTTGAACAAGTTACGCAATTGTTATTATTGAAGTTTTTAATCAATTTATCTCGTTTTTTTTAACGACTTTGAATCCACGTGGGCCAAATCCAGAATCTGTCACTGTGCACCCACAAATTGAAAATCCTAGTTCCGCCACTGATCCCACCACCCAATCTCTCTCCTCCATAGCTTGCAATAACATCAGCAGATCAACGGTGAAGAATCATGGTAGGAGTTTTGTTCAGTGAAGAACCAGAGGGAGAAGGAAGCATGAGAAAAAAGAAGCAACTAATCCAGAGAGTTGGGAGTTAATTTTGGAAACTGGCCTATCCCCAAGATACTTGGAAAGGTTCCCGGTTTCCTTGTGGACTTTTTCAAGCAAGAATTGCATTTAATACATGTTCATTTGAACAACCTATGAACAATTAGAACTTTATTCGCAGTTAGCTATTGACTGAAAACACCGTGCTTTTATCCCTTGTGGCGAGATAAAGTTCATATTAACAGCTGCAGTCGACCAAGTACGACTAACAGATAGAAAATCAAAGCCAACACAACTCCTTATCAATGAACTTAGTCGAAGAGAGAGGTACGATGAAAAGCAGGGGAGATACAACGAAAAGCAAGGAGGTATGACGAAAAGGAAGACATCTTGAATTCATCTCATGATTGGAACAATTTACAATCAATTTATTAGAATACAATTGGAAGATGTCTATTCAACTTGTTTGGAAAGTACAATTGATAATAAATCTAATTTTTGTATATATTAGATTCTTGTTTGGGTTGAATTATAGCACTTGTTTGAAGGTGTTCATAGGTTGTTTCAGCTTGAATTATAGCACTTGTTTAGGATGTCTTTGAGTAGTATGTATGATGTTTTGGTTGGATTTTTGCAGCTTTCTAGATGTGTTGTTGTGGCTACTGCTACTGTGCTAGTGCTGTTGTACTGATGGTGTAGTGGTGGAGTGTACTTGATGGGGTGTTTTAAAATCATGGAAGAATTTTATATTCGTCGTCTCTGGAGTTTTTTGGTCATTAGATGTCATATACAAGTCACATGACACATAGTTTACATGTGGGTTAATGTTGCCAAGGGACGACCCTTGACAAATAGCCAATAAAATTTGGCCCAATAGTTAGGATTGTTTAAAGAAGATCAACTATAGTACGCACTTCTTTTTATCAATTTTTCCTAAATTTCATTGTGTGAACTTTAATTTCAGGTGAAAAAACTTCGATCATAGCCTGGAATATTCGAGTAGAACTGGATCCAATGTGTTAACACCTTATAGCACAATATCTGGCTTGGTAGGAATGAAAGAAAGAGACAAGCTATCACAGGGCAGATAGAAGATGGCGATTTCATCCAAGCGGAAGCTTACTCTTCGTAGTATAAACTATAAAGGCAGTGAAGGAGAATGGTTGTGTTGACTGACTCGGCTTAGTGCTTCTCTTTTCTTCAATATCCTTATAAGATCAAATATGAACCTTAGCTTTCTTCTTTTCCATTCATTCTTTCGAGCAAGCAGAAGTGCTTCAAGAAACATTCAGAATCAGAAAGCAGTGCCCTAGAATCATGTTGGAGGATCAAAAAGTCACTAAAATGGCTTCAATAAAAATAAGAAACAAGCTGAGTGTTTCCTTCTGTTCTCTCTCTCACCCTCACTGCAACACACCAACCTATTTGTTTCACCTACAGTAAGAGAGCAAGGGCAGTAAAGTAATTCTTCCTTGGTTATTCCATATGAAGTTAGTTACAATGACTCATATTATTCTGTATTGAGTTAGTTATGATGACTAGTAGAAAATCTGTTCTAGTGAGAGAAGATGCCAGAACAATATCTAGAATATCTAGAGTGAAGAAAGGCATCTTTTGGCCAGTAGCTCTGATTATAATATAAGAATAGAGGTAGAGTTAGAGCATTGAGAATTAGTTGGTGGTTGTAATTGGAGAGAACAGCCATGGAAGAGCATTTAAGAATTCAAGAACAAAAATGGGAGGAACAACAAGCTCAAAACAAGATGTTATAGGACACTTTGAAAGAAGTAATGTTGTCTTTACAAGAAATAAATGGGAGATTAAAAGCAACAGAAGAAAAGAAGAATTTGGAGTCACCTACATCTTCTTTCAAATCTACAGAAGTACAAGATGATGGATTGAATCCTACCAGAATCCGAGGGTATGTTTCTAAACTAGAATTTCCCAAGTTCAATGGTACAAACCCAAGAATGTGGATAAAAAAATGTAATAAGTATTTCCACTTATGCAAGATTCCTGTAGAGCAAAAGGTGAATTTAGCTTGTTTGAATGTGGTAGAAAAGGCAGAAAATGGGTTTTTAGTTACTTGTCAGTAAGGAGAAATGTTGATTGGTGTGAGTTCATAACTGATTTGTCTGCTAGATTTAGAGATGAAATTGGAGTTATGTTGTTGAGAAGTTCAATAAATTGCAACAAAGTGATTCAATTGAGAGTTATATTGATGCTTCTCAAGACATGAGATCTTTAATATTGCAATAGAATCATATCCTACCTGATTCCTGTTTTCTTGATAGTTTTGTTGGAGGACTTAAGCCAACCATCAAACCCATAGTGAGAGCTTTCAAACCCAGAAATGTAGCTGATGCATCTGCTAGACTGCAAGAGGAGTTTATAACTGCTAATTTCACTTCAGAGCCAACCAAATCCTATTAAACTACCTTTTCACACTATCCCACAAATAAACCTATTGATACACCTGCTTTAGCCAATTCTAAACCTCCCATTCTTCCTCTCCCAACAAACACAAACCCAACTACAAAAAGGCCTTCTAAATATATTCATGCAGATGTGAGACAAGAGAAGATTGCAAAAGGTTTATGCCACTACTGTGATAAACCTTATGATAGGAACCATACATGTAACTTTTACAACCTCAGTTATGATAGGAACCATAGATAGCAGTGGGTTGTTGGATAATGATGACTCAGATGAAGGTAGTGAGGATTTTGTAGATATTACAAGTGATAATAATTCCGGGAAGTAGTGAGCCATGTATTTCAATTCATGCCTTGATAGGAAATCAAAGCTTCTATACCATAAGGGTAAAAGGTATGGTGAATGGTAATTCCACTAATATCTCATAGATTCTGGGAGTACTCACAACTTCCTGGAGCTGTCTATGGCCAAGAAGCTTGGTTGTATAGTTAGTTCCATGTCACCACATGCTGTTGTTACTGTGGCAAATGGGAATCACATTGCTTGTTCTCAGGAAGACACCAGCATAACTTACCAAGATAAAAGCTACAAGCAGCATAGTTCTCACCTCATCATACTTCTTGTCTTACTATTTAGCCAACCTCCCCTCCCTACCTCCCATCTCTCTAATTTCTCAAGCAAATGTGTTCTAGTACATTCTGCTTTTGACATGGGAGTGAGAATAATGGCATGAAAATGTATAGAACAAGCGCTGATGTGATGTATAAAAGTAAAGGCAGCACAAAAAACTGTCTCAAATTCCAACATAAACAGAACTTGGGAAAACGATTACCAGCAAAGAAACACCAGATATATCAACAGCCTTTAGTGAAACAAGCTCCCTCAGGCGTTCAGGTGTTGCTATAAGAAATTCAGGCTCGCAACTCTTTAGGCTGCAAAAAAAAGCATGCTTACAATTAGAAAACTAAAAGCAATAGATCCATAAAGCAAAAATGTAGCACATTCTATAGCTAAAAAGTGTTTTGGTCTATCAAAAGTCCTACTTCGAGAAAGGGTTGATTGAGAATTGATATGCGGATATGCCTCTTAATTACGTTACTTTTTTTTTAACTTGCTTTAGATTTTGTATTAGTATTGGCTTGATTGTCACAAATTTACACAAGAACAACTTTCCGAAATGTTTAGTCGACATTTACAAGGAAGTTCTACTTCTACTTCCCATAAGATGTTGAAAGTTACCAAGTCCCCCTATGTAAGTGAAACCTCACATAACTTCTTGCAATCAGACAAACAACTCCCAATTACTTCCTATGAACTTATTCCCTCAACAATGCAAATTTCTCACAAATGTAGCTCCCCATGTATTACCAAATAGCCGCTTATAATAATCATTTGTTATGGCATAGAAGCACACCTAAACCTCCTCAAAAGATTGTTGCATCAAGAACATCAATTTGTCAAGCAAGCAATTTCCAATAAACCAATTCTCAACCAAAATAATTATTTGTAATATACGGTCTCTCAGAACAATCTTGCATAGTCCTGAGAATAGACTACCAACAAAACATAGATTCAAGAATGCAACAAATATAAATTCATAAAAGACCCTTGAAATCTATCAACACATCAGCACTTTCAAATTTAAGAGTATCATAAGGAAAAGATTGAGATTCCAACACACCCTTGAACTTGATGCTCTACCGGAGTACCAAGATGTAAACTCACTGTGTGTATACCAAAAGGTTTCAAAGGCTTGCACACAGAACGCACCTGAAAGAAATAAAAGAAATCAATGTAGAACAAGCCTCGGGAAGGACCTTAAAAAAAATATATATGCATCAGGTAAGAAGTCAAGTTAGGGGTAAAGCCATGAACTTAAAGCTAGCAGGCTGATATTTACATAAAGAAAACACATAAAATAATATATAAATAAAGTTCAGTGTTCAAGAATTTTTATATTAATCATGATTCTCTAATAGAAGCAAAATCATCAATTATAAGTGCCAAACTAAACCTATCAGCTGCTATGTTTCAACTCATGAAAGTTATTAGATAACATACTATGAATACGATTATTGGAGTCACTTGAAACATGAAATTAATCAAAAAAGCAAGTATATTTTGAAAAAACACACATCTTCTCAGAGTTGCCTGAAAAAAAAAACCTTGCAGTGGTATCCAATGAAGATTGTTTATGCCAATGAAGATATCAAAATCCCATAGCCTGACTTGCAGTGACATGTAGTTTTGAATTATATATAATCCCATATATAATATCCTATTAGGGCAAAAACTTAAGCGATCAATAGCACGAAGCCATTGCCGAGCCCATGAATGTAAAGTAAAAAGTGCACTCAAGGCATGCCTAGGCGAGGGTCAGAGTCCAAGTGCTAGGAAAAAAATATCTGAAATGTTGGCACAATAGGCTTGCGCATCAAGCCACATCTCGAGAAGCACAATGCCTTCATTGCTCTATGTAGAGACACAAGGAAGAAAGAGATTTGGGTAAAAAAATCTTAAAAAAAACAAATATTGGACCAAATCTCCTCAAGTTAAGTCTTACTAGCCTTTTGAGAATTGAGACTATTTCAACTCAAAGTAATTGCATGATTTGCTTCAATTTGGGCTCTGAATCAAAAGCCATTTTGATTAGAACCCTGATTTGCAAGTCAACCAACATTGGATTTCAACCATTGGATAGTCATTGTCATTGGTCGTATCCGATCATCCTACCTCTGTTCAATTTCTCCTCTTGGTTTTGTGTCTCTCTTTAGAGCTTTTATCATTCTTCCTCTCTCTAGGTGCTAAGCCTAACAAAAAATCACATGTTTAAAATGCTGAGCTTTACTTAGTTTCTCGATCAGCCCACTAAACTTGGACATTTGCTTTCTTAGTTTCTCTCTATACGAAAAATCTGAGTAATCACTTTACTTTTTATGCTATCACTTGCTTTTGTGTTTCCTGCTGAAGTAATTCATTTGTATTTCTTCAAAACACAGACTTACATTTTACTTAAAGTTTCAGCTTTTTTAACTAAAAGATTCCACCGTAAAATCCAAAAAAAAGGGGTAATGATGTGCCTTGCCACGAGATGAATTCCTCCACCTCAATGCGCCTCACACCTTTAAAAGATAAGTTAATAATATCTATGCCAACTAAATCCTTATTGCCACCTCAACTGCTGATAGCAACTGAAGGAATGCATGCTTCATGACTCGTGACTATACTATATAGAATTTTTGTTAAAGTTAAGGGGAGCAAAGACATGACCTCCAAAGTTATGATGTGTTAAGTGAGAACTTTTTGTAGGAATGAAATTGTGCTGCATATGAAAGAGGGAACTAAAGCACTGATTGTGCGTTTTGATAATATTTAAGAAATATAAATTAAAAAAATTTAAGTAAAATGAAAGCACTAAAAATGGGTATAAGCCAATCTTGAGAGATCAAAACTCGGCTGGGAAAGGAGGCTACCATCTTTATCATCTTACCTATGAGATGAAATTTTCTTTGAAAATAAAGTAAGCTCTGCTCCTTTCATATAGGAGGCATCAAGCTTACTATATCAGTCATTCAATATAGAAAAACAAGCTCATGGGTCTTCGATTTCTAATTTATAGGCATGCTATTGAATGTAATAATAAACTCCTAATACCAATTTCATCTAAACCATTAGAAAATAATCTAAAATTCTAGTCCAAAACTAAACAAGGCCTCAAAAATGCAGATGTCTCATATGAGATGCACTAAAACTGCAGATCTAACACAGGTTTCTGAATCTTACAAGCACACGCCTATTTAGGTGCAAATGGTCCTAATGTGAGACGACACATTTGGAATATGCGCACAAGTTGCAAAAGCACAAGTTTAGTTAGAATCATTAAGAGTCATGTTACTCATATTTCCTACAAAATAACACAAAGTTGTTGCTGTCACACAATGTAATAAGGGTTTCATCTATTTCAATCGATAATTAATCTTTTTTCGTATCAAAAAAATTCAAGGGAGAAGAATGGAAGAGATGAATTTTCATTATTTAGATTTCTCTGGTGATAAGTGAGGTTTACAACACTTCTAGGAGTAGTTTCATGATTGTTTTTAGCAATTTCCTGTGTAATTCATTCTTACTTGGTATCCATCTTTTTTTCCCTTAGTTTGCATCTTAGTATAACCATAGTGATGTCTGATATCTAGCTCCATCTCACATGCTTTTTAGTAGTCTTGGTACTACATTGTGCTATTTTTCCTGTGTAGCCAGGTCCATATGCACCCGAGCATTCATAGAGCAGCTCTAAGGAGAAAGGTCAAGAATGCACACCAAGGCCAAGGGAAGAAGATCTTAATCCTTATCACTCCTCTGTTTACTTGATTTATTACTTGGTTTAACTAGTTGAATGCTGAATGTTTGTGATTATTTTGTTTAACAATAGCTTAGATCTATGCTTGATGAGTTAACGCTTCATCAACTTATATCTTGCAATAATCCTTATTGGTTTCCTTGTTAGCTCATCAGATCAGATTTTCTTAATAAAAGTTTGTTCATCTTCAGTAGTTGATTTGATTCTTTGATTGTTAGCAGTTGGTCTTTTGTAGATGATAGCCTCCCCTCTAAAATTAGGATGTTATGTTAGCTATAGATTATGGGTACTGAGTGGTTCTTCAGCTAGAGTTTGGGTCACACCCCAACAATAAATGTTATGACTATGCAAGGGTATTTGGTCTACTGATTTGGTTAGTGGTATAAATGCTCTATGCTTTATAATTATGTGAGAAATCCGAAGATTGAGAAATGAAGTTGGGGATTAATAACTGTCATGCCATTTGATATGCTTGATTACCTACAATGTAGGAGTATTGAATAAACGATCCACTAGACAATCATCGGGGACCTTGATATTTGTTCTAGGTTAACCGAAAGTGAAAATTTAGCCATAATTTAGGTAAATTGTTATGCACCCTTGTAACAGCTCTTAAGACCAATTTTAAATGGTCTACCAGTCTACATTAGCAAACCTCTATAGTTAATATCCCTTGTTTTGACCTTGTAATTGATTGGTTGCAGTTGAAACCTTAACCCTATATATTTTTTTTTTTGATGAAAACCTTACCCTAGATTAATTCATCTTGATTTCCGTTTATACTGAATTGTCCGATGTTTGATGTTAGTCTAGTACATACACCTTAAAAAAATTGTTAGTCTAGTAGATTGCTTTGATTGCGTTATACACGATCATTAGCTTGTTTTCAATCATTACCTTTTTACCTTAGTGTCTATTCCCTAATTCTTGTGGGATGGGAATTAGTGTAGCAACCATTGTTTTCTCCATCATCTCGTTTCATGCCTCATCTGATGAGGCACATGAATCATGCCTCCATGCCTCCATCTACAGAAGGCTAAAGGACCCTAAACACAATTAAAGACTAAGGTGCTAGCTAATAGAACTGGCAATAAGTAGAGTTAGGTTGGATTTTGGTTCCGGTTAAGATTTTCTCAACTTGAACCCAACCTGTTTACGTAAACAGGATGATATTTTCAACCCAACCCACGAATAAATGGGTCAACTTGAAATTGACCTATTTAAGTGTTTTTTTTAAAACCCAGATCTTACGCAAAGTAATGAAAAAATTGAAACACGTAGTCACATATACTACATTTTATAGGCAATATAATGAAGTAAAATATAACAAAATAACAAATATATTGAAGTTCACTAACTATGCATTTGAATTTTAAAACGGCCCAATTAAATTTTCCACCCTCAAAACGATTGGCTCCTAAAACAACCTGGTGAAAAATCACAAATGCCTAAAAATAATAGAAAACAGCTACACTTTCAAGTTAATGTGTGCTTTCTTCATTAATGTTATTGAGTGCACCAACCGAGGAAAAGGTCCTTAAGGAATAGAACAAGCAAACTACAGAAATTGCATCTTCCCAATTGTTAGGGTATTCTATGCTAGAAAGAAAAATAGCAGACCCCATTCAAGCAAAGGCCACAATTAAAATGCACACAGATACACTAGAGACAATGGTATTACTAATTGAGACTGATATAGGACACACACACTTACACAAATAAAGCACTAGGGCCATACCTACAAAGAAATAATTAATATTTGGTATTAAGAGGGAGAAAAAGGCAGAGATTCACCAAGAAGTGTTCTTCAAAGAATGACCTGGAAAATTTTCTAAAACACTTAGAACATACTAACATTGTAAATTCATGATCCTGATGATTTAAGATATTATCTAGATGTCGTTGATGTTGTTATCTTCGTTGTAGTAATTCTTTTTATAATATTTCGTCACTATTAATTAAATTGTATGGAAAAAACATAATTGAAGGGAAAGAATAATGGATAAGGTGCACTTAAATAAAAGGTGATTTAAAGAAATTATTTTAGATATATGTGCAAATATATTTGAGACCAAAAAAAAGTATAATCTAAAATTCTTATCAAATTAGAAAAAGCTCAAAGACAACTTACCTTACTCGCTTTTTCTTGTGATGGAACAAGATATAAGAGGAAGGGTGTGGTGAAGGATATCCCATCCGACTCCTTCTGTGAAATGCTGTCAGCTGCCGTAGAGGCTACCCAGGCCATTTGCTGCACAGAAGGACTAGTTCCACTGTTTTCCAATATATCAATCCCAAAGGAATACGACTTCCAAAAATCAACTCCCCAGGAATCCACAAACAAAGGTTTGTCCTGCTCCTTATTAAGCACACCAACACCAAGCAAGGAATCCCGAATAGAGTTCAAGCACGAGCAAAGAAACTTAGATGGGCAGCTAGAATTTCCTAAGGTACAATCTTCCAAGTCCGTTGGAAGTACTTCCATTCCAAGACACTGGAAGTCTTCTTCTCCAAACTGTATATTTTCCGACTCAAAATGCTTTGATCTTTTAGCCTTTTGGATATCTATGTTCACTTGATCACCACTACGCATTAATTTTTGTTGTCCATTTGCTACATTTTTTGAAGTTCCTTTCTTATTTGACGGAGGAAGCAGCCGTTTGATCTTGCTTGTGCTATTATCTTCTTTTCCATGTCTCTCATTGTAAGGATCCTGTGGCGTGGGAAGACTAAAGCACATTCCCTAAAAATGAGAAGATGAAACCAACAAGAAAGATGTAAGATAAGCAGGCTATCCAAACATTATATGCATCTATCAAAAGAAATGGTGCATTGAAAAACACTAGGTGTTTGCTGCACTAATTACTCGATCCCAAATGGAAGTATAAAGAAAAGATTCTAAAACAACAACAGTTAGATACACTTAGACTCCATTGATAAAGTGTAAATCTTTGTTGTACTGATACTAATGCAAAATGTAAAGCAAAAGGCAACAATGAAGACAATTAAAAGATGATGAAGACTCCGGTCATTAAGGAAGCAGCATTGAAGGGAAAAGGAAGAGCTTGTGAGGGGAAAAGAGGAAATATAATAAGCCATTCGATTTGCCAAGCATACTGCCAACTTTAACTACTTTAGGAGCTAAACAGTCAACCTCATCGGTAGATTCTTCTAGATAATTTTTGGAAGATAAAATTAAAATCTAAATTAGGAACAACAAAATTGCTTCTATGCATCCTAAAGTAAACAAATTTACATTTATACTTTGATGGAGTAGGATATATCAGCATAGAGAAGGGCAAATTTCATTGTCATATATTTCCAAGGTCTCTTTTACTTTATATTTATTTTATTTAATATCATTTAAGGAGTTTGCAAGCAGAAGTACATCTCTTGATGTATTGGAAATTTGAAATAATTGATAGCTATCAGCTATGTAGTAATCAAAAACCAAACTGTTAATTATTTTTCAAAACTAGATGCAATTAGTACAATATGCTTACTAGAAGAGACTTCCTTTCGGCCACCACTTCACAAAGTTGTGATGCCATCAACACAATTACTAGAAGTACAACCAACAATGCCTAAATTCCTAACCTATATTGCTTAGTGTTCCCCTTAATCAAGTTGCTTCTTGTGTGATTCTTACTCTACTAGCCCTTTTTTGAGCAATATTTTCTCACTACTCCCCATTGTAATTATTTTTTTTTTCAAATTGTTTAGCTTAGCATGATGATACCAACTATGACGACCCACGTGCTTAAGCACAAAATATTCCAATCACATGGTGTAACAATAGTTTCAAGCCTTCTTCAGTAAAATGTTTACAAATGTCAACTTCTCATAAGATATCGGTGTACTACATATTAGTTGGAAGAAATAGGATTAAAAGAATCAAAACAAAGAGAAATCTGGGTTTTCTATTTGTGACCTGAACAAATATGGCGTAGCAATTTGATTCACTTAACAATATGTATATATAATGGATTCAAATATATAGCAACTGCAACCCCTGATATTCTGTAAAGTATTAAGAATATGGTTTCAAGGAGGAGAGTGGATAAAGCCAGAAGGTTGTCACAGTACGGAGTCAGAAAGTCAGAATACAAGACGTCATCAATACAATAGTCATCTAAATTCATACATTTTTGTTGCTTTAAAGTTTAAACTTTAAACTGACATTGATGTAGCTTAATTCCAAACCACATAAATGAAATCCAAGAAACATGAGAAAACCCAAAAAGGAAATTTAATAGACCCACAAGAGAGGCATTGGAGATGGGAATATTGAGAAAAATATCTTCTTCATAAATCTTCTTATTTATTTTCTCCAAAATTGTAGAATTAGAATGGATAAAGCTGAACCTTTAATTACGTTTGTTTCATGGGAATTGTAGTGGGGATGGGAGTTTTATCTCAACTTATCATACACATGTTTGTTAGGGCCTAGGGGGATTGGGAAATGGTGGTGAGACAGGGGTAGGAGTAGAATGCTTCAATTCTCAAGAATTTAACACCAAAGAGGGGAGGTATTTTGGGAAGAAATTAGAATAGAGTATGTAATAACTAATATGCATGATAAGAACGGAGAAGAGTGTTCGTAAGAGGTGTGGGTAATTATGTCATTTCTTCCCACCATAGCCAAACAAAGTAATACCAACAATTTTAATATTTCTTAAGTTCCTCCATTTCCTTCTTGTTAACTAACCCACCAAAACATGAGTGGTTTTCCATTCAACTTATCATGATAAACTAGACAGCAGAACTAAGATTTGTTTTTCTTTTTTTTCTCTTCTATTTGTTTTTCTTGCTCTCAAGCTATCTATATAATAACGATTTATTCCCAAGCCAATTGGTGTACTAGTTGCTCCCCATGTAGTTCTAGCAATAACCATATAGTGTATGCTTCCTCCAATATAAAGTAATTTTCTCATTAACATGACAAAGTTCCAACTTATAACCATCATTTCAAACAAGTAATTGAGCATTGAACTTCAACAGATGTTTTATCCAACTATAATGCTAATTATCTTTGGCAGTGATGTTTGACCTTTCCTTTGTCCAAATTTGTAGTTAATTATGAGGTCAAAGAAAAAGATCTAGATTTTATTTCAAAGAAATAAGTTCACATAATCATCATTTCCATTATAACATGTAATTATAAGGAATCATTGGTGACAATAACAGAAATAGACTAATCACAAGACAAAATATGGCCTAATTGGTACCAAGGGAGTAGTTATCACTTCTTCTTTTGAAACTCTATGTTCATTTTTTTAGATAATCATATCACACCTTAAGAGATTATATTCAATAATTCAGATTGCATTTCGATTACACGTTGAAACCAAAGTTAAAGATATGACGATAAAAAGACTTTGATTTTGATCAAATGAAAGTAAGATTATCGTTTCAAATGGTGAGACTTCAGTTTCAATGTAAGGTCAATCTGATTTAGAGAGTGTTTGGTTGGGCAAAAAACATCTTTCCGCAAACGACGTTATTCCCATTTTCTTTGTTTGGTTTGTAAAGGGTGGAAAACATCCTTGAAAAATGTTTTTTCAAAGAAAACTCGCCAAACTTAATAAGCAAAATTAACAAAAGGAAGACAAAAAATATGTTAAATAAGAAGCAAGCAAGCTAGATAACGCAACGTTGATTTAAGCAACAAATGAATGAAAAAGAATGCAATTGAAAGAGAGAGAAAGAACCTGGCATTGGCGGCGCTTGCCAGATTGGCGACGTTTCTTGGCGGCAATAATACCAGCAACGCGAGCAGAGACGGAGGAAGGATCTTTTCCGAGCTTCTTTCTAATGGCTTTATTCTTCTTCTTCGCCCTAAAATCGTCGCCTTTCGGCATTGTTGATAATGTGAGGACGGGCGGATTCAGGATTCCAGATGAGGGGTAGAGTAATTTTTCAATACTATCAGGTCAAAGATAAAGCCATCACTACTAAATTCAAGATGTTGCAAATCCAAATACAACCTTGAAGTCAATAATAAAAGAAGATTACCATTGTCCACGTCGAGTTCTCAAATTTTGGAACCGTTTTACGATCGCATTAACTTTTACATAACAAAACAAGTCTTTCTCAAGATAAGTACTAACTATCGTTTAACAATTCATCTCCCATGCTATTTCTTAATTTGCTTCTGATAATAGTCATACCAGAGGACGCTAAATTATTGTGGATTTGAATCAACTAAAAGCTTTCTCTTGTTTTCTCTTTATGATTCTGAAATATATAGAATTTTCATTCATGAACAATTCACTAAAAATCCATTCCCATAACTACAATAAACTAAATTCACTAACAAACCATTCCCACAATTACAAAAAACAAACCATTCATTCACTAACATATCAATTATAATAAACTAACAATCTATTCACTAACAATTCATTAACTAAGCATTCACTAAAATATCATTTCCACAATTACAATAAAAAAACAATTCACTAATAATTCATTCACTAACATAACATTTCCACAGTTACAATAAACTAAGAATTGATTCACTAACAACTCATTAATAATCTATTCACTAAAAAATCACTAATAATTCATTACAAAAAATAAACAATTCACTAATAATTCATTAACTAACAATTGAAAATCACACATACATCCAGTTTCCAATATAATTAGACCACCAAAGAAAATGAAAAAAGTACCTCAGACCTACTGCTTATAATCACACAAACGGCAGATCCGGCAGGCGACAGTGGTGGCGAAACTGCAGCTCCGGCGCGGTGGCTCAGCAGCAGCGTTTTAGCGAAGAACAACGAAGAGAAGAACGAAGAACAACGGAGAGAAGCGGAGATCTGAACAACTAAGAGAAGAACGGAGAGCAGCGATTCAGCAAAGAAGAAAGAAAACAAAGCAATTCAGCAGCAATGATTCACAGGTAAGTCCGCGAAGTAGGAAGCGAAGCGAAAGGAGAGACGAGTCAAAAGAGAGACAGAGAGTAGAGGGAAGATGCGAACAGCGGCGCGAAAGAGACGTAGAATTAGGTTAGGTTTGTTTTTTGAATTTTTTTTTTAAAACAGGGGTAGCACGTGCTACCTTTTGTTACTACGTGGCTCCGCCACTGTGTGAGGATTCAGGAGAAGCCAACGAGGGGTTTTCGAAGAAGGGAAGGCCGGGTTTACAGAGGTTTAACCATTTAGAATTTAGATGCACACGTTACTTTGTAGTTTGTATAGGGCAGGGGTACAACAGGCACACAAATTATTTTTTTTGTTTTTTTGAAGTTGACCTGAATCATTCCTATTTCCCCCTATTTTGTGAAAATAATCTCATGTCTAGATTCCCCTAAAAAAAAAATCTCTAGTCTAGATTATTGTAGAAGAATCTCAACTCCAGGTTGTGCCTACACAAAATAATCTGAATTATAAAATTTTCGATTATTTCACCAAATACCCCTAACAAATCACGAAATTCACCATATACCCTCAATGTTTCAGATATTCACTATATGCCCCTGACTTTTCAAAATTGTTCACCAAATACCCTTTTTCTAACGGACGTTAAATTGCCGTTAGCGTTATTTACAATTTTGCCATTATTAACCCCTAACTCTAACCCCTAAACCCTAACCCTAATCCTAACCCCTAACTCTAACCCACCCCCCCCTCCACCCCCCCCCCCCCCCCCCCCTTGCCAGCCCGAGCTCCCACCTTCTAAGAAACCATCACTTTCACTCTTTCAGTGCTCTACTAGAAGTATTGTACTTTTAATTAACTAAAGTAAATAATTCAGAGAGATAACCACTAAAGTTTTGATTTTGTAAATTAGACATTATAATAATTAACTTACCAACTGATTGATAGACAATCAGTTTTGGTTAGAAGCTTGCCAACTATCAATCAGTTTAATAAGTAAAACTGATTTCAAAGTAAAACTGATTGATAATGGAAATTAGTTTTGCTCGTGAAAGTTGTGTAGTGAAGTATTTCATATACTTTTGGCTTTTGCTCGTGAAAATTGATTGATAATGGAAGTTTGAAACAATAATGGAAATTAGTATTTGAAAGTATATTCCCATTATGGCCTATTTGGATATGATCATTTGATTTGAAATGTTGTAATTGGGCCAATTCACATGTTTGGCAATTCATAGTAATTGGAATTGGATTTGGGCCAATTCCCTACCCATATTAAACATACCCCAGCCCATGTGATTTCAAATCCAAAGTAAAACACACGCATTTCAAATCCAAACTTCATCTCTCTCCCCTAAAATACCACGACATATTACCAGGCCTCCTATTTCTCTCTCTGCTCGTCTTCTCTCTCCACCATTGGAGCTTTTTTGAGCTCGATTTCTCTCTCTGAAGGACGATCGGTTCCTGCCTATCTTCTTCAAACGTCAGATAATTTTAAATTTTTCTTCTCCTGAAATCTAATTAACTGAATATCCAACTTTATTGTAATTTATTTGCTCGAATTTACTGATTCATCTTGTTCAGTATGCTTATTTGCATGTTCCTTCACTTCGATTGTTCAATAATTGATGATTTCGAAGAATATTCGCTGACGATTGAGAAATTGCTGGTTAAAATCGAGTTACTTTTGTAAATTAGGGTTTTTAAGTTTTCGTTGTGATGCGGAAATCGCAAATTAGGGCTTTTCGATTTTGCCTCTTTTTTGCTCGAATTTCTTGATTGTTTATGTTTGTTTTTTACGTTGATAGCTAGCAATGCTGTGATTGATTGTTAGAATTTTGTAGTTTCTGTATTTCTAGGGTTTTTTTTATTATTATTATTCTTCCAAATCTAGACTTTGAGAATTGAGAATTTGTTTTGTAGTTTCTTTTTGCCTTAATTCGTTCGGTGGTTGGTGAAGGATATGGATTTTTTTTCGTTGCTTGTTGATGAACATTTATCTAAAATTGGCTTCACCTCGTCTGGGTTCGCCACCACTTAGATGGGTTAATTTCATGTATGAATTATTGCTCTTTTTATTATTTAAGGGTTGGGCAATACTTTTGTTCAACTTAACTCACAAACTTTTGTTCAGGGATTCATAAATTTTATGATAATTTGATGTCATACAGGCTCTGTTCAGGCTATCTTAGGGTAATTATCTATAGTATTTATGTGCGTGTTCACAAGGAAATCCCAGGAAAACTATGGTTGACATTCTATGTTTATAGTGCAAAATAGAAAAGTGAGGAGCATGATTAACAGTTTGAGAACTGTATAAATATAATTAACTGCATAGACCGATAATGATAAATAATAATGTTATATAGATTTCTCGCTTTACAACTTAAAAGTTCAGTTAGGTTTATGAATATGGTTGGTTTATGCTTCAATGTCATATGATACTTGATATGTTACACAGAAGTTTGAAATATGTCGGATGAAGTGAGTATACAAGAGTCAAGGAAACGTGCAAGGAACAATGATGAAGATCTAGAGTTAGTTACCCTAGTTATAGGTTTTATTATAGTAGTTGTGGAGGCTTGGTATGGTCAACGATATAGGGTGAATGAAGTAACATGGAATGAGCGTGAGCGTGCACAAACAAGAGCTACATGGATGAATACTATGAAGAATAATAAAATATATCGTGAGCAATTGCGTCTCGACATACGTTGTTTTGAGAAGTTGTGTCATACATTACAATCAAAGGGGTACCTAATGACTACAAGAAATGTCACCGTAAAAGAAATATTTGCATTGTTTCTTCATGTCCTTGCACATGATTTGAAGAATAGAACAATGCAAGCGCTCTTTGCTCGTTCAGGAGAGACTATAAGCCGCCAATTTCATGTGGTCCTTCGATCTATGCTCAAAATAGGAAAGTATTATATCAAACCAGTTGACCAAAGTATTAGCTATGACGGGGATAACAAGTGGAAATGGTTTGAGGGAGTTCTTGGAGCTCTTGATGGGACACACATTGATATGACGGTCCCCGTTGAGGATAGAGGTCGCTATCGAGATAGGAAGGGGGACATTAGCACCAATGTGCTAGCTTCATGTGATCCAAACCTTCGTTTCACATATGTTTTACCTGGTTGGGAAGGATCCGCATCAGACCCTCGTGTCCTTCGTGATGCTCTCCAGAGGCCCAATAGTCTAAAAGTACCAAGAAGTACGAGTTTATAACTTATTATCTTATAATTAGTTAATGACGTATTAAATCCAAAAGGGTAATGTTAAATTTCTATGATGCAGATAGATATTTCCTTGTGGATTTGGGCTTTACTAATGGTGAAGGTTTCTTAGCTCCTTACAAAGGTACTCGGTACAACTTGAATTTGTGGCGAGGAAACACTCCCACGAACTACAAAGAGCTTTTTAACTTGCGCCACTCGTCTGCACGGAATACAATTGAAAGGGCATTTGGACTATTAAAAAAACGTTGGGCTATACTTAGAGATCCTAATTTCTTTGATAAAAAGACTCAAATTAGAATCATCAATGCTTGTTTTATTCTCCATAATTTCTTAAGGGAGGAAAATATGGAGGAAACAAGACTTATACATGAGGTAGACCAAGACTTAATTGATGCGGAGCCAAATGATGATATAGATGAAGATGATGATTTCATTTCAACCGCTCGGTCAACAAATGAGTGGAATAATTTTAGAGATGATCTTGCTAAGAAGATGTTTGAGGAGTACCAAGTGCGAAGGGTTCAAGCTATTTGAATATGTCCTTGTCCTTCTGTTTTTCTTAATTTTTATCAAAATATCTACTAAGTTGTAATCTTTTGGAATTATTTATATGACTATCTCCTTTGTATTTCTAACTAAGGTATATCTCCTTTTGTACAATTCTAGTACCAAGGTATATCTCCTTTGGTTTTAATGGGTTATAATTACCATGCTTCATTTTGCTGATTGGTTATAATTTTGCACCTGAGACCAGCTATTGCACCTGAGACCATCTCAAAAATCATAATTAGAACAGTGCATATATTCTGCTCCTTATACTTCACAATCTTACAGCTGTCTTAACTATCATTTTTGTCAAAAGCCCCTTTTTTGTTGTCCCATTTCCATTTCTTAGCTTGCTTTTTGCCAGAGACTAGTCATTTGCTGTAGTTTATTGTTAATAAATGCTTTTTGGATTTTCGTATTCAAATTCTGTAGTTATCTTTGTTTTAATTTTCGTATCTTTAGACTTTTTTTGGCTATACATAAGAGTTTCTTTTTCGTATCTTGTGTGCAGTGAAATATTAGCCTATTAGGTCCTGTTCCTAAAAGAACAGAAAGCCGAGCAGGGACAGTTGCAACTTGTAGGTGTCTTGAATCTTGATCAGGTTTGTGCATCTCCAATTATGTGTTCTAATATGCTACTTGTGTTCACATTGAAAATAGAGGGACTCACATTAATTCTTGAGACATATCATATCTGATTTAGTTTAGGTATCAGCAGGCATGGAACACATGCTTGGGGTTTATTCTTCTGTATTTTAAGTTGTTAGACCATGTCCTGTTTTGCCTTGTTAGAAGGAAGAATTGTTTTGACATGCTTATGTTTAACGTAGTGTCTGAATGCTTTTTTTGACATGAATTGAATGCTTTTTTTGACATGAATTGAATGCACAATTGCGTCCATATTTGAGCTCCGGTTGTTGATTGATTATGTTTTCGCCGTCATATAAAGACATGATCTTAGGATTATATAGAAAGAATTGGATTGAGGGGTGTATATGATTGGACATCACTGTAATTGAGTTAAATTGTGCAAATTAAATTGATAGTTTTGTTTTGCTATCAGTCAGCCAAGCATCTTTATGATGTGAAGCTTTATAGATGTTTATCGTGTATTTCAGTCTGCATTGAATTATTTGTGGTGTTATAGGTTTAGGGTGTGTTCTTTTCACCTGAACTTATTAGACCTGATTGACCCTTATTGGAACTTATTCATGAGTGTTGTGTTAGACCTGATCAAACCTGATCAGAACTTATTGGACCTGAAACTTATTTTTTTAAAGTGAAGAGAACACACCCTTAGTATGCTAGTATCTTTCCCCCCAATTCGATGCCCATATTGCCCCAACTTTGGGTTTAGGGTTAGTTATTTTTAAGATCTTATGAGATTTTTCTAATCTATAGTTTTGAAAATTTTACTTGAGAGTGAGGATTTCCACATCTATATTATATTGGATGACTAAGTTTTGTTTACAGCAATTATGGTGACCTCTGTTACATTAACATGAACTCTGATGAACTTCAGCATTTTTTGGCAATTATAACGAACAAAAACTTTGTTGAGTGCTCATCTTCTTAACGGCTGATTGTCTCTTATATATTCATGGAGTTCAGTGTTGGTGTTGGTGCAGTCCTGTTTTCCCACAGATCTTCCATCAGATTGAATCTTGAAGTTTGAAGGGTGTATGCTTTTGCCATCATGCACTTCGCTTCAGGTTTTGCGTTAGTTTCTTTCCCTCTGTAGGACAGTGCAAAGTCCACTCTAATCTGTTTTCTTTGGCTGAGCTGTTGTCTATTGTTTATGTGTAAAGTGATCTATTGTTTAGTTAAGTTTGATGCTGAAATGCCTCCCATTTTTTGTTAAACCTGAAGCAGCATGCCCTTATTTGGTTTCTGTCATGACAGATTTATGAGTGAGAAAGAACATAGTTGCACTTTTTTTAATTAAATCTCTGCCACTCACTGTGTGTTTTGCGATATGTAGGAACAATGAATTCCAAAAGACAAGGCAAAGAACATATGGGTCCTCCACGTAAAAGGGGATATGTTGTGTGGAATCGTCAAATGGATGTGATGCTTACTTCCACATTATATGAGCAAATTAACGAAGGGAACAAGGGTGATGGGGATTTCAAGTCCAAAGCGTATCAAGCCGTGGTGGACAAGTTAAGGGTTGAATTGAATATATATGTGATTGTAGATCATGTTAGGAACCGAATTAGGGTTTGGAAGAGGCACTATGCTACTATTATTGAAATTCGAGCTTACACAAAATTCAAGTGGGATGAAGAGAGGAAGATGGTGGTGATCCCTGCAAAAGAGTTTGGTGAATGGAATAAGTACTGTCAGGTATGTTATTATGTCCTAATTTCTGTTTTGCAATTTATCTTGTTAGTGATTAATATTACAAATTTGCAAGCTAGTTAATTTGTGTTATAGATGGTACTAAAATTTGTGTTATAGAGGATCTGGCATGACAGACTCGGGTACTGCAAGTTCTGGGTTAATACCCCCTTCCCCTGCCCCTCTTGAGTGCTCACTCTCTCTCACTAGTACTCAACCCCAATATAACTCCTAGTGACTGTCCTTTTCTAATCTTGGTAGCACTTTATATACATAGGTGCTCCACTGCCTCCACATGCAACAAGGTGTCAACAAACCTTGTCATCTCTTTGAGCTATCACCTTGTCGTCTCAATTTTGATAGGATGAACATAAAACCTCTCTTTAGTTTAGTACTAATCCAGCCAACGGTGCTCAAGTCAGGTTATGGCATTACTTGATTCCAAAGTTGAAGATGAGAAGATTATGTTTAAACAGAAATATAACCCTCCCCTTGCTTATAATTAATTTTGATCTGATTACAGAAATTACCATTGCTGTATTAAAAGGAAAAAGAGTGCGTTGTGACTGAATACATATGTTTCATTTGAGTTCTTCAAAGCAGCAGCAATTCTATAGTAGAGAGTATACATATTTCTCAACAAGTAAACAGAAACATGAACGAATCCTAATTTAAGCTTATCATTCTTCTTTGTTTTTCCAGATGGTTATATTGTATAAAATGACTGAGAATTCTAGCATATAACTGTTTTTCTTTGGTGCAATATATGCTTCATTTTGTTGCTTTAACGTGCAGGAAAATCCTAATGCCTCTGCATACTTGAACAAGTGTATTGACAATTGGGACGATATAGTTACTTTGTTCGCTTTGGATAGAGCAACCGGTGATGGGGCTGAGCAACACGAGGAGTCCGCTGCTGCTATGGACACTGAAACTGAAGGAGGGAGTACATCGAAGACTTCTTCCGGAGGTTTAAACAAGAAGCTTAAGAGGGGTCGTCTAGCGGATGCTGTTAGTAGTTTTGCGGATTCTTTCAAAGAGTATGTGAGTAAAGCGCAAGGCCCTCCGAAACCAAGTTCCCAAGAGATCTACGATGTAGTCTCTAGTGTTCTTGGGCTTTCGGGTCAACAAGTGCTTTAGGCTGTGAAGAGGTTTATGAACGGGCCGGTGAATGAATTTGATATGCTAAAACATCTACCGGAGGAGCAAAAGTTAGACTGGATTTTATTATGTATTAGTGATTAGTAGTTTTATTTCGTTGGTTGTAGGATTGAATTACAATTGTAAAGCTTGGTTTGCCAAACAGTATTTGAATTTGAAATTCAAGATTTGAAATTCTATGTATTCCCAAACAGCTTGTTAGAATTTGAAATTCCAAATTTGAAATTCATAAGTTTCCCAAACACTGGACTTGGAATTGAATTCCAGAAATTGAAATTCTGAATTTGAATTGTACTATTTGAAATGAAATATGGGTATCCAAACGCAACCTTAGGTAGTGTTTGGGAACAAGTATTGATTTGAAATAATGGAATTTAAATGTAGAATTTGAAATGTAAAATTTCAATTCCAAATCTAGTGTTTGGAAAACACTAAAATTTGAATTTTGGCATTTCAAATTCTAGAAGAAAGATGTTGCAGAATTGTGGAGCCATTCTGTTTATACTGTTTTCGCCATATATTGTTTAGTGCTTCCTCTCTTGTAAAAATCAAGATTTTTGACTTGTATAGCTTGGTCAAAACATGTAAAATATTATCCTTGCTCCTCAATAGCAATGGGAGAAGAATGAAAGCTTGGAAGAAGAAGATGTTGTAAACAACAACCATCTATGCTCAATTAAACCCTTCGCTCTCTTATCTGGTAAGTTCGTGAACAAAACTAGTGTTCATGGCATAGGCATGAAAATTTTGTTAAATGCCACATAATTATTATTTAACTCGTTAAAGTCAAATGTTGACTTTTACTAATAAATGGTCATCAAAATTAATTAATTTAGGCTTGTTAATTAAATTGGCCTATTTTAATTAAATCATTTATTATTGGGTAAAAGTCACATTAAATGAAAGTTGGGCTCTTGAGAGGGTTTATGTCCATGAGGCCCAGGTGGCAGGATAGTTGGAAACCCTAGGTTCAACAAAACTCTATAAATAGAGCCCCCCTCTTCATTTAAAAGGGGGGAAGAAATCAGACTCCAGAGTCAGAAGGAGAAACCAGAAGACAAAAACCTAAACCTCTCAAATCCTCTATCTGCCAGTCAATTCACATCAAGCTCTCTCCACAGAAGAAGGAAACAAGATCAACCTTGGACGAGATCAAGCCGGTAGGCCCTCATTCAGGAAGATCATATTTGTTTGTGAGCAACAATAAATCAACATCAAATCCTTCCCGTAGAAGAAGAACAACAAGCATATAAAACTGAAGTGCCGTTCTATTCTACATCAACATTCTTGAACAAGATCAAGCCTGGAGGCCCTTATTCAAGAAGATCAAAGTTGCTCGTGAATTGCAAAGTTCAAGCACACGTGGATCGGAGATTGAATCAGAGGATCAAAACATTAGAGATTGTAACCAAAAAGATACAAAATTAATAAAATATTATTTTATTCACATCTTTTGACTCTCTATTTTGCAGATCTAAAATTTGTGTTTAAAAATTTGGCACGCTCGGTGGGACCATCTCTACCTCTCATCTCTTTCTCCGTTCAAGCAATGAAGCAAATTCATTCAACCATTGTGGTCAAGAGAAGATATGTTCATGACAGCAACAACAAATCCTTTCCTCCAAGCGTGGATCCTTCGACGGAGTCAATCAATGGAGCGACGGACATTGTTAATGTAAGTGTCATGACCATTGAAACAAATACCATGGAGGAAGAATTAGCAAACATGAAGATGCTCATTCACAAACTGGCCAAAGAGAATGAGGAAAAAGAAGCACAAATCAAACTCCAAAGCAAACAACTTGCTGCTCTGACAAAGAAACTCGAGAAACGTCCAACTGATGACAATGAAGGCAATAGTGGTGGATTCGAATTTAGCAGGAAGTCAAAGCCTAGTGCAAAGGATGGACCGCTCTATGGCGACTCATTCAATTTCCAACAAATTCAAGTTATGATAGCCACAGCTGTCAAACGCCAACTTGATGGAGATTTTGACGGGAACAACCACTACACCAAGCCTTATACAAAGAGAATTGATGCCCTAGAAATTCCTATGGGCTATCAACCTCCCAAAGTCATGCATTTCGATGGCATTGGCAATCCCAAGCAACATATATCACACTTTATTGAAACTTGTAATAATGCAGGTACTAAAGGGGACCTACTTGTGAAGCAGTTCATTCGATCTTTGAAAGGAGTGGCATTAGATTGGAACACCGACTTAGCCGCTAGATCAATTGACAACTGGGAACAAATGGAAGAAGCGTTTCAAGATCATTTCTTCAGCACTCGCCGTATTATCAGCATGACTGAGTTGACACAAACCACCCAGCTGGAGGATGAGCCTGTCATAGAATATATCAATCGATGGCGAACGTTGTGTCTTCAGTGCAAAGATCACCTGTCTGAAGCATCCGCCCTAGAGTTGTGCACCCAAGGCATGCACTGGGACCTGGCTTACATATTGCAAGGAATAAAGTCAAACACATTCCAAGAACTGGCAACTCGGGCTCATGAAATGGAGATGACCATCGCCAACCATGAAGAGAATTCTGATTAGACATCTACATCGATGGTCGATCATGGCTGCAACCTTGTGAAAAAAAAAACAAATTCACAAAAGGACAAAAATACCCAAAAAAAAAACTCCTAAGTAAGAGTATAAACTGCATACCTAGAATAAAAAAAACTCCTAAACAAGAGTATAAACGGCAGAAACCCAAGAAAAAACCATCTCCTAAGTAAGAGTATAAACTGCAAATCCAAAAATAATAATTTTTTTTTTCTCCTAAGCAAGAGTTTAAACTGCATAACAAAGAAAATACTCCTAAGTAGGAGTTTAAACTGCAATTCCAAACAAAACCTTGAACTACGCTTGGCTTGATCCAAATAGGCACATCTCAAGTACTTATTTGGTACGTAGGCATCTTGAGTATCTTATTCGAGTCCAGCCACATAAAAAAAAACTTGGGGGCACGGGAACATTGAAATTGTTTCGCCTTAGCCTCAGAAATTTACAATGATGAACAATGAGCACGAAATCAGCTTTCGTTTGTTTGAAGATTGGAGAAAGCTCTCAAGCACCAATACTTCATCAAATTTTCTCGAAGTTCGGGAGAAAGCTTCCAAGCATCGGAGTTTCGCCAAGAATGTTCAGCATGGAGATTGGAGAAAGCTTTTAAGCACCAACACTCCACCAAACTTTTTAAGATCAGAAGAAAGCTGTCAAGCACAGGAGATTATACCAAAAGGCCACACAATGAGTTCAAAGAAAGCTCGAAAGCGCTAACTCATTCCTTGAGATCTGGAGAAAGCAGTCAAGCACCAAAGATCTGAAAGAAAATGAAAGTTGGAGTAAGCTTCATGCACCAGCACCTCTGAAAAACGAGATTTGAAGAAAGCTCCCAAGCACCAGATCACCATGATCAAACACCATCCATATATGGCCACGAAAAGGCCATGTCAAGTGTGAGAAAATGGAAAAATGATAATAGCCCACAAAGTCAATCAAAATAGGTGGATCGCAAGACTACATCCAAGTCTCAGTTATAAAACTTTCATCTGCTTCCCACTTTCTTTTTCCCCCAAATATGACAAAGTCACTTTTTTTTAACCTATGCCACAGTATCACACAAACCCCATGAAAGAAAAGGAAAAATTAGTTGTAAAAAAAAGTGAGGATGAAATAGAAGAAGACCTAACATGATACGCAAGATAGCCATAACCTAGCGGTAGCTGCTAGGAATGGAAATCTTGTTTAATGTTGTTTTTTTGGTGTGTTGTTTGATCTTGCTGTAAAAAAAAATGATACGCAAGAAATATACAAATTACTTATGTATCATGTTACTGACATCATGTTTTAAATAGATAAAAAGGTGAAATTTGCCATTCAGTTACATGACAGAAATTGCTATACACAATTACACATAACTCTTCATCTTGGGGGCATTGGTAAAGTATAAAAGAAAAGAAAAAAAATGAAGCATGAAGGAAGGTGTGGATCAAAGTACCAACTCCAAGGTTCCGCAAGTCATACTACTATTAGTAGTAGGCAAAAGAAACAAAGACACAAAAAAAAAAAGATAAGTGTTTCTTCTTGCTCGGAAGGCAACATGATGGCAGAGGAAACCAAAGTTCCATCGTCGTGGACTTGTGGTGGTCTCCTTGGACATCAAATATGGGGTCGGCAAGAAGGCTCTGCGAAGCGCTCGGGTATGGCATCAATTGCTCAGTTATGGCGTCACGACATGGCTCCGTCAAGTGTACCACGGCTTCCGAAAGTCGCTTGGGTATAGCATCAAATGTCACTGGAGTATGGTGTCAAGCCCGTCCTTTGGGTTTGCAAGCGGGATACATTGATGCTTCATGGCTTGAGTATGGCATGGGTTTCGCGTCACAACAACAACAATGAGCAAGCATGGCATGCACTCCTCTATGGCGTCAAAATGGTGGACAATGGCATTACGTTGATTCAATTCCGTGGCTCAGCATCGTGATCTTCAAGTTGCTTGATTAAGGGGGAAACCGAAATTGGTTTGAACTGACATCACCACATCATCTCGAGCAAGGCATAAGCTGTTTGGCTCGCATGGCATGCAGGTGGTACATAGGAGGCAAGTTCATGATCTACCCTGTAAGAAAAACAAAAGTATGAAAAAAAAAATCTCAAGCAGATACGATGAGCCAGAAGATTGAAAGTCGTTGATGGTCTTCCGTGATCGGTAAATGGCATCTCCTCCATGGTGTCATGGGCTCATGGCCTCAAGAAGGTGGATGGGCTCCTCTCTATGGCGTCAAGAAGGCTCTGGCAATAGTGCGAATATGATGTCAATGGTTTGGAAAGTATGACATTGGCTTCGGGTCCTCTTGCTCCTTGTTTTGGCACCACCACGCTAGTCTTCAACATCATGGCAATAGTGAACACGGGCTGTACAAAGTCACGACGCGGCAAGGACGACCTCTCCTTCACGGCATCTCCTCCATGGTGGCATGGTGTCGTGGCCTCAAGAAAATGGCGTCTCCTCATTGATTCAGGTGCACAGCTTCAAGTCCTCCTCATAAGCACTGCAACTTGAATGATAAAATTTTCTCAAATATCTCATGGTATATATAACCATGAGGCAGGAATATTCCCCAAGATATTCACGCGGCCGGATAACCATCAAACTTATCTTCAGGATTTGTTGAGCATTCTGTGGGTGTTTATCTAATAAGATAGAGAGCAAAGTCCACCCAACATTCTCGTAAAAGTTCCAACAATTGGCAAGCTTGGACTAAAAAAACAAAAAGAAGTTATAACTTATATGACTCAGCTTATTGCCGTGAGTTATTGCTAGAACAAGGTGCTTTTGATCCATTATTATAAACAAACTTGTTTCACCCAAAATGAAGCGAACACAATTTTCTATGATGGTCAAAAAAAAAATCGAGACTCGATATGTGATACAGTCTCGAGGGGGCAATTTGTAGGCATGAAAATTTCATTAAATAATTATTATTTAACTTGTTAAAGTCAAATGTTGACTTTTACTAATAAATGGTCATCAAAATTAATTAATTTAGGCTTGTTAATTAAATTGGCCTATTTTAATTAAATCATTTATTATTGGGTAAAAGTCACATTAAATGAAAGTTGGGCTCTTGAGAGGGTTTATGTCCATGAGGCCCAGGTGGCAGGATAGTTGGAAACCCTAGGTTCAACAAAACTCTATAAATAGAGCCCCCCTCTTCATTTAAAAGGGGGGAAGAAATCAGACTCCAGAGTCAGAAGGAGAAACCAGAAGACAAAAACCTAAACCTCTCAAATCCTCTATCTGCCAGTCAATTCACATCAAGCTCTCTCCACAGAAGAAGGAAACAAGATCAACCTTGGATGAGATCAAGCCCGAAGGCCCTCATTCAGGAAGATCATATTTGTTTGTGAGCAACAATAAATCAACATCAAATCCTTCCCGTAGAAGAAGAACAACAAGCATATAAAACTGAAGTGCCGTTCTATTCTACATCAACATTCTTGAACAAGATCAAGCCTGGAGGCCCTTATTAAAGAAGATCAAAGTTGCTCGTTGTAGGCGTGTTTTTATTTCGCCTACGCGGTGTGAGCGCGTATTAGATTTGATTACCCCACTGTTAAGGTTTTATTGAAAACTATTTTGTATTGAAAGAAGTCGCCAACAATTATTTTTAGGAAGAATCATAAACCTAATTGGATATGGGAAAAACATAGGGACAAATTATCCAATGTAGATTTTCCCAACCTGACTCCATAGATGGTCAAAGTGAACCAAAGATTGAGTTCGGGGGTGAGGGTACGAATATAGTCATAATGAACCACATTCGCCCAAAGTTGGCCTCTACTAAATATCGATTCATAACAAATTTTATGCCAAAAAATAATCATATAATATTTTTATACACCCTAAAAATATTTAGTCTAAATTGGTTCTAGAAACACATAAAAAGACTAATTTTTAGTGACAAGTTATTATGCAATCAATATTACAAGGAATCTAACATGTTGTCCAAATTAATCTGATTAATATTAGAACATTTATTTAGGTCTTTGATTAGCGAAAATAACATGTGGGTGATAAAACATTAAAACAGGACAATCATATAATATGAACAGAGTGATCAGGTAAGCATATACTAATGTATGAAAATAAATAAAAATAAGAAAAGAAAATATTGCAGGGAGTTAGTATAATATACAATACTTACAATCGCATGAATTTGTTAACAATCTACATCATGAATAGAACGTTAGTAACTTCAAGAAAATAATAAAAATAAATAAAGAAAGATCGTTAATTTATTTGACCCTCAGAAATTATACCACCGTCCGGGGTTGATTTGTACGGATCTTGGAAAATTGAATTGTTGTACGAGTCTTTAAAAAAAGATTATGTGTTGTCTTGTTATATGTTGCGTCGAGTATTGATAGATGGCATGACAGGTTTTTGAGAATAGTTTATAGTAGTATGCTGCAGAAAGTGACCAAAAGGATGAAGATTAATGATGTGAGAGATTTGTATGAAGAGTGGGATGATTAGCCGTGAGTTTTAGGCGTTGACTTTATGTAGGTGTTGTGTGTATTGTTTTAAGATGCAGTGAGCATTAATTATGTGATGATGAATTGGGTTTATGAGATCAGGGAGATTAGAAGATCTTGGGCGTGGATGAATGAGGGTGATGAAGGTGTGCGAGTGATTTGTATTGTTAGGCGGTGTATGATTTGTAGAGGGTGCTGGGTGATTTTGTGTGTTGTGTATGCCGTGGATAGTTATGAGGGTTGAGATGAGATATATATGTTTAGGTAGTTGGGATGTAATAGGTAACCGAAAACAATTAGGTCTCTTAAAAGATATCTTCATAAAATAGTTGGATAAAGATATTTAATTTGAAAATATTTTGGAGAAAGATCATTTTTTTATAAAAGATATTTTTATTAATAAAAATAATCAATATAATTAATTAATTCTATTAATTAATTTGGGCTAGAAAAGGGGTTTTAAAAATTGGGCTTTCATAAAGACTACTTTTAAAAGGTTTTCGAAGATGGGATTTTTCAAAAAAGGGTTAGAAAATGGTTTTGGGCTTAAAAGGTTTTATTTTAGACTCGTTCTTTATTCTTTCCTCGATCCGGACCAATTAGAGCGGGGTATTGGTCATCATAGGGTACTAAATGGGAAGATACGACTATGTGTCTACACTCGTGAATTGCAAAGCTCAAGCACACGTGGATCGGAGATCGAATCAGAGGATCAAAACATTAGAGATTGTAACAAAAAATATACAAAATCAATAAAATATTATTTTGTTCACATCTTTTGACTCTCTATTTTGCAGATCTAAAATTTGTGTTTATAAATTTGGCACGCTCGGTGGGACCATCTCTACCTCTCATCTCTTTCTCCGTTCAAGCAATGAAGCAAATTCATTCAACCATGGTGGCCAAGAGAAGATATGTTCATGACAGCAACAACAAATCCTTTCCTCCAAGCGTGGATCCTTCGACGGAGTCAATCAATGGAGCGACGGACATTGTTAATGTAAGTGTCATGACCATTGAAACAAATACCATGGAGGAAGAATTAGCAAACATGAAGATGCTCATTCACAAACTGGCCAAAGAGAATGAGGAAAAAGAAGCACAAATCAAACTCCAAAGCAAACAACTTGCTGCTCTGACAAAGAAACTCGAGAAACGTCCAACTGATGACAATGAAAGCAATAGTGGTGGATCCGAATTTAGCAGGAACTCAAAGCCTAGTGCAAAGGATGGACCGCTCCATGGCGACTCATTCAATTTCCAATAAATTCAAGATATAATAGCCACAGCTGTCAAACGCCAACTTGATGGAGATTTTGACGGGAACAACCACTACACAAGCCTTATACAAAGAGAATTGATGCCTGGGCGGGCGCGAATGTGTCGTGTGCACCGCACCCGGCCAAAGATAAAATTTCTCCTACTCTCTTTTACAATTAAATGTAGAAGGGAAGTAAGGTTCGTATCCACAGGGAAACAGGGACAAGTTTTATATCTAGCGTGAATCAATACCGAGATGACTCTTAAAGGTCGAGTAACCTAATAACAAGGGGGGTTTGCAAGTTGATTATACGAACAAACTAAAATTAACTAGCAACTAAATAAAATGAGAAATCACTATGGGAATATCTTGAATCCGATTAATATCCACTTCAATTCATTATCGATCCTTGAACCTCCACTCTAATTATTTCCATAATTATCTATTGTCGAGAATTAATCTCGTGTTCTCCTTATTCTTAGTTGAATAGCACGATCAGCGTGACTATAAAACCCTAACCAAAGGATAACCTAGTCCGATAGCGTCTAAGTTCAATCCAATAGCAGCAATAAACACAGAGAACCAACGGACACCGCTAACGTCATACAAGCGATAAACATTCAACAGCTTAATTCAATTTCCACAAGAAATAACCAAGACGATCTGCATCTGAGTTACTCCCTAGTTTGCTACCAATTGATAAAAGAATAAAACAATCTGATTCTATTCTTAAATCTAGCATTAGATTAATTACACAATCAAACTAGCAACGTTCCTAGCATAATCATGCAAAAATCATAGAAAGCAAGCATAGAAATTAAACCATAATCAAAGAAACTAAATAGAGAGGAAAGATCTCACAATAATGCTTGAAGCTTCATGTTAATCTCGTTCAAGAACAGTTTCAAGCTACAATCGGCATAGCAATAGCCGATCCCATAATTGAAATCTACAAAACTAAACTAGAAAATAAAAACTAAAAAGAGAAGATAAGAAGAGAAGAATGGAGTGTTGGATATTCTCTCTCCTCAAGTGTGTGTTTTTTTAGGACCAAAAACAAAGTTGAGTATTTAAACTAAGGCTCAAAAGTCAGCCGACATTTAGACCGACCTAGGGGTCGCGAGGTGCGGCGTAGGTCGCGAGGTGCGAAGGGTGTTACGCCTACCGCGCATTTTTTGGATGGGCACCGGTCGCGAGTCGCGACATACCTCGCGAGTCGCGACGGCAGTATGCTCGCGAGGTGCGAGGAAGCTCGCGAGTCGCGAGCGCCGGGCGAGGAGCGCCGGGCCGAGCATGCGGGTGTGCGAGCATGCGGGTGTGCGAGCATCTTTGGGCGCGCGCAAGGCTTGCGGTGTGCGAGTGCTGCGATGTGCGAGCTGGGCGTGCGGTGCTGCTTGGTTGTGGCGATGATGTTGTGATTGGCGATGCTGCTGGGCCTCGCTGGGCTGGCATGGTTCGCGAGGCAAAGCGCGCACGAGAGCTTGGCTTGGTGAGCTTGTGGTGATGGGCAAGCTGTGTTTGAGCGTGCACGCAAGAGCTGGGCTATGATGCCGAGCTTGCGGTGCACGAGAGCTTGGTGAGGAGTGCGCAAGAGAGCTTGGTTGGTGAGACGATGTTGTGCTTGCGATGCAGCTTGATACTTTGCTTCACCTTGAAAGCTCGGAACATAAGACGTTAACACCAATTATCTCGCAAAGCTCCGAACTTCCGCTAAGGGTTAAATAAAACACGAACGTTAACAATTACAATCAAACCCTTAGCAAAGTGCACCCAAAGTTACGTAAATACTACGTGTAACTTGAGCGTATCAAATACCCCCACACTTGAACTTTACTCGACCTCGAGTAAACTCAAAATGAGGATCACCAAATAAATCATCACCCAAGCTAGCAACAACAACCTACACTCCCCATCAACTACACCATCATTATCACATCTTAACAAAATACGCTCAAAACCTAAAGTAAGGGATGATGATTCCCCCACACTTAGATTCAAGCTACTATCAAAAATACAGACGCGACAACAATAATCACCAAACGACAACCAAAATGTGAGCTCAAATCCTGAAGGATCTCAAAGGAGTTGAACCCACTCCAACGCCACAATCAAAATGACAACTCGCCTAAATCCTCAAAAGATAAACTAAAAATACTACTACAGCAACTAATTTAAAATAGCAAGCCATGGAATGAAGACAAAAAGGGATAAATTCCATGCTTACTCCCAAAAACAAACAATCAACCAAAAGAATGTGAAAGCCAATTATAAACAAATCTTCACAAAATCAAGGATGAAATAACCAATCCAAACCCGAAAACGCTTTCCACCTTATGACACCAACTCCGGCAAATGAGTTTTCAAAGTGTATAATTCTCTCTTAATCTCTCATTTTGCCTAGGAGCCCTTTCGGGTTTTCATCCTAGCTTCACACATTTCTTTTTGGTTGCATCTCACCATCTTACCCGCTCAATATAAGCCACTTTTTTGCATAGGTTGCCCTTTCGGGTTTTCAACCTATCCGGGCCCCCATTTTTGCCTGAGTTGCCCACCCTTGTTGGTTTTCAACTCAGCGGGTTTCATTTCATCACTTTTTTTTTTTTATATTCTTTTTTTTTCATTTTTTTTTTCATTTTCATTTTTTTTTTCAAATTGAAAGTAATATATACAACATAGATACATGAGAATGAGAATACCCTCCCCCCTACTTAAACTACACATTGTCCTCAATGTGTCGACAATTAAAAGAAAAAGTATACTGAAAATAGGGGGGAAATTTGAAAATCGGGTAAATCGAAGATCGAATGCTCAAAACTCATGACCAAACAATCCGTCAAACTCAAATTTCTTAACAACACCAACTCAAATCTCATAACTCAACTCACAACCCTCTCCCTCGAATCACTCAAACAAATGACAAATTCAAAATTTTAAATTTTTGAGATTTGCACCTAACTTAAGAGATCGAAAAGATACATTAACAATCTCAACCCTCTAGTTGTACCAACTCCTAGCTATTTGAAGTCCTCCCAACGGATTTTCTTTTGTGGATTTTGGTTACAAGTGAATTAAGATTGGTTGTGGATCTTTTTAGTGGGTGGGCAGTGGGTGAAAGAAAATTTATTGTGGTGGTGGAAATTTGATGAGAAATAAAGAAAAAGAAAGAAAATAAAAGGGGTCTGGGGTTGCCTCCCGAGAAGCGCTGTTGTTTAAAGTCGTTAGCTCGACTTAGTACCTTGAGCTCAATAATTGGGCTTGTGCTCCATATGTGACAATGGTGGCTCCATGTCAACCTCCAATGCAAGTACCTGCAAAACAGATTCCGAAGAACTCTTGCAATGCATCGTTAGGGGTACGGTTTCAAAATAAGGTGGTAAGTCAGGAGGCTTTTTCCGCTCTTTCGACTCGGGCACCATAACCTGCACGTTAGTAGGAGGCACACAATCCTCAACCAAAACCTCATCAGCATTCATCAACTCATCAACCTGCTCGATATCAAGAACATCATGCAAAACAGAGTCAACAATGTTAATAGAGCAAAGTGATCTATCATCCTTAAGTGGAAGCTTAGGATCATTTATATCAAATGCCTCTACCTTTCCCTCAAACTCCATAGTCAAAGAACCAATGCAAACATCAATTTTAGTGCAAGATGTTTTCAAGAAAGGTCGTCCCAAAAGGATTGGGGCGGCATGCTTATCAGGTTCCATCTCCAGAACATAAAAATCAGCAGGAAATTGCAATTTCCCAACCTTAACTAACACATCCTCTAATTTACCTCTAGGATAAACATTGGATCTATCAGCTAGTTGAATCACCACACCAGTTTCATGCAAATTGCCAAGTTTCAAAGACTTATACAATGAATATGGAATCACATTAATTGACGCACCTAAGTCTAACATGGCTTTAGGAAACATGGTGTCACCTATAGTACATGGGATGGTAAACATGCCTGGGTCATTGCACTTTTGAGGTAATTTCTTTTGAAAGATAGCCGAGACATGCTCGCTAGCCTTCACTTTTTCACTCCCTTTTGTTTTTGCTTTCTTTTCGAAGTACACAATTCTTTAAGGAACTTAGCATACCCGGGTACTTGATTTAAAACATCAAAAAGGGGAATGTTTACCTCACATTTACGAAAGACTTCGTAAATGTCGTTGTTGCGCTACGTATTGCGGGTTTCTCTCAATACCTCGGGAAATGGTGGCTCGGGTTCATATGGTGGAGGAGGTGATTTTTGGACTTTCTCCTCTTGTTGAGGTGGCAATGATTTACAATCGTTGTCGGTTCATGCTCGATCACCTCTTCCACTATCTCTTTGTCTCGAACCACCAACCTCTCTTTGCTTGCAATTTCCGCTCCACTCCGCAATGTGATAGCACTCACATTCATTTTAGGGTTGAGTTCCGTTTGGGATGGCAACCTCACCGAATCCCTAGCCTCTAACTTGGTTACGCCTCCCGCAATTTGGCTTACTTGGCTCTCCAAGTTCTTGATGCTCGATCGAGTTTCCTCTTGAAACCGCACCATGCTACCCCCGCATGTTAGTCACATTTTTAGTTAAAACATTTAACATTCCTTCAATGGACATGCTAGAGCTCGAGTCTTGGCCTTGGGGCCTAGGATAAGAATGTGGTGGTGGCCTTGTTATAATGCCGTTGTTGATGTTGATTGCCAAATCCGAAGTTAGGATGATCTCTCCACCCTTGCTCGGAAGCATAGGAGTAGGGATCATGTCTCCGTAATGCTTGTTGGCCTTGAAAACCTACGGCTTTGACCTCTTCCCTAAATTCTTCTTGCATTTGAGGACAAACATCGGTATGATGATCTAAAGAACAAATTCTACAAGCTTTTACCCGTTGAACTCTATTGTTCTTTACCATGAACTCCCGCATCATTGATGTAAGAGCTTGTACTTGATCCTCGACCTTTGAAGAGCTAGAACCTGGACTTTCAACATTTGTTCTACGATGATTCAATCTTCTACTCGAACTCGTCTCGAGCCTTCGCCTAGTTCTTCAATGAGTTCTCTAGCTGCAGTTGGGGTTTTGTTTATGAAAGAACCTCCACTAGCAGCATTCACCATTCGCACATCTTCGTCAGAAGAACCATTGTAAAAGTACAAAATGAGGTCTTCATCAGAATAACCATGATATGGACAACTAGCACAAAGTCTCTTGAACCTCTCCCAATATTCGTAGAAAGACTCATCGTGTTTCTGCTCAATATTGCTGATTTCCTTCTTTAATGTTGATGACTTAGAAGCTGGAAAGAACTTCTCAAGAAATCGCTTCTTCATTTCAACCCAAGTGGAAATGCAATCAGGAGGAAGATAATATAACCAATCTTTAGCTCCATCCTTCAAAGCAAAAGGAAAAGCTCTCAACTTGATTTGTTCATCCTTTGCTCCACTTGGTTTCATGCCAGTACAAACCACGTGAAACTCCGAAAGAAATTTGTTTGGATCTTCTCCATTGAGCCCATGGAACGAAGGAAGCAAGTGTATCAACCCCGATTTCAATTCAAAATTAGTGCCTTCATCAAGAGCCGGAAATGAGATGCACAATGGTTGTTGATCAAGGTTAGGAGTCGTGAGCTCCCTCAAGGTACGAGTTTCAATTCTTGGAGGCATCTCTTCCTCCACTTCAACGTTAAAGGATGATTCTTGGTAATTTTCTCGCAGAACGTTTCTCCACCTGAAAAGAGTCAATTCTAATTCGGGATCGTAATGCAAAGATTCTTTGTTAGTAGTACGAGTGTTAACCATAAACAAAGAGCACAAGCAATACAATCCAAAAACACACTAAATACAACTAGTAACACCGTTTCCCGCAAGAACGGCGCCAAAATTTGGGCGGGCGCGAATGTGTCGTGTGCACCGCACCCGGCCAAAGATAAAATTTCTCCTACTCTCTTTTACAATTAAATGTAGAAGGGAAGTAAGGTTCGTATCCACAGGGAAACAGGGACAAGTTTTATATCTAGCGTGAATCAATACCGAGATGACTCTTAAAGGTCGAGTAACCTAATAACAAGGGGGGTTTGCAAGTTGATTATACGAACAAACTAAAATTAACTAGCAACTAAATAAAATGAGAAATCACTATGGGAATATCTTGAATCCGATTAATATCCACTTCAATTCATTATCGATCCTTGAACCTCCACTCTAATTATTTCCATAATTATCTATTGTCGAGAATTAATCTCGTGTTCTCCTTATTCTTAGTTGAATAGCACGATCAGCGTGACTATAAAACCCTAACCAAAGGATAACCTAGTCCGATAGCGTCTAAGTTCAATCCAATAGCAACAAATAAACACAGAGAACCAACGGACACCGCTAACGTCATACAAGCGATAAACATTCAACAGTTAATTCAATTTCCACAAGAAATAACCAAGACGATCTGCATCTGAGTTACTCCCTAGTTTGCTACCAATTGATAAAAGAATAAAACAATCTGATTCTATTCTTAAATCTAGCATTAGATTAATTACACAATCAAACTAGCAACGTTCCTAGCATAATCATGCAAAAATCATAGAAAGCAAGCATAGAAATTAAACCATAATCAAAGAAACTAAATAGAGAGGAAAGATCTCACAATAATGCTTGAAGCTTCATGTTAATCTCGTTCAAGAACAGTTTCAAGCTACAATCGGCATAGCAATAGCCGATCCCATAATTGAAATCTACAAAACTAAACTAGAAAATAAAAACTAAAAAGAGAAGATAAGAAGAGAAGAATGGAGTGTTGGAAATTCTCTCTCCTCAAGTGTGTGTTTTTTTAGGACCAAAAACAAAGTTGAGTATTTAAACTAAGGCTCAAAAGTCAGCCGACATTTAGACCGACCTAGGGGTCGCGAGGTGCGGCGTAGGTCGCGAGGTGCGAAGGGTGTTCTGCACACGACACATCCGGCAAATGTAGTATAGTGGTAAGTATTCCCGCCTGTCACGCGGGTGACCCGGGTTCGATCCCCGGCAACGGCGCCAAAATTTGGGCGGGCGCGAATGTGTCGTGTGCACCGCACCCGGCCAAAGATAAAATTTCTCCTACTCTCTTTTACAATTAAATGTAGAAGGGAAGTAAGGTTCGTATCCACAGGGAAACAGGGACAAGTTTTATATCTAGCGTGAATCAATACCGAGATGACTCTTAAAGGTCGAGTAACCTAATAACAAGGGGGGTTTGCAAGTTGATTATACGAACAAACTAAAATTAACTAGCAACTAAATAAAATGAGAAATCACTATGGGAATATCTTGAATCCGATTAATATCCACTTCAATTCATTATCGATCCTTGAACCTCCACTCTAATTATTTCCATAATTATCTATTGTCGAGAATTAATCTCGTGTTCTCCTTATTCTTAGTTGAATAGCACGATCAGCGTGACTATAAAACCCTAACCAAAGGATAACCTAGTCCGATAGCGTCTAAGTTCAATCCAATAGCGAAGAATAAACACGAGAGAACCAACGGACACTCGCTAACGTCATACAAGCGATAAACATTCAACAGTTAATTCAATTTCCACAAGAAATAACCAAGACGATCTGCATCTGAGTTACTCCCTAGTTTGCTACCAATTGATAAAAGAATAAAACAATCTGATTCTATTCTTAAATCTAGCATTAGATTAATTACACAATCAAACTAGCAACGTTCCTAGCATAATCATGCAAAAATCATAGAAAGCAAGCATAGAAATTAAACCATAATCAAAGAAACTAAATAGAGAGGAAAGATCTCACAATAATGCTTGAAGCTTCATGTTAATCTCGTTCAAGAACAGTTTCAAGCTACAATCGGCATAGCAATAGCCGATCCCATAATTGAAATCTACAAAACTAAACTAGAAAATAAAAACTAAAAAGAGAAGATAAGAAGAGAAGAATGGAGTGTTGGAAATTCTCTCTCCTCAAGTGTGTGTTTTTTTAGGACCAAAAACAAAGTTGAGTATTTAAACTAAGGCTCAAAAGTCAGCCGACATTTAGACCGACCTAGGGGTCGCGAGGTGCGGCGTAGGTCGCGAGGTGCGAAGGGTGTTCTGCACACGACACATCCGGCAAATGTAGTATAGTGGTAAGTATTCCCGCCTGTCACGCGGGTGACCCGGGTTCGATCCCCGGCAACGGCGCCAAAATTTGGGCGGGCGCGAATGTGTCGTGTGCACCGCACCCGGCCAAAGATAAAATTTCTCCTACTCTCTTTTACAATTAAATGTAGAAGGGAAGTAAGGTTCGTATCCACAGGGGAAACAGGGGACAAGTTTTATATCTAGCGTGAATCAATACCGAGATGACTCTTAAAGGTCGAGTAACCTAATAACAAGGGGGGTTGCAAGTTGATTATACGAACAAACTAAAATTAACTAGCAACTAAATAAAATGAGAAATCACTATGGGAATATCTTGAATCCGATTAATATCCACTTCAATTCATTATCGATCCTTGAACCTCCACTCTAATTATTTCCATAATTATCTATTGTCGAGAATTAATCTCGTGTTCTCCTTATTCTTAGTTGAATAGCACGATCAGCGTGACTATAAAACCCTAACCAAAGGATAACCTAGTCCGATAGCGTCTAAGTTCAATCCAATAGCAGCAATAAACACAGAGAACCAACAGACCTGCTAACGTCATACAAGCGATAAACATTCAACAGTTAATTCAATTTCCACAAGAAATAACCAAGACGATCTGCATCTGAGTTACTCCCTAGTTTGCTACCAATTGATAAAAGAATAAAACAATCTGATTCTATTCATAAATCTAGCATTAGATTAATTACACAATCAAACTAGCAACGTTCCTAGCATAATCATGCAAAAATCATAGAAAGCAAGCATAGAAATTAAACCATAATCAAAGAAACTAAATAGAGAGGAAAGATCTCACAATAATGCTTGAAGCTTCATGTTAATCTCGTTCAAGAACAGTTTCAAGCTACAATCGGCATAGCAATAGCCGATCCCATAATTGAAATCTACAAAACTAAACTAGAAAATAAAAACTAAAAAGAGAAGATAAGAAGAGAAGAATGGAGTGTTGGATATTCTCTCTCCTCAAGTGTGTGTTTTTTTTAGGACCAAAAACAAAGTTGAGTATTTAAACTAAGGCTCAAAAGTCAGCCGACATTTAGACCGACCTAGGGGTCGCGAGGTGCGGCGTAGGTCGCGAGGTGCGAAGGGTGTTCTGCCTACCGCGCATTTTTTGGATGGGCACTGGTCGCGAGTCGCGACATACCTCGCGAGTCGCGACGGCAGTATGCTCGCGAGGTGCGAGGAAGCTCGCGAGTCGCGAGCGCTGGGCGCGAGCGCCGGGCGAGCATGCGGGTGTGCGAGCATGCGGGTGTGCGAGCATCTTGGGCGCGCGCAAGGCTTGCGGTGTGCGAGTGCTTTGCGATGTGCGAGCTGGGCGTGCGGTGCTGCTTGGTTGTGGCGATGATGTTGTGATTGGCGATGCTGCTGGGCCTCGCTGGGCTGGCATGGTTCGCGAGGCAAAGCGCGCACGAGAGCTTGGCTTGGTGAGCTTGTGGTGATGGGCAAGCTGTGTTTGAGCGTGCACGCAAGAGCTGGGCTATGATGCCGAGCTTGCGGTGCACGAGAGCTTGGTGAGGAGTGCGCAAGAGAGCTTGGTTGGTGAGACGATGTTGTGCTTGCGATGCAGCTTGATACTTTGCTTCACCTTGAAAGCTCGGAACATAAGACGTTAACACCAATTATCTCGCAAAGCTCCGAACTTCCGCTAAGGGTTAAATAAAACACGAACGTTAACAATTACAATCAAACCCTTAGCAAAGTGCACCCAAAGTTACGTAAATACTACGTGTAACTTGAGCGTATCAAATAAAAAATTTGGGCGGGCGCGAATGTGTCGTGTGCACCGCACCCGGCCAAAGATAAAATTTCTCCTACTCTCTTTTACAATTAAATGTAGAAGGGAAGTAAGGTTCGTATCCACAGGGAAACAGGGACAAGTTTTATATCTAGCGTGAATCAATACCGAGATGACTCTTAAAGGTCGAGTAACCTAATAACAAGGGGGGTTTGCAAGTTGATTATACGAACAAACTAAAATTAACTAGCAACTAAATAAAATGAGAAATCACTATGGGAATATCTTGAATCCGATTAATATCCACTTCAATTCATTATCGATCCTTGAACCTCCACTCTAATTATTTCCATAATTATCTATTGTCGAGAATTAATCTCGTGTTCTCCTTATTCTTAGTTGAATAGCACGATCAGCGTGACTATAAAACCCTAACCAAAGGATAACCTAGTCCGATAGCGTCTAAGTTCAATCCAATAGCAGCAATAAACACAGAGAACCAACAGACCTGCTAACGTCATACAAGCGATAAACATTCAACAGTTAATTCAATTTCCACAAGAAATAACCAAGACGATCTGCATCTGAGTTACTCCCTAGTTTGCTACCAATTGATAAAAGAATAAAACAATCTGATTCTATTCTTAAATCTAGCATTAGATTAATTACACAATCAAACTAGCAACGTTCCTAGCATAATCATGCAAAAATCATAGAAAGCAAGCATAGAAATTAAACCATAATCAAAGAAACTAAATAGAGAGGAAAGATCTCACAATAATGCTTGAAGCTTCATGTTAATCTCGTTCAAGAACAGTTTCAAGCTACAATCGGCATAGCAATAGCCGATCCCATAATTGAAATCTACAAAACTAAACTAGAAAATAAAAACTAAAAAGAGAAGATAAGAAGAGAAGAATGGAGTGTTGGATATTCTCTCTCCTCAAGTGTGTGTTTTTTTAGGACCAAAAACAAAGTTGAGTATTTAAACTAAGGCTCAAAAGTCAGCCGACATTTAGACCGACCTAGGGGTCGCGAGGTGCGGCGTAGGTCGCGAGGTGCGAAGGGTGTTCTGCCTACCGCGCATTTTTTGGATGGGCACTGGTCGCGAGTCGCGACATACCTCGCGAGTCGCGACGGCAGTATGCTCGCGAGGTGCGAGGAAGCTCGCGAGTCGCGAGCGCTGGGCAGTGAGCGCTGGCTGAGCATGCGGGTGTGCGAGCATGCGGGTGTGCGAGCATGCTGGGCGCGCGCAAGGCTTGCGGTGTGCGAGTGCTGCGATGTGCGAGCTGGGCGTGCGGTGCTGCTTGGTTGTGGCGATGATGTTGTGATTGGCGATGCTGCTGGGCCTCGCTGGGCTGGCATGGTTCGCGAGGCAAAGCGCGCACGAGAGCTTGGCTTGGTGAGCTTGTGGTGATGGGCAAGCTGTGTTTGAGCGTGCACGCAAGAGCTGGGCTATGATGCCGAGCTTGCGGTGCACGAGAGCTTGGTGAGGAGTGCGCAAGAGAGCTTGGTTGGTGAGACGATGTTGTGCTTGCGATGCAGCTTGATACTTTGCTTCACCTTGAAAGCTCGGAACATAAGACGTTAACACCAATTATCTCGCAAAGCTCCGAACTTCCGCTAAGGGTTAAATAAAACACGAACGTTAACAATTACAATCAAACCCTTAGCAAAGTGCACCCAAAGTTACGTAAATACTACGTGTAACTTGAGCGTATCAAATACCCACACTTGAACTTTACTCGACCTCGAGTAAACTCAAAATGAGGATCACCAAATAAATCATCACCCAAGCTAGCAACAACAACCTACACTCCCCATCAACTACACCATCATTATCACATCTTAACAAAATACGCTCAAAACCTAAACGTAAGGGATGATGATTCCCCCACACTTAGATTCAAGCTACTATCAAAAATACAGACGCGACAACAATAATCACCAAACGACAACCAAAATGTGAGCTCAAATCCTGAAGGATCTCAAAGGAGTTGAACCCACTCCAACGCCACAATCAAAATGACAACTCGCCTAAATCCTCAAAAGATAAACTAAAAATACTACTACAAAGAACTAATTTAAAATAGCAAGCCATGGAATGAAGACAAAAAGGGATAAATTCCATGCTTACTCCCAAAAACAAACAATCAACCAAAAGAATGTGAAAGCCAATTATAAACAAATCTTCACAAAATCAAGGATGAAATAACCAATCCAAACCCGAAAACGCTTTCCACCTTATGACACCAACTCCGGCAAATGAGTTTTCAAAGTGTATAATTCTCTCTTAATCTCTCATTTTGCCTAGGAGCCCTTTCGGGTTTTCATCCTAGCTTCACACATTTCTTTTTGGTTGCATCTCACCATCTTACCCGCTCAATATAAGCCACTTTTTTTGCATAGGTTGCCCTTTCGGGTTTTCAACCTATCCGGGCCCCCATTTTTGCCTGAGTCGCCCACCCTTGTGGGTTTTCAACTCAGCGGGTTTCATTTCATCACTTTTTTTTTTTTATATTCTTTTTTTTTCATTTTTTTTTTCATTTTCATTTTTTTTTCAAATTGAAAGTAATATATACAACATAGATACATGAGAATGAGAATACCCTCCCCCCTACTTAAACTACACATTGTCCTCAATGTGTCGACAATTAAAAGAAAAAGTATACTGAAAATAGGGGGGAAATTTGAAAATCGGGTAAATCGAAGATCGAATGCTCAAAACTCATGACCAAACAATCCGTCAAACTCAAATTTCTTAACAACACCAACTCAAATCTCATAACTCAACTCACAACCCTCTCCCCTCGAATCACTCAAACAAATGACAAATTCAAAATTTTAAATTTTTGAGATTTGCACCTAACTTAAGAGATCGAAAAGATACATTAACAATCTCAACCCTCTAGTTGTACCAACTCCTAGCTATTTGAAGTCCTCCCAACGGATTTTCTTTTGTGGATTTTGGTTACAAGTGAATTAAGATTGGTTGTGGATCTTTTTAGTGGGTGGGCAGTGGGTGAAAGAAAATTTATTGTGGTGGTGGAAATTTGACGAGAAATAAAGAAAAAGAAAGAAAATAAAAGGGGTCTGGGGTTGCCTCCCGAGAAGCGCTGTTGTTTAAAGTCGTTAGCTCGACTTAGTACCTTGAGCTCAATAATTGGGCTTGTGCTCCATATGTGACAATGGTGGCTCCATGTCAACCTCCAATGCAAGTACCTGCAAAACAGATTCCGAAGAACTCTTGCAATGCATCGTTAGGGGTACAGTTTCAAAATAAGGTGGTAAGTCAGGAGGCTTTTTCCGCTCTTTCGACTCGGGCACCATAACCTGCACGTTAGTAGGAGGCACACAATCCTCAACCAAAACCTCATCAGCATTCATCAACTCATCAACCTGCTCGATATCAAGAACATCATGCAAAACAGAGTCAACAATGTTAATAGAGCAAAGTGATCTATCATCCTTAAGTGGAAGCTTAGGATCATTTATATCAAATGCCTCTACCTTTCCCTCAAACTCCATAGTCAAAGAACCAGCGCAAACATCAATTTTAGTGCAAGATGTTTTCAAGAAAGGTCGTCCCAAAAGGATTGGGGCGGCATGCTTATCAGGTTCCATCTCCAGAACATAAAAATCAGCAGGAAATTGCAATTTCCCAACCTTAACTAACACATCCTCTAATTTACCTCTAGGATAAACATTGGATCTATCAGCTAGTTGAATCACCACACCAGTTTCATGCAAATTGCCAAGTTTCAAAGACTTATACAATGAATATGGAATCACATTAATTGACGCACCTAAGTCTAACATGGCTTTAGGAAACATGGTGTCACCTATAGTACATGGGATGGTAAACATGCCTGGGTCATTGCACTTTTGAGGTAATTTCTTTTGAAAGATAGCCGAGACATGCTCGCTAGCCTTCACTTTTTTCACTCCCTTTTGTTTTTGCTTTCTTTTCGAAGTACACAATTCTTTAAGGAACTTAGCATACCTGGGTACTTGATTTAAAACATCAAAAAGGGGAATGTTTACCTCACATTTACGAAAGACTTCGTAAATGTCGTTGTTGCGCTACGTATTGCGGGTTTCTCTCAATACCTCGGGAAATGGTGGCTCTGGGTTCATATGGTGGAGGAGGTGATTTTTGGACTTTCTCCTCTTGTTGAGGTGGCAATGATTTACAATCCGTTGTCGGTTCATGCTCGATCACCTCTTCCACTATCTCTTTGTCTCGAACCACCAACCTCTCTTTGCTTGCAATTTCCGCTCCACTCCGCAATGTGATAGCACTCACGTTCATTTTAGGGTTGAGTTCCGTTTGGGATGGCAACCTCACCGAATCCCTAGCCTCTAACTTGGTTACGGCTCCCGCAATTTGGCTTACTTGGCTCTCCAAGTTCTTGATGCTCGATCGAGTTTCCTCTTGAAACTGCACCATGCTACCCTGCATGTTAGTCACATTTTTAGTTAAAACATTTAACATTCCTTCAGTGGACATGCTAGAGCTCGAGTCTTGGCCTTGGGGCCTAGGATAAGAATGTGGTGGTGGCCTGTTATAATGCTGTTGTTGATGTTGATTGCCAAATCTGAAGTTAGGATGATCTCTCCACCCTTGCTCGGAAGCATAGGAGTAGGGATCATGTCTCGTAATGCTTGTTGGCCTTGAAAACCTACGGCTTTGACCTCTTCCCTAAATTCTTCTTGCATTTGAGGACAAACATCGGTATGATGATCTAAAGAACAAATTCTACAAGCTTTTACCCGTTGAACTCTATTGTTCTTTACCATGAACTCCCGCATCATTGATGTAAGAGCTTGTACTTGATCCTCGACCTTTGAAGAGCTAGAACCTGGACTTTCAACATTTGTTCTACGATGATTCAATCTTCTACTTGAACTCGTCTCGAGCCTTCACTAGTTCTTCAATGAGTTCTCTAGCCTGCAGTTGGGGTTTTGTTTATGAAATAACCTCCACTAGCAGCATTCACCATTCGCACATCTTCGTCAGAAGAACCATTGTAAAAGTACAAAATGAGGTCTTCATCAGAATAACCATGATATGGACAACTAGCACAAAGTCTCTTGAACCTCTCCCAATATTCGTAGAAAGACTCATCGTGTTTTACGCTCAATATTGCCGATTTCCTTCTTTAATGTTGATGACTTAGAAGTCGGGAAAGAACTTCTCAAGAAATCGCTTCTTCATTTCAACCCAAGTGGAAATGCAATCAGGAGGAAGATAATATAACCAATCTTTAGCTCCATCCTTCAAAGCAAAAGGAAAAGCTCTCAACTTGATTTGTTCATCCTTTGCTCCACTTGGTTTCATGCCAGTACAAACCACGTGAAACTCCGAAAGAAATTTGTTTGGATCTTCTCCATTGAGCCCATGGAACGAAGGAAGCAAGTGTATCAACCCCGATTTCAATTCAAAATTAGTGCCTTCATCAAGAGCCGGAAATGAGATGCACAATGGTTGTTGATCAAGGTTAGGAGTCGTGAGCTCCCTCAAGGTACGAGTTTCAATTCTTGGAGGCATCTCTTCCTCCACTTCAACGTTAAAGGATGATTCTTGGTAATTTTCTCGCAGAACGTTTCTCCACCTGAAAAGAGTCAATTCTAATTCGGGATCGTAATGCAAAGATTCTTTGTTAGTAGTACGAGTGTTAACCATAAACAAAGAGCACAAGCAATACAATCCAAAAACACACTAAATACAACTAGTAACACCGTTTCCCCGGCAACGGCGCCAAAATTTGGGCGGGCGCGAATGTGTCGTGTGCACCGCACCCGGCCAAAGATAAAATTTCTCCTACTCTCTTTTACAATTAAATGTAGAAGGGAAGTAAGGTTCGTATCCACAGGGAAACAGGGACAAGTTTTATATCTAGCGTGAATCAATACCGAGATGACTCTTAAAGGTCGAGTAACCTAATAACAAGGGGGGTTTGCAAGTTGATTATACGAACAAACTAAAATTAACTAGCAACTAAATAAAATGAGAAATCACTATGGGAATATCTTGAATCCGATTAATATCCACTTCAATTCATTATCGATCCTTGAACCTCCACTCTAATTATTTCCATAATTATCTATTGTCGAGAATTAATCTCGTGTTCTCCTTATTCTTAGTTGAATAGCACGATCAGCGTGACTATAAAACCCTAACCAAAGGATAACCTAGTCCGATAGCGTCTAAGTTCAATCCAATAGCAGCAATAAACACAGAGAACCAACAGACCTGCTAACGTCATACAAGCGATAAACATTCAACAGTTAATTCAATTTCCACAAGAAATAACCAAGACGATCTGCATCTGAGTTACTCCCTAGTTTGCTACCAATTGATAAAAGAATAAAACAATCTGATTCTATTCTTAAATCTAGCATTAGATTAATTACACAATCAAACTAGCAACGTTCCTAGCATAATCATGCAAAAATCATAGAAAGCAAGCATAGAAATTAAACCATAATCAAAGAAACTAAATAGAGAGGAAAGATCTCACAATAATGCTTGAAGCTTCATGTTAATCTCGTTCAAGAACAGTTTCAAGCTACAATCGGCATAGCAATAGCCGATCCCATAATTGAAATCTACAAAACTAAACTAGAAAATAAAAACTAAAAAGAGAAGATAAGAAGAGAAGAATGGAGTGTTGGATATTCTCTCTCCTCAAGTGTGTGTTTTTTTAGGACCAAAAACAAAGTTGAGTATTTAAACTAAGGCTCAAAAGTCACCGACATTTAGACCGACCTAGGGGTCGCGAGGTGCGGCGTAGGTCGCGAGGTGCGAAGGGTGTTCCCGCCTACCGCGCATTTTTTGGATGGGCACTGGTCGCGAGTCGCGACATACCTCGCGAGTCGCGACGGCAAGTATGCTCGCGAGGTGCGAGGAAGCTCGCGAGTCGCGAGCGCCGGGCGTGAGCGCCGGGCCGAGCATGCGGGTGTGCGAGCATGCGGGTGTGCGAGCATCTTTGGGCGCGCGCAAGGCTTGCGGTGTGCGAGTGCTGCGATGTGCGAGCTGGGCGTGCGGTGCTGCTTGGTTGTGGCGATGATGTTGTGATTGGCGATGCTGCTGGGCCTCGCTGGGCTGGCATGGTTCGCGAGGCAAAGCGCGCACGAGAGCTTGGCTTGGTGAGCTTGTGGTGATGGGCAAGCTGTGTTTGAGCGTGCACGCAAGAGCTGGGCTATGATGCCGAGCTTGCGGTGCACGAGAGCTTGGTGAGGAGTGCGCAAGAGAGCTTGGTTGGTGAGACGATGTTGTGCTTGCGATGCAGCTTGATACTTTGCTTCACCTTGAAAGCTCGGAACATAAGACGTTAACACCAATTATCTCGCAAAGCTCCGAACTTCCGCTAAGGGTTAAATAAAACACGAACGTTAACAATTACAATCAAACCCTTAGCAAAGTGCACCCAAAGTTACGTAAATACTACGTGTAACTTGAGCGTATCAATGCCCTAGAAATGCCTATGGGCTATCAACCTCCCAAATTCATGCATTTCGATGGCATTGGCAATCCCAAGCAACATATATCACACTTTATTGAAACTTGTAATAATGCAGGTACTGATCACTTAACTTTACCTCAAGATGATCACTTAACTTGCTCGGAATGGATCATCAAATATATCGTGCTTTTTAGAAACGAGGATGGGCTTCATAGCTCCCGTATCAGGAGATTATGTTGGACTCTTTGGAGTATTTGGTTGCATAGAAATGACTGTATTTTCCGTAATACTCTTCCTCGAGTTATGAGCATTACTCATACTATTGCTACTCTAGAAGAACAACATCAGCATTTGAGTTCTCTTCCGTTCCTGCCAAACTCCGTTTCCTCCACCCTTCAGAAGTTAATCCTAAATATCCGCCTGGTTTTATGGGTCTCCATATGGGTCTTTCGGGGTTTGCTTCTCATACAATTCAAATAGATGCTGCATGGAACAAGACTACTAAAGCCACTGGTCTTGCTTGGTTACTTGATGAGCAGGTTACTGATACTGTACAAGGAGGTGGAACTTATGGGCGTGCTACTTCAGCCCTCCATGCAGAAGCTCACGCGCTTCTTAATGCCCTTGCTTGGATAAACCAACACCATATGCATCGTGTCACTATCTTCACGGATTGTGCTAATCTCATCTCCTCCCTGCAATCTACCAACACTGGCCCCAGCTCCATCACCTGGACTCTTTGTCAGATTTTGGCTTTACCTAATGTTATGAACTAGTGTTTTCTCCTCAAAGTGAATCACCAACAAGTCCAAAAAGCACGTGAGATTTATGTTAATGCCTTTTGGCTCATTCTCAATCAATGAAATCAAAACCACAAATTATTAAAAAAACTAATCTTAGATATTATTCAAGGTAACTTTTGTTCCCACTCCAATTTGTCATGATGATAGGAAAGCAAACGATCAATCAAGCTATTTTGCAGAATACATCAAATGCTTGAAACTCAATTATAAGCATTTGTCTGCCTAAAAAATCAAAATTTGTGATGTCGAATTTATTACTTTTCTCTTCTATATGTGTCAAATTTTCAAATTTGCATTATGCATGTTGACCTCATGTGACAAACTCCAAGCATACCTTATCGAAGCACAACAAATCGTCTTGAGCAACCATTGAATGGGGTCTGTGGATGAAGGAGAGAGAATTTGACGAGAAAGTTGCTGCTAAACCTCAAATAGTGAGTGAAAAACGAGCCGATCAGTTGCCCTGGACTATTCAATGAGGGCGTGTTGTATGGGCCGCCAAGGAAGGTTATTGTTTATCCCGATAAGTCATTGGACCCTCTGCTCCTTTGTGAAATTACCATGATACCCCCAGAGGCCTAAAGAACCTACCTCTAGAAAAGCCGAATCAAGCCAGCTTGGGAGCTCAGCTTGGTAGTGCAACGTCAGCATAGCCCTATAAATAGGAACCGGATCCCCATTTATGGAGGTAATTAATAGTTCCCTACTAACTATCTCTCTAGCTTCTCAGATCCAGCGTCGGAGGGGAGATTCTGGAATCATCCCCAGGTAGTCTAATCCTTGTTTTGCAGGCCCTACGACTCCATCAGATAATTGACACCTCCTCGAAGTTCAACCCTCATAAAACTCATAATCAGATCGGCCATAACTAAAGTTTTATACCCAAAACAGTTATAAATATGGTCGGCCACATATAAGAATTTGTGATTTTGTGTGCATTTTATGGTTAACATTCTTTTTGAATAACTTGAATATTTTTAGGTAGGCAAGATGAAGGATCATACGGATTTAGTACCTCGCACATGTTTTAACCAGTCAGGTTTGTAGGTGAGACTCTTTGGGAGGGAGGGGGATGGTAAGGGAAACCTCACCCCAAAGAGCTCTAGTGGGGTTTGATCCCATGACCTTGAAGTCATGAGCCAAGCCTTGCTTGATTTTAGAATAACTTGAATTACAAAAAGCAGATGTCCCATGATTCAGATTCTAATCTGACTTGTGTGCAGTGGCGGATCCAGGAATTTATGAATGGTGGGTCACTACTAAATCATGTTATTGGGCGGATCGGGCGCGTTAGTGCGGGTCGTTAACGGGTCACTTGAAATCATTAGCAGCTCGGGCCAAGGCTAAATGGAAGGGTCAATGTTGAGTCCAAGAATAAGCAGGTCGCTAATGGACCACTTCAATGAACATGTTCCTTTTGACTCTTACTTTGGCTTATAAAAGCCCTTACACTTATACTCTTACACAATTACAATGTGATACGCTCAAGTTATACGTAGTATTTACGTTACTTTGGGTGCACTTTGCTAAGGGTTTGATTGTAATTGTTAACATTCGTGTTTTATTTAGCCCTTAGCGGAAGTTCGGAGCTTTGCGAGATAATTTGTGTTAACGTCATGTATTCCGAGCTTTCAAGATGAAATGGATTTGAATGATGTTTGATTGAAGTTGTCTTTGGAGAGCTTGGGAGATTTGGCATCGGAGCATAATGGGCAATCATCGGAAGCTCTAAGCACCAAGCATGCGCGTAACTTCGACCACCTACACAGCTCACGTCAACCCAGCAAGCCAGCGTCATCACCAACCAAGCACAGCAGCTTCGCACGCCAGCCATCGCACAGCAGCTCGCACGCCTGCCCAGCAGCCTCGCTCGTCAAGCGGCGCCCAGACGCGCACGGCCCGGCGCTCGCACGGCCAAAGACGCATGCCCGGCCAGAGGCTCGCGACTCGCGAGGACTGTCGCACCTCGCGACCCCCTTCCCCTCGCGACTCGCGATGCCTGTCGCGGCTCGCGACCTGCGTGCCAAGCCATTTTGTGCGGGATGGCAGAGTCCCCTTCGCGACTCGCGATCAGTTGCGCGACTCGCGACGCTTAAGTCGGCTTGGGGCCACGATTTTGTGCGGGGTTTAAAAGCTCCTAAAACCTAACTTTTGAGGAGAGACGAAGAGGAGTACGAAGAGGAGAGCTGAAATGTAGACCTTGGAGTGGCAAGCTTGAGGGGAGAGCTCCTCTCCTCATCCTTCCTTCTTCATGATTCTCCTTTCATCTTTCCTTCTTCGTTCCTCTTTGTTCTTCATTTCCATTTCTTTGTTTTTCATTTCCTAGTTTTAGTTTTCATTTCTTAGTTTAGTTTTTAGGGATTTCAATTATGGATTTGGTTTTTGCTATCGGATTGTAGCTTGAACTGTTCTTGGATCAATTAACATGAAGCTTCAACCGTTATTGTGAGATCTTTCCTCTCTTTCTCTTTTCCTTGATTATGGTACAATTTCTATGCTTGTGATTTATGATTATTGCATAATTATGCTAGGAACGTTACTAGTTTGATTGTGTGATTAATCTAATGCTAGATTTAAGAATAGAATCGGATTGTTTTATTCTTTTATCAATTGGTAGCAAACTAGGGAGTAATTTAGATGCTGATCATCTTGGTTATTTCTTAGGGAAATTGAATCAACTGTTGAATGTTTATCGCGTGTATGACGTTAGCGGTGTCCGTTGGTTCTCTGTGTTTATTGCTGCTATTGGATTGAACTTAGACGCTATCGGACTAGGTTATCCTTTAGTTAGGGTTTTATAGTCACGCTGATCGTGCTATTCAACTAAGAATAAGGAGAACACGAGATTAATTCTCGACAATAGATAATTATGGAAATAATTAGAGTGGATGTTCAATGATCGATAATGAATTGAAGTGGATGTTAATCGGATTCAAGATCTTTCCATATTGATTTCTCATTTTGTTTATATGCTAGTTAGTCTTAGTTTGTTCGTATAATCTACTTGAAACCCCCCTTTGTAATTATTATTAGGTTTCTCGGCCCTTAGCTTAATCTAGGTTTCGAATCACGCTGAATACTAAACTCGTCCCTGTTTCCTCGTGGATACGACCCCTACTTCCATTATACTACCTTAGTGTAAAAGAGAGTAGGAGAAATTTTATCTTTGGACGGGTGCGGTGCACGACGACACCACTCGCGCCCGCCCAAATTTTGGCGCCGTTGCCGGGGAAACGGTGTTACTTGTTTGTATTTAGCGTGATTTTTGGATGGTATTGTTTGTGCTCTTTGTTTTTGATTGGCCACTCATATAAAGAATTTCCTTTTTGTTTTAGTTTCTAGTTTTCATCTTCCATTGAGCTCTATGTATTTCACTTTCGTATTTTGGACAAGAAGCATGGAACTTGTTGCTTAAACTCTCTTGGGAATGGTTGATTGACTCATACTCTATATCTTGGTTATTGTCTAGCTTTAAATATTGATATTAAAGGTCATGACTTGGATTAGCTAGGAGTACTACTAGTTGATGTTTGTTGTTGACTTAATGCTAGGTTTTGGATATAATCTGATGTTATATGCTCAACCATGATGTAGTAAGCTAGGCACTAACAATGCATTGCAAGAGTCCTTCTCAATCAATTTTGCAGGTATTTGAAGTGGAGATTGACATGGAACCACCATTGTCACACATGGAGCACAACCCAATGATTAAGCTTAAGGTACTAAGTCGAGCTAACGACTTTAAACAACAGCGCTTCTCGGGAGGCAACCCGATACCCTTTTTATTTTCTTTCTTTTCCTTTATTTCTCATCAAATTTCCACCACCACAATAAATTTTCTTCCACCCACTCACCACCCACTCAAAAGAACCACAACAAATCATAATCCACTTTGAGCCCAAGTCCACAAAAGAAAACCCGTTGGGAAGAGTTCAACCGCTAGGAGTTGGCTAAATTGGAACAAGGAGATTGTTGTATCTTTTCGATCTCTTGAGCTAGGTGTCAATCTCAAAAATTTAAAACTGTTGAATTTGCCATTTGTTTGAGTGATTTGAGGGAGAGGGTTGTGAGTTGATTTCGGAGATTTGAGATGGTGTTGTTAAGAAATTTGAATTTGACGGATTGTTTGGTCATGAGTCTTGAGCATTTGATCTTCGATTTGCTCGATTTTCTATTCCCCCCCCCATTTTCAGTTTCCTTTTTCTTCTCATTGTCGTCACATTGAGGACAATGTGTAGTTTAAGTAGGGGGGAGGGTATTCTCATTCTCATGTATCTATGTTGTATTTATTAGTTTCAATTTGAAAAATTGAAAATGAAAAAAAAAAAACGAAAAATGAAAAAAAAAAATATAAAAAAAAGTGATGAAATGAAACCCGCTGAGTTGAAAACCCGCAAGGGCGGGCGACTCGGGCAAAAATGGGGGCCCGGATAGGTTGAAAACCCGAAAGGGCAACCTATGCAAAAAAGTGGCTTATATTGAGCGGGTAAGATGGTGAGATGAAAAAAAGAAATGTGAGAAGCTAGGATGAAAACCCGAAAGGGCTCCTAGGCAAAATGAGAGATTAAGAGAGAATTATGTATTTTGAAGACTCATTTGCCGGAGATTTGTTTTGGCTTTCACATTCTTTTGGTTGATTGTTTTTGAGAGTAAGCATGGAATTTATCCCTTTTTGTCTTTGTTCCATGGCTTGCTTATATAGGTTGGTTGTATTAGTAGTAGTAGTTTATCTTTTGAGGTTTTAGGCGAGTTGTCATTTTGATTGTGGCGTTGGAGTGAGTTCAATTCCTTTGAGATCCTTCAGGATTTGAGCTCACATTTTGGTTGTCGTTTGGTGATTATTGTTGTCGCGTCTTTGTATTTTTCATGTGAGCTCGAATCTAAGTGTGGGGGAATCATCGTCCCTTGCGTTTAGGTTTTTGAGCGGATGTTGTTAAGATATGATGATGATGATGTAGTTGATGGGGAGTGTAGGTTGGTGTCGTTAGCTTGGGTGATGATTTATTTGGTGATCCTCATTTTGAGTTTACTCGAGGTCGAGTAAAGTTCAAGTGTGGGGGTATTTGATACGCTCAAGTTATACGTAGTATTTACGTTACTTTGGGTGCACTTTGCTAAGGGTTTGATTGTAATTGTTAACATTCGTGTTTTATTTAGCCCTTAGCGGAAGTTCGGAGCTTTGCGAGATAATTTGTGTTAACGTCATGTATTCCGAGCTTTCAAGATGAAATGGATTTGAATGATGTTTGATTGAAGTTGTCTTTGGAGAGATTGGGAGATTTGGCATCGGAGCATAATGGGCAATCATCGGAAGCTCTAAGCACCAAGCATGCGCGTAACTTCGACCACCTACACAGCTCACGTCAACCCAGCGAGCCAGCGTCATCACCAACCAAGCACAGCAGCTTCGCACGCCAGCCATCGCACAGCAGCTCGCACGCACGCCGCCCGGCCTCGCTCGTCAGCGGCGCCCGACGCCCGCACGGCCCAGCGCTCGCACGGCCAAAGACGCATGCCCGGCCACGAGCTCGCGACTCGCGAGGACTCCGTCGCACCTCGCGACCCCCTTCCCCTCGCGACTCGCGATGCCTGTCGCGGCTCGCGACCTGCGTGCCAAGCCATTTTGTGCGGGATGGCAGAGTCCCCTTCGCGACTCGCGATCAGTTGCGCGACTCGCGACGCTTAAGTCGGCTTGGGGCCACGATTTTGTGCGGGGTTTAAAAGCTCCTAAAACCTAACTTTTGAGGAGAGACGAAGAGGAGTACGAAGAGGAGAGATGAAATGTAGACCTTGGAGTGGCAAGCTTGAGGGGAGAGCTCCTCTCCTCATCCTTCCTTCTTCATGATTCTCTTTTCATCTTTCCTTCTTCGTTCCTCTTTGTTCTTCATTTCCATTTCTTTGTTTTTCATTTCCTAGTTTTAGTTTTCATTTCTTAGTTTAGTTTTTAGGGATTTCAATTATGGATTTGGTTTTTGCTATCGGATTGTAGCTTGAACTGTTCTTGGATCAATTAACATGAAGCTTCAACCGTTATTGTGAGATCTTTCCTCTCTTTCTCTTTTCCTTGATTATGGTTCAATTTCTATGCTTGTGATTTATGATTATTGCATAATTATGCTAGGAACGTTACTAGTTTGATTGTGTGATTAATCTAATGCTAGATTTAAGAATAGAATCGGATTGTTTTATTCTTTTATCAATTGGTAGTAAACTAGGGAGTAATTTAGATGCTGATCATCTTGGTTATTTCTTAGGGAAATTGAATCAACTGTTGAATGTTTATCGCGTGTATGACGTTAGCAGGTCTGTTGGTTCTCTGTGTTTATTGCTGCTATTGGATTGAACTTAGACGCTATCGGACTAGGTTATCCTTTAGTTAGGGTTTTATAGTCACGCTGATCGTGCTATTCAACTAAGAATAAGGAGAACACGAGATTAATTCTCGACAATAGATAATTATGGAAATAATTAGAGTGGATGTTCAATGATCGATAATGGATTGAAGTGGATGTTAATCGGATTCAAGATCTTTCCATATTGATTTCTCATTTTGTTTATATGCTAGTTAGTCTTAGTTTGTTCGTATAATCTACTTGAAACCCCCCTTTGTAATTATTATTAGGTTTCTCGGCCCTTAGCTTAATCTAGGTTTCGAATCACGCTGAATACTAAACTCGTCCCTGTTTCCCTGTGGATACGACCCCTACTTTCATTATACTACCTTAGTGTAAAAGAGAGTAGGAGAAATTTTATCTTTGGACGGGTGCGGTGCACGACGACACCACTCGCGCCCGCCCACAATGAGTAATAATACAACTCAAACAACTAAACATGGTAAAACAATTCAACCTAACACCCTACTTAAAAATACAGATCCAATAATCTCTAATCTCTTTGAGTTTTCACACTTTTTCTCTCAAACCTAAACTATGGAGGTTAATCCTCCCTAAAACCCTAAAATTATTTTAAATATAAGAGTGGTGAATAATGGAAAAACTTCAAACTTCTAAAAATATAAGAGTTAAAAGTATTTATACTACTTCTAAAAAAAGATAAAAGAAAATAGAAAATAGAAAATGGTAAAGAGATTAAAAGAAAAAGGAAAATGAAAAGGAGTCTCTAATGAAAATGAAAAGAAAAACAGTAAAAAGGGAAGAAAGAAAAAGGAGTTAAAAAGGTGAAGAAAAGAAGAATAAAAACAATGAGAAGTACTATACACAGTACAGTATATAACGGGAAAAAGAAAATACAATGAAAAAGTAACAAAGACAAAACAAGACCCCCCACCCCCATCTTCTTCTTCCTCTTCCCTCAGTATTTTCTCGGGAAATTTTCCCCAACTTCGTCGCACCATCAACACCAGAGAGAATATTTCCCTCAATAATGGTGGGTCACGTGACCCACCATGACAAAGGGTAGTTCCGCCACTGCTTGTGTGTACTCGGTTCACATTAATATTAGTGTGCACCAGGCTAAAATAGAGCTGATCAACTCCAGCCCAGCCCGATTTTTGGGCGGGTTTGGGCAGTTTTTTTTGGGCGGGCTTTGGGCAAGCCAAAAAAGACTTTTCAGTCTATTTTTTTTTGGCCCGACCCGATTTTGACTCGAAAATCCCGTCCGACCCGAAATAATGGGCTTTGGGCACAATTTTTTGGCCCGAATTCGGGCCCGGCCCGACCAATGGGCAATTTTTTTGGCGCGGCCCGGCTCGGCCCGACCCATGATCACCTCTAGGCTAAAACCACGTATCATTTTTGAACAATCTACTATATCATTCAAAAAACCACTATATCATGCAGAAACCCACTATATTATGCAGAAACTCATTATATCATGCATAAACGACGTCATTTCTAAACAATCCACTATATCATTTAGAAACCCATTATATCATTCATAAATATACTATATCATGCAGAAAATACATCAATTCTGAAAAATCCACTATCATTCAGACACTTACTATATCATGTAAAAACTCATTATATCATTCAGACACTCACTATTTAATGCAAAAACTACATCTTTCTATATTATTAAAGCATGTGTCACAATATATACAACACAACCTACATCTTCCTGCATGTTAAAACATTAAAATTTAATCCTCCACTATATTGCTGCATATAATTTCACTATATGTTTTCCGTTAATAAAATCCACTATATTGTATATAAGCTCACTATATCTCTATAAAACTCACTATATGATGTTAATATCAATTACCAACCCAATGCACACTAAGTTAGTGTAAATCGGGTCCATTTAAGTTTTATTATTCAGATTATACTCTCATCTTAACCAAGGAACGGCGCCACATGGCGCTCTTTCTTAGGTTGTTTTACTACACATGATCCATATACCACCAAAAAAATTAGTAAATGCATTGTATAGGATTTGATCTCATGACCTTCAAGTTTTTATACGAAAGTCTTAACCACTAAACCAAATGATATTTGGTGATATCATTTTAAAGTAAATTATTGATAATGATAACTATAAGAACCTGGGGCATAGCCCGGGCCTACAAACTAGTTTTTCCTATATAAGGGTGCGTTCTCTTCACCTTAATGAATTAAGTTTCAGGTCCAATCAGTTCAGTTCAGTTCAGATAAGTTTCAATCATGTCCAATCAGGGCAATAAGTTCCAATAAGGTCCAATAAGTCTAATCAGGTGCAATAAGTTCCAATCAGGTCCAATCAGGTCTAATCAGGTCCAATAAGCTCCAAATAGTCAATGATCAATAAATTTAAATTAAAATTTTAATTAAAGTACCACTATGATTATTATATAGTATTATATTTGTAATATTGTCTATTATTTTATTATTCATTTTACTATTAGCTGATTATGTTATTATTAAATTTTTTAATTAAAGTCCCACTATGATTATATAGTATTATATTTGCATTATTATCTATTATTTTATTACTCATATTACTATTAGCTGATTGTGTTATTATTAAAAAATATTATAATCATGGTCAAATAAGGTTAACAATAATAATCATCATAATTATAATATTTTGCAATTCGTCTTTAAATAACTAGAGATAACATGTTTTCGTTACTAATAACAATGAAAGATATAAATGTTATTCATTGATTTTCTACTAGTACTTTATGAAATCAAAGCAACACTATTATGTATATTATTGGTGAAAGTTGTGTATAGGCAAGCATATAAATAATTTTTTTTTAAATGTTAATCATAAGAGATAATGAATAATTACTATTTTTTTGAAGGATAAATTTTAATGATTATTATGTTATAATAAATTTTTAGGGATAGTATTTATGTTAGGGGTAATATTTATATTATTACTCATCAATTTTTTTATTAAATAAGGTCAAATAAGTTCCAATCAGGTCCAATAAGGTCTAATAAGTTCCAATCAGGTCTAATAAGTTCCAATTAGGTCTCAAGCAACTAATTAGTCTATATTGACAAACGTCTGCTAAAGAAAGCATCGACTTAAAAAGTCTCTCCCCTAGGGCGAATTAGGGTTTAGAGTGCGATAGTACTGGTCCTTCCTTTGCGAAGTCTCGATTGTGGAGCCTCGAATCTCTTCTTGGGATTGTTGTCAGTCATGATGGCTGATGATATTGCAACAAAGTGCGCGAATTTACAGATTACTGAAGAGGAGAATACTGTTATTTCCCTCGATGACGATGTACATGATGGCCACGAGGAATCGGGGCTGAACCTACCTCTTGTAGGTAAAGTTTTGACGATTTGATCATATAATTTTGAGGCCATGATGAAGACATTGAATCAGATCTGGGTCCTCTCGAAAGGGGCGCTTTTTAGGTCAATAGAAAATGGCCTTTTTGTGGTGCAATTTGCCTCAATGAAAGACAAAGCAAAAGTCATGGCTGGGAGGCCATGGACTTTTGATCAAAGTTTGGTGATTTTTAATGAGATTGATGGAACATCACAACCCTCGAACATCTCCCTCACACATAGTCCGTTTTGGGCAAGACTCTACAATTTACCCATGAATAGTAGGTCGGAGAAACGATTGAGATTGCTTGGGGGAGGACTAGGTGATGTGTTGGACGTCGACTCGGACGGAATTGTGTGGGATAAATCGGCTCGATTAAGAATTATGGTAGATGTGACAAAGCCTTTGCGATGCATCCTTAAGCTCCGGAATCAAGATGGGTCAATTGCTGTGATTGACGTTAAGTATGAAAGGTTGCCTAACTTCTGTTACACATGTGGTATCCTTGGACATATTGAACGAGATTGCCAGATTGCAACGGAGGAAGGTAGAGAGGAGGAAAAACAGTGGGGCTCGTGGCTTCGTGCCTCGCCTAGGAGGGGTCGCATTAGGATGGAGGAAGAAGTCAAGGCTTTCCGTAGCTGCACTCGTACTCTCCAATTCCCCCCGAAGCCGCTTCGTAAATCGCCCCATGATGGAGAGGATTTCTCTGCTACTGTATCTCAAGCCACGGAGGTAGTGGTTACTCCAAAAGAGCTGCCCGATAATCCCCAAGATGCTGGCAGTGTGGGTGTGGGCGAACTTGTGCGTGGATGTCTCGATGAGGGTACTGTTCTGGAGGTTCCTATGTCGAAGGAAGTAAGTTCCACTCCTTTATTTTCTTTCTCTGCTGGACAGAATTCTCCTAAAGAAGTTAGTAAGGTTAAATTCCATAATTGGAGAATATTAAATGTAGCTAAGCCCAATATGATGGGGGAGTCATGTTGGGTAAAAAATGGTACAAATGATTAGGGGTGTAAGCGGACTGCGAAAAGTCCAGAGTCCAATCCAGTCCAGTCCAAACTTGTCGGACTGGACTGGACTGAAATTTTTTCGGACTGGACTCGGACTCAAAATTTCGAGTCCAAATATTTTCGGACTGGACTTGGACTCACCCCTTTGGAGTCCAATAAGTCCAGTCCAGTCCAAAAATATTTTTATATCTAATATATATTTAATATATATATATAATGTATATATATAAATTATTGATACTATTTTTAAAATTTTGGAGTTTTTAACCTTCCCTCTCTAAATATTTCAACTGACGCTAGAAAATTGCACTTGGCGCCAGACGATTTCACTTGGCTCCATTTGTTAAATAAGTAAATGATACTAGCAGTACTGCAGTAGTAGGCTAGTAGCCGACTAATTCTATCTCACTTCACTCCTCACTACTCACTTCCTCTCACTCTTTCATTTTCTTTCTACCTCGATGTCTCGATTCTCGCATTCTCTATTTCTCTCTCAGATTATATTCTCAGTCTCTCTGCTTCCTCTCAACTTAGATCAAGGTAGGCATCTAATTCAACTTTTTATTCAAAGTATTTTACTTTAATGTAAGCTTTCAATCTAATTTGTGGACATTGATAATTGAATCAGATGTCAAATGCTCAAGCATCTCAAAAAACGTTGTGAATCATTGAATCTAAATTAGGGAAAAAAATAATAATATAATATTCGGACTGGACTGGACTGGATTCGGACTCAAGAAAAAATTATCGGACTGGACTGGACTGGACTCAAAAAATATTTGGACCGGACTTGGACTCAATTTCTCGAGTCCAAAAAACTTTGGACTGGATTTGGATTTGGCAAAGTCCAATCCAGTCCAATCTACTTACACCCCTACAAATGATGATCATATGCTTAAACGTAAACAAGTAGATGAGATGATTGTAGATGACTCTGAGGAGGGGGAAGTTAGCCATAAAAAAGCAAAGACGGACCCCTCTATTTCCTATGGCAGTATGGAGGCTTCTGTCGAGGCGGTGGTTGGTGATTCCCAACCCCGCTGGGCATTATGAATCTTTTGTGCTGGAACTGTCGGGGCTTGGGCAACCCCCGGGCAGTTCGTAGGCTCCAGAGATGGAGTTCGGTTTCTAATCTAAGCCTTGTTTTTGTTTCTGAAACAATGATTAGTAGTCATGCTGCTGAAAATCTAAAGTCTCGTTTGGGTTTTGATAGTGCTGTTGGGGTGGATAGTATTGGTCGTTCTGGTGGTTTATGTGTCTATTGGAAGGCTGCGAAGGTTGATTTCACTTTGGTTTCGTTCTCACAGCATCAGATTTGTGGGGATATAACGGGTGAAAATGGTGTTATGTGGCGTTTTGTGGGTGTTTATGGGTGGCCGTAAACTAGTGAAAAGTTTCGGACATGGGAACTTATTCGCTCTTTGTGTGTTTGGGATGGGCCGATTTTGTTTGGTGGTGATTTTAACGAAGTTCTCTGTATGACTGAAGTTGAGGGGAGTAAGGCTCATGATCGTCGTGCTATGCATGATTTTCGGGAAATTTTGGATGATCTTGGCCTCCGTGATCTGGGTTTTTCGGGCTTGTGGTACACTTGGGAACGTGGGAAAAATCCTCGGACTCGAATCCAGGAAAGATTGGATAGATTCATTGCTTCTCCTGCATGGTGTGATTTATTTCATGATGCTCATGTGGAACATATGGTTCGGTACAAGTCTGATCACACTCCCATAATGCTGCAACTTTTCGGCAATCATAGGAGAAAAAAGAAAAAGAAAAAAAGGTTTCACTTTGAAACTGCCTGGCTATTGAACGAGGATTGTGAACCTATTGTTCGAGGGGCTTGGGAGAGTTCTCACGGGTCACCCATTGACAGCAGAATTATTCGGGTGGCTCAGGATTTAAAGACATGGAGTCATGGTTCACTGGACAAATTGGATCAAAAAATTAAGGAGGAAGAGGAGTTGTTGGCTCGGCTGCAGCAATCTGGCCGTGAAGATGATAGTGAGTTGGTGATTGCGTGTCATGCAAAACTCGATGATTTACTGGAAAGACAGGAGGCGTTTTGGTTCTTACATTCTAGGGTCTCAGAGCTCAAAGACGGTGATAAGAATACGAAATACTTTCATCATAAGGCGAGTCAACGTAAGAGACGTAATTACAATCATGGGCTCTTTGATGGGGACGGTGTTTGGCGAGATGATGAGGATGATATTGCCACTCTGGTGGCCGGGTATTATAAAAATCTTTTTACTTCTTCCTCTCCCTCTGATATGGATATGGAAGCTGTTTTGAACTCTGTGAAGCAGGTTGTGACTGAGGAAATGAATTATGCTTTAGTTCGACAGTGCAGCAAGGAAGAGGTGTGGGAAGCTTTGAGGCAGATGCATCCCAGTAAGGCGCCGGGGCCCGATGGAATGCATGCCATTTTCTACCAGCGGTTCTGGCATATTGCAGGTGATGATGTAACTGCCGTGGTTGCGGGGATTATTCATGGTACTCGCCCCCCTGATGATCTGAATAAGACAAATATTGCTCTCATCCCGAAGGTTAAAACTCCAACTCTGGTCTCTGAGTTTCGTCCGATTAGCCTCCGTAATGTCATTCTTAAGCTTGTTACAAAAGTGTTAGCTAACAGGTTGAAGGTGATTTTGCCTGGAGTTGTTTCTGATAACCAGAGCGCCTTTGTTCCTGGTCGGCTTATTACTAATAATGCCCTTATTGCTCTTGAGTTATTTCATTCCATGAAATATAGAACCAGGGGTAGGAAAGGCTTTGTAGCTATGAAGCTGGATATGAGCAAGGCTTATGACAGAGTGGAATGGGGTTTTCTTCGTGGTTTGCTGCATAAGATGGGGTTTGCGGATTCTTGGGTGGATTGTGTGATGAATTATGTGTCCTCTATGCGTTACTCGTTTGTGGTTAATGGTGATGTTTGTGGTTCTGTGACCCCCTCACGGGGACTCAGACAAGGAGATCCCATTTCCCCATATTTGTTTATTCTTGTTGCAGATGCTTTTCCAGCTCTTATTAATAATGCAACTGCAGATAAGGTTTTACATGGTATGAAGGCGAGTAGAAGAGGCCCGGAAATCTCCCACCTCCTTTTTGCTGATGACAGTTTGCTCTTTGCTCGAGCTTGCAGACAGGAATGCTCAGTTATAGTTGATATTCTCAACAAATATGAAGCAGCATCTGGACAAAAAATTAATATTGATAAGTCAGAAGTTTCGTTCAGCAAAGGTGTCAGTTCTGTGCAGAGAGAGGAGTTAGTAGATTTTTTGGCTATGAAACAAGTGGACAGACACACAAAGTACTTGGGGATTCCTACTCTTGGTGGTAGATTGAAGCTGCACCTGTTTTCTGGTATTATGGATCGAGTTTGGAAAAAGCTACAAGGATGGAAGGAAAAGTTACTCTCTCGTGCAGGAAAAGAAGTACTTCTGAAATCTGTCATTCAGGCTATCCCAACATATCTCATGGGTGTCTACCGCTTCCCTGTTGCTGTGATTCAGTCCATTCACTCGACAATGGCTCGGTTTTGGTGGGGTTCAAAAGGTAATAGTAGAGCTATGCATTGGAAGAGTTGGGATACGTTATGTAACCCAAAGTGTCTGGGAGGGCTTGGTTTCAGGGATCTCTCAGTTTTTAATGAAGCTCTGCTAGGGAGACAAGCATGGAGGCTTATCCAATGTCATGATTCTCTCTTAAGCCGGGTGATATAGGCTAAATACTATCCAAACACTGATTTCATTGATTCTTTTTTGGGAGAATTGGGGAGTTATTCTTGGAGAAGCATTTGGGGGTCAAAGGCTCTTGTGAAGGAAGGCATTATTTGGCGAGTAGGGAATGGCACTAATATCAAGATATGGGAAGATCCTTGGGTGTTGAATGAGGAGAGTCGCTTTTATTACTAGTGAGAGAGTTCCTAATCTCAATTATATCTGTGATTTAATTGATTTTGGCGAGATGGAATGGAATGCTAATGTTGTGAATCAAAATTTTAATGAGTGAGATGCACTTGCTATTCTTGTTATACCCCTAAGTGAGCGAATGCCAGCAGATGGATTGGAGTGGGCTTTCTCCAAAGACGGGCGCTACACCGTCAAAACAACATATATGGTTGGCAAATCGGGCAACCTTGACCTCTTTCATAGAGTTTGGGTTAAGATGTGGAGCTTACAAGTTTCGCCGAAGGTAAGACATTTCCTCTGGCGTATTTGTTCAGCTTCACTTCCAGTCCGTGCTTTGTTGAAGTTTCGACATGTACTTGATGATGATTCGTGTCCCTTGTGTGGAGAGAGTGCGGAAACCATCAACCATGCACTCTTCTTCTGTCCAAGGGTGCGTGCTATCTGGGGTTTGGCGGGCTATATGGCGCGGCTTCCAAGTAATGAGAATTAGGGGTGGATGGACATGTGGACTGAATGGCAGGAAATTGATGATGACACGTTGGTAAAAATGAGCTATATTGCTTATCAAATTTGGTACAGAAGAAACAAAGTAGTTTTTGAGGACAGGTGCCAATCCAATGAGCATGTGGTTGAGTATGCGAAGCGCGCTGCTGTGGACTATGGAAGCTACTCGAAACGTATTTATGGAAGCCCAAGGCCTGCTGGGCTCTCTTCGTCTCGGGTATGGCAGCTTTCACCTACTGGGTGTGTGAAGATAAATGCCGATGCTTCAGTAAGTGAGGATGGGTGGGTGGGTATGGGAGTTGTGGCTCGCAATGAAGTTGGGGAGGTCTTGTTTGCTGCTGCGCGCCGAGTGAGAGCTCGTTGGCCTGTGGAAGTTGCAGAAGGGAAAGCGTTGTGTCTCGCCATCAAGTTGGCTCGTTCCCATAATTGCCAGAATGTTATTTTTGAAACAGATTGTGTTACTATTATTAATAGGTTGTCTAGAGGTACTATTTTCTTTTCTGATTTAGATGCTGTGTTAGAAGACGCTATGGTGCTTAGTAAAGATTTTGATTTTATTAGGTGGTCGCATGTGCTACGGGATGGGAATGCTGTTGCCCATCACCTAGCTAGATTGATTCCGTTTGGTGTAGAGCAAAGGTGGGAACGACATTGTCCTGCTGAGGTGTCTCCTTATGTTTTGATGGACATTTTGTCCACTGATTAATCTGTACACCTGCTCTTTTCCCCTCAAAAAAAAAAAAAGTTCCAATTAGGTCAATAAGTTTCAATCAGATCCAATAAGTTCCAATCAGGTTCAATCAGGTCTAATAAATTGAATCAGGTCCAATTAGGTACAATAAGTTAAGTTCAATTCAGATAATCCAGTTCAGTTGAGGGTTATTGAGGTGAAGTAAAGACACCCTAAGTCGTACCCAACACCTGAAAGTCGGGAAGGAGCTAAAACTTCTCTTCCTCTATACCCCCCATATTTCTGGTTAGAGGAGAGGGTTTGAAAATAAGTTGTTTCTAACCCTAACCCTCCAATTCATAGAAGTTGTGTAATCTGCGCTAACCCTTGATTTCAACTGAAATCGACTCTCTCTCTCTACATTCTTATTCATCTCTTGCAGTTTTCTATCTAAAAGGTTCAATTGTTAGCAAAGAAATTGAAGGATTTTTTCAACGACACGGCTAAGTTGGAAAACTTGGATCTTCCAAAATTTGGAGGTTTGTTTAGGACTAATATTACAATTATAAGTTTTAAGATTCAAATTCTGTAATTTACAGTTAATTATTTGAGTAAGAATTCAGAATTTATTTACTTAAAAAAAAATCAATTAGCGGTAAGCTAAAATTAACCATATTTTGGGGCTTCAGTTGAATGGTATATGATAGGCCGAGATTTTAGTTTCCAGTGGTGACATGCATTTAATTGGTGCTGATTTCGGAATTTTCAGGAAATTTCAATGGCTGCTACGGCTACAGCTTCACCTGGGCCACGCTATGCACCCGAAGATCCTTCGTTACCAAAACCATGGAGAGGGTTGGTGGACGGGAAAACTGGATACTTGTACTTTTGGAATCCAGAGACTAATGTCACACAGTATGAGAGGCCTGGTTCACATGGTAGCTCGATCCCGTCGAGGCCTGTCTCGGGTTATATAAGTTCTTCGGCGGAAGTTCAGCAGTCCTCTAATGGGCGTAAGGATGGGTTTAATGATGACGCTGATTTTAAGAGTAAAGGTACCAGTGGAGAAAAGAGTCAACAGGTATAACTCTTCCCTGTCATTCTTTCAATTGTGTCAGTTCATTGTTGTTTTGGGGAACATAGTGTACTCTGCATTTGCTTGGAGTTACCGTGCTTTGATCTAATGAAGGCATCTAAAATTTCGTACTGCTGGTGGAATGTGTGACTTGTCACCTGCATGTATTGTTTGAATTGAACATCCACGAAATAAATGTAAATTTGCAATATTGAAACTGCTAGATTTTGCTTCAAGTATCCTTTCCTGATGATTCTATGGAGAGGGTGGTGAGTTTAGAAGGAAGTAAGAATAGTGGTCAGTGTTTGAGTATCAAGATCAAGTTTGTCAATTGCTTTGTTGCGCTATTGTCTGATTACTTGATGAGGTTTTGATCAAAATTTTCTATTTAGAGGTTTTTTAATATGATGATTGAGTATTGATTGCTTTCTGGAAGGTTTAATATCAAAATGTTCAATTTTGCTGTTTGAAAGATTTGAATGGTTGTCAATTTGTCATTCACTAAGAATTACTTCAAGCTCACACAGAATATTGGAACCAAAGTTAGACTCACTATGTTTTTTAAGTTGGAGCATTTCAACTAAAGAGAAAGATCGATGGCTGGAAATTTTTTACCAACAAAATTACAGTGCAGCCCTTAGCATATTTTATGGCAACAAATTTAATCCTAATCCAACTTGAAACTTAGTTAAGAAGCTTCCTAGATTCGTACTCCTAATTACCTCAGTACAATAATAACCTTGCTGGCCAGAGCATGAAACTTCTGCCAATTACCTTCTACTGACTTGATAAAATTATTACGAACCTAATAAATTGATAAATCTGCCAGTCAAGAGAGTCCTAATACATTTTGAATAGCTCTTGCTTTCTTAACCTCTAAGCCAATCAACAAATTGACAATTTACCAACGAAATAGCTAGAGTAATTGCTGGGCCCACCGTTCACATGTTATAATCAGGTATTAACTTGTCAGCACAAAATAAGTTTGAGGCTTTGAGCTTAAGTTATCCTTCAGCAACCCAATTTAAACATTTGACTGAACATGCAGACTCTTGGAGTTCAACTTGGAACCCAAGCCATCTAGCATAAGAGCAATATGCTGGCAATTCATTTCTTTAGCTTTTGAAGTTCTGCTCTTTGCCTCTAAGTTATCATCTAAGTAGGGCTTAAATTACCAAGCTTAGCTTGTCTCACTTGGTAGGAATTCCACCTCATGACCTCAAGGTTAGGGGTTCGAATCCCACCAAGTGAGGGGCACTTGGAGGAGAATTCCCCTTACAACTCCCCCTCATTCCAAGTGCCTGGGTTGGGCCCTGTGCGAGGGCAGCCAAGAGGTTAATTCATCTTACCAAATAAAAAAAAAAAAGAAAGTAGGGCTTAAATTCATCAAGAGTGGCATCCTTGCACCTTGTAATCAGATAGCTGAATCTTGTGAGCTTGTAGTTTAGTGAGCATCGCCTCCATACCCATGTAAGATTCGAATAGGCTCGTGTGCTTTGGGCCTAGACATATTCTTCCACATAGATATTGTGAGGACATATTTGAAAGGGGCACTAAATTGCACTCATTGGTAAGTGTCCTAAACTGATGAAATTATGAATACCTTAAAGCACCCGCATTTCTGGCCATCCCCCTCCCAGCTTGCTCTCTGTCCTCTAAATCAGTTTGCTCACCAATGTGGGAAGGTTGCCTATCATTGGGGATGCTCTAAAAGCTGGCACCTTCCCAATTGAACATCCACTAGAAAATAGAAATGGCGCACGTGGCTAGTGTGGCAACTGTTAAATTATTTTTATTTAGATTGGAGAGCTGAAAAAAAGGCGGGGTAGGGAAAAAAAGGAGCGAGAATGTTGTTGGGGAATCCCAGCAATGTTGGGAGTAGAAATGACTTGGGGTGAATAAAAAAGATTAGTAAGTGGAAGTGACACGGAGGAAAGAAAAAATGTGGTGAAAGAAGTGGTATTATAGTTTAATTCAAAATCCAGATTTCTTTCTGTGTCTGGCATGTTATGATTAATTGTTTTCTTTGTCACTCTTTTCATTTGGAAGATGTCTGCCATCTTTTTATTACTTGCACTTCAAGAAACAACCAAGATGGAAAAAACATGCATGCAGATTTAATACTGGATGTTGTTCATTGAAATTTGCTTTTACTTGAGATTGTGAGCTAGCTTGCTTGGAAGGAGGATTTCTTTCTTTTCTTTTCCCCTTGTGTCCAAAAGTTATTTTATGAAGTTCTTAATTTATTATATACTATTGCTGTTTTATGTAGAGATTGTTGGAAATTGTCCCAAATTCTTCTCTCGGTTGGTCTGACCAAATATATATGTGTGTGTCTAAAGATTGCATTAAAAGAGGCTAAAAATTCGAGGAGTGAGAGGGATTTCTGATTGTTTGATTTGAGAATGAATGTTTACAGGGGGAAAGAAAAGGCTTGTTGGGTCGACATTACCTTGACTTTCTTGCTTGTTCACTCAAATTAATTTATTTAACCACCCCTCTTTCTCACTCTGATGCACTTATGGCCACACATGAATAAGTGCGCGTGTGTTGGTGCATGTGTTTGCTTGCTTTGGGGGGGGGGAACGTCTCCTAATTTGAAGATTAGTTATAAAAAGCGCGCCCAAGGCGAGTCCGGGGATAGCAAAAACGCTTTTTACCAACCCAGGCAAGGCAAAGTACGTCAGGTGCAACAAGGTGTGCGCCTAAGGTGGGCTTGTTCCACGTCTTTTGCGAAGGCGCACTGGGCCACCTTTGGTTAAGAATCGAGAGAAAGGGGAGATCTGATTTAGAAACATAAAAAAAAGACCAAAATTTTTCAAATAACTCTTACCTAGTCTTTAAGATGTAAATTCAACCAAAAGCCCTCAATAATTGCATGGAATTACTTCATTTTAACCCCTAATTGAAAGCCCTAACTTTAGATTACCCTAATTTGCGGGTTGTGAGGCATTTGGGGAACCGGTGATCGCTGAGTATGAAAGAGGTTGCCGGCGATCTAGTCTGCAGCACCAGATTTACCGGTGATCGTTGCCTGTGAAACTTTCCAGGTTGGTTTTCTCCTTTCTTGTCTTCTTCCTATGTCTCTTCTTCTCCCTCCTTAATTTTCTCTTCTCTCTCTTCATTGTTTCATTCTTTTATTTCTTATTCTTCTCCATCTGTCTTTCTCTTCGATCTGGAGGTATCTTCATCTTTCATCTGCAATTTGGAGTTGAGAAGCTTCGAGAGTCAAATGTCAAACTTCTGCCTTTTCTTATCTTTCACCCTTTTTCTTTTTGTCCTTAGTGGCTCCTGAGTAGTGAGGTCCATGTGACTTATCTACTACATGAGCTTTTATTTTGTCGTTCTCTCTCTTTCTTTTTTTTCTCCTTAAGCAAATCATCCATTTTACTTGTGTAAATGGGGTTCTTTAAAAACCACATAAACAAAATTAAGAAAAAAAATAAAGGTGCGCCTGGCCTATGAGATGCTCGTGCCTTTGCCTTGGGCCTCGGTGCGCCTTGCTCCTTTTAAAACTAAGAATTGAAGTGTTTTAACTAACATAACTTTTTTCCCCAAATGTATTGAATATAAAAGACACTTATAGAAACTCTTTATGTAATTGTTTTGGTAGTTGTTTCTCTTTTGTGAACTGCATGTTCATGATCTCTTCCACTTCCATTGCAACGTACTGCTTTGAATAGCTTAGTCTTAAGTCATCAATGGGGTTATAACTTATAAATACCGGTGATTATTGGCTTGCTTTGATGTTAATTGTTCCAACTTAACAGTTAGTTTTATTGCTCTTAATGTCCTAAATTGTGCTGCTATGTGTAATTTTTGAATGTCCCATATTTGAATTTTATATAGGCCGTTTTAGCTACTTCTAAGTCACCACTCACAAGTAACACTAACAAAGAATTTAGGTTATGTTAAAAATGAATGGAGAAGTCATAATATGCTGAACATTTATTACAATTTCTACAATTTTTTTGTGATAAAATTTAAAGCCTTTAAAACCAATAAGGACGTGATTATTATTGTTTATTATATGAGTTTGGGATGCTTTCTTGTTGGCTTAATACGTAAATTTAAATTCTTGAAATAGATGGCCAGAAGTGGAAGTACTCCAAATGAAGCAGTTATTGGATCTACTCGACAGCATGAACCTGTGGACACGGGTTGTGGTCTATCAGCTGAAGCTTATCGTCGTCGGCACGAGATATCTGTTTCAGTGAGTTTTCAAGCAGTTTTGTTACTTGTAAATCCTAATAAATTTGAGAATGCTCAACTCTATCTTGTGTGTCAACAGTGTGTCACAACTCACAATGAAGTTAGTTTGGTCTTGTCATGTATAGCATAAAGAAATGTAATACACCAGACACATTATGGTTATTTCATGGTTCAAGTATTAGTAGTAGTTTTAAAGAACGAGTCGTAATACTACTCTTATGTGGAACACAGAAAGGATCAATATTTTTAGTATCATTCTGTTGACATTTGTTTTTGTATTCATGCTGCTGACATGGCATTTATCTTCCCTTTTTGCAATGGGGAAAAAAATCTGCTCCTGACTTTGATTTACTTCTCTGTCTTTAGGGAGATAGTGTGCCCCCACCATTTACAACCTTCGAAGCTACTGGTTTCCCTTCCGAGATCCTGAAAGAGGTATCAATGTTGCTACTTTTATAGTTTCGGTCTGCTTGTTCATCTGTCTCAGTAAATGCGCCGAACTATATTGCTGACTATTTCCATGCAAAGTTCTGCGATAGCTGGAGTTCATACTCGAGTTAATTGTTTTGCATCTTTACTTTTTGTCGCAGATGCGATATTTGCTCCAGGGAGGAGCTAATGTCGTACGCTGTGCTGCCCTCTGTTGGAGGGCTTTATTATTGGAGTGCTCTTTTACGCTGGACTATTTTTTTGAGATGGGATTTTCGAATCATCCAAGTTCGTGGCTGGGCTGCCGTGGGTGATGATTCAGTCTGCCACTTGGTCCTAAGAAAAAGAAGAGGCCACCTCCTGTTGTGGCTTGCTATCTTGCAAGCATTCGCTACCTGCATAGGAGGATGGTGCTTCTTCTTGCATTTACTGCTCTATGCTTTGAAACATTAAAGCACCTTTGCTTAGCGTACTTAGTGGGTTTCCTTTCCATTTGTAACAGGCACACCAGGCTGGCTTTTCTGCTCCTACTCCTATTCAGGCACAATCATGGCCAATTGCAATTCAAGGTCGAGATATAGTGGCGATAGCTAAGACAGGTTCCGGAAAGACCTTGGGCTATCTACTTCCAGGTTTTATGCATCTCAAGCGGTGCCGCAACAATTCGCAAATGGGACCAACTGTATTGATTTTGTCACCAACAAGGGAATTGGCAACACAGATCCAAGACGAGGCTGTGAAATTTGGGAGGTCCTCTAGAATAGCTTGCACGGTAAGAATATGCTCTTCGTGTCTTGTGCAGTATTCTGTTTTTGATATATTTTGCTTGGATGTCTTGTTCTTAGTTTTAAATAGCCACCCAGGGCGGCCTAGGCATGAGGCGAGTCCAGGTGCTAAGGAAAACACTCTGAGAAGTCGGGTGCTGTGACCTACGGCAGGCTCTTCTAGGTCCTCTAGCTGCCTCCGGCGAGGTGCCAGACGCAACGCCTTGGCCGCTTTATGTAGAAATGCGAGAGAAAGAGGGGAAATCTGAGAAAAAACATAAATTTGACCAAAATTTTCACGAATTAAGTCTTATGCAGCTATAAAACTCTCATTCGACACAAACTTCTCAAGTAAATTGCATGTTTTAACTGTAATTTGGGCCCTAAATCTAAATCCCTAATTGGAGAAATCCCTTATTTGCGATTCACTCGAAATTGCACACATAGTCGACCACATGTATCATGACAGAGATTGCCGAAATTTCTATACAAGCGGACGACGCCGGCATTGCCACCTCCAGTGGCCGTCGCTGTGTTGTTTTTCGTCATATCTGCTGAGTATCCTTGCTTCTCTCTCTTTCTTCGATGTTCTGTTTTCTTTAACCTCTCTCTGGCTGTCTCCCTTCCCTAGGGGCTAGGGGCAGGAGAGAAAAATTCACATGTTGATAAATTTTTACTTACCCTCTGCCCAGCCCTTTGTAAAGGTAAATCAAGTCTGGCCTTTGCTTTTACCTTCTAATGTTGAGCTGTCATTTACTTTTTAGCTGTCATTTATATTTCTAGTTGTCTTTCATCTATCCTACTGTTTACTTTATAACATAAAAATACTGGGAAATTTCTAGATCGTGACTTTCAATTTTTCAAAAATTTTAGATGGTGGAAAACAAAAAGTTTGATTTTACAGTGTGACCCTAAGTTTTCTAATAATATACTAACGTGGCATTATGGGAGTTTAGGCAGTTGATTAGGCGTTAAGTGTCACTCCCTTTATTATCTCTTATTCCTTTTAAGTAAAAATTATAAAAATTTGATATTATGAATCTACACATTGATACAAATCTAACAAGACCACACATTACTATATTTTTACTTAAAAAATCAAAATAATCGGTCAAAATCGGTTGTTTGATTTTCCAGAATAGAAAGGTAGCAATTAAAAAGAATAGGAGGGAGCATAAAAAGATCTCTCTTTCTTGCTTCTACAATGGCGGTTTATGAGGATAATAATAGAACAAATTAGATTATAAAAAAAAAAAAAAACAAATTAAAGAAAGAATCTTCAATCTGCAATGGCGATTTCCCTGCCACCAGCAACTATTTCATCCCTAACCTCCGCCCATTCGTGCAATTTCATTTGCTCAAGAACAAAAGCAACAACTTGTTCATTATTCAAGTTTAGGCAATTGATTAGGCGTTAAGTGTTACTCCCTTTCTGTTTCTTTTTAATTGCTACATTGTTTGGGCACGGTTTTCAAGATGTTTTTTAAACCTTATTATCTCTTATTCCTTTTAAGTAAAAATTATAAAAATTTGATATTATGAATCTACACATCGATATAAATCTAGCAAGGCCACACATGATTATATTTTAACTTAAAAAATCAAAATAATCGGTCAAAATTGGTAGTTTGATTTTCCAAAATAGAAATGTAGCAATTAAAAAGAATAGGAGGGAGCATAGAAAGATCTCTCTTTCTTGCTCCTACAATGGCGGTTTATGAGGATTGAGGATAATAGTAAAACAAATTAGATTATAAAAAAAAAAAGAAAAACAAATTAAAGAAAGAATCTTCAATCTGCCATGGCGATTTCCCTGCTACCAGCAACTATTTCATCCCTAACCTCCGCCCATTTGTGCAATTTCATTTGCTCAAGAACAAAAGCAACAACTTGTTCATTATTCAAGTATTGTTCTTCCTTGTCTTAACTCCCAACTCCATTTTCCTGGGCAGCTCCATCATCAGTTCCGTATTAGCAATATTCAGCTCTCTCTCTCATCAATGTTCTCGAATTCTTCCTTTGCTAATGATCATGGCGTCTTATGATTGATGGTTAGATCAGGTATTTGCAAGTTTAAGATCAGAGAACCCAACCCTTTTTTTTGTGAAGAAGAAGACCCATCACTTAAACGCCCTATTAACGGCCTAAACTCCCATAATGTCACATTAGTCTGTTATTACAAAACTTAGGGTCAAATTGTCATATGAATTTTATTTTTTTGCACCATCTAGAACTTTTGATAACTGAGTGTCACCATCTAGAATTCCCCAAAACTATTTTCTTAAAAAAATATAAAGGTGCACCTCGCCTACGGGATGCGCGTGCCTTCGCCTTGTGTCTTTTGAAACTAAGGTCTTGTTTGAGTAGCAAAAAACTCTTATCTGCTGGTGTGGTTACATCTTTTGAACTGGAAGTTGAACTTAATTTTCTGAGCTGTCTACTTAAAGTTCATATTGATTATGTTTATATGCTTTTGGTTTTGGAAACTTGATGTATGAGTTATATGAAGCAGAAAATGACCAAGGAGCGTTCTAGGGTGAATTTGATTAAACTGTCAGGGTCATGGATACGTTGAATACTAACTGGATCTGAGAGACATTTTTTTACTATTCATCTCATGGCTATCTGTCTAGAACTTCTGACAGGGTACCATTATCGCTGGTCACTTCCATACATATATTTCTGTTATGGTACTATGCGCTGCTCTGATTGATTATTGATGGAAATGCTGTGTCTCATGATGGTGTCCTGCATGTAACATCTGCAGTGTTTATATGGAGGAGCACCCAAAGGCCCACAATTGAAGGAGTTGGATAGAGGAGTCGATATAGTGGTAGCTACTCCTGGTCGATTGAATGATATACTCGAGACAAGGAGAATTAGCTTGAATCAGGTCTCCTACTTGGTGCTTGATGAGGCAGATCGTATGCTGGACATGGGTTTTGAGCCACAAATCAGGAAAATAGTAAAGGAGCTACCAACTCGCCGCCAAACTCTGATGTACACTGCAACATGGCCTAAAGAGGTCCGGAAGATTGCGGCAGATTTATTGTCCAATCCTGTCCAAGTTAATATTGGTAATAGCGATGAACTCGTTGCTAACAAGTCTATCACACAGGTAACTGCCTGAATCGGCTGATGTTGCTTTAAGCATTGACAATGAGCTTAGGATGGAATATGGATGCATAAATTTAGTCTGTGGGTCATTGATATAGTAATATTTTAGATGACATTGGAGTTGTATGTCCTATTTAATAAGCTTTATATATTTCTGTTGCAGTATGTGGAAGTGCTCACTTCTATGGACAAACAAAGACGATTGGAGCAAATTTTGAGATCCGAAGAACCAGGATCAAAGATTATCATCTTTTGTGCGACTAAAAAGATGTGTGATCTTCTTGCTCGTAACTTGTCACGACAATTTGGAGCAGCTGCAATTCATGGTGACAAGTCCCAGAGTGAACGAGACCATGTACTAAACCAGTTCCGAACTGGAAGATCTCCTGTGCTGGTTGCTACAGATGTGGCAGCCCGTGGTTTGGATATAAAAGACATCAGGTTGGTGAATGATGCTACTAGTATTTACTTTCATTCGTAATGAATTCTGATCATTGCAGAAGTTGTCCTCAATGGTCGGTGTGCATGTCGATTAGTATCTACTCCATTTGAAAACTGTTGAGATTGTCCCAACTCCCAATGTCTCATCATTAAGGGGTTGATGTTATTTCACCAAAATGCCCTTTCTTTTACCTATTGCACTTTTCCCTTGGTACTTGTGCAAAAACAAATGTCCCATTTTGAAAAAATAAGGATGTGCTACGAACTGTTTGTGTGCTGAAGTAAAAAGATTTGCAATTATAGCAAGAATAATTCATGAAACTTAAGGTTGTCAGGTTGGTAAATGAAGAAATAACCGTTATAACCACAAATCATTTATGCAAATGAGTTCATCTTTCTTATTTATCTCTAGCATCTGCATCTAACCAAACTACTGAAAAATCAGAAGTCATTTAGGTGGTTCATATCAAACCTAAAACCAAGAACATGGCTCCACCTTTGCTTGGACCCTTGGCAGAGTATTTTTTTTTGTTCATGGAGTTTTCTGGTACTGTTTGTTTTTTATGGCCACATCTTTTCATGTGGCACTATCATATGTTATGTGCTCGTGTTTGTCCTGAGTAATTGGAATTCTCCATGATGATCTCTATTTGGTTGCTTGCAGGGTGGTAGTAAACTATGACTTTCCTACAGGTATTGAAGACTACGTTCACAGGATTGGGAGAACTGGAAGAGCAGGTTCATCTGGATTGGCTTATACATTCTTTGCTGATCAGGATAGTAGATATGCTACTGATCTTGTTAAGATTCTGGAAGGAGCAAATCAAAAAGTTCCGCAGGAGATCCGTGATATGGCGCTCCGAGGTGGTAGTATGGGCAGGTCTAGACGTCCATGGGGTTCTGGCCCTGGTGGCTGTGATGGAGGCCGAGGTGGGAGAAGTGAATCGAGTTATGGTGGCAGGGATGGAGGAAGGGGCCGGGATAGGTATAGTGACTTACTAACTCTTCTATCTTAGAAAAAGTTAATGAGCTACTTGTTGGGCTTGTCAAATTAGTTTGGGTAATTTCTTTTCATTTATATTGCCCAAAGCTCGAGCCTGTCGGCTTGTCTCATCATTCCCCTAGGCATGTGTATTTCTTAAAGAGCCATGTGGTAAAGCTGATCTATATGCTTCTGATAATTGTATATAAAGCTTAGCCTGCAGACGTGTTCACATAATTTCTGTTCTTGCTGCCTTACTCCCCTCTGGATTTCTGTTCTTTAGTTCTTTCAGTCTGGGTGGTCTGATATTCTTGTCTTCATGGTCTAAGTTTAGGTTTCACTTTCCTTATGTTTCAGAATCTCTTGACATTTATAGCATTCTTCATGACATAATTTGTGTTCTACGTTATCACTTCATGTTACGTCTAGTTGTGTAAATTTTTATTTTGGTGGTTGGTTTCTGCATCTCTCTACTGTTTTTCCCTATCATAATAAGACCTTTGCTTGGTTCCCCCCTACCCTCTCCTTGGGGCCCTGAGAAGAAGAGGGGGGGGGTTCTTATCAGGTATCATTTTCTTGCTGTGTTTTAGGTCATTGGAGGCTTGAGCCAAGGCTTGGTCTACTATCACCGTATATTTTGCTGAACTTAATATGGAGATCCTTTGCTAATGTCATTTTCTTTTGGAACAGATATGATCGGGGATATAATGATAGTTATGATGGCGATGCTCGTGGGAAGTATGATAGAGGTTACCAATCCAAGTCCTTTCGGAATGGAGAAGGGGATAGGGGCCGCAGCCCAAGCCCAAGTGGTCAGATGGCTTGGGGCGGGACGCAAGTCAAGGATCAGGGCTGGAACCGTGGGAATAGTAGAAGCCGCAGCCGCAGCCCCGAAAGGCTAACTCGAGGTCCACCTGGGCGTAGTTTTCATGAAATGATGATGGAAAGGGCTCGCTCTTCCCCTCCAAAGCATCAGCATAAATCTTCAGCTGCTGAGTATGGTAATGGCCAGTCTGAGTGGGGGAAATCAATTGCTAAAGCTGACAATGAAGTTACTGTCGGTAGGAACAGATCTTATTGCGGAGAGGAGGAAGAAGAGGAAGGTGCCATTCCTCCCGATGGACATATGTGAAAAGTTTGTGAAGCTAACTTTTTTACTATATTCTTTTGTCGGATATGATGTACCATGAGGCAAGCAAGAATCCGTATGGGACCTAAGTTATTGGTGCAACTGAATCTGTTATGGCAGCGTTGATTCAAAAGCATTGCCTATATGACTGTCAAACTTTTGTTGTGTAATATGAAGTGAATGCTAGGGGCACAAATGCAGGTTCTATGCGCTTGTGCAGGTTTAAAGTGCTGTGGGATGTATTTCCACTGTATTTATGTAGACATGCTTTTTTAAGGAGCCACCACTTGAGTTCCAAGTAAGCATGTCAATTTTTGGGGTGCTTTATCTTATATTTTGGCTGTTGATGCCATTTTGTGGGTGCTAAGATACCAGATATGCAGGAACTTTCAAGTAAATCTATGAAATTGAATTCCCATTGCTATGAGGTTTTGAACAAGTAATGGACATTGTCTTGTAGGCCTATCCACGTTCTTAAAAAGCTGCACTGACAGGAAGTTATTAATAAAACAAATTGTCTCGTTGAATTCCCATTTTTCTGGCCATTTAAATGCTTAGAAGATCGTGAAAAATTATGGTTGACAACCGTTGGCCTGCTAACATAGGGATCATTCCACGATCTTGCTTTCATTCACGAAAAGGTTAAATACCAAACTGTTTGGTGTTGAACAATATGTATATTCTCTTTTTTGCCCTTTCTTTTTTTCGGCAACTACAATTTTCGGATGTCCTTGATGCACAACAAATATGTTCGTTGCTGCACAACCATAGTGATCTTGATGCACAATCGAAGCGACCTTGATGAACAACTAATATGATCTTGGTGCACAACTACACTAAACTTCGTGCAAAACTGAAATGTTGTTGCTGCACAATCAATTTGAGCTTGTTGCACAACCATGGTGACCTTGATGCACAACCGAATTGACCTTACTGCACAACTAATCAGAGTTTGGTGCACAATCACGTTCACCTTTGTGCACAACTAAAATGCCCTTGCTGCACAACCAATCTGAGCTTAGTGACATTGATGCACAACCAAATTGACCTAACTGCACAACCTGGTATAGAGAATGCACAACCCTCAACTAATATTTCCCCATCAAATGTTGCATATATATATATATATATATATATATATATATATATATATATATATATATATATATATATATATAGGGATTGAGCACAAGATTTAATAAACATCACTTTCAAAAGCCAAAAAGTCATTAAATACCCTTTTCATTATCAAAAGGAGGAGAGAGAAAAGCAAACCACACAAGTTTGTGATGGGTACTCTTGTCATTTTGTCACTTTCTTTTTTCCATTTAAGGTATGTTTCACTTATTTTGAAACGTTCTAAAATAGTAAGTGCTTCACTTATTATGGAACGGAGGAAGTATATATATATGGGTGTTAATGAGCCAGGGTGGCTCGCAAACTGTCCAAGCTCGGCTCGGCCAAAGCTCGGCTCGAGGGGGCTCGACTCGAGTTCGAGATCGGCTCGAGACCATAACGAGCCGAGCCTGAGCATCCTTAAGTTCGACTCGAGAGTTCGTGAACAAGCTCGAAAATATTTTAGATAGTCTTTATGTAAAAAAGTAATGTCCCACATCGATAGAAAAAGTAAACACCAACCTTGTTTTCCCAATATGATCTTATTACCCTTTAAGTCTTTAACTATAATTAATGTTTGATTTGTCTGGTTTTATAATGTTGGACAGTCATTAAATATGCAAGACCCAAAAACTTGAACTAGTATAAATTAATTCTTCTACTTTATAATTCCATCACTTTTAATTATTTGTGTAAACATCTTGGAAAAAATGAGCAACTTAACTAGCAAACATTACATATTTACATTTGGGCAGTTTTTTTTGGGCGGGCTTTGGGCAAGCCAAAAAAGACTATTTTTTTTGGCCCGACCCGATTTTGGCTCGAAAAGCCCGTCCGGCCCGAAATAATGGGCTTTGGGCACAATTTTTTGGCCCGAATTTGGGCCCAGCCCGACCAATGAGCAATTTTTTTGGTGCGGCCCGGCCCGACCCCGGCTCGGCCCGACCCATGATCACCTCTAGGCTAAAACCACGTATCATTTTTGAAGAATCTACTATATCATTCAAAAAACCACTATATCATGCAGAAACCCACTATATTATGCAGAAACTCATTATATCATGCATAAACGACGTCATTTCTAAACAATCCACTATATCATTTAGAAACCCATTATATCATTCATAAATATACTATATCATGCAGAAAATACATCAATTCTGAACAATCCACTATCATTCAGACACTTACTATATCATGCAAAAACTCATTATATCATTCAGACACTCACTATTTAATGCAAAAACTACATCTTTCTATATTATTAAAGCATGTGTCACAATATATACAACACAACCTACATCAACCTGCATGTTAAAACATTAAAATTTAATCCTCCACTATATTGCTGCATATAATTCACTATATGTTTTCCGTTAATAAAATCCACTATATTGTATATAAGCTCACTATATCTCTATAAAACTCACTATATGATGTTAATATCAATTACCAACCCAATGCACACTAAGTTAGTGTAAACCGGGTCCATTTAAGTTTTATTATTCAGATTATACTCTCATCTTAACCAAGGAACGGCGCCACATGGCGCTCTTTCTTAGGTTGTTTTACTACACATGATCCATATACCACCAAAAAAATTAGTAAATGCATTGTATAGGATTTGATCTCATGACCTTCAAGTTTTATACGAAAGTCTTAACCACTAAACCAAATGATATTTGGTGATATCATTTTAAAGTAAATTATTGATAATGATAACTATAAGAACCTGGGGCATAGCCCGGGCCTACAAACTAGTTTTTCCTATATAAGGGTGCGTTCTCTTCACCTTAATGAATTAAGTTTCAGGTCCAATCAGTTCAGTTCAGTTCAGATAAGTTTCAATCATGTCCAATCAGGGCAATAAGTTCCAATAAGGTCCAATAAGTCTAATCAGGTGCAATAAGTTCCAATCAGGTCCAATCATGTCTAATCAGGTCCAATAAGCTCCAAATAGTCAATGATCAATAAATTTAAATTAAAATTTTAATTAAAGTACCACTATGATTATTATATAGTATTATATTTGTAATATTGTCTATTATTTTATTATTCATATTACTATTAGCTGATTATGTTATTATTAAATTTTTTAATTAAAGTCCCACTATGATTATATAGTATTATATTTGCATTATTATCTATTATTTTATTACTCATATTACTATTAGCTAATTGTGTTATTATTAAAAAATATTATAATCATGGTCAAATAAGGTTAACAATAATAATCATCATAATTATAATATTTTGCAATTCGTCTTTAAATAACTAGAGATAACATGTTTTCGTTACTAATAACAATGAAAGATATAAATGTTATTCATTGATTTTCTACTAGTACTTTATGAAATCAAAGCAACACTATTATGTATATTATTGGTGAAAGTTGTGTATAGGCAAGCATATAAATAATTTTTTTTAAAATGTTAATCATAAGAGATAATGAATAATTACTATTTTTTTGAAGGATAAATTTTAATGATTATTATGTTATAATAAATTTTTAGGGATAGTATTTATGTTAGGGGTAATATTTATATTATTACTCATCAATTTTTTTATTAAATAAGGTCAAATAAGTTCCAATCAGGTCCAATAAGGTCTAATAAGTTCCAATCAGGTCTAATAAGTTCCAATTAGGTCTCAAGCAACTAATTAGTCTATATTGACAAACGTCTGCTAAAGAAAGCATCGACTTAAAAAGTCTCTCCCCTAGGGCGAATTAGGGTTTAGAGTGCGATAGTACTGGTCCTTCCTTTGCGAAGTCTCGATTGTGGAGCCTCGAATCTCTTCTTGGGATTGTTGTCAGTCATGATGGCTGATGATATTGCAACAAAGTGCGCGAATTTACAGATTACTGAAGAGGAGAATACTGTTATTTCCCTCGATGACGATGTACATGATGGCCACGAGGAATCGGGGCTGAACCTACCTCTTGTAGGTAAAGTTTTGACGATTTGATCATATAATTTTGAGGCCATGAAGAAGACATTGAATCAGATCTGGGTCCTCTCGAAAGGGGCGCTTTTTAGGTCAATAGAAAATGGCCTTTTTGTGGTGCAATTTGCCTCAATGAAAGACAAAGCAAAAGTCATGGTTGGGAGGCCATGGACTTTTGATCAACGTTTGGTGATTTTTAATGAGATTGATGGAACATCACAGCCCTCGAACATCTCCCTCACACATAGTCCGTTTTGGGCAAGACTCTACAATTTACCCATGAATAGTAGGTCGGAGAAACGATTGAGATTGCTTGGGGGAGGACTAGGTGATGTGTTGGACGTCGACTCGGACGGAATTGTGTGGGATAAATCGGCTCGATTAAGAATTATGGTAGATGTGACAAAGCCTTTGCGACGCTCCTTAAGCTCCAGAATCAAGATGGGTCAATTGCTGTGATTGACGTTAAGTATGAAAGGTTGCCTAACTTCTGTTACACATGTGGTATCCTTGGACATATTGAACGAGATTGCCAGATTGCAACGGAGGAAGGTAGAGAGGAGGAAAAACAGTGGGGCTCGTGGCTTCGTGCCTCGCCTAGGAGGGGTCGGATTAGGATGGAGGAAGAAGTCAAGGCTTTCCGTAGCTGCGCTCGTACTCTCCAATTCCCCCCGAAGCCGCTTCGTAAATCGCCCCATGATGGAGAGGATTTCTCTGCTACTGTATCTCAAGCCACGGAGGTAGTGGTTACTCCAAAAGAGCTGCCCGATAATCCCCAAGATGCTGGCAGTGTGGGTGTGGGCGAACTTGTGCGTGGATGTCTCGATGAGGGTACTGTTCTGGAGGTTCCTATGCCGAAGGAAGTAAGTTCCACTCCTTTATTTTCTTTCTCTGCTGGACAGAATTCTCCTAAAGAAGTTAGTAAGGTTAAAATCCATAATAGGAGAATATTAAATGTAGCTAAGCCCAATATGGTGGGGGAGTCATGTTGGGTAAAAAATGGTACAAATGATGATCATATGCTTAAACGTAAACAAGTAGATGAGATGATTGTAGATGACTCTGAGGAGGGGGAAGTTAGCCATAAAAAAGCAAAGACGGACCCCTCTATTTCCTATGGCAGTATGGAGGCTTCTGTCAAGGCGGTGGTTGGTGATTCCCAACCCCGCTGGGCATTATGAATCTTTTGTGCTGGAACTGTCGGGGCTTGGGCAACCCCCGGGCAGTTCGTAGGCTCCGGAGATGGAGTTCGGTTTCTAATCTAAGCCTTGTTTTTGTTTCTGAAACAATGATTAGTAGTCATGCTGCTGAAAATCTAAAGTCTCGTTTGGGTTTTGATAGTGCTGTTGGGGTGGATAGTATTGGTCGTTCTGGTGGTTTATGTGTCTATTGGAAGGCTGCGAAGGTTGATTTCACTTTGGTTTCGTTCTCACAGCATCATATTTGTGGGGATATAACGGGTGAAAATGGTGTTATGTGGCGTTTTGTGGGTGTTTATGGGTGGCCGTAAACTAGTGAAAAGTTTCGGACATGGGAACTTATTCGCTCTTTGTGTGTTTGGGATGGGCCGATTTTGTTTGGTGGTGATTTTAACGAAGTTCTCTGTATGACTGAAGTTGAGGGGAGTAAGGCTCATGATCGTCGTGCTATGCATGATTTTCGGGAAATGTTGGATGATCTTGGCCTCCGTGATCTGGGTTTTTCGGGATTGTGGTACACTTGGGAACGTGGGAAAAATCCTCGGACTCGAATCCGGGAAAGATTGGATAGATTCATTGCTTCTCCTGCATGGTGTGATTTATTTCATGATGCTCATGTGGAACATATGGTTCGGTACAAGTCTGATCACACTCCCATAATGCTGCAACTTTTCGGCAATCATAGGAGAAAAAAGAAAAAGAAAAAAATGTTTCACTTTGAAACTGCCTGGCTATTGAACGAGGATTGTGAACCTATTGTTCGAGGGGCTTGGGAGAGTTCTCACGGGTCACCCATTGACAGCAGAATTATTCGGGTGGCTCAGGATTTAAAGACATGGAGTCATGGTTCACTGGACAAATTGGATCAAAAAAATTAAGGAGGAAGAGGAGTTGTTGGCTCGGCTGCAGCAATCTGGCCGTGAAGATGATAGTGAGTTGGTGATTGCGTGTCATACAAAACTCGATGATTTACTGGAAAGACAGGAGGCGTTTTGGTTCTTACATTCTAGGGTCTCAGAGCTCAAAGACGGTGATAAGAATACGAAATACTTTCATCATAAGGCGAGTCAACGTAAGAGACGTAATTACAATCATGGGCTCTTTGATGGGGACGGTGTTTGGCGAGATGATGAGGATGATATTGCCACTCTGGTGGCCGGGTATTATAAAAATCTTTTTACTTCTTCCTCTCCCTCTGATATGGATATGGAAGCTGTTTTGAACTCTGTGAAGCAGGTTGTGACTGAGGAAATGAATTATGCTTTAGTTCGACAGTGCAGCAAGGAAGAGGTGTGGGAAGCTTTGAGGCAGATGCATCCCAGTAAGGCGCCGGGGCCCGATGGAACGCATGCCATTTTCTACCAGCGGTTCTGGCATATTGTAGGTGATGATGTAACTGCCGTGGTTGCGGGGATTATTCATGGTACTCGCCCCCCTGATGATCTGAATAAGACAAATATTGCTCTCATCCCGAAGGTTAAAACTCCAACTCTGGTCTCTGAGTTTCGTCCGATTAGCCTCTGTAATGTCATTCTTAAGCTTGTTACAAAAGTGTTAGCTAACAGGTTGAAGGTGATTTTGCCTGGAGTTGTTTCTGATAACCAGAGCGCCTTTGTTCCTGGTCGGCTTATTACTGACAATGCCCTTATTGCTCTTGAGTTATTTCATTCCATGAAATATAGAACCAGGGGTAGGAAAGGCTTTGTAGCTATGAAGCTGGATATGAGCAAGGCTTATGACAGAGTGGAATGGGGTTTTCTTCGTGGTTTGCTGCATAAGATGGGGTTTGCGGATTCTTGGGTGGATTGTGTGATGAATTATGTGTCCTCTATGCGTTACTCGTTTGTGGTTAATGGTGATGTTTGTGGTTCTGTGACTCCCTCACGGGGACTCAGACAAGGAGATCCCATTTCCCCATATTTGTTTATTCTTGTTGCAGATGCTTTTTCAGCTCTTATTAATAATGCAACTGCATATAAGGTTTTACATGGTATGAAGGCGAGTAGAAGAGGCCCGGAAATCTCCCACCTCCTTTTTGCTGATGATAGTTTGCTCTTTGCTCGAGCTTGCAGACAGGAATGCTCAGTTATAGTTGATATTCTCAACAAATATGAAGCAGCATCAGGACAAAAAATTAATATTGATAAGTCAGAAGTTTCGTTCAGCAAAGGTGTCAGTTCTGTGCAGAGAGAGGAGTTAGTAGATTTTTTGGCTATGAAACAGGTGGACAGACACACAAAGTACTTGGGGATTCCTACTCTTGGTGGTAGATCGAAGTTGCACCTGTTTTCTGGTATTATGGATCGAGTTTGGAAAAAGCTACAAGGATGGAAGGAAAAGTTACTCTCTCGTGCAGGAAAAGAAGTACTTCTGAAATCTGTCATTCAGGCTATCCCAACATATCTCATGGGTGTCTACCGCTTCCCTGTTGCTGTGATTCAGTCCATTCACTCGACAATGGCTCGGTTTTGGTGGGGTTCAAAAGGTAATAGTAGAGCTATGCATTGGAAGAGTTGGGATACGTTATGTAACCCAAAGTGTCTGGGAGGGCTTGGTTTCAGGGATCTCTCAGTTTTTAATGAAGCTCTGCTAGGGAGACAAGCATGGAGGCTTACCCAATGTCATGATTCTCTCTTAAGCCGGGTGATGAAGGCTAAATACTATCCAAACACTGATTTCATTGATTCTTTTTTGGGAGAATCGGGGAGTTATTCTTGGAGAAGCATTTGGGGGTCAAAGGCTCTTGTGAAGGAAGGCATTATTTGGCGAGTAGGGAATGGCACTAATATTAAGATATGGGAAGATCCTTGGGTGTTGAATGAGGAGAGTCGCTTTTATTACTAGTGAGAGAGTTCCTAATCTCAATTATATGTGTGATTTAATTGATTTTGGCGAGATGGAATGGAATGCTAATGTTGTGAATCAAAATTTTAATGAGCGAGATGCACTTGCTATTCTTGCTATACCCCTAAGTGAGCGAATGCCAGCAGATGGATTGGCGTGGGCTTTCTCCAAAGACGGGCGCTATACCGTCAAAACAACATATATGGCTGGCAAATCGGGCAACCTTGACCTCTTTCATAGAGTTTGGGTTAAGATGTGGAGCTTACAAGTTTCGCCGAAGGTAAGACATTTCCTCTGGCGTATTTGTTCAGCTTCACTTCCAGTCCGTGCTTTGTTGAAGTTTCGACATGTACTTGATGATGATTCGTGTCCCTTGTGTGGAGAGAGTGCGGAAACCATCAACCATGCACTCTTCTTCTGTCCAAGGGTGCGTGCTATCTGGGGTTTGGCGGGCTATATGGCGCGGCTTCCAAGTAATGAGAATTAGGGGTGGATGGACATGTGGGGTGAATGACAGGAAATTGATGATGACACGTTGGTAAAAATGAGCTATATTGCTTATCAAATTTGGTACAGAAGAAACAAAGTAGTTTTTGAGGACAGGTGCCAATCCAATGAGCATGTGGTTGAGTATGCGAAGCGCGCTGCTGTGGACTATGGAAGCTACTCGAAACGTATTTATGGAAGCCCAAGGCCTGCTGGGCTCGCTTCGTCTCGGGTATGGCAGCTTTCACCTGCTGGGTGTGTGAAGATAAATGCCGATGCTTCAGTAAGTGAGGATGGGTGGGTGGGTATGGGAGTTGTGGCTCGCAATGAAGTTGGGGAGGTCTTGTTTGCTGCTGCGCGCCGAGTGAGAGCTCATTGGCCTGTGGAAGTTGTAGAAGGGAAAGCGTTGTGTCTCGCCATCAAGTTGGCTCGTTCCCATAATTGCCAGAATGTTATTTTTGAAACAGATTGTGTTACTATTATTAATAGGTTGTCTAGAGGTACTATTTTCTTTTCTGATTTAGATGCTGTGTTAGAAGATGCTACGGTGCTTAGTAAAGATTTTGATTTTATTAGGTGGTCGCATGTGCTACGGGATGGGAATGCTGTTGCCCATCACCTAGCTAGATTGATTCCGTTTGGTGTAGAGCAAAGGTGGGAACGACATTGTCCTGCTGAGGTGTCTCCTTATGGTTTGATGGACATTTTGTCCACTGATTAATCTGTACACCTGCTCTTTTCCCCTCAAAAAAAAAAAAGTTCCAATTAGGTCAATAAGTTTCAATCAGATCCAATAAGTTCCAATCAGGTTCAATCAGGTCTACTAAATTGAATCAGGTCCAATTAGGTACAATAAGTTAAGTTCAATTCTGATAATCCAGTTCAGTTGAGGGTTATTGAGGTGAAGTAAAGACACCCTAAGTCGTACCTAACACCCGAAAGTCGGGAAGGAGCTAAAACTTCTCTTCCTCTATACCCTCATATTTCTGGTTAGAGGAGAGGGTTTGAAAATAAGTTGTTTCTAACCCTAACCCTCCAATTCATAGAAGTTGTGTAATCTGCGCTAACCCTTGATTTCAACTGAAATCGTCTCTCTCTCTACATTCTTATTCATCTCTTGCAGTTTTCTATCTAAAATGTTCAATTGTTAGCAAAGAAATTGAAGGATTTTTTCAACGACACGGCTAAGTTGGAAAAGTTGGATCTTCCAAAATTTGGAGGTTTGTTTAGGACTAATATTACAATTATAAGTTTTAAGATTCAAATTCTGTAATTTAGAGTTAATTATTTGAGTAAGAATTCAGAATTTATTTACTTAAAAAAAATCAATTAGCGGTAAGCTAAAACTAACCATATTTTGGGGCTTCAGTTGAATGGTATATGATAGGCCGAGATTTTAGTTTCCAGTGGTGACATGCATTTAATTGGTGCTGATTTCGGAATTTTCAGGAAATTTCAATGGCTGCTACGGCTACAGCTTCACCTGGGCCACGCTATGCACCCGAAGATCCTTCGTTACCAAAACCATGGAGAGGGTTGGTGGACGGGAAAACTGGATACTTGTACTTTTGGAATCCAGAGACTAATGTCACACAGTATGAGAGGCCTGGTTCACATGGTAGCTCGATCCCGTCGAGGCCTGTCTCGGGTTATATAAGTTCTTCGGCGGAAGTTCAGCAGTCCTCTAATGGGCGTAAGGATGGGTATAATGATGACGCTGATTTTAAGAGTAAAGGTACCAGTGGAGAAAAGAGTCAACAGGTATAACTCTTCCCTGTCATTCTTTCAATTGTGTCAGTTCATTGTTGTTTTGGGGAACATAGTGTACTCTGCATTTGCTTGGAGTTACCGTGCTTTGATCTAATGAAGGCATCTAAAATTTCGTACTGCTGGTGGAATGTGTGACTTGTCACCTGCATGTATTGTTTGAATTGAACATCCACGAAATAAATGTAAATTTGCAATATTGAAACTGCTAGATTTTGCTTCAAGTATCCTTTCCTGATGATTCTATGGAGAGGATGGTGAGTTTAGAAAGAAGTAAGAATAGTGGTCAGTGTTTGAGTATCAAGATCAAGTTTGTCAATTGCTTTGTTGCGCTATTGTCTGATTACTTGATGAGGTTTTGATCAAAATTTTCTATTTAGAGGTTTTTTAATATGATGATTGAGTATTGATTGATTTCTGGAAGGTTTAATATCAAAATGTTCAATTTTGCTGTTTGAAAGATTTGAATGGTTGTCAATTTGTCATTCACTAAGAATTACTTCAAGCTCACACAGAATATTGGAACCAAAGTTAGACTCACTATGTTTTTTAAGTTGGAGCATTTCAACTAAAGAGAAAGATCGATGGCTGGAAATTTTTTACCAACAAAATTACAGTGCAGCCCTTAGCATATTTTATGGCAACAAATTTAATCCTAATCCAACTTGAAACTTAGTTAAGAAGCTTCCTAGATTCGTACTCCTAATTACCTCAGTACAATAATAACCTTGCTGGCCAGGGCATGAAACTTCTGCCAATTACCTTCTACTGACTTGATAAAATTATTACGAACCTAATAAATTGATAAATCTGCCAGTCAAGAGAGTCCTAATACATTTTGAATAGCTCTTGCTTTCTTAACCTCTAAGCCAATCAACAAATTGACAATTTACCAACGAAATAGCTAGAGTAATTACTGGGCCCACCGTTCACATGTTATAATCAGGTATTAACTTGTCAGCACAAAATAAGTTTGAGGCTTTGAGCTTAAGTTATCCTTCAGCAACCCAATTTAAACATTTGACTGAACATGCAGACTCTTGGAGTTCAACTTGGAACCCAAGCCATCTAGCATAAGAGCAATATGCTGGCAATTCATTTCTTTAGCTTTTGAAGTTCTGCTCTTTGCCTCTAAGTTATCATCTAAGTAGGGCTTAAATTACCAAGCTTAGCTTGGCTCACTTGGTAGGAATTCCACCTCATGACCTCAAGGTTAGGGGTTCGAATTCCACCAAGTGAGGGGCACTTGGAGGAGAATTCCCCTTACAACTCCCCCTCCTTCCAAGTGCCTGGGTTGGGCCCTGTGCGAGGGCAGCCAAGAGGTTAATTCATCTTACCAAAAAAAAAAAAAAAAAGAAAGTAGGGCTTAAATTCATCAAGAGTGGCATCCTTGCACCTTGTAATCAGATAGCTCAATCTTGTGAGCTTGTAGTTTAGTGAGCATCGCCTCCATACCCATGTAAGATTCGAATAGGCTCGTGTGCTTTGGGCCTAGACATATTCTTCCACATAGATATTGTGAGGACATATTTGAAAGGGGCACTAAATTGCACTCATTGGTAAGTGTCCTAAACTGATGAAATTATGAATACCTTAAAGCACCCGCATTTCTGGCCATCCCCCTCCCAGCTTGCTCTCTGTCCTCTAAATCGGTTTGCTCACCAATGTGGGAAGGTTGCCTATCATTGGGGATGCTCTAAAAGCTGGCACCTTCCCAATTGAACATCCACTAGAAAATAGAAATGGCGCACGTGGCTAGTGTGGCAACTGTTAAATTATTTTTATTTAGATTGGAGAGCTGAAAAAAAGGCGGGGTAGGGAAAAAAAGGAGCGAGAATGTTGTTGGGGAATCCCAGCAATGTTGGGAGTAGAAATGACTTGGGGTGAATAAAAAAGATTAGTAAGTGGAAGTGACACAGAGGAAAGAAAAAATGTGGTGAAAGAAGTGGTATTATAGTTTAATTCAAAATCCAGATTTCTTTCTGTGTCTGGCATGTTATGATTAATTGTTTTCTTTGTCACTCTTTTCATTTGGAATATGTCTGCCATCTTTTTATTACTTGCACTTCAAGAAACAACCAAGATGGAAAAAACATGCATGCAGATTTAATACTGGATGTTGTTCATTGAAATTTGCTTTTACTTGAGATTGTGAGCTAGCTTGCTTGGAAGGAGGATTTCTTTCTTTTCTTTTCCCCTTGTGTCCAAAAGTTATTTTATGAAGTTCTTAATTTATTATATACTATTGCTGTTTTATGTAGAGATTGTTGGAAATTGTCCCAAATTCTTCTCTCGGTTGGTCCGACCAAATATATATGTGTGTGTCTAAAGATTGCATTAAAAGAGGCTAAAAATTCGAGGAGTGAGAGGGATTTCTGATTGTTTGATTTGAGAATGAATGTTTACAGGGGGAAAGAAAAGGCTTGTTGGGTCGACATTACCTTGACTTTCTTGCTTGTTCACTCAAATTAATTTATTTAACCACCCCACTTTCTCACTCTGATGCACTTATGGCCACACATGAATAAGTGCGCGTGTGTTGGTGCATGTGTTTGCTTGCTTTGGGGGGGGGGAACGTCTCCTAATTTGAAGATTAGTTATAAAAAGCGCGCCCAAGGCGAGTCCGGGGATAGCAAAAACGCTTTTTACCAACCCAGGCAAGGCAAAGTGCGTCAGGTGCAACAAGGTGTGCGCCTAAGGTGGGCTTGTTCCACGTCTTTTGCCAAGGCGCACTGGGCCACCTTTGGTTAAGAATCGAGAGAAAGGGGAGATCTGATTTAGAAACATAAAAAAAAGACCAAAATTTTTCAAATAACTCTTACCTAGTCTTTAAGATGTAAATTCAACCAAAAGCCCTCAATAATTGCATGGAATTACTTCATTTTAACCCCTAATTGAAAGCCCTAACTTTAGATTACCCTAATTTGCGGGTTGTGAGGCATTTGGGGAACCGGTGATCGCTGAGTATGAAAGAGGTTGCCGGCGATCTAGTCTGCAGCACCAGATTTACCGGTGATCGTTGCCTGTGAAACTTTCCAGGTTGGTTTTCTCCTTTCTTGTCTTCTTCCTATGTCTCTTCTTCTCCCTCCTTATTTTTCTCTTCTTTTCTCTTCTCTCTCTTCATTGTTTCATTCTTTTATTTCTTATTCTTCTCCATCTGTCTTTCTCTTTGATCTGGAGGTATCTTCATCTTTCATCTGCAATTTGGAGTTGAGAAGCTTCGAGAGTCAAATGTCAAACTTCTGCCTTTTCTTATCTTTCACCCTTTTTCTTTTTGTCCTTAGTGGCTCCTGAGTAGTGAGGTCCATGTGACTTATCTACTACATGAGCTTTTATTTTGTCGTTCTCTCTCTTTCTTTTTTTTCTCCTTAAGCAAATGTTTCTTTTTCAAAATAAACATTTAAATCATCCATTTTACTTGTGTAAATGGGTTTCTTTAAAAACCACATAAACAAAATTAAGAAAAAAAATAAAGGTGCGCCTGGCCTATGAGATGCTCGTGCCTTTGCCTTGGGCCTCGGTGCGCCTTGCTCCTTTTAAAACTAAGAATTGAAGTGTTTTAACTAACATAACTTTTTTCCCCAAATGTATTGAATATAAAAGACACTTATAGAAACTCTTTATGTAATTGTTTTGGTAGTTGTTTCTCTTTTGTGAACTGCATGTTCATGATCTCTTCCACTTCCATTGCAACGTACTGCTTTGAATAGCTTAGTCTTAAGTCATCAATGGGGTTATAACTTATAAATACCGGTGATTATTGGCTTGCTTTGATGTTAATTGTTCCAACTTAACAGTTAGTTTTATTGCTCTTAATGTCCTAAATTGTGCTGCTATGTGTAATTTTTGAATGTCCCATATTTGAATTTTATATAGGCCGTTTTAGCTACTTCTAAGTCACCACTCACAAGTAACACTAACAAAGAATTTAGGTTATGTTAAAAATGAATGGAGAAGTCATAATATGCTGAACATTTATTACAATTTCTACAATTTTTTTGTGATAAAATTTAAAGCCTTTAAAACCAATAAGGACGTGATTATTATTGTTTATTATATGAGTTTGGGATGCTTTCTTGTTGGCTTAATACGTAAATTTAAATTCTTGAAATAGATGGCCAGAAGTGGAAGTACTCCAAATGAAGCAGTTATTGGATCTACTCGACAGCATGAACCTGTGGACACGGGTTGTGGTCTATCAGCTGAAGCTTATCGTCGTCGGCACGAGATATCTGTTTCAGTGAGTTTTCAAGCAGTTTTGTTACTTGTAAATCCTAATAAATTTGAGAATGCTCAACTCTATCTTGTGTGTCAACAGTGTGTCACAACTCACAATGAAGTTAGTTTGGTCTTGTCATGTATAGCATAAAGAAATGTAATACACCAGACACATTATGGTTATTTCATGGTTCAAGTATTAGTAGTAGTTTTAAAGAACGAGTCGTAATACTACTCTTATGTGGAACACAGAAAGGATCAATATTTTTAGTATCATTCTGTTGACATTTGTTTTTGTATTCATGCTGCTGACATGGCATTTATCTTCCCTTTTTGCAATGGGGAAAAAAATCTGCTCCTGACTTTGATTTACTTCTCTGTCTTTAGGGAGATAGTGTGCCCCCACCATTTACAACCTTCGAAGCTACTGGTTTCCCTTCCGAGATCCTGAAAGAGGTATCAATGTTGCTACTTTTATAGTTTCGGTCTGCTTGTTCATCTGTCTCAGTAAATGCGCCGAACTATATTGCTGACAATTTCCATGCAAAGTTCTGCGATAGCTGGAGTTCATACTCGAGTTAATTGTTTTGCATCTTTACTTTTTGTCGCAGATGCGATATTTGCTCCAGGGAGGAGCTAATGTCGTACGCTGTGCTGCCCTCTGTTGGAGGGCTTTATTATTGGAGTGCTCTTTTACGCTGGACTATTTTTTTTGAGATGGGATTTTCGAATCATCCAAGTTCGTGGCTGGGCTGCCGTGGGTGATGATTCAGTCTGCCACTTGGTCCTAAGAAAAAGAAGAGGCCACCTCCTGTTGTGGCTTGCTATCTTGCAAGCATTCGCTACCTGCATAGGAGGATGGTGCTTCTTCTTGCATTTACTGCTCTATGCTTTGAAACATTAAAGCACCTTTGCTTAGCGTACTTAGTGGGTTTCCTTTCCATTTGTAACAGGCACACCAGGCTGGCTTTTCTGCTCCTACTCCTATTCAGGCACAATCATGGCCAATTGCAATTCAAGGTCGAGATATAGTGGCGATAGCTAAGACAGGTTCCGGAAAGACCTTGGGCTATCTACTTCCAGGTTTTATGCATCTCAAGCGGTGCCGCAACAATTCGCAAATGGGACCAACTGTATTGATTTTGTCACCAACAAGGGAATTGGCAACACAGATCCAAGACGAGGCTGTGAAATTTGGGAGGTCCTCTAGAATAGCTTGCACGGTAAGAATATGCTCTTCGTGTCTTGTGCAGTATTCTGTTTTTGATATATTTTGCTTGGATGTCTTGTTCTTAGTTTTAAATAGCCACCCAGGGCGGCCTAGGCATGAGGCGAGTCCAGGTGCTAAGGAAAACACTCTGAGAAGTCGGGTGCTGTGACCTACGGCAGGCTCTTCTAGGTCCTCTAGCTGCCTCCGGCGAGGTGCCAGACGCAACGCCTTGGCCGCTTTATGTAGAAATGCGAGAGAAAGAGGGGAAATCTGAGAAAAAACATAAATTTGACCAAAATTTTCACGAATTAAGTCTTATGCAGCTATAAAACTCTCATTCGACACAAACTTCTCAAGTAAATTGCATGTTTTAACTGTAATTTGGGCCCTAAATCTAAATCCCTAATTGGAGAAATCCCTTATTTGCGATTCACTCGAAATTGCACACATAGTCGACCACATGTATCATGACAGAGATTGCCGAAATTTCTATACAAGCGGACGACGCCGGCATTGCCACCTCCAGTGGCCGTCGCTGTGTTGTTTTTCGTCATATCTGCTGAGTATCCTTGCTTCTCTCTCTTTCTTCGATGTTCTGTTTTCTTTAACCTCTCTCTGGCTGTCTCCCTTCCCTAGGGGCTAGGGGCAGGAGAGAAAAATTCACATGTTGATAAATTTTTACTTACCCTCTGCCCAGCCCTTTGTAAAGGTAAATCAAGTCTGGCCTTTGCTTTTACCTTCTAATGTTGAGCTGTCATTTACTTTTTAGCTGTCATTTATATTTCTAGTTGTCTTTCATCTATCCTACTGTTTACTTTATAACATAAAAATACTGGGAAATTTCTAGATCGTGACTTTCAATTTTTCAAAAATTTTAGATGGTGGAAAACAAAAAGTTTGATTTTACAGTGTGACCCTAAGTTTTCTAATAATATACTAACGTGGCATTATGGGAGTTTAGGCAGTTGATTAGGCGTTAAGTGTCACTCCCTTTATTATCTCTTATTCCTTTTAAGTAAAAATTATAAAAATTTGATATTATGAATCTACACATTGATACAAATCTAACAAGACCACACATTACTATATTTTTACTTAAAAAATCAAAATAATCGGTCAAAATCGGTTGTTTGATTTTCCAGAATAGAAAGGTAGCAATTAAAAAGAATAGGAGGGAGCATAAAAAGATCTCTCTTTCTTGCTTCTACAATGGCGGTTTATGAGGATAATAATAGAACAAATTAGATTATAAAAAAAAAGAAAAACAAATTAAAGAAAGAATCTTCAATCTGCAATGGCGATTTCCCTGCCACCAGCAACTATTTCATCCCTAACCTCCGCCCATTCGTGCAATTTCATTTGCTCAAGAACAAAAGCAACAACTTGTTCATTATTCAAGTTTAGGCAATTGATTAGGCGTTAAGTGTTACTCCCTTTCTGTTTCTTTTTAATTGCTACATTGTTTGGGCACGGTTTTCAAGATGTTTTTTAAACCTTATTATCTCTTATTCCTTTTAAGTAAAAATTATAAAAATTTGATATTATGAATCTACACATCGATATAAATCTAGCAAGGCCACACATGATTATATTTTAACTTAAAAAATCAAAATAATCGGTCAAAATTGGTAGTTTGATTTTCCAAAATAGAAATGTAGCAATTAAAAAGAATAGGAGGGAGCATAGAAAGATCTCTCTTTCTTGCTCCTACAATGGCGGTTTATGAGGATTGAGGATAATAGTAAAACAAATTAGATTATAAAAAAAAAAAAAAAAACAAATTAAAGAAAGAATCTTCAATCTGCCATGGCGATTTCCCTGCTACCAGCAACTATTTCATCCCTAACCTCCGCCCATTTGTGCAATTTCATTTGCTCAAGAACAAAAGCAACAACTTGTTCATTATTCAAGTATTGTTCTTCCTTGTCTTAACTCCCAACTCCATTTTCCTGGGCAGCTCCATCATCAGTTCCGTATTAGCAATATTCAGCTCTCTCTCTCATCAATGTTCTCGAATTCTTCCTTTGCTAATGATCATGGCGTCTTATGATTGATGGTTAGATCAGGTATTTGCAAGTTTAAGATCAGAGAACCCAACCCTTTTTTTTGTGAAGAAGAAGACCCATCACTTAAACGCCCTATTAACGGCCTAAACTCCCATAATGTCACATTAGTCTGTTATTACAAAACTTAGGGTCAAATTGTCATATGAATTTTATTTTTTTGCACCATCTAGAACTTTTGATAACTGAGTGTCACCATCTAGAATTCCCCAAAACTATTTTCTTAAAAAAATATAAAGGTGCACCTCGCCTACGGGATGCGCGTGCCTTCGCCTTGTGTCTTTTGAAACTAAGGTCTTGTTTGAGTAGCAAAAAACTCTTATCTGCTGGTGTGGTTACATCTTTTGAACTGGAAGTTGAACTTAATTTTCTGAGCTGTCTACTTAAAGTTCATATTGATTATGTTTATATGCTTTTGGTTTTGGAAACTTGATGTATGAGTTATATGAAGCAGAAAATGACCAAGGAGCGTTCTAGGGTGAATTTGATTAAACTGTCAGGGTCATGGATACGTTGAATACTAACTGGATCTGAGAGACATTTTTTTACTATTCATCTCATGGCTATCTGTCTAGAACTTCTGACAGGGTACCATTATCGCTGGTCACTTCCATACATATATTTCTGTTATGGTACTATGCGCTGCTCTGATTGATTATTGATGGAAATGCTGTGTCTCATGATGGTGTCCTGCATGTAACATCTGCAGTGTTTATATGGAGGAGCACCCAAAGGCCCACAATTGAAGGAGTTGGATAGAGGAGTCGATATAGTGGTAGCTACTCCTGGTCGATTGAATGATATACTCGAGACAAGGAGAATTAGCTTGAATCAGGTCTCCTACTTGGTGCTTGATGAGGCAGATCGTATGCTGGACATGGGTTTTGAGCCACAAATCAGGAAAATAGTAAAGGAGCTACCAACTCGCCGCCAAACTCTGATGTACACTGCAACATGGCCTAAAGAGGTCCGGAAGATTGCGGCAGATTTATTGTCCAATCCTGTCCAAGTTAATATTGGTAATAGCGATGAACTCGTTGCTAACAAGTCTATCACACAGGTAACTGCCTGAATCGGCTGATGTTGCTTTAAGCATTGACAATGAGCTTAGGATGGAATATGGATGCATAAATTTAGTCTGTGGGTCATTGATATAGTAATATTTTAGATGACATTGGAGTTGTATGTCCTATTTAATAAGCTTTATATATTTCTGTTGCAGTATGTGGAAGTGCTCACTTCTATGGACAAACAAAGACGATTGGAGCAAATTTTGAGATCCGAAGAACCAGGATCAAAGATTATCATCTTTTGTGCGACTAAAAAGATGTGTGATCTTCTTGCTCGTAACTTGTCACGACAATTTGGAGCAGCTGCAATTCATGGTGACAAGTCCCAGAGTGAACGAGACCATGTACTAAACCAGTTCCGAACTGGAAGATCTCCTGTGCTGGTTGCTACAGATGTGGCAGCCCGTGGTTTGGATATAAAAGACATCAGGTTGGTGAATGATGCTACTAGTATTTACTTTCATTCGTAATGAATTCTGATCATTGCAGAAGTTGTCCTCAATGGTCGGTGTGCATGTCGTTTAGTATCTACTCCATTTGAAAACTGTTGAGATTGTCCCAACTCCCAATGTCTCATCATTAAGGGGTTGATGTTATTTCACCAAAATGCCCTTTCTTTTACCTATTGCACTTTTCCCTTGGTACTTGTGCAAAAACAAATGTCCCATTTTGAAAAAATAAGGATGTGCTACGAACTGTTTGTGTGCTGAAGTAAAAAGATTTGCAATTATAGCAAGAATAATTCATGAAACTTAAGGTTGTCAGGTTGGTAAATGAAGAAATAACCGTTATAACCACAAATCATTTATGCAAATGAGTTCATCTTTCTTATTTATGTCTAGCATCTGCATCTAACCAAACTACTGAAAAATCAGAAGTCATTTAGGTGGTTCATATCAAACCTAAAACCAAGAACATGGCTTCACCTTTGCTTGGACCCTTGGCAGAGTATTTTTTTTTGTTCATGGAGTTTTCTGGTACTGTTTGTTTTTTATGGCCACATCTTTTCATGTGGCACTATCATATGTTATTTGCTCGTGTTTGTCCTGAGTAATTGGAATTCTCCATGATGATCTCTATTTGGTTGCTTGCAGGGTGGTAGTAAACTATGACTTTCCTACAGGTATTGAAGACTACGTTCACAGGATTGGGAGAACTGGAAGAGCAGGTTCATCTGGATTGGCTTATACATTCTTTGCTGATCAGGATAGTAGATATGCTACTGATCTTGTTAAGATTCTGGAAGGAGCAAATCAAAAAGTTCCGCAGGAGATCCGTGATATGGCGCTCCGAGGTGGTAGTATGGGCAGGTCTAGACGTCCATGGGGTTCTGGCCCTGGTGGCTGTGATGGAGGCCGAGGTGGGAGAAGTGAATCGAGTTATGGTGGCAGGCATGGAGGAAGGGGCCGGGATAGGTATAGTGACTTACTAACTCTTCTATCTTAGAAAAAGTTAATGAGCTACTTGTTGGGCTTGTCAAATTAGTTTGGGTAATTTCTTTTCATTTATATTGCCCAAAGCTCGAGCCTGTCGGCTTGTCTCATCATTCCCCTAGGCATGTGTATTTCTTAAAGAGCCATGTGGTAAAGCTGATCTATATGCTTCTGATAATTGTATATAAAGCTTAGCCTGCAGACGTGTTCACATAATTTCTGTTCTTGCTGCCTTACTCCCCTCTGGATTTCTGTTCTTTAGTTCTTTCAGTCTGGGTGGTCTGATATTCTTGTCTTCATGGTCTAAGTTTAGGTTTCACTTTCCTTATGTTTCAGAATCTCTTGAAATTTATAGCATTCTTCATGACATAATTTGTGTTCTACGTTATCAGTTCATGTTACGTCTAGTTGTGTAAATTTTTATTTTGGTGGTTGGTTTCTGCATCTCTCTACTGTTTTTCCCTATCATAATAAGACCTTTGCTTGGTTCCCCCCTACCCTCTCCTGGGGGCCCTGAGAAGAAGAGGGGGGGGGTTCTTATCAGGTATCATTTTCTTGCTGTGTTTTAGGTCATTGGAGGCTTGAGCCAAGGCTTGGTCTACTATCACCGTATATTTTACTGAACTTAATATGGAGATCCTTTGCTAATGTCATTTTCTTTTGGAACAGATATGATCGGGGATATAATGATAGTTATGATGGCGATGCTCGTGGGAAGTATGATAGAGGTTACCAATCCAAGTCCTTTCGGAATGGAGAAGGGGATAGGGGCCGCAGCCCAAGCCCAAGTGGTCAGATGGCTTGGGGCGGGACGCAAGTCAAGGATCAGGGCTGGAACCGTGGGAATAGTAGAAGCCGCAGCCGCAGCCCCGAAAGGCTAACTCGAGGTCCACCTGGGCGTAGTTTTCATGAAACGATGATGGAAAGGGCTCGCTCTTCCCCTCCAAAGCATCAGCAAAAATCTTCAGCTGCTGAGTATGGTAATGGCCAGTCTGAGTGGGGGAAATCAGTTGCTAAAGCTTACAATGAAGTTACTGTCGGTAGGAACATATCTTATTGCGGAGAGGAGGAAGAAGAGGAAGGTGCCATTCCTCCCGATGGACATATGTGAAAAGTTTGTGAAGCTAACTTTTTTACTATATTCTTTTGTCGGATATGATGTACCATGAGGCAAGCAAGAATCCGTATGGGACCTAAGTTATTGGTGCAACTGAATTTGTTATGGCAGCGTTGATTCAAAAGCATTGCCTATATGACTGTCAAACTTTTGTTGTGTAATATGAAGTGAATGCTAGGGGCACAAATGCAGGTTCTATGCGCTTGTGCAGGTTTAAAGTGCTGTGGGATGTATTTCCACTGTATTTATGTAGACATGCTTTTTTAAGGAGCCACCACTTGAGTTCCAAGTAAGCATGTCAATTTTTGGGGTGCTTTATCTTATATTTTGGCTGTTGATGCCATTTTGTGGGTGCTAAGATACCAGACATGCAGGAACTTTCAAGTAAATCTATGAAATTGAATTCCCATTGCTATGAGGTTTTGAACAAGTAATGGACATTGTCTTGTAGGCCTATCCACGTTCTTAAAAAGCTGCACTGACAGGAAGTTATTAATAAAGCAAATTGTCTCGTTGAATTCCCATTTTTCTGGCCATTTAAATGCTTAGAAGATCGTGAAAAATTATGGTTGACAACCGTTGGCCTGCTATCATAGGGATCATTCCACGATCTTGCTTTCATTCACGAAAAGGTTAAATACCAAACTGTTTGGTGTTGAACAATATGTATATTCTCTTTTTTGCCCTTTCTTTTTTTCGGCAACTACAATTTTCGGATGTCCTTGATGCACAACAAATATGTTCGTTACTGCACAACCATAGTGATCTTGATGCACAATCGAAGCGACCTTGATGAACAACTAATATGATCTTGGTGCACAACTACACTAAACTTCGTGCACAACTGAAATGTTGTTGCTGCACAATCAATTTGAGCTTGTTGCACAACCATGGTGACCTTGATGCACAACCGAATTGACCTTACAGCACAACTAATCAGAGTTTGGTGCACAATCACGTTCACCTTTGTGCACAACTAAAATGCCCTTGCTGCACAACCAATCTGAGCTTAGTGACATTGATGCACAACCAAATTGACCTAACTGCACAACCTGATATAGAGAATGCACAACCATTAACAAATATTGTGCAACCTTACATAGAGAATGCACAACCCTCAACTAATATTTCCCCATCAAATGTTGCATATATATATATATATATAATAAGTGAAACATAGGGATTGAGCACAAGATTTAATAAACATCACTTTCAAAAGCCAAAAAGTCATTAAATACCCTTTTCATTATCAAAAGGAGGAGAGAGAAAAGCAAACCACACAAGTTTGTGATGGGTACTCTTGTCATTTTGTCACTTTCTTTTTTCCATTTAAGGTATGTTTCACTTATTTTGAAACGTTCTAAAATAGTAAGTGTTTCACTTATTATGGAACGGAGGAAGTATATATATATATATATATATATATATATATATATATATATATATATATATATATATATATATATATATATATATATATATATATATAGGGGTGTTAATGAGCCAGGGTGGCTCGGAAACTGTCCAAGCTCGGCTCGGCCAAAGCTCGGCTCGAGGGGGCTCGACTCGAGTTCGAGATCGGCTCGAGACCATAACGAGCCGAGCCTGAACATCCTTAAGTTCGACTCGAGAGTTCGTGAACAAGCTCGAAAATATTTTAGATAGTCTTTATGTAAAAAAGTAATGTCCCACATCGATAGAAAAAGTAAACACCAACCTTGTTTTCCCAATATGATCTTATTACCCTTTAAGTCTTTAACTATAATTAATGTTTGATTTGTCTGGTTTTATAATGTTGGACAGTCATTAAATATGCAAGACCCAAAAACTTGAACTAGTATAAATTAATTCTTCTACTGTATAATTCCATCACTTTTAATTATTTGTGTAAACATCTTGGAAAAAATGAGCAACTTAACTAGCAAACATTACATATTTACATTTGGGCAGTTTTTTTTGGGCGGGCTTTGGGCAAGCCAAAAACGACTTTTCAGTCTATTTTTTTTGGCCCGACCCGATTTTGGCTCGAAAAGCCCGTCCGGCCCGAAATAATGGGCTTTGGGCACAATTTTTTGGCCCGAATTTGGGCCCAGCCCGACCAATGAGCAATTTTTTTTGGCGCGGCCCGGCCCGAACCCGGCTCGGCCCGACCCATGATCACCTCTAGGCTAAAACCACGTATCATTTTTGAACAATCTACTATATCATTCAAAAAACCACTATATCATGCAGAAACCCACTATATTATGCAGAAACTCATTATATCATGCATAAACGACGTCATTTCTAAACAATCCACTATATCATTTAGAAACCCATTATATCATTCATAAATATACTATATCATGCAGAAAATACATCAATTCTGAACAATCCACTATCATTCAAACACTTACTATATCATGCAAAAACTCATTATATCATTCAGACACTCACTATTTAATGCAAAAACTACATCTTTCTATATTATTAAAGCATGTGTCACAATATATACAACACAACCTACATCTTCCTGCATGTTAAAACATTAAAATTTAATCCTCCACTATATTGCTGCATATAATTTCACTATATGTTTTCCGTTAATAAAATCCACTATATTGTATATAAGCTCACTATATCTCTATAAAACTCACTATATGATGTTAATATCAATTACCAACCCAATGCACACTAAGTTAGTGTAAACCGGGTCCATTTAAGTTTTATTATTCAGATTATACTCTCATCTTAACCAAAGAACGGCGCCACATGGCGCTCTTTCTTAGGTTGTTTTACTACACATGATCCATATACCACCAAAAAAATTAGTAAATGCATTGTATAGGATTTGATCTCATGACCTTTAAGTTTTTATACGAAAGTCTTAACCACTAAACCAAATGATATTTGGTGATATCATTTTAAAGTAAATTATTGATAATGATAACTATAAGAACCTGGGGCATAGCCCGGGCCTACAAACTAGTTTTTCCTATATAAGGGTGCGTTCTCTTCACCTTAATGAATTAAGTTTCAGGTCCAATCAGTTCAGTTCAGTTCAGATAAGTTTCAATCATGTCCAATCAGGGCAATAAGTTCCAATAAGGTCCAATAAGTCTAATCAGGTGCAATAAGTTCCAATCAGGTCCAATCAGGTCTAATCAGGTCCAATAAGCTCCAAATAGTCAATGATCAATAAATTTAAATTAAAATTTTAATTAAAGTACCACTATGATTATTATATAGTATTATATTTGTAATATTGTCTATTATTTTATTATTCATTTTACTATTAGCTGATTATGTTATTATTAAATTTTTTAATTAAAGTCCCACTATGATTATATAGTATTATATTTGCATTATTATCTATTATTTTATTACTCATATTACTATTAGCTGATTGTGTTATTATTAAAAAATATTATAATCATGGTCAAATAAGGTTAACAATAATAATCATCATAATTATAATATTTTGCAATTCGTCTTTAAATAACTAGAGATAACATGTTTTCGTTACTAATAACAATGAAAGATATAAATGTTATTCATTGATTTTCTACTAGTACTTTATGAAATCAAAGCAACACTATTATGTATATTATTGGTGAAAGTTGTGTATAGGCAAGCATATAAATAATTTTTTTTTAAATGTTAATCATAAGAGATAATGAATAATTACTATTTTTTTGAAGGATAAATTTTAATGATTATTATGTTATAATAAATTTTTAGGGATAGTATTTATGTTAGGGGTAATATTTATATTATTACTCATCAATTTTTTTATTAAATAAGGTCAAATAAGTTCCAATCAGGTCCAATAAGGTCTAATAAGTTCCAATCAGGTCTAATAAGTTCCAATTAGGTCTCAAGCAACTAATTAGTCTATATTGACAAACGTCTGCTAAAGAAAGCATCGACTTAAAAAGTCTCTCCCCTAGGGCGAATTAGGGTTTAGAGTGCGATAGTACTGGTCCTTCCTTTGCGAAGTCTCGATTGTGGAGCCTCGAATCTCTTCTTGGGATTGTTGTCAGTCATGATGGCTGATGATATTGCAACAAAGTGCGCGAATTTACAGATTACTGAAGAGGAGAATACTGTTATTTCCCTCGATGACGATGTACATGATGGCCACGAGGAATCGGGGCTGAACCTATCTCTTGTAGGTAAAGTTTTGACGATTTGATCATATAATTTTGAGGCCATGAAGAAGACATTGAATCAGATCTGGGTCCTCTCGAAAGGGGCGCTTTTTAGGTCAATAGAAAATGGCCTTTTTGTGGTGCAATTTGCCTCAATGAAAGACAAAGCAAAAGTCATGGCTGGGAGGCCATGGACTTTTGATCAAAGTTTGGTGATTTTTAATGAGATTGATGGAACATCACAGCCCTCGAACATCTCCCTCACACATAGTCCGTTTTGGGCAAGACTCTACAATTTACCCATGAATAGTAGGTCGGAGAAACGATTGAGATTGCTTGGGGGAGGACTAGGTGATGTGTTGGACGTCGACTCGGACGGAATTGTGTGGGATAAATCGGCTCGATTAAGAATTATGGTAGATGTGACAAAGCCTTTGCGACGCATCCTTAAGCTCCGGAATCAAGATGGGTCAATTGCTGTGATTGACGTTAAGTATGAAAGGTTGCCTAACTTCAGTTACACATGTGGCATCCTTGGACATATTGAACGAGATTGCCAGATTGCAACGTAGGAAGGTAGAGAGGAGGAAAAACAGTGGGGCTCGTGACTTCGTGCCTCGCCTAGGAGGGGTCGGATTAGGATGGAGGAAGAAGTCAAGGCTTTCCGTAGCTGCGCTCGTACTCTCCAATTCCCCCCGAAGCCGCTTCGTAAATCGCCCCATGATGGAGAGGATTTCTCTGCTACTGTATCTCAAGCCACGGAGGTAGTGGTTACTCCAAAAGAGCTGCCCGATAATCCCCAAGATGCTGGCAGTGTGGGTGTGGGCGAACTTGTGCGTGGATGTCTCGATGAGGGTCTCGTTCTGGAGGTTCCTATGCCGAAGGAAGTAAGTTCCACTCCTTTATTTTCTTTCTCTGCTGGACATAATTCTCCTAAAGAAGTTAGTAAGGTTAAAATCCATAATAGGAGAATATTAAATGTAGCTAAGCCCAATATGGTGGGGGAGTCATGTTGGGTAAAAAATGGTACAAATGACGAACATATGCTTAAAGGTAAATAAGTAGATGAGATGATTGTAGATGACTCTGAGGAGGGGGAAGTTAGCCATAAAAAAGCAAAGACGGACCCCTCTATTTCCTATGGCAGTATGGAGGCTTCTGTCGAGGCGGTGGTTGGTGATTCCCAACCCCGCTGGGCATTATGAATCTTTTGTGCTGGAACTGTCGGGGCTTGGGCAACCCCCGGGCAGTTCGTAGGCTCCGGAGATGGAGTTCGGTTTCTAATCTAAGCCTTGTTTTTGTTTCTGAAACAATGATTAGTAGTCATGCTACTGAAAATCTAAAGTCTCGTTTGGGTTTTGATAGTGCTGTTGGGGTGGATAGTATTGGTCGTTCTGGTGGTTTATGTGTCTATTGGAAGGCTGCGAAGGTTGATTTCACTTTGGTTTCGTTCTCACAGCATCATATTTGTGGGGATATAACGGGTGAAAATGGTGTTATGTGGCGTTTTGTGGGTGTTTATGGGTGTTTATGGGTGGCCGGAAACTAGTGAAAAGTTTCGGACATGGGAACTTATTCGCTCTTTGTGTGTTTGGGATGGGCCGATTTTGTTTGGTGGTGATTTTAACGAAGTTCTCTGTATGACTGAAGTTGAGGGGAGTAAGGCTCATGATCGTTGTGCTATGCATGATTTTCGGGAAATTTTGGATGATCTTGGCCTCCGTGATCTGGGTTTTTCGGGCTTGTGGTACACTTGGGAACGTGGGAAAAATCCTCGGACTCAAATCCGGGAAAGATTGGATAGATTCATTGCTTCTCCTGCATGGTGTGATTTATTTCATGATGCTCATGTGGAACATATGGTTCGGTACAATTCTGATCACACTCCCATAATGCTGCAACTTTTCGGCAATCATAGGAGAAAAAAGAAAAAGAAAAAAAGGTTTCACTTTGAAACTGCCTGGCTATTGAACGAGGATTGTGAACCTATTGTTCGAGGGGCTTGGGAGAGTTCTCACGGGTCACCCATTGACAGCATAATTATTCCGGTGGCTCAGGATTTAAAGACATGGAGTCATGGTTCACTGGACAAATTGGATCAAAAAATTAAGGAGGAAGAGGAGTTGTTGGCTCGGCTGCAGCAATCTGGCCGTGAAGATGATAGTGAGTTGGTGATTGTGTGTCATGCAAAACTCGATGATTTACTGGAAAGACAGGAGGCGTTTTGGTTCTTACATTCTAGGGTCTCAGAGCTCAAAGACGGTGATAAGAATACGAAATACTTTCATCATAAGGCGAGTCAACGTAAGAGACGTAATTACAATCATGGGCTCTTTGATGGGGACGGTGTTTGGCGAGATGATGAGGATGATATTGCCACTCTGGTGGCCGGGTATTATAAAAATCTTTTTACTTCAACCTCTCCCTCTGATATGGATATGGAAGCTGTTTTGAACTCTGTGAAGCAGGTTGTGACTGAGGAAATGAATTATGCTTTAGTTCGACAGTGCAGCAAGGAAGAGGTGTGGGAAGCTTTGAGGCAGATGCATCCCAGTAAGGCGCCGGGGCCCGATGGAATGCATGCCATTTTCTACCAGCGGTTCTGGCATATTGTAGGTGATGATGTAACTGCCGTGGTTGCGGGGATTATTCATGGTACTCGCCCCCCTGATGATCTGAATAAGACAAATATTGCTCTCATCCCGAAGGTTAAAACTCCAACTCTGGTCTCTGAGTTTCGTCCGATTAGCCTATGTAATGTCATTCTTAAGCTTGTTACAAAAGTGTTAGCTAACAGGTTGAAGGTGATTTTGCCTGGAGTTGTTTCTGATAACCAGATCGCCTTTGTTCCTGGTCGGCTTATTACTGACAATGCCCTTATTGCTCTTGAGTTATTTCATTCCATGAAATATAGAACCAGGGGTAGGAAAGGCTTTGTAGCTATGAAGCTGGATATGAGCAAGGCTTATGACAGAGTGGAATGGGGTTTTCTTCGTGGTTTGCTGCATAAGATGGGGTTTGCGGATTCTTGGGTGGATTGTGTGATGAATTATGTGTCCTCTATGCGTTACTCGTTTGTGGTTAATGGTGATGTTTGTGGTTCTATGACTCCCTCACGGGGACTCAGACAAGGAGATCCCATTTCCCCATATTTGTTTATTCTTGTTGCAGATGCTTTTTCAGCTCTTATTAATAATGCAACTGCATATAAGGTTTTACATGGTATGAAGGCGAGTAGAAGAGGCCCGGAAATCTCCCACCTCCTTTTTGCTGATGACAGTTTGCTCTTTGCTCGAGCTTGCAGACAAGAATGCTCAGTTTTAGTTGATATTCTCAACAAATATGAAGCAGCATCTGGACAAAAAATTAATATTGATAAGTTAGAAGTTTCGTTCAGCAAAGGTGTCAGTTCTGTGCAGAGAGAGGAGTTAGTAGATTTTTTGGCTATGAAACAGGTGGACAGACACACAAAGTACTTGGGGATTCCTACTCTTGGTGGTAGATTGAAGCTGCACCTGTTTTCTGGTATTATGGATCGAGTTTGGAAAAAGCTACAAGGATGGAAGGAAAAGTTACTCTCTCGTGCAGGAAAAGAAGTACTTCTGAAATCTGTCATTCAGGCTATCCCAACATATCTCATGGGTGTCTACCGCTTCCCTGTTGCTGTGATTCAGTCCATTCACTCGACAATGGCTCGGTTTTGGTGGGGTTCAAAAGGTAATAGTAGAGCTATGCATTGGAAGAGTTGGGATACGTTATGTAACCCAAAGTGTCTGGGAGGGCTTGGTTTCAGGGATCTCTCAGTTTTTAATGAAGCTCTGCTAGGGAGACAAGCATGGAGGCTTATCCAATGTCATGATTCTCTCTTAAGCCGGGTGATATAGGCTAAATACTATCCAAACACTGATTTCATTGATTCTTTTTTGGGAGAATCGGGGAGTTATTCTTGGAGAAGCATTTGGGGGTCAAAGGCTCTTGTGAAGGAAGGCATTATTTGGCGAGTAGGGAATGGCACTAATATCAAGATATGGGAAGATCCTTGGGTGTTGAATGAGGAGAGTCGCTTTTATTACTAGTGAGAGAGTTCCTAATCTCAATTATATCTGTGATTTAATTGATTTTGGCGAGATGGAATGGAATGCTAATGTTGTGAATCAAAATTTTAATGAGTGAGATGCACTTGCTATTCTTGTTATACCCCTAAGTGAGCGAATGCCAGCAGATGGATTGGAGTGGGCTTTCTCCAAAGACGGGCGCTACACCGTCAAAACAACATATATGGTTGGCAAATCGGGCAACCTTGACCTCTTTCATAGAGTTTGGGTTAAGATGTGGAGCTTACAAGTTTCGCCGAAGGTAAGACATTTCCTCTGGCGTATTTGTTCAGCTTCACTTCCAGTCCGTGCTTTGTTGAAGTTTCGACATGTACTTGATGATGATTCGTGTCCCTTGTGTGGAGAGAGTGCGGAAACCATCAACCATGCACTCTTCTTCTGTCCAAGGGTGCGTGCTATCTGGGGTTTGGCGGGCTATATGGCGCGGCTTCCAAGTAATGAGAATTAGGGGTGGATGGACATGTGGGATGAATGGCAGGAAATTGATGATGACACGTTGGTAAAAATGAGCTATATTGCTTATCAAATTTGGTACAGAAGAAACAAAGTAGTTTTTGAGGACAGGTGCCAATCCAATGAGCATGTGGTTGAGTATGCGAAGCGCGCTGCTGTGGACTATGGAAGCTAATCGAAACGTATTTATGGAAGCCCAAGGCCTGCTGGGCTCGCTTCGTCTCGGGTATGACAGCTTTCACCTGCTGGGTGTGTGAAGATAAATGCCGATGCTTCAGTAAGTGAGGATGGGTGGGTGGGTATGGGAGTTGTGGCTCGCAATGAAGTTGGGGTGGTCTTGTTTGCTGCTGCGCGCCGAGTGAGAGCTCGTTGGCCTGTGGAAGTTGCAGAAGGGAAAGCGTTGTGTCTCGCCATCAAGTTGGCTCGTTCCCATAATTGCCAGAATGTTATTTTTGAAACAGATTGTGTTACTATTATTAATAGGTTGTCTAGAGGTACTATTTTCTTTTCTGATTTAGATGCTGTGTTAGAAGATGCTACGGTGCTTAGTAAAGATTTTGATTTTATTAGGTGGTCGCATGTGCTACGGGATGGGAATGCTGTTGCCCATCACCTAGCTAGATTGATTCCGTTTGGTGTAGAGCAAAGGTGGGAACGACATTGTCCTGCTGAGGTGTCTCCTTATGTTTTGATGGACATTTTGTCCACTGATTAATCTGTACACCTGCTCTTTTCCCCTCAAAAAAAAAAAAAAGTTCCAATTAGGTCAATAAGTTTCAATCAGGTTCAATCAGGTCTAATAAATTGAATCAGGTCCAATTAGGTGCAATAAGTTAAGTTCAATTCAGATAATCCAGTTCAATTGAGGGTTATTGAGGTGAAGTAAAGACACCCTAAGTCGTACCTAACACCTGAAAGTCGGGAAGGAGCTAAAACTTCTCTTCCTCTATACCCCCCATATTTCTGGTTAGAGGAGAGGGTTTGAAAATAAGTTGTTTCTAACCCTAACCCTCCAATTCATAGAAGTTGTGTAATCTGCGCTAACCCTTGATTTCAACTGAAATCGTCTCTCTCTACATTCTTATTCATCTCTTGCAGTTTTCTATCTAAAAGGTTCAATTGTTAGCAAAGAAATTGAAGGATTTTTTCAACGACACGGCTAAGTTGGAAAACTTGGATCTTCCAAAATTTGGAGGTTTGTTTAGGACTAATATTACAATTATAAGTTTTAAGATTCAAATTCTGTAATTTACAGTTAATTATTTGAGTAAGAATTCAGAATTTATTTACTTTAAAAAAAATCAATTAGCGGTAAGCTAAAACTAACCATATTTTGGGGCTTCAGTTGAATGGTATATGATAGGCCGAGATTTTAGTTTCCAGTGGTGACATGCATTTAATTGGTGCTGATTTCGGAATTTTCAGGAAATTTCAATGGCTGCTACGGCTACAGCTTCACCTGGGCCACGCTATGCACCCGAAGATCCTTCGTTACCAAAACCATGGAGAGGGTTGGTGGACGGGAAAACTGGATACTTGTACTTTTGGAATCCAGAGACTAATGTCACACAGTATGAGAGGCCTGGTTCACATGGTAGCTCGATCCCGTCGAGGCCTGTCTCGGGTTATATAAGTTCTTCGGCGGAAGTTCAGCAGTCCTCTAATGGGCGTAAGGATGGGTATAATGATGACGCTGATTTTAAGAGTAAAGGTACCAGTGGAGAAAAGAGTCAACAGGTATAACTCTTCCCTGTCATTCTTTCAATTGTGTCAGTTCATTGTTGTTTTGGGGAACATAGTGTACTCTGCATTTGCTTGGAGTTACCGTGCTTTGATCTAATGAAGGCATCTAAAATTTCGTACTGCTGGTGGAATGTGTGACTTGTCACCTGCATGTATTGTTTGAATTGAACATCCACGAAATAAATGTAAATTTGCAATATTGAAACTGCTAGATTTTGCTTCAAGTATCGTTTCCTGATGATTCTATGGAGAGGGTGGTGAGTTTAGAAAGAAGTAAGAATAGTGGTCAGTGTTTGAGTATCAAGATCAAGTTTGTCAATTGCTTTGTTGCGCTATTGTCTGATTACTTGATGAGGTTTTGATCAAAATTTTCTATTTAGAGGTTTTTTAATATGATGATTGAGTATTGATTGCTTTCTGGAAGGTTTAATATCAAAATGTTCAATTTTGCTGTTTGAAAGATTTGAATGGTTGTCAATTTGTCATTCACTAAGAATTACTTCAAGCTCACACAGAATATTGGAACCAAAGTTAGACTCACTATGTTTTTTAAGTTGGAGCATTTCAACTAAAGAGAAAGATCGATGGCTGGAAATTTTTTACCAACAAAATTACAGTGCAGCCCTTAGCATATTTTATGGCAACAAATTTAATCCTAATCCAACTTGAAACTTAGTTAAGAAGCTTCCTAGATTCGTACTCCTAATTACCTCAGTACAATAATAACCTTGCTGGCCAGGGCATGAAACTTCTGCCAATTACCTTCTACTGACTTGATAAATTTATTATGAACCTAATAAATTGATAAATCTGCCAGTCAAGAGAGTCCTAATACATTTTGAATAGCTCTTGCTTTCTTAACCTCTAAGCCAATCAACAAATTGACAATTTACCAACGAAATAGCTAGAGTAATTGCTGGGCCCACCGTTCACATGTTATAATCAGGTATTAACTTGTCAGCACAAAATAAGTTTGAGGCTTTGAGCTTAAGTTATCCTTCAGCAACCCAATTTAAACATTTGACTGAACATGCAGACTCTTGGAGTTCAACTTGGAACCCAAGCCATCTAGCATAAGAGCAATATGCTGGCAATTCATTTCTTTAGCTTTTGAAGTTCTGCTCTTTGCCTCTAAGTTATCATCTAAGTAGGGCTTAAATTACCAAGCTTAGCTTGGCTCACTTGGTAGGAATTCCACCTCATGACCTCAAGGTTAGGGGTTCGAATTCCACCAAGTGAGGGGCACTTGGAGGAGAATTCCCCTTACAACTCCCCCTCCTTCCAAGTGCCTGGGTTGGGCCCTGTGCGAGGGCAGCCAAGAGGTTAATTCATCTTACCAAATAAAAAAAAAAGAAAGAAAGTAGGGCTTAAATTCATCAAGAGTGGCATCCTTGCACCTTGTAATCAGATAGCTCAATCTTGTGAGCTTGTAGTTTAGTGAGCATCGCCTCCATACCCATGTAAGATTCGAATAGGCTCGTGTGCTTTGGGCCTAGACATATTCTTCCACATAGATATTGTGAGGACATATTTGAAAGGGGCACTAAATTGCACTCATTGGTAAGTGTCCTAAACTGATGAAATTATGAATACCTTAAAGCACCCGCATTTCTGGCCATCCCCCTCCCAGCTTGCTCTCTGTCCTCTAAATCGGTTTGCTCACCAATGTGGGAAGGTTGCCTATCATTGGGGATGCTCTAAAAGCTGGCACCTTCCCAATTGAACATCCACTAGAAAATAGAAATGGCGCACGTGGCTAGTGTGGCAACTGTTAAATTATTTTTATTTAGATTGGAGAGCTGAAAAAAAGGCGGGGTAGGGAAAAAAAGGAGCGAGAATGTTGTTGGGGAATCCCAGCAATGTTGGGAGTAGAAATGTCTTGGGGTGAATAAAAAAGATTAGTAAGTGGAAGTGACACGGAGGAAAGAAAAAATGTGGTGAAAGAAGTGGTATTATAGTTTAATTCAAAATCCAGATTTCTTTCTGTGTCTGGCATGTTATGATTAATTGTTTTCTTTGTCACTCTTTTCATTTGGAAGATTGCAATGAATCAACCTAGGCCTCCCACTCTAATTACGTATGCAAGGAAATATCCCAGGAGGGCAAATCAGTAAAAGAATACAAAGATGCTGCAATGTCAGAGTTAGTTAATTGTTGAGGCTAAAAATGTAAATAGCTGCTGAGTTGTTAGGGAGTGGAGTAAACAACAAGTTTCTGTAATTAGAATAATATAAATAGAAGGCTCTGAGTCTAGGAGAGATCATGAAAAGAATTAAGTAGAGAGAGAAGTATTGGGAGAGACTCACCCTCTCGAAAGAGTGAGAGTTGTACTGGGTATTTTTCACTCTGAAATTATCTATACAACTTACTATCCTTAGCTCCATTTCTTCTGTTAACAGACGGACTCTAGCAACTTGGTATCAGAGCCGACGTCCTGTGATCGGAAAAAAATGGTGGGTCCATCCAACTCACAGAGGATTGATCAATTGGAGGTTGATTTTGCTTCCTTGCGAGCTTCCATTACTGAGGAAGTAGCCACAGCAGTCAGCAACGCTACCAAGGTGATGCAGGAGCAACTCACTAACCAGATCGTGGTGGGTGTTGAACAGTCAGTTCAGAGGATCGGAATTGACATCCAAGCTAACCAGAGTAGATTGGAGGACAGGATCGAACGCTCCCGAACAGATCAAGAAGGAATGATCGAGAAAATTCGCGCTGATCAGAGAAAGTTCCAATCGGAGGTAAGGAACACCCAGAATCTCTTTCAAAATCTCGAAAATAATCTGGGTAATGAAGAGAGAGAAGGAGAAGTGCCGGGTCCTTTTGTGCTTGAAAACCGGAGTATGGGTGGTGTTGGAGGGGCGTTTGCAGGTTTCGGAGAAAGGGGTGGTGGAGGAAGCGGCGTCGGCGCAGGGGAATTCCAATCTACCGGAGGAACTAACTGGCGGTATAAGAAGGTTGATCTTCCCCTGTTTTCCGGCGAGAATCCGGATGGGTGGATTCTACGCGCCGAAAGGTACTTTAAGTTCTATAGGCTGTCACCAGGGGAACGGCTGGAGGCCGCGGTGGTGGCGCTTGAGGGCGACGCGCTGCTTTGGTTCCAGTGGGAACAAAGCCGGAAACCACTCAACCAGTGGGAAGAGCTCCGGGACCTCCTCCTTCGCCAGTTTCGGCCAACTTCTTGTGGGTCACTGCATGAACAGTGGCTCGACCACTCTCAGTCAACGACGGTGGTTGACTATCGGAGAAAGTTCATTGAACTTCTCGCTCCTCTGACCGGCGTTTCTGAGGAGATTGCTAAGGGTCAATACATTAAGGGCTTGAGAGAAGATATAAGGGCTGAGGTGAGGCTGCTGGGCCCACGAAGCTTGGACCATGCAATGGATTTATCCATTAAAGCTGAAGATAAAGTGGGCCTTAATTTTTCCAGAAGAAACCAACCATCATTTAACCCACAAACTAAATCCACCACTTACTCCTCTCACACGTACTCTTCACCAAACCCCACAAAAAATACAACCAGCCATTCCCAAACCCAATCTCACACCTACCCCAACCATTCCACTGCAAGTAGCCCGCGTTCATTCACCAACAATATTTACTCCAAACCTATGGGTGAAATGAAGAGATTGAGTGAGAAGGAATTGCAGTACAAGAGAGAGAAGGGGTTGTGTTTCAAGTGTGATGATAAATGGAGTATTGGGCACAAATGTAAAAGAAGGGAGTTGAGTGTATTATTAACACAAGGAGATGATGATGATGGGGGTGTTCTTAGTAGTGAGGTGACGGAGAATCTAGAGGACGAGGATCACGACCCACCTCAACCCGAGATTTCCTTGAATTCTGTGATGGGAATTACTAGTCCTAAAACACTGAAAATGAAGGGCCAGATTGATGGGCATGAAGTTATTGTGATGGTGGATCCGGGTGCCACCCACAATTTTATTTCCACCACCACGGTTAGGAAGTTAAACATTCCTGTGATGCCAACTCAGTCATTTGGAGTGTCCCTTGGGACCGGTGAAGCTGTCCAAGGGGAAGGAGAATGCAAGGCTGTAGTACTCGAACTTCAAGGTGTCACTGTGGTGGAAGACTTCCTTCCCCTGCCTCTTGGCAACTCTGATTTGATTCTGGGAATACAGTGCTGGAGAAATTGGGAACCATGTCTACCAATTGGAAAACGCAGACTATTAAGTTCCAATTAGGAGGACAACAGGTGGTTTTGACGGGAGATCCTTCTTTGGGACGCACACTCATATCACTCAAGGCTATGCTGAAAGCGTTACATGGGGATGGCGAAGGATTTGTGGTTGGATTCAACCACATGGAGGGCCAAGAGCTCCCTGCCCAGGAAGATTTCATTTCCCACGCCCCCTCGTTCTTAAAGCACCTGCTGCAGCTGCATAGCCAGGTATTTCAGACCCCACAAGGTCTCCCTCCGCAAAGGGGGCATGAGCATGCCATTGTGCTCAAGGAGGGCACTGACCCAGTTAGCGTTCGGCCCTACAAATACCCTCATTTTCAGAAGACAAAAATTGAGAATCTCATCCAAGATATGTTAAAGGCAGGTATAATCCAACCTTATCATAGCCCTTTTTCGAGTCCTGTATTGTTAGTAAAAAAAAAAGATGGCTCATGGCGTTTTTGTGTTGACTATCGTGCTTTAAACAAAGTCACCGTTCCCGATAAATTTCCTATTCCCGTGATTGATGAGCTTTTGGATGAGTTACATGGTGCCACCATTTTTTCTAAACTCGACCTCAAATCGGGTTATCACCAAATTAGGGTGCGTAAGGGAGATATCTCCAAAACCGCCTTCCGGACTCATGAGGGCCATTATGAATTTCTGGTCATGCCGTTCGGTTTGACCAATGCCCCTGCTACTTTTCAGGCCTTGATGAACGAAGTCTTTCGTCCATTCTTACGAAAGTTCGTTCTAGTGTTTTTCGATGATATATTAGTGTATAGCAACACAAAAGAGCAACATGTTGAACACTTGCAGCAGGTTTTGGAGGTCTTAAACTCACAGCAATTGGTGGCTAATGGCAAAAAATGTGAGTTCGGTAAACACCAAGTGGCATACTTGGGTCACATCATCTCGGCTCAAGGCGTAGCAGTGGACCAATCTAAAATTCAGGCCATGCTGAATTGGCCTCTTCCTACGTCTCTCAAAGAACTCAGAGGGTTCTTTGGGTTGACCGGTTATTACCGGAAGTTTATTAGGGGCTATGCTGAGTTGGCCTTCCCTCTCGCTGATCAGTTAAAGAAGGATGCCTTTAGGTGGTCGGAGGCCGCAAACACAGCCTTCCAAGCACTTCAACAGGCCATGATTACGGGCCCGGTTTTGAGGCTGCCAGATTTCACCCTCCCTTTTACAGTGGAGACTGATGCATCTAGCTACGGGGTTGGGGCCGTGTTGTTGCAGCAGGCGCACCCTATAGCGTACTTCAGCAAGGTCTTAGGTCCGCGTGCCAGACTTAAGTCCATCTATGAGAAAGAGCTCATGGCTATCGTTTTGGCGATTCTCAAGTGGAAGCACTACCTATTGGGAAAGAAATTTTTGATCAAAACCGACCAGAAAAGTCTGAAACATTTAATGGAGCAACGAGAAATTGGTGCGGATTACCAGAAGTGGGTGAGCAAGATTATGGGGTTTGATTTTGATGTGGTCTATAAAACCGGTGCTTCTAACCGAGTGGCTGATGCTCTCTCTCGTGAATTTGCTGGCACCATGGAGCTGGGTGTTTTAACCACCACTTGTGGCGTAACTTGGCAGTCCTTACAAGCACAAATCAAGGATGACCCTTTCATTAAAGGCATCACAGCAGACCTGGCTGCAAACAAACTTGTTCCCAAAGGTTACACAGTTCACCATGGTATCTTGAAGTATAAAGGCAGGTTAGTAGTTCCAAAAAACTCAGCTCTAATTCCTGTCCTTCTCCAAGAATACCATGATTCTCCACTGGGTGGCCATTCGGGCGACTTTGAAACTTACCAGCGGCTCGCTCAGGACTGGTTTTGGCCAGGCATGCGGAAAACCGTTACGAATTACGTGCAATTGTGTGACACCTGCCAGCAGCACAAGTACTCTACTCTTAGCCCTGCTGGACTTTTGCAGCCCCTGCCCATTCCCTCTCAAGTTTGGGAGGATCTTTCGATGGACTTCGTGGAAGGGTTACCCAAGTCTCATGGGGTAGACTCGATCTTGGTGGTTGTGGATCGATTGAGTAAATATGGTCACTTCATTGCCCTGAAGCACCCCTTTACTGCTTCTTCGGTGGCTGCCATTTTTGTTACTGAAATTGTCCGCTTACATGGATTTCCTGCTTCCATAGTCTCTGATCGAGACAGAGTGTTCATGAGTCTTTTCTGGAGGGAATTGTTTCGCTTGCAAGGCACCCATCTCAAGCGTAGCACCGCTTATCATCCCCAATCGGATGGCCAAACTGAAGTGGTCAACAAAAGTTTAGAGACTTTCCTTCGTTGTTTTGTTAATGGCAAACCTCGGAGTTGGGCTTCTTGGTTATCATGGGCTGAATATTGGTACAACACGTCCTTCCACGTTTCCATTCAGTGCACCCCATTTAAGGCGCTGTATGGCCGAGACCCACCTTCACTCATCAAGTATGAGCAAGGCAGCACCAATGTAGCCAACTTGGAAGATTCCTTACTTGAAAGGGATGCAGTACTGGACGACATAAAGGCTCATTTGTTACGAGCACAGCAAAGGATGAAAGCTCAGGAAAATGCCAAACGGAGGGAGCTCGTGTTTGCTGTAGGGGACATGGTTTACTTAAAATTACAACCTTATCGGCAGAAGTCTCTTAGCCACAGGCCTTTTGATAAATTGGCGGCTCGTTTTTATGGACCCTATGAAGTTCTGGAGAAAATTGGACCTGTGGCATACAAGCTGTTCCTCCCCCCGACTGCTCGCATTCACAATGTGTTCCATGTGTCTCAATTAAAGAAGGCCTTGGGTCCTACACAATCTGCTTCTCCTTTGCCCCCTCACATCGCGGCTGACCTCACCCTGGAAGCTGTCCCAGAGGCTGTCCTGGGAGTCAGATCCACTGCCACTAGCACTGATGTCCTCATCCAGTGGCAGCACCTTCCACCTACCGAAGCTACTTGGGAAGAGTTTCAAGCTCTGGATGCCAGATTTCCTACTTTCCACCTTGAGGACAAGGTGGAAGTTTGGGTGCGGGGTAATGCAAGGAATCAACCTAGGCCTCTCACTCTAATTACGTATGCAAGGAAATATCCCAGGAGGGCAAATCAGTAAAAGAATACAAAGATGCTGCAATGTCAGAGCTAGTTAATTGTTGAGGCTAAAAATGTAAATAGCTGCTGAGTTGTTAGGGAGTGGAGTAAACAGCAAATTTCTGTAATTAGAATAATATAAATAGAAGGCTCTGAGTCTAGGAGAGATCATGAAAAGAATTAAGTAGAGAGAGAAGTATTGGGAGAGACTCACCCTCTCGAAAGAGTGAGAGTTGTACTGGGTATTTTTCACTCTGAAATTATCTATACAACTTACTATCCTTAGCTCCATTTCTTCTGTTAACAGACGGACTCTAGCAAAGATGTCTGCCATCTTTTTATTACTTGCACTTCAAGAAACAACCAAGATGGAAAAAACATGCATGCAGATTTAATACTGGATGTTGTTCATTGAAATTTGCTTTTACTTGAGATTGTGAGCTAGCTTGCTTGGAAGGAGGATTTCTTTCTTTTCTTTTCCCCTTGTGTCCAAAAGTTATTTTATGAAGTTCTTAATTTATTATATACTATTGCTGTTTTATGTAGAGATTGTTGGAAATTGTCCCAAATTCTTCTCTCGGTTGGTCCGACCAAATATATATGTGTGTGTCTAAAGATTGCATTAAAAGAGGCTAAAAATTCGAGGAGTGAGAGGGATTTCTGATTGTTTGATTTGAGAATGAATGTTTACAGGGGGAAAGAAAAGGCTTGTTGGGTCGACATTACCTTGACTTTCTTGCTTGTTCACTCAAATTAATTTATTTAACCACCCCTCTTTCTCACTCTGATGCACTTATGGCCACACATGAATAAGTGCGCGTGTGTTGGTGCATGTGTTTGCTTGCTTTGGGGGGGGGAACGTCTCCTAATTTGAAGATTAGTTATAAAAAGCGCGCCCAAGGCGAGTCCGGGGATAGCAAAAACGCTTTTTACCAACCCGAGCAAGGCAAAGTGCGTCAGGTGCAACAAGGTGTGCGCCTAAGGTGGGCTTGTTCCACGTCTTTTGCCAAGGCGCACTGGGCCACCTTTGGTTAAGAATCGAGAGAAAGGGGAGATCTGATTTAGAAACATAAAAAAAAGACCAAAATTTTTCAAATAACTCTTACCTAGTCTTTAAGATGTAAATTCAACCAAAAGCCCTCAATAATTGCATGGAATTACTTCATTTTAACCCCTAATTGAAAGCCCTAACTTTAGATTACCCTAATTTGCGGGTTGTGAGGCATTTGGGGAACCGGTGATCGCTGAGTATGAAAGAGGTTGCCGGCGATCTAGTCTGCAGCACCAGATTTACCGGTGATCGTTGCCTGTGAAACTTTCCAGGTTGGTTTTCTCCTTTCTTGTCTTCTTCCTATGTCTCTTCTTCTCCCTCCTTAATTTTCTCTTCTTTTCTCTTCTCTCTCTTCATTGTTTCATTCTTTTATTTCTTATTCTTCTCCATCTGTCTTTCTCTTTGATCTGGAGGTATCTTCATCTTTCATCTGCAATTTGGAGTTGAGAAGCTTCGAGAGTCAAATGTCAAACTTCTGCCTTTTCTTATCTTTCACCCTTTTTCTTTTTGTCCTTAGTGGCTCCTGAGTAGTGAGGTCCATGTGACTTATCTACTACATGAGCTTTTATTTTGTCGTTCTCTCTCTTTCTTTTTTTTCTCCTTAAGCAAATCATCCATTTTACTTGTGTAAATGGGGTTCTTTAAAAACCACATAAACAAAAATAAGAAAAAAAATAAAGGTGCGCCTGGCCTATGAGATGCTCGTGCCTTTGCCTTGGGCCTCGGTGCGCCTTGCTCCTTTTAAAACTAAGAATTGAAGTGTTTTAACTAACATAACTTTTTTCCCCAAATGTATTGAATATAAAAGACACTTATAGAAACTCTTTATGTAATTGTTTTGGTAGTTGTTTCTCTTTTGTGAACTGCATGTTCATGATCTCTTCCACTTCCATTGCAACGTACTGCTTTGAATAGCTTAGTCTTAAGTCATCAATGGGGTTATAAATACCGGTGATTATTGGCTTGCTTTGATGTTAATTGTTCCAACTTAACAGTTAGTTTTATTGCTCTTAATGTCCTAAATTGTGCTGCTATGTGTAATTTTTGAATGTCCCATATTTGAATTTTATATAGGCCGTTTTAGCTACTTCTAAGTCACCACTCACAAGTAACACTAACAAAGAATTTAGGTTATGTTAAAAATGAATGGAGAAGTCATAATATGCTGAACATTTATTACAATTTCTACAATTTTTTTGTGATAAAATTTAAAGCCTTCAAAACCAATAAGGACGTGATTATTATTGTTTATTATATGAGTTTGGGATGCTTTCTTGTTGGCTTAATACGTAAATTTAAATTCTTGAAATAGATGGCCAGAAGTGGAAGTACTCCAAATGAAGCAGTTATTGGATCTACTCGACAGCATGAACCTGTGGACACGGGTTGTGGTCTATCAGCTGAAGCTTATCGTCGTCGGCACGAGATATCTGTTTCAGTGAGTTTTCAAGCAGTTTTGTTACTTGTAAATCCTAATAAATTTGAGAATGCTCAACTCTATCTTGTGTGTCAACAGTGTGTCACAACTCACAATGAAGTTAGTTTGGTCTTGTCATGTATAGCATAAAGAAATGTAATACACCAGACACATTATGGTTATTTCATGGTTCAAGTATTAGTAGTAGTTTTAAAGAACGAGTCGTAATACTACTCTTATGTGGAACACAGAAAGGATCAATATTTTTAGTATCATTCTGTTGACATTTGTTTTTGTATTCATGCTGCTGACATGGCATTTATCTTCCCTTTTTGCAATGGGGAAAAAAATCTGCTCCTGACTTCGATTTACTTCTCTGTCTTTAGGGAGATAGTGTGCCCCCACCATTTACAACCTTCGAAGCTACTGGTTTCCCTTCCGAGATCCTGAAAGAGGTATCAATGTTGCTACTTTTATAGTTTCGGTCTGCTTGTTCATCTGTCTCAGTAAATGCGCCGAACTATATTGCTGACTATTTCCATGCAAAGTTCTGCGATAGCTGGAGTTCATACTCGAGTTAATTGTTTTGCATCTTTACTTTTTGTCGCAGATGCGATATTTGCTCCAGGGAGGAGCTAATGTCGTACGCTGTGCTGCCCTCTGTTGGAGGGCTTTATTATTGGAGTGCTCTTTTACGCTGGACTATTTTTTTGAGATGGGATTTTCGAATCATCCAAGTTCGTGGCTGGGCTGCCGTGGGTGATGATTCAGTCTGCCACTTGGTCCTAAGAAAAAGAAGAGGCCACCTCCTGTTGTGGCTTGCTATCTTGCAAGCATTCGCTACCTGCATAGGAGGATGGTGCTTCTTCTTGCATTTACTGCTCTATGCTTTGAAACATTAAAGCACCTTTGCTTAGCGTACTTAGTGGGTTTCCTTTCCATTTGTAACAGGCACACCAGGCTGGCTTTTCTGCTCCTACTCCTATTCAGGCACAATCATGGCCAATTGCAATTCAAGGTCGAGATATAGTGGCGATAGCTAAGACAGGTTCCGGAAAGACCTTGGGCTATCTACTTCCAGGTTTTATGCATCTCAAGCGGTGCCGCAACAATTCGCAAATGGGACCAACTGTATTGATTTTGTCACCAACAAGGGAATTGGCAACACAGATCCAAGACGAGGCTGTGAAATTTGGGAGGTCCTCTAGAATAGCTTGCACGGTAAGAATATGCTCTTCGTGTCTTGTGCAGTATTCTGTTTTTGATATATTTTGCTTGGATGTCTTGTTCTTAGTTTTAAATAGCCACCCAAGGCGGCCTAGGCATAAGGCGAGTCCAGGTGCTAAGGAAAACACACTGAGAAGTCGGGTGCTGTGACCTACGGCAGGCTCTTCTAGGTCCTCTAGCTGCCTCCGGCGAGGTGCCAGACGCAACGCCTTGGCCGCTTTATGTAGAAATGCGAGAGAAAGAGGGGAAATCTGAGAAAAAACATAAATTTGACCAAAATTTTCACGAATTAAGTCTTATGCAGCTATAAAACTCTCATTCGACACAAACTTCTCAAGTAAATTGCATGTTTTAACTGTAATTTGGGCCCTAAATCTAAATCCCTAATTGGAGAAATCCCTTATTTGCGATTCACTCGAAATCGCACACATAGTCGACCACATGTATCATGACAGAGATTGCCGAAATTTCTATACAAGCGGACGACGCCAGCATTGCCACCTCCAGTGGCCGTCGCTGTGTTGTTTTTCGTCATATTTGCTGAGTATCCTTGCTTCTCTCTCTTTCTTCGATGTTCTGTTTTCTTTAACCTCTCTCTGGCTGTCTCCCTTCCCTAGGGGCTAGGGGCAGGAGAGAAAAATTCACATGTTGATAAATTTTTACTTACCCTCTGCCCAGCCCTTTGTAAAGGTAAATCAAGTCTGGCCTTTGCTTTTACCTTCTAATGTTGAGCTGTCATTTACTTTTTAGCTGTCATTTATATTTCTAGTTGTCTTTCATCTATCCTACTGTTTACTTTATAACATAAAAATACTGGGAAATTTCTAGATCGTGACTTTCAATTTTTCAAAAATTTTAGATGGTGGAAAACAAAAAGTTTGATTTTACAGTGTGACCCTAAGTTTTCTAATAATATACTAACGTGGCATTATGGGAGTTTAGGCAGTTGATTAGGCGTTAAGTGTCACTCCCTTTATTATCTCTTATTCCTTTTAAGTAAAAATTATAAAAATTTGATATTATGAATTACACATTGATACAAATCTAACAAGACCACACATTACTATATTTTTACTTAAAAAATCAAAATAATCGGTCAAAATCGGTTGTTTGATTTTCCAGAATAGAAAGGTAGCAATTAAAAAGAATAGGAGGGAGCATAAAAAGATCTCTCTTTCTTGCTTCTACAATGGCGGTTTATGAGGATAATAATAGAACAAATTAGATTATAAAAAAAAGAAAAACAAATTAAAGAAAGAATCTTCAATCTGCAATGGCGATTTCCCTGCCACCAGCAACTATTTCATCCCTAACCTCCGCCCATTCGTGCAATTTCATTTGCTCAAGAACAAAAGCAACAACTTGTTCATTATTCAAGTTTAGGCAATTGATTAGGCGTTAAGTGTTACTCCCTTTCTGTTTCTTTTTAATTGCTACATTGTTTGGGCACGGTTTTCAAGATGTTTTTTAAACCTTATTATCTCTTATTCCTTTTAAGTAAAAATTATAAAAATTTGATATTATGAATCTACACATCGATATAAATCTAGCAAGGCCACACATGATTATATTTTAACTTAAAAAATCAAAATAATCGGTCAAAATTGGTAGTTTGATTTTCCAAAATAGAAATGTAGCAATTAAAAAGAATAGGAGGGAGCATAGAAAGATCTTTCTTTCTTGCTCCTACAATGGCGGTTTATGAGGATTGAGGATAATAGTAAAACAAATTAGATTATAAAAAAAAAAAGAAAAACAAATTAAAGAAAGAATCTTCAATCTGCAATGGCGATTTCCCTGCTACCAGCAACTAATTCATCCCTAACCTCCGCCCATTTGTGCAATTTCATTTGCTCAAGAACAAAAGCAACAACTTGTTCATTATTCAAGTATTGTTCTTCCTTGTCTTAACTCCCAACTCCATTTTCCTGGGCAGCTCCATCATCAGTTCCGTATTAGCAATATTCAGCTCTCTCTCTCATCAATGTTCTCGAATTCTTCCTTTGCTAATGATCATGGCGTCTTATGATTGATGGTTAGATCAGGTATTTGCAAGTTTAAGATCAGAGAACCCAACCCTTTTTTTTGTGAAGAAGAAGACCCATCACTTAAACGCCCTATTAACGGCCTAAACTCCCATAATGTCACATTAGTCTGTTATTACAAAACTTAGGGTCAAATTGTCATATGAATTTTATTTTTTTGCACCATCTAGAACTTTTGATAACTGAGTGTCACCATCTAGAATTCCCCAAAACTATTTTCTTAAAAAAATATAAAGGTGCACCTCGCCTACGGGATGCGCGTGCCTTCGCCTTGTGTCTTTTGAAACTAAGGTCTTGTTTGAGTAGCAAAAAACTCTTATCTGCTGGTGTGGTTACATCTTTTGAACTGGAAGTTGAACATAATTTTCTGAGCTGTCTACTTAAAGTTCATATTGATTATGTTTATATGCTTTTGGTTTTGGAAACTTGATGTATGAGTTATATGAAGCAGAAAATGACCAAGGAGCGTTCTAGGGTGAATTTGATTAAACTGTCAGGGTCATGGATACGTTGAATACTAACTGGATCTGAGAGACATTTTTTTACTATTCATCTCATGGCTATCTGTCTAGAACTTCTGACAGGGTACCATTATCGCTGGTCACTTCCATACATATATTTCTGTTATGGTACTATGCGCTGCTCTGATTGATTATTGATGGAAATGCTGTGTCTCATGATGGTATCCTGCATGTAACATCTGCAGTGTTTATATGGAGGAGCACCCAAAGGCCCACAATTGAAGGAGTTGGATAGAGGAGTCGATATAGTGGTAGCTACTCCTGGTCGATTGAATGATATACTCGAGACAAGGAGAATTAGCTTGAATCAGGTCTCCTACTTGGTGCTTGATGAGGCAGATCGTATGCTGGACATGGGTTTTGAGCCACAAATCAGGAAAATAGTAAAGGAGCTACCAACTCGCCGCCAAACTCTGATGTACACTGCAACATGGCCTAAAGAGGTCCGGAAGATTGCGGCAGATTTATTGTCCAATCCTGTCCAAGTTAATATTGGTAATAGCGATGAACTCGTTGCTAACAAGTCTATCACACAGGTAACTGCCTGAATCGGCTGATGTTGCTTTAAGCATTGACAATGAGCTTAGGATGGAATATGGATGCATAAATTTAGTCTGTGGGTCATTGATATAGTAATATTTTAGATGACATTGGAGTTGTATGTCCTATTTAATAAGCTTTATATATTTCTGTTGCAGTATGTGGAAGTGCTCACTTCTATGGACAAACAAAGACGATTGGAGCAAATTTTGAGATCCGAAGAACCAGGATCAAAGATTATCATCTTTTGTGCGACTAAAAAGATGTGTGATCTTCTTGCTCGTAACTTGTCACGACAATTTGGAGCAGCTGCAATTCATGGTGACAAGTCCCAGAGTGAACGAGACCATGTACTAAACCAGTTCCGAACTGGAAGATCTCCTGTGCTGGTTGCTACAGATGTGGCAGCCCGTGGTTTGGATATAAAAGACATCAGGTTGGTGAATGATGCTACTAGTATTTACTTTCATTCGTAATGAATTCTGATCATTGCAGAAGTTGTCCTCAATGGTCGGTGTGCATGTCGTTTAGTATCTACTCCATTTGAAAACTGTTGAGATTGTCCCAACTCCCAATGTCTCATCATTAAGGGGTTGATGTTATTTCACCAAAATGCCCTTTCTTTTACCTATTGCACTTTTCCCTTGGTACTTGTGCAAAAACAAATGTCCCATTTTGAAAAAATAAGGATGTGCTACGAACTGTTTGTGTGCTGAAGTAAAAAGATTTGCAATTATAGCAAGAATAATTCATGAAACTTAAGGTTGTCAGGTTGGTAAATGAAGAAATAACCGTTATAACCACAAATCATTTATGCAAATGAGTTCATCTTTCTTATTTATCTCTAGCATCTGCATCTAACCAAACTACTGAAAAATCAGAAGTCATTTAGGTGGTTCATATCAAACCTAAAACCAAGAACATGGCTCCACCTTTGCTTGGACCCTTGGCAGAGTATTTTTTTTTGTTCATGGAGTTTTCTGGTACTGTTTGTTTTTTATGGCCACATCTTTTCATGTGGCACTATCATATGTTATTTGCTCGTGTTTGTCCTGAGTAATTGGAATTCTCCATGATGATCTCTATTTGGTTGCTTGCAGGGTGGTAGTAAACTATGACTTTCCTACAGGTATTGAAGACTACGTTCACAGGATTGGGAGAACTGGAAGAGCAGGTTCATCTGGATTGGCTTATACATTCTTTGCTGATCAGGATAGTAGATATGCTACTGATCTTGTTAAGATTCTGGAAGGAGCAAATCAAAAAGTTCCGCAGGAGATCCGTGATATGGCGCTCCGAGGTGGTAGTATGGGCAGGTCTAGACGTCCATGGGGTTCTGGCCCTGGTGGCTGTGATGGAGGCCGAGGTGGGAGAAGTGAATCGAGTTATGGTGGCAGGGATGGAGGAAGGGGCCGGGATAGGTATAGTGACTTACTAACTCTTCTATCTTAGAAAAAGTTAGTGAGCTACTTGTTGGGCTTGTCAAATTAGTTTGGGTAATTTCTTTTCATTTATATTGCCCAAAGCTCGAGCCTGTCGGCTTGTCTCATCATTCCCCTAGGCATGTGTATTTCTTAAAGAGCCATGTGGTAAAGCTGATCTATATGCTTCTGATAATTGTATATAAAGCTTAGCCTGCAGACGTGTTCACATAATTTCTGTTCTTGCTGCCTTACTCCCCTCTGGATTTCTGTTCTTTAGTTCTTTCAGTCTGGGTGGTCTGATATTCTTGTCTTCATGGTCTAAGTTTAGGTTTCACTTTCCTTATGTTTCAGAATCTCTTGACATTTATAGCATTCTTCATGACATAATTTGTGTTCTACGTTATCAGTTCATGTTACGTCTAGTTGTGTAAATTTTTATTTTGGTGGTTGGTTTCTGCATCTCTCTACTGTTTTTCCCTATCATAATAAGACCTTTGCTTGGTTCCCCCCTACCCTCTCCTGGGGGCCCTGAGAAGAAGAGGGGGGGGGGTTCTTATCAGGTATCATTTTCTTGCTGTGTTTTAGGTCATTGGAGGCTTGAGCCAAGGCTTGGTCTACTATCACCGTATATTTTGCTGAACTTAATATGGAGATCCTTTGCTAATGTCATTTTCTTTTGGAACAGATATGATCGGGGATATAATGATAGTTATGATGGCGATGCTCGTGGGAAGTATGATAGAGGTTACCAATCCAAGTCCTTTCGGAATGGAGAAGGGGATAGGGGCCGCAGCCCAAGCCCAAGTGGTCAGATGGCTTGGGGCGGGACGCAAGTCAAGGATCAGGGCTGGAACCGTGGGAATAGTAGAAGCCGCAGCCGCAGCCCCGAAAGGCTAACTCGAGGTCCACCTGGGCGTAGTTTTCATGAAATGATGATGGAAAGGGCTCGCTCTTCCCCTCCAAAGCATCAGCAAAAATCTTCAGCTGCTGAGTATGGTAATGGCCAGTCTGAGTGGGGGAAATCAGTTGCTAAAGCTGACAATGAAGTTACTGTCGGTAGGAACAGATCTTATTGCGGAGAGGAGGAAGAAGAGGAAGGTGCCATTCCTCCCGATGGACATATGTGAAAAGTTTGTGAAGCTAACTTTTTTACTATATTCTTTTGTCGGATATGAAGTACCATGAGGCAAGCAAGAATCCGTATGGGACCTAAGTTATTGGTGCAACTGAATTTGTTATGGCAGCGTTGATTCAAAAGCATTGCCTATATGACTGTCAAACTTTTGTTGTGTAATATGAAGTGAATGCTAGGGGCACAAATGCAGGTTCTATGCGCTTGTGCAGGTTTAAAGTGCTGTGGGATGTATTTCCACTGTATTTATGTAGACATGCTTTTTTAAGGAGCCACCACTTGAGTTCCAAGTAAGCATGTCAATTTTTGGGGTGCTAAGATTTAATAAACATCACTTTCAAAAGCCAAAAAGTCATTAAATACCCTTTTCATTATCAAAAGGAGGAGAGAGAAAAGCAAACCACACAAGTTTGTGATGGGTACTCTTGTTATTTTGACACTTTCTTTTTTCCATTTAAGGTATGTTTCACTTATTTTGAAACGTTCTAAAATAGTAAGTGTTTCACTTATTTTGAAACGTTCTAAAATAGTAAGTGTTCTAAAAAAAAGAAGAAAGGGTATTGGGCTCTTTTAACAAACCCGTTCGCCAGCGAACTTCGGTAAATAGCTGGACCCTTCCTTGGCTGAAAAATTCACTTGAAATGAGGTCAAATTTGTCCTTGATGTACGAAACACCGTAACTCATGCAATTGCCACCAGACGGTTCTGGTACCTGATGTTCTTGAACATCATGCATCATATGTACTATAATCTCAGTTTTTTTAATTGCTATATTTTGTTTCACTTTTCGAGAAACAACTTTAAACCTTAATATCTTGAGTTATATATACGAGAAAAATTTAAAAATTATATATTTGGATAGCACACATAGAGGGGAATCAAACAAGATCTTCATGATTATTTCTTTTTTAACGTATATAAAATTAAAGAAGGTCAAAGTTGTTATGTAAATTGTACCTATAAGTGGAATGTAGCAACTAAAAAAAGATGGAGGGAGTACCAGCTAGTGGTCAGCCTGACCACTATTAGGGATAATCTTGTAATTTAAGCATATTAATATACACAAACATACATTGATTTTATAAATAACAAGTGTCTCAAACACACTAAAAGGGGTGTATTTATAAATAACCAACGTTTTAAACTTACAGATGGGGGTTCTTATAACTATCCATTTGCGAAAAAACTGGTAAAACACGCTAATCGATGCAACTTTTACTTTTGTCAGAGATCACAGTTCTACTTTTTGACAAAAAGTAAGATATATCTACGGGTGTTCATAAATATTTGATCCGATCGATCTGTTCCATGATCCAGTCGATTCGATCCGGTAATTCGGATATCCGATCCGTTTTTTGGTGTTTGGATATTTTGGACCGTATAATTTTCGGATCAGATACGTTTAAAATTTCCCAATTTCTGGTATACGAAAATATATTAAACATAGGAATTTTATTAGATATTTTCAGATATCCGGTTAAATAACCGAAAATATGCGGTTCCATGAGCGGATATCCAGTGATCTGATTCGATGCAAAACTTATTTTTGGACCTTTTATTTGAAAAATCAATACTATTTTTTTTAGTTATCGGATATCCAACCGATGCGATCCGAAATTTCGGATCAAATTATCCGAAATGAACACCCCTAGACTTATCACACACAAGCAGGGGTTGATTTACAAATAGCAAGTGTCTCAAACACATAAATTGAGGTTGATTTATAAATAACAAGTGTCCTTAATGAACAAATAGGATTTGAGGTCCTCGTGGGAGCCCAATGGTTGGTGCTCCCACCTCCCAACCGCGAGGTCGGGTGTTCGACTCTCATCACTCCCTAATTTGGGGAGTTTGTATTAAAATGTTTGTTTGTGGGTATAAATCCCCACTACCCTGCCAATGAGCTGGTATGCCCTGCAGGCTAGTAGCCTAGCAGGGGTTGGTCTTCGGACCAATTATCTTTCCTGAACAAAAAAAAAAAAAAAAAAAAAAATGAACAAATAGGATTTATAAATTACAAGATTATCCTTGATAGTGGTCAGGCTAACCACGAGCTTATAGTATTCTATCCTCCTCTTTGATCTCTGGCTTACTAGAAGCTTAAAAGTGATGAAATTGTCCAAAATATGTAGGAACTACACCTGTTGAATCCAAGAAGAAAAATAACAGAGAGGAATACATTATGGATCAGTAAATCTCAATAAAAGTTGCGATGCAGTTTTATGGTTGCTTTAAAGTGTATTTCGCCGCCACTGGTTCATGGTCTGAGTGATGAATGCACCCCAAGGTGACTCAATTATCTCTAATAACACGAACTGATGCCAAATATTGGAAAAACTATAAGAACTACTCAGATCGCACTACTAACCATGGACGAATATGGTTAGCGCTTTTAATGTGTTTTTGTGGGTTTTCTCTAAATGAATAACAAAAGGGAGTAATAATAAGGAACTAAAAAATGAGTTGGAAAGAAATTCGGAAAATATGTAGAGATGGTGGAGTGGGCGTAGAAAAGTCCTTGCCTCCCCTTCAAAATTTCGATTAGACTAGTGCGGGCGCACCTAAGGCTATGATGCGGGAGCACCAAACATACTACCTTCCCACACGATAAAATAAACTAATAAAGGTTTTCCGAAGCATTATCAAATAAGATTTCCAACAAAACCAACCAAAGCCAACATGGTAGATGGTCGTGTAGGCTATCTCCAACATGGTAACACTCTGACGGGTGAGCAAAGTTAGAATTTGGTATATAGTAGCCGTAATTCAATATATTGGTTATCTAAATTTAAGGTCTTATGTAGCTAAATACGTCGTGTGTGCCATATCATTATACGAGTTACACAATTACACCTTCTTAAGAAAGCTAAGTTAAAAGGGTGGAAGTTCCTTAATTTCTAATTCTTCTTCCATATGTTCAGTAATTCCAGGTGGAGGTGGAGACACTGGTTTTATATTAATTTCTTCATCAGTTTCACGTTCTACGACCTTAATTCCATAAGAGTCTTTTATGTACTTCTATACTTCTATTCCTCGCGTCCAAGCATCAAACTTCTCAAGCATGTTCACATAATTTGGTAAGTAAGGTTTGAAAGACATCTACATTATGAATGGTTCATTAATTAACAATAAAGCATAAAATGAGGAACGCATAAAAATATAGACATGAAATGAAACTCAATCTCACCAAGGACTTTTCAAATTTACTTCCTACTTGTTATTATTAGATTTCCTCATATATTATTAAATCCAAAACCTAAGCACCTGCATACCAATTTGTAACACTCCTAATTTGCACACCGTTTAAATATGTATAGTGGAAGCATAAAACACTGAATTATGGGTATGGCCGCCACACTTAGGTTATAAACTCAGAGGCAAGACTATTTCAATCCACAATCTGAAGGAATATGTCCTTAGATATCTCGATAATTACTAAATATAAATAGGAATTAAATTATGAAGATAAAAAAGCTAATTATTTTAATAATCATATTTTCTTGCTAGAGAATAAATATGATTAGTAGGATAATATTGATTGGGCCTACAACTAAAACACATTAATCCTATGAGTTGGACAAAAACAACACAAGGCCCAATAGAGGGCTTGAGTTGGCCGACCATAAAGGTGAGTAGGAGGAGAATTGGTTCTCCTAATTTGCCTAGGATACCTCTATTATATATATGATATAATATTAGAGTTTAGGCTTCACTTCATTAAGCAGTATCTTTTCACAAAAGAGAGAGAGCTAGAGAAACCCTAAACACTCCCCTGTGAATCGTCGCCCATACCACCAAAAGTAAGAGAATTCTGGTCTTCCGTTATAGCAGACGTTGGTGTTCAACTGGTGCTTGTGGACTGATTAAAGGAGCAACATTTGAGGCTCTCAGATCTTCGAACCTTGCGTACAAGAGGGAAATCACGCTACAAAGGTTATATATCTAATCATTAATGGTTGATTCATGTGTTTCATTATGTATGCGATCCTATGATAGAGGTTAGGAAATTGTTTCCTGAAATTCCGCTATACATTGTAGACACCAAATTTTGAACCCCTGTTATGCATAAGATTTTAAAATAAAGATTTTTAAAAAGAAATAAAAATAACGAAAACCGTCATGCTTCCTTCCTCTAAGAAAAATCTCATCCAAGAAAAAAGAAAGCAAAAGTTATAATTAGGAAAGTAATTAGTAAGTAAGAAGTTCATCAAAGAAAAACACAAAAAAAGGGTTTAGTTAGTAATTAAGTGGATTTAGAAACTCACTTAGAAATTAAGAAAATTACAAAAAAGTAGAAAACTTTGCAAAGGAAGTGCAACATTGAGTTAGCAAGGTAAAATTAAGTTCTTGTTATTTTTCTTAATTATCTTCTTAATCACATACTAACTTTCTCTTTGTTTTCTCTTATCATTTTTTCAAACTTTGGAGTGATTTGGGTATGTGGAAGTCCTAATAGGTTCTCAGCCTTAAATCACCCCACCTAGAATAGTCAACTCTAATGGGGAGACTCTTAGGAAATATGTGTTTATGTGATTTTTCTTAATCAAGTTGTTGTTTATCACCAAAAACATGTTTCCATACAAAAATTCAAGTAGAGTTGAAACATCTCCATAAAAAGAAAATGTGATGCCATATAATTATGGTCCGTTTCAATTTCGTACTTCATTTCATTTTTCGTCTATATTATGTGAATAGTTTATAGGATGTAATATTTTTCCTATGAAGTTCAAGACGTTTCCAGCAACTGAGCTTTGGTATTTCTAAAAACCGAATTTTGTACAGTTAATTAAAAATCATACAACATTATTGTGAAAAACTGATTTTGTCCAGTACCACATAAGCTTGTTCTTTCAATAAAGTTCAAAATAAACTCATTTAGATAAAACCAAAAACATCAACTTTAAAGTAGATATCAGTAGCTTTCCAAAAACATAAAAATAATGTTCATATTAATTTTGTATAATTTTATCTCATTTGTACAAAAACATTCATGCAAATCACTAAATTCCAGAACACTAATTTTTTTATTTAGTTAAGGAAATAAATAAAAAGGGGTCTTAAAAATGTCCAATTCAAGTGAAAATTTCCAGTGTAGTATTTCAAAGTGTCTAGAATTCTCATGCCAAAATTTACTTCAAACTAAGTTCAGTAAGTTGGATTTCAAAGAACAGATGGGATAAAGGTCATGTTTTGACCGGTTTTAGTATAAAATTCACCATAATTCGAGTGGTCACTAAAAACTTGTGAACTTTTAACACAAAAAAAAACTCACTTACCTATCCATAGGTGTATTATATGTGTAAGTTTACGCTTTGTACAGAATGGTATGAATTTGGGAAGTTAGTATAAGAATAAAAATGCAATATGGGAAATGAAATAAAGTGATTAACTCAATTTTCATAAATAATGTTTTCTTTTCATACGAAAATGTTAATTAAAAGTCATGAAATTTTAACTTTCTCTTAAAATGACTCATTATTATTATGCTAATAAAAATCAATAAAATCATCATAAAAAATCAAAATCAAAGAGGTTAATTAATCTCTAATTTTCACAAGTTTTTAAATAAACATGAATTTCAAAGTCCATTCAAGAGGATGAATATCAAAAAGCATCATGGTGAAGATCAAGATTGAAGACTTATATATATCATAGAATTTGTACATATTGTTGTAATAATAGTTTCTTTGTAAATAGTTATTACATCACTCATTAATAAAAATATGGAGATGTTTATGCATAATTTTCATAAATAGTTCAACAATTATTTTTGAATAAAATGAGCAACCAATGTTATAAATATTGCATGTTAGGCTCAATATATCATAGTATATGAATTAAATGATCCAATCTCAATTAAGAGGAAAAATTATAAATCTAACTAAGTTAAATTGTATGAGGATCCATCTTACATTTTAAATTTGTTCTCCATCTTCAAATGGATCAATCATGTAATTTAACATAATTAGATTGGTAACACGTGTCTCACTTTAAATGGCCAAATTCCAATTAGCCAGACACAATCTCCAAATTTGATCTCAAATTGATCATTTATTTCAAAATGACTTAATAATCTTCAATCAAGATTATTTCTCATCCATCCAAAAGCCTTCAATTAGGAAGCAAACCTCTTTTCCTAAGACCTCTTGAAAATCATAAATGCGATCACTAATTAAGGTGATTACTTCAATCATTGGTTAATCGCTAATTAGGGTGATTAACTCAAATTCTTCATTTAATCACTAATTAGGATCGTTATCTTAAACCTTGGTTAATCACTAGTTAAGGTGATTAATTTAACCTTTCATATTTTATCACTAATTAGGGTGATTATCTTAAACCTTGGTTAATCACTAATTAGGGCGATTACTTTAACCTTTCCTATTTAATCACTAATTAGGGTGATTATATTAAACCATTTATGATCACTAATCAGGGTGATTATTTCCTAACCTACATATTTAATCACTAATTAAGGTGATTATCTTGATCTCATTTCAATCACTAATTAGAGTGATTACCTCATTTTTCAATAGATTTGTCTAGATCTAAAATGTGAGTTATTCATAATCTATTTTCCTTTCTTTTCATCCCCAATGAAATTGGCCATTTAGGGTGAGACATAAGATCGAACTACGATGGTTTTGATCCATGAGTGGATTCCAATCCCGCAATGATTGGTACGTAGTGCAACTTCAATGCTCAAACCTACCATGTACAAATGATATATTGGTCCTCTAAAAAAATGATTGATGTGAATATGTGCAATTTATGTGATTTTCTTTCTTTTGAATAGCCATGATTACTTTAAAATGTAAAATAACGCATTTATTAAGAGCTCTTAACCTAAACCCCGAACCCTATCTCATGGTATGAAAGACCAATTTTTAAAAAAGCCTTATCCATATGAAGTCATCATCGTTTTAAATGATATTTCATAAAATTGATTTTAAAACGATTTATTAAATAAATTTGTCCCTATTCAGATATTAATAGGGTGGCGACTTTAAAGTTTTCTAAAACTCATAGTCCAATGAGAGACTTTTGTGGGATTCAGACCGTTAATTAAGACAGTAAAAAATCGGGTACCATAGGCTGGCGACTTCACTGGGGACTCATACTTCCACTTGAATCATAAGAGGTCTAAACCTGAACAATGCTTTATTTTCCATATGTATATATAATTAAAAAAAGCTAATCATGGCTATTCACAATTTAATTTTTGTATATAGCATGCTTATGTGAAAATTACGTGTGCTTGGTAGTTTATCGATCCATACATGTGCACTCTTTTTAACCATTTTCTTATTAGGTCTGATACCTCTGTCTATTAGCAAGGGTCAGAATTTTAGAATGACAAATTAATGAATTAAGGGCGTAAAACCTGCATCTGCTAGTTATTACGACCGGCTCTATCAGGAGTGTCCACCCTCAATGGATACAATGGAAGTGACTCGAGGCCCACTTTAACTTAATATCTCCTTAAATAAATCACCTTTTAGTCGACCTTTAGGACACAAGGATCAATGCACTAATGTCCTTTATTTATTTCAGTTATGAATGTAAAATATTTTGAAAAATTCCTCAGTCCGTTTTCAGTCGTTCAATTTTCAGTAATCATTAACTGTAGCTGAATTGCTGCCGAAATGATTATTGAAATATTAAGAGTATTATTGTTTATTTATCGTAAGTGTCATTGTAAAAAAAAAAATGTGTGCTGTCGCATTTCCAAAAAAAAAATCTCACATCTACTTCACAATTCTTTTTTGTTCAAATTTTTTTTTAAAAAAAAGGGTCAAAAAAAAAAAATTGTTTTGAAAAAAATAATGTTTTGAAAATGTAATCCCAAATAAAAAGAGAAGAAAAAAATGAAAAAAGTCATAATAACGAGTTTAAAATGTGTCATGTTTAGGAATTAGAATGTAATTAAAACTGTATAGCTTAAAACACGAGAAGTCTAGTCTAAATTTTTTTTGAAAAAAAAGTAAAAAAAATGTGTCAAATCAAAAGGGGTAATTATTTTCAAAAAAAACTTAAAAGGAAAATTCTTCCATTTCCTGCTAAAAACATATATAAGAAAAATTCATTATTCTATTACTAACGTTTTTAGTGTATACATTTCAGGTACTTCATATCTTTCAAAAAAAAAGAACTAAAGCCTGCATCACTTCACAATGTCTGACTCGGGAAAGCAAACTCAAACTGAAGTTTCGGTAAAGGGCAAAGGCGTTGGAGGTCTATCAGTCAAATTTATGCAGACATGGAGGAACCTCTAGGGACCATGTACTGTCGTCTGAAAAGATAGGGTCTACTGGAACCAAAACATTATTGTTACACTTTGCCACCTCCAGGGGTTGATATGGGTTTATACTGCAACTTTTGTCATCAATATGGACATCAAACGGACCGGTGTGTTGATCTTCAACATGCCATTCAGCAATTAATAGAAGATGGAAAAATTCCCATTCCTCCATCGTGGATGCCTCCCATGATATCTTTTACTAAGGCTGATCGTCCTAAGAAATTGATCCTCACCAGGCTTTGTACATCACCTTAAATTGCAACGGGCATGAATTGACAAAGGTGCTAGTAGATGATGGATTGGCATTCAACGTTTGCCCCAAAGGAACGCTTTATGAGTTGGGATATAACAATGCGTCATTGAGCCCTACTGATACAGTATTTGGAGCATATGATTACTCTTCAGGAAGGACTATTGGGATGATCAGTCTTCAATTGAGATATAAAGACTGGGTTTGTGATGCAGATTTCGTAGTCGTCGAAGCTTTAACTTCATTTTCTTTGTTGTTGGGACGACCATGGCTCCATGCAAACAAAGCTATTGCTTCTCCAGCACACCAAAAGCTTAAGTGTCCAACAACCTTTGGAATAATAACAATCCCTGGGGATCCGGCAAAACTAAGAAGTATTACCCCTGAACCCCCAACTGTAGAAGATGAAGCAGATCCTCGAGGAAGCTCTCTAAACCCCTGCATGTTAGGGGAAAATGTTCCTTCAGTACCACGAGGATCAAATTCAGAAGCTGTTTACAACATTCCAATGGCAATTGATCAACTCATCGCTTATGCCGACATTTGTTGTGCCCAGAATATGCCAGTAGGATCTCTCAATACAGATCAGGCCGAAACCACTACTGCCATAACCTTCTCCGATAAAGATCTTTCCGATAACCCAACTCATAACAACGCCTTATATATCGCTGTCGATCATAGTGCCAAACATCTCAGAGGGGTAATGGTTGATAATGGAACTTCCACCAATATCTGTCTTCTCAATACCCTTAATTGGCTCGGGTGTTCTCGTCCCTAAGGAGAGGCCTCCATAGGAACCATAATTGCATATGATGATTCAACACGAGAAATCATAGGGGCAACAACTATGATCCTGCGCATTGGAGCAGTCATACGAAAGGTCGATTTCATGATCATTGATTGCGAAGCTCCTTTCACGCTGTTGATGGGACGATCATGGCTCCACGAGAATCAAGCTATCATCCAAACATTACACCAAAAAATAAAGATGGTAACTTCGTATGGGGTAATCACAATCCCAGGAGATATAGCAATGGGAGTGGCAATGCAAAAATCTCGTGTACCTCATGTATGTCACCTAAATCACAAAAAGAACGGCGATGATCACACAGAGATGGCATCAAATATACCACCCTTCAAACTGGTGAAATCCTATTTCCATTGGCCTATTCCCGAGCAGGATCGTGAACAACCGGACTGGAATTCAGATATGGGAGAGGTTAAGAGGATTGAGAAGAAATTCCATTGGATTTACAAAGAGTCCTGGACCGTTCAGTGTGAAGGAGAAGAGAATCCAGCACACAAGGTTGCTGCTATTCAATCTATCATGGAACCTTACATCTTCCTCGATGAAATTGATTATGATACAAAAGCCTCTTGCATGCTTGTGTGCAAGGCATGGGCATCATGGCTTCTCAATCGAGAAAATAATCCTTTATATGTCAAGAAGAAATAGGAAAGGTGGAACAGACGTCTTTAGACAGGAGAACACATGGCCTGGCGCCCAACAGACTGAATTCTGAAAAATTTTGGGAAAAACCTGAGTAGTTAATTGCTTTTATATTGTACTTTGTAGGAAGAGCTACGTGCGGCTTGATCCCCTAAAGAAAAAATATAATCTAATGTTGTATGCATCTATCTCAGTTTTCTTTACTATGTAATGTACTAAAAGGGGGTACGTAGGCAACTCATTTTCTGAGTGCAGCTGCAAAAAAAAAAAATTCGTTTTCAATATATCAGAACTACGCTGGGCCTGATTCTCCATTAAAAAAAAATCACAAGAAAAATTTCTTCCCCAAATCCAAATCAACCTTCGGGTTCGGCCCCTTTTGCATTTGATATTTTCTTTTATGGTTTCAGCGCTTAAAAGCAATCAATACATGCGGATCACCACAAAGAAGAATGATATCCGGGGCATTATAATTTGCCAAAATGAGGACACATGCCTCGTTATATCTCTTTTCTCTTATTTTTGTAGCAGCAGGAAATTGAAGGATATCACCAAATTGATTCTGAAAAATATTTGTGTCTTATCCCGAAAAATACGAGTCTAAAAAATGAAAATCTAAAATATAAAATAAAAAAGGCCCAAGTCTAAAAAAAAATAAAAAAAATAACAAGTCAAAGAAATCTAATGAAAAATCCAAAAAAATGATAGAGTCAAGGTTTCACACCTTTTAATAAATGATGACTGAAATTGGGGTTAAATTTTTTTTTTCCTCAAAGATATCATTTCTTTCATTCTCTAAAAAAAGAAAAGAAAAGAAGAAACGAAGTTTGGACAAAATTTTTGTGCTAACTTTTCATTTCATTTCACATGAATTCTACCTGGGCCCGCTCAGGATCTAGGCTGATTCGCCGAAGTTCTGACCATAGTGAACGTTCTCTTTCGGTAATACTGTCATCCTTGTCTACACCAGCTGTATTCTCTGCTACACGTCTCAGCAGTATGTCTGAAATTCCGAACAAAGAGCACCCACATAACTCTACCCCTCCACCTGATCCAATGGCTGAGCTTCGAGGACTTGTCCAGGCCATGCTTGACCGATAGGATAATATTGAGCAAACTGTGTTGAACATAATGCGGCAAAGCGCCCAGATGCCTCCTCCTGCTTCTCCTCTAGAATCAAAAGCAACTTCACCTTTTCACCTTGAGCCTATGAAAAATGAGAGATAAATTCCCACTAAGCTCGAGGAAGAAGTAGTTAAGCTCAAGAAAGTCTTTAAAGGCATGACCAAGGCTGAACCATAGATGGACATTCATGGGTTAACGCTTTTCCCAAAGGCACGGTTACCTCATGGTTTCAAGATGCCTAATCTGACAAAGTTTGATGGGACCGGTAGCCCAACTAATTTCCTGAAGATGTATGTAGGGGCAATGAGTCCCTGGGGAGTAGAAGAATCTTTGATGGCCCAATTTTTTTAGCAGTATTTAGATGGTGCTGCAGCACATTGGTTCCTCAATCTTGAGAATACAAAGAAATCCACTTGGGCTGACATAGTCAGAGAGTTTTCGAACCAGTACAAATATAATGAAGAAATTGATGTTACTAGAAGGGATCTGGAGACGACCTCTCAGAATCTTAATGAGACATTATCTTCGTTCATCACTCGATGGAGAAAAAAGCCTCCAAAATGATGAGTAGGCCTAATGAGGAGGAACAACTGAAAATGGTCGTAAAGAATCTTCCTCCTGTCTACCAGAAGTATATGACGTACCAATATTTCCCGACCTTCAAAGCTTTGATTGCTACGGGAACTCTAGTTGAGGATGCTGGTAAAAGGGGAGACATCAAGAAAGATGAACCTACTGGCGGCACTTCTTATAATGCAAAGTTTGGAAATAACAAAAGAGCCCCCAACAATGATTCAACAGCTCCTAAAACAAGTAATGCGATCCATGCCAATGGCGCATCTTCCGCATTCCAGTTGCGACCACAAAGGAACTTTACTCCCTTGAACATGATTTATTCCCAAGCTCTTTCCAAGCTAAAAAAGGCCAATCTCATTCAACCATTGAATTCGCGCCCACCTCCTAAAAATCCTTACCCTGGTTATGACCCAAACCAAAATTGTGAATATCACCAAAGCCCGGGGCATAATACTGAAAACTGCACGGCTCTCAAGCATCAGATTCAAAATCTTGTGGATGATGGAAAACTCTCTTTAGGATCCACTTCCAGTAAACCAAATGACTCTCAACCCAACATCACAAAAACCCCCTTCCGAATCATAAACCCTCATTTGCCATTGATGCAATCTCTTCTGTGTCAGACGGATACAATCCAATCCATTTAATCAACAAGATAGTTCCCAAAATGTATGAAATGCCAATAGCCACAGGCTACAAGTGTCTGGTCTATGACTATTCCACTCAAGAAAAGGTCAAAATGATGCCTTGTAGAGACCCCAATTTCACTCTCAACAAGGATCCATTCTCTGATATGTGTGGAACCTTGGATTATGATGGTGTATTCTTCATTTTGGACTCCGATGCCGATGAAGATGCCTCTTCGGTCTTGACAATTGTGGAGAAAAGCATTGGAGGTCACTTCACTACTCCAAATACCTACCGGCGCGCTATCAGCCTCGATGATCTTAGTGATGAGGAGTACGTGGATATATCTCATTAAACTAGAGCAGGTCGCCATTTTAAACCATCCTATTTGGAGGATGAAAATCCTTTGGAGGTGTTGAGAAGGAAAGAAAAGGGCAAGGAGCCAATGACAGTGGATATTAATAAAGAAGATGATGCTATCAAGCGCATGAAAGAAGTAAATGCTAATGTTTCCATCTGGAAGTTGTTAATGCATTCCCAGCCTCATAGGGCAGTTGTTCTAAAGCATCTCAATGAAGCCTCAGTAAGTACTTCCATAACACCTGACCAGATGGTGGGGCTCATCCATGGTGTAGATCGAACTCTCATGTTCACAGACAATGATCTCCCTGAGAATGTTAACCACAACAATTCGTTGCACGTTACTATACACTATAATGGATGGGAGATACCTAGAGTATTGATCGACAATGGCTTCGCAATTAAAGTTTTCCCTTTGCGTGTGCTAACAAGACTCAGGTATTCAAAAGAAGATCTGGTACCCTCCATCAGGTGGTCAGAGCATATGATAATGCCAAGAGAGAAATACTAGTTTTAATCAGCCTCCTCATTGAATGTGGTCTTGTGGCAAGGAAGGTGGAATTCATAGTCATTGACATTCTTGCGTGTTTCAACCTCCTATTAGGAAGACCGTGGTTGCATGAAAATAGAGCAGTAGCCTCTACTCTACATCAGAAGGTAAATCTCCTCACTGATCAGGGTGCTGTGATTATTTCTGGTGATCCAGAAATTATGACCGTCTCCAACACCGAGAAATATGTATTGTATCTGAACGAAGTAGAGGGCACTAGGTTGGATGGTTACACTATCCATTGTATTCTAGCAGGGCCTGAAAATTCATGGATGAATGAGATCCCAACGGCCACACCAGATGCAAGTGCTGAATAAACATAGTCAGAGTATAGTGAGGATGACGAGGAAGAAGTAGGAGTTCCAAGCATCGGAACTCATGATACGTCATTTGAAGCACCAGATGAATCCTGTATCGGCAATCCTCAAGAAAATGATGATAATGAGTCAAAAAAGAGATCTAGGACTGATGATTTTGACCTAGACTTTAATGTGGTATGCCCTGTCCGGGAGGTTCACACTGAGTCACTAATTTTCTTTCCAGGATATCAACATGAAGATCAATATCGTGAATTGCCACAGTTTAGGAAATTTGATGGGAATGGTGATCCTTTTGTCCATTTAGTTGGTTTTGTGAATGCCTTACACACATGGGGCATACCAGAGGAAGATTACCCCATGCTCTTTGATAAAAGTTTAGAAGGACCAGCCTTGGACTGGTACTATTCTTTTGATTACGTGGATAGAGCTAGTTGGGAAAATGCTAGCTAAGCTTTCCTCAATTGAACTCTCGAGCATAAACAGACTGATGTCAAGAAGTTCAAGCTAGTCACTTTGCGTCAAAGCGCCTTAGAAACCTTCTCGCACTTTTGTTCGAGATGCGCTTACATTCGCGCCCAGCTTCATGTCCCTATTACTGATCGGGAGTTCATGCTTATATTACTGCAAAACCTGAACGATTTCTATTATCGTCACATGGTTACCATCAAGTACACATGCCTCTGTCACATGGAGCAGCATGGCTTCGACATCGATACTCTGAAATTGCAAGAAAAACGACCCCGGGAAAATCTTAAAACTCCCAATACAAATCCAAGGGTCTTTGCTAAGATGGATGAACCATTGAGTATGGTGTATGATCGTCTTCGGAGCCAAGGTATAATCCAAGCCTCAGCTTATGTACACTACTTACCCCTTCCTGGAACAGACATGAGCAAACACTGCAATTATTGTCGCCAATTTTGGCATGACACTGACCGATGCCATGATCTTTACTACAAACTTCAAAACCTGATTGATTGAGGTCTTATTAGTCCAACCCACAAAGAAGCACCCGCGAGGAAGGTGTCGTCACACCCTCCACCGCAATCCCAAGTCGTCACACCCACTTCCTCGACTCCCTGGGGCAAGTCCTGTAGGGTCGAATCTCCACAAGTACTGCCATTATCATCAGTTGCATGGTCACAGTGCAAACCAATGTCATGCTCTCAGCTATCGCATCAAGCAGATCACCAATATAGCTCTTGTCTACCGCAAAGCTACTTAATTGTCTCATGCCTATCAGATGACAGAAGGGGAAATATCTTCGGTAAACAACCTGTAGGGGGATAGCCCAGCGAAAAAAAATTCTTTCAGTTCATTAGTGTCAGAGAACTACGTGCAGCTTGAATCCCCATTATCACGAACACTTGCACTGTGAGATCACTCCACCTATGTATAACACTTGGGATACGTAGGTAGCTCAATATGAGTGCAGCTGATTTATTAAATAAAAAACTTTAGTTCCTTCTAAAATAACGAACTACGCTGAGTCTGAGTCTCTATTAAATGCACCTAGAGTAATGGGGATATGTAGGCAGCCTTCGGGTTCAACTCAAATTAACCATTGTATTTCAGGCTATGTGATCAGAACTCAAGATGTCAGTCATCATAGGAACAATTTTAAAATGCTGAATTGAGACATCAATGGGGATACATGCCCTAATTTCTATGTTTTTTGTCTTTGTTCAGTACTAAAGCAGGGAATGAAAGAATGAAAAAAAAACATTTTGTTATCAACCCCAATGACAGTAAAATCATTCAAGAGAGTCAAAATAAAAAAAAAGCAAAATTGCAAAGGTGGACCATTCCAGTCAAAATATTGCAAAATCATTTTAGAAAATTTTCCTTATCCAGTGATGCATTCTGCAATATGTAGCTTTCTCTCTTTTCTTTTATTTCTTTTTCTCTACCTTTAGGTCCAAGAAGAAGAAATTTGTTCCTTCTCTAAGGATGACCAATTACCATCAGAAAACACAAGCCTCTGCCATAACCACAAATGCAGTCAAAGAGCCTGTAGGATTTGACATGCAACCTCTGCCAAAGGACTTCAAATCATCATGAAGATGGGTTATAATCAAGGAACCGGATTAGGGCATGATGGTAGGGGGATAAAGCAACTAATCCCCATAGTAGATAAGCAAAATCGACATGGATTAGGATATGATCCGGGCAACACTTCTTACAACATCAAAGAATCTTCTTTTACCCTCAATGGTCAGTTCATCCTGCAAGGAGATACTGAGCCATACTATGAGTTTCCAGAACCTTGGCTTAGTAGGAAAGAACAGAAGGTTTTACCAGGATTGGAGATATTCTTCAATGAAGCTAGGAATTTCGACTTAATCAAAAGTTGGTTTGTCCAAGAACAAGAAATGAAAAAGGAAAATGACTGGGTGGATAATCTGGAACATGGAGTCCTTAAGAAACTTTTCACTTTTGAGTCTTCTGAAGAAGGGGATTTTGACCCAGTGTCTTTGATGATACCTTCTGGCGAAAGCATTGAACATAAGTGGAGTATTGAGTGTCAGGCAAAAGACGGGCCTATAGAATTTAAAATGTGTTTAGGAAACCATCCTCCACAACCATCTCATGAAACTACACTTTCACCCCTTTCAGATGGGTATCATACCGATAGCTCATCTTCCAGCCAATCTACCTTGCATACCCAGTCAGAAGATTCTGTTACTGAGGAAATTGAATTGGAACCTTTACCTAAGTACATTTGCATGCAAGATGTTATTTTCTGACAGTGAATTTAATAATGATGAATCACTTGATGCAACTGAAAAATATATAAAACCCATGGAAGAGTCCATTGTAATTAATATTGGTACATAAAATGTTGTAAAAGAAGTCAAAATAGGTTCATCCCTCTCCCCAACTGAACAATATGTGTTTATTGCATTACTAAAAGAGTATGTAGATGTGTTTGCGTGGTCTTATGCTGATATGCCTGGTGTCAATAGAGAAATTGCGGAACATCGCATTCTGTTACATCCTGAAAGCAAGCCTAAGCAGCAAAAGCTCCACCGAATGAAGCCAGACGTTAGTCTGAAAGTGAAAGAAGAAATCCAGAAACAGCTTGATGCCAAATTCATCCAAGCTGTAAAGCATCCGAGCTGACTGGCCAATATAGTGGTTGTACCTAAAAAAGATGGAAGAGTTCGGGTGTGCATTGATTTTCGTGATTTGAATGCTGCATCACCAAAAGATTGCTTTCCTCTACCCCATATCGATGTCCTCATGGATAGTACGGCCGGTCATGCAATGTTTTCCTTCATGGATGGATTTTCAGGGTATAATCACATACTCATGGCCCAAGAAGATATGACAAAAACGTATTTCATCACTCCGTGGGGCACTTTCTGCTACCGACTTATGCCTTTTGGTCCCAAGAATGCCGGAGTCACATATCAAAGGGCTGCAACCACTATTCTTCATGACCTCATCCACGCCATTGTGGAAGTTTATGTAGATGACATGATCGTGAAAAGTGAAGATCGTGAGGGGCATATTCTTGCACTAAGGTCCTTCTTTGAAAGAATCAGGTGGTACAATCAAAGGCTAAATCCTCAAAAGTGTGTGTTTGGCGTCACTTCGGGGAAATTGCTGGGATTCATTGTCAGTCAAGACGGCATTAAAGTGGACTCGGAAAAGGTAAAAGCTATTCAAGAGCTACCACCTCCAAAAACGGAAAAAGAAATAAGAGGATTTCTCGGCAGGATTCAATATATCAGCAGGTTCATCTCACAACTCACTATGAGATATGAACCTATATTTAAGCTGCTCAGAAAAGGGGCATCCCATGAGTGGAATGGGGAATGCCAAGAAGCTTTCGATTCCATGAAAGAGTACCTTTCAAATCCACATGTTCTAATGCCACATAGACCAGGAGAACCCCTGATTTTGTACCTCACTATCATAGAAACGGCTATGGGAGCTCTCTTAGCCCAATATCAAGAGGGAACAAAGAAGGAAGTTGCTATATACTATCTCAGCAAGAAATTCCTGGAGTATGAGACAAGATATACCCCACTGGAAAAAGCATGTATCTCTTTGGTCTATGCCACGAAGAAGTTAAGGCATCACCTTCAAGCTCATACCACTTATCTAATCTCGAGGCTTGATCCGATCAAATATCTGTTCGAAAAACCCATTCTTAGTGAAAGATTGGCGAGAAGGTATGCTATGCTTTCTGAGTTTGATATTTAATGTGTCAGTCAGAAATCTATTAAAGGAAGAGCCATATCTGAAGCCCTAGCAGAAGGACCAGTGTTAGGAGATGAATATGATGACGCATTCCCTGATGAGTACTTATTATTCATTGACAATCCACAATGGTGCATGTATTTTGATGGAGCTTCTAATAGGAGAGGTAATGGAGCAGAAACGAGTCCATATTCCAGTTTCCGTCAAGTTGGATTTCCCAAAAACAAATAATACAGCTGAGTATGAAGCCTTTATATATGGAGTAAAAGCCGCTCTGGTAGCAGGGGTAAGACATCTCACTGTATATGGAGATTCTAATCTCATCATATCTCAAACAATAGGAATTTGGAGAGTTAGAGATGAGAGACTTCAGCTCTACACAAAGTACCTTTAAGTGTTGATCCCTTATTTTGATAATATCAGTTTCAAACATCTTCCTCGGGAACAAAATAGTTTCACTGATGCTTTAGCCAATCTTACTGTTAATTTGACATGGGAAAATGGTACAAAAATCCAGTCGGTTTTAATTGAAGAAAGGAAAGGGCCAACGGCGACGGTAGCACAAATTGTCTCTACGTTGGCTCAACAAGATGATGATAATGTCTGGTACAAGAATATCATGATTTTTCTGGAAACTATTGACATAGGGAAAACTAGGTCGTTACTAGTCTCCTAAAGTCAAACAAAACCTAACTAGACCACTAAACTAAGTAAAGTGACAAGCAAGGGTCATTCTTCCACAAGGACTAAGGAACACCAATATGTGTTAATTTAACAATAAGCTAGGCCGAAAAAGAGTCGGAAGGTGTCAACTACCAACTAAAGTCAATTGAACTAAACTAAGTACCAAAGATCAAATAGGATTAGGGAAAGGGATCCAACACCAACCGATCATGATTTAGGGAATTAGAATGGTGAAACATGGAGGAAAGAAAACCAATCAACTAATTGAGGTTATTGACTCTTAACTAGCTCTAGGCCCTCTCTCAAGGGTGTATAAAACTACCTAGATCACATAATTAAGCCATTCTCATGGTCTCAAACATGCAACCAAGGGATACTCACAATGTCAATCCACAAAACCCTCACTCAAATCTCACTCTCATGAGTAATTAAACAAGATAATAGTATAAATGTCAACCTTAATCTCCTCTCTTGATTTGATTAAGACATCAATAAAACAAACATCCAAGTGGCCAATTAGAATGCAAGCAGATAGTAATCATGCCATTAATCAATTAAGAAGCCTAATTAAACCCCTAATTTCATATTCAAATACCCGAAATCAACCATAGTTGGGTTTTCACCTAAACCCTAACCAAGAAACTACTCCATAAACACAAAAATGAAAACTTTAGAGAAATTAACAACTAATAACATGATACTAAACATTAATCTAACATTAAACTAAACAAAATAACCAACAAATAATTAAACTAAGCATTTAACAACTAATCTAATGAAAACAATTAAAATAAAGCAATAAAAGAGGAGAGAGAGAGAGAGAGAGAGAGAGAGAGTAAGAAATGCTCATTGATAAATTGTTGAATCTTTAAATACAAGTTGTCACCCTTGAATCTCCAAATCTTCAATCTCTCTTTGAGTTTTCTCACTTTTCCCCCTAAACTAAGCTATGGAGTCTAATCCTTCATAAAACCCTAAAATTATTTTAAAACTAATAGTGGTTAATAAAATAAAAACTTGGCTAAAACTTCATCTCAAAGGTATTTATACTACCCCTAAAATTGAAAGAGAAAAGAAAATAAAAGAAAAGGAGTCACAACTAAAAAGAAGGGAATTTTTTCCTTGAATAATGCAAAATACGGTTTTAATTCCAGAAATATGCTGGAAGGGAAATTAATTCCCTGCGTACCGTCCACGTAGGACGGCAAGCGAGAATTTTTTTTTTTTTTTACTTAAGTAAAACCGCTACTTCAAGTAGCGGTTAATCTTTATAAACCGCTACTTCAAGTAGCGGTTAATAAAAAATAAACCGCTACCTGAAGTAGCGGTTAATATTAATTGACCGCGACTTCAAGTCGCGGTTTACTGGTACCTGGACCCCCAAGTTGGCGCTGACTAAAGTAAACCGCTACTTCAAGTAGCGGTTCATTAATAGAAACCGCTACTTCAAGTAGCGGTTTACTATAATCCCCAAATCCCGCCCTAGCTTTCCCAATTTCTCAGATTCGAACGATTCACTCTCAAATTTGTCTCCCTCTCTCTCTTACTAAGCGTCGCCCACAACCCACACAACACCACCGTCGATCACCGGAGCTACACCACCGTCGAACACCACCGTTGCTAAGCCGACCATCGTCGCCGCTCAACTGACGCCAGCCAACAGCGGTGTTTTTCTCCCTCTCTCTCTTCCGACTGACACCGTCGCCTACCATCCACGCCACCAACAGCAGGCCATCGTCGCCCAGCCTGAAAGCCGAGTCACACCGTCGTCCAGCCTCGCCACCAACAGCACGCAACCGTCGCCTACCATCCACGCCACCAACAGCAAGCAACGATGAGAGGCGTTTTTTTTTTCCATAAACCGCTATCTCAAGTAGCGGTTTACATAGTATAGAGAAGGAAGATGTTAACCACATAAACCGCTACTTCAAGTAGCGGTTTATGTACATAAACCGCTACTTACATAAACCGCTACTTGAAGTAGCGGTTTAATTTAAAATAAACCGCTACTTGAAGTAGCGGTTTACCTGGGATAAAAAAAAAACATTTTCTCGCGTGCCGTCCTACGTGGACGGTACGCAGGGAATTAATTTCCCTTCCAGCATATTTCTGGAATTAAAACCCTATTTTGCATTATTCAAGGAAAAAATTCAAAAAGAAGGGGGAAAATAAAAATGGAAAAAAGAAAATAAAAGGGAATGAATTGAAACACGTGAGGTTGCACAACAACAAGTGAAGAAAAGAAAAGAAAGAAAAAAAGAAAGAAAAGGAAATTAAAAGTTGGGAAATGCAACCCCAAAACATCATACCCTTCACCCCCTTCTTCGTCTTCTTCGCTGTAGCTTCATCACACCATCAACACCAAATCTTGCGGTTGAAATCGCATCATCATCATCTGATTAATTGTGGCTGTCGATTTTCATGGCTTTTCCCCTCAAGATCAAATGGTCTGTTGAATTTCATAATCCACCATCGACATCGCACGGCTCAATTTACAGCTCAAATTCAAACCAAATCGCGACCGTCGACCTTCATTAATTCCGTACAAAGTGCTGGAGCGCCCGCTCCGAGTCGCTCGTGGCTCGCTCAAAACCATCTGGAACTCCCCTGTTTGTGGTGAACTCAGACGGAGCGCCCGCTCCCTTCTATATACGCTCCCCTTGGTTTTGGGACAAATACTTGGACTGCGGTGGAGATGGAGTTTGGTGCCTTGGATTCAAGTGGTGGTGCTGTGGTTAGTCTGAGCATGAGATTTAGTGTACAGTGGGTATATGGGTGGAGGGAAGATGGTGGTGGTAGTGTATTGGGGATTGGTGTGGTGTTGGATATGGGATGATGTGGTGTAGGATAAGAGTCATGGTGTGGTGTAGGATATGTTGGCCATGAAGAGGATGACGTTTTGGGACTTTTAAGCTATTGAACTTAACTCAGACAACTTCCGCCCTTCAAGTACCGCAAACACTCACCTACACACATAAATATAAAGCACGAGACAAGAAAACAAGAGTGACTAAAAAGGAATAAAATAGAAAATTAATACAAAAACTAAACTAATTCATCTATAAAATTAATAAAACAAAGGAAAGAAATAAACTACGAAATTAAGAGCTAAAAACTAACAAAAATCACTAAAGAAATAAATTAAGCTACAAAATGTAAAAATAAGAAATAAAGGCTAAAATAGATAGAAATAAATGAAAATAAACTATGAAAATAATATAAAAACTACTCCTAGAAGTGACATAAATGTCACTTATCAACTATGCAGTATCCAAAGGGAAGTGGCAAGAAGGATCGCATAGCCATCAGAATACTAGCTACTCATTTTCTCATATTAAAAGACATACTATATCACAAAGGGTTTGATGGTACTCTACAACTCTGCGTGAATGATAGTGAGAAACAAGCCATCATGGAAGAAGTTCATGGAGGTGAATGTGGATCCCATATGAATAAAAGAATGCTGGCTCGTAAAATTTTACGAGCAAGTTTCTATTGGAGTACTCTAGAAGGTGATTGCATCAGCTTTGTCTGTGCTTGCAAGCAATGTCAGATATTTGCTAACCTCAATCATATGCCACCTGTGTCACTACATAATATGACCTCTCCTTGGCCAATTTCGAGTTGGGGCATAGATATAATCGAACAAATTCATCCAAAGGCTTCAAATGGGCATCAATATATTCTTGTAGCAATTGATTACTTTTCGAAGTGGGTTGAAGCTGCATCTTTTTCAAAGCTAGGGGCAAAGCACGTCTCGAAATTTATGATCAGCAACAGTGTCCGTCGGTACGACATACCTTTTGAAATCATTTCTGATGGATCACAGTTTGAGGGTCATCTTAAAACAACTCTCGCAAAGTATGCAATTAAGCATCATTAGCCCTCAACTTATCGTTCTCAAACCAATGGAGCAATAGAAGCAGCCAATAAGACAATCAAGACTATTGTTGCAAAGATGACGGAGAAGACTAGAGAATGACATGACAAACTACCATATGCCCTTTGGGGATACAAAATATCAATCAGAACTCCAACAGGAACAACCCCGTACTCTTTGGTTTATGGGATGGAGCCAGTGCAACCTAGAGATGGCAATGGGTAATGGACCCTACCCGGATCCGAGGATCCAGATCCGTTTTTGACGGATCTGGATCCTCAAAATTAGGATCCAATGGATCCGGGTAGGATCTGGATCTTGGATAAAATAAACGGATCTGGGTCGGGTCCTAATTAAGGACCCGGATCCGGATCCGTTTACCCGTTTTTAAAAAAAAAAATATATATATTTTCAAAAAAATAAAAAAATAGGACAATAGGTAACCAATTTGACATTCTGACACTTTGGAAACAAAACCTGTCGCTGCCTCGTTGCTCCTCTAAACCTCCACTCCTCTCTCTTTTTTTTTTCTACCTTGAATCCTTGATCTCGTCTGCTTTGGTCATTGGTAAGTGTTTTTGTTTTCAATTTTATTTTGGTTTTACTTTTTGTCTCTAATTCTCGAATCTTACTCGAATTCATATGGAATTATTGCTGGTTAATTGGTGCTCGATATTATCTCCAGTTCTCAAATTCTTGTCGAATTAATCTGGAGTTTTGCTCGTTAATTAGTTCATATATTGCTCGAAATATAGCTCTAACAAGTCCGAAATTCTGTGCAAATTAGTCCGAAAATTAGTGCTCTAAAATTCAAAAAATATTACTGGAAAATTAGTTCGAAATTCTTTTATAAAGAGTTGCGAAAATCTGCTTATACATTTAATTATTATGTGAGTAAAACATATACATTTCGAAATTTATATGGATTATTGTTGAAAAATCTATATGAATTATTGTTCTGTTTTATTGTTATGAAATTTCGAAAATTATATGAATTGATGTTCTGAGCACGCAATGAATTTGTTCTATTTGGTATTCTGGTTTGTTTTATTCCATTTTTCAGTTTATTGAAAACTATAATTATGGATGAACAATATAGGATCCGTTTTGGATCCGTTTAGGACCCGGATCCGTAGGATCCGTACGGATCTGGATCTGGATCCTCATTTTTATTACCCAGCGGATCCGGGTAGGATCTGGATCCTTGCCTAAAAAATGGATATGGATCTGGATCCTAGAGGATCCTACCCGTTGCCATCCCTAGTGCAACCGGTTGAGGTGGCGATACAATCTCTCAGGGTCATAGCAGAAAGTGAAATCTCAGAAGACCAATGATACAAAACTTGTTATGTTGAGCTTGCATTCGTGGATGAGCACCGACTGCAAGCTTTGCATAACATTCAACTCTATCAGCGAAGAATTGCTCGTGCATTTAACAAAAAGGTTCGAGATAGAGATATTTAAGAAGGCGATTTGGTTTTAAAGGAAAATAGAGTTCCGTTGCATGATCCTCGTGGGAAAATTCAAGCCTAAATGGTCTGGGCCATTCCTAGTAAAGCATGTCACTACGGCTGGAACAGTAAAGCTAATGGATTTTGATGGGAATGAATTCACCCATTTCACTAATCTTAATCAGTTGAAGAAATATTACGCTTAAGCATTAGAATAGTTGTAATTGTCATGATCACATAACCAAGCAATTTATGGAATTTGTATCCCATCTGGTTATTCTTAATAAATATGCAATGTGTTCTTAGATATTTATAGAATGTATGAAAAAAAAACGAAAAAAGAAAATAAAGGAAAAAAGGAGAAAAAAAATGATGAAGCATGCAAGGATGTTTTTGTTTGTTAAGGTGTTGTGTATTATGCTTTCGCGTGTCATATGATTGATTAATTATAATTTGCATGTCATATTTAATATTAAAGTATGCACATGTTAAGAATTGTGTTCACATTGAGTTTCTCACAAGTAGATATTCTCACAAACAGATATTTTTTATTCATCCCAACTGGGGTACTTCATTTCATACATAAAGACACATAAAACCTCTATTTCCTACCAAACTAAAAAAATGAAAAAAAACAGCATAGAAAATAAACATGATATTTCTCTCAAACTCTCTTCCTCTTCATGGTAGGCCCGCCTGAACCATTGTCTTGACCAATATCAGCCAAAAGCCATTGAATATAATCATCATCAATATCCGGAAAGGGAGGTTCAGGTAGCGCTGATATAGTTCTAGCCCCCTGCCATATAGTAGGCATTCTTTGAATACCACTCATATCAGTCTCATAAGTAGTGCATGTTGGAAGAGTTTGGAGAGCAGGAATGTGATGTTGCCTCTAACCAATTTGCCTTAGACACCTCCATGGAAGGTAGAAAGTGACTTGGCAAAGCCCTGGTAATTGTACACCTCTCCGACCAGAATTGCAATATACAATTGCACTAATGCCAAGATGGCTTGTAACCCACTTTATGTCTTGCTGCAGAAAATAATCCTCCCACCCACCATTTTTACTAAGTTCATAGAAGAAAGGATGAAAACCTCTTTCTCGGATATGATTAGTTTTGTAAGCAAGCTAAGACTCCCATGAGGTTTCATAAGAGAAATTTTTTCCAATAACCATATGTGAAGGGTTAATGGACATCCCTTCACAAAGTTTTGACGGTTTCGTTTGAGTTCGTCTAGGCCAAGAAACATTTCCCCCAAGATAAGTAGTCCAAGACGACCCCTACTAACAATTTGAGGAATAAGTGAAATACACCGAACATGGCATGTGTTTAAAGACCATTTAGTGGGGTACTTCCCAAAAGCATAAGAATGCAAGCATTTTCTCTAGCAATTCTATTACTGGCATTGTTAGAGAATTGCCAAGTACCAAATTGAAAGGTTAATAACAAATTGAGAAGAAGTACCTCACCATACTGTAAGTAGTTGCCATGAAGGTTTTCAGGAATGTATAAAATTGTTGATAAATCTCCCGAGATTCTTGTAGGAGACCTAGGGGGTAATAATTGGACCATTGGAGGGTAAGCCTAGTAGTTCTTCGACCTCTTCAACAAGAGGCACAATCTCTCGGTCTCCAAAACGAAAGACATGACGAGTTTCATCCCAAAATTGGAAAGCTGCATGAATCATTTCATAGCAAATAGAAAGAGAAAGCAAAGGCATAAGAGCCTTAGTAAAACGGGAAGAAGAAGAAGACTGCCTTGGTTGCTCCAAATTCTTTGTGATCCCCAAGAGTTGTTTTTTTATTACCACTCCCCATTTCATTAGTATCTTTATAAGTAAAAGCCATTTTTTGAGAAAGAAGAAAAGTTAGAGAAAATGTTGTAGTAGTGAAGATGGTGCATTTGGAAATGAAGAACCATGCCCCTTTATAGATGGAAGAAGAATGATCATCCATGATTCATGCCATGGATAATAGGATTGAGTATTGTCCATAGGAATATAAGGAGCATTCCTATCAATGGTTAATGACCAAGCATTTGTGGTATGATAATTTTACCGAACATCGATAAACAGTGTCCATGATGAATCAAGAACATTGATACAATCCAATTTCTTAATCCTCCAAAATAACGACCTTGACCAATCTATTTTATATAATGATCATCATTTTTTCGATAAAGCAAATAAGCATTATGTATGAAAAAATTCCTGAAAGATATTTGAAAAACAGATCAAAATTTTGCCATATGATGGGTGGTCCACCATGGGTTTGGAGGGTACTAACCTTTGGTCAACCCTTTAAGGTGACATGACCTGACAATGCAACCCTTTAAGGTGACATGACCTGACAATGCATCACTTTAAGGTGACATGATCTGACAATGTCCTAATTTAAGGTGACATGATAACACATAGAGTCATAAAAAGTGAGTGATGGTGATTTGACAACTTGTTTCTCATCAAAACAATGAAAAACTGTGATAAAAACTGGAGTCAACTTGTTAACTGTCGAAGTTTCTCACGTTAACGAAAGACTAATTCATAAGACAAAAATATTTAAGACGACAATAAAGTCGTATCTCAAAATTTTAGAAAATTAATTGGGATTTTCTATCTAAGACGACAATAAAGTCTCATTTCAAAATTTTAGAAAATTAATTGGGATTTTCTATATAAGACGACGATAAAGTCGCATTTTTGAATTTTAGAAAATTAATTGGGATTTTCTATCTAAGACGACGATAAAGTCGCATTTCGAATTTTAGAAAATTAATTGGGATTTTCTATCTAGGACGACGATAAAGTCGCATTTTCAATTTTATAGAATTAAATGAGATTTTCTACTTAAGGCATCATTAGAAGTCGCAAATCATGTTTTTAAAAAGAACATCAATGACAATTATTTTCTATGAAGAATATGTTATCTCAAAAGAAGTTTTCTGTCAAAATTTTGTGTTTGTTCAAACATTGGTCATCATTTCATCCAAAATTCGACCAATGTGGGGTATTCTGTAGACACCAAAATTTGAACCCCTGTTATGCATAAGATTTTAAAATAAAGATTTTTGAAAAGAAACATAAATAATGAAAACCGTCATGCATAGTGGAGCGCACGCCCCATCAAAGGCACGTTTCATCTCGGAGCGCGACTTTCATTCCGTCATATGGTTTTTTGTTTTGTGTTTTAGTCATACAATTTCGGTTTAGAAATATATTTTTCCATAAGTCATAGTCAATAATTACCGGTTTTAATAAAAAGTTTTTTATAGAATCATGCTCGTCTTTACTAATTTGCACTAGTAGAATAATTGCTTATTGCTGCGGCTGAATTGCTGCGGTTTTTGCCCATGCGCCACAATAAACTACGTCAAAAGAAAAGGAAAAATCGAAAATCAACCTATTGTTGCGGTTCTGGGTGGAAACCGCAACAATATATGTCAACGGGAATTTTTCAAAATTGTTTGACTGGTTTGACCAGATCTATTGCTGCGGTTTCCGTCCAAAACCGCAGCAATAAATTAAAATATTATTTTTTAAATAAAATTTTAATCTATTGCTGCGGTTTCTTTAAAAAACCGCAGCAATAGCCAATATAGGGTTTTCGGTGCTTAATTGAAGTTGTGACTTGTGCGCCGTTTACCTCATATCACTCCCAAAAAAATTCTGTACCTTCTCTCTCATCCTTCATCATTCTCTGTACCTTCTCTCTCATCCTTCATCATTCTCTGTACCGTTCTCTCATCCTTCATCTTCTCGCCTCACCTCTTCTCTGTACCTTCTCTCTCATCTTCTTGCCTCTCTTCTCTCATCTTCTCTCATCCTCCACCATTTCTGCACGCACCGTTTCGTTCTCCTTCAACCACCGCTCGACTCCATCTTTACAGCACCGTTTCATTCTCCTTCAACCACCGCTCGACTCCACCATTTTGTTCGCCTTCAAGACCGCAAGCCTCGCCTTCAACCACCGCAAGCCTCGACTTCAACCCTCGCTAAGGTCTTCGCCTTCAGCCTCACCTCTCTCAGACGCCGCCTCCAACTCCCTCGCCTTTCCCGCCCGTCGCACGCCATCGCCGCCCGTCGCACATCTTCAATCGAAATTTAAGTTCTTCGTATGTTGTCATAAAAATCCACCACCACAACAACTAAAAAATAATTCAATGAAAACAATTACAAAATCAGATCTGAATTTTTTTTAATTTTTAGATCTGAAATTGATCGTTTATGTTGTTTCTAGTAACAGTTAATTCAAGTTTCATCTTTTTATTTTCCTTTGTATTTTCTTCTAATTGTATTATACTGGTCTAAAAGAAAAAATTCACGTTTCTAGTTAAAGTTAATTCAGGTTTCATCTTTCTATTTTCTTTGTATTTTTTGTTCTAATCGTTTATGAAGGGAATTTATTTTAGATGTAGAATTTTTTTCCCCTTATTTGTATAAATATGTTGTATTGTTGATGCAATAAATTGATTACTTAATTTGAATTTAATTTTATGTTACTATGTTTCTTTCTTTAAATTTGTAATGAGATACTCATTTGGCTATTGGAGCTACAACAGTGCAGTGGAAGTAGTTAGAATTACGCAAAAAGCAAATTTTTTTTTTGTTTGACAGCTCCCTATTGCTGCGGGTTTGGCCCACAACCGCAGCAATAGGTAAATACCTATTGCTGCGCCTTGATTTGCGGCGGTGCGAAATTCGCAGCAATAGGCCACTTACAAACCGCCGCAAAACGCGATTATTCTACTAGTGTTGACGAGTTTTCGTTAATTGTTTTAAGTTAGATTTTTTGAAAAAACAGAAAAAATGAGTCACGATTAGGCGCCGAAATTTCAGTCGTCTCTCTCAAAACTGGTAGGAATCAGTTTTCTTGATGATCAAGTCATTGTGCATTGGATAAAGAATAAGAAAATATTCTTTAACCACTAATCATATCCTTTTATCCATTGGTTAAGGAATAAAAATCATGAAAAGGAATATGAATCGGAATCAAATCCAAGGTGTAAGAGCCAAAAGACCCGATTTTTTTATAGGAAAATTCAGACGGTGCACCAGGCACACGATCATGCGCCAGATGCACAATCATGCGCCCATCGCACAACGGTTTCATGCGCCAGACGAATGCCTGTGCGTCAAGCGCACCAAGGCTGTGTCCAGCGCAGGCTCCTGCGCTCCGTGCAGTTGCCCAGTCAGCTTTTCCTTCACATTTTTTGATGCACTTGTACGTTCTAGGATGTATGTAGGATGAAAATTTTGGTTGAAAATCGGATTTTGCCTCATTAGTGTAAAGATCAAAATCAAATCTAAAGAGAATAAGAATATTTGTATTTCCAATAAATTTGATGATGTAGGAAGATTTGAGGAGATTTGATGATGTCATTAGTGTGATGTCATTAAGGTGATGTAGGATGGTAAAAATTAGATTTTTGGGTTTTACCTCCTTCAAACCCTAATTCATCACTTGATTTTCCCTATAAATACCCCCCCTTCTTTTTTCATTTTAAAAAAACTTCTCACAACTCAACAAAACACACAACAACTTCACAACTTCAATACTACTCTCATTCTCCATACTTCGTCCCTCTAAGAAAAATCTCATCCAAGAAAAAAGTGCGCAAAAGTTATAATTAGGAAAGTAATTAGTAAGTAAGAAGTTCATCAAAGAAAAACACAAAAAGGGATTTAGTTAGTAATTAGGTGAATTTAGAAACTCACTTAGAACTTAAGAAAATCACAAAAAAAGTAGAAAACTTTGCAAAAGAAGTGCATCATTAGTGCGGGGCGGCACTCAGGGTATCGTTAAGGCCCTAAGGATCCCCTCCAAATACAATTTATAAAATACCTCGACACAACCCACTAACAACTAGCAAGGGCAAGCAAGGGGGCGAACCCAAGGGAGGACCAGTAGTGAACACAGATTTCGGACTATCGGAGGATGAGTCTCGGTTACAACTAGGATTGAGTGTTGTACTATACTAGAACACGCAATTAAGTTATAACGAGAATACAATATGATGAAAATAGGTCTTGGGGATGAGGCTCCAATCTAAGTTCATATGAGCTAGTCAATGGGGAATTAGTTAATTGAGCTATGAATGTGATGAAAGTAAACTATATGCAATAACTAACCACCTTCTCAAGCAAATTAGTACTATGTTAGACTAAGCAACTCCTACTCTCGTGGTAATTACTCAATTTAACATGCATAAGTACATCAAGTTCACAATATCTTGACTCAAAGACCTAATCTCTTAGTGAATTCAAGACAAGCGAGTCTAGTGAGCTACACATCCTAAATTCACCTCTCGGTTACTATTAGGAGAGCTTAGAAAAGCTTCAATGGTGATCAAGCAAAGAGAACCGCAATCAAATCACACTAGGACTCAATTTTCACATTCACAAGCTCATTAACATGCTCCAATCAACTATTCATAGTCACAAAGAGAGGTTTTTCACCCCCAAGCCCTAAAATGGGACTACTCACTACTCATGATAAATAACATAGCATGCATAGAAACACAAATTAACAACATAATCAAGTAGAGAAATTGGATAAACTAAAGAAACTCAAAACATGCAACTGCTTAGATTGAAATTAAGTGTAAAGAGTACAAGCTTACTGATTACAAGGAACAACTATTGAGATTATCCTTTAAAATCCAATAAGAGTGCATAAGTTGGTTGAGATTTACAAGAGTTTGAAGTTGTCACCCCTTCTCTCTCTAGTTTCTCTCACTAACTAAGTGCTTAAAAGTTTTAAACTAAAACTAAACTAATGAAGTAGAATGAGTCCTCCTCTTTGCATTCTCCGTCCTTTTGCTTTTATACGACACTAAAACAAAATAGTAAATCGCAACGGAGAAAACGAGGCTGGCGAAAATACAAGGGGAGCGCTCTCTCTGAGGGTTTTGATGGAGCGCTCGCTCTGAGCTAGAGCGCTCGCTCCTGCGGTTCTGCAGCTTTTCTTTGGTTCCTGCCCAAGTTGAGACGGAGCTCCAAGGAAGAGCGGTAGCTCCCAGTTTGAAGCGACAAGAGTAGCGTCAAACGAGCTTCCACCGGTTAAGAGCACGCCAACCAATGCCACGAGCCACCTCGAAAACCTGCGAAGCAACACAAACAACACCAAAACGCAACAACATACTACCCTAGGACACTAAAAAGACTAAATAACACAAAACTACGGAAAATAAGCTAAAAACTCATGAAAATGACTCGATCTAAGCTTAAAAGATACCTAAAACACGACATTGAATGAGTACAAAAGCTCATTCATCAACTCCCCAAGCTTAAGGTTTGCATTGCCCCCAAGCAAACATGAAGAAAGAGGACAGAAGACTCAAAAATGTGCATGAGAAACATTCTGAACTTAGCTCATAGCTCAATCCTAAGCCCCACTGAACGCAAGAACACTCGTGATTGAAAAAGGGGGTAATGGGGTACTAAATACGGGAGAAAGTAGCGCGGAAACCAAGTTGGAACCAATCAAACCGCTCACCTATTGCTCGACCCTCAAGTAAGGACGACCACCTCTATTAAGGTCTATACACATGTTCACAACATAACCGTCTTGAGGGACCATGAATGCGACTAGAAAGTCAAGGGGTCTTCTAATGTCTTGTAATGTTGGCTAGGTTAGGGGTGTGGGAAAATTTTGGGAACGTGGTGCTACATGGGTCCTAGTGGAGTTGGAGAGATACGCAAAGTTAAGAGAACCGAGACGCCAATTCACTACTCAAGATATAACCACAACTCAAAAACCACGGGCCGGGAGCGAAACACCAATAAACTAGCTAGATTACTTTATTTACAAGAAGACTTCCTTTACCCAACTAATAACTACTCAAAACTAGGAAACCAGCATAAATACAAGAGTGGAACACGTTTCTTATTTCCTCTTTTCTCTTTCTCAGTTTTTTTCAATTTTTTTAATTACCCCTAGGTTGGAGGTAATAGATAGATAGTATTGAAAAGCAAAAAATGACACAAGATTACGTATAACGCTCTCAAGCAAACTGAATCATCAAGTCCACAACGATCTAATATCGAATGTTCTCCTAATCTCTCAAAGATTAACTCCACTAGTGGGAATTATTTGGCATGTGACTAGAGATATAGGTTTCAAAAAGAAGGGAGAACAAAGGCTAAGAGGGCCAAAAGTCGGAAAAATTCATGCATAGGTAGGCTTTTTGGCTATGTAGTTATTCCTAAATTCTAAATGAAATGTAACAGCCCGCACTTTCGAGCTGCTAGCTAATCACACTTAAGATTCACTAATCACAATTAATCATTAAGTAAATCTCTTATTACATTTCCATGCGGCAAAACTTGACTCATATCTCCATTCTAGACCCGTGGTTCAAGGCCCACAATGCAAAAAACTCAATATATATATATATATATACACTGAATGGATCTATACAATAATATGCCATAAGAATTTTTTGAGCTAACTATATAATCTCCACCATTGCTTATCAATATATCATTTCACATAACGCCTATGATCCATTATCCATTCTGCCGCTTTTATAATACCTGCAAAGTCACTAACAATAAACACTGCCCCCACCAGGACAGGTTCCAAGAACAAAATCAGCGAAACTGAGTACACACTGTGCAACCATAAAATCATTTTGGTGGCTTAAAACGTATTTACAGATTTAAGTTTATCTTACGAGACTTTCGAAATCAAGATACAGAAAAGTCATAACAAAAAGAATCATATAACAAATACTTCAATACAATTAATAATGTTACTTATTGTTTCAAAATAATAATACGAATATATCTCGTAACATAAGTAGTATATACCTCAATTAGCGGAACCATGAGAATTCAATAGAACTAATCCGATCTTCTAAAATCAACACCAACTCTAACATACTTTAAGTCACAAGAATATATCTCACTTCTGTGTGTCAGGTATAAAAACTTTCAATCCAATCTGTATACCGTAGCTAACTCCTTTCATAAATTCCTAACGAGTTTCTTGGTAAATCACTCCCATATTCGGCAGATAAATTCCATAACTTGGGTGAGTAAAACATCACCTCGGAAATAGAGTTTGAAACAATTTTCCACGAAACCATTTACATATTCAAATACATATTATATTTTCTTTCAGAAATCATATAAGACTGGGGAAGAGAACACGAATAGAGTTGCCTTCCAGGCGAATTCTCTAAACTTTTACAAGGAACGTCTCCCTCTTCCATGTACTGCTTGCAAGACTTTTCAGGACATGTCCCCAGAAAATATACATAATACAGAATATACAGAATACAGATTGTTGTTCATCACCGCTCCGGCGGCTTTTTCCCCTTACAAACGAAATCAAAATACATAATTCACAATTCAATATTTTTCTGAAACTCAAATTCATAATCCTCGAGTTAGATAAATCATTCAAGCAGAATACATAATCGCATTTGGGTACAATTCAATCCCTTACAGACATTCATTTGCTAAAACCATCCAAATACAGACTTTTAAAGGAAATATAGTCCAAGCTTATTATAATTGAAGCTCAAAACGTAGCTTACTAATCAGAAAGTCAAAACAGAATTTAATCTTACATAACTTTGTATTTTCGTTACCAAAGTTCTCTTTTTCACAAAAACAGAACCAGAGAGCTTACTCTGTAACTTATCAACTTACACTCCATCTAATATCCCAAAGAATTTATGGCGAACTCCAGTAATTATCATAATTCCATCATAGAGCTAAATCTTCCACAAGTCATAAGTTGTATTATATATAACATCTCCAAACAACAGTTCACCTTTGAAATCTCTAACCTTGAACTTTTCATCACCCAAGTAATCCAAGCACGCAAAACTCATAATAAGATATGTCTCGAAAATCTTGTATTATAGTCAGACCCTTAACCCATATCTTCCAAAAGTTAAGTCCATATTCCTCAAATGATAACCGATATATGTAAAATCTTCTGTATCATGAACATAATTCGGAGTTTACATAGCAAGCTTGAATCAGAAACACTTGACTATAATATGTTCAGATTCTCAATAACATTCTATAACTGAAACTATAGGTTCCATAAACTTATCAGTCCCATTGACTTAAGTTTATTACTCATTGCAAAGTATACGAAATCGCTCACAACATCTTATGCGTATATTGAGATTTATATCGTCAATTCTTACTCAAATTCTTATATTCAGTATACATACGTAATCTTCATATAATACCTTCGAATGTGGGTCATTGCTTAATTGATACTTTAGATCTCCAAAAACCAAATTCTTCAATACGAATTACGAAATAATGCTAACTTAGTACAATATAAGCCGATATCACTGGGTAACTTTTTACTTCAAAATAAAACTAATTCACGAAGCCCAAACTTATAAATATATCTCAAATCATGATCAGAAATCAATGCTAAACTTATTATAATCAAATAATTTGCATTAAATCATTTCTTTCGAAATCAGATAAGCATAGTACTTAAGAATCACGCTTTCAAATAAGTTGAACTTTATAATCACAAATCCATAATTAATTCAAGTCAGAACTCGAATCCCTTTTAGGAAAATCATGAAATTCATACGACTTCCAATAGCACAATTACAGTTTAATTATAAGGTGAAGGGACAAAGTGTACCTTTACTTAACCTTCAAATATTGCTAAAGCCCCGAAATTGCTCTTTAATAATCCATTATTCTAGCTTAGATGATCTTGAACTCCGCATAATTTACCACAAAACAATAATTATCATTAGTAGCTATTCTCAATATCACACACACTATCTGATTAAACTTTACCAAGATAATGCCTTCCTTGTAAACTAAACCCATAGACAAATTTTATAATTCATTCACTCAATTCCCATACCTTCTCTATTCATGGTGGGCGGCGTTTGTCGTGTACGCCACCCAACCAAAGATAAAATTTCTCCTACTCTCTTTTACACTAAGCAAGTATAATGGAAGTAGGGGTCGTATTCACAGGGAAACAGGGACGAGTTTAATATTTAGCGGGATCCAATACCTAGATTAAGCTAAGGGCCGAGAAACCTAATAACAAGGGGGGTTTCAAGTAGATTATAAACAAACTAAAATTAACTAGCATAATTAAATAAAATGAGAAATCAATATGGAAAGATCTTGAATCCGATTAACATCCACTTCAATTCATTATCGATCCTTGAACCTCAACTCTAATTATTTCCATGATTATCTAATGTTGAGAATTAATCTCGCATTCTCCTTATTCTTAGTTGAATAGCACGATCAGCGTGACTATAAAACCCTAACTAAAGGATAACCTAGTCCGATCAGCGTCTAAGTTCAATCCAATAGCAGCAATAAACACAGAGAACCAATAGACCTGCTAATGTCATACACACGATAAACATTCAACAGTTGATTCAATTTCCCTAAGAAATAACCAAGACGATCTGCATCTAAGTTACTCCCTAGTTTGCTACCAATTGATAAAAGAATAAAACAATCCGATTCTATTCGTAAACCTAGCATTAGATTAATTACACAATCAAACTAGTAACGTTCCTAGCATAATTATGCAATAATCATAGATCACAAGCATAGAAATAGAACCATAATCAAGGAAAATAGAAAGAGAGGAAAGATCTCACAATAACGGTTGAAGCTTCATGTTAATTTTCTTCAAGAACAGTTCAAGCTACAATCCGATAGCATAAACCAAATCCATAGTTGAAATCCTTAAAAACTAAACTAAGAAATGAAAACTAAAACTAGGAAATGAAGAACAAAGAAATGAAAAACAAGTAGGAATGAAGAAGGAAAGATGGAAAGAGGAGCATGAAGAAGGAAAGATGAAGAGAGGAGTATCCTCTCTCTCTCCTTAAATTTGCTGCTCCAACCCCTACATTTCGGCTCTCCTCTTCGTCCCCCCCAAAAATAGGTTTTTGGGAGGCTTTTAAACCACGCACAAAAGTGGACCCAAACCGATAAGCATCGCGAGGCGCGATACTGATCGCGAGTCGCGAAGGGCTGACTGACCTCCCGCACAAATTGGCTGGGCAAAGGGCATCGCGAGTCGCGAATAAGCTCGCGAGGTGCGACAAGCAGGGGTCGCGAGTCGCGACCTCCTTCGCGAGTCGCGACCAGCGTGCTCTCGTGCCTGCTTGGCGGGCGAGGCTGGCTGTGTGCTGCGTGCTTAGCCTCGCTGCTAGGCAGGCGTGCGGTAGTGCTTGGGCTTGCGATGCTGGGCATGCGTGCGATGCTGGGCATGCTTACGATGCTGCTGGTGGAGCTTGGTTGTGGCGGAGCTTGGTTGGTGAAACGATGTTGTGGAGTTGTTCCAACCATTCATGCTTCTAAGAGCTCGAAACTTACAACTTTAACAATAATTACTATACAAAATTCCGAACTTCCGCTAAGGTCGATTTATATGTAAACATTAACAATTACGAATAAATCCCTTAACAAAGTGTACCTAAAATGCCACAAAAACATCGTATAACCTGGGCGTATCAAATACCCCCACGCTTGAACTTTACTCGACCTCGAGTAAACTCAAATTGAGGATCACCCAATAAATCTTCACCCAAATTATCAACACCAACCTACACTCTCCACCATCTACATCATCATCATCACATCTTAACAACATCCGCTCAAAACCTAAACGTAAGGGACAATGACTCCCCTACACTTAGCTTTGAGCTCACCTGAAAAATACAAAGACGCGACAACAATAATAACCAGCAACACCAACAAGAATTAAAATGTCAGCTCACGACACACTAAACTATCAGCTCTCCCAAACCTCAAAAGAAGACCTACTACTACTACAACTAACTTAGATAAGCAAGCCATGGAACAAAGACAAAAAGGGATAAATTCCATGCTTACTCCCAAAAACAAACAATCAACCAAAAGAATGTGAAAGCCAAAACAAAACTTCACAAAATCAAGGATGGATTCACCAACCTTACCCGAAAACGCTTTCCACCTTATGACACCATCTCCGGCAAATGAGTTTTCAATGTATATAATTCTCTCTTAATCTCTCATTTTGCCTAGGAGCCCTTTCGGGTTTTCATCCTAGCTTCTCACATTTTTTTCATCTCACCATCTTACCCGCTCAACTAGCTCTTTTTTTTGCATAGGCCGCCCTTCCGGGTTTTCGACCTATCCGAGCCCCCAATTTTGCCCGAGTCGCCCGTCCTTGCGGGTTTTCAACTCAGCGGGATTCTTTTCATCACTTTTTTTTTTAATATTCTTTTTTTTTTCTCATTTTTTTTATTTTTTCAAATTGAAAGTAATAAATACAACATAGATACATGAGAATGAGAATACCCTCCCCCCCTACTTAAACTACACATTGTCCTCAATGTGACGACAATTAGAAGAAAAAGTAAACTGAAAATGGGGGGGGGGAAATCGAAAATCGGGTAAATCGAAGATCGAATGCTCAAAACTCATGACAAACAATCCGTCAAACTCAAATTTCTTAACAACACCAACTCAAATCTCATAAATCAACTCACAACCCTCTCCCTCGAATCACTCAAACAAATGACAAATTCAAATTTTTAAATTTTTGAGATTTGCACCTAGCTTAAGAGATCGAAAAGATTCATTAACAATCTCAACCCTCTAGTTGTACCAACTCCTAGCTATTGAACTCCTCCCAACTGGTTTTCTTTTGTGGATTTTGGTTCCAAGTGGATTAAGATTGGTTGTGGATCTTTTTAGTGGGTGGGCGGTGGGTGAAAGAAAATTTGTTGTGGTGGTGGAAATTTGATGAGAAATAAAGGAAAAGAAAGAAAATAAAGAGGGGTCTCGGGTTGCCTCCCGAGAAGCGCTGTTGTTTAAAGTCGTTAGCTCGACTTAGTACCTTAAGCTCAATCATTGGCCTTGTGCTCCATGTGTGACAATGGTGGTTCCATGTCAATCTCCACTTCAAGTACCTGCAAAATTGATTGAGAAGAACTCTTGCAATGCATTGTTAGCGCTATGAGTGTCAACCAAAAACAAAGAGCACAAACAATACCATCCAAAAATCACGCTAAATACAAACAAGTAACACCGTTTCCCCGGCAACGACGCCAAAATTTGGTGGGTGTGGATTTGTCGTGTACGCCACCCAACCAAAGATAAAATTTCTCCTACTCTCTTTTACACTAAGCAAGTATAATGGAAGTAGGGGTCGTATTCACAGGGAAACAGGGACGAGTTTAATATTTAGCGGGATCCAATACCTAGATTAAGCTAAGGGCCGAGAAACCTAATAACAAGGGGGGTTTCAAGTAGATTATAAACAAACTAAAATTAACTAGCATAATTAAATAAAATGAGAAATCAATATGGAAAGATATTGAATCCGATTAACATCCACTTTAATTCATTATCGATCCTTGAACCTCAACTCTAATTATTTCCATGATTATCTAATGTTGAGAATTAATCTCGCATTCTCCTTATTCTTAGTTGAATAGCACGATCAGTGTGACTATAAAACCCTAACTAAAGGATAACCTAGTCCGATCAGCGTCTAAGTTCAATCCGATAGCAGCAATAAACACAGAGAACCAATAGACCTGCTAATGTCATACACACGATAAACATTCAACAGTTGATTCAATTTCCCTAAGAAATAACCAAGACGATCTGCATCTAAGTTACTCCCTAGTTTGCTACCAATTGATAAAAGAATAAAACAATCCGATTCTATTCTTAAACCTAGCATTAGATTAATTACACAATCAAACTAGTAACGTTCCTAGCATAATTATGCAATAATCATAGATCACAAGCATAGAAATTGAACCATAATCAAGGAAAATAGAAAGAGAGGAAAGATCTCACAATAACGGTTGAAGCTTCATGTTAATTTTCTTTAAGAACAGTTCAAGCTACAATCCGATAGCATAAACCAAATCCATAGTTGAAATCCTTAAAAACTAAACTAAGAAATGAAAACTAAAACTAGGAAATGAAGAACAAAGAAATGAAAAACAAGGAGGAATGAAGAAGGAAAGATGGAAAGAGGAGCATGAAGAAGGAAAGATGAAGAGAGGAGTATCCTCTCTCTCTCCTCAAACTTGCTGCTCCAACCCCTACATTTCGGCTCTCCTCTTCGTCCCCCCCAAAAATAGGTTTTTGGGAGGCTTTTAAACCACGCACAAAAGTGGACCCAAACCGTCATAAGCATCGCGAGGCGCGATACTGATCGCGAGTCGCGAAGGGCTGACTGACCTCCCGCACAAATTGGCTGGGCAAAGGGCATCGCGAGTCGCGAATAAGCTCGCGAGGTGCGACAAGCAGGGGTCGCGAGTCGTGACCTCCTTCGCGAGTCGCGACCAGCGTGCTCTCGTGCCTGCTTGGCGGGCGAGGCTGCTGGGCAGGCTGACTGTGTGCTGCGTGCTTAGCCTCGCTGCTAGGCAGGCGTGCGGTAGTGCTTGGGCTTGCGATGCTGGGCATGCGTGCGATGCTGGGCATGCTTGCGATGCTGCTGGTGGAGCTTGGTTGTGGCGGAGCTTGGTTGGTGAAACGATGTTGTGGAGTTGTTTCAACCATTCATGCTTCTAAGAGCTCGGAACTTACAACTTTAACAATAATTACTATACAAAATTCCGAACTTCCGCTAAGGTCGATTTATATGTAAACATTAACAATTACGAATAAATCCCTTAGCAAAGTGTACCTAAAATGCCACAAAAACATCGTATAACCTGGGCGTATCAATTCACAATAAGTTTAACAATACCACAATTACTCTTTATATACAAGTCCTCTTACCCAATTATTTGACAATCTTTCCCAGCTTACTTGAAATCACCAATATCTCTCTTCTTTCCTCATATATTCTAAAATTAATTGTTTTGCAACCCATAAATATAATTTCAAACCAGATTCAATTATTAGAATTAATAACATAACTAATTTGTTCAGCTTGTAAACGAAATACAAGTTTCTGATTTATGGTTTTTTATATAATCCTTCAAATCAAAGTACATAACAATTGTGGAAGCATGATACAGAGATTCACAAACTGATTTTTCTATAATCTCAAACCATATTTCGAATTTCAATTCTTGAAAACAACATAAACAAATTCAGAATTTTGATTATACCTCCATAAAGAGCTAAAGAACAATGGCGCCAACAGACTAACACAAACTTAAGAGGGTTGAAGAGTAGCAACAGCGACGGTGAACAGGGAGGAGTGGTAGTGGCGGCGAACAACTCCGCTAGAACGCCCGCACAACAGCGGCATCACCAACATGCACCACCGAACTAGCAGGGACGACAGGTTGTCGACGAAGAGTACCACAAACAGTAGCAGCACCGGTATAAATACCGCTGACGAAGAATGGCAGCAAGGCTGACCTTCACAACAACAAAACCGAAGATGAAAACTGTGGAGCGAGAGAAAAAAAACACAAGAGAGATGAATTTGAGGGTTTTTGGGTTCCTTCACAATTTGAGATCTTCAATGTATTTATAAGAGAATAATGAGAAATTCAAGATTTCTCTAGAGTTTCCCACAAGAGGCACGAGAGAAGAAGAGAGAGAAATGGGTTTTAACTTTTTTTTTTTTTTTAAAATCATAAGGGCATTTTCGTAATATCAAATCATAGATCAAAAATCTTGCTTTACTCCAAAATATAGCTAAACTTAAAAGTATATTTGTAAATTTTCAACAGCTAATTTAAAATAATAATTACAATTATCTTTTAATGAAAGCTGCTTAAAAACTGGGCTATTACATGAAAGCCCAGTATCCTTCCTCCTAGTGATTCATGGTGCGGGATACGACTGTGAATAAGGAGACCCTAACACGTCCATACTATAGAGAGGGCCTCATACGAGACTTACGGGGTTCTGGCAAGTTTTTCAAGCATCACAACTAGGAATTACACCTTGCCAATCCCTCCCCCAATCTTACCTCATTACAGCAAGAACCATCACACATCAAAGCGGGGAATGAGAATCGGGAACAAGACATGAGCTAATTAGGATATTAACCATGCACAAGACTCGACTAAAAGACCTATATTCGATCTAAGAGGATGTACAAACACTACAACTAGCACTAACGACACAAAGACATCAAATATCGATGAAAAAGAAAAACAAAAAAAGAAATGACTCAAAATGCAGAAATAGAAAGAAAGTAAGAAAAAATAAAGGAAAATAAAGAAGAAAAGAAAATGAAAAGAAAACAAAGAAAAATATATGAACAAACATTAGTAGGTTAGTGCATTCAAATTAAAAATAACTAACTACCGAAGTCGAATTGGATTAGCGGGAATTTGGATTTTAAGGTGATTTGGATTTTCAAATGGGAGCAAGCACACACACACAAGAGAATAAACAAACATGGGAAAGAACGCTCACAAACAAAACCAACCACGACCTCATGCCTTCACCACCGATGGAGATCTCAAAAAACCACAACCCAAGCAAACAAAACTGAACACATATAAGGCACTTCAACCTCATCTACCCCTCCAAGTTTAAGGTGAGCGCCGTCCTCGGCGCTTTAGTTTGTAAGCTAATAATCCCCGAACTCCGGTGGACCATGTGGCTCCCATCCGCCCGTAAATCCTATTGGAAAGTCAGGCGTGTTCGGGTTATACCCCCGTGCATTTGGGTCGGGGGTGTAAGGATAAGCAGGGTCACCCATAGGGTTCATCCGGCCCGGAACTTGCCAATCATACCCGTATTGGGTGTTGGGCGGAAAGTAGGGGTACCCATATCGGTTTAGGGGTCCCATTTGGGGAGGTTGGTAGGGGTAGTTGAGGTAAGGAGGTTCAGACACAATGTTAGTGTCCAATTCAATCCGCTCCAATCAGTTACGGATGTCAAGGATGGCGTCATTTACATCAATGGGGGCGCAGGAAGAAAAGAAGAGGCTCCTACTTGAAACAGTCCAACAGATTGGGCCACAGTTGCCCTAGCCCTAGCTAGCCCCTGGAAACTCGTTAATCTCATCCTCTGGCTCAAGGTTCTCCATTGGGAAGATCCACTTGAGCCAAGTACTACCCAGGGGACCTTGGCAAGATGTGAGCTTTGTGTTGGGCAGATAACAATAGTGTACCCCATGGACCCTCCAGCTATATCTATCTTCTTTATTTGTGTTGCGAATAAAGCCGAAGGTTCTAAGGGCATTTATGTCAAGCGCGGGGTTATGGTTAATTGGGTCACAAGCGTAGACTAGTTCTTTGAACCCGAGCTCATTTGTAAGCCACGTCACCATCCCCCTATATGAATATCTCTTTTGGAGTTTAGAATTTTTGCACAACATCTAAGGAAAAGCCAACTAAAGTTCAATTCATAAAGCATTGGGGGATAGAGGGCGGCATGCAATGTTCCTAGTTCTTCTACATTAATTTTGTGGAAGTCTCCCTTCGGTGAAAGAATGTAATGGAAAAGTCTAGATAGCACTTGAAGGGAGGGACTTATGATGTGGTTGGGGTATGCATTTCGGGACACATAGGGGCTCTTATTTGTTATTTCTTTCCACCATATTGTGGCATTGAAAACTTGTTCGGGGTCACTTGGAGCAAGGCGTGTTGCCCTCTTATTCCACCCAAAAATCTTATTCAATCTCTCAAGGGAGATGTTTTGTTGCCGATTGAAAATACGGAATGAGATTTGGGCCACGGGAGGCAAGACACCTTCCTCCGAAGTGACAACGACTTGCAAGGAGGAAAGAAACTCCAAAGTTAGCCTTTTTATTATTTTGGGTTGTTCTGTTTTGAACTTATCCCAACCAATTCTTTGCAATAAGGTGTCCATGTCACGATGAATACCTAACATTCTACATATTCTTTGGTCATGGAATTGGGTTGAAACTACAGTCCTCGACTCTAGGGCATCATAGATGGGTCGGAATTGACGGGGGATGACAAGGTTGGGGACTTCTACTTCCGGTTCGGGTGATGCACGAGAATCGGAAGGCCTACTGCTGTTTCGGGCTCTCTTATTTCCAGCCATGACAATAGATTGAACAAAAGCAAGCACAAATAATCAAACAGACAAAGACAAGATCCCATAACTACTCAAACAAAATGACTTCCCCTACCTAACAACAACCAACAAATCACAACAGGAATGTAGTTTAACCCAATTTATCACAAAATCACCCAATGAGTAACAAAAACAAGCAATGAAAGATTGGAAAAGCACAAGTCTCAACCTAGGGTTTGATCAAAATAGGGGGTTTCGAGGAAATCATTACCCTTGATGCGTGAATTCTCTTCTAAAGCTTGAATTGAGCCTTCCTTTGGCTTTTGAACACTTTGCTCGCTTGAATTTACTTCTTTTTGCTCTGAAAATTTTTGCCCTAACCTTGCTTGAGTGGTTGAATGAAGCTTGAAGAGAGAGAGAGAGAGTGAAGGTCTTCAATGGTGGTTGGAGGTTAAGGATGGAGATTTGTGGTTGTGACAGGGAAAGAGTGAGAGATTTGAGTGAGGTTGGAGGTTGAGGATGGAGATTTGAGTGTTTTAGGGAGGAATAGAGAGAGAGAGAGAGAGGGAGTGAGGAGTGCAAGAGAATGGTTCGAAAGAAATGAGGGGAAATGGGAGGTGTTTACCGTGTTTTAAAAAAAACTGGTTGCGCATCGGTATCGAGAGCGCTCGCTCTGTGTTCGAGCGTCCGCTCAGATCGGGCAGGACTCCAGTTTTTGAACACATATTTTTGGAGCACTCACTTTCAGCTGGAGCGCTCGCTCAGATCGAAGAGCTGCTATGAAGCGCTCGCTCTCAGCTCGAGCGCTCGCTTAGATCAGGCAGGACGAAGTTCCTTCTCTTTGTCTAACTTTTCTGAACTTCAAGATATACGCCCCTTTTTTTCCTCTTCTCTTTTTTTCCCTCTTTTTTTTGGCCTAAAAAATAATAACGATGATCATGACGCGAGCTTCTCTACACCTCCGAACTCGAGTCAACCATACTTTGAGCTCAAATTCTCCCAAGCTCATCTCATTTTGCCCCACAAACCTACAAGATCTCACAAACACAACACCATATAATACAAACCATCCACAATGAAACCAAATTGTTCGAAAACTAGCACAAAAAATACGAGATTACAACAAACAAACACTTGGGTTGCCTCCCAAGAAGTGCTTATTTTACGTCATTAAGTTGACGGTCTTGAAAATCTTCAATGATGAGAGAAGGAGGAGTAGTTGTACTCCTTGAGATCAATGCTATCGACTTTTGGAATAGGCTCACCAAAGTAAAGCTTCAGCCTTTGACCGTTGACCTTGAATGCCCCCGTTCTTTCACTCCATATAAGCACGGCTCCATAAGGATGCACTTCTTTGACTTCGAACGGACCACTCCACCTTGACTTGAGTTTTCCCGGAAAGAGTTTAAGTCTTGAATTGAACAAAAGAACACGGTCACCTACATTGAAGTCTCTTCTCAAAATATGTTTATCGTGCCATGCCTTTGTTCTTTCCTTGTAAATACGAGAGCTCTCTTAAGCGTCCCTTCTCAATTCTTCCAATGCATGTAGGTCAAGCATCCGTTTTTCACCAGCCAAATTGAGGTCGAAATTCAAAGCCTTGATAGCCCAATATGCTCTATGTTCAAGCTCAACCGCCAAATGACATGACTTGCCATATACAAGCTTATAAGCTGTCGTGCCGATAGGAGTCTTGTAGGTGGTTCTATAGGCCCATAAAGCATCATCAAGCTTACTAGACCAATCCTTTCTTGCTCGATCAACAATTTTCTCAAGAATCATCTTTATCTCCCGGTTTGAGACTTCCGCTTGACCACTCGTTTGCGGCTGATAGGCAAGAGCAACTTTATGTCGAACCCCGTACTTCTCTAGGAGAAGCAGAAAATTCAGAGTAAAGCAGAAAATATGTATTGTAGGAGAAGCAGAAAATTACAGAAAACTTTCTAAGTAAAATATTCAAATGTGATGCTTGAAAGTTGTACTTTTTTCGAATAATTATTTCTTCTTAAATAGCTGCTGCAAGTTATGACCTTCAATTGAAATTCCCACAATTTTCTTCAGCTAGAATGTAGGCGTTTATGTTCCATGATCTTCACGATCTTGTGCCATATCTCCCATGATCTTAGCAACTGATTCCACTAGCCGTTAGTGGGAATAACTAGCAGGTGGGTTGAGGTGGCTAGCTTTTTTCATGCAATTAGTTCCACAATTTTAGCCACGCTTATTCCAACCTATATTGCACAATAATTGCAACAGCAAAATATCTAATAACTATACAAAAGATTCATAGTTAATTGATCCATTAAACATACCATATAATAAAATCCAATGTGTATATATAATATTGTTACTAGATTAAAACTCATTAATCTTTCTTCACAAGATAAAATATAAATTATCATGTAACAATTAATAAAACAATATTTTTGGGATTTTTATATTTTTTTCTCAAAATAAGAACTATACAAACACCTAAGTATTTGGCATCATCAAAACATAGAATACAACAATATTCCCCCTTTTTAATGATGGCAAATATAAGGTAAATAAAAATATGAAATCGACAAAAATAAAAAGAAAATAAACCAAAGCAAAAGAATAAAGAGCTAAGATGTTTAAAATAAATACTAAGAAATACAAAAAATAAAACAAAGACTAAGAAATCAGTTTTGAACAAGAAGTGAGAGAAATTCAAAATTATCACTATAGAAACTAAGCAGACTAGAATCCTTTTTATATGCCAACTTTACTTCCCCCTTTTGTCATCATCAAAAACATCTAGAGCAACCAGCAGCACTCTAAGAGTTTAACAAATACAACAATATCAATGAAAATTAGCTCAAGCATATTATCTAATAATACTAGCCATCCAGACATTTTAATGAGCATGCAAAAACAAGATAAATGCACTTAGACATGAATTATGCACAAGCTGAGTTCAAGAAAATAAGGGAAAGAAGAAAAGAAAGCAAAAAGATGTAAGATAGAAGTGAAATGGAAAGAAACAAAACAGATAACCAAAAGAAACTGATGTGGTTCACACATCCAAAAAGTGATAAAGTAGCAACACATCACCATTGTTTAGTTACAACCCAAAAACCAAATTTAAATTATTTAGCAGAGTAATGGAAGGGGAAGGGAATTCAGGGTTGGAGTGGATAGAGAAGGAGGAGACAACATCATCAATCTTCTCTCTCACATCAGCTTTTCCTCTCTTAACAGCAGCAAGAATCTGCTCCTGCTGGAGATCCAGCCTAGCAGCTCTGGCCTCAATACCCTGGATCCTGGTGTGCAGTAGGGACAAAGACTCCTGAAATTTATGCAACAAACCATGGAGACGTGTGGTGGAAAGAATAGGGAAATCCACAGCAGTAGATCCTGGAGAGACAAGATCCTCATCCAGATCTATCATCACAGCATCACCCTGACCCTGATCCCTTGGAGACTTAATCTCTGCTAGTCTCTTACTCTTGTGGACAGACCTTGGATCCCCAACACTGACCTCCTTAACCTATTTCCTCTTGACCCCAGTTTCTCCCTTCACTTTGGGTTCCTCAACATCATACTCCAACTTACCACCCTGTACCCTCAAACTAAGTCTAGAGAGGGTATCGTTGGTCAAGAAATTCTCTGGCTCTAGTTGAAAAGAGGGACTGGCAGGAAGTTTGACTTGGCAGTTCTTGAGAATGGTAGAGACAAGGTTACCATACCCAATTTTGTTATTATGAGAAATGCAGTAGGAGAGGTGAGAGATCATGAGAGAAGGGAAGTTGATTTTTATGTTTTTAGCCAGACAGTACATTAAGGAGAGGTCCATAAGACTAGCTTGAGTCCTCTTAGAGGTGCGAAGTAGAATAAAGCGCCAAACCAATTGAAACGGTAGTTTATGGAAGGAGGAAAGATCTTTTTGGTCCAAAGATTGGTCAGAAGCAGCACCACTAAAATAACCCAGAATTTTAGCATTCGAAGCCCCATTAACATTTAATTTTGCCTTACCCTTGATATAATCTTTGTACCCTTCATTCAGTACATCAAACCACTCACAAATTCTTTTCTCATTGAATTTTACTAACTTTCCATTAACAATACTAATACATACACCGTCATTATTCTCAAAGTTGGAACATAATTCACTCATTTCAGCTTCATACAAACCCTCATCAGAACTTAAAACCTTAGACCATTTTTGAAATTTCACAACATCAAGAAACTCTACCCATTTGATTTTCTTGCACCAAGATAAATCGACACAAAACCCTATGATATACTTAGAAGACTTGGACTTCTTACCGCGTTTGGTAGGAACCAGAATTTCCTTCTCCTGCTCAGTTTCAGCATCTTCAAGCTCTTCTTCCTTAGGGGAAATCACCTCATGACCCGATGAATTTTCTTGAGAACCCAGAGAAACCTCATCAGAGTTTGAATATTCATTCTTGCTTTCATTGTAGTCAACCAGAAGAGAGGATTTTTCAGCGGGAAAATTTTTGGTTTCATCCGAGGTCTTTCGCTTGGGTGCCATGGAAGAATTTTGGAGAGGTGAAGAAGATGAGAGCTTTTGGAGAGGGTTTGAGCGGTTTTGCAGAGATTGATGGTTTTGGGGTGAAAAGTAAAAGTTCCGTGTAAAAATGGATTGATTTGATGGAGGGTTTTATGAGGGGGTAGATGTATGGGGAATGGTGAGATAATTTATGACGGTTCTTCCTTTCCTTTCTTAATCCATTGAATTTTATTTTTAAGTTATGAACTTAGACGCTAGTAAATCGTTGCATTGTATCAAGAATAAAATTTTGTGGAAGATGAATGAAGGAGAAAAATAAAAATAGGAATTAATTTGTGGAAAAAAAAATATGAAGAATATATTTACGGTATTAAATGAATAAAAGAAAATAAAAAACGAACTCATGCATGTTACATGTTCAAGCTAATATGTACACAAACCTTACCAGATTCTGCTCAAGTATATGTGTGGACAATAAGGGGAGTATTATGAAGACTAATGCGAGTCCTTGACATTGACTGTGTAATGTATGAATAAATTCATAAGTTTTGCTGGTCACTTAGAGTTCTCTTGTAACATAGGGTTTCATTAGAAGTAGCATACATAATGAATTCTAATCAACCCTAGCTCTAAGCGAATTTTCTCGAATTTTTCTCCTGGAAGTGGTTTAGTCAAAATGTCAGCAATTTGATTTTCAGTTGGACAAAATTCAACTCTAACAAGACCTTTTTCAACATTGTCCTTCAGGAAATGATGCCTAATATTGATATGCTTGACTCTAGAGTGATGTACTGGATCCTTGGAGATACAAGTAGCACTAGTGTTATCACAGCATATAGGAACACACTTAAATTTAATACCAAAGTCTCTTACCTGTTGCTTGATCCATATGACCTGGGAACAGCATACAGCAGCAGCCACATACTCTGCCTCTACAGTGGACAAGGCAACATTATTTTGCTTCTTTGAGCTCCATGAGACTAAGCTTGTTCCTAGGTACTGGATAATACCTGAGGTGCTTTTGCGATTAACCAAGTCCCCAGCATAGTCCGCATCCGAGTAACTTACGAGGTCAAATACATCACTTCGAGGATAGAACAAACATAAGTCATCACTTCCTTTCAAATACCTAAGAATTCTCTTAACTACTGTTAAGTGAGATTCTTTGGGATTTGATTGGAATCTTGCACATAAACCAACACTAAAAGCAATATCAGGTCTACTTGCAGTCAAGTATAGTAAAGATCCAATCATACCTCTATATTGCTTCTCATTAACACACTTACAGAGTGTGGTTGGTTTTAGATTGTTCCAGTCCATATTTCTTCAGCAGTTCCTTGACATATTTTTGTTAATGGATCATTGTTCCTCTTTCGGTTTGCTTGATTTGCAAGCCCAAAAAGAAGTTCAACTCTTCCATCATACTCATTTCGAATTCACTACTCATAAGATCAGCAAACTCCTTACAAAGAAGATCATTAGTAGCACCGAATATAATATCATCGACATAAATTTGAACTACTAATATGTCTGTTCCTCTTGATCGAAGGAACAGGGTTCTATAAACTTTTCCTCTTATGAAGTTATGTCAAAGTAAGAATTTTGATAATCTTTCATACCAATATATAGGAGCTTGTTGTAACCCATAAAGAGCTTTATCAAGCTTATAGACCTGATTTGGAAGATTGAAATTTTCAAATCCAGGAGGTTGTTCCACATAGACGTCTTCTAGTAAAAAGCCATATAAAAATGCACATTTTACGTCCATTTGGTACAACTTAAATCCCATAAATGCTGCAAAGGCAATCAAAATTCTAATTGCTTCTATCCTAGCAACAGGAGCAAAGGTTTCATCGAAATCAATACCTTCTTGTTGATTGTACCCTTTGGCTACAAGTCTGGCCTTGTTCCTCACAACTATACCATGTTCATCAAGCTTGTTCCTAAAGACCCATTTAAGTCCAATTATTTTCTGGTTCTTTGGCTTGGGCTCCAGGTGCCAGACCTTGTTCCTCTGGAACTCATTCAGTTCCTCTTGCATAGCACTTATCCAATCAGCCTCTTTTAGTGCTTCCATATGATCCTTAGGTTCTGTCATAGATAGAAAAGCATGAAAAGCACAAAATTTTTTCATTTGGGATCTCGTTTGAGTTCCCTTTTCAATATAACTTATAATTAATTCTAAGGGATGAGAATTTTAGTGTTTCCAAGGCTTTGGATCAAATCTCCTGGTTGCTTCTAGTGCTTCATGAGGTGTTTGAATTATTTGATCTTCTTCAGGTTCAGGAGTTCCTTCTTCTTCCTGAGTTCCTCCTGCTGCTTGTTCCCTCGACGATCAAGTACAAGGTTTTCAGGATCAGGAACATGCTTATTTTCTTTATCAGCAGGGATTAGTTCATCATCATAATGATTTGACTCTTATGGTCGAGTCAAACCGATTTTAAAGTTATCATCCACTAGTAGAATAAATGCTTATTACTGCGGTCATTAAGTGGCCTATTGCGGCGGTTTTGACCGCGCAGCAATTAAAGGCGCAGCAATAGGTAATTAAACTATTGCTGCGGTTTTAAACCGCAGCAATATTAAAACATATTGCTTTGCGGTTTTACGGGCAAAACCGCAAAGAATATGTACATTTTTTATTATTTAAATAAACCATATTGCTTGCGGTTTTACGTGACAAACCGCAAAGCAATATATATATTTTTTATTATAAAAATGCGGTATATTCTTCTTTGTTTTTACGAGACAAACCGCAAGAATATATCTTTTTTTTTATAATAAAAAATACATATTGCTGCGGTTTGTCTCAGAAACCGCAGCAATATGTATTTTTTATTATAAAAAAAACAGTATATTCTTGCGGTTTGTCTCGTAAAACCGCAAAGAATATATCTTTTTTTTTTTTTAAAAAAATTTATTTTATATTAACGTATGTTCCACCAACCTCATGCAAGAAGCGAGAATGCGGCAAGCGGGATGCGGCAAAGCGAATATTTTCTGCATAAATTTCGACAGAGCTCCGTTTGTAAATTGGATAAACCCATAATTGGGAATTAACCTGTACAATATTATATTAGACAACCATCCATCCATCATCCAAAATTTATCCAACATCCATCCATCATCCAAAATTTATCCAACATCCATAATTCATCCAACAAACAACATCTAATCCAAAATTCATCCAACATCCATCCAACATCCATCCAACTTCCACGCACAATCCAAATTCCAAGTTTAACAAGAAATATATACGATTCAATCCAACATAGATATCATGAAATCCAACATATATATATATATATATATATATATACATATATATATATATATATATACATATATATACATATATATATACATATATATACATATATATACATATATATACATATATATATACATATATATATATATATATATATACATATATATATATATATATATATATCATGAAATCCAAGTCAATACGATAATGTTGGTTGGTACAAGTTGCACTAAATTATAATCGTTAAAGCAAAGAAAATTAACATTAACTAACCTATGCAATGCAATTATCAATAAAGTATCTTGCCCACTTATTTTTCACCTCATTGATTTGATCTTCAGTATAAGGATCGCGGGTAAAGGTACTAGCAACCTGAAAATAATTCACCAAAGTTAGCTTTCAATAGTTAAATATGTAAAATATGAAATGAATAATAAGTGAACAAAAAACTTACTTCATCGAAATCCTCCGAACCAGAATATAAAGTGAGTACGTCAAAAATGTTGCGCATGATAAAATAACCGCACTCCGTGCCTCCTTGTTGTTGTGGGCACTTTAACGAAAGTTTTAAGAAAATGAGGAAATTTATCGTATAATGAGAATGACATAACATATGCTTTTAATTGAATAAAATAAGTCTATTATACCTTAACACATCTCCAAATAAGCTTGTTGTGACGAACTTCGTTGCCGCTCATCCGAAACCTCCTAAAAGCACTACATAAAACAAAATCAAATGAGTTACACTTTACTTGCTTTATATTATAATTTAAATTCATTTAAAATATATCAAAACGATCAACTTACGCTATCATAGGCGGTCTAATCTTTAACTTCCGCTCCTTGTGATAGCTAGCGGAATCGAAGACATAAATTATCCCGAGGTTGGGACGTATGACAAGGAGCATCCAATGACGGCTATTGCAAGATTAAATAATAATAATTACTTAAAAAATTCATTGGTCAAACAACAATCAATAGTTGTAAAACTATTAAGATAGAATATTACTCTTGAAAGATTGGCGCGAAGATGATACTAGCACCAAAGAACGACGGATCCGGTCAAAGCACACTGAATGTAAGTCGTTATATTCTCCAATGCATGCACATCCGCGGTACTCTCCGGGCACATCCAACAAACTCGAACAACAGCCCCAAATCCATCCAAGTCGATCAGCGTTGCCCTAAAAAAAAATAGACAACTCGTAAATTTTATGTGGAAAATACAACTACCATACAATCAAATGTAAAAAAAAATCATAACTTTGATTATTGTTACCTCATGTACACTTGGATAATAGAAATATTAAGCATCTCCCCTTTCAGGAACTGAGCAATATCCTCCTTGGTCAGATAAGCGGTGGCATCTTCTGAATAATGGAACAATGAGCTCGGCAAGGTTACAGCAACGGTATCATCGTCTGCGACGGCAAGGGCAAGCGTATCTGCTAACTCCTTACAGTCTTCAGTGAGGGATTCCAAGAACGATACATCATCGACAACTGGACTATAACGAGTAGCCGAACCGGCTGAAAGCTGCTGGCTAGAACATCTAACTGCCTCCCCCGAAATCCCCTTTTGTTTTTTAGGTGTCGGTGTAACCTAATAATAATTTTTGAGAACGCGCATAAGATTATGTAATTTTTACATTTATTCCTATTATTTTTACAAAAATGGATAAAATTTGAACAATTACCTCATCACCAAATATTTGCACTAAATTTTTTGGCCATTGCACCCACGTACCCAAAGCAGTTTCTGTAGTGTCGATTTCATATGCAGGGACGGGGACAGGTAGTGGCAAATGACCATACTTCTCTACAAAACGATGAATTTTCACTCGAAGGTGATCATTCATCATTCTAGACCCATGAACTGTAGTGGTCTCATCAAAAGCATAAGAATGTGCATCTGCCACTAGACAAGTCTTTCCACTAGTTGGATCCATCAAATACAATCGACAGGGAGTCTCGTCCTAACAATAACATAAAGTTCTAATTATATAAGATAATTATTTGTATAAAGCACATGTACATATGATAATTATTTGTATAAAGCACATGTATATATGATAAATATATGTACCTTCGAATGAGGAGAATGAGTGTCGGAAAATCCAGATAGTGGAGTACGTAGCTGAGTGGGCTGTGAAGTAGATGGCCCAACGAGATGGTGAAGCAGCTGATGGAACAAATGGCGGAAAAGGTAGCCGAGTAGGCTGAAAAGTAGGCGGCCCAAACAGATGGTGAAGCAAATGATGGAACAAATGACGGAAAAGGTAGCTGAGTAGGTTGAAAAGTAGCTGGCCCAGCAAGAGGGTGAAGCAGTGATGGAACAAATGGCGGAAAAGGTAGCTGAGTAGGCTGAAAAGTAGCTGGCCCAGAAGATGCTGAAGCAGGTGATGGAACAAATGGCGGAAAAGGTAGCTGAGTGGGCTAAAAAGCAGCTGGCCCAGAAGATGCTGAAGCAGGTGATGGAACAAATGGTGCAACAAATGGTGGAGTAGGTAGCTGAGTGGGCTGTGAAAGCGCCACATTCTGCATATATGTTGCAATGTCAGTTCTCCACCTTTTAGTCATTTTCTGCATGAATGCTTCCTCTTGTTCCTGACTCGAGCTCCAATAGTTCCTTAGAGGTGGACGACCAAAAGCCTTCCTATAGCCAACATTGTAGCCTCCAAAACCATAACAACGACCCGAGTGATCTGGCTTCTCTCCAAGAGCCATAAAAAGGGCGTCTTTGTTACGTACCGGAGTGAACTCACCCTTAGCTTGCTTCTCCTTGTACTCCAACTGCCCAAAAAACAAGTTCCAAATAACAAAAATGTATTTAATAAATAAAAAACATATATATGTCAAACTAAAAATTATAGTGATATACATACGTATTTGTCAGCTGCAATCTTTGTTTCCTCAACTGGAATAAATCGCTGTTTAGTGACTGGATCCTTCTTATGCATCGCGCACCACCAGTCATCACCCCGAGTAACATGAGAGGACACCGAGGAGGATGGTGTACTAGATGACGATCCTGTGGAATCAAAACTAGGTGGACAAAAGTTCTCCTGCTTCCACAACTCTCTAGCATCCCCATAGTTCCTTTGACCTAAGTGGTGATGATGTGTATTCTTTTTTGCACTCTCGAGCGCCTTTTCTCGCTTTTTCTGCAATAAAAAACACATTAAGTTAGTAGAATATAATTTAATTTAATAAAACCAAGTTAATTTGATTATAAACTTACTACAGCTGCATCTGACGTCATAGCCTCTTTGAAGGTAAGTCAATCCTCCATCTTGATGTGCTTGTATACTTCTTTAATTTTGGTCAATAGGTTGCTCGATGACCGTTATACCTTCTTGGTGATCCATTCGCATGTAACTATTTTCAGTATCAGAAACATCCATCATATCATCACTTGGGATTGAGAAAGGGGGGATATCATCAAACTTATCATATTCTTCTTCATCGTCAACATCACCTACTCCTAAAATTCGCCTTTTACCATTAACAACAATGCACCACTGAGTGTCTACATGATCAGATACATAAAACACTTGTTTTGCTTGTGATGCGAGGAAAAAAGGTTCTTCAGTGTCACGCAGACGACTCATATCGACTAGAGTAAAACCACACTCATCCGTTCGCAAACCACGTCTATTATCTGCCCACTTGCATTGAAAAATAGGCACAGTGAAGTCACAATAATCGAGCTCCCATATTTCCTGAATGATCCCATAATATGATTGTTTAGCATCAATCGGAGTTTTATCCTTTGCACTCGCATACTCCCTAGATGATGCAACCATTGAAACCCCACAATTCTGTACCACCTTTGATTTCTTGTCCTGACGTTCGGTGTAAAAGGTATATCCATTGATATCATACCCCTCATACGATTTAAAAATCGTCACGTGGACCATATGCCAACCACTTAATTGTATCGGGAACATGATGGTCGTTTGCGGACAATTCACCAATTACTTTATTGTGGAACCAATCAATGAAAGACCTATTATGCTCATTCATCAACGCCCTCTCCCCTTTTGACGGGTTTTTGTGGCGCAATTCACGCATATGTCTCTTTAAGTATGGATTAACTTCAGTAACATGGTGCAACACGAACAGATGAGCTTTATTCAACTCACTCAATGAAGGCGAAATATGTCGCATTCCGACACCACCCTTGCCTTCTAACCTTCCCTCGTGTCCGGACTTTGGAAGACCTATCGTCACGACCTTAGTAAAATAAGAAGAACAATATCCTCCAACCTCTTCGGCAATTGTTCCTTGAATAATACTCGCCTCTGGTCTTCTTTGGGTTCCTCACTTTCTTTTTCAAAGAACCCATATGTCTCTCAAAAGGGTATGCCCATCTTAAAAACACAGGACCACACGGTTTAATCTCTCTTACCAAATGAAGGATTAAGTGAACCATAATGTCAAAAAAGAAGGTGGAAAATACATCTCAAATTGACAAAGTGTTATCACCACCTCATTTTGCAAAGCATCCAACTTATCGTGGGTCAAGTACCTTGTTGCATATGGTATTGAAAAATGAACACAACCTCGTGATGGCAAGCCCGACATGTTTTGGAAGAATCCCGCGTATTGCAATCGGCAAAAAAACACTTGCATCAACACATGACGGTCATGGGACTTGACCCAATTAATTTCGATCAATCAAAGAAACAAGTCTTCTCATGTTAGATGAGTATCCAGTGGGAACCTTAATACCGTATAAACACTCACAGAATAATCGTTTCTCTTGCCTAGACAATGTATAATAAGCTGGAGGCAAATATGTTGTTGTTCCCTTTCCTTTCTTAACTTTTTCCTTAACCTTTGGCCATAAATTAGGCCGAATCTTCAATTTCTCCATATCTCTGCGAACCTTCAAACCATCCTTAGTTTTTCCCGGCATATTCAACAGAGTACCAATAATTGCATCACAAACATTTTTTTCAATGTGCATTACATCGAGACAATGTCTAACTGGTAAGTATTTCCAATAAGGAAGTCTCCATAATATAGACTCTTTTTTCCAAATGACACCATCGTCTTCCGAAGGTTTAACCCCCTTACCAAATATTGTGCCCATCCCCTTAACACGATTATAAACTTCTTTTCCGGTCAACGGTCTAGGAGCTGGAGCATTTTCAACTAACCCGTTAAATGGTGCTTTTTTCTTTCGATATGGATGAGAATTATGTAGGAATTGCCTATTAATGATATAGACATGTTTCCCACAATGTGGCAAATGTGTAGCCTCCATACCATTCTCACAAATGGGACATGCCTTTTTTCCTTTGACTTTATACCCCGACAAATTGCCATAAGCAGGATAATCATTTATAGTACATAATAGCATAGCACGAAGCCCGAAATCTTCATTGGAATACGCATCAAATACCATAACACCTTCATCCCACATCTTTTTGAGATCTTTGATGAGAGGTGCAAGATAGATGTCTATATCATTTCCTTTGTTTAGGCCCGAAATTAAGAGAGACAACATAATATACTTCCGCTTCATGCATAACCACGGAGGAAGATTGTATATCACTAACGTAACGAGCCAAGTACTATGTTGACTACTCAAAGTACCATAAGGGTTCATTCCGTCCGTACACAATGCAAGTCTCAAGTTCCTAGCTTCCTGACCAAATTCCCGATATCTGGAATCTATAGCCTTCCATTGAGGAGAATCTACTGGATGCCTAAGCATCCCATCTTTCTTTCTCCGATCGGCATGCCATCTTAGGTTCTTTGCATCTTCTTTGATAGAAAAGAGCCTCCTAAACCTTGGCACAATTGGAAGATACCACAACACTTTCGCGAAACGACCCGTATTGCCGGCCCCAGGCTCAACCCCATCCGGCAATTTATAGCGGGACTTACCACACCTCGGGCATTCATAAAGGTCTGCATTCTTATTTCGATACAACACGTAATCATTCGGACATGCATCAATCCGCTCATATTCTAAACCCAAAGGACACATTAATTTTTTGGCATAGTAGGTGGATTTTGGTAATAAATTACCCTCAGGAAACATATCTTGTAAAGCTTCTAAGAGTTCTCGTGAAGCCTATATCGGTCAAATTATGTTTCGCTTTGATGTTGAAAAGGGTTAAAACCCCACTCAATTGAGTGTATTTTGTACACCCTGGATAAAGGGGTTTCCCAAACAGCCTTCGACAAACCGTCAAACACTCGTGGCCGCTCATTAAAATGGTCACGGGCCCCTTCCAACATCTCACCTAATCGATCATCACCAAACTCTTCATCCTCAGTGTCACTATTATCTCCGTGGTCATTTTCATTACCTACAACATCATCACCTTCAATCCTAACATGATCTTCAATCACAACTTCATTCTCAGCCCCAACATTTGACATATCAATCTCTAATGAGTTACTAGTGCCATCATCAACAATAACCCTATTCTGAGTATATATTCCCTTCTCACCATGCGATAACCAAATATAATACTCAGCTCTAAATCCTCGACGAATAATATGATCTCTTATTAACCTAATATCAGAAATCGTATTCACATTGTAGCAATCAACACATGGACAATATATCTCATCCTCGTAAGTAAGCTGTTGATGCTCTACAACGACGTTTACAAAACTCATTCACACCTTGTACGAACTCCAACGTATTCCGCTTTCCATACATCCAACTTCGATCCATTTCTAAAAACCCCCACACATATATACATACATAAAAAATTATTATCAATTAAAAAATTCACATAAATATAACACAACAAACTAATATTCAATGCATGCTTCCATTGGGTCCTTATCACTCCAACCTAACCCATCCTTAAACGTCCCATCCCACTAGTGAATGCATGTATCATCTTTGATTCTAAGTAAAATTCGGCAAGATTTCCCTTCGGTTCTCCAAGTACACGATGAAGATAATTGCTTATCTTATATGCACCCGGAGAACAAATTAGGGAAATGATTAACCGTATTTCACTTAGAATCAAAGAATCAACACACATTCACTACCTAAGTGAGATGTGACGTTTAAGAACAGTCCCAAAACGGGGACTATTCAAGACTTACTCCTAATGAGTAAGTCTTGAACGGGTATCTAGGCATTATGATGTACATAAAAACAATCGCATTCAACCGATTCCAAGTCATCACCAAACAACAAATACCAAACCATTCCTTAGATTTCCCTTCCCCTCCCATTGGTGAGTCTATCAATATGAAGGCATTGCAAAAACAATCGCATTATACATACAAACAATCGCATTTAAGCGATTTCAAGTCATCACCAAACAACAAATACCAAACCATGCCTTAGATTTCCCTTCCCCTTTCCATTGGTGAGTCTATTAATATGAAGGCATTGCAAAAATAATCCCATTATACATATCACTTCAAATAATTCACCAAACTTATGCAAAAACAATCCTGTATAACATTCTAGGGCATACAAAAACTTAAGCAAAATAATCACAAAATTAGTTTTTAATCCTTAAATCTTATAACTAATCATATATATATATTATATTGAGCATTTTTAACTACTATTTAAGCCAAATTTTTTATTAAAGCACTATTAAAAAATAAAATTGAAAATTAATAAGAAATAATGAAAAACTAACCTTTTATGACAAGGGGAAGGTGGCGCTGGCGGCTGTGAACGGAGTAGAGGAGTGGGGCGAAGACCCGTCGGTTGAAAAAAAAGCCGAAAACCCGTCGGTGGTGGTGAAAACCGCACCAAGGAGGGACGAAAACCGCACCAAAGAGGGGCGAAAACCGGCCGAAAACCGCACCAAAGAAGGCCGAAAACCGCTGGAAAAATGGGTAATGTGACCCTTGTCGCCGGAAACCGAAACCTTGTCGCCGGAAAATGGAACCTTTTCGCCGGAAATTGTAAGAGAGTGAGAGAGTGTGAGAGTAGAGAGAGAGAGAGTGAGAGTAGAGAGAGAGAGTCGAGAGAAACAAGTGAAGCAAAAAAAAAAACACGCGTGTTTTCTTCCCGGATCTGGGCACGAGATATTGCTTGCGGTTTTACGTCGAAACCGCAACAATATATTAAAATAATATATTTTTAATATTATTTTAATATATTCTTTGCGGTTTCGACGCAAAACCGCAAGAATATCTCTGCCCCAGATCTGGAATTAAATATTCCAGTTTTTTGAAAAATATTGCTGCGGTTTCTGACAGAAACCGCAGCAATATCTATCTGGAAAAAAATATTCCACTTTTTAAAAAAAAATACGTTGAAACTATATTACTGCTGTTTTCTCTAGAAAACGCAGCAATATGGTTGGTCAAATGGTCAACTTTTTGGAAAAATATGCCGTTGGAACCATATTGCTGCGGTTTTTAATAAAAACCGCAGCAATATGGTTATTTTATATTTTACCTTTTCTTTTGTCGTGATATATTGCTGCGTATGGGTAAAACCGCAGCAATACCACCGCAGCAATAAGCATTTATTCTACTAGTGATCATAACTCGGTTCCTGCAGGGAGTTAGTTTCATCAAAGATAATATGGACACTTTCCTCTACACACATTGTTCGTTTATTGTAAACTCGGTAAGCTTTACTATTTGAAGCATATCCTAGAAATATAGCTTCACTTCTAGCATCAAACTTTCCTAAATTGTCCTTTCCATTGTTATGTACAAAGCATTTACATTCAAAGACACGAGAATAAGAGATATTGGGTTTTCTTCCTCTAAGGAGTTCATAGGGCGTCTTCAATGTGATTGGCCTTAGCATGACTTGATTGATGATGTAGCATGCTGTGTTTACTGCTTCAGCTCAAAAGTTCTTTGGAAGACCGTTTGCAATAATCATAGTTCAAGCCATGTCCTCCAGGGTCCGATTTTTTCTTTCAACCACACCATTCTGTTGTGGAGTCCTAGGAGCAGAGAAATTGTGATCTAACCCTTCATTGCTGCAAAATTCATCAAACTTGGAGTTTTTAAACTCCTTACCATGGTCAGATCTCAAGTGTTTCAATTTATAACCACTAGTTCGTTGAATCTTTTTAGCAAAGGTTAGAAATTCATCAAAAGTTTCATCTTTGCAATGAACAAAAATAACCCAAGTGTATCTAGAAAAATCATCTACAATGACCAACACATATCTCTTACCTGATCTACTTTGGATTCGTACATGGCCACATAAGTCCATATGAATGAGTTCTAATGGACTTTGTGTGCTTACCATTTTCTTAGATCTGAAGCAGGATCTCACTTGCTTGCCTTTTACACATGGATCACAAACACCGTGGTGCATAGACTTAATTGTTGGTAAACCAATTACTAAGTCTTTCCCACTTAGTTTATGTAATAGTGACAAGCTGGCATGACCGCAACGCTTGTGCCATAGTAGGGGATCTTCTTCAATCACGCTCAAGCATGTGAGATTATTCCTAGGAACAAGGTTTAGGTCAACCATATAAGTATTCCCTTTCCTTGTTCCTTCAAGGATCTTGGTTCCTGTACTTTCATTACTGACTACACAAGACATGTTAGGAAACTTCACTATATTACCCTTATCACAAAACTGAGAGATACTAAGTAAACTATGCTTTAAACCCTCGACTAAAAATACATTATCTATGGAATGTGACTGAGATTTTCCAATCTTACCAACTGCTATTATGTTACCTGTAAGATTGTCTCTAAAGGTCACAGTTCCTCCATTGTAAACTGAAAGTGAGAGAAACTTTGATTTGTCTCCGGTCATATGCTTAGAACAACCACTGTCGAGGAACCACATGTTGTTCCCCCTCACTTCAGTCTGCACCATAACAATTAGTCAGTGGTAGGAACTCAGTCTTGCTTGGGTTCCTTTGTTGGACTTGAGTCTTTCTTAACCTTCCAAACTTGTTTAACTAAATAAGTGTTCCTCTCAATACGTTATTCTCTGGTGGAACAGTCAGACACAATGTGACCACTATCCCCACAGTAGGAACATATTTTGCTACTTGGCAGATCAACATACTTTTTCTTTTTGTTCTTCTTCTTATGATTGAAACCAAGACCATCTCTTCCTTTGTTCTGATATTTTTGTATCCAACTAACTGGATCAGGAAGTTTGTTCCTTGAGGGTTCCATTTCCTTTCTTAGTACCAGATTTTCTTGTAAAACATTTTCATAATCTGCTTTTAATTTCTCAAAATCAGTTCTGGTATTAGTTGAAGGAACTGTTCCTTCAGGAACAAATAGTTTCAATTCTGCCAATTCCATGTTCAAAAGATAATTCTCATTTTTAACTTTTTCAATCGCTTCTTGAAAAGCTCTGTTCTTGTCAAAGAGTTCAAAGAATCTTTTTTCAGTGTCACACTTTAAAGTATTAAGTCAATTTGAATGTTTCTTAGTGACTCTCAAGGCGTTTTCTACTTGTTCTCTTTTTACGCAAACTTCCTTGTAGTCATCTAAGGTTTCTAATAGAAGTTTTATAAGTTGGCTCTTATTTAGTTATGTAAGTTCCTCCTCAATATTATTGAGACATACCTTAGGGTTTAATGATTCCTCTTTGTCCTCAATATTTGCCATGAGACATAGATGGGCAGTTTCTTCCTCTGTCTGTACCTGCTCCTCGTCTGAGTCAGACTCTCCCCATGCTGCTACCATAACTCTCTTCATGTCAGTTCTCGAGAAGGGTTTCTGTTGTTCCTTGCCCTTCCCTTTGAACTTTCCTCTTGCTTTCTCGTTATCCCAATGAGGACACTCCTTGATGAAATGATCAAGGCCTCCACATTTATGACAGCTCAACTTTGTTGGTTTCTTTGTGATCTTCCCTTTGTAATTCTTGTTGAAGAATTTCTTTAACCTTCTCACGATCATGGCTGCTTCTTCATCATCAGTCTCTAAATCTTCTTGTTCCTCTGACTTGAGAGCCAGAGCCTTAGGCTTCACTGTTTCAGTCTTATGAGTTCGTAGATGCAACTCATGGGTCATCAAGGAACCAGCAAGTTGCTCAATGTTGAACGTCGTAAAGTCCTTTGTTTCCAACAGTGCTGAAATCTCGGCCATCCATTTTTCATCCCGTGGAAGACTCCTTAGAACCTTACGAACCTATTCCTCTGGAGAGATAACTTTTCAAAGAGATTCAAGCTCATTTATTATGTCCGAGAAGCGAGTGAGCATGTCTCGAACATGCTCCTTTTGTTTCATTTGAAACAACTCATATTTATTCATGAGCATATCAATCTTCGATCTTTTCACCTCGCTTGTTCCTTCATGAGTAACTTGAAGGAGTTCCCACATTTGCTTAGCAGTCTTGCATCCCATGACTCTGTTGTGCTCATGGGGACCAAGACCACAATGGAGTAGTTTCTTGGCCATGTTGTTCATTTCCATTTTGTCAAAGTCATCTTTGTCAAAATCTTCAAGGGGTTTAGGAACCAACTCCCCCTTTTCATTCTTATTTGTAACTTCGAAGTCACCAAGTTAGATGACCCTCCAAACTTGGTAGTTTTCTGTTTTTATGAAGATTTCCATACGGTTCTTCTAGTATGGATAGTGCTTGCCATTGAACATAGGTAGGCGTTGGGTTGAGTACCCTTCATCAAGTTTTTCTCCCGTAGTGTTCATAGTGCCAGGTACAATCTCCTCAATGTTAGCTTATTTTGGAGGTACTAGGCTCTGATACCAATTGTTATTCTAGTATGAACACTAGATCAACTACAAGAGGGGGGGTGAATTGTAGTTGTGGGGAATTTTAACTTATTTTGCGGAATTAAATAAACTTGAAAGAGATAAGAAAGTAGACAAACAATTTTAACTTACAAGGAAAACTTCCTAGGCCCAATAGGAAGAAAAACCTTGACCCCAAGGGATTTTGACTCAACACTTCTCTTATTAGAATAGGCCAAAAGACACTCTTTACAACCTATTACTGGACCTTTCTCTGTTCAACTAGGAACTTGTTCCCAGTCACCCAGTTCCCCCTGAACTGATGACACTCACTTGACTTCACTCGAAGTCTTCTCTTTTCTCACTTGATTACAAGAGTACTCTGAATTTTTTCACTCACCCAAACACTAAGGATATTACAATGATATGTATTGTAGGATAAGCAGAAAATTACAGAAAACTTTCTAAGTAAAATATTCAAATGTGATGCTTGAAAGTTGTACTTTTTTCGAACAATTATTTCTTCTTAAATAGCTGCTGCAAGTTATGACCTTCAACTGAAATTCCCACGATTTTCTTCAGCTAGAATGTAGGCGTTTATGTTCCATGATCTTCACGATCTTGTGCCATATCTCCCATGATCTTAGCAACTGATTCCAATAGCCGTTAGTGGGAATAACCAGCAGGTGGGTTGAGGTGGTTAGCGTTTTTCATGCAATTAGTTCCATAGTTTTAGCCACGCTTATTCCAACCTATATTGCACAACAATTACAACAACAAAATATCTAATAACTAAGAATCTTTTTATACAAAAGATTTTAAGTTAATAGATCCATTAAACATACCATATAATAAAATCCAATGTGTATATATAATATCTTGACTAGATTAAAACTCATTAATCTTTCTTCACAAGATAAGATATAAATTATCATGTAATAATTAATAAAACAATATTTTTGGGATTTTTATATTTTTTCTCAAAATAAAAACTATACAAACACCTAAGTATTTGGCATCATCAAAATATGGAATACAACAACATCTTTTGACAATCATCCACACATCTCTAAACAAGGTAGGCCACCATAAACCACTCTCTAAGATCTTTTCCGTTGTTTTGGCGACACCCATATGCCCACCACAAAGGGATGAATGGCACATGTTAATCACATTTTCAACCTCATCTTCCGGAATGCATCTACGATAAATACTATTCGTGCCTCTTTTGAAGAGCAAAGGGTGTTCCCATACATAGTTTTGAATATCTCTCATAAACCTTCGCCTTTGTTAGGAATCCAAGCTCGGAGGCATCAAGTTGCAAGCAAGGTAGTTAGCATAGTCCACAAACCAAGGAACTGAATCCTTCACCATTGCAACTAGCTTTTCATCCGAAAATGAGTCATCTATCTTTGGCTTAACTCCTTCCATGCATTCTAACGGAAGCCTAGACAAGTGATCGGCCACCAAGTTCTCAGCACCCTTTTTATCCTTAAGTTCAATGTCGAACTCTTGCAACAATTGGATCCATCGGATGAGCCTTGGCTTGCCTTCTTTCTTTGACATCAAATATTTCAATGCCGAGTGGTCGGTGAATATAGTAATTTTCGACCCCAACAAGTAATGACCTTTTCAATTGCATAACCCACCGCCAACAGATCTTTCTCGGTTGTGGAGTAGTTCTTTTGTGCATCATCTAGTGTCTTGCTTACGTAGTAGATTGCATGAAGCTCGTTCTCCTTCCTTTGGCCTAGAACGGGCCCCACCGTAATATCCGAAGCATCACACATGAGCTCAAAAGGAAGCTCCCAAGAAGGTGGTTGCATTAACGGGGCCGAAACAAGCGCATCTTTCAACCTATCAAAAGCTTGTAGACAATCATTAGTATACACAAAGGGGGCATCCTTCGCTAAAAGTTGAGTCAAAGGCTTGGCCATTTGTGAAAAACCCTTAATGAACTGCCGATAAAAACCGGCATGCCAAGAAAACTCCTTACACCCCTAACATTTGTTGAAGGTGGAAGGCGTTTGATTGTCTCAACTTTAGCGGGATCAACCTCAATGCCCCGACTAGAAATCACATGATCAAGAACTATTCCCTCTTCTACCATGAAATGGCATTTTTCCCAATTCAATACCAAGTTCATCTTTCGACATCTTTGAAGCACTTTAGACAAATTATTAAGACATATGTTGAAAGACGAACCACACACCGAGAAATCATCCATAAAAAAACCTCTATTTTCGACTCAAGCATGTGGAGAAGATGGCGGTCATACACCTTTGGAACGTTGAAGGAGCATTACACAATACAAACGACATCTTTCGATAGGCAAAGGTGCCATAGGGACATATAAAACTTGTTTTCTCTTGATCTTGTGGGTGAATTGGGATTTGTAAAAATCCGGAGTGCCCATCAAGAAAGCAAAAGTGTGTATGACTAGCCAATCTCTCTAACAGTTGGTCTATGAAAGGGATAGGGAAATGATCTTTACGGGTTGACTTGTTCAACTTTCTATAATCTATACATATTCTCCAACCCCTAACCGACCTTGTGGACCCAACTTCACCGTGCTCATTCTCAACGATGGTCAAGCCTCCCTTCTTTGGAACTACTTGGACCGAACTTACCCATTTACTATCTGAAGAGATAGATTATCCCGGCCTTGACTAGTTTCAAAACCTCATTTTTCACAACTTCTTTCATGTTTGGATTTAATCTCCTTTGAGGTTCAATGGAGGAAGCTTGATCATCTTCAAGATAGATACGGTGCATGCAAAGCGATGGACTTGTCCCCTTAAGGTCATTAAGTGAATAGCCGAAGGCACTTCCATTTTCTTTCAAAACATGTATCAAATTTTTCAATTGGGTGCCCTCCAGCTTCGCATTAACAATAACGGGAAAAGCCTTGTCATTATCAAGAAATTCATATTTCAATGAGATGGGGAGGGGTTTTAACTCTACCTTAGGAGGAGGCGTAGAACTCTCCCCCAAATCAACATTAAGTACTTCAAAGCTTCCATTTAGCGAGTGGTAGACCTTAGACTCATCTAGGAGATTCTCATACTCCTCTTCTTCTAGTGTACAACTACCTATCTCACCCCACAAAGTCTTTTGGAGAGGGTCCTCAAGCTCCATGGCTCTCTCCATCCTCCTAATCTCTTTATCTAGCACATCAACTCACATAACTTCTTCCATGAGTGGCCTTTTCATGGACCTTGGAAATCCGAACACTATTTTCTCATCTCCGACTCTCAAGGTGAGAGTATTGTTATCACAATCAAAGAGCATTCTAGCCGTCTCTAAGAACGGCCTCCCTAGTATCAACGGTGTGCAACGATCCTCATCCATGTCCATCACCACAAAGTCATAAGGAATGGTGAACTTACCAACTTGAACCGGCACATCTATCAATTCTCCAACGGGTCTTCTAATGGTGCGGTCGACCAATTAAATAGTTCTCCTTAATGGCTCCAAAGCATGATTAAGCTTGCTAGCTATTGCCAAATGCATCAAACTCACTCCGGCTCCAAGATCGACCAAATCACTCTTTTGTTCAACACCCTCCATTTTTACCGGAATTAGAAAAGCACCGGAATCAGACTTTTTTTCCGGCATAATTCCTTGAATGATCGCACTAACATGGTGCGGAAGGTGAGAAACCGTTGCATCTTCAAGTTTATCTCTATGAGTCAAGAGATCTTTTAGAAACTTTGCATGGGCCGGCATCTCCTTTTTGGCTTGCAAGAACGGAATATTGATTTGGATGCCCTTCATGAGTTTAAGAAATTGAGCAAGCTTATCATGCAACTGTTTCACCACAAATTTTGATGGAAAAGGAATCGGCGTGAGATATTGCCGAGTTGATGCTCCTTTCCCATTTTCTTTTTCTTCTTCCTCTTTCTCTTTTTCTTTCTCTTTATTTTTTCACACTCTTCTTTTTCTTTCTCTCCTTCTTTCTTTTTCTCTTTTTCACTCTTTTTCACCCTTTTTCTCCACAACTACCTCACTTTTTCCCTTCTCAACCTCAACTTCTTTCATAATCGGGCCCTCATAGCTCTTACCCGATCTCAAGGTAATGACATTCACTCTATCATGATTAGCGAGATTACTACTAGGTTGACTCGAAAGTGATTGTTGAGATTGTTGTTGGCTAATTTGTTGGGCTAATTGTGCAAGTTGTGTCTCCATCATCTTGTTATGAGCTTGCATTTGTTGGATGGTGGAGGACACTTCTGCATTGGATTTAGTTTGTCGGGTCATGAAGACTTCAAGTGCAGCCTCAAGTGAAGTCTTTTGTAATGGAGGAGGGTTATACGGGGGCCTTTGTGCTTGGTAACCGCCTCCTTGATTGAAACCGGGAGGTGGTCTCGAATTGGCTTGAAATTGGTTGTTTTGTGGTTGAGTGAATTGGTTTTGATTTTGGAAGGGTGCTTGTTGTGTTTGGTACTAGGGTTGTGGTTGGTGAGATTGTTGGTTTCCTTGTTTCCACCCAAAATTTGGGTGATTTCTCCAACCGGGATTAAAAGTAGGTGCATAAGGGTCATTTCGGGCCCCTACCGCGGCTACTTGCTCCAATGTGGCCATGCATTGAGCCGCCATATGATCACCACCTCCACATGTTTCACAAGGTTGTACGGCATTTACCGGGCTTGATGAGGAAGACGAAGCCAAGTTAATTTTGTCAAGCTTTTTCATTACAACCACTAGTGGAAAAAAGTGCTTTTGCTACTTACTAAATACTCCGTTTGTTTCCTCAAATGCAGCATTTGATGAGTTTTCACCAAATTTTGATAATTTTTTTGACAAATGCTCCGTTTGACCGGAGCATTTGTGATTCCAGTCTTTTTTTTTTTAATATTCCCTCGCTCCCTCCCTCTTTTAAAGTCCCTCCCTAGTCCCTGCTCCCCACCCCCCATTTTCTCTCTAGTCTCTTGTTTCTCGTCTCTCCTCTCGCAAATGGCAACCTCTCCTCTCTCCTCCCACCACGAAAACACCGACCATCTCCCCCATCAACAAATCTAAGCACTTGAGTTTTGATTAAAACATGGTTTTCTCCCTCTCTCACTAACTCCTTTCTTTTTTCGCTTTTCACACATTCTCTCACGAACTACTCTGTCCCTAACAGAAAATTAGTTCGTCAGCAGCGGCGACAGGAGGCGGCAGCGATGGTGGTGCAGCGGCAGCAGGAGGAGAGAGAAAATTTCGTCGATTTCATTAGATCTAAAGGAAACCCTAAGTCTTGCTTTCTCTCTCCTTGTTCTCAGATCTAAAGGTAACCCTAATTCTCTCGCCTCTTTTATCATTCTTACAGCTCCGGCGCCATGTTTGTCTTCGTCTCCGGTGACCTCCAACTCGCAGGCTATCAATAAGCTCAATGATTTTGTTTCTGTTTTGAAAAAAAAACAATTAACTTTCTAATTTATCTGCTATGTGATTTCAATTTTTACTCTTGAATTTTTATAGGGTGTTGTATTAAAAATAATTGTTTGGGTTATTTAATACTTTTTATGGTGAAATTTTATATTGTTATCTACCATGAGATTTTAATCGTGTTTTGGTTAATTGAAAATCTTATGTGGATTATTGAAGTATGTTTGTGATTTACGTCCTTTCTCAAACATTGTTTTTTTGTAACTTTGTATATATCCTGTTTGTAGGCTGTCTTTTTTTTTTGCATTGTAACTGATGAAATGTGCTTAAAATATGCCATTGCTAGACGTATACATGAATGTTGAGTATATATTCATCATGAGACTCTGGTTATCTTAGAGTTAGATTTGCACGTGTTTTGTAGCGTATTGAAAAGTAGGATGAGATTGGTAAGGAGGAACTTTGAATGACCATGAGCTGGAGAGAATAAAGAAATTTGAAATGCTATTTTGTCTGTTATCAGACTCAAGTTTACTAGCTTTGTAGAAAGTGCTCAATTTAAATGGCCATCCACGAGTTCCCTTTTTCCCTAAGTTGCTACTATTTGTTTTGAAATTATCTTAGCTGACTATTTTTTGCTGCTCAACCTTGGTCCTTGTAGAAATGTTCTTGAGGACTATGTTTGTCTCGTCAATGCTCACAGCTTAATATAATTTGGCTAAAAATTCATGCACTTAGGGACATAGAGTTAATTTATACTTTTTCTTTTAGTAGTGTGGTTTATACATTCGTTTATATAGTTGTCAGTTTCGAATATTGTGTTTGTGGAGCATCAATATAATAGACTTGAGAGTTGGGGAAACATGGAATTTTTCTGCTGATATTTGATTTATTTCTACATGTCCTACGGGATCATGACCTGACTAGTGTGCTTTGCTTGATCGACGGTTGGTGCCTGCACAAATCATTAAAATGTGGACATTCTATTTAGAGGAAAGCCTTGGTACTTTGGAGTTTAGAGTCCACTCATGCTGTGAGAGGATATTGAATCTAAGAATTGCAGCTCCTCAAATTATTATAACTTTTGCAATGCTTCAGCAGCCTAATGAGTTCAACTTGTCTCAAGATCTTAATAGTATTGAAGTTGGTTGGCAAGTATATGTCTTGAAATTTAAGCGTCCTTTTTGCTTTTCCTTTTGAGTTAATGACATGATCATATTTAGACTATATGGCACACCGTTTCTGGTTCCTTTCCCAATCGGTGCAGGACTAACTTAGTAAAGATGACTCCAATATTTGAGGGCCTGATTATCCTATCCCATTAAATACCAATGATTTGCAACCAAACAGTTCAAAATGTGTTCAGACTAGTAAAGATGAGTGAGTCACAAGTTATTGTTTATAGCCCCGTTGTCACCTATAGTGTTGTGTGGTTTGAATAGAATCTACATATACTGCTATTTACTTATTAGTACCCCCTTGGAATTGACCTGAGATAGACATGTCACGATAAGTTGTTATGCTTATATATTGATCTACCAGATTTCTTTTAATGTATTATGCCAAATTATAAGACTTTGCCTTCTGTTTGACGTGTAAATCGTGAAAAGTGGTTCTATTGTAAAAGAGGGTGTGAGGGACGAAATGCTGCTGATGTGATAAATATTGACAAAGAAATGAAAAAGGCCTGACATCTTTGTAGAGAAAAATAATTTAGGCAGGAGAGCATTATGCTCTGCTTTTTTATTTCGGTTTTACTTGATGTGATGAGACAACATTATTTGTATTGATTTATTTTCAGAATTGTTTGATCAGATTGTGCCAATTCAAATGTCAAGATCATGTTTAGTAGTAGCTTTTTATCTATTTTATTTCATGTTTTCCTGAGATGGCTTATTATGAGATTAGTGGAAGTGCTTTAGTCTATGTGGATGCAACTATTGCGGGCATAATTTATTAAATGATTCCAACTAAGTCTTGCCTTCTGCTTATAGACTTGGGTTGCCATTGGTTCTTGAGGTAGACACTAAAGCTTTATAAAACGTGCTGGGAGCATAATATTTTCCTATAACTATCCAATTATGGTATTACTTTTTGCGCAACAGATATGTGATTTAGTATTGAATATTTGGTTCTTTACTGAAATATTTTCTCTTTATCTCTTTTTATTGCTCTAAAACTTATGCAATCGAATTCAACGAATCTTTGCATTTTGCTCGTTAGTGAAAAAGGAACATGCAGAATAAACTGAGATTTCCCTGATATGCCTTATGTATTCTATACAGCTAGTATTTGTTGCAAATTTCATTACTTATCACTTGTCATATAACTTTGATTTCTTTATGTGTTCAAGGCTATGGAAGTTCTTATGCAGTTGCAAGGATCACAAATGGAAGCTGATGATCCAACTAGCAGCTATATGCTTGAGGTTTAGATCTAAAAATTTGATAGACTTCTTCCTAGAATAGTTTGGATGCCCTATGCAGTTATCTCGCAGCGTCAGAAATAATTAATTGTTGTCCGGGCAGGATTTTCTTCCTTATACAAGTGTTATTATGCCTCCATTGCTTCACTCTGCGCAATTGAAACCTGATGTGACGATCACATCAGCAGATTCAGATGCCAATATTGATGAATCTGATGATGAGAGGTAATTTCATATGTTTATGCTCTGACTGCCATCTGCATGGTACTTGTAAAGTTGTAAATTATAGTTATATGTATCAATTCTACCTTTTTGCTAAGAGAATCCTCTAACCAACACAATCTTCTGTTTTAATTAGATTAATCTAGAAGATGATGTGAAGTAACGTAGAACTCTTTCTTTTGGGTTAGGACCTTTGTTGGTCCTGGAGGTACTCTACTGCTGCTTTCGCTGCTGCTTGTATGCTATGCTCATGTCTCTAATCAACTAATATTCCATCCAGTACTGCACTATGATTTATCATTAAGTCTGCGAGCTATTATATTATCGTACTCTTTGAATTTCCTCTAATTTTGGTGCTTGATCAGAGTTTTGTGCTCAAGTTAGCGATTGCGTGATTTTTGTTGTTTGAATTGTGGATTTTTTGTTGAAAATTAGAGTCAGAATTGGAGTGATTGTGCTAGTGAAAATTCTTGATCGCAGCTGCGTGGATGTCGTTAAAGTTGATTAGCTAGGTTTATTACTTGTGATTGCTCTTATGATTCATAGCATTGAGTAGATTTATTAGCATCTTAATGGTTTTCCTGGTGACGATTGGTTAAATTGATTGCTAGACCATGTCATACATGCTGGCAGTATTTTGTCAAGCTCTCTTGTCTATTAAGTCTAAGTATCAACCTGTCTGCATACCAGAAATGTGGAAGAGAACTCGATCTGTGGATGCCAAAGCTTGGATAGTTGTCAACATCAATCTTACCGGCGCTTCTTGTAGTTTGTTTCCGACCGGAACCACCCCAACCACTATGCCTTGCTACCTCCTCAATAGTAGTTTCCACATCATTCAAGTTGATTTTCAAAAACCGACCTCCCGCACCCGCATCAAGATTGGCACGAGTTATGGGATTTTGGCCATCATAAAAAGATCTCAAAAGTGTAGCCAAGTCAAAACCATGATGAGGGCAAGCTCGTCTCAAGTTCTTGAACCTTTCCCATGCTTCACTCAATGTCTCACCATCTAGTTGAGAGAATGTAGCTATTTGACATTTTAGCTCCACCGTCTTCTCTTCCGAAACAAATCTCCTCAAAAAGGCCTTAGTCACCTCCGCCCATGTTGTTAGAGAATTAGTGGGATGTGACTCAAGCCATGCCAATGCTCTACCATCAAGTGAAAAGTAAAAGAGATGAAGTCGAGTTTGCTCTTGAGTAGCATTATGCTCATTAATAATGTTGCACAACTTTACAAAGTGAGCAAGATGCTTGTAAGGGCATTCACTACTTCTCCCTGCAAATTGCCTTTCCTTGATCATTGTTATCAATTGGCTTGGAAATTCGTAATTACCACCCGGAAGAGGCGAGCGGTTAATACCACTTTTCTCCTCGAATGCCATTGGAACCCCATAGTCCTCAAGAGTTCTTTGTTGATTTCCGGTCATTATAGGTGGAGAAATAGAAGTTATTGGAGTGCCTTGAGAAGATGAGCCCGGTGTATCACTAACTCTTACTCGTGGAGATGGTGAAATAACCCGAAGTCTACCCCTATGGCTTTTCGGAGGTCTGCCCCTTTACCTCTTTGGAAACGGAGTATCACCTGCGGGGTTTGTGCTCATGTACAACACGAAAGCGAAGTAGAGGGTTAGTAATAACAAGCACAGACTTAACGACCCAAGCAATGAATTAAGAATATGGAAATAATAAACAACCGTAACTCATAAAACAAATAATCCAAAGTTCACCTCCGTTGCTTTCCCAGCAGCGGCGCCAAATTTGGTGCGGGGCGACACTCGGGGTATCGTTAAGGCCCTAAGGATCCCCTCCAAATACAATTTATTACTAGTGGAAAAAACCTTATCTGTCGCTTAGTAACCGATTCGGTTTTTACAAAACCGCATCCGAAAATCATTAAAAAAATGGGAGGGAATGCTGGGCGGAAAATATGATCCGGTCCTTTGTGAACCGGATCAGATTTTAGAAACTGCTCCGGTTTTTCTAAAATCTGATCCGGTTCACAAGAACGGGTCAGATTTTCCGTTATTTTTTCTAAAACAAAAACCCGTGTCTTACACCAGCCCATTTCCCCCAAACTTCACCAGCCCATTTCCCTCAATTGAATAACCCATTTCCCGTTCAGTATAAAAGGCCCCCCAAAACTAAATCCCTCATTTCTCACCCTCTCACTCGCCCCTTTTTTCCTCCTAACCCTCTAAATCTCTCCAACTCCTTTGATCTTCCTAACCCTAAACAAGAGGAAGCTATCTTCTCTGCTACTACAATCACAACACTACCCTAACTCATCACACTCCTCGTCGTTTCCTCCCATTCTCTCTCCTCTCCTCTTCCACCGGAAAAATTTGACTACCGACGAGCAGCAGGCGAAAATCACCAAAGCAGGCAGCACTCTCAAGTTCTTTTTTTATAGGACGGCAGTCTGAAGTCTAAAGAAGAAAGCAGAAGGGAAAAATCAAAACTTGATGATTTTTTTGTTGCAATTGTACCTGGTGTCTGTCTAATTCCGGCGAGGAGGGGCAGGGATGCGAGTCGTCTACGTGGACCGAAGGGCGTGGAGGGGGTCGTGAGCGGTGTGCGAGGAGAGGGTGGGGATTCGTGAGTGTTGTCGAAGGCGTCGTGCGGGGGAAGAGGGCTGGTCGCCGGCGTCGCGCGAGAAGGAGGAGCGACGATGAGGAGGGCTGGCTGTGGGTATCGTTGAGTTGTCGAGCAGGTGGGGGTAGTACCGTAGTATTATTGTTGTAAAGGGATAGATTAGTGTTTTTTTCCCTGTATTTAGCACAACTCAAAGATACTAATTGATAAATTTAGTGTTTTTCTTAGATCTAGGTTTGTTTTCTTTAATTTTCATTTCAGTTTTTTCCCTTTTTTTTCGTTTTTAGATCTATCCTTTTTTTCTTTTTTTTAGATCTATGGATGATTTTCATGGCTGATTTTTCGTTTAATTTTCATGGCTGATTTCGCATTTGAGGCTTTCTACTTTCGATTGTGTATACTTAATTCCATATCTTGTAATTTCGTTTTAGTTTGGAATTAATGTGGATGTATTTCACTGAATTTTTAGTTGTATTTTGTTTCGTATACAACTGCTTCAGTTGTATTTTCGTTTTGTTTTGTATACAATTGTGTATTTTGGTGGAATTTGGTGGAAGGCAGTGAGACTTCAAAAGGTAGTGCAGGCCCTGTAGGTCTGCACTTTTTTTTTGACATAAATTTCAACAAACTGCTGCGGTTTTAAGGTAAAATCGGATCAGTTAATGTGATTAACTGATCCGGTTTTACCTTAAAACCGGATCACTAAATAATTTACTAGAATCATCCGCTGCGGTTTTGGACCGGATCAGTAAATATTTTGGATCTGCTGCGAGCCCATCCGATGCGGCCCAAAACCGAATCAGTAAGCCCGGTTTTGACCGCATCGGATGGGCTTTTTTCCACTAGTGTATAAAACACCTCGACACAACCCGCTAACAAGTAGCAAGGGCAAGCAAGGGGTCGAACCCAAGGGAGGACCGGTAGTGAACACAGATTTCAGACTATCGAAGGATGAGTCTCGGTTACAACTAGGATTGAGGGTTGTACTATACTAGAACACGCAATTAAGTTATAACGAGAATACAATATGATGAAAATAGGTCTTGGGGATGAGGCTCCAATCTAAGTTCATATGAGCTAGTCAATGGGGAATTAGTTAATTGAGCTATGGATGTGATGAAAGTAAACTATATGCAATAACTAACCACCTTCTCAAGCAAAATAGTACTATGTTAGACTAAGAAACTCCTACTCTCGTGGTAATTACTCAATTTAACATGCATAAGTACATCAAGTTCACAATATCTTGACTCAAAGACCTAATCTCTTAGTAAATTCAAGACAAGCGAGTCTAGTGAGCTACACATCCTAAATTCACCTCTCGATTACTATTAGGAGAGCTTAGAAGAGCTTCAATGGTGATCAAGCAAAAATACCCGCAATCAAATCACAATAAGACTCAATTTTCACATTCACAAGCTCATTAACATGCTACAATCAACTATTCATAGTCACAAAGAGAGGTTTTTCACCCCCAAGCCCTAAAATGGGACTACTCACTACTCATGATAAACAACATAGCATGCATAGAAACACAATTTAACAACATGCAAGTAGAAATCAAGTAGAGAAATTGGATAAACTAAAGAAACTCAAAACATGCAACTGCTTAGATTGAATTTAAGTGTAAAGAGTACAAGCTTACTGATTACAAGGAACAACTGTTGAGATTATCCTTTAAAATCCAATAAGAGTGCATAAATTGGTTGAGATTTACAAGAGTTTGAAGTTGTCACCCCTTCTCTCTCTAGTTTCTCTCACTAACTAAGTGCTTGAAAGTTTTAAACTAAAACTAAACTAATGAAGTAGAATGAGTCCCCCCCTCTTTGCATTCTCCGTCCTTTTGCTTTTATACGACACTAAAATAAAACAGTAAATCGCGACGGAGAAAACAACGCTGGCGAAAATACAAGGGGAGCGCTCGCTCTAAGGGTTTTGATGGAGCGCTCGCTCTGAGCTGGAGCGCTCACTCCTGCGGTTCTGCAGCTTTTCTTCGGTTCCTGTCCAAGTTGAGCCGGAGCTCCAAGGAAGAGCGGTAGCTCCCAGTTTGAAGCGACAAGAGTAGCGCTATATGAGCTTCCACCGGTTGAGAGCACGGCAAGTAATTCGACGAGCCACCCCGAAAACCTGCGAAGCAACACAAACAACACCAAAACGCAACGACATACTACCCTAAGACACTAAAAAGACTCAAGAACACAAAACTATGGAGAATAAGCTAAAAACTAACGAAAATGACTCGATCTAAGCTTAAAAGATACCTAAAACACGACCTTGAATGAGCACAAAAGCTCATTCATCAATAATTGAGTTAGCAAGGTAAAATTAAGTTCTTGTTATTTTTCTTAATTATCTTCTTAATCACATACTAACATTCTCTTTATTTTCTCTTATCATGTTTTTAATCTTTGGAGTAATTTGGGTATGTGGAAGTCCTAATAGGTTCTCAATCTTAAATCACCCCACCTAGAATAATCAACTAATGGGGGGACTCTTAGGAAATATGTGTTTATGTGATTTTTCTTAATCAAGTTGTTGTTTATCACCAAAAAAAATGTTTTGATAAAAAAATTCAAGTAGAGTTAGTTGTGCATAAACATCTCCATAAAAATAAAATATGATGCCGTAATTATGGTCAGTTTCAATTTCGTACTTCATTTCATTTTTCGTCTGTATTATGTGAATAATTTATAGGATGTAATATTTTTCCTATGAACTTCCAAACGTTTCCAGCAACTGGGCTTTGGAATTTTTAAAACACGAATTTTTTAAAGTTAAATAAAAATCATACAACATTGTTGTTAAAAACTGATTTTGTCCAGTACCACATAAGCTTGTTCTTTCAATAAAGTTCAAAATAAACTTATTTAGATAAAGCCAAAAACATCAACTTTAAAGTAGACATCCCTAAATTTCCAAAAACATAAAAATTATGTTCATAAGAATTGTTTATAATTTTATCTAATGTTTACAAAAATGTTCGTGCAAATCACTAAATTCCAGAACACTGATTTTATCTTCAGTTAAGGAAATAAATAAAAATGGGTCTTAAATATGTCCAATTCAAGTGAAAATTTCCAGTCTAGTCTTTAAAAGTGTCTAGAATACTCATACCAATATTCACTTCAAACTAAGTTAAGTAAGTTGTATTTTAAAGAACACATTGGATAAAGGTTTTGTTTCGACCGGTTTTAGTATAAAATTCACCATAATTGGAGTTTTCACTGAACGGTTGTGAAATTTTGACACAATATAAAGAACTCCCTGAACTATCTATAGGTATATCACATGCATAAGTTTACACTTTGTACAGAAAGTTATGAATTTTGGAATTCAGTATAAGAACAAAAGTGCAATCTGGAAAATGAAAAAAAGTGATTAACTCAATTTTCATAAAAAAATGTTATCTTTTCATACGAAAATGTTAATTAAAAGTCATGAAATTTTAAATTTCTCTTAAAATGACTCATTTTTATTATGCAAATAAAAATCATCATAAAAAATTTTAAATCAAAGAAGTTAATTAATCTCTAATTTTCACAAGTTTTTATATAAACATGAATTTCAAAGCCCATTTAAGAGGATGAAGATCAAGGAGCATCATGGTGAAGATCAAGATTGAAGACTTGTATAGATCTTAGAATTTTTACATATTGTTGTAATAATAGTTTCTTTATAAATAGTTATTACATCACTCATTAATAAAAATATGGAGATGTTTATGCATAATTTTCACAAATAATTCAACAATTCTTTTTGAATAAATTGAGCAACCAATGTTATAAATATTGCATGTTGGGCTCAATATATCATAGTATATGAATTAAATGACCCAATCTCAATTAAGAGGAAAAATTACAAATCTAACTAAGTTAAATTGTATGATGATCCATCTTACATTTTAAAATTATTCTCCATCTTCAAATGGATCAATTGTATAATTTGACATAATTAGATAGGTAATTATGATCTCCTAATAGATTTTAGGCCGTTTCACGTGTCTCACTTTAAATGGCCAAATTCCAATTAGCCAAACACAATCTCCAAATTCGATCTCAAATTGATCATTTTTCTCAAAATGACTTAATAATCTTCAATTAAGATTATTTCTCATCCATCCAAAAGCCTTCAATTAGGAAGCAAACCTCTTTTCCTAAGACCTCTTGAAAATCATAAATGCGATCACTAATTAAGGTGGTTACTTCAATAATTGGTTAATCGCTAATTAGGGTGATTAACTCAAACTCTTCATTTAATCACTAATTAGGGTGGTTATCTTAAACCTTGGTTAATCACTAGTTAAGGTGATTAATTTAAACTTTCATATTTAATCACTAATTAGGGTGATTATCTTAAACCTTGGTTAATCACTAATTAGGGCGATTACTTTAACTTACCCTATTTAATCACTAATTAAGGTGATTATCTTAAACCATTTATGATCAGTAATCAGGGTGATTATTTCCTAACCTTCATATTTAATCACTAATTAAGGTGATTATCTTGATCTCATTTCAATCACTAATTGGAGTGATTACCTCATTTTCCAATAGATTTGTCTAATTCTAAAAGGTGAGTTATTCATAATCTATTTTCCTTTCTTTTCACCCCCATTGGAATTGGCCATTTAGGGTGAGACATAAGATCAAACTACGATGGTTTTGATCCATGAGTGGATTCCAATCCCGCAATGATTGGTACGAAGTGCAACTTCAATGCTCAAACCTACCATGTACAAATGATATATTGGTCTTCTAAAAAAATGATTGATGTGAATATGTGCAATTTATGTGATTTTCTTTCTTTAAAATAGCCATGATTACTTTAAAATGGAAAATAACGCATTTAGTAAGAGCCTGTTCTATAGAACGGAGGAGGAGACGAGTTCCAGATGTTCGCACCTCTTAACCTAAACCCCGAACCCTATCTCATGGTATGAAAGACCAATTTTCAAAAAAGCCTTAACCATATGAAGTCATCATCGTTTTAAATGATATTTCTTGAAATTGATTTTAAAATGATTTATTAAATAAATATGTCCCTATTCAGATATTAATAGGGTGACGACTTCAAAGTTTTCTTAAATTAATAGTCCAATGAGAGACTTTTGTGGGATTCAGACCGTTAATTAAGACAGTAAAAAATCGGGTACCACATACATGCATCTATATGTTCCTACATAATCTACTCTAGTATTATTAAGGTGATACCATAATAGGATTCAGGGTAACTTAAACTAATTCCAAAATGATTTTTACAAAACAATCAAAATTTTCTATCCCTCGTCATCCTCTTCTTCCTCTCCTTTTTCCTCTCCGTCAGAGGCATCATCATCATCATCTTCTTGGTTGGAGGAGGAATATGAGGATCCAGTACTTTCTTTATCTTCCTCCTCATCATCATCATCATCTTGATCCTCAGCCATAGGATCAGCAGGAAGACGGGGATCAGATGGCAGACGAGGATCAGCAGAACCAGTATCACCCATAGCAACAGGTAGTTGAGCCTTTACTTCTGAAAGAGAGAGATCGAACCAGCAACTCAGTCTCAGCCAGTTTCTTCTCAAGCTTAGTGACCTTAGACGTGTAGGACTTGGACATACCCTCAATCAACTTATACATTTTATCCAAAGTCTCAACATGGTTGTCCAACCTTTCAATCACAGCAACATCTGTGCTGGTTCCCCCTATCTTTCTCTTCTCCTTCCCCGGCTTCTTCTTCTCAGCTGGTACTCCTAACTCCTTGAACTTCAGCATAACTGAGGAAATATTCAACCCTTTCTACCCTAATATCATCTTGGTAAACACCTGAATGGGCATTGTTTCCCCATTAAGAGGAATCTTTTGCTTCTTAACCAAGAGGGTGATGATTGAACCATAGGCCAGGGCATGGTGAGAGGAGGAACAACAGTTTATGAGATGATCAATTATTATGGGAGGGAGATTTGTAATAGCCCTATTTTTAAGAGCGTTTATTAAATGCTGATTATATATATTAAGTTAATTATGTTCTCAAAACTCTTATTTTATATGAGTTGTGGAGTATTAATTTTATTTGTCATGTTGTAATATATTTATTTATTTAATTTTATGAGGTTATTATTATTATTATTTTATATTTTGGGTTTTATATACAATTAGTTGAACGGTATTTAGCAAATTAGGGAAACAAAGTTGGTTCAATTTATTTTTCCATTGGTTGGTTATTTTTGGAAGATAAACTCCCACCTCATTTTTCTTGATGTCGGTTGAGTGAACCAAACCAAAACCCCAAATTCTTCTCTCTCCCGTGAAACCCCAAACCCTCATTCATTCTCTCCCACCTTGAATCATGTCTTTCTTTCTCTTACCCAGTTTGTTGTTGAAGCTCGCCGGTTTCCCTTGCTCGCCGGAGCTTCGTGCGTCCTTCCACCGCAAGTTGGCGACGTCTGTTGTCCGATCTATTTCTCCTTGTCGCGGTTGTTGTTGTGGTTGTCCTGCGCGCCTCTGCTCGCGCGTTGCCGCCGTAAGCTGGCGTTGTGCCGCCGTCCTCGTGGCTCCTGCCTCTTCGCATTTTCTCTCTCCTCTATTGTTTGTTGCCGCTGCTTGTTATTGTTGGTCGCTGCTACTGTGCGTGCGGTGCTGGGCTGCCGTGGTTGCACTCGCCACTGTGCCTACTCCCCTCTGCCGCTGGTTGTTGTGGTTGACGGTGCTGCCGCGGATCTGTTCTCCCCCTCCCCTGTTCTTGCGCTGCTGCTACTCGCGGTTGTCGTGCGGTGGTACCGACGTTCTTCCGCTATGTGTGGTGGTTGTTAGACAAAGTACATAAGGTACTTTACCTCTTTCTTGTTAGTATTATGATTATGGTGATTGTTGTTGCTATTTTTGTTGTCTGTTGTTGCTATTGTTACTGTTTGTTGTTGCCCGTTGTTGTTATTGTTGTTGGTGCTGCTCTTTGTGGTTGTGGTAGTTGTTGATCAGGTTTAAAAATATTATTGAGTTTGAAATCACCTTTAGAGTTATGATTACATAGCTCAATCAGCTTTGTCTAGATTGTCTATTTAATTAAATTGCTAATTCTACTAATGGAGCACACATTATATGTTCGAAATTGATTCAGTTGATAGATTATAGTAGTGCTCTCTTATGTAATTGTGTTAACATGGGTTCAACTTCAGCTAGGTGTAATTTAGTTTGTGTAATTTATGAAATTAATGGAGGGTTTCTAGTTAAGAAAGTGTAGTTAAATTATTCTCCTTGTCTTGAAAGTTAGTACAAAGAGTGTATTATAATCGATGTGATTCTTGCAAGAGTAGTTGTGGAATTTGAGATAAAGATTGACAATCAAGTTTTAGTTATCTTGGACGCCTATAATTAATTGTGAAGTGACAAAGAGGTGGTCTAATCATTCATAAATTAGAGTAATGTTATTCCACTTTTTTAAGAGCGTTTATTAAATGCTGATTATAGCCCTATTTAATAGCCCTATTTTTAGAGTAGTATGTAATAGCCCTATTTTTAGAGTAGTATGTAATAGCCCTATTTTTAAGAGCGTTTATTAAATGCTGATTATATATATTAAGTTAATTATGTTCTCAAAACTCTTATTTTATATGAGTTGTGGAGTATTATTTTTATTTGTCATGTTGTAATATATTTATTTATTTAATTTTATGAGGTTATTATTATTATTATTTTATATTTTGGGTTTTATATACAATTAGTTGAACGGTATTTAGCAAATAAGGGAAACAAAGTTGGTTCAATTTATTTTTCCTTTGGTCGGTTATTTTTGGAAGATAAACTCCCACCTCATTTTTCTTGTTGTCGGTTGAGTGAACCAAACCAAAACCCCCAAATTCTTCTCTCTCCCGTGAAACCCCAAACCCTCATTCATTCTCTCCCACCTTGAATCCTGTCTTTCTTTCTCTTACCCAGTTTGTTGTTGAAGCTCGCCGGGTTCCCTTACTCGCCGGAGCTTCGTGCGTCCTTCCACCGCAAGTTGACGACGTCTGTTGTCCGATCTATTTCTCCTTATCGCGGTTGATGTTGTGGTTGTCCTACGCGCCTCTGCTCGCGCGTTGCCGCCGTAAGCTGGCGTTGTGCCGCCGTCCTCGTGGCTCCTTCCTCATCGCGTTTTCTCTCTCCTCTGTTGTTTGTTGCTGCTGCTCGTTGTTGTTGGTCGCTACTACTGTGCGTGCGGTGCTGGGCTGCCGTGGTTGCGTTCGCCACTGTGCCTACTCCCCTCTACCACTGGTTGTTGTGGTTGACGGTGCTGCCGCGGATCTGTTCTCCCCCCTCCCCTATTCTTGTGCTGCTGCTACTCGCGGTTGTCGTGCGGTGGTACCGGCGTTCTTCCGCTATGTGTGGTGGTTGTTAGACAAAGAACATAAGGTACTTTACCTCTTTCTTGTTAGTATTATGATTATGGTGATTGTTGTTGCTATTTTTGTTGTCTGTTGTTGCTATTGTTACTGTTTGTTGTTGCCCGTTGTTGTTATTGTTGTTGGTGCTGCTCTTTGTGGTTGTGGTAGTTGTTGATCAGGTTTCAAAATATTATTGAGTTTGAAATCACCTTTAGAGTTATGATTACATAGTTCAATAAGCTTTGTCTAGATTGTCTATTTAATTAGATTGCTAATTCTACTAATGGAGCACACATTATATGTTAGGAATTGATTCAGTTGATAGATTATAGTAATGCTCTCTTATGTAATTGTGTTAACATGGGTTTAACTTCAGCTAGGGGTAATTTAGTTTGTGTAATTTATGAAATTAATGGAGGGTTTCTAGTTAAGAAAGTGTAGTTAAATCATTCTCCTTGTCTTGAAAGTTAGTACAAAGAGTATATTATAATCGATGTGATTCTTGAAAGAGTAGTTGTGGAGTTTGAGATAAAGATTGACAATCAAGTTTTAGTTATCTTGGAGGCCTATAATTAATTATGAAGTGACAAAGAGGTGGTCTAATCATTCATAAATTAGAGTAATGTTATTCCACTTGGAAATCAACTCTAGTTAACGTAACAATAGATGGTTCCTAAATAGTTTGATAGAATTAGTTTAGTTGTGAAGATCAACCAAAATCAGTTAGTGTTGAGTTTTGGAAGTATTTTATTTATTGAAATTGTAACAGGTTTAAATTATTTTCCGCTTTAGGGTTGTCCTATTTTCAAAGGAAACTCTGCCGGAATTTCTAAAGAAATTTATTAAAATAGAGTATGAGAATCAGGCGTCGTTATAATAGTTAATTAAATTGAATAGAGTTGGGATTTGAGTTCCATACTCTCCGAGGTAGTTCGGTGAGTGTGATGGTAATAGTTCGGATTATCTCGACCAGAGTCTCTTCTGCTGTGCTTAATCCTCCGTAAGCTGGTCGGGAAAATCTGGGCTGTTACAGATTGATCTTGATCTTTTTCATCATTAAGTAAATCAATATCATCTCCATTATGCAAACTGTTCCCTTGCCTCGAGCCCTGGAAATTAACACTTTATTGCAAATGGAGTGGAGGACCAGCATAATGGGATCACGCAAATTAGCAGATTGGTAACTAGCCTTCTTGGAATAGGGAATAATAAACAAAAACTTATAAATCTCCTCAACTGTTACCCCAACAATTGTTGGCCAACCATCCCCATCATACTTATCAAAACCATCCCTTGGAACATTAAGCAGAGAATCCACACAAGAGACAGATTTGGAAATTTCACTTCCAAAAACAGTAGATCCTAAAGACAAATCAGGTAATTACTTCAAATTCACATAAAATTCTCTAATTGCATCCACAAAAGCATTCTTAACATCCTTAAACAAAGGCATCCAGCCTTGAAATTCCAACAAATCACAAACCTCATACAAAGCAGGTATATCAAAATAACCATCTTCTACAGAACATCCAGACAACACACTTCTCTCAACAATAGGAGTAGAACCAGTAGAAATAGGAGTTTCAACAGATTTACCTTTTGCAGCGCGAGGGGGTTTAGCTGGTACCCCTTTCCTCTTGGTTCCCCTAGCAGAATCAGCAGATTGATCCTCAGAAACTTCTTCTGTTTCCTTCTTCATGGAAAATTTGGTCACTCTCCTTCCTCTAGCCCTAGTAGAGGCAGATGGAGACCCTTCCTTGTGGCCAGTGACCACCAGATCTTCTTTCTCCTTTTGTTCCTTCTCAACAGAAACTTCAATTGACAACTCATCTAAAACCCTTTCAATAGTACTAGTGACAGAATCCTTCTGATGTTCCCCCCCAGGAATAGCTTCAACCTTCTCAGTGGAAATTGGGTTATGGGAAATAGCAGAGGCGGCTGGGTTTTCGGTTGAGGAGGTGGTTAAAGGTTTGGCGGGAGTGGGATTAGCTTCGAGAGTGGTAGGATGGGTAGGAGATGAAGTTATGGATGGAGGAGGTTGTGATGGAGGTGGCTGATTTTGTGGTGGTGGAGGATGATTTTGTGGAGTACTGTACGTTGGAGTTTGAGTGATGGAGGGAGGATTATCGGAGATTGTAGTGGAGGATAGAGTTTTTCGGGTTGAGTGACAGAGGGGGTTTTCTTTGGAGATGGAGGCATTTCAGTAGAGCTCTTCGATTTTCCACCCTTCTTCCTTGAACTAACAGAAGATTTCTTCCCCATTGTAGAGAAAATAAAGAACCTTGGAAAAAACGCTAGTTGTTCTAAGATAACTACTAGTTACCTGGAATGTTGGAAAAATATTGTAGCAACAAGACACTAGGCGTTTTCTACTTCAACATTGAAAAATCTCATTTAGTGATGTTTTGTTCCGATCATGATTCCCGGTGATTGAAAGCTCGGATTCAAAATCGCTTAGGTCAAAGTGAATACCCAGATGCTCTCAACGTATTACCAAAATTTCAGAACGACCCGACGGTTAGATCTCCGGAGAAAGTCATTTTCATGAAGGTATGACAGGAAAAAACGGGATGAACTTTTCTCTTCTCTTCCTCTTCTCTCTTTTCTTTGAAAATGACGTGGGTTAATGAAGAATGATGTTGAATTTCTCTGATTAAAATCAGAATTTTTGCAAGGAAAATGGAAGGTTTAAGATAGTTTTAATGAGGGATTAAATGGGGGGTTACAAAGCTTCAAAGGTTTTCATAACATGCTCCAAAACTCTTCACTCTCCTCTCCACACTTGCTGAATTTCGGCCAGCACACCCACGCCACAAGTGATGTCCAAATCATCACTCAAGTCGGTCCAACAACATTACAAAAACGCTACGCGATAAAACCGCATCCTAAACGCCTAAATAAATAACGAAACTAATATAACCTTTAAAATAATTAACTAACCACTTTAAAATAAATAAATATAAATATAACACGACATATATATATATATATATATATATATATATATATATATATATATATATATATATATATATATATATATATATATATATATATATATATATATATATATATATATATCAAACACAATCACATGCCTAAAAATATTTAGTAGTAAATTATTTAATTTTTATTGAAAAATACTAACATAGCATAATTAACTGCGAAAAAATCAGGAGCAAAAACAAGGGATGTTACGATCTCCCCTACTTAATAAAGTTTCTTCCTCGAAACTTGCAAATAACTCAAATACCTGAGATGAACAACTCGGAATATTTAAGTCTCATAGACTCTTTAGTCTCCTAGGTGGTTTCCTCGTACTTTTGACCCCTCCAAAGTACTTTAACCAAAGGAATCACCTTCCTCCTCAAAGCATGGTTCTGACGATCCAGAATACGAACCGGTCGCTCCTCAAATGTCAGATTCGGCTCAACATAAACCGACTCGACTGGAATCACATGAGAAGGATCGTTGCGATATCTACGCAACTTCGATACATGAAAGACGTCATGAACCTTTGACAACTCAGACGGCAAAGCTAATCGATACGCAACATCCCTAATCCTCTCAAGAATCTCATAGGGAATAACATACATCGGACTTAGCTTTCCCCTCTTACCATATCGCATCACCCCTTTCATAGGAGAAACCTTCAACAAAACCTTAACCCCAACTTCAAAGGAAATAGGTTTCCGATGCAAATCAGCATATGATCTCTACCTATCTTGAGTAGCCTTCATCTTAGCTTAAATCACTTTCACCTGCTCAATAGTATCCTGAATTAACTCTAGCCCCAAAATTAATAAATCAGAAATGTCGCTCCAACAAGTAGGACTACGACACTTTCTCCTATACAAAGCCTCATACGGAGCCATTTGGATACTAGCTTGATAAATGTTGTTGTATGAGAACTCCACCAAACTAAGTGACTTGATCGATGACTGCTGAAATTCTAGGGCACAAGCACGAAGCATATCCTCGAAAGTCTGAATAGTTCTCTCAGTCTGACCATCTATCGCAGCATGAAATGCAGTGCTCAACATCAATTTCGAACCAAAAGCCTCTTGCAAAACAACCCAGAAATGAGATAGGAATCTTGGAGCACGATTAGTGATAATGTCCTTATGCTTTTCATGCTCACGCTCATCCTTAGAATACACCAGAATATCATCAATGAAAACGACAACACAGGTATCCAAGTACTCATGGAATGAACGGTTTATCTGATCCATAAACACCGCAGAAGCATCCGTGAGACCAAAAGGCATCACTTCAAACTCATAGTGCCCTTACCTCGTCCGAAAAGCAGTCTTAGGAATATCTTCCTTCTTCACAGGAATCTGATGATATCCAGACCTCAAATTAATCTTGGAAAATACCCCAACACCTTTTAATTGATCAAAGAGATCTTCAATTCGAGGCAACGGGTACTTATTCTTGATCATCACTTTATTCAGCTCTCGGTAATCAATGCACAATCGCATATTGTCATCCTTCTTCTTGATAAACAGAACAGGAGCACCCTAAGGTGAAACACTCGGCCTTATGAAACCTTTATCAATCAGTTCTTGCAACTGAGTCTTCAACTCTTGCAACTCAAGAGGCGCCATTCTATACGGAGCCTTTGATATCGGAGCAGTTCCTGAAACTAGATCGATGCCAAACTCATCCCTTTCCGGAGGAATACCTGGCAACACTTCGGGAAATACATCCGGATACTCACGGACAATGGGAATATTCTCAAGTTGCTCCTCAAGAGATAAATATTTTACCATGCACATAAGTACATCATCACCCTTTTAACGCATTCTCCTCATCTTCAGGGCAGACACAATCTTCACTCCCTTCTTCACCCCCTTCTTCACCACAATGCCCGAATAAGAAATCTGATTACCCTTCGGACAACGGAGAGAAACTTTCTGGTCGCGACAGTAGATGCTAGCATGATATTTAGATAGCCAATCCACACCCAAAATAACATCAAACTCAGACAAATCGAACTCTTTAAGATCGGCTGGAAGATTGGAACCCATAGTAACTACAGGAATATTCTTGAATTCTGATAAACAAGGGTAATTCTCCCCATAAGGCAGGAAAATGAGACTCCTCACTGGCGAACGGTTAGAGAAACCGGCCTTCTTAACGAATGAAGCACTCAACTGAACCATAATTATTCTTACCTAACTCCTTGCAGAAGAAACAGGTAACAACAGTACCATCACAATTCTTGCCCGGATGAGCAGCTTTCTCACACCTTCAGCACTTAGTCGGATCATAGCTTTGCATGAACCCTGAACCATAACCTTGCTGATAACCACCTCGGCTACTGGAATCAAACTTCGGCTTCTTAGCCAAACTCTGAACATAAGCTGTAGCATACTTCTTTGCAGCAACAACCACCTTAGTAGACTCCTCCTCCTTGATAGAGGCATGAATACTTAGGGCAATCTCATAAGCACCCAGAAAAGTAGAAACACCAAAACTTAGAACATGGGTCCTCACTCTCGGATCCATTTTCTTGATGTACCTCTTCACACGGTCAGCTTTAGTAGGCACAACTGCAGCAGCAAACCTGGACAACTCAGTGAATCTATCCGTATACTCTTGAACACTCAGAGTACCCTGGGACAGAGCTAGGAACTCTTCTTGCTTTTGCCAACGAAGCTCATCAGGATAGAATCTTTCTTTCAACTTGGCAGCAAACTGAGCCCAACCTAAACCAGCAGTGGCCATACAACTATCCTTCACAGTACTCCACCAATTATCAGCCTCGAGCTTCAGATAATAAGTACCAATAGGCACCATCTCAGCTGTAGAACAACCAGTAGCAGCAAATAACTTCTCCATCTCCCGAAGCCAACTCTCAAGAATTACTGGATCAGCGGTCCCATCATAGGTCAACGGCCTAAGACGATCAAATATATCAAACACCGATTACCTTCTAGCAGGAGCAGTAGAACGGTTAACCATACCTATGACGGCATTTTCTAAAGCTTAGCGCCTTTGGCGAGACGCTTCCTTACGTGCTTCGAATATACGTCGGGGAGGCATACTACAAAATAAATAAGTAATTATTAGTGAATAATCGCACATAAGAAACACATAGCACATTATCTAATAGAAATGGTTCCTGGGGCTTTCTTTCTACCCAAGTAACTCTCACTAAGAAACTTTTCTTGAAACCTAAGACACTAGTACTCCTAGTTACAAGACTACATATTTCTCAATGAACATGTAGCAACTCAGAGAGAGTTTTTGGAACGTTTGCTCTGATACCAACTGTAACACTCCGTTCTTTTACACAATAATAATAAAGAAAGTACAACTATATATAAACAAAGTAGATGATAGCGGAAATATCGCCCAGACGGATGTCACTCTACGGTTCAACTAAACATTATTATAAAGAAGATAACAAATTAACATACTAAATGACTTCAAAATAAGGTCAACCTTTCATATCAAACCACTAGAAATCCCAAAATACAACCAAAAACATCCATAAAACTCATGTGGCAAAACAACCACCAAAAATCCAACTACTTCACACCTATAAGAGTGAAGGTCTTCCTAATGTCCTGATAAAAGTCATCTACAAACATAAAAACTAAATCCATAGTAAAATCTCCAAAACACACTTCATGAGTCCACTCCGTAATAAGTCTAGCCTTCAGAACAATTAGTGGGGAGTAACTAGCAGTTCTGCCAGAACAACTAGCATCAAGATAGCATTAGAAGATAAGCTTTAATCACATAGAATTAACACAACAAACATCACTTAACATTTAATCATCACAGAAGACTCCAACTACCAACTTTTTACATGATGACATAAATTCTAACATGGATTCTATAAACAAAGAGAGTACATCATCATACCAACAAACTCATAAATCACCATAAGAAAATAAAGTAAAACATAGAGAAAAAGTTTATGAGAACAAGAGCAGAACGCTAGTGGATCGCAATCCATTTTCTAAGGTTTGTCAGATCACAACCTCCAGACAGCCTATAAGACATGGAAACATTAAAAAACGTAAGGAAATCATTAAAAAACAGACTAGCAATGTCCAAAATATAAGACATGGAAACATTAAAAAACGTACGGAAATCATACGGATATTCATGCAGCAAGCAAACAGACCAGTAGGTCTACCTTGACCATACGTGTGCTCAACGCAGGAGCGTGCGCTTGGCGTAGTTCTTATGCGTCTAACGCACAGGCGCCGCGTCTGACGCATCTCGGTGCGTCCGACGCTTTTGGACGAAAAGTCCTAGATTAAACCAAAAGTTAACAAAAATCGATTAACTCACAAAACAAGCACTAAGCATCATTTCCACTAAACTATAGCAATAACAAAATCATGAACTTCAATACCAAACAATTGCAACAATTCTACTAATCATAAATAAAGTTGTAAAACATACTCCAATTCACAAGAAAACAATCATAGGGAAAATCATAAAATCATAAGAAATAACATCCTAATATAAAATAGTCATAGGAAATCATTAACCACAATTCTAATAACATGATTAACATATCTAATAATGAAACAAAAAGTAACAACAACAAAAACCATTCTCCACAACACAAAAGTTCACGGCACACACACTAACACAATATGCTCATCAGATTTCCAATTTAAAAATATAAATCAAACAAGCTTAAAAATAATCCTAACAATTAAACCTTTTCCCTAAAACTACCGCGATTTCTAGTGTTCTAAGATAACTACAAATTACCTGGAACGTCGGGAAAATATTGTACCAACAAGACACTAGGCATTTTATACTTCAACATTGAAAAATCTCATTTCGTGCTATTCTGTTCCGACCATGATTCCCGGCGATCAAAAGCTCAGATTCAAAATCGCGCTGGCAAAGTTAACACCCAGATGTCCTCAACATACTGTCAAAATTTCCATAACGACCCAACGGTTAGATCTCTGAAGATGGTTATTTTCGTGAAGGTGTGACAGGAAAAAGCCGGATGAACTTTTCTCTTTTTTTTTCCTCTTCTCTTCCGCTTCTCTCTTTTCTTTGAAAATGACGTGGGTTAATGAAGAATGATGTTGAATTTCTCTGATTAAAATCAGAATTTTTGCAATGAAAAATGGAAGGTTTAAGAGAGTTTTAATGAGGGATTAAATGGGGGGTTACATAGCTTCAAAGGTTTACTTAACATGCTCCAAAACTCTTCACTCTCCTCTCCACACTTGCTGAATTTCGGCCAGCACACCCACGCCACACGTTATGTCCAAATCATCACTCAAGTTGGTCCAACAACGTTACAAAAACGCTAACGCGACAAAACCGCATCCTAAACGCCTTAATAAATAACAAAACTAATATGACCTTTAAAATAATTAACTAACCACTTGAAAATATATATATATATATATATATATATATATATATATATATATATATATATATATATATATATATATATATATATATATATATATATATATATATATATATATATATATATATAACACGACATATAAATATACATATCAAACATAATCACATGCCTAATATAGTAACAAAATTTTTAATTTTTATCGAAAAGTACTAACTTAGCATAATCAACCGCGAAAAAATCAGGAGCAAAAAACACGGGGTGTTACAACTTTTGCTGGTGAATCATATTTCCATCAGTTGTTTGCTTAATTTGTAAGCCTAGGAAGAAGCCAAGTTCTCCCATCATGCTCATTTCATATTCACTCTGCATAAGATTTACAAACTCATCACATAGCATCTGATTAGTATCTCAAAAAATAATATCATCAACATAAATTTGAACTACTAACAAGTGTTTCCCCCTGGTTTTAATAAACAAAGTTTTGTCAATTGTTCCCCTCTTGTATTCGTTTTTCATCAATAACTTTGACAATCTCTCATACCAAGCTCTTGCTACTTGTTTGAGACCGTACAAAGCTTTATCAAGTTTGAATACATAGTGGGGAAACAATTGATCAGCAAAACCAGGTGGTTGTTCTACATATACCGCTTCCTTCAAATAGCCATTCAAGAATGTTGTCTTCACGTCCATCTGAAACAATTTCATATTCATATGAGCAGCAAATGCAATAAGGATTCTAATAGCCTCTAGCCTAGCAACAGGTGCAAAGGTCTAATCATAATCGATGCCTTCTTGTTGATTGTAGCCTTGCACCACAAGCCTTGCTTTGTTTGGAACTATTGTGCCAAGATTATCCAACTTGTTTCTGAACACCCATATTGGTCTTAGTTCAAGGTGCCATACCTGGTTCCATTCAAATTGATTCAATTCATCTTGCATGGCCAACACCCAATATGGATCATTCAATGCCATCTTGTAATCAGCCGATTCTATGCTGAACAAGAAATAAAAGAAAGCACAAAAGTTTTCATAAACAACTCTTTTTGTTTGAATTCCCTTATTAATATCACTAATGATTTGATCAGAGGGATGAGAAGATTAATATCTAAAACTCTTTGAGACTGGACCATCTTGTCCTCTTGAATGAGCTTGACTGGAACCAGCTTGCATTCCAACATCATCTAAGTTAGATCTCTCAGATGTGTTGGGATGTAAAGTGGTTCTCTACTCATTCCTTACCTGTCCGTCATTAGGGTTACCACCAGCTTACGTAGGGGTTCCCCCCTGAGGTGTTTACTTGTTGATCTTCATGAAAACCATCAGTATCTGGTTCCCCCTCAGAAAAATCCTCATTATTCTCTTCTCTTTCTTGATCAGGTCCTCCACCATCAGCATACGATGGATCAGTAGGTAGACCTGTCTCCTTTTCTAGATCATGAGAGGAACCAGCTAGCTGTTGCCCTGTAAAGTCAAGCATCCCAATTATATCTTCTTGTTCAACATGTGCAATCTCAGAAGACATATTAAACTCATCAAAAATCACATGAACACTTTCCTCAACACACAAGGTCCTCTTATTGAACACCTTGTATGCTTTACTATGAGGAGGATATCCAAGAAAGATTACCTCATCACTCCTAGGGTCGAACTTATTAAGCTGGTTCTTCCCATTATTGTGCACAAAATACTTGCGTCCAAAGATACAAAAGTGTGCAATATTAGGCTTTCTACCCTTTAGGAGTTCATATGGGGTCTTATTCAATTTAGGTCTTATTCAATTTAGGTCTAATGAGAGCACGATTCAAGATATAACATGCAATGTTCACAGCTTTTCCCCAAAAAACTCATAGGAAGACCACTTTCAATAAGCATCGTCCTCGCCATCTCCTCTAGAGTTCTATTCTTTCTTTCCACATCACCATTTTTGTTGAGGAATTCTAGGGGCAGAGAAGTTGTCACTCACTCCATGCTCTCTACAAAAATCAATGAAACTTGAATTCAGAACCATGGACAAATCTTACCGCAACCAGTTGGTGATTTAGCTGGTTTCGTACCTGTTTCACTAAGGCAAAAAACTCATTAAATGTTTCATCTTTTGAGTGCAAAACGATAACCCGTGTAAACCTTGAAAAATCATCAACCATAACACAAACAAACCTATGACCATTTCGACTTTGTACACGCATAGGACCACATATATGTACAAGTTCGAAGGGTCTGCTGGTACTCGTGATACTTTTTGGTTTAAAAGAGAATTTTACATGTTACCCCTTGACACATTATGAACAAAATTTATCAATCTCATACTTAATATTTGGAAGTCCAATCACTAAGTCACGAGACCTAAGTTTATTTAAAATTGTCAAGCTAGCATTTCCAAACCTCTTATGCCAAACTCATTGATTTAACTCGGAAATAACTCTCAAACAGATGGACTTGTTCTCTGGAACTTCATCCAATAAAGTGATGTAGATATGATCTTTCCTGGTTCCCTCACAGACAACCTGTTTGTGAATTAACTATGTGACAAAAGGTCAGCTTGAAACACAACTCGATTGCCTTTATCACATAATTGAGAAATGCTCAAAAGATTATGTTGCAAGCCATCAACATAATATACATCATCAATAGCTTATGAAAGTGATTTAACAACTTAACTTATCACAACAATATAACCTTTAATGTTGTCTCCAAAAGTAACACTTCCACTATCATAGGCTGTGAGTGAGAGAAATTGCTTCTTATCCCCAAACATGTGTCTTGAACAACCAGTGTCCAAATACCAAAAGGTACTACCTCTCACTTTAGCCTGCAAGAAACAATCAAACATTAGATTTAGGAACCCAAACTTTCTTGGGACCCTTTCCACAAACACTTGACTCAAGCTGGTCCTTCCTCACCCAGACCTACTTAACATGTTTGTTGTTTCTTTCAACACTTTTCTTCCTAGCTGGACAATTAAATATCTTATGTCCATTCATACCACAGTGATAGCACACATGCCTGTCCTTCGTAAGAACAAACTTACCTCTTTTGAATTCCTCGATCCAAGTGGTTCCCTAAGGGTGTCAGTTGGTCCTGGTTCTCGTTCTGGAATAACCAAGACCAGTTGTACCACTGTTACCTTCCATGGAAGTGAGATGGTTCAAGGTACTTTATGTAGATAAGAGTTTGTCTACGTGCCTTTGACTGTCTTAAAGCTCTTTGACCTTAGTATCAAGAACTCTTATTAGGAAAACATTTCTCTCATCCATAGCTTTGAAATTTCTTTTGATTTTCTCAAGATCAAACTCGAGTTTTGAAATTAGTGAATCATTTGGCACGTTGACAACCACTTTCTACTTACCCTTATTCAATCGATTGATTTCAGCATACAAATCACATATTTTACCTTCATACTCATCAATCATCTTACTAACTTTAGCATAAGGATCTGCAGGAGAAAAATTAGCTAGGCAGTCTTGAGCGTAACAAACTCTCTATGCAATTCTTCTGCATCATCAACCAAAAGGTTAAAAGCATGCAGTAAATTAGACTTGCTTAGAGTGTTTGCCTTACTCTTAAAAGCCATAAAATTTGGGGGATCATATGAGTTAAACAGATCATGTAAAAGGGGAACAGTTAAGTTTTCTTCACTATCACTAGGATCATCCTCATCCTTTTCTAGCAAAGAATACTTAGTTGTTTCCAACTCGACCTTGCACTTATCAAGTGCAGCTTCAAGCTCAGCCACTTGATCCTTTAACTCAATACACATTTGCTCTAAGTGATCACAACTAGCAATAGCAATGTCACGTTCATTTTTCTTTTTCTTCAACTCACGTTTGCCAGTTATGTAAGCCTCACTTAATTTAAGACATTCATCTAACAAATAATCAATACATTCAAGCATATTATCTCTATCATAATGATACATGTCTTCACGAATTTGTTCAAAATTTACCTTGTGTTCACTAAGTACACCTTTCTTTGCCATGAGACAGAGATTTGATGTATTGTTCCCCTTTTTGGTTCCATCAGCTAAGTTGTTCCCCCCTTGATCCATAATAGCAGTCATGCAGGTTTCATGATTAGATGACTCTTCATCCTCTTCTTATCCAGAATCGGAGTCACCCCACATGGCTGCTATCATAGCCCTCTTGAACACTTTCTTATCATTGCTCTTAGATAGCTTATCCTTCTACTTTGGACAGTCACGATGATGTGACCGAAATCTCCACACTTGAAACAACCTGCACTTGAAGGGTTAGTTTTCATAAAATTCTTACCTTTGAAATTCTTACGTTGATCTATGAAATGCCTCACAAAACGCTTAGCCATTATAGCTATATCGTCCTCTTCTTCTTCAACTATTCACTTCAAGGCAACACCTCTGACTGGTCCCTTGTCACTCTTAGACTCAACCAGCATTTCATGAGTCATAAGGGAATCAATCAGCTGTTCCAGACTCAGCGTTACGAGATCTTTTGCTTCATAGATAGCTATTACCTTATCCGTCCATACATCTGTCAAACTTCTCAATATTTTTCTAACCAAATCTTCGTCAGAAAAACTTTTGCCAAGAGATTTTTAATCATTTACAATAGTCATAAATCTACCAAAGCAATCATTTATCTTTTCATCTTTATTCATGTTACAGGCTTCGTATCTAGACATAAGTAAATCGATTTTAGACCTTTTATACCTCACTCGTTCCCTCATAGCCAAGTTCGAGGGTATCCCAGATCTCTTTGGCGGAGACACAAGTAGAGATTCTGTTTGTCTTATTCTCTCCAATAGCCTGTTGCAATATACACATGGCTTTAGCATTCTTCTCCAGCTTCTTGTAATCAGTAGAAGTATATTCGCTTTCCTTCTTCGTTATTAGGGAACCATCAACCTCCTTGGTAATCTCTAATGGTCCGTTCTTGACAACCAACCAACATTCGTAGTCAATACCAATGATGATGCTCTTCAATCTATTCTTCCACCAAGCATAATTTTTCCCATTGAATTTAGGAGTCTTGTTGTCGTATCCCATAGCATTCATTTCTTGAGTACTCATGATCTACTTCTCTAGGTGTTACCATATTAAGAAGAACCTGATCTGATACCAATTGAAGGTTTGCAATGTACTCACGAGGGGGTTGAATTGAGTACTTAAATGATCTGGTGACAAATCTAAATTCTTCGATTTAAGGGGAACTTGTAACACCCCGACAATCCTCTATTTTCCAAAATACCTTTTTAATATAAAACTTATAGAATTATCAAAGTATTATCGCCCGTGTGATAACTTATCGGCTTATTCATAATTTTGCAGCGAAAAACAATAAATAACTTTGAAAACAATAACTTAGTCAATCATAAGTCAACTCCAAAACCAAACTAAAGTCAAGCCAACATAAAGTCAAACTCAAACCATAATTAAAAGTAAACTAAAGTATTAAGCTAACACAAGCTCTCCACGAATCCCGCACCCATGATGCATCATCTTCAAACCTGAAGTGGACGATGCACTATTGATCCCGAGATATTGCTCACCAAATGGGTCATCACAGGATTAATAAGGCACAGCCATGACCATGATCGACATACACACAAAAGCACGTAATCAGCAAAGCTGAGTACTACATAATAATAAATAAATCCTAACATGATACTAATAAACATTAAAGAAAAGATAAATAATAACATGTAGGGGTGTAAGCGGACTGCGAAAAGTCCAGAGTCCAATCCAATCCAGTCCAAACTTGTCGGACTGGATTGGACTGGAATTTTTTTGGACTGGACTCGGACTCAAATTTTGGAGTCCAAATATTTTCGGACTGGATTTGGACTCATCCCTTTGGAGTCCAATAAGTCCAGTCCAGTCCAAAAATATATTTATAAATAATATATATATTATATATTTTTATATATAATGTATAGTATATATTTAATATTTATATATATAATATAACAGATGTATGTGACTTATCATCTGGAATGGATATAACGAGCTTAATTTTTCGAATTCAATTATGAGAAAATGTTGAAAATCATTAAATCTACGGTTTTTTCACCATATACCCCCGACAAATTGGAAAATTCACCATATACCCTTAATGTTTCAGTAATTCACCATATACCCCTGAGTTTTCAAAACTGTGCACCTTGTAACCTTTTTGCTAACGGATGTTAACTCGCCGTTAGTTTTATTTACGATTTTACCACCATTATGCCCTAACCCTAACTCTAACCCCTAACCCTAACCCTAATACCTAATTAACCTAACCCCCTAACACTAACCCTAATTAACCTAACCCTAACAAGTTACCCTCCCCTTGCCATCCCCCCAACCCACCCCCCACCCCCACCCCCCCCCCCCCCCCAACCCCACCCCCTCCCCCCCCCCCCCCCCCCACCCCCCCCCCTCCCCCACCCTCTCCCCGCCGCCCCACCCCCACCCCATCCCCCATGACCCCTCACCCCCCCCCTTCCGTCCCTCGCCCCCCCTCCCCGCAAGAAGAACCCCTACACCCCATTCCTTCCTCTCGCTCCCCCCCACGCAAGAAGAACCCCCCGCACCCCCTTCCTTCCTTCGCCCCCTCCCCGTAGCGGCGCAGCCTCAGCCCGAAACTTTGTTGGTGGTGGAGAAATCGAAGGGGAGGAATCGCCTAAGAATTCCAGGGAAACGCATGACACCTACTGACATGATTTCGCCCCTCCCTCCCATTCGATTTCGCGGCGTTTCTCTCTCTCAGGCATAGACTCGGTGGCAAAGACTCGAACATTCGATTTCGCCGGCAAAAGACTGGAATAAACAAACGCTCAAAGGCTAAGGAAAACGTCAACCTTGATTTCGCCGTGGCGAACGCCGACTGCAGGTGTGAGAGATGAGAGGGGCGTCGGTGAGAGATAAATCGAAGGGGAGGGCGGGGGGATAGTCTCGGCGGGGGAAGGGGTAGGGGGCTACGACGGAGGGGAGAGGGAGGGGGAAGGGACTGGGCCGGCAGGGGAGAGGGTGGGGCGCTGGGCGGGCGGGGGGGGGAGGGGGGGGGGAGAGGTGGGTGGGTGGGGGTGGGGTGGAGGGGGAGGGAGGGTAGGTTAGGGTTAGGGTTTAGATTAGGGTTAGGGATTAGGGTTTAGATTAGGGTTAGGGATTAGGGTTTAGATTTTAGGGTTAGGGGTTAATAATGGCAAAATGGTAAATAAAGCTAACGGCAAGTTAACTTCCGTTAGAACAAGGGTATATGGTGAACATTTTCGGAAACTTAGGGGTATATGGTGAATATCTGAAACATTGAGGGTATATGGTGAATTTCGTGATTTGTCGGGGGTATATGGTGAAAAAACCGTTAAATCAAAATCGGGGAAAAAAATAATACTTCCTCCGTTTTTTTTACATGTTACATTTTGACATTTTCACTATTCACAAATTTCACTTTGACCATCGTTTGTGATTTATACGTGAATAAAGATATAGTCATGTGGGATCTTGTTAGATTCGTCTTAATATGTATTTTTTAAATGTGTACTTTTTATAATTTTTACAAATACAACATTAGAGATATATGTCCTCAAAATTTTGCATTGGCATGCGTGAAAAGTGAAAGTGTAACATGTAAAATAAACGGAGGAAGTATAATAATCGGACTGGACTGGATTCGGACTCAAGAAAAAATTATCGGACTGGACTGGACTGGACTCAAAAAATATTTGGATCGGACTTGGACTCAATTTCTCGAGTCCAAAAAACTTTGGACTGGATTTGGATTTGGCAAAGTCCAATCCAGTCCAATCCACTTACACCCCTAATAACATGACAGGCTAACTTTACTGAACTTAACTCAACAATCAACAAGTTAATAAAATTTAGATTGAATAGGCAATGGAAAGAGTTGTCCAAACCAAACCAGTCTTCAATTTAGAAGACGAAGTACGGGCGCGACTCCGTACTCCCATGACCAACGATATCGAGGTACTAATTAAATAAAATAGGACACGGTGATCAATCCGGTCCCAAGAAAAGCCATGGGCTACCACCATGTACTCCAACTCATACTAGTCTAACACTTGAGACGTGCACAAGTCTAAAGCTTATTGCTATTCACTTTCCACTTTAAGTGATTATTAAATTATCTACTTGTTATGACTCACAAAGTAAGACAAACAATATAATCATCAAGGATACATGATACTTCCATTTTTATCTTAGGATTAGGTAAGGTGATCAACAACTTAACAATAGAGGTTTAAGTTATTCGGTTAAAAACCGAAAACCAAACCAAACCAAACCAAACCGAATTAATAATTTGGTTTGGTTATTTTTTATAAATCGGTTCGGTTTGGACTGGAAAAATATAAAATTTTCGGTTTTCGGTTTGGTTCGGTTTTTGTTTTGAAAAACCGAAAAAAACCAAACCAAACCGAACTTTAATAAGCTATATGGCCATATGGGCCTTAGCAAACCCGGTCCAATAAAACTAAATCCTTCGGTTTTCTACCTTCCCCACTAAGGCCCTAAGTCCCTATCAAACCCTAAGAGAGATTTCTCCCTCCAAGCCGTCTCTCTCTCCTCCCTCCCAGCCATCTCTCTCCCCTCCCTCCCAGCCATCTCTCTCCCCTCCCTCACTGCCATCTCGCTCTCCTCTATTTCCCTCTCACCTCCGTTTCTCTCTCCTCTATTTCTCTCTTCTCTATGTCTCTCTCGTCAGTCCTCACTCGCTAACTAATGTCCGATTTCCCCTCACCAACGGAGAAGATTGAAGAAACCCTTGAAGATTGATTATGGCAGATTTGGAGGATTTTTGTGAAGGTGCTAAGAAGAAGATGAAGATTTCCAGAACTGTTGTTGATGCTATAGGGTATGTTTTTTACGAAAATGGTTGAGTGTATTGAACACAATTCAAGTTTTATTTTTGGTTTAGTGATGTTGATTATGGTTGTATATGTTGCTCATCTGAATTATCAAGAATTTTTGTTATTTATAATTATTTTCGGTTTTTTTGGTTCGGTTTGGTTTTTTTTTGTTTGGAATTTCGATTTGGTTTGGTTTGGTTTGAGTTGAATTTTGGTTTGGATTTGGACTTGAATTTTAAAAACCGAACTTATATCAGTTTGGTTCGGTTTTGCCCCTAAATCAAACCAAAAACCGAACTTTCACCCCTACTTAACAATCCAAGAATAAATCCATTATTAGTTCCATAACCATTATTTATTTGTTGATCTAAGTCAACAATCAACCAACCTTTCATAGGTGAATAACCAACTTACCAACTAAGGCCCTCGGTCCTCATAAACTAAAAAAAAAATCCAAAGGGAACAACATGATCCAATAACAACATAATTATTACTCCCTCATGTGAATTAATAAAATAAAGTTCCCAATCTCATATGCTTGCATCAATCATCCATACAAACATAGTATAACCAACATAAGCAACATGCTTCACACAACGGCATAAAACATGCAATTCCACTTGAATATAAATCACATATGAACCATAAATAGTTCCCTATACATGATACTACATCAATCCTAATCTTAGGACATGATACTAGTCTTCTAACACATAGGTATGTACGTACCTTGTGTAGACAATATGAGAGGTCACTTTAACAACCTTAGAAGTCGCCTAAAGAGAATTCACCGCCTACCAAATATCAATACAACCACTAATCAATACTCAAATAAAATTCCAGCAACTTTAAAATATCTTAAACCCTCTTTTAAAGTGTTTAAAATCATTTTTAATTATTAAAACTTCAATTATTAATATCTCTTAGTATAGTACTACCATACTAGTCATTTAAAACTCTCAAAAACCATACTTTGACAATTAAAACTCCATCATAAGCATACTAATAAAAATTTCAGCAACTTATAATGTGTTTAAAACCCTTTAAAACATGCTTAAACATAATCATACACATAAGAGTGTTCAATTTTCATAAACTATAATATATTACTACAATTTCTAACTCATAAAATCCTAAAAATACATGCTTTGATACTTAAAACCCTAGTTTAAACATAATTAATAAATCTAAAAATTAATTACTTTATTATACAAATTACATAATCTGAAATTTAGATTTCAATCATCAAACTATAAACTTTAATCATGAAATCATTAAATCAATCCTTAAAAAATATAAACTTAACATTAAATAAAATAGAGGAGGAAGAGAAATAAACCAAAGAGATGAAGGAGGGGAAGCACGACCGAGAGAGAGAGGCGGCTGGGCTACCGGCGGTAGCGCGCTGCTGCTGCTGGCCGGTGGTCCGGCGGTGGTGGCAGCCAGCTTGGCTGGCCTAGAGAAGAGAAGAAAAAGAGAGAAAGAGAGAGAACCGTGGGGGAGGAGAGAGAAAAGAAAGAGAGGAGAAAAACTTTAGGGTGAGTATTTAATGTGTGGGAATTTTGGGTTTTGTTGGGTTTATATAGGTAACCCCTTATGGGTTTAGGGAAATGTGTTTGGGCTTTTAATAATCATTTAATGATTAGGTGCTTGAGTAGAGTTGGGTTCCTCTAACCCATTTTAAAATCCTTTACACTACAACTCAAAGATGTTTAAACTATTTAATAATTTTCGAAGTATGACTAAATAAAATATTTGATTATTTAAAATCATTAAATAATTCTTTTGACTTTCAAATAGTCAACATACTAAAAAATAAATTATTTAAATACTAAAATATATATAAATATACATTAAAATATATTTATAAAATTCATAAAATTATGGGGAATTACAGAACCAGTTGGGCTTGTTCGTGACAACGGAAACACTAGAACTTGAAAGCAGTAATGAACACACCAAATTTGACGAGGTTCAGCCAAACAAGGGCCTACATCCTCCTACACTAGTTTTCTTATTAATCAACTTCGAAAAACAAGAATACTCTCGCATCTCCTGTTTCCTTTACTTCAGGGAAACAACACACCCCACAGTAACTCTAGTGTGCTATTTCGCACTTGAACTCACAAGCACTCGCGAATGAACTCACAAACGCTACCCAATCTCTAACCCCTCTGTTAGAGATTCAATACAATCAGTTTCTCTTAACTCACGCTTTCTTACAAAGCAAACAAAGAGTAATACGAAGCTCTATGAGATGCGTACTCTACTTTAGGAAACTGTTTTAGCTGTTTTCTTTGTGAAGGCTCTCGAAAATACTCAATAAAATTCGGGAGAGCATCAAAGTGAAAGAGAATCATGATTCAATATTTATAGACCTAGGTTTAACCTTGGAGCATGCCCTAACTCAAGATATCAAAGATATGATAACCCTAAGTTACGAAAAGTATATCTAATAATATTTTTCTCGAAGGAAAGATATTATCCAAGATATACACACGCTTTTAAGGCAAGTAAATACCGAATAATGATTCCGAAGGATGGCAAACATTTCTTATGAAAAGTATTTGAGAAAATATTTTTCCGAAAATCTTTTCTAAAACAGCCAGCTCAATCACCCGGTAAAGTAACTGGTACCTAGACCTGTTACCCTACTTAGTAGTGTTCTGAATATGTAACCAACTGGTTCCATATTCAAAACCCTACTCTTTCACACTTAAGAACAACATAGACAATTCCACTAGAAATATCATACGCAAATATTACATGAAGACCTAAGATGAATCAATTAAAGAATTCTAAACTATCTTCATGCACTTCAATCCTTGAAGCTTCCCATGAATCAACAATGAAGAACTTTGTCTTTTCCTCGAACAACTTCGAGAGGGATTCTTAGCTTCAAGTCTTGGAATAACCTATTTGCTACACAAGAACACATCATAGCATAGCAAAGAATTCTTTTAACTGTTTCATTATATAGTCAGTTTCAGTTGGATACTCACCTGTTTATGAACAACTTAGAATCACCTGTAATAACAACTGTTCCCTGCAACTGTTTGTCATCATTTAAAACCTAGGGGACTCAACATACTTGAATGACCAAGTGATGCATCCAAAGGTCACAATTGGGAAAGTATTTAGCCTTTATGACATGACCAAAAAGGTTGTTTGGTTCATGGGTTAGGCACCATGCTTGCCTACAAAGTAAGGAATCATTAAACACAGTGAGATCCTTGAAACCCATACCGCCAAGACATTTCAGGGTGCACATTAAATCCAAATTTTTCCAGTGAGTCTTCCGTTGGGAATCCGAACTGCCCCACCAAAATCTTGCCATAGCAGAGTGAATTTTCCGGATAATCATACAAGGAAGTTTATAGACACCCATTAGATATGTTGGAATCGCTTGACTAACCGACTTGAGCAAAACTTCTTTCCCCGCTCTAGACAACAACTTCTCCTTCCACCCTTAGAGTTTCTTCTAAATTCAATCAAGGAGAGACTCAAAAATAATTTTCTTCGATCTTCCATAGATAGAGGGGATACCAAGGTATTTCTCATGTTTTTCAATCTGCCGCATATTCAGAATATTCATCAAAACTTCTCTTTGTACATTGCTGACTCCTCTACTAAACGAGACTTCCAACTTTTCATAATTAATTTTATGACCGTATGCTGCTTCATAATGGTTGAGAATATCAACTATAGTAATGCAATCTGGTCAGGTAGCTTTGGTGAAGAGTAAATTGTCATCTGCAAAAAGAAGATGAGATATTTCTGGACCATTACGGCTGGCTTTTGCTCCATGAATCTACTTCTCCTGAACTTTCCTCTTAATCATTTTAGAGAAGGCATCAACAATTAAAATAAAAAGATATGGAGTAAGAGGATCTCCCTAACGTAGGCCCCGCTCTGGAGTAACAGAACCATATACACCTCTATTTATAATGAAGGAATAAGTAACAAAGGAGACACAATCTATAATTAGGTTCACCCAACGACCATCAAAGCCCATAGTAAGGAGGAGCTTCCTAAAAAAGCCCCACTCCACCTTGTCATAAGCTTTGCTCATGTCAAGTTTCATAGCCATTATTCCTTTCCGACTCCTATTCATGTGCTTCATAGAGTGAAAAACTTCCATAGCTATAAGAGCATTATCAGTAATAAGACGACCAGGAACAAAGGCACTCTGATTCTCAGTGACAATATCAGGGAGCAAATCTTTTAATCTGATCACAAGAGCTTTCGACTCCAATTTATACAGAACGTTACAAAGAGTAATGGGACGAAATTCAGCAGCTTTCATAGGATTATTCACTTTTGGGATCAAAGCAATATTAGTCATATTAACACAACTTGGGGAGGACAAGCCATGCAAAATATTACTAACAAAAAGAGTCACATCATCACCAACAATATGCCAAAAACGTTGATAAAAAATAGCATGCATAGCGTCTGGCCCTGGAGCTTTGCAAGGATGCATTTGTTGAAGAGCTGCATATATTTCTTCCTTTGTAAAGGGTTTCAGGAGCATTTGATTACATTCATCCGAAATCACCGGGTCAATAAACCGTAACACCTCCTGGAAATCCGAGCCTAAGGATTTTGTCGAAGTGAAAATAGTATTGAAATAATCTATAAAAATTCTTTCAATATCATCACCATACTCGCACCAGCGCCCATTTTCATCAAATATACCCTTCACATAATTTCTTTTCCTCCTTTAGGAAACTTTATGGTGGAAATACTTTGTATTTCTATCCCCATCTATCACCTCCGCAACTCTAGAATGAACATACCATTAAGCCTCATGCTTCGCGTGAAGGTCATCGAGCTTCTTTTCCAACTCCGTACACCTGGTGCAAGTGTAATCCCCCACAATTTTATGAATTTTATAAATATATTTAAAGTATATTTATATATGTTTTAGTATTTAAATAATTAATTTCTTAAAGTGTTGACTATTTTTAAAGTCAAAGGATTATTTAATATTTTTAAATAATCAAATATTTTATTGAATCATACTTTGAAAGACATTTAATATTTATTTAGTTGAGTTGAAGTACAAATATTTTAATATTGGGTAGAGGAGCCCAAACTTATATGATCACCTTTCATTAAACCAACTCATCAAGCCCAATTCTCTTTTGGACCCCTAATGGGGGAAACTATAAATACTCCCCTCAATAACAATTTTGCCACATTATACAAACACCCTATTTTCTCTCATCCTCTCTCTCCCCTCGCGACACTCCTTTTTCTCTCCCTCCCTCACCCGACTTTTCTCTCTCTCCCTCGGTTCACTCGCCGCCACCGCCCAGTCGACCACCGCCGCTGTTGCCTTGTGTCGGCGTCCTCCTCCTCCTTGGCTGCCGTGTTTTCTCTCTCTCTCTCTCCTCTTGGTTATTCTCTTCCTCTATATTATTTTAATGCTTAGGTTTAATGTTTTAAGTATTGTTTTGGTGTTTTAATAATTAAAGTTTATATCTTTGATTATTTAAATATAAATTTCAGATTACATAATTAGTTTAGTAAAGGAATTAAATTTCAGATTTAAAATACGTGTTTAAATTAGGTTTTAAGCATAAAAGTTTGGGTTTTTAATGTTTTAAGAGTTGGAATTTGTAGTACTATGTTATAGTTATGAAAATTGAATACTCTAATATTTACAACTATGTTAGAGTGACTTTAAAAGGATTTTAAAGATACTATAAGTTGCTGGAATTTATATTAGCTCACTTATGTTGGGATTTTAAAAATCAAAGTATGAATTTTTAAGGGTTTTGGTGACTAGTATGGTAGTACTATACAAGGGGGCACTAAAAGTTAGTTTTATTGTTTAAGAGGGTTTTAAAATACTTTTTAAGAGGGTTTAAAATATTTTAAAGTTGCTGTAATTTTATTAGAGTATTAATACTTGGATGCTTTGGTATTTGGTAGGCGGAGAATATACTTTGAGCGATTTCTAAGGTTGGGAAAGTGGTCTCTCGTTTTGTCTACACAAGGTACGTACATACCTATGTGTTATTAGACTAGTATCATGTCCTACGATTAGGATTTGATATAGTATCATATATAGGGAACTTTTACAGTTCATATGTGGCATATATTCAAGCGAAATCACATGTTTTATGGCGTTGTGTGAAGCATGTTGCCTATGATGAATATTATATATTTGTATGGATGATTGATGCAAGCATGTGGGATTGGAAACTTTTATTTTATTAATTCACATGAGGGATTAATAATTATATTGTTTATTGGATCATGAATTGTATCATGTTTTTCTCTTGGATTATTATATTTACTTTATAAGGATCATGGGCCTTGTTTAGTAAAGTTGGTTATTCACCTATTGACAGGTTGGTTGATTGTTGATTTAAGTCAACAAATAAAGATTGGTTGGTTATTATTTAATGGGATTATTATTGGATTAATTGAGTTGTGTGATCACAATATTTAATCCTAAGATAAAAATGGGAATTTTGTGTATTCATGATATTTATGTTGGTTGTCTTACCTTGTGAGTCACAACAAGCAAATAATTTATTAATAACTTAAAGTGGAAAGTGAATAGCAATAAGCTTTAGACTTGTGCACGTCTGAAGTGTTGGACTAGTATGAGTTGGAGTACGCGGTGGTAGCCCATGGCTTTTCTTGGGTCAGATTGATCACCGTGTCCTATTTTATTTAATTAGTACCTCGATATCGTTGGTCGCGGGAGTACGGAGTCACGCCCGTACTTCGTCTTCGAAATTGAAGACATGGTTTGGTTTGGACAACTCTTTCCATTGACTTTTCAATTTAATTATAATTAACCTATTGGTTGTGGAGTCAAGTTCAGTATAGTGAGTCTGTTATATTATGTTGTTATATTATTGTTAATCTTTGATCTAATGTTCATTAGTATCATGTTAGGTTTTATATTTCAATTATTATGTAGTACTCAGCTTTGCTGATTACATACTTTTCTGTATGTCGATCTTGGTTGTGCCTTATTGATCCTGTGATGGCCCATTTGGTGAGCAGTCGTATAGGATCAATAAAGCATCAGCCAATTCAGGTTTGAAGATGATGCATCATTGAGTGTCTGGGAACAGTGGAGCGCTTGTGCTTAGACAATTTATACTTTAAATAATGTTGGTTTAATATGTTGTGGTTGACTTTTAAATTGGTTTAACTTTTGGTTTGGTTTTGGAATTGACCTTATGGTTGAATAAATTATTTATATTTTCAAAGTTATTTAATTATTTCCGCTGCCAAATTATGAGTAAGCCGATACGTTATCACAGGGGCGATAATGCTTTGATAATTCTCGATGTTTTGTGGGAAAAAGGTATTTTAGAAAATAGAGAATTGTCGGGGTGCTACAAAGTGGTATCAGAGCTTAGGTTTTTATTGGCCTTTCGTGCCAATCTTTTTTTAGGTGCCTAGTTATTTGAAAAGAATTTCCAAAGAAAACAAGTTCTTACTTATTCGTTGTGCTTAAATCACTTTTCATAAATTCGGTTGCATGTTTCAAAAAGGGTTCGAAATTTTTTTTTCTAAGTTCAATTTTTTTTTTGTCCGAATTTTTTTTTTCCCGTTTTTCCATTTTTTCGGAAATCATTTATTTAATAATGAGTTGTTTATTATTAGTACTTTATTAATGTTGTGAGAGATGGGTAGAATAGGAAGGGCTTATAGTATTGAAATATTATATGTGTGCATTGAAATGTTTTGTTTAGCATGTTCATGTCTTTCCTCCCTGCTTAACTATTTAATGTTATTCCTAGCTTTAAATTATATGTTTTTTATTCTTACTTATTATTTAGTGTTGGGGATATACGTTAAGTGAGGGTATTATTTATTATAGATGTCGTGTTCATCTGTTAATGGACCTCTAGGCATGACTGATAGTGAAGTTGTCCGAGTAGGAAGCTGCTTCAACCCTATTGTGCTTAGTGATGGTGAGTATGATGTGGAGTATGATGGTGAGGGCTACACCAGCCTAGATGTTGTTTTGCGTCGTGTCTTGAAAGTAGGTGTAGACACATAAACGTCCAATGATGAAACATACCGCGGCATTAGTTGGCGCGACCCAACGGAAGAGCAATCCAAAGAACCAATCCAAAATTGTGTTTTGAAATGATATTCTAAAGCCCAATTGATTATTCATGATGATTAATTGTATTTTAAGCCCATAAAATATTTTGAGTCCATTTAAAGTGTTTTAAGAGCCCAATTAAATATTTATTCTTTTAATAAATATTTTTATTATCATTGATAAAAAAAAACGTGCGTCTCACACAGGATCTGCGCCAGGTGCAGGACTCTGTGTGAGTCACAAGTCTACGTGTTAGGCACTCATTGGCGCGCCTGACGCGTTCTGGCCAATGTGCTGGACGCATGTGGCGTGCTGAGCGTGGCCGCCGCGTCCGGCGCATATTCTAGCATATTGTAGTTTTTTTTATTAAACGTGTCTTTTTGAAGATAATTTTCTATCCCTAAAATCCGGAGATTGAATTTCACGGAATAAAAATCTGATTTGTATTTAAAATATTTAACCAATGTGCGCCTGACGCGTGGACATGCGCTTGACACGTAGGCTTGCGCCAGGCGCAGGTTGCCGCTTGAGGCGCACGCTCCTTTTTCCTATAAATACCTGTGATTCCTCGAATCACGGACGGCTTTTCAATTTCATTATTCACGAACACAAAAACTTTCGATTATCTACGAAATACACTTCGAATCTCTAAAGACAAAATACTTTCAATAATTCAATTCCTTTCCCAGTTTCTGATCATACTACGTTCTTGGTTCCACGATTGCTCCGCCTAAAGATCGTTACGCTCTTCAACCTAAGACGCATAGGTATAATTCCTGAGGATCCTTGAATAATTCTATTATATTTACTGCCTTGAAGTTACTAACAATTTATTTCATGATGTAGATCTTTAATTAATAATCGTTCTACTGTATATTCTAATATTTCCTTCTTTTTATTTATTTTCATACACTGTTATATACTTGCCTGATTGTTTATATTAATATTGTTATGATTGTCCTACATATTTTTTATCACCCACGTGTTATTATTGCTAATCAAAGACCTAAAAAACTGTTATAATATTAATCATATAATTTGGACAACCAATTAGGTACCTTGTAATATGATTGCCTAATCACATGTCACAAAAATAGTCTTTTTATGTGTTTCCTGAACCAACCTAGACTAGTTATTTTTAGGGTGTTTAAAAATATTGTATGATTATTGTTTGGCATAAAATTTGTTGTGAATCGATATTTAGTAGAGGTCAGCAATGGGCAAACATGGTTCCTGACTGTGTTGTACCCTCATCCCCGAACTCAATCTTTGGTTCATTTTGACCATCTATGGAGTCTAGACGGGGAAATCAACATTGGATAAGTCCCATAATTTGTCCCTACGGTTTCCCATATCCAATTAGGTTTATGATTCTTCCTTTAAAGAATTGTTGGCGACTTCTTTCAAAAATATATTTTCAATAAAACCTTTACAATGGGGTAGTCAAATCAAATACGCGATCACACCGCTTAGGCGAAATAAAAACACGCCTACAATTTGGCGACTCCACTGGGGAAGATTTTAAAAAATTAATTTTTTTAAATGAGTGGGTGAAACTTGAAAATTACGATTCATTCTCTTTTTATGCCTTTGAATAATATATTGTTTTGCATATGCATGGCTATTTTTCAACCACCATAAGGACAATCTACCTTGCCTCATTAGCACATGTTCTATGTGTGAGGTCACCCCCAGGGGGTTTGCGCTTTGTCCTTCCAAAAAGCTTCCTGAGCGATAGTGTTGGATTTTAGTTATAAGCAAACCTACCCAACCATGGCATTGTTCTCTTGTTCCTGACTTGAGAACTGGAGTGCGTCTTACACGTGGCCACCTCTTTAAGCTGGGGTACGAAGCGTGAGATCAATCTCTTAGTCATGGACCCTTTTCAGCCTTAACCTAAACCTGACCATAGTTAAATGTAGAACTGGACTTTAGGTTGAGAACTTTTGCATCCATGTTATATGACATTTGCCTGTGATTGCAATTTATGCCTGCTATTATTTTGTCAAAATCGTTGTTATTCATTGCGTCTATATAACAAACAAAAAAAATTGTCAATTGACCAAAAAATCGCCTAAATCTCCGAAAAACATGTCAGGGAGTAGTGCGCCAAGCGCATTAAGTTGCGCCTGGCGCACCGCTCCCGCGCCAGACGCACGGCAGTGCGCGGCACGCAGTCTGCGCATCGCATGCTTTTCTTCGATTTAGTCGTGGTGGTGGTCGATTCTATGTTCGGTCCGTCTGCATTCGCGTCAAAGCATGTCATTCTAGGGGTATCACCTAATTCAAGCAAAAAAAAAAGGGGTCAGTCTTTTCATGCAAGGTCGAGTCTGTCTAAAAAAAGTGCATCTAGAAAAATGGTCATGTTAGAGTTAGAATCATCATGTATGTCTTCCTTCTCCCTGCTGTTCAACTAATCTTCCCTATTAATCCTACCCTACCATATTCAATCAATTTCAAAAACTTATATTTTTCAAAATCAATCCTACACCCTCTTCTATTCTACCTTTTTCGAAAACATTTACTAATCATTATCATACCACCTATTCAATAAAAAAAAAATTCAAAATTAACCCATCATCTTTTCCTAATAAAAGATAAAAACAAGGGGCTCCTTTCAAAAATCAATTTCAAAAATTCTAAGCCCATTCCAAATACCTTCATTCAATACAATCCAATCAATCCAACCCACTTGCATTCATTTTAGGCCCATATGCATTAGAGTCCATTTTGCATTCATTCTACGCCCATATGCATTAGAGTTCATTTTGCATTCATATTAGGTCCATCTAAATTTGAGTCCATGCATTCATATTAGGCCCCTATGCATTAGAGTTCATCTTAGTCCCCTTAAGACCATAACAACATCCTTTGATCTAGCGAAGCTAGTCACCCTTAAGACCATAACGGCATCCTTTTGACCTAGCGAAGCTAGTCATACCTTAAGACCATAACGGCATCCTTTCACCTAGCGAAGCTAGTCATACCTTAAGACCATAACGGCATCCTTTCACCTAGCGAAGCTAGTCATACATTAAGACCATAACGGCATCCTTTGACCTAGCGAAGCTTGTCATACCTTAAGACCATAACGACATCCTTTGACCTAGCGAAGCTAGTCATACCTTAAGACCATAACGGCATCCTTTGACCTAGCGAAGCTAGTCATACCATAAGACCATAACGACATCCTTTGACCTAGCGAAGCTAGTCATACCTTAAGACCATAACGGTACCCCTTAACCTAGCGAAGCTAGTCATCCTTAAGACCATAACGGCACCCATTGACCTAGCGAAGCTAGTCACCCTTTAAGGCCATAATGGCACCCGTTGACCTAGCGAGGCTAGTCACCCCTAAGACCATAAAGGCACCCCCCGAGTTTAGCAAAGCTACTCCTATCTTACATCTATAGCAATCCAAATCCTCGAGTCTAGCGAAGCTAGTCTGCCCTAAGTCCATAATGGTCCAAAACCTTCGAGTCTAGCGAGCCTAATCCATCTTAGATCCATCAAACCCGAAATCATCAAGTCTGGCAAAGCCAATTCCTTTCTAAGTCTAGCGAAGCTAGCATAGGCAATCCTTTTGAGTCTAGTCTGTTTGCAAAGTCTAGTCTAGTCTGCATGCATAGTCCAGTCCAGTCCATATCTGCATATGCATATAGTTAGGCCCATGTCGCCATCATAACCATAATCATAGCCATTTCTACTCATTTTTCATTTCCATTTCCAATTTCATTTTCATTTCTCATCTCTCATCTCCATTTCCATTTCTCCACCCCTCATTTACATTTCTCATTTCAAAAGCATCATTTCTTAAAATTTACGAGGTCCATTCGATTTCTGTTCAGGACAGGTCGTGAGATTATAACTTGGGAACGCCCGACAGAGAGGATACAAGGTCAACCTACTCCTAGACTCGTCAAACGCATCCTCACCTTTTCAGACGAATCCTCCGACTCTTCTGAATCATCATCTGAAATGGGGGACGCTAATGAACCGCTCAGTGCCATTATGGCCCAACTTCAACTGATGAACTCTCGTCTTGCGGAACAAGACAAAGAGATTAAGGCACTGAGAGAGAAACTAAGTGAAGAAGAAGAGCAGGGCGACACTCCTCCACCACCACCTCCTATCAAGACCGAGACTGAATTGAGGTTTGAAAAACTCGAGTAATTGATCCAGTCAATTCCTGCGCCCGAGGGTCAGGCTCATGGCCATGACATCATTGATCCTGAACTGAGGGAAAAACTAGCTAAAAAGATAACATTGGGTGACCTCCCCAAATTCAAGGGGGTCGAAGACCCAGATGATCATTTGAGAGCTTTCTCCATAACTATGGCTCTCAAAGGCATGAGCAAGGACATGTTTGCTTATGTCTTTCCCTTGACCTTGGATGCACATCCATCCAAGTGGTTCAGGTCACTGAATAAGACCAAGCTGAATGATTGGGACTATATCAGGGAAGAGTTTCATAAACAATACATATACAATACTCAGCTTCCCGTCAGCCTTCGTGAGTAGGAGTTAACCAAACAGAACTCCAACGAAGATTTCGTCACCTTCCTTAATAGATGGAGAGAAAAAAGATGCACAAATGACTAACAGGCCATCTCAAGAGGATAAGGTCCGACTGGTGATCCTTAACCCGCAGCCTAAGTATGGGGATCATATCAAATTCCAACCCATAGAGTCTTTCACGAAGCTCTATAAGGTAGGCCTGCTGATTGAAGAAGAGGTACAAGCCAACAAGAACAAGGGTTTCAACAACAACAACTCTTTCAAGAAGAGTAATAACAACCCTTCTACCTCTAAAAGCAACGACATCAATGCCCTAACGACTGAAAAGAGAGGCTATCAAGGGCCTCAAAGAACATTCACTCCTTTGGGCATGACTCTAGAAGAAGCTTTCACTAGGCTTCATGCAAAAGGAGCACTTCAGCCTCTTAGCCCTACTCCGGACCCTGCTCCTGAGAAAAGATCCAGTAAATGGAATCCCAATGCCTACTGCAAGTACCATCAAGGAAATGGGCATATGACATCACACTGCTGGACTTTGAAGCATGCTCTACAGGATATGGTTAAAGACGGTAGATTACCAATTCCGCCTGCAGCAAAAGTCAACAATAGCGGCAACCCCTTGGGCAATGCCTAAATAACGCCGGGGCATAGTCATTTAATGCTAGTTTTCTAGGTTGAGTCGGAGAGTCCCTCCCCTAGCTCCTTCATTTTCTTTCCTGCCGAGTCTATGTCATTTAGGATTTTATTTCTAATAAGCCTTCTTTTATTTATTTCTAATTAATAAAATAATTGCACTTTCATTTTCATTTCCATCATTTTATTTATGCTTCTAATTCAATGACGAAACTTAAATCACCTAATGAACTTGACTAAAAATAATAAAAAGAGACCTGAAATAAAAAATAACAATAATAAAAAAAGGACATACTTTGGATAAAGAGTTATATCCCTCTTCCCTCCATCATTCCAATAAACCATCGTCCATAAACCATCTCATGCAACCAAAATAATAAAAAATCCCTTACACCAGCATCTCCATGATCCTTAGCCAAAAATCAAAGCTCCACAAATATCCTTCAAGCCTCCAATACCCTAAACCAAAAACTTGTGTGCAAGCCTCACACCATAAAAAAGTCAATGCCGGGCAAAATAAAAAAAATGAAAGAAATTCAAAGTGCGAAAAAAAAGAGCAAAAGCAAAAGAAAATGCATAAGACAAAAAAATGCAAAAAATAAAAAGCCAAAGGCAAATAAATAAAAAGTCTAGCTAGGGGGCTTGCACACAAGTTCTACCCCTCATTCAAATTCCTTCAATCCATCAAAAACTCTAACTTATATAATCCAAATCCATGATCCTTAACTTAAACTTCAAGCCTTAAACCTTCATCAAAATCTCAAGCCTTAAACCTTTCAACCTTTCATGAATCCTAACTCTTTCTCCAAGGTATGTCCAAGCCCGCTAGGTTGAAAACCCGAAAGTGCGGCCTAGGCAAAAGTTAGGGCACAAAAAAAAAAGAATAAAAAAAATAAGATCCAGAACTACGAATTGTCTGATTCCGCAAGGATACGTAGGAATCCTCATCTCGAGGTCCGACCGTTTCAATAAAATAAATTAGTCAAGGTCTAATGATTTGATTTTCTAGAGCTCAGGAGCATGTTCTTTCTAGATCCCGACACAGACTCGAGTCTGAACCTAGCCTCGTTAAAGCCTTCTCCCACCTACATTTATATGAGTCTTAAATTTAAACCTTTTTATTTTTTTCTTCAATCCCAAGCTCGCCTTTTCCCTGAAGGACTCTCCGATAATTCCATGGTTTCTGGCGATATTTAACTTTGCATGTATCAACTTCCCAAAGAAGAATCCCCGATGACAACTTTCAACGTTCAAGACATGTCAACTACAATTCAATCAAGGCTCAAGGTGCCTAATTCAAGGCAAGCTCACCCAAAGTGGGGGCTTCCCATATATGTGGTGGTGCCTCCAAATCGAATTTAACTCCCGAAAAGTTGTAATCTGCGGACCTCGTTCATGAACCCCGATTATTTATAAAAAAGCGATTTTCGAAAATCATTCTATCTATATCTGATCAATCTATCTCTCTACATATCCAGATCTTCTAACCTTGCAAAACCCTGAACTTGCATTACATTTCATACATTCTAGTCTTGCATAACCCTGACCTTGCATGACGTGTCATCCCTTAGCTTTGCATAACCTTAATCCTTGCATAGCGTCTTGTGCATCCTTAGAGAGTCTAAGTTTGCATTATTTGCATCATTATGTGCTTTATGTGAGTTATTTGCATCTATCTGCTAACATCTTCTTCCGCAGGTAATCAGATTGCTTGTAGTTATTGTCCTGCATACTAACTTTGTTTTCAAGAGACCGACGTATATAGATTAGTTCTAAACTGCAGAGCGTTTAGAATCGTTCTCCGTCCCGACACTGTATACTTGACTTTCGATTTCCTGAACCTCAGTCAAAGTGGGGCTTCTGTAGACACATAATCGTGTTTTCCCATTTAAGGGTCCAATGATGAAACATACCGCGGTATTAGTTGACGCGACCCAACGGAAGAGCAATCCAAAGAACAATCTAAAATTGTGTTTTAAAATGATATTCTAAAGCCCAATTGATTATTCATGATGATTAATTGTATTTTAAGCCCATAAAATATATTGAGTCCATTTAAAGTGTTTTAAGAGCCCAATTAAATATTTATTATTTTTTATAAATATTTTTATTATCTTTGATAAATATTTTAAATACAAATCAGATTTTTATTCCGTGAAATTCAATCTCTAGATTTTAGGGATAGAAAATGATCTTCAAAAGACGCGTTTAATAAAAAAAACTGGAATATACTGGAATTTGCACCGGACACGTTGGCCAGAATGCGTTAGGCGCGCCAATGAGCGCCTGACACGTGGACTTGTGACTCACACAGAGTCCTGCGCCTGGCGCAGATCCTGTGTGAGACGCACGTTTTTTTTATCTTTTTAAATACGCGTGTACACATATACGAGTTTGATTGCAATGGCCGCGTCAGGCACACCAATGTGCGCCTGACGCATGGACGTGCGCTTGACACGTAGGCCTGCGCCAGGCGCAGGTTGCCGCGTGAGGCGCACACTCCTTTTTCCTATAAATACCTGTAATTCCTCGAATCACGGACGGCTTTTCAATTTCATTATTCACGAACACAAAAACTTACGATTATCTCCAAAATACACTTTCAATAATTCAATTCCTTTTCCAGTTTCTGATCATACTACGTTCTTGGTTCCACGATTGCTCCGCCTAAAGATCGTTGCAGTCTTGAACCTAAGCCGCATAGGTATAATTCCTGAGGATCCTTGAATAATTCTATTATATTTACTGCCTTGAAGTTACTAATAATTTATTTCATGATGTAGATCTTTAATTAATAATCATTCTACTATATATATTCTAATCTTTCCTTCTTTTTATTTATTTTCATACACTGTTATATACTTACCTGATTGTTTTATTTATATTGTTATGATTGTCCTACGTATTTTTTATCACCCACATCTTATTATTGCTAATCAAAGACCTAAAGAACTGTTTTAATATTAAGAAGATAATTTGGACAACCTGTTAGTTACCTTGTAATATGATTGCTGATACGCTCAAGTTATACGGTGTTCATATTATATTTTGGGTGCACTTTGCTAGGGGTTTGATTGTAATTGTTAACATTCGTGTTTTATTTAGCCCTTAGCGGAAGTTCGGAGCTTTGCGAGATAATTTGTGTTAATGTTATGTATTCCGAGCTTCTAAGGTGAAGTGCATTTGAGCCGAGCAAAGTACCAAGCATCACCGCAAGCCCAAGCATCATCGCAAGCCCACACATCTCACGTCATGCCCAGCAAGCCCAAGCAGCACCGCACGCTCATCGCCCAGCTCGAAGCACCGCACGCCCAGTATGCTCGCCCAGCGCTCGAAGCAAGCCTGCCCAGCTCGCAGCTCGCACCTCGCGAGCTAGGTCGCACCTCGCGACCTTCTTGCTCGCACCTCGCGACCTGCTTCGCACGGTGCGACCAGCTTTGCCCAGCCAAGTTTGCGGTAGACAGAGCACTCTTCGCACCTCGCGACCTGTGCCGCACCTCGCGACCCCTAGGTCGGTCTAATTGTCGGCTGATTTCTGAGCTTTAGTATAAATACTAAACTTGTTTTTGGACCTAGGGGGGCAGCAGCCACAAGGAGAGGGAGTCTCCAAAACTCCACTCCTCTCTTGTTGTCTTCTCTTTTTAGTTTTTATTTTCTAGTTTAGTTTTTGTAGATTTCAACTATGGGATTGGCTTATGCTATGCCGCTTGTAGCTTGAACCGTTCTTGAACGAGATTAATATGGAGCTTCAAGCATTATTGTGAGATCTTTCCTCTCTATTTAGTTCCTTTGATTATGGTTTAATTTCTATGCTTGCTTTCTATGATTTTTGCATGATTATGCTAGGAACGTTACTAGTTTGATTGTGTAATTAATCTAATGCTAGATTTAAGAATAGAATCGGATTGTTTTATTCTTTTATCAATTGGTAGCAAACTAGGAAGTAACTTAGATGCAGATCGTCTTGGTTATTTCTTGGGGAAATTGAATCAACTGTTGAATGTTTATCGCTTGTATGACGTTAGCGGTGTCCGTTGGTTCTCTCGTGTTTATTGCTTGCTATTGGATTGAACTTAGACGCGATCGGACTAGGTTATCCTTTAGTTAGGGTTTTATAGTCACGCTGATCGTGCTATTCAACTAGGAATAAGGAGAACACGAGATTAATTCTCAGCAATAGATAATTATGGAAATAATTAGAGTGGAGGTTCAAGGATCGATAATGAATTGAAGTGGATGTTAATCGGATTCAAGATCTTCCTATATTGATTTCTCATTTTGTTTATATGCTAGTTAGTTGAAGTTTAGTTATAATCTACTTGAAACCCCCCTTTGTTATTATTATTAGGTTTCTCGGCCCTTAGCTTAATCTAGGTTTTGAATCACGCTAAGTATAAAACTCGTCCCTGTTTTCCTGTGGATACGACCCCTACTTCCATTATACTAGCTTAGTGTAAAAGAGAGTAGGAGAAATTTTATCTTTGGCCGGGTGCGGTGCACACGACACATCCGCGCCCGCCCAAATTTTGGCGTCGTTGCCGGGGAAACGGTGTTACTTGTTTGTATTTAGCGTGATTTTTGGATGATATTGTTTGTGCTCTTTGTTTTTGGTTGACACTCATAGCGCTAACGATGCATTGCAAGAGTTCTTCTCAATCAATTTTGCAGGTACTTGAAGTGGAGATTGACATGGAACCACTACTGTCACACATGGAGCACAAACCCAATGATTAAGCTTAAGGTATTAAGTCGATCTAACGACTTTAAACAACAGCGCTTCTCGGGAGGCAACCCGAGATCCCTTTTATTTTCTTTCTTTTCCTTTATTTTCTCATCAAATTTCCACCACCACAACAAATTTTCTTTCACCCACCGCCCACCCACTAAAAAGATCCACAACCAATCTTAATCCACTTGGAACCAAAATCCACAAAATAAAACCCGTTGGGAGGAGTTCAATAGCTAGGAGTTGGTACAACTAGAGGGTTGAGATTGTTAATGTATCTTTTCGATCTCTTAAGTTAGGTGCAAATCTCAAGAATTTAAAATTTTGAATTTGTCATTTGTTTGAGTGATTCGAGTGAGAGGGTTGTGAGTTGAGTTATGAGATTTGAGTTGGTGTTGTTAAGAAATTTGAGTTTGACGGATTGCTTTTCATGAGTTTTGAGCATTCGATCTTCGATTTACCCGATTTTCGATTCCCCCCCATTTTCAGTTTACTTTTTCTTTTAATTGTCGACACATTGAGGACAATGTGTAGTTTAAGTAGGGGGGAGGGTATTCTCATTCTCATGTATCTATGTTGTATATATTACTTTCAATTTGAAAAAAATAAAAAATGAAAATGAAAAAAAAATTGAGAAAAACAAAAAAAATATAAAAAAAAAGTGATGAAATGAAACCCGCTGAGTTGAAAACCCACAAGGGTGGGCGACTCGGGCAAAAATGGGGGCCCGGATAGGTTGAAAACCCGAAAGGGCGGCCTATGCAAAAAAGTGGCTTATATTGAGCGGGTAAGATGGTGAGATGCAACCAAAAAGAAATGTGTGAAGCTAGGATGAAAACCCGAAAGGGCTCCTAGGCAAAATGAGAGATTAAGAGAGAATTTTGTACTTTAAAAACTCATTTGCCGGAGATGGTGTCATAAGGTGGAAAGCGTTTTCGGGTTGGGTTGGTTATTTCATCCTTGATTTTGTGAAGATTTGTTTTGGCTTTCACATTCTTTTGGTTGATTGTTTGTTTTTGGGAGTAAGCATGGAATTTATCCCTTTTTGTCTTTGTTCCATGGCTTGCTATTCTAAATTAGTTGTAGTAGTAGTAGTTTTAGTTTATCTTTTGAGGTTTTAGGCGAGCTGTCATTTTCATTGTGGCGTTTGAGTGAGTTCAACTCCTTTGAGATCCTTCAGGATTTGAGCTCACATTTTGGTTGTCGTTTGCTGGTTATTGTTGTTGTTACATCTTTATATATTTCAGGTGAGCTTGAATCTAAGTGTGGGGGAGTCATTATCCCTTACGTTTAGGTTTTGAGCGGATGTTGTTAAGATGTGATGATGATGATGTAGTTGATGGGGAGTGTAGGTTGGTGTCGTTAGCTTGGGTGATGATTTATTTGGAGATCCTCATTTTGAGTTTACTCGAGGTCGAGTAAAGTTCAAGTGTGGTGGTATTTGATACGCTCAAGTTATACGGTGTTCATATTATATTTTGGGTGCACTTTGCTAGGGGTTTGATTGTAATTGTTAACATTCGTGTTTTATTTAGCCCTTAGCGGAAGTTCGGAGCTTTGCGAGATAATTTGTGTTAATGTCATGTATTCCGAGCTTCCAAGGTGAAGTGCATTTGAGCCGAGCAAAGTACCAAGCATCACCGCAAGCCCAAGCATCATCGCAAGCCCACACATCTCACGTCATGCCCAGCAAGCCCAAGCAGCACCGCACGCTCATCGCCCAGCTCGAAGCACCGCACGCCCAGCATGCTCGCCCAGCGCTCGAAGCAAGCCTGCCCAGCTCGCAGCTCGCACCTCGCGACCTGCTTGCTCGCACCTCGCGACCTGCTTCGCACGGTGCGACCAGCTTTGCCCAGCCAAGTTTGCTGTAGACAGAGCACTCTTCGCACCTCGCGACCTGTGCCGCACCTCGCGACCCCTAGGTCGGTCTAATTGTCGGCTGATTTCTGAGCTTTAGTATAAATACTAAACTTGTTTTTGGACCTAGGGGGGCAGCAGCCACAAGGAGAGGGAGTCTCCAAAACTCCACTCCTCTCTTGTTGTCTTTTCTTTTTAGTTTTTATTTTCTAGTTTAGTTTTTGTAGATTTCAACTATGGGATTGGCTTATGCTATGCCGATTGTAGCTTGAACCGTTCTTGAACGAGATTAATATGGAGCTTCAAGCATTATTGTGAGATCTTTCCTCTCTATTTAGTTCCTTTGATTATGGTTTAATTTCTATGCTTGCTTTCTATGATTTTTGCATGATTATGCTAGGAACGTTACTAGTTTGATTGTGTAATTAATTTAATGCTAGATTTAAGAATAGAATCGGATTATTTTATTCTTTTATCAATTGGTAGCAAACTAGGAAGTAACTTAGATGCAGATCGTCTTGGTTATTTCTTGGGGAAATTGAATCAACTGTTGAATGTTTATCGCTTGTATGACGTTAGCAGGTCTGTTGGTTCTCTGTGTTTATTGCTGCTATTGGATTGAACTTAGACGCGATCGGACTAGGTTATCCTTTAGTTAGGGTTTTATAGTCACGCTGATCGTGCTATTCAACTAGGAATAAGGAGAAAACGAGATTAATTCTCAGCAATAGATAATTATGGAAATAATTAGAGTGGAGGTTCAAGGATCGATAATGAATTGAAGTGGATGTTAATCGGATTCAAGATCTTCCTATATTGATTTCTCATTTTGTTTATATGCTAGTTAGTTGTAGTTTAGTTATAATCTACTTGAAACCCCCCTTTGTTATTATTATTAGGTTTCTCGGCCCTTAGCTTAATCTAGGTTTTGAATCACGCTAAGTATAAAACTCGTCCCTGTTTCCCTGTGGATACGACCCCTACTTCCATTATACTAGCTTAGTGTAAAAGAGAGTAGGAGAAATTTTATCTTTGGCCGGGTGCGGTGCACACGACACATCCGCGCCCGCCCAATTGCCTAATCACATGTCACTAAAAAATAGTCTTTTTATGTGTTTCCTGAACCAACTTAGACTAGTTATTTTTAGGGTGTTTAAAAATATTGTATGATTATTCTTTGGTATAAAATTTGTTGTGAATCGATATTTAGTAGAGGCCAGCAATGGGCAAACATGGTTCCTGACTGTGTTGTACCCTCACCCCCGAACTCAATCTTTGGTTCATTTTGACCATCTGTGGAGTCTAGACGGGGAAATCTACATTGGATATATCCCATAATTTTTCCCTACGATTTCCCATATCCAATTAGGTTTATGATTCTTCCTTTAAAGAATTATTGGCGACGTCTAAGCTACAATGGTTTAAATCTCTTTCTTTAGTATCTTTATATTGTTAAGGAATAAGTTGGTTCTTTTGGATTGGAAAAATATTCTTATTCGAGTTGAGTAAGAATTTATTTTAGTACGTGAAAGGGAAAATATTTATTTAATTATTGTGATTGGTTTCATTTGATCCTTATGTGATTACTAATGTGAATAATTATTCATGCGTGAATATATGATTGTTATGGTTCATAGTGTGTGAACTTAGTGCTATTGTAATTCCATAAGAATTTCATTTTGATGCGATCTTGTATGGTCAAATCGATTGATGCCTTCGTAGGGAATGACAAGTAGTTGTGAATCGAAACCTAAATTTGACCTACGTTAAATTTCAGGTCGCGAAGTAGAATGGCAAACACCGATACCGCCTTAACTTCTGCTATTTACCTTTTGGTTGAGAAACTGACTCAAGAAAGGACTGAGCATCCTGATCCTGCGGGGGATATGTTTGAGAGATTAGCTAAGATTAAGTCGCCGTTCTTTAAGGGGCAGGCTGACCCTACGTTCTTAGAGAGCTGGATTAGGGAGTTCGATAATATTTTTAGGGCTGTCAATTGTCCTGAGGCTATGAAAGTAGGGCAGGCTGTGTTGTATTTGAAGGATGAGGCTGATTTATGGTGGAAGGAAAATGGAGATAGAATTAGTGATATGGAAGATTTTAATTGGGATTCCTTTATTACTGCTTAAAGAGGAAAATTTTACCCTGCATTTATGAGAAAGCAAAAGGCTCAAGAGTTCATAAACCTTAGGATGGGGAGTATGACCATTTCTGAGTATTATAGCAAGCTCATAGCATTGTTTAGATTTGCACCTGAGGTTGTAGCGACCGAAGAGCTGAAAGCTCAGAGGTTTGAGCAAGGGCTAACTAAAGAAATTCAATTGGGATTAGGTGGTGAGACCTTTGTGTCCCTAGATGTTGTTTATAGGAGAGCTGCCCATATTTATGGTCTTCAATCAAGGCGAGACAAGAAGAATGATGTGGTAGGTGAGAAGAGAAAGGATTTCAATTCTGGTGGAAATTAGGGGAATTTTAAGAAGAATAGGAATGGGAATGGGAATTTCTAAGGAAGGAATGGCCAAGGTTTTAATGGTAAGGGCCAGTCTGAGAGCAGTTACAACTGCAAGAGGTGTAACAAGAACCATCCTGGTAGAGACTGCAAAGGTGAGCTAGTGACCTGTCATTACTGCCAAAAGAAGGGGCATAGAGAGTTTGAGTGCTTCACCAAGCAGAAGAAATAGCAGAATAGTTGGGAATGGTAACCAAGGAAGGTCTGGGTACAACCAAGCGAACAACCAAGGACCGAAGCCTACGGGATCGCATAATGGTCAAGGAAGCTAAGTTACGGAAAGCCTGCTACTGAGAACAACAACAACAACAACCAGAGCAAAACTCCGGGGAAGCTGTTCGTGATGAGTCGCAATGAAGCTGAAAAGTTTGTCGACGTAGTTTCTAGTACTTTTTCTATTAACTCCATTCTAGTTAAAGCGTTGTTTGATTCTGGAGCGACCTATTCGTTTATTTCATCGTCCATTATAAAAAGTTGGATTTAGTAGACTTTGAAGTAATTGACTTGCCTATAAGTATACCTACTGGAGAAGTTATAAGGTGTACTAAGTTATATAGAGACTTACCTTTGAAGATAGGGGAATGTGTTTTTCCTTCTAATCTGATAGAGTTCAATCTTGGAGACCTAGACGTTATTTTGGGGATGAACTGGTTAGGTTTCTATAAGGCCAAGATAGATTGTGAAGCTCTAAAGGTAGTGCTGAGAAGCCCTTTAGGGAAGTTAACTTCATACCGTCGATTTGGAAAGCCTAAGAATTTTGGGGTCATTTCCGCAATGCAAGTGAAGAAGTTGGTAAAGAAGGGGTGCGAGTTATTCTTCTATAGTGTGTGAGATGTGAGCAAAGAGGTTGAGTTAAAGATGAAGGATGTATCGATTGTGAATGAGTTTTTGGATGTGTTTCCAAGCGAGATTTCTGGTATGCCACCCAAGAGAGCCGTTGAGTTCACCATAGACTTAGTTCCAGGTACTGCACCTATTTCTAAGACACCATATAGAATGGCACCTCCTGAGATGAGCGAGTTGAAGACGCAGTTGCAAGAACTGTTGGAGAAGGGTTATATTAGGCCTAGTGCGTCACCTTGGGGAGCTCCTGTGTTATTCGTGAAAAAGAAAGATGGGAGTATGAGATTGTGGATTGACTATAGGGAGTTGAACAATGTGACCATTAAGAATAAGTATCCTTTTCCTTGGATAGATGACCTGTTCGATCAGTTGAATGGAGCAAGTGTGTTTTCGAAGATTGATTTGCGTTCGGGGTATCATCAATTGAAGGTAGCTGATAAGGATATACCTAAGACTGCGTTTAGGACGCGTTATGGTCATTATGAATTCACTGTGATGCCGTTTGGATTGACCAATGCTCCGGCTATATTTACGGACTTGATGAATAGAATATTCCATGAGTTTTTGGATAAGTTCGTTGTAGTGTTCATTGATGATATTTTGATCTATTCAAAGAGTGAAGAAGAGCATGATGAGCATTTGAGGATAGTTTTGGAGACGCTTAGGAAGAACCAATTGTATGCAAAGTTCTCTAAGTGTGAGTTTCAATTGGAAAAAGTAGCCTTTTTGGGTCATTATGCGTCAACAGAAGGAGTTTCCGTGGATCCTGCGAAGATTCAAGCTATTAGAGAGTGGCCTACACCGAAGAATGTGTCAGATATTAGGAGTTTTCTAGGATTAGCTGGCTATTATAGGAGATTTGTGAGAGATTTCCCGAAGATAGCAAGGCTAATGACTAATTTGATGAAGAAAGAGTCGAAATTTGAGTGGAGTGATAAGTGCGAGGAAGCTTTTCAGACTTTGAAGGAGCGTCTGACTTCTGCACCTGTTTTAACCCTGCCTGACGGGAATGAAGGATTCGAGGTGTATAGCGATGCTTCGAAGAATGGATTGGGGTGTGTTCTGCAGCAAAACGGGAAGGTGATAGCGTATGCTTCGTGTCAGTTGAAACCGTATGAGTCTGATTATCCTACCCATGAGCTAGAGTTAGCTGCTATTGTGTTTGCCTTGAAAATTTGGAGATATTATCTGTATAAAGCGACTTGTAAGATCTTTACTGATCATAAGAGTCTGAAGTATATTTTCACCCAGAAGGATCTCAATATGAGGCAAAGAAGGTGGTTGGAATTAATTAAGGACCATGACCTAGATATCCAGTATCATGAAGGGAAGGCGAATGTAGTCGCCGATGCTTTGGGTAGGAAGTCGAGTCATAGTGTGAATGCGTTGGTAGTTCCTGAGGAATTGTACCGAGATATGCAAAGGCTTAGCCTAGAAATTTTGAGTCCTGGGGAGATTGAAGCAAGATTGAGTGCTTTGCCGTTGGGATCGTCGATTTTCGATGAGATCGAAGAGAGTCAAGTTGTAGACTAGCACCTAGACAAGATTAAGGAGAAGATGAAGCAAGGCAAGGAAGTTGACTTTAAATTTCATGATGATGGAAGCTTGAGGTTCAAAAGAAGGTGATGTATACCACAGAAGTGTGAAGAGCTTAAGAGGAAGCTTATGGAAGAGGGGCATAATACCCCATATTCTGTCCACCCTGGGGGTGATAAGTTGTATAAGGATCTCAAGGAGATTTATTGGTGGCCGAATATGAAGCGTGAAGTCGTTGAGTTCGTGTCAAAGTGTCTGACCTGTCAAAAAGTAAAGAGTGACCATAAGATATCAATGGGGAAGGTTCAATCCTTAGAGGTTCCTGGATGGAAGTGGATTCGGTATCAATGGACTTTGTGACTGCTTTGCCAAAGACGAGAAATGACAATGATACTATTTGGGTTATCGTGGACCGTTTGACGAAGTCTGTCGTGTTCGTGCCGATCATGGAAACATGGAAGAAGAAGCAACTTGCCAAGACGTATATCAAGCAAGTGGTGAGACTGCATGGAGTCCCGAAGGACATCATTTCAGATCGTGATTCGAGGTTTCTCTCGAAATTTTGGCAAAAGGTTCAGTTGAATCTTAGAACAACGTTGAATATGAGTACTACGTTTCATCCTGCGACCGATGGTCAGACTAAAAGGACCAATCGGACTATGGAAGACATGTTGAGGGCTTGCGCGATTGCGTGCGCGATTTATCTCCAAGGAAGTTGGGAAGATCCTACGATTAGGATTTGATGTAGTATCATGTATGGGGAACTTTTACAGTTCATATGTGGCTTATATTCAAGCGAAATCACATGTTTTATGCCGTTGTGTGAAGCATATTGCCTATGATGAATATTATATGTTTGTATGGATGATTGATGCAAGCATGTGGGATTGAGAACTTTTATTTTATTAATTCACCTGAGGGATTAATAATTATATTGTTTATTGGATCATGAATTGTATCATGTTGTTCCCTTGGATTATTATATTTGCTTTATAAGGACCGTGGGCCTTGTTTAGTAAAGTTGGTTATTCACCTATTGACAGGTTGGTTGATTGTTGATTTAAGTCAACAAATAAAGATTGGTTGGTTATTATTTAATGGGATTATTATTGGATTAATTGAGTTGTGTGATCACAATATTTAATCCTAAGATAAAAATGAGAATTTTGTGTATTCATGATATTTATGTTGGTTGTCATACCTTGTGAGTCACAACAAGTAAATAATTTATTAATAACATAAAGTGGAAAGTCAATAGCAATAAGGTTTAGACTTGTGCACGTCTGAAGTGTTGGACTAGTATGAGTTGGAGTACATGGTGGTAGCCCATGGCTTTTCTTGGAACCGGATTAATCACCGTGTCCTATTTTATTTAATTAGTACATCGATATCGTTGGTCGTGGGAGTACGGAGTCGCGCCCGTACTTCGTCTTCTAAATTGAAGACATGGTTTGGTTTGGACAACTCTTTCCATTGACTATTCAATTTAATTATAATTAACCTATTGGTTGTGGAGTCAAGTGCAGTATAGTGAGTCTGTTATATTATGTTGTTATATTGTTTATATCTGATTTAATGTTCATTAGTATCATGTTAGGTTTTATATTTTATTTATTATGTAGTACTCAGATTTGCTGATTACGTGCTTTTCTGCATGTCGGTCATGGCTGTGCCTTATTGATCCTGTGATGTCCCATGAGCAGTTGTATAGGATCATTAAAGCATCAATAAATTCAGGTTTGAAGATGATGCATCATTGGGTGTTTGGGAACAGTGGGGCGCTTGTGCTTAGACTATTTATACTTTAAATAATGTTGGTTTAATATGTTGTGGTTGACTTTTAAATTGGTTTGACTTTTGGTTTGGTTTTGGAGTTGACCTTATGGTTGACTAAGTTATTTATTTATTTCCGCTGCAAAATTCTGAGTAAGCCGATACGTTATCACATGGGCGATAATGCTTTGATAATTCTCGATGTTTTGTGGGAAAAAAGGTATTTTATAAAATAGAGAATTGTCGGGGTGTTACAGCAAGTATTCTCGGTAATGGGCTGCTGCTGGGCTAAGATAAGATCTTTCTCTGCTCTGTGATTTGTTTACCTAGCCGATTAAATTTGACAAGGCTATGCGCCAGAACATCAACTCAACCCCTCATAACCTCTCTAGCAGAACTATCCCAAACTTTCCGTACCTCCTCTTCACAACTATCATCTAATAACCAGCTCGTTTTGAAATAGAACCTTCGCTGCTTCCCTTTGCGCCTATTGGTAGTTTGGACTCAGGTGATGATTATCGAATGATCCGACTTATACCTCAGAGTGTGCTCAACAGTAGTATTTGGATATAAAACCATCCAAGATGGGGAGCTAATAAATCTATCAAGCCTTTCACGAATGCAAGATGAAGGATTTGAACTGTGCTCCCAAGTGTGCTAAGCTCCAACATAACCAAGATCTCGAAGAGAGAAAGCATCCATAATCTCCTTAAAATTATTCATCTCCCTCCGCACCCTATCAACACCACCCTCCTTCTCTAAATATGATGAGTGAGATTTATCTCACTCTTAGTATAGTTTTAAGGCTATTTTACTTAATTTATTCCCCATTTTAGTTTCGTTTTTCCTTAATTTAACCTCTTTATCTATCTAACTCTCTCTTAGCACATATGTACATGTATTTGCATCCCCCTCCCCTACTCTTCCATTTGATGTTTGATGTATAGGAACTCAAGCTCCTACAAGCTTAGAGGGGAGCAAAAAAGGGAAGCAAGGAGGAAGAAGCTTGCCCGGGAAGCCCAAGGACTGCCCGAGCAAAGTAGCCCGCCCGAGCTATAGACAGACCGCCCGGGCAATGTGGCCGCCCGCCCGGGCTCATCAGTGGCCAGACTTACTGCCTCCTCCAGGAATTTAAGGAGCACGCCCGGGCTTGAAACTCGAGCCCACCTACCCTGCACCGCCCGGGCCCTATCTCTGCCCGCTCGGGCTCCTTCTCACAGCCCGCCCGGGCCACTGGCCGTTGGGCCTTTTTTCGCATTTCTTTTGTTTTACGACTTTTGTAATTAGAGGGGGTATAAATACTCCTCTACCCTATTATGGGAGAGGATCCAGATTTTTAGAACCCTAATCTGACTTACTAGTGTAGGAGAGAGAAAAACTTGGCTCAAGAGGTGTATTTTGGAGATTGAAAATCAATGAAAAAGTGATAATTTCTTTGAAGTTTCTTGTTTCCTTAGTAATCCTCTCAATCCTTTCTTTCTTTCTCATTGTTTTTATGCATTTCTACTTTGTTAGTTTTATATTTTCATTGTTTAATCTTCATGCTTAATAGTTAATCTGGATTAAAGTTTTCATCTTTTACTAGTTTCTTCTTGTTTGTTCACTAGATTTTGTTTTGTTTTTACTTTAAAGTATTGATTTTTGGTTTTTGCTATTCTTAGATTGGTGATTTATTGCTAGTTTTTCCATGTTTAGGATGTCTAGTAGTATAATGGGTAGTGAGTAGTTTATTAATTAGGATTGGGAGTAGCCCAATCATTGTTTGCATCCTATTTTCATGAGTAGAGTTTATTGGGTTGGTTATGTTTGGGATTTGTGCAATTTCAAGCATTGATGTTGCTTGGTGACTTAGTTGATGTGAGCTCCATCACCTTTTGATCCTTTTGTTGTCCATTTAATGGTTTACTTTTATGTGGTTGACCTCCATGAATGATTGATTAGTTAATTTACATCACTTGTTGATTGTTATTAACTTGGGTTTGATTTTAATTCTTAACTTGGCCTAGTTAGGTGATAACACCTCGAAATATAGGTTTTGTTGCCATAATTAGGACTCTAAACTCCCTAATAATGATTTTAGAGGTGTTTAGGTTTGTTTATTCCCTTTGCATATCCTCAATACACGTCAACCCCCTTATCTCTACTTGGTTGTTGGATGTGAGCTATGATTGTGGTGTTTTCGCATTCCTAGTGCTTTTCCTAATTTGATTTCAATAGTTTTAATCACTTACTTCAACCAAAACTTGACAATTTCTTCGACTTAGCTTACTCTTAGCGATTCTATCTTAGTGAGACCTCCGATCCTTGTGGTTCGACCCTTGCTTACCACTTGACTAGTTTAGGTGGATAGTTAGGTTTTTATTTGACATTAGGGGAGTTGGTAACGACCTAGCTTAGTTTTCCCTTGTTCAAATTGGCGTCGTTGCTGGGGATCGGTGTATTTTCATTGAGTAGTAGTTTTGCTTGTGAGTCTAAATCTTTATTTTTCTTTTATTGTTCTTTTGTTGTTTGTGTGTTGGTGTCCTTTGCTTGCTAAGTTATTTGAGTACCCCTCTTGAGCCTTGTGGTCTTGTATGCCAAGAATCAATCGTGCCTTGCCCCTTATTCCATTTGATAAAGAATTTGAGAGAACCGTAAAAGCTATAAGAAGAGGGTTGAGTGGCGAGAGAGTGCAAGAGCAACCGCATCCTACTTTCACCATTGAAAGTCCTCGAAGTTCTACAAGTTCCTCTAGTTGAGGAATTTGAGGAAGAAATGGGGGAAGTAAACAAACGGAATTTGAGAGACTATGGTGCTCCTATGGCATATACTCCAACAAGTGCCATTGTTGCACCCACCACACAAGCGAATGATTTTGAGTTCAAACCGGCTTTCATTCAACTCATCTCAAACAATTAATTTGGGGGTAGTTGCCATGAATGCCCTCGAGAGCACTTGAGGAGGGTTCTTGAGTTTTGCTCAACGGTGAAGCACAATGGAGTCACACATGATTTCATCCGCCTAAGCATGTTCAAGTTCTCCTTAAGAGATGAAGGATCACGTTGGCTCATGGATTTACCTCCTAACTCACTCACCACATGGGAAGAAGTCACCAAAAATTTCTTGGGCCAATTTTATTCATTGCAAAAGATGGACGAGATGAGAGCTAAGATTGTGACATTCAATGATAAAGAAGGTGAGCGTCTAAATGAAGCATGGGAGAGATTCAAAAGCCTCTTGAGGGAGTGTCCACACCATGACATGGGGAAGGAGATGCAACTCCATTGTTTCTACAATGGACTTTCTTCTCACAACAAGATGAGTCTAAACGCGGGAGCGGGTGGACCCATAATGATGAAGAGGGCGGATGAAGCTCTTCAAGCAATTGAACATGTGGTTCAAAATGACCGAGATTGGAACAAAGGGGAGCGCGCTTCAACCTCCAAGAGAGGTGGAAGGTATGAAGTTGATAGCATTGATTTACTTACTTCTAAACTAGATGCTTTAATTAATAAATTAAATTCATCTACTATGTCCCCCTCCTCATCTAATGTTTCCATGCTTGGTCACTCCCAAAACCCCAACTCATGCCCCCCCTCCTAACATATCTCATATGAATAGTTATGGGAACACTCCCCATTCCGGTCATACTAACATGCACATGCATTTATTGTTTTGTGATACTTGGAGCATATGACCATTATTCTTCCCAATGCAACTTTGTAGACTCTAACATCACTTCTCCTTCCTCCATGGAACAAGTCAATGCCCTAAACCAAAAAATTGACCCTTATTCTAACACCTTTAATCCGAGTTGGCGTCATAACCCGAACTTTGGGTGGAGGAACCAAGGTCAAAGCTCTAATCAAAATGGATTTCAAATTGTGGGTCAAAATGTTAATCAAAGTCAAGGTCAAGGCCAACATGGATACAACCAAGGTCAATACCGTGGTTCGTATCCTAATCAATGCCAATATTCCAATGCTAGACCTCCCCCGGGATTTCAAGGAAACCAAAGGCCTAACTATAAATCCCCTCAACATGCACCTCTTCAATTAGGACCGCCCACCACCACCACTAGTCTAGAGAGTATGATGCAAACCTTGATGCCACACTCCGTTTGCAAAAGATTGAACCTATGAGAGTTGAAGCCCACTCACATTTAATTCAATTGGCCGATAGATCGGTTAAGATGCCCATAGGAAAGTTAGAAGAAGTCCCCCTTAGGGTGGGAAAGTTCTATATTACCGTTGACTTTGTGGTGCTTGAAATGGATGAAGATCCAAATGTTCCAATCATCCTAGGTAGACCATTCTTAGCTCCGGCGGGGGCAATTATTGATGTTAAAAATGGCAAGCTAACCTTGAGGGTAGGAGATGATAAGATTGAATTCAACCTCTCACAAATCATGAAATGTCCACCATTTACGGATGATTGTTTTAGAATTGAAACAATTGATTATGATGTGCCCCAACCCATGCATGCTTATGATAGTGATCTTCTTACTCTTGCATTGGTTGATGATGATGCTTGTGGTAGTGATGAGGTGAAGTCAATAGTTAAGCTACTTGACTCCACCCCAACTCTTGAACCATTTGAAGATGTGTTCTTGGCTATTGATGAGGAAGAGACAAAAATTTCAAAAAGTGATACTAAAGCTCCGGAGGTAGAATTAAAACCTCTACCTTTGAACCTTAAGTATATTTTTCTTGACCCTTCCTCTACATTTATGAATGCCGAATTGAGCCAAGAACAAATCTCCAAATTGCTTGATGTGTTGCGATTGCATAAGAGTGTGTTAGGCTATACGATTGATGATTTGAAAGGAATTAGCCCAACTCTTTGTATGCATCGCATTCTTTTGGAAGATGAAGCAAAGCCTTCAAGAGAGAGGCAAAGGAAATTGAATCCTTCCATGATGGAAGTTGTGAAAAAGGAGGTCCTTAAACTACTTGCTTCGGGGATCATCTATCCTATTTCGGATAGTAAGTGGGTATTCCCGGTGCAAGTAGTCCCTAAGAAGGGGGGGATGACGGTGATTCGCAATGATGTTGGCGAACTCATCCCCACTAGGACCGTTACAGGGTGGAGAATGTGCATTGATTATCGAAAACTAAATGTCTCCACCCGGAAGGATCATTTTCCATTGCCTTTCATTGATCAAATGTTGGAAAGATTGGCGATGCATAACTATTTTTGCTATCTTGATGGTTACTTCGGGTTCTTCCAAATCCCCATTTACCCGAAGGATCAAGAAAAAACGACTTTCACTTGCCCTTATGGTACCTATGCTTATCGTAGGATGCCATTTGGGTTATGTAATGCACCGGCAACTTTCCAACATTGTATGATGGCAATTTTTGCTGACATGATTGAAGATACCATGGAAGTGTTTATGGATGATTTTTCCGTATGTGGTTCTTCATTTGATGTTTGTTTGTCTAATCTCACTCGATGTTTGGAGAGATGTGAGAGGTCCAACCTTGTCCTTAATTGAGAGAAATGTCACTTTATGGTTCAAGAAGGCATTGTTCTTGGGCATAAAGTGTCATCCAAAGGTATTGAAGTGGACAAGGCCAAGGTTGAGGTGATTGAGAGACTTCCACCCCCAACTACGGTTAGGGGGGTGAGATCTTTTCTAGGCCATGCCGGTTTCTACCGGAGGTTTATTAAAGATTTCTCCAAAATCACCAAACCTCTCACCGCTCTTCTCCAAAAGGAGAGTGAGTTTGTATTTGATGATGTGTGCCTAGATGCTTTTTGTAGGATTAAAGAAGCTCTCACCTCCGCTCCAATTGTCCAACCACCGGAGTGGACACTTCCCTTTGAACTCATGTGTGATGCAAGTGATAATGCTATTGGAGCGGTCCTTGGTCAAAAGAAAGAAGGGAAGACTCATGTCATATACTATGCTAGCAAGACCCTCAATGATGCACAACGCAACTACACTACCACCGAGAAGGAGTTATTGGCGGTGGTGTACGCCTTTGAGAAGTTTAGATCATACCTAGTTGGGTCTAAGACTATTGTGTACACCGATCATTCGGCACTCAAGTACTTGATGTCTAAGAAAGATGCTAATCCAAGGTTGATTCGATGGGTCTTGCTCCTTCAAGAATTTGACATAGAGGTGAGAGATAAGAAAGGATGTGAGAATGTGGTTGCGGACCACCTCTCTAGATTGGAGCCTATGGAGCTTGGCATGGATGATGCTCCCATTAATGAAGATCTTCGTGATGATGCCTTGTATGCTATTGAGAGCATGGACCTCCCTTGGTTCACCGATATTGTGAATTTCCTAGCTTGTGGCGCAATTCCCCCCGAATTTACACCACAACAAAGGCGCAAGCTCAAGCATGATTCAAGGTACTATATATGGGATGAGCCCTTGCTTTACAAGAGGTGTTCTGATGGCTTGTATAGGAGGTGTGTTCCTAATGAAGAGATGAAAGGAGTTCTTGAGATGTGTCATTCTTTCCCTTATGGAGGGCACATGGGATCAAACAAGACCGCCGCCAAGGTTCTTCAAAGTGGTTTGATTTGGCCCACTCTCTTCAAGGACTCACGGGCTTTTGTTAAAACTTGTGATCGTTGTCAAAGAACCGGGAACATTTCCAAGAGGGATGAAATGCCTCAAAATTCAATCCAAGAGCTTGAAGTATTTGATGTATGGGTAATTGACTTTATGGGACCCTTTTCCTCCTCTTGTGGCAACCTCTACATTCTTCTTGCGGTGGATTATGTCTCAAAATGGGTTGAATGTCTTGCAAGCCCCACCATTGATTTAAAGGTCATGACTAAGTTATTCAAGAAGACCATCTTTCCACGGTTTGGCGTGCCCAAGGCCATTATTAGTGATGGGGGTTCTCATTTTGCTAAGAAGTCATTCCAAGCTCTCTTAGCTAAATATGGAGTTCACCATAGGGTTGGTCTCTCTTACCACCCTCAAACGAGTGGGCAAGCCGAAGTGTCAAATAGAGAGATCAAGTTGATCCTAGAGAAGACCGTGGATAGGAATAGGAAGGATTGGTCACTCAAACTTGATGATGCGTTATGGGCATATCGCACCGCCTTCAAGACTCCCATTGGCACCACTCCATACAAGTTGGTGTATGGGAAGTCTTGTCACCTTTCGGTGGAGCTTGAGCACAAGACTCATTGGGCAATTAAGGCCCTTAACTTTGATTTGAAGAGTGCGGGTGAGAAGAGACTCCTTGATATTAATGAACTTGAAGAGCTCCGCATGGACGCTTATGATTGTGCAAGCACATACAAAGCTAGGAGCAAGATTGGCATGACAAGCACATTGTTAAGAAGGAGTTTCAAGTTGGTGATCGAGTCCTCCTCTACAACTCACGATTGAAGCTCTTCCCCGGAAAGCTTAAATCAAGATGGAGTGGTCCCTATGAAGTGAAGGAAGTATTTCCTTATGGCTCGATTACCATTTCTTGCCCAAGCCAAAGCCCTTTCAAAGTCAACGGACATCGGTTAAAGAAGTATTATGGTGACGCATTTGTTAGAGCAATCTCTACTATCATCCTTGGGGATTTCACTCCCCCTCCTACCACTTGAAGCACACATTCCATCATGGTCAAGCTAAAGACCTTAAAAACAAGCGCTTTTTTTGGGAGGCAACCCAAATTTCTTACTCTCTCTTCTTCATTACTTCCTTTTTCATTTTATTTTATTTTTACTATTTTTAGTATTTTTATTTTTATTTTTCTCACTAACTCTTGTCTTTATTGTTGTAGGTAAAAAAAAGGAAGAAGGAGAGGCGAAAAAAAAAGAAGAAGAAAATGGCTAAGGAGCAGCGTAGCCCGCCCGTGCCCGTGAAGATCCGCCCGACCAGCGCAGTCCGCCCGAGCCAAATATCTTCCCGCCCGGTGCAGACTTGCACAAACATACTGCCTAGGCCATGAAAACTGTGCGCCCGCCCGAGCTCAAAGTGGCTGGCCCAGGCTAGCCAGCCCGTCCGGGCAATTGGCTTGCTCGCCCGGGGCATCGAGTTCTGGACATTCTGCCAAGTTGGGAAAAAAATGTCGCCCGCCCAGGGTACAAGCCCGGGCCTACCCACCCAGCACCGTTCGAGCGTTCAGCAAAGCTCGCCCGGGTTTTTTTCTTCGTCCCGCCCGGGCTCCCTGAAGCCCGTCCGGGCTGTGTACCCCAGCCGAAGAAAAAAACACGACCCTCCTTTGTTTCTCCCTTACTCCTTCATTTCTTTCATTTCTCAACTCATCTTCCTCACTCTCTCACTCATCTCTGACTTAAAAAAACCCTCAAACCCTCCTCCTTCAACTTCTCAAATCTTCATTTCTCCATCAAATCCACTCATTTAATTTAAACCACAAAATCACCACATTTTCCATCCTTTTTACAAAAACCCCAACAAATTTCACTCTTTAACTCACAAAAATCCCCACCTTTCACAAACCCTTAAACCTAAACTTTCTCTCTCCTCCATTAACACTCAAGGAAGCTTCAAGGGTGGAAGAACATAAAATTTTGGGATCAAGGAACTAGATTTTGCAAGGCTTCAAGGAATTTCTCCATTGTTGGGTAACAAATTCCTCTAACTGTTGCTCATTTTCATTTTCTTTTCTCAATATCCTAGTTATAGTCTAGTTTTCTCCCATTATTGTTGCTCCCCTTGTTTGTGGTGTAGGATAGTTGATTAGTTGGAATTATTATGCTACATTAGATAATCATTTGTGATTTGATTGTGGTATTAGTTGTGGATTAGTTCTTGATTAGTTTTTTTGTTATAGCTTTTTTTTAGTTGTGAAATAATCGTTGATTTTGTGTGGTTTGCTTGTGGGTTAGTTGGAATTTTTATTAGAGATTTGTTGATAGTGTGGATTGGTGTTTGTGTTTTTGTTTAGCTTTGTAAGTGTGACATTGTACTTGTTGATTTAATTTGTGATTGCAATTTGGGAGTTAGTTTTACGCGATTAAACAACCTAGACATTGTAGTTAAACGAAAATTAACGATTTTCGATTTTCATAACAATGTCAAAGTCGTCTAAAAGCCGTAAAACTAACTTAGCTCAAGATGCGGCTACAAATTCTCACCAACAAGACTCCTCCCAACCATGGAGGAGATTCAATATCACACTTACAAGCGCCACCGAGAAAAACCTTTTTCGGACGCACATCAAACGCGAATTCAAGCCTACACTAGTGGAAAAAAACGCAAGGGCTGCGCTGCAAGGGCTGCGGTTTATTGAAAAACGCAGCCCTTAGTAGTGAAGGGCTGCGGTTAGCCCAAAAACCGCAGCCCTTTTTTATAAAGGGCTGCGGTTTTTGGGCTAACCGCAGCCTTTTTAATAAAGGGATGCGGTTGATGGGCTCACCGCAGCCCTTTTCATTTTTTTTAATTTTTGTTTTAATCGCGCATTCAGCCATTCAGTACTCGTTCCCTGGCTAAGTCTCTAACCCTCGCCTCTCTCACTCCCCACCCTCCACCCCCCACCTCTCTCTTCGCCCATCTCTGATCTCTCCACTCCCAACCTGATCTCTCCGGTGCTTTTCTCTGATTTTTAAGTTGCTCGCCGGCAAGGTCCGTTCCCCTATATCTCCTTTTCTCTCACGAATTTGTCTCGCTCATTAACTTTTCAAAAAACCCTAATTTTCTCTCGCTTACATCCTTCTCCTTGACTTGTTCATTAAATCAGCGAAATCACCCAGATGCGACCAAACAGAAGAAGAGGAAAGGTCGTGGTATTGGGTCTGGGTTGGATTCAAAGGTGGTCAGACACCGTTGCGTCGCCGCCTCTCGTTTAATCTCCCTCTCGTTTCTCCTCTCGCCGCTGCATTTCGAACCCTAACTAGCGGCTTTATTCTTCTTCTCAGGTACTTATGAACTGGATTAGATTGGATTTGTTGATGTTCTACTTTTTATGAACTGGATTTATTGATTCAATTTTTTCATTGGATTTGTTGATGTTCTACTTTGTTGATATTTAAGTTTGTTGAATGCATAGCTATAATTTTGGTTACAGATTGATTGGACATGATTGATATTGTTCTATTAAGTTCACTTCATTTTAGTTTTTGGAGTTGAATTTGAGCTTGATTTTGGTTAATAAACATTTTTGTTTCGCGTATTGTTGACTTTTGAATGTACTCTGATGATATAGCCTCAATCTGTTCGACATCTTATTCGATGATGACATGATGTCTTGTCAATTTATTAATTTGTTTTTGATGTTGTTTTGTTGTGGATCTGAAATGATGCATGAAATATTAACGCAAACGAGCTAAATCTTCTGAATTCAATGCTTTTTTGTTGCTTCTTTAAATTCTTTAAGTGCTCAATCCAGAGTTTTACATAGAAAAGTGATGGAGTCTGACATTTGATATCATCTATTGCCAAGTAATTGTGATGTTCTTAGTACACAGTTGTTAAATTTTTCACTTCATATTTTCTGGCTCAATTACTTATCTTCCAGTTTGTTTGGTTAATTAAAATAAAAGTTAATGTAAAGGTTAGGTTTTTATATGGACTTTGCATTTTTGGTTTATGTTATGTTATGTTATGTGATTTTTCTATTTAGCCTTCCTCAATGGGAGTGTATATTAGGGTTTTTAGTTTGCAGTCATGTTTAGGCTTTCATTTGTTATTCCTCAGATTGGAGGTATATTATGTTATGTGGCACGATATCGAAATGTTTAATGTGTTTTGTATTTTTATTTTTAGGTCATGAAGTAGGAAAAGAGAGAGGGATTGTTGTTTTGATTGTGGGTTTGATCTGTAGATTGTTTAGAAGTCCAGAGGATGGACTGTGTAGCGTACTTTCGAATATTTTTGAGATTTTTCCTTCTCTAGTCCTTGCTCTTTAAGCTTCTAGAGATGATGGTAGTTTTATAAGTTGGAATCTTATTGGTGAAGGCATGATAGGCAGTGTTTATAGAGCTGAACATCCTGATGGAACGGTAAGATACGGTTTTGTATATAGCTTTTGAAGGCAGTACTTATGCAGATCTTGTAGGCTTTTACTGAAATTATCTGAGCTTTGTGTTTTGGCAGATCACTTAATAATGCTAATCTGGGAGGAGAGTTGGGCACAAATTTGGATGCGTTCTCTGCAATTATATCAATGTGATTTTCTTATTATGTGTTCGAATTACATAACGGATGTTCTTGAAGAATGATTGAATATTTAAACAAATAAAACTATCCAACAAACTAATCTTTGAACATTTTTGTCATATATCAGGACAAACCCGCATTATTTAGAAATTTCTACAAATGGTTGAAACCTGGAGGCAAAGTTCTAATTAGTGATTACTGCAAGAGTGCTGGCCCACCTTCACCTGAATTTGCAATGTACATCAAGCAAAGGGGATATGATCTCCACGATGTAGAGGCGTATGGGCAGGCAAGCTTAATCAGTTTGCTTTACGTTTTGCTTTGTAGTTGTTATGATTTCATAATATTAACAATCATGTAACTTATCTTTATCAGATGCTTAAAGATGCTGCATTTGTTGACGTTATTGCCAAGGATAAGACTGATCAGGTACTCAATCTCATACCATCTCATCATTCTATTTATCCCCCTTCTATTAACTTATCTTAGAATTCTTTTTCCGATTATGTTTTAGAAATTAGAACCATCCTATCCGAAGTTGATTGTTCGAGGATGAACCTTATTTATCCCCCTTTTCCCCTTAGTTGAAGATGATTGTTCGAGGAATTAGTATGGGCATTGTAGCCCCTTTGGGATCATGGTGTTGGTTTTATTGAATCGTCTTGGCATTGATTGATTGTTTCATGCATAAAGTTGGTGAATATTAGTTAGTTAATGGTTTTTGTGGGATTTCTTGGCCTACTATGCATCTAAGTGGTTATTTTAGGACTTCAATTGCTTGATCCATGGATAATGAAGTGGTTACGGCTTGATATTTGTGTGATTTGTTGGCCTAATAAGTAATTAAGTGGATGTTTTCATGGTTTTTTGTCTCTTGATTCATGCAAAAACATGATGGTATAATGTAATCTTATGCATTTAGTGTCATCAAATGTAATTTGACAAACTATTATAATCATCTAAGTTTGTTGATTCATTTTCAACTACATTTGGGGTAAGTAGAGAACTTTTTTTTTTTGTTTAATCATGTCAAAAAACTCAGTTATGGGAGATTAGAACAAAGATAACAATTAATTATGGACAAAAAGAGTAAAGGTATATAGTAGTGCATAAAATAGTTGTAAATTTATGATAATAAGCATGCATGCGTGCTATTATTTTCATTAGAAATCTGAACGTTAGACTTAAATTATCAGATCATTTTCATACTTGAAGATGCATCCCTCATGTATGTAGCTGATGGAATCCTCTTCTATGATATATCAGATTCTTACGCATATAGTAACCCCTGCCCAGCCTCCCCCCTGCCTGCCAGCCTCCCCCCTGCCTGCACTCCCCCCTGCTGCACTTCCCCTCTGCACACCCCGGCACTCCCCGGCCCTCCCCCCCCATTCTTGAGTGCTTCCCCCCTGTTGCACTCCCCCCGCCCAGCCTCCCCGCCCCGCCACCCTCCCCTCTCTTGAACTCCCCCTTCCCCGCACAGTCCCCCGGCCCCCCGCACACCCCTTCCCGCCCCCGCCAGCCCCCCAGCCCCAATATTTTAGCATCTATATTTTTGTTAATTTCTTATATTTGTATAAAAAAACATAATTTGTAATGGAAAATGATATTTTTATATATATATAGCTGTTTGGGGATCATTTAGGACTAAAAATACAAAAAAAATTGGGTATGTTTGAAATATAATATTAGTGGTTGGTTTGACATGATAGTAACCACTATAAATAATTATCCGTGAAGTAAACAGACGCTTTAGGAATATTTTTGTGGCCAGGATCAAACTAGCTTCATGTATCCTAGGTATGTGTTTTTCTTGTTTCTGTAATTATATCTTAGTCTTGTCTCTAGAAATTGTAAGCTTTATGCCTTCATCTGACGATGTGTTTCTTTATACTGGGTCTTTAGTGTTACTGACTTGTAAATTGTAATTGCTAGAATCTGTGCTCAAAAATTAGCTTTCAAGAAAAAAAGATTAGCTGCATATTGATATTTTTTTTACACATTACATTTCTCCATCATTCTTCAGTAATCGTCATGATTTTTTTCTTCTTTTGCCTATTACTTTATAGGTTGAATGTTTATAAGTTCTATTAGACATACATTGAAATGAATTTGTTGTTTTAGCTACACTTTACTTGTTGAATACCAAAGTATTACAATTATTATCTGAATTTGTTGTTTTAGCTACACTTCTAGCATTTAGTCATCGTTTTAAGCCCTGCCTCCCCTGCTACCCCCCCTTGCTACACCCCCAGCCCAACCCAACACCCCCATGCTGCCCTGCACCCCCGCTACACCCCCGGCCCCCACCCACCGCCCAAGAAGACCCCCCACCCCAAGACCCCCCTGCTCCCCCCCTGCTTGCCCCCTTGCTACACCCCACCCCACCCAAAGACCCCCGCCCCCTGCTACACCCCCCCCTCCCCCAAACGCCCAAAGAAGACCCCTTGCTTCCCCCCCGCTACACCCCCAGGTTCACCTCCAAATTATAGCGATTTTGGTTTTATTTGCCCAGGTTCTATCATCTCCAGAGACGTTGCTTTCGTGGGATCCGGATGCTAGTCTTGGTGGAGTTGTTGTAATGCTAGTTGTGATCCTGCTCATATATTGCAATTCGAACACTTGAGGGCAGCCTCAAACTAATGTAATTCAGTTATTGTTTTCTCTATATTTGTGTAAAAAAATATTATTTATGATACTAATATATATATATATAACTGTTTGGGAACATTTAGGACAAAAAAATGCAAAAAAAAAAAAAAAAAAAAAATTATTTTTTTGGGTCACAAGGGCTGCGGTTCTGGCAAAAACCGCAGCCCTTGGTGGGTTAAGGGCGGTTAAGGGCCAAAACCGCAGCCCTTAACTCACCAAGGGCTGCGGTTTTGGCCCTTAACCGCAGCCCTTAACCCACCAAGGGCTGCGGTTTTTTGCCTTGACCGCAGCCCTTAACGCATTAAGGGCTGCGGTTAAAAACCGCAGCCCTTCCTAAATGCCAAGGGCTGCTAGTCCAATGGCTGCGGTCAAAAAACGCAGCCCTTGGGCCCCTTTTGACCGCAGCCCTTGGGCTTTTTTCCTCTAGTGCTACAAAATTTTACCATCAACGCTCATGCACTATATTGGGCATTGATGAAGATGTGCGTTTGTTGTGCGCAAGAATTGGTTGGACCTCATTTCTAGACAAATTCGCTCCCACTTACCCCTCACTTATATGTGAATTTTTAAGTACATTATCACGTGATACAGATGATGAGACGGGCGAGACCATAATTCGTTTCCGTCTTTTCAATGCGGATTACGATATGTTCTTTGAAGATTTAAATACTTATTTTGGGTGGGATCCTAATTCCCCTACGGGAACGGATTTAAACACTCTCGGCGATTATAACTTGGAGAGTTTTTGGGCCCGCATTATAGGTTCCCAGGACTACTTCGACCGGAGTCATGAGAAATCATCCTCCATTATCCATCGTGCGATGCGCTACCTGCATCGCATGATGGTATACGCGGTCTATGGCCGTTCCGAAGTAAGCGCGACAAGTGAACATGAAATGCCGGCCCTTTGGTTGTGCACCCAAGAGCACCAAGACCCACCACCCATCAACTTTGCCGAGCATTTTGTTACTCGGATGATCCAACACCGGGACGGCACTCCGCACCGGTCAGACATTGTTATGGGGGGCATGATCACACTCATTGCCCGTCATTTCGGTCTTGGTGATGAGCTTGCCACCCTCTCCCCTGTTTCTAATGATGTCTACCTAAACATCAAACAATTGCGGATCATGAACTTCATCCGCCAAGGTGGCTATGAAACCCGTCCCTACGTCCTTTAGGTAGGGTCGGAGAAAACCTCATGGTGTCGCCTTCCTAACCCATCTATCACTTCTCTTACGAGAGACACGCCCAATCCCTATTACATTGATAGAACCATTAGGGATCAAGGGCCACAGGAACCCCAAGGAGGTGGTGATGATAGTCCACCTCCATGACACCCTCCCTCCCGAGTCGGCCCCTCTTCTTCCTGTGCCGGCTCCTCCTCCGGCCAAGGTGAGCCCTCTTTTGACATGTCTTCAATAGAGACTCACCTAGCCAACCTCGCATTGTCTCAATCCCAAGGGTTTGGTCACCTCAATGACCAATACCAAAGGATGAGACAAGACATTGACACTATAATGCTCCAACAAAATAAAATCTTTCATTATCATGTGGAGCAAGGTATCGTTGAGCCATTTGTCAACTACTCCAACATGCCGCCCCAATATGGGCCGGTTCCGGGGTGGAACAATGGTCAACCGACCTACCCATTTTGGCCCCCTCGACCACCACCATATGACTACACGATGTCGGGTGGGACCGATCCAAGGGGCGATCCTTCCTACCCATTTGACGATCCTACATTTGATGGGGGTTGGTCCCCCCATGGTCCTCCTGCGTCCCAACTACCGGGAGATGACCTGGTGGATGAGGATTAGGATCCTCATCATCTTTCCCCCGCCCTCCCCCCTATGTGTATGCTTGGCACACTGTGGACGGTGTTTTTGATAAGTTTGGGGGGATCGCTTTCACTTATTATTGAAAGGGCGGGGATGTTTAAAAAGGGTAATGAATGACTAAGTGTCTAGAGGGTAGGTTTAAGCTTTGGGGTGTACTTCATGAGGGTTAGAATTGCTTGATGTTTATTGTTGATATTTGATGAGTGATGTTTGAGTTTGATGATGTGAATATCAAAAAGAAAAAAAAATTGAAAAAAAAGAAAACAAAAAAAAAAGGTATGAATCAAGGCAAAATTTTCTTTTATTTATTTCTTTTCCTCTTGAGTTGAGAACAATATCACTCTTTTGAATGATTTTATTCCTGGAGGTTAGAAGTCCGCATGCTTTGAGATGTTTATGGTTGATTTTAGGATACCCTATGTTAAGGTAGTGGTTAGAACTTTTTGAGAGCACAAGACCTTAATTCATGGATTGTGGTATGATGGTGTTGCTCTCTCTAGTGATTTGAAACCTAAAAGGTAGTATTTGCTTGATAATCCCATGTGAGCACTTTCAAAAAAAGCCCCAACATCTATTTTGAGTGCATGGATCCTCGACATTGCATACTTTTATGGAGAACTTGACTCTAATCTATCCAAGATCGCGACCGAGCCACTCTAGGGAAAGATAAAGGCATTCATTTCGGTCTTTTTTATTTTATTATTATAGTTTTAGGCTTTGTATTCTTGTTTTTTTTTTCTTTTTCTTTCTCTTGATTTTGTTTTTTTTATTTGCATGTGCCCTTCCTCTTAACCCTTTGAGCCTTATCATTTTATTTGATTACCTTAATACAAGCCAATTGCCTCCTTGTTTTATTTTTCACCTTTGTAGTGAATAGTGAAGTTAGAGCGATTGTCTTGAGTGATATTTGAAAAAAACAAGGGAAAGGAAAATGATGATATTCTTGTGGTATAGTGGAAATTTTGTGTATATATTTGAATAAATGCAATTGCAACTTCATAGAAAAAGCCACCCAAAGTCAAAGAATGCGGGAAAAATGAAAAAAGTGAAAAAAAGGAGAAAAAGAAAGAAAATCCAAAAATAGTTCTTCATTGTCATGTTTTTGAATAAGTTTGGGGGTAACCTTATCCTTAAATGGTTGAATATGATTTGTGATTTATGGTTATTTAGCTCTTTCGCTCCTACTAAAACTTCACTATATTAGGATTGAGCACCACAATCCAAATTTATTCACACCCTTTACCCCTAGCCTACGTTACCACCTTTAAAAAGTCCTTTTGACCTTAGAGGGTTGAGTCATTGTCGGTGGCGGAAGATTGGAATCAAGCCTATTGAGCAAGTGTGTCATGTCGAGATGTCGAGTAACCTTCTCCTATTCTATTTCTTGTTACATTTATCGGCTCCATTTTTCGGAGTTTAGAGAAGCTACCTTGAGTGGTGAATTTGAAACTAGTTGAGAGAACGCGGTATGTATGGTTGTAGAATTTGAGGAAATGTGCTCTATTTAGTTCTATATGCTTAGTGTATGGTATGTTTTAATCAACCTATGGGCATCTTTGAGCATGCTTACTTTTAGTGTCTAGAAATTCTTGCATCCATTTGTGTTTGCTCCTTTTCAAAATCTCACTTAAGAGCACCTTTTTATTTTCTTTGGGCTTTCTTTGGTTTATTTATTTTTGATTTGCCTTGGATTCTAAGATCTAGAGCTATGGGTCAAACTCTTAGAAAACCCTTACGAGAGCATTACTCGTTCTCATTGGCAACTTTGGGGATTAAATGGCTTGTCACTTGCGCTAAAGGTGACCGTGATTCCTACGAAAATGAGTTAGTGTATATAGTTTCCTTTTTGCTTTGTGTGTACTTAGTTTTAGCAACTTTGCCATGATATCCTCTTTGTATCATTTCTTTCCCTCTTATTTCTTTTTTGCACTTTGCTTGAGGACAAGCAAACATTCAAGTTTGGGGGAAGTTGATGAGTGAGATTTATCTCACTCTTAGAATAGTTTTAAGGCTATTTTACTTAACTTATTCCCCATTTTAGTTTCGTTTTTCCTTAATTTAACCTCTTTTTCTATCTAACTCTCTCTTAGCACATATGTACATGTATTTGCATCCCCTCCCCTACACTTCCATTTGATCTTTGATGTGTAGGAACTCAAGCTCCAACAAGCTTAAAGGGGAGCAAAAAAGGGAAGCAAGGAGGAAGAAGCTTGCCCGGGAAGCCCAAGAACCGCCCGAGCAAAATACCCCGCCTGAGCTATAGACAGACCGCCCGGGCCAGGCCGCCCGCCCGGGCTCATCAGTGGCTAGACTTACTGCCTCCTCCTGGAATTTAAGGCGCACGCCCGGGCTTGAAGCTCGAGCCCACCTACCCTGCACCGCCCGGGCCCTATCTCTGCCCGCCCGGGCTCCTTATTCTCACAGCCCGTCCGGGCCACTAGCCGTTGGGCCTTTTTCCGGATTTCTTTTGTTTTACGACTTTTGTAATTAGAGGGGGTATAAATACTACTCTACCCTATTTTGGGAAAGGATCCAAATTTTTAGAACCCTAATCTTACTTACTAGTGTAGGAGAGAGAAAAACTTGGCTCAAGAGGTGTATTTTGGAGATTAAAAATCAATGAAAAAGTGACAATTTCTTTGAAGTTTCTTGTTTCCTTAGTAATCATCTCAACCCTTTCTTTCTTTCTCATTGTTTTTATGCATTTCTACTTTGTTAGTTTCATATTTTCATTGTTTAATCTTCATGCTTAATAGTTAATCTAGTTTAAAGTTTTCATCTTTTTCTAGTTTCTTCTTGTTTGTTCACTGGATTTTGTTTTGTTTTCACTTTAAAGAATTGATTTTTGGTTTTTGCTATTCTTAGATTGGTGATTTATTGCTAGTTTTTCCATGTTTAGGATGTCTAGTAGTATAATGGGTAGTGAGTAGTTTATTAACTAGGATTGGGAGTAGCCCAATCATTGTTTGCATCCTATTTTCATGAGTAGAGTTTATTGGGTTGGTTATGTTTGGGATTTGTGCAATTTCAAGCATTGATGTTGATTGGTGACTTAGTTGATGTGAGCTCCATCACCTTTTGATCCTTTTGTTGTCCATTTAATAGTTTACTTTTATGTGGTTGACCTCCATGAATGATTGCTTAGTTAATTTACATCACTTGTTGATTGTTCTTAACTTGGGTTTGATTTCAATTCTTAACTCGGCCTAGTTAGGTGATAACACCTCAAAATATAGGTTTTGTTGCCATAATTAGGACTCTAAACTCCCTAATAACGATTTTAGAGGTGTTTAGGTTTGTTTATTCCCTTTGCATATCCCCAATACATGTCAACCCCCTTATCTCTACTTGGTTGTTGGATGTGAGCTATGATTGTGGTGTTTTCCCATTCCTAGTGCTTTTCCTAATTTAATTTAAATAGTTTTAATCACCTAGTTCAACCAAAACTTGACAATTTCTCCGACTTAGCTTACTCTTAGCGATTCTATCTTAGTGAGACCTCCGATCCTTGTGGTTCGACCCTTGCTTACCACTTGACTAGTTTAGGTGGATAGTTAGGTTTTTATTTGACATTAGGGGAGTTAGTAACGACCTAGTTTTCCCTTGTTCAGAATAACACAAGATTTCATTGAAATCCCCTTCAATTAATATATGGAGGGTTGATTCTTCATAAAGATGCTTGAGAAGAGCCCAGGTATGGTGTTTTTCTTTTTCCTTAGCCAGCCATAGATCCCTACATCCATTTTTTGTCACCGTCTTCGACATCACCACATATGTGGTGTTGAGAGAAAGAAATAAGAGAAAATATAACTTCCTCTTTCCAATACAAACAAAGACCTCCCGCTTTTCCTCTGCTAGCCACCCCAAAAGCATTATTAAAACCCAAACGAACCTTCAGAGATTCAACCTCAGCTTTATTGATCATAGTCTCTGACATAAAAATCATGTTGGGGGCAATAGTTACTCTATCTATGGAGTTGACGAAATGACCAAGGGTTACCCATCCCTTCGGCAGTTCCAACACAGGATATTCGTAATGCTATGCGGGGTTTGTTAATCCAACCTCCGCCGAAAAAATGGAAGCATTCTCGTGCGTTGGGCTCAGCTTATAACGCTTCATAACACCATCATCACCATCACACACAATATTACATATATCTTTCGGACGTTTGTTATCATTTTCTGCTGGGTCCATCTCCATTCGCTGCACTAGCCCTTTGTCAACCATAACCCCACGATCGAGCTAGTCTTTTCCACAGCCTAGGTTACCCCTTTTTTGTCTCCTTAGAAGCACGCCAAAGACAAAACCTGCCTGTTTCTCACCCAACACCTCATTAACCTCTACTGATTTGGGTAATTCATTATGGATTTTAGAGTTTTCAAGATCATGATCATGCGACCAATTAAGGCGTTTGTCATCACCTACATCAACACTGGGAGTTTTAGTCTGTTGGGAGGGCTGCCTCATTAACAACTCCTTGGAATCCGCGACTTGGACCACTAAGTATCTACTTATGCATTTATCATCCCCTGACTTTAGAGTGAAGTTAGGTTCAAAAAGGATTTTCTTGCAAGATTTGAACTTGATCTCCTCCTCCATCTCCTTAGTTCACCCTTAACGAGGCGTAGCTTGCAGAGCCAAGCTCCACCCTAGTTTCTCATGTTTATCTTCTTCAAGGGCAACTTGACAGTATTTTTTAGAGTGGCCCATGACCCCACAAGCAAAGCAAAAAAATGTTAAAAGCTCATACGCAAAATCCACCTAAAATCCCCCCCCCCCTTTTATCTTTCATCTTTCTGTATCTTCTCAAAGATCTAGTTGCATCTAACATGACCTTAACACGCCTGTACTTGCTAAACCCTAAAACATCTTCTTCATGATCAAGAACTTTACCCATATTACCAACTAAAGCCTTAATAATTTCATTCGACCTATTGTTAAAAGGAAGATTTTTTATTCGAACCCAGAACGGAGAGTGATTTAGAGTTACCTCATCTGGTTGCTCATCCCCATCAACTTCTTTAAGAAGGATGAGCATATCATCAAAACACCATGGTCTACCATCATGGACTTTCATCATATCACACCAATGATAGAATTGAAACGCATACAAATTAGGGCTGATAACCCTAATAACCAAACCGTGAGAGGGAGCCCATACACTTGTGATTGTGCGTTTGAAGGCCTCGACGTTGTTCGATCGTTCGGTTAGCAAGCGTCCCAACAGTAGCAATGAAACTGGGTTCTCCGTGCTAGGGTTAATGGAATCAAGTTCGAAAACTTGGTCTTCTTCATCATCAATTCGTAAATTAAAAACTAAACCAAGATCTCCTCAGCCATTGGCCAAGGAGGACGGCCGCTGCGGTGGAGCGACAGCCATGGTGGTAGGGCTCTCTATCTAGGATAGAGAGAAAATCGTGTCTTTCAAGGAAGAGACAATCATTGTGGCTGTTGCCTAATATAAAATTAAAAGTAGGCGGTATCTTATAAGACAGAGTATAATTTCATTTAAATATTTCCACCTTGGCACCGGCCAAGAAGTAGTTCCAAAATTATATCACGTGGCAAATGGGGTAATTTAGGAATAAAAGAAACGAATACATGAGATTTAGACGACATTTTGTTCCTCCAGAAAGCCCCTCCTCTGTCATTGAGCAGGGTTTCCACATTAAGGAAAGGAAAGGAAAGGAAAGGAAAGAAAAGAAAAGAAGAGGAGGACAAAACCCATATTCAATTTATCAATCATCAAATTTCAATGTAGATTGAATTTGATTGTAAAAATACAGAGAGGAAAGAGAAATCCAATTTCAAATAAAAATCTGGGATTAGTGATCAAGAGGGCGGGGTCAGAGGAGAGAGAAAGACCCTGGGAAAAAAGAGAATGCCAAGCGTAGCGGTGAAGTTATACAGCGTTTTTTTCAAATTCCTGTTGAAGCACCGTCTTCAGAATCGAATCCAGAGCACGGCAGATGAATCGGTGAATGGTAAATTAAACAACGGGTTCGGAGTCACGACTCGGCCTGAAGAATCGGTGGTAGCAGCAAATCCTGTGTTCACCGACAGCGTTGCTACCAAAGACATCCACATTGACCCTTCTACTTCTCTCTCCGTTAGAATATTCCTCCCTGAGACGGCTCTCTCATCAGCACCGGAGTCTAGGGCTCCACCTAGGGCTTTCAATAAACGAGTCGAATCGAATCAAGAAGAATCTGGATCTTTTCTCCGGAGGAAGAGCTTTGGACCTTCCTCCGTTGATCCGGTCAACGGAGATCATTCTTCCAGGAGAAATAGTGGTATTGTGGGTGTTGAAAATGGGGTTTATAGGGGTTACTTGCCGTCTATTGAGCATATCAAGGGTGATAAGTTGAGGAAATTGCCAGTTATGTTGCAGTTTCATGGGGGTGGCTTTGTTAGTGGGAGTAATGATTGTGTTGCCAATGATTTCTTCTGTCGCCGGATTGCCAAATATTGTGATGTTATCGTATTGGCTGTTGGTTATAGGTTAGCGCCTGAGAATAGATACCCGGCTGCTTTTGAGGATGGTTGGAAGGTTTTGAATTGGCTTGCTAAGCAGGCTAATTTGGCCGAGTGTACCAAATCATTGATTACTAGAGGTGCTGGTGGCATAGGAGGTGGAGGTAGTGGCGACAGCGGTGCTGCTGGTGGCGAGAGTAAGAAATCAGATGTGCTTCGGCATACTGTTGCGGATACTTTTGGCGCATCCATGGTGGAGCCTTGGTTGGCTGCTCACGCAGACCCTTCCAGGTTAGTGTCTCCTCGCACCATCATCTGTTTCAATCAGCACGTTTAGATTGTTTGATGCATAGAGCAACATCAACTGATTTGAAAACTGAGATTTTTTCATCCACCAACACACATTGTGTTGTCTGGTGCATTGAGCTACTTGATACTTCGGGTCTTGATAAGCTCCTTGGTTATGCGAGAATATCATCTGCCAAGCCAAACCGCAGGAAACAAAATGTTATGTGTTTCAGTTTTATTGATTTATGCTATGATGGAATGACAATAAATAAAAGTCGACGTGGGACTTATAGGATGTGGATCGAAATTTGAATTTTAACGAAACTCACAACCAAATAGGAACAATGGAACTTTCCCCTCAAAAAAAAAAAGGAACAATGGAACTAAGGGATTTAAGCATTTAATTTGATTGGGTTTAGAATGATAGAACTTCCCAACACTAACAAGGAGCTAATTAATTCTAAAGTTTGAACCTTAATAATTATGTAGTTAACGAGGAGATTCAAGTGTTAGTCAGAAGTGAAGGTAATTTACTAGTCTATCTCAATTATAGTACCAAATATGATCTTGGGGAGTGTAATTATCCCTAGAAATCACTCTTACCCAAACTGGGAAATAGGACATGGCAAGGAATTACCGAATAAGGTGTATACCAAATTTTGAATCCTATCATAAGAAGTAGAATGAGCAACCTGTATCTTTTAGGATTGATTAGTTTTAGGTAAATTTTTTATTTGAGTTTGGTACAAATTAACATATGTGATCTTTTTGCTCTGCCAATTTAGAATTCTTTATTATGTTTGAGTGTTTGGAAGCCTAATAGTTCTTAAATGTAGTTTTGTACTTGGATACTTTTGACAAATGCACACATATGCTAATATCATTCACTCCTCCTTTTGTGCTTGCATGCTTAGTATCCAACGTTTTGGACACCGATTAGCCATGTTTAGAGGTGTGACTACCTGTGGACTTGCGTGAACCTCTAATGCACCTGTTAGAAAACTTGAAGATTGAATTAGTGGTTTGCTCAAATCTGGTCAAATACGCTTCTCATAGCAACATTTGCAAGAGAGGATTGTCTCTTTATTCTATAAGGGAAGAGGAGGGGGACAACCAAACCCCGCCCAAAAAAAAAACAATATCTCAACTTTATTAAAAACATAATGATTATAATACAAACACAAACCCACAAATGACTACTTTACCTGGAAACTTTAAAATCAATATTATCAACATTAATTCTTTTTATAAAAGAATCCCTAAATTAGTGGCACAACTCTCTCTCCATGATTAAGTGTTACACACAACTATACCGTTTTTAATTTTAAAATAAATTAATAAAATACACCATAAACAAACTATTGGTTCAGCGGTTCTTCCTCTTCTCCCTTCCAATAACTGTTACCTATTATAATATATTCACTTGCTACAAAATCAATTAAAAAATAGCCAAAAATATAATACCACCATGAACTATGATGAAGAATAAACTCCATGATAAAAAATATGTTCCATGGTCATTAGTACTTTCTCCATTTCTTTTTAGTTTACTCACTCCACTTTAGGGGAGAACCAAGGAGGAAGTCTAAAAGTATGAGAGAGAAACTGAAAAGGTAGAGAGAGAAACTGAAAAGTGAGAGAGAGAAACCAAATAGTGGGTTAATATATTAAAAAGGGGATGACATAGGTGGAAAATAGGATAAAGTAGATGGGATATGTTACCAAGAATATAAAAAGCAACAGTGTGTAGATTGAAAAGAAACGCACCAAAAAGGAAAGTGTGTAGATTAAAAAGAAACGGAGGGAGTACTTTCAAGAAAAATTTGCCTATTAAGAAAAAAAATGAATAGTAGCCAAAAGTTTCTCACCATGTTTACATGTCAAATATCTAAAATGAAGCCTCCAACTCATATAAATCTAAAGTTGATAAGCATGTCATTATTAATTTTTAATCAAATTGGGTATATGATCCAAGGCGTGAAGGTATGGTTCTTGCCTCTAATTATTTGAAGAATTGAATGCATGTCATTTTCAATAGCCAATATGCTACTTCATCATAGTCAAAAAGATCTTCAAGACTTTCCAAGATATTTAAAACTTTGAAGGTGAAACTTCTTTAGTGGACAATGTAGAAGGGGAGTGGTAGGTGCATGCATAATTGGCATAAAAGGAGAAATATTGAAATAAGGACTTACAAAGGGAAATTGGTAGAAGAAGGCAACTTCATCAATATGTGAAAGAGCATTTTGTATAGAAGAGGTTAAATCAAGAGATCATTATCATTGTAATTGTATTGACTTTATTTCCTTCGTTTTTTTGTCATCCTATAAGTAACTTCCTTTTTTTTACTCAAATATTATGCTAATGACAGTACTTCCTATTTCATATAGTAATCTACTTTTATTGTACTTTGCACCATTTAGCCATTATTGGTGATTTATATGCAAGGAAAAAAGTCAAGTGGGATTTAGTTCCATTCTTCTTAATAGAGTTTTTCAAAAAAAAAATTAAGAAAGGGAAACAATTTAAATTAGAACACAACCATAGTTCAGTACATAGAAAGCCCACACAGCAAGGAAGATAACCAACCAGAAACTAAAAGCCAACCAAAGACTTAACGAACGCAAAGAGCATAAAAGAAGAAAATAGAAGCAACAGAGATGATATTATAGAACTTGAGAATGAGTGTCATCCCTTTGACAAATTCTTATGTCAAAAATAGTCATAAAAGATGGCTCAACATAAGGAGTATTCCATTAGAAGTAGAGAGATGATATTTTAGAGAAATATGAAATTAAGTGATGAAAAGGGGTAAAATGGAGGTGAATTTGAAGCAGACAAGTTGGGGGCTGGGGCTTATGTCAATCATCTGGGATCATGTGGGAGGGTGGGGGGATGGGATTGTATGGATGACTATAGCAGGTTTATGTTTATAATTATTATATATTAATTATAGAGGTCATTCTCGACGTCCTATTTTTTTAGAGTAATTTGGAGGAAACTAGATTAGAAAGGATAAGTCCAACAAAGAATTGGAGGTAAATGCGGATCATTTTAAGTGTTAGCGTTGTCATTTTTGTTTACCTTTTAATGAATAGAGTACAAAACACTCTGTTGCAATGTAATGGGTATGCTATTTAATGGACAAACCTTAGCAGATTTACAATGGTAAGGATTAACATATGAGTTTTGAGTACTCTTATTGCGTGGCTTCCTTTAATTATAAAATGTTCAACTTCTTTCCCTATTGTAACATCATTTTAAAAATAAAAATTAACTGAATGAAACTCTTGTAATGTACTTCATACGTTGTTTTTTAGCGGGTTAATTGGCTCGAACAGCACAACCTTTGGCTCTAGTGCAAGAAACAGCACAACCTTTAACGGGTGCAAAGTGTAGCACCAACTTAAACACGTGGTGCAGAAAATAGCATAAATGATACCGGAGAACGGAGATTCCACCGGAGCTAGGGAATCTCCATTTTTTTATTATTTTCTTTCTATTTCTCTCTCCTCTTCTTCTTCTTCTCCATTTGTTTTCTATTTTTCTCTCTTCTCTTCTTCTTCTTCTCCATTTCTTTTCTATTTATCTCTCTTCTCTTCTTCTTCTCCATCTCTTTTCTATTTCTCTCTCTTCTCTTCTTCTTCTTCTCCAGTTGAACTGCCAACTTCCAACTTCAATCTCAAAAAATTGATCTCCTCTTTACTCTTCTTCGCTGTTGTGCTACATCTTCACGACTTCACATCATCAACAAATTGACGTGTAACAATTATGGCGGCTGATCTCAATTTCTCCTAGCTCAATATTCCGAGGTTGCGCCATGGTCGCTCAAACTTCCTGAAACTCTTCTGTTTTGTGGTGAATTAGTATGGAGCGCCTGCTCCTGTGGGCTGGAAGTAATGTGAGGTTGTGGTGGAGATGGTGTTTGGTGTGGTGGTGCTGCAGTGTTTGGCGCAGAGGATGACGTTGCTGGAGTGGAGGTGGTGTTTGGTGTGGTGAAGGAAGATGATGGTGTTGCGGGCAATTGTGGTGCTGTAGTGTTGTGGGCTATGGAAGAGGGTGGTGGTGGTAATGCAGGCACGTGACTTTAAGGTTGTGTTGTTCCTTGCACTTGACCCAAAGGTTGTGCTATTCTACCCAATTAACTCTAACAAAAAAGGAGAGGGAATTAAAAGAAAATACTAAAATAATAGAGATTCCCTAACTCCGGTGGAATCTCCATTTTCCGGTGTCATTTATGCTATTTTCTGCACCACGTGTTTAAGTTGGTGCTACGCTTTGCACCCGTTAAAGGTTGTGCTGTTTGTTGCACTAGAGCCAAAGGTTGTGCTATTCTAGCCAATTAACCCTTTTTTAGCTGCAACACTTCCTATTTCTGGGTGTTTAAAATTAGTTGACATTATCTATTTTAGATATAATTTCTTTATATCTCTCTCCTCATCTCATGGTCCCCTTTTTATCTTTTTCTATCTCTCTCCTCACCGTAATTATTGTGCCTCTGCCCCATGTTGCAACTAAATCAAAATAGAAGAAGTCTTAACTAGTTGTGGTGTTTTATGTTTTATGTGGAATAACATAGTTTTGTTAAGATAAAAGAGAGAGCAAATAGTCATGGAAATAAGTCCAAATTCCTTAAAATGCTAAAGAAACATGAAATATTGAGTAGTTTTCACTTGTTTTATGTGTAAGCACCCATCTCTAGTTTGGGCTTAAAAGACAAATGTCTCCCTTACACTCTGCTTGGCAGTTTATAAGGTTTTTGTGGCTTGTTGAAGGGTGAATTTTGGCTTTTGTTATTTTGGATCTTGGTTAAGTCGATTTGTTTGCTTTTAATAAAAACCCAAGAAAAAAGGACTTTACAACTTGTCTTAAGATCTCATTATAAGCCTTGATGGGCACCAGTTGAAGGATGACTAACAAATTTTAGAGCAAAAGTCACACTAGAAAAAAAGAAAGAAGTCGGGGGTTTTCTATGGGGTTTTTGTTTTTGAATTTTGATGAGTAAACAATCTAATCTATGATTTCTCTCCAATATTTCCCACATATGTTTGGATGATTGATCACAATCATCAAATCATAATAGTTAACCCTTTCATCACATACATATAAGAGAATTTAACAACACCCCCTAAATTTTTTGTAAGCTCGAATCTAAACCACTTAATACTTGACCCTTTCATCACATACATTTTAGACCAGGCTCGGCCTTATTTTTCTGCAGCTTTAGTTTTAAAAGGGATGAGGCGCACCACAAAGAGTCCTTGGAGCCTAGGTGAGATGGTGAAGGTGCGCGCATCCCATAGGCGAGGCACGCCTTTCTTTTTTGTTATATTTTGTTTTTTTGCTTTCGTCCCTTAAGACCCCTGATCTTGTTGCTTGACACCTTATTGGAGTGACTTGATTGGTCCAAGTGAGCGATGGAGGTGGTTGCCTTCTTTCAAAGAATTTTAATTGGAACTTTGAAAGCTGCACCGCATTATAAAAACTAACATACATGATATACTTTAATACGTGAAACTGCCAAAAAATAGTCTTTAACCCCCTCTTATGTTAAATAGAGATGAATAAAAAGTTCCCCAAGTTGCAGAAAGAATATGTTTAGGAACTTCTTTAAACATGTTTTCCATGTTCGAAAGCCATGTAAGACAATGTCTGAAGCGTCCAGCTCATGAAGAGTTAATAAGTTCACTTTGCTTAATCCTTTTACTGGTACTACTTGTCACATGTTCATCCTTTCTCTGCTGCCTACTCAATCATCGAGTCTCTTTAATATAACTCCTACGAAATTCAGGTGGAAGAACTTGGACCTTTTTTACCCAAGTGGTTTTTATGAAGCAACAACCTTGCTCTTTTTTTTCTTGCATCTTGGTCTGATCCATTCTTCCTCTTTCATGGGTTTTTAAAGCATTCATCCTATACGAAGCTCTACTTGTGACAACTTCATTTTCAGATTGTTGAGCATATTTTTGCTCTTCAAATAATGTAATTTATCAATAAGTTGAATAGCTTTTCGCTACCTTAAGTTGCTTTCTCTTTTTTTTTCCTTTGTCTCTATAGATTTTATTTACTTTTCCTTTGTATTATTTTTCACGTGCTTAAGAACTTACGAGACTACTTAACTGACACGATCTGTTTGGATAGATATGGTAAGGCTTGGTTCGAGTATTCCTCAAGGTTACCCTCTCCTAAAGCTTTGACATCGTTGATGTACCTTTTAGATTCTTTATCCAGTGGAGAATCTACATAAAAAATTCAGTAAGAACTAGCACTAAACTTCTTTCGCCTGAAACACCAAAAATAGGACTTTGAAAACTGACTTACATAAATTTGATCATGGTTGAGCTTGATATGCTTAATGTATAAACGATGGGACTATTGACAATAGACATCAATCTGACTCACGGGTTCCGTACTAACACCATCAAAGGAAACTTTAGAGTTACGATTAATTTAGTGTAGGGTACCTAAAGTGATGATTTTTTAGTCTGAAATCAAACCTATTCTCAACACATCACAATTAGAGAGAAAAACGAAAGCGGAGAAGAAGCTCTTGAGCATGGGCTTCTCTGAACGACTTACCTCCCAAGCTCTCGCTACCGCAAGGTTCAAATCCACCGTTAAAGCAACGGAATGCCTTCTCTGTATTCCTCTATTCAGCGCCAAAACCCTCCCTAGAGGCTAGATCTTTAATCCCCCAAAATCTTCTTCTCTTCTTCCTTCTCAATATCAACCAAAACTCTAGAAATTGGCCAAAAATTGAATCATGGTGGTGTTAGAAATATAGGTTAATAGGTTGCAATTTATATCGAACTTCCTTAAACGGGTATTTGTGATAGAAGAGAGAGAGAGAGAATCTTTAGCCTAGTTTAATAATATTGCAATATTAAACTTCATTGAATGAGTATCTTGGCAATAGAAAGAAGGTGAAGGAAGTATATCATAAAATATGTTCAAAACTTCTTATTTAAATCAACTTTTTGTGAAGAACTACCTTATAATTTTTTTTTTTTGTGAAAAGCTACCTCACAAAATAGAATTTGTTGCAAAACACTACCTTACAAGTATAATTTGTTGCAAAACTCTACCTTTGGTTGGATTATGGGATTTTAGATTCTCTTTCTGGTTTTGACCCAATCACATGCCATGGACATGTTTATAACCCTTCTCCCTACAACAGCCCTTCAACTTCCCCTTACTCCCCTTGCTTTTTCTTTCGTTCTTCCATATTAACTGAGAACCCTTGCTTCCCCTTTTTCCCATTCTCCATTTAATCCTCCACCCTAAATTTTCTGACTTGTTCAGACTGAACATGAGTCTGACTACAACAGGAATACCATCTGTAGGAAATGTTTTTCTTAGTTCCATTTACTTTAATGCCTTTTCACCGCTATGTTCTGTATACTTTGCACATGTCCTAGTTCATTTTTGGGTCCTCAATTGAGATGTCTCTTCTTGCACCCACTTGACTTCCATTAATCTATTCATTAAAGTAATCTCCATCTATCGTTTATATCTTTATGTGGACAAGGATCCATTGATTTTTATTCTTCACATACTTTACCATAGAGAGATACTTACTCGTCACCTAGTCTCCTATATTATTTATTTTTTGATAGAAGGAAAAATACAATTAGGGAAGTGTTGTCTTAAGAACTCGTGAAAAGAAAGAAAATAGGAAATTTCACTATCCATGAAAGGGTCAATATCTTGGTGATGGGTCTGGACAAAGTGACCTAAAGTTGCAACATAGTCTACATGATTGGCTACATGATAGACATGCCTTGAATCGGTGGTGTCAAAATTGGTGGTGTCTTATAATGTAACTTTAACCATCCCTCTAAGTTTAATTTATTGCATAGGTTTTATATAATTCTGATACAAAATCGAATTACGCTCCCATCCTAATATTTTCTCTTTTCTATTTGGTTTGCTACTTTTCTGTTCTGGTCAAACCATGTGGTACCGTTGGTGATTTGTTGTCCAAGCACACACAAATTAATACCCTAAAACAACTAAGTTGTAATTGGTGTAAGTAGGGGTCGGTCCCACAAAGAAAGTGTTAGTCGGCTAATTAAGAATAAGATTTAAGATATAGACACAACAAGACAAATAACGTAAAGGTTCGGAGAAATAAGAATAAGACCTAATTAAAAGCTAAACTACTTACAATAGGAACTACGATGCAAAACGAGGAACTAATATAGGAACAATCTAAGAGACTAAGTCGAGACATTCTCAGCAACATTAGACTTCCATCGTGTAACGCAGTCTAATCCTCGACCTATACAATTACTAATCCTATATAGATTCACTGTGGGACATTGTCCCCCTATCTTCCCTTATGTTTAGTTAGTTTAGATACGATCTTCACTAACTCTAATCAATGAATAACCCCAATACTACGAGCATGAAATTCAACCCAACGACAACATATAAAACTAGAAATCACCATCCTTAGACAACCAACACATTATGAATGACGTGATTTTTACATAAATTATGAACCCCTCGATTGGAAAGTTTTAAGGTGGAACCCCATTGCAATTGGTTGCTACTTAGACAAAGACTTTCCAATCATAGATGTAATAACCCCAATCATAGACAAAGACTCAGTTATTTGAGGCGGATTTCTACAACTAAGAAGGATTTGAGGCCGAAAGTTTTACGAATATGTCTTATACTCTTATCTAAGAAGTTAGCATACAGCCATGTATAGATCATAGATGTAATATTTACTTCAAAAGATGTAGAACACTAGAACCCCAAAAAATACATAAGTATCCCCACATCTTGTCATAACCAGTCATAACAATGATGTGCTCGCTGCTTGCTCATTAAATCATACAATTGTCTTTCCTATAATAATCTGCCTCAGATGATATTTTTGGCACTACAAGTTGCTTAAAAGACGTTAAATTTACTGTATTTCTTCATGTTACAGTTAAATATGTTCCCTAAGTCTTTTTTTCACATAGTAGATCCCCCTTTACAGTCTCCTCTACAACACTCCTAATGCCCATTTGGTAAATACTGGTAATAGATGTAATGAATTGGAACTCTGCAATTCATACAAGCACTCTAGAGAGTCTCAAAATACACACAAACAGCCAATAACCAAACTCAACAACAAGAGAGAGATAATTTGATTATTGAAAGCATAAATAATTACAAGTGTTTCCTGGCATTCGAGAGGCCAGAACTCTCCCACAAGTATTTTCCTCACAAATTTCTGGATGCCTTTCTCTCTCTTCTCTCTTTCCTTTTATAGCTCCACACTCTCCCGACACATGAGTGACACCTCAGCATACAGTTAATAGAATTTGTTATGCACTCCCATTCCTTTGATTCCTTCTGCCACGCCTAGAGTAAGTGAGCAGTATAGGAGGTGTAGGCGTAGGATTTTTGAATTCCTTTAATGCCTACACGCGGTGTGAGCGCGTTTATTTGACTACCCCATTGTTAAGGTTTTATTAAAAATACGTTTTGAAGTCGCCAACAATTCTTTAGAGGAAGAATCGTAAACCTAATTGGATTGAAACGGAAGGGACATCTTAGGGACTTATCCAATGTAGATTTCCCCGTCATGACTCCATAGATGGTCAAGAACCAAAAAAGTGAGTTCGGGGGTGAGGGTACAAATATGGTCATAATGAACCACGTTTGCCCATTGTTGGCCTCTACTAAATACCAATTCACAGCAGATTTTATACAATAGAACAATCAAACAATGTTTTAAAGCACCCTAAAATAGTCAATCTAGATGGGTTCAGGAAACACACAAAAGACTAATTATTTAATGATCAGTTATTATACAATCATTATACAAGGTTCCTAACAGGTTGTCCAAATTATCTGAGTTAATTAGAACAGTTTTTTAGGTCTTACTTTAGCATAATAACATGTGACTGATAAGCAAGCATGCAAGACAATAATACTATGAATATTATATACAAAAAATATAAGAATAGAGGTTAGAATTTACAAAAGGACCACGGTTATTAATTAAAAATCTACATCATGACAAGAAAAGAGTTAGTAACTTCAATAAAATAAATATGATTATTCAAGAGCCCTCAGGATTATACCTATGCGGTTTAGATCGAAGAGCGTAGTGACTTTCAGTTGAAGCAATCTTGGAACCAGGAATATAGTAGAATCAGGAACAAGAATTAATGTGGAAAATCACAAGTGTTTTGTATGTTTTGTATTCGAAGTATGTTTCAGAGTTTTTTTAGAGTACTTGCGTGTGTAAAAATAATAATTTGAAGCTGTCTTTGATTCGGCAAAATCAGTCCGTATTTGTAGGCTAAGAAGCGCGTGCGTCTGACGCACACTCTGCGCCTGGCGCAAACCTACGTGGCAGACGCGAAGACACGCGTCAGGCGCAGATTGGCCTGCCTGACGTGGTCCGTCCAATTAAAACTTTGCACATGGAAACGCGTTTTCGAAAAGATAAATTTTTATCTTGCGTCTCACACAAGACTTGCGCTAGGCGCAGGACTCTGTGTGAGTCACAAGTCTACGTGTCAGGCGCTCATTGGAGTGCCTGATGCGGTATAGCTAATGTGCTGGACGCAAGTGGCGCGCTGAGCGCGGCCGCCGTGTCCGGCGCAAAATCCTGAATATTCCAGAATATTCCTTTTTAATGCTACGCGTGCTTTCAAGATGCCTTTTTTATCCCTAAAAATCCGGAGATCGAATTTTCCTGGTTAAAAAATATGTTTTATGGGTAAAAGATAATAATAAAAGCTTTTAGGAAAATATTTATCAAAACAATAAATATTAAAAATAAAAATATTTATGAATAATAAATATTCGGTTGGGCTTTTAAAATGGACTTTTAGAAAGTATTTCACGGGTTGAACTAACAATTAATCATCATGAACGATTAATTGGGTTTTTATATTATTTTAAAACACACATTGCCTGGTTATTCGGACTGCTCCTCCATCGGGCCATGCCAACTAAAACCGCGGTATATTTCATCATTGGACCCTTAAATGGGGAGACACGATTATGTGTCTACAGAAGCCCCCACTTTGACCGAGGTTTGTAAAACCGAAAGTCAAAGTATACGTGTCGGGACGGAGAATGATTCTAGATGCTCTGCAATCCACAATCACTCTTTTACGCATGTACCTGCAAAACAAACAAAAGTTTCAGGAACAGACATGCGTGAAACATATTTGCATAGTAATTGTAAATTTGCAAAAACGAAATGATATATGGGAAAAAGAATCATGAGTTATTGTCCCGCTTCAAGGCTGTTGTAATGAGCTATTGTCCCGCTCCAAGGCTGTTGTAATGAGCTATTGTTCCGCTCCAAGGCTGTGGTAATGAGCTATTGTCCCGCTCCAAGGCTGTTGTAGTGAGCTATTGTCCTGCTCCAAGGCTGTGGTAATAAGCTATTGTCCCGCTCCAAGGTTGTTGTAGTGAGCTACTGTCCCGCTCCAAGGCTGTGGTAATAAGCTATTGTCCCGCTCCAAGGCTGTGGTAATGAGTTATTGTCCCGCTCCAAGGCTGTTGTAGTGAGCTATTGTCCCGCTCCAAGGCTGTGGTAATGAGCTATTGTCCCACTCCAAGGCTGTTGTTGTAGTGAGCTATTGTCCCGCTCCAAGGCTGTTGTAGTGAGTTATTGTCCCGCTCCAAGGCCGTTAGTCCTGAGCTATTGTCCCGCTCCAAGGCCGTTAGATCGAGCTATTGTCCCGCTCCAAGGCTGTTGTACTGAGCTATTGTCCCGCTCCAAGACTGTTGTAGTGAGCTATTGTCAAGCTCCAAGGCTGTTGTATTGAGCTATTGTCCCGCTCCAAGGTTGTTGTACTGAGCTATTGTCCCGCTCCAAGGCTGTTGTAGTAAGCTATTGTCCCGCTCCAAGGTTGTTGTAGTGAGCTATTGTCCCGCTCCAAGGCTGTTGTACTGAGCTATTGTCTCGCTCCAAGGCTGTTGTAATGAGCTATTGTCCCGCTCCAAGGCTGTTGTAATGAGCTATAGTCCCGCTCCAAGGCTGTGGTAATGAGCTATTGTCCCGCTCCATGGCTGTTGTAATGAGCTATTGTCCCACTCCAAGGCTGTTGTAATGAGCTATTGTGCCGCTCCAAGGCGATTGTAATGAGCTATTGTCCCGCTCCAAGGCGATTGTAATGAGCTATTGTCCCGCTCCAGGGCGATTGTAATTGATTCACAGAGTAGCAAGGTTGCGTTTTTTGCCAACTTTTGTAAGTTCGTTTAATTGTCGCGCGCAATGCCATAACGAACATTTGAATGCATTTGGAAATTAGGTGTGTGGGCTCCACATGGCTAATAAGCCCCCAAGCGTGTTGTAGAGGACTGTGCGCCAGACGCACAGGTCTGCGCTTGGCGTGGTATGCTGCGCTGGACGTAGATTGTTGTATGTGACACAACGTTGTCGGTGCGCTGGACGCACCATGTATATAGCAGTTGTCTTCTGTTGTTAATTTGTAGGGGTCCGCAGACCTTGGCGGAATATAGCTCATGTAGAGCCGTTTAACGTTTAGTACCTGCGAATACCAATAAGACACAGATATACAGACAATAACTATGGGACATGCATGTGTCCCGTAATGTGGGTGCTAGTGTATGGATAGGAAAAGACTTGACCTATAAAGAGTGACCTCTAGTACTCTAGAGTTAAAGGTGCTATCGTGTGTGCATATGTGTGTGTGTATGTGTGACTCGATGATTGACGCTAGAATCCTATGGCTAAGGACGAAGGATGCAATGTTTTGACACAATGTTTGGACGATGCAGATGTAGAGATATGACACTAATGCAGAGGTATGACACTAATGCAGATGATTTGATCGTTCCATTAGAAGCTTCAAATTTTCGTTTTAGAAAACTGTTTTTGAAATAGGAGAAATGGAAAGACCCAAGGATGATCCATGTAAGTTATGTTTGATTCGAAATGCGTTGTAGCTGTTACGGGTCTAAGTGAGCCCATAAAACAGTTAGGATCTCGTATGGGTCTGGAGCCCACAATATTTTGTATGGACTCGTAATGAAGTCCTTATCAAGGTACACATGGAGCCTATGAAAGATGATTTATTGGATTTGAATACATTGTAGTCCTCGTAATGCTTGAATTGTATGCGCTTCGAGTTTCGTATGTCAAGGGCCTAAGTGAGCCCGTGAATAGGTGCAATGTTGCATTTGCGCGGGTTTAAAACCCAAGATTTCACTTATGGACTCGTAATGAAGTCCTTGTCTCAATAGGTTAGGACTCGGAGCCTATGATTTTCTAGGTGGACCAGTGATGAAGCCCCAAGTAAGATGGGATTGATGAAGTATTCAGCTTGATTGCTTGATTTTGAAGATATCTCGTCACGCTTAGCGGAAGTTTCGACGGAAGATTCCATATAGGGTTCCTAAGGTGAGAAGACAAGAAAGGCCAAAGAAAAGAACACTCAAAAGATAAGGCGCGGTCATAGTGCTGAGTGTTGAAAGGTTATGCTAAGGTTGGCTTAGAAGCGATAATGTGGCTTAGAAAAAGGAAGGGATAAAAATTAGAAGAAGGCGGAGTCATAATGACTTGACTCACGCAATAAGGTAGGCTTATGATGCAGGTTCAAATCCCAGTCTAGTTCTAAGGGTAGGGGATGAGCATTGAAAATTCATGATTTGGGAGATCGCGCTTTTCTCATGGGCCTAGGCGAGCCTTTAAAATATATGTTTTGAATTAAAATGGCCGGGCCTCAAAAGAGGTTGCCTACGTATCCATGATGGAATCAGGCCAGTCGTAGCTCTTAACATTTTAATTGGTGGCCGAGCATTTTGCTTTGGAGCCATTTGCAATGAATTAGGCATTGAATTGGAAGAGGTCTTTGGCAATGGTAGATAATGATGTAGGTTTGGTTTGGTTTAAAACGGTCGGACCTCGGGGTGAGGTTTCCTACGTATCCTTAGCAGAATCAGACCATTCGTAGTTCAGGCTGATGAATGAGAAGGTGCCCTGACTTTTGCCTAAGTCGCCCTTACGGGTTTTCGACCTAGCGGGCTTTGGTTTGTCTTTTATGGCTTATTGGGACGCAATGTGGATGGTTGTCTGAGAAGGTTTATTACAGAGATTTGAAGTTGGAGGTTTAGAATTGAAGATTGAAGGTTTTGAAAAGAAGGTACAAAGCTATTGATGGGCTTATTTGCAACACTTTCTCTTTTTTCGATTCTCAATGTTTGCACTTTTTTTTTTATCATTTTTTGCTTTCTTTTTTTTTTATTCATTTTTTTTATTTTTCTGATGTTGCTCTTTTTTTTTTTTTTTTTTTTTTTTTTTGCTTTCCCTTTGTATTGAATTCGTTGTCAATGTACTTCCCATGAGGTAGGTTAAAGGGGGAGGGATATGATGCATTTAGGTTGAAATGGAGAAATAGTTGTAGTGAAGGGAAGGAATGCCTCTTTTATATATGCCAGTCGTTCATTGCCTTTATTAGAATAGTCATGAGAATTAAAAATTCATTTATTTTAAGGCGACAATCGTGATTTCCATTGATGCTCATTAGTGCAAGGTTAGAAAAGAAATACTCCTTTGTTGATTGAAAATTATGAGTACATGCAATAAGAGGAAAAATCCTATATTTGACTGGGCAAAATGAGAGAGATGAAACAGAAAATGAAATCCTAAGTCTGGACTCCTACGTCACGTGACGAAACAGCTTCGTTGCTTCGATTTTCATGAATTCTCTTTCTAAATGAAAAGAGAAGAAATGTATTTTTTGTGCTAATTGGACCTAAGCGAGTCCAAATGTCTTAATGAGTGATTGGGCTCGGAGATATGTCTACTTCTATGACATTGAGGTCATTATCTTCAGTATTTTTCAGCAAATCATTCTCAATCTGGATACCCACATCATATACTCTTGCGAAGCCATCAAGACCCAAGTATTTGAGGTGGTTTTTGTATTTAGGGAGGAGGTTAGAAACGAATATTCGTACCAAGTCTTTTTCTGCAGGCCTTGATACCATATGGGCTGATTTCTCTCTCCACCTATTCAGATAAGTGGTAAAACCTTCATTTTCACCTTGTTTAAGAACCTCGAGTTCTCTAAGGGAGGTTTGCATTTGTGCGTTCGACTCATATTGTTTCATGAAAGCGATAGTGATGCATTCCCAAGTTTTAGTTTGCTTGGGGTCTAGGGAATAGAACCAATTCTGACATATTGGGTCCAACGACATCGGGAATACCATTGGGTAAAGTTCAGGGTCAACCGATTTGATGATCATGGTTGCACGGAAATTCCTTAAATGATATTTTGGATTATCGGTTGGTTTAAATTTAGGGATGTCAGTTGTAGAGAACTCTTCGGGAAGTTTCCCTTTCAGTTTGGTGTTATCAATGGGCTCAAAATAGGAATTTGCATTGGTTACCCTATGAACAACACTCTCCATTGTCTTGTTGAATCCAGGAGACTCACCAGACTCAATCTTCTCAAGCCTTATAGCTATTTACTCCATCATGCTGGACAACTTGGCTAAAGCTCTAGCCATTTCAGTAAGTTGTTGCTCGTTATTCGATGGACTGCCCATTTCCATGTCGCTTGATTTCTACATAGATCATCAAAGGAGATTTAGAGATAGAATGATGATGGAGAGAGAGAAATGGAATGAAAGCACGTATGTTTGTTTAAAAGTTGAGCTTCCAGGAACAAATCTGAATATTCTATATGCATGATGATTTTTTTTTTTGATTTTTTTTAATGCACCTAGACCTAATGCATGTATGAATGAATTTTTTGGATGCATGACTCAATCTATGCGTTCGAACCTGTAAAGGCTGCCTACATATCCCAAAAGAGGGAATCAGATCGCTTGTAGTTCAGGACTACTAAATGCGGAATGCATGAAATGAAGAGTATGGATGCAATGAGACTTCTAAATGTCTAATAACTCTAGTTATGCATGAAGTGCATGAATGATGGACTATGCAATGCAGATGGACTCTAGTTATGGATGCAATCCTAGACTTGACAGACCCCTTAATGACTTCAGAATCCTAGACTTGATAGGCTTCTAATGACTTTAGAATTTTAGACTTGGTAAACTTTCAAGGATGCTAGACTCCTAATATGTATGAAACTCTAGTGGACCTAGACTCCTAAAGTGAATGAAACTCTAGTGGACATAGACTCCTAAAATGGATGGAATTCTAACGGATTTAGACTCCTAAGATTGACAGAATTCTAATGGTTTTAGACTCCTATTATGCATGGACTTTATGTGGATTATAGACTTCTAAGATGGATGGGACTCAAGCGGATGAAGACTCCTAACATGGACAGAGTTAGATGAGGTGAAGAACTCTAAATGGAGTGAAACTGGATGAACCTAAACATTTGGGTCAAATGAAATTCTAATGGACTTAGAATTCCTAAGCGGATGAGGCTTTTACAACAAGATGGAAGCTAAAAAAAAAATCCTAGCTGATGTACACATGAAAAGATGGATAATACACATGAAAAGATAGGAGAGAGAAAAAAAAGATAAATTTTCGAAAAAGATATGGGATAAGAGATGGGATGAAATTTTTTTTTTTTTAAAAAAAAATAGGAGAATAATTTTCGACAAAAAAGATGAGGATAAATTTCAAAAAGGATGGGATATATAGTTTGTGGAAAAATGTGAAGATAGAAATTTTGAAATAGATAGGAGAATAATTTTTGAAGAAAAAAAAAAAGATAGGGATTTTTCTGTTGATGATAATTTTGGGAGATAAAAAAATGATAGGAAAGATAAACTATCCTAAGTCCTAACACACTTGGCCAAAGTCATAGACACCAGGTCAACAATGTATATGCGGCAAAAAGTATCAAGAAATCAGTAGCTATGCATAAGCTCGTCGGATATACACTACTAAACAAAGAAAGCGGTCGAAAACATCAATAGAGCGCAGCTGGCATGTGAAGCATTGCGTCACAAGCGAGAATATGCGCGGGACGCAGCATCAGGAAAGCGTGGAACGCTTGTTAATGCGACAACCGCAGAAGACCGCGAGAGACGCGAGAGTCTGCGCTAAACAAAGACATGAGACACTAAAAACCGATTTTCTTTTGCCTTTTGACGAAATAAACTTTGGTCTCGAAACTCGCATAATATAATTAAAGGCACGTACACACAAATATGCACAAGTAAGACAATAATATGCAAAGTTCCAACCTAAAAGTCATGTTCTACATTCAACTATGGTCAGTTTAGGTTAAGGCTGAAAAGGGTCCATGACTAATAGATTGATCCCACGCTTCGTACCCCTGCTTAAAGAGGTGGCCACGTGTAAGACGCACTCCAGTCTCAAGTCAGGAACAAGAGAACAATGCCATGGTTGGGTAGGTTTACTTATGACTAAGATCCAACACTATCGCTCAGGAAGCTTTTTGGAAGGACAAAGCGCAAACCCCCCGGGGTTGACCTCACACATAGAACATGTGTTAATGAGGCAAGGTAGATTGTCCTTATGATGGCTAATAGCCATACACATGCAAAACAATATATTATTCTAAAGCATAAAAATAAGCGTGCATTGTATTTTTCAAGTTTCACTCACTCATTTAAAAAATTAATTTTTTAAAATCCTCCCCAGTGAAGTCGCCAAATTGTTGGCGTAGGATTTTTGAATTCCTTTAATGCCTACACGCGGTGTGAGCGCGTTTATTTGACTACCCCATTGTTAAGGTTTTATTAAAAATACGTTTGAAGTCGCCAACAATTCTTTAGAGGAAGAATCGTAAACCTAATTGGATTGAAACGGAAGGGACATCTTAGGGACTTATCCAATGTAGATTTCCCCGTCATGACTCCATAGATGGTCAAGAACCAAAAAAGTGAGTTCGGGGGTGAGGGTACAAATATGGTCATAATGAACCACGTTTGCCCATTGCTGGCCTCTACTAAATACCAATTCACAGCAGATTTTATACAATAGAACAATCAAACAATGTTTTAAAGCACCCTAAAATAGTCAATCTAGATGGGTTCAGGAAACACACAAAAGACTAATTATTTAATAATCAGTTATTATACAATCATTTTACAAGGTTCCTAACAGGTTGTCCAAATTATCTGAGTTAATTAGAATAGTTCTTTAGGTCTTATTTTGCATAATAACATGTGGGTGATAAGCAAGCATGCAAGATAATAATACTATGAATATTATATACAAAAAATATAAGAAAAGAGGTTAGAATTTACAAAAGGACCACGGTTATTAATTAAAAATCTACATCATGACAAGAAAAGAGTTAGTAACTTCAATAAAATAAATATGATTATTCAAGAGCCCTCAGGATTATACCTATGCGGTTTAGATCGAAGAGCGTAGTGACTTTCAGTTGAAGCAATCTTGGAACCAGGAATATAGTAGAATCAGGAACAAGAATTAATGTGGAAAATCACATGTGTTTTGTATGTTTTGTATTCGAAGTATGTTTCGGAGTTTTTTGAGAGTATTTGCGTGTGTAAAAAAAATAATTCGAAGCAGTCTTTGATTCGGGAAATCAGTCCGTATTTATAGGCTAAGAAGCGCGTGCGTCTGACGCACACTCTGCGCCCGGCGCAAACCTACGTGGCAGGCGTGAAGACACGCGTCAGGCGCAGATTGGCCTGCCTGACGTGGTCCGTCCAATTAAAACTTTGTACATGGAAACGCGTTTTCGAAAAGATAAATTTTTATCTTGCGTCTCACACAAGACTTGCGCTAGGCGCAGGACTCTGTGTGAGTCACAAGTCTACGTGTCGGGCTCTCATTGGAGTGCCTGACGCGATATAGCTAATGTGCTGGACGCAAGTGGTGCGCTGAGCGCGGCCGCCGCGTCCGGTGCAAAATCCGGAATATTCCAGCATATTCGTTTTTAATGCTACACGTGCTTTCAAGATGCCTTTTTTATCCCTAAAAATCCGGAGATCGAATTTTCCGGGTTAAAAAATCTGTTTTATGGGTAAAAGATAATAATAAAAGCTTTTAGGAAAATATTTATCAAAACAATAAATATTAGAAATAAAAATATTTATGAATAATAAATATTCGGTTGGGCTTTTAAAATGGACTTTTAGAAAGTATTTGAACTTACAATTAATCATCATGAACGATTAATTGGGCTTTTATATTATTTTAAAACACACATTGCCTGGTTATTCGGACTGCTCCTCCATCGGGCCATGCCAACTAAAACCGCGGTATATTTCATCATTGGACCCTTAAATGGGGAGACACGATTATGTGTCTACGTGAGGTCTCTCCCTAGCTGAGTTTGTTGCATTACCCTGGGCCCAAAGTCTCACCTTGTCCTCAAGGTGAAAGTCGGGAAAACGCAGTTGGATTGAATGGAACTCCTCCCATGTAGCTTCAAACTGATGATCTTGCTGCCACTTAATGAGGACTTCGGTAATGGTTGTAAATCCTTGGCCAACCGTGCGCACATCTAGCACTTCTTCAGGTTCAGCCACCCATTCCAAGTCAGGAGTGATCATGGGTGGCAGGTCAGCATTCACCTGTGAACTTCCCACTGCCTTCTTAAGCTGAGACACATGGAAGACTGGGTGCAGCTTGCTATGCTCAGGCAACTCCAGCTTGTATGCTACCATGCCCACTTTTTGTAGGGCCTTGAAGGGCCCGTAAAAACGAGCAGCCAATTTCTCAAATGGCCTACGAGCTAGGGACTGTTGACGGTAAGGCTGAAGCTTCAAGTAAACCTGATCCCCTACATCGAAGGTAACTTATCGCTGATGTTTATCCGCGTTTTTCTTCATTGTGTGCTGCGCTTTAATTAGATTAAAGCGCAGGTCATCTAGCACAGCCTCCCTCTCCAGCAACATGTCTTCCAAACTGTCAACCGGTGTGTGCCCCCTTCCCAACTTCATAATGTGTGGTGAGTCCCGGCCATAAAGAGCCTTAAATGGTGTCATTTTGGTAGCCAAGTGGGGAGAAGAATTGTACCAAAACTCGGCCCAGTGTAACCAATTCTTCCAAGTGCGAGGGTGCCCGGATGTGAAACAACGCAAGTAGGTCTCCAAGCATTTGTTCACGACCTCGGATTGCCCATCAGATTGGGGATGATATGCAGTACTGTGTTGCAAATTTGTTCCTTGTAAACGAAACAACTCCTTCCAAAAACGGCTCATGAACACCTTGTCTCGATCCGAGACCATAACCGAAGGAAACCCATGTAATTTCACTACTTCACGAATAAACAACTCTGCCACAGAGAGAGCGTTAAATGGGTGTTTGAGGGATAGGAAGTGGGCATATTTTGAAAGACGATCCACAACAACTAGGATAATATCTTGCCCCTTTGAACGGGGAAGCCCTTCAATGAAATCCATGGAGATTTCATCCCACACCATGGCCGGCAAGGGCAGAAGGTTGCAGTAGCCCTGTTGGGTGCAGATTCGATGCCTTGTATTGTTGGCAAATTGTACACTGCAAGACATATGTGGCCACATCTTTACGCATCCCCAGCCAAAACCAATCCGCTGCCATTCTAAGATAAGTTTTTAAATCACCCGAATGACCCCCCACTGGCGAGTCGTGATATTCCTTGAGTAGTACAGGAATAAAGGAAGATGATTTTGGTATGACCACCCTCCCTTTGTACACCAAAATATCATCCTGCAAGGAATATCCTTCTTGCCTTCGTAGCCCCTTCTCCAGATCAGATGTAAGTTGCTGTAAGGTTGCATCTTCCGCTATCTCTTTTTTTAAGGTTGCCCAGTCCACTTTTTTGAGTACAGGTCACTGTCCCCCATAGTTCGAAAATGCGGTTTCGGTCACGATCGCGGTAACGGTCACGGTGATGCGGGAACGGAGATGATGCGGTTGTCGTAACGCCAAATATCGGCTTAATCCATGAAATATCCCTAGAACCCGCCTAAAATGCGGTTTTTTTACACCTTTACGATGCGGGTAATATCGGTTCGGTAGATTTGAAAACCTTTACGACACGGGCGATACGATACGATGCGGCCTTGTTTTGACACCATGCTGTCCCCAATTCCACTTCACCATGAGTTTTTCGTGACAAGGCATCCGCAACTCTATTCGAAGCCCTCGGTTTATATTGGATTTCAAAATCAAACCCAATCAACTTACTCACCCAACGTTGATACTCCGCTCCAACTTCCCTCTGTTGCATAATATAACGAAGGCTCTGTTGGTCAGTCCGTATGAAAATGTGGCGACCCAAAAGGTAATGTTTCCACTTTTGGACTGCAAGACACGTAGCCATCAACTCTTTTTCGTTGACCGACTTGGCCAATGCTCTAGGACCCAATAACTTGTTGTAAAACGCAATTGGTCGCTGTTCTTGCATAAGTACCGCTCCCACTCCATAACCTGATGCATCCGTTTCGAGAATGAAAGGAAGTTGGAAGTTGGGCATAGCTAGTACCGGAGCTTGTGTCATGGCCTGTTTTAAGCGAGTGAATGCTATTGTGGCTTCCTCTGACCACCCAAAGCTATTTCTCTTCAACTGGGCTGTTAATGGCTGAGCAATATGAGCATAATGAGCAATGAATTTGCGGCAGTATCCTGTTAACCCAAGAAACCCCCGGAGTTCCCGCAAGTTTTTGGGCTGCTCCCACCCGACCATAGCCTTTACCTTCTCCTGGTCTGCTGAAACCCCTGGCCACAAATCTTGTGACCCAGATATGCCACCTCGGGAAGGCCAATCTCACACTTTTTGTAGTTGACAAATAGTTGATGTTCCTCAAGTGTTTGCAGTACCATTGCCAGATGAGTCTCATGCTCGGCTGCTGTCCTACTATAGACGAGTATATCGTCAAAAAATACCAACACAAAACGCCGCAAAAAAGGACGGAAAATTTCATTCATAAGTGATTGAATTGTAGCAGGCGCATTGGTCAATCCGAAGGGCATTACTAAGAATTCGTAATGTCCTTCATGAGTCCGAAATGCAGTTTTATGGACATCTTCAGGTTTGAGCAAGATTTGATGATATCCCGACTTCAGATCAAGTTTGGTGAACACCTGAGACCCATATAGCTCATCCAACAGCTCGTCGATCACCGGTATTGGGTACTTGTCCGGCACCGTTTCCTTATTCAAGGCCCGGTAGTCTACGCAAAATCTCCACGATCCGTCTTTTTTCCTCACCAAAAGAACCGGACTGGAAAAGGGACTATTTGAGGGTCGTATGATGCCTGCCTCCAGCATCTCTTTAATTAATTTTTCAATCTCATCCTTCTGGTATTGCGGATATCGGTAGGGTCTCACACCCACCGGGTCACTGTTTCAGCAGTATGCCATGCTCATGCCCTCTCCTTGGAGGCAGTCCCTTAGGCAACTCGAATACCCCCTTAAACTGCGCTATTACGGCCCTCAAATATTGTGGAACCTCGCCTTCTTTTTCTTTTGCTGCTGTAGCCTCATTACTCTCCATTTGACTCAACTCCAACAAAATTCCCCTTCCTTCCTTGCGCATGGTGCGGAACATGGCTTTCAGCGAAATCCGTGACCGGTTGAGGGACGGATCTCCCTTGAGAACTACCTTCTCATTGTGAATCTGGAATTGCATAGTCTGCAATTTCCAATTCGTCACTACTGTTCCCAATTTTTCGAGCCACTACACTCCAAGAATCAAATCAGAGTTGCCCAATTTTAAGGGAAGGAAATCCTCCTCTATAGTCATTAATGTGAACCTGGACTCCTTCACATTCACCAGTTCCGTGCACAGATTCTCCGTTACCTAGTGACACCCCAAAGCTCTTTGTATTGGTGACCTTCAAGCCAAGTTTCTTCACTGTATCTAAGGAAATAAAATTATGTGTTGCTCCGGGATCGATCATCACAACCACTTCCACCCATAAATTGTCCCCAACATCTTCATAGTTTTTGGATTTGTGAACCCAATGACTGAATTTAAAGATACTTCAGTTGTGGGACTAACCTCGTGTGGGAATTTCCGGTGGCTCCTCCCCGAGCTACTCCTCTTCTTCTTCATCTCCTTGTGTTAAGAGGACGCTCAATTCCCGACGCTTGTCCGATTGACCACTTATCGTCACATCGGAAGCAAAGGCCCTTATCTTTTTTCTCTTGAAGTTCCTTGTCGGTGAGTTTACGCACTTCACCAATGTTTTTAACAGATTGGTTAATAGAACCCTGGGAGCTGGTTGGAGAATTTGGGCCTCCGTTACCACGGGCCCAGCTGCTGGCATAAGAGGGCACTGATGGGTTATATTTAGGGGTTGCACTCAACGATGGTGGGCCCTTGTTAATGGACCCCGAATTCCATCTTGTGGTATTGGAGCCTGCCTTGCCCATGGACTCCTTAAAAACCCTTAACTTCTCCTCGGCCCGTACTGCCCAGTCCATAGCTTGATCCAAGTTTGTGGGGCCTAGCATTCTAACCTCCACTTTGACATCCTCATCCAACCCGTTCAAAAACTGCCCCATCAGAATCCTTTCAGGCACCCTCTCCAATGGCGCTGCCATTTTTATGAACTTCCGACGATACTCCAACACTGACCCCGTCTGAGAGACGGCCAGCCACTGTTCGTATAACGAACTAGAATTCGCTGGCCGGAACTGCTGTAGTACCAGATCGCGGAGATCCGTCCAAACGAGGATGTTCTTCCTCTTTCGTTCCCAATGAAACCATGACAAGGCTTCACCCTCCAATCCAACCACCGCTGCTTCCATTTTCTCCTCCTCGTTAAGGCGGTAGAAACGGAAATATCGTTCCACCCTCACTATCCATCCATTCGGATCTTGCCCGTCAAACAAGGGCATATCTAGTTTCCGGTATCGCCAATTGCCTCCCCCATTACCACCCATCCTTCCACCACCCGGTCCGCCGCTGCCGCCGGGTCCACCTCCAGATCCTACTCCTCCATAGCCAACTGAAAACGCACCCCCTTCTCCTCCTTGTCTAGGATTGAAAACGTCATCATTCGTCGGCGATATTAACTCCTCCGATGGTGATCTTTGAGTCGGAATAGAAGATTTGAGGTCAGAAATTGAGGATCTAACCTCGGTTTGGAACTGCACCTGGTCAGCGTGGATTTGCGCAATTAACCCATCATGATTTTCGCGGGAGCGATCGATCCTTCCTTCTAAACGAGTTGACGCCTGATCGATGCTTGCCGAAATCTGGGTGGTAAGTATTACTTGCATTTCCAGGGCTGCCTTCTTAACTGCTTCCGTGATTTCTGCTGCCATGGATTTTTTTAAGGAAACCAGTTCTTCCTCAAACTGATCCATCCTCTGTGCATTCTGGGCTGCAGTTGGTGGTGCCATTCCTCGCCTGCTCTGATACCATTTTGTAATGAATTGGAACTCTGCAATTCATACAAGCACTCAAGAGAGTCTCAAAATACACACAAACAGCCAATAACCAAACTCAGCAACAAGAGAGAGATAATTTGATTATTGAAAGCATAAATAATTACAAGTGTTTCCTGGCATTCGAGAGGCCAGAACTCTCCCACTAGTATTTTCCTCACAAATTTCTGGATGCCTTTCTCTCTCTTCTCTCTTTCCTTTTATAGCTACAGCAGCCACACTCTCCTGACACATGAGTGACACCTCAGCATACAGTTAACAGAATTTGTTATGCACTCCCATTCCTTTGATTCCTTCTGCCACGCCTAGAGTAAGTGAGCAGTATAGGAGGCCTCTCCCTAGCTGAGTTTGTTGCAATAGATCTCAGTGTAATTTTGTAGGATAATTTTCATGCCGAAGCCCCATGGTAATGAAACTCCATCAACATTTATTTATCAAACTGATCACATTTATTTTCTGAGGATTGTTTCGGATTGAATCAGATTCAGTTGTCATTTAAGATCACGACAACTAAGAGTTTTAGAAAAAATTCTAATTTATTTTACTTGATTCCATCTTGTCAAATTGAGATCGAGTTGGACTTGGATTGGAATCAGACTGAATTGGCATATCTAGTACAATATCACTTTCCCATCTTTTGACGGACCTCATTCCGAATTCAGATCAATTTGTGACCCTACCCACCTGCATAGTTTAGTGTGTCACGTGTTTGGTTTTCCCAATTTGGCCTGTCACCAGGATAATAATATCCCATGTAATCGTAGCTACTATGTGTAGATTAAGCCATATGCAAAAGCTTAATAATCCAATTAATTAATCAATAATGGTTGTGTGATGCTACCTAGCCTGTGTCACACAAAATTGATATGAATCTAAGTAACCTATTGACCGAACTTGCCATACTTTGGTTTCATGAAGTTTTAATGACAGATAGATGTAAGTGGTAGTAATATGTTTAGGGTTAAATCTAACTTTCTCCCGGGACCTTGCACGTTCCCAGTTTGAAATTACCATCAAACACATGTTTTATCCACTCAAAAGACAGTGTTTTGTTTAATACCTCACTTGTGATAAACAACGTAGTATGACGCAAATTTGCAATGATTTCATCCACATTATGTTCAAATGCATTTATCAGATGTGTATGTTAGTTGTGTACCTTAGTGGAGTCTTTCTTGGAGGGGAGGGGGGTGGTTGTGTATTTTAGTTCTGAAACTGATCTTCTGCAATGTTTTATGGTTAAATGTATTTTTAAACTTCATTGTGCTGATAAAGTACTTGTCCATCAGATGTGTTCTCCTTGGCGTTAGTTGTGGGGCAAATATTTCGGATTATGTGGCTAGGAAAGCTGTTGAATCTGGGAAGCTGCTCGATCCTGTGAAGGTTGTGGCACAGGTTTTAATGTACCCGTTCTTTATTGGCAGCGTTCCTACACATTCCGAGATAAAGTTGGCCAATTCATACTTCTATGACAAGGCTATGTGTGTGCTCGCATGGAAGCTCTTTCTGCCAGAAGATGAGTTTAACTTAGACCACCCAGCGGCAAATCCATTAATTCCAAATAGAGGGCCTCCATTGAAACTCATGCCCCCAACCCTGACGGTGGTAGCAGAACATGATTGGATGAGGGACCGGGCCATTGCCTACTCAGAGGAGTTGCGGAAGGTCAATGTGGATGCCCCGGTTCTAGAGTACAAAGATGCAGTCCATGAATTTGCTACCCTTGATATGCTTTTGAAGACCCCTCAAGCCCAGGCATGTGCTGAAGATATTGCCATCTGGGTTAAGAAGTACATCTCAATTCGTGGTCATGAATTCTCTTACTGAGTTGCAGATTTTTCAAAGACGTTTTAAGATTGCGTCTTTAGTACTGCTCTTGAACTCATGTCTTCCGAGATTATATTGGAGAGTCAAAGCTGCTGTAATCAAAACAGGGAATCGGCATCAAAGGGGAATTTACTCGTTTACCTTGAGTCATTATCAGTCTCTATACGGTGTGGCATTTTAAAATTTTATTCCATTTGTTTTTTGGTTGTAACATAGGGCTTGATGGTGTTTGTGGAGTAGAATTAGCTACTTATAATTTGCACTTGTAACTGCTGGTCACCAATTGGTGACGCTTTGTGAAAATTTTCTCCTGTATTAAGCTGTATCATGTACGGATATGAAATGAACATTATCTTATGCTCCTCAAATGTCGAAATAGAAATGTTATATTTTCGGAGGCATGCCTGTGTTGATGTAACAGAGGGAGTTTGGGGTACATAATACATAATATGAAATGAACATTATCTTATGCTCCTCCTGTATTAAGTGTAGGCGTAGGATTTTTGAATTCCTTTAATGCCTACATGCGTTGTGAGCGTGTTTATTTGACTACCCCATTGTTAAGGTTTTATTAAAAATACGTTTTGAAGTCGCCAACAATTCTTTAGAGAAAGAATCATAAACCTAATTGGATTGAAACGGAAGGGACATCTTAGGGACTTATCCAATGTAGATTTCCCCGTCATGACTCCATAGATGGTCAAGAACCAAAAAGTGAGTTCGGGGGTGAGGGTACAATATAGTCAGGAACTATATTGCCCATTGCTGGCTTCTACTAAATACCGATTCATTACAGATTTTATGCAAAAGAATAATCATATAACGTTTTAATACACCCTAAAAATAATTAGTCTAAGTTGGTTCAGGAAACACATAAAAAGACTATATTTTTAGTGACAAGTTATTAGACAATCAATATTAATGGGTTCCTAGCAGGTTGTCCATGTTATCTGAATTAGTTAGAACATTTATTTAGGTCTTGATTAACAATAAATACAAGGTGATAAATATTGCAATCAGGCATGAAAAATAATAAAAATATGAAAATAAAGTACTGCAGGGAGTTAGTATAATATATACAATACTTACAGTCATAGGGACGAGTTAACAATCTACATTATGAATAGAATGTTAGTAACTTCAAGAAAATAATAAAAATAAAGAAAGTAAGTAAAGAAATAAAATAAAGGTTGTTAATTTAGTTGACCCTCAGAAATTATACCACCGTCCGGGGTCGTTGATTTGTAGGGATCTTGGATTGAAAGTTGTACGAGTCTTGAAAGGATTTGTGTTTTGCGTCGAAGTTGTTGGATGTATTTGTATTAGGCTTCGACGTGATGCTTAATGTGCTACTGGTGATGAATAGCAGTAGGGAATTAAGGAAGGTGTGGTTGACTTTGGTATGTATGTTGCAGGTTATTAAACGGTGGACTTTTCGTATTTGTTAGATGATAAAGGCGTTTAAGGGTTGGTTAGCAGTAGGAGGATGTAGATGAATTATGGCGTGAAGATTAGAGTTTGATGATTTTGGCCGAGTGAATTGTGAGAAAATTTGTTAGCCGTGTAAATCGGTTTAAGGAGGATATATATAAGTTTAGGTGGTTGAGTTGCAATAGGTTTTTAAAAGATAATAGAGTTTTAAAAGATTTTTATTATAAAATATTGGGTTTTTCTATGTTATACCCTTGTGTTTCTTCAATTTTTATGTTGTACCCCAACCTTTTAAAAATTTCACACGGTACCCTCAAACTTACCTTTTTTAATGCACAATGCCCAAACTGCTGATTATATGTCATTAATTTCTTTAATTTTTTTTTTGATTTATTGGACTAATTTGACTTATACATAGTTTAACCCTTAGAGGGATTATTCACAAATTAGATTTGTTCCACTGGATTATAAAAAGTAGACGAAATTAATGACGTACAATCAGGGGTAGGGGCATTGTGCATTAAAAAGGTAAGTTTGAGGGTACTGTGTGGAATTTTCAAAAGCTTGGGGTACAACATAGAAATTAAAAAAACACAAGGGTATAACGTAGAAAAACCCTAAAAGATTATATAAAAGAGTTAGATAAAAGATATTTAAAAACAGTTGGGAAAAAGATGATTTTTTTGTAAAAGATATTTCTATTAATAAAATTAATCAATGTAATTAATTAATTCTATTAATTAAATTGGGCTAGAAAAGGAGTTTCATAAAATTGGGCTTTCATAAAAAAGACTATTTTTAAAAGGGTTTTCAAAGATGGGCTTTAAAAAGTTATTTTAAAACGTTTTAGCAAGTGGGCTTAGTAAAACTAGTTATAAAAAAGGTTTTCGGAAATGAGTTAATAAAAAGAGTTAGAAAATAGATTTCGGCTTAAAACATTTTATTTTAGACTCGTTCTTTATTCTTTCCTTGATCCGGACCAATTGGAGCAGGGTATTGGTCATCATAGGGTACTAAATGGGGAGACACGATTATGTGTCTACAATAAGTCCCTAATTTGTCCCTACGATTTCCTAATATCCAATTAGGTTTATGAGTCTTCCTTTAATGACTTAGTGGCGACTTCAAAAATGTTTTCAATAAAACCTTTACAATATGGTAGTCAAATACGCCCTCACACCGCGTAGGCGAAATAAAACCACGCCTACAATTTGGCGACTCCACTGGGGACGATTAAAAAAATTAATTTTTTAAATTAGTGCGTGAAACTCAAAAAATACGATTCATACTCTTTTTATGCATTAGAATGACATATAGTTTTTGCATTTACGTACATGGCTATTGTTTAAGCCACCATAAGGACAATCTACCTTGCCTCATTAGCGCATGTTCTATGCGTGAGGCCACCCCCGGGGGGTTTGCGCTTTGTCCTTCCAAAAAGCTTCCTGAGCAATAGTGTTGGATCTTAGTCATAAGCAAACCTACCCAACCATATCATTGTCCTCTTGAACCTGACTTGAGAACTGGAGTGCGTCTTACACGTGGCCACCTCTTTAAGCAGAGGTACGAAGCGTGGAATTAATATCTTAGTCATGGTTTTCTGCCTTAACCTAAACCTGACCATAGTTGAACATAGAATTGGACTTTAGGTTGGAACGTTTCCATCCATGTTATATGACATTTGCTTGTGATTGCAATTTTTGCCTGCTATTATCTTGTCAAATTTTCGTCGTTATGCATTGTGTCTAAAATCGCGTCTAAAAAAACAAATAAAAGATCGTCAATTGGCCAAAACCTCGCGTAAATGCGAAAAACATGTCGGGGGAGCAGTGCACCAAGCGCATTAAGTTGCGCCTGGCGCACCACTCCCGCACCAAAATGCGCGACTGAGCGCCGCGCGCAGCAATGTTGCGTGGCACGCAGTCTGTGCATCACATGCTTTTCGTTGATTTAGTCATCGTGGTGGTCAATCCTATGATCGGCCCATCTGCATTCGCATAAAAGCATGGTCATTTTAGGGGTCTCACCTAATTCATTAAAATCATCAGTCTTTTAATGCAAGGTCGAGTCTATCCTAAAAAGTGCATCTAGGAAAAATGGTCATGGTAGGGTTTGAGTCGTCATGCATGTCTACCTCTTCCCATTTCAACCCTACTATCCAACTAATCTTCCCTATCAATCCTACCTTATCATATTCAACCAATTTTAAAAAACTTACATGTTTCAAAATCAATCCTACACCCATGTCTATTCTACCTTTTTCAAAAAGCATTTACTAATCATCATCATACAAGACATTTAAAAAAAAAATCAAAATCAATCAATCAATCATCTTTTGCTACCAAAAGATAAAAACAAGGGGTTCCTTTCAAAAACAAATTTCGATCCTAGGCCCAGCTAAGTTTGAGTCCTTGCATTCATTTTAGACCCATTTGCATTAGAGTCCATTTTGCCTTTATCCTAAGCCTATCTAAATTTGAGTCCTTGCATTTATATAGGCCTACTAGCATTAGAGTCCATCTTAGGCCCGTATAAGTCTAGTTCATGTCAAAATCTAGGCCCATTTGCATCTTTATGTGAACCCTAGTCCATGTCAAGCCCAATCCAAGTCTAATCCCAGTCCATTTCAATCTAAGTCCAAATCTAGTCCATTTTTAATGTCAAGCCCATGTGCATCTCCAAGTCTAACTTCAAACTAATATAGGACTAAGTCCAAAATCAGGTCCATATAAGGCCCAATTCATACGCTAAGTCTAATCAAATCCAATTCCAAACCCATGTAGGACGAAGTCCAAATTCTAAAACTCAAAACCTGTAAGCCTAGCGAAGCTAACACTTCTTAAAGTCCATAAAGGCAAATCCTAAGTTTAGCAAAGATACTCACCCTGTAAGACCATAGTGGCACCCTCTGACTTAGCGAAGCTAGTTATCCCCAAGCCCATAAAGGCACCCCTTGAGTTTAGCGAGGCTGCTCACCTTTAAGACCATAACGACACCCTTTGACCTAATGAAGCTAGTCATCCCTAAGACCATAAAAGCACCCTCTGAGTGTAGCGAAGCTACTCACCCTTTAAGACCATAATGGCACCTTTTGACCTAGCGAAGCTAGTTATCCTTAAGACCATAATGGCACCCTTTGACCTAGCGAAGCTAGTCATCCCTAAGACCCTAAAGGCACCCTTTGAGATTAGCGAGGCTACTCACCTTTTAAGACCATAGTAGCATCCTTTAGACCTAGCGAAGCTAGTCACCCCTAAGACCATAAAGGCATCCTCCGAGTTTAGCGAAGCTACTCCTACCTAACATCTATAGCATCCCAATTAAGTCCATAATGGCCCAAAACCTTTGAGTCCATCTTAGATCCATTACAACCTAAAATCATCGAGTCTGGCGAAGCCAATCACCCCTAAGTCTAGCGAAACTAGCATTCCCTAAGTCCACATAAGCAATCCTTTTGAGTCTAGTCTGCTTGTAAGTTCAAAGTCTAGTCCAGTCTGCTTGCATAGTCCAGTCCAGTCCATATCTGCATATGCATATAGTTAGGCCCATGTCAGCATCATGGTCAAGTCCATACTAGTCCAAAAACCATATCCATTTCAAATCCTCCATTTCAAAATCATTTCCCATTTCCGTTCCCCATTTCCATTTCCATTTCCATTTCCATTTCCATTTCCATTTCTCATCTCCCATTTCCCATTTCTCCATCCCTCATTTCCATTTCTCATTTCGAAATTCGTCTCTAAAACCTACAAGCGAGGTCCACTCAATTTTGTTCATGACCGTTCGAGAGATTACAACATTAGGAACGCCTAATGGAGGAACAAATGTGAGCCTATTCTATAGCTCATAAAGTGCACTATCACCACCCGACTTCATTTAGAGTCATAAAAATTACATTTGACAGCCTTCACAATAGAGGCGCGATCACTCCCATAGGGTCTACCGCCTTCACATTAGAGGCATGATCACTTCCATAGAGTCTACTCTGAAACCTGCACCTAAAAGAAAATTCAAAAGGAGCAACCTACATTTCTACCGCGAATTCGAACAGAAAAATTCCACCTAACATCTAGTGTCGAATACCATTAGGTACGCTGCGAAACATGATCGATGACAATAGACTTCTAATACTTGCTACAACGAGAATTAGCATCTAGCAACCCTTTTGTGCAGTGCATCAACAATTCAAAGGGTTAGTCTTTTATTTCTGGTTTCGTAGGATGAGTCAGAAAGTCCTTGACCTAAGCCATTTATGTCCTTTCCATCGAGTCTATGTCACTATAGGACTTCATCTATTATAGCCTTTCCACTTTTATTTCTTTTTCTTTTTTATTTTCATTGGCCTTTCACCATCATTTATGCTTCGAATTCGATGATGAAACTTAAATCACCTAATGATCTTGGCTAATTAAAGAAAAAAAATCTGAAAATAAAAAAAGAGAAAAATAAAAATGGACATACTTTGGATTATGAGTTATTTCCCCCTCTTCCCTCCATCATCCATAAACCATCTCATGCAACCAAAAAATAAATATATAATCCCTTAAACAATCATCCTCCATGATCATTAGCCAAATTATCCCTTCAAAATCAAAGCTCCATAAATATCATTCAAGTCTTCCAATACCCTAAACCAGGAAAACTTGTGTGCAAGCCAGACTACATAAAAATATCAATGCCCGGCAAATTAAAAAAAGTGAATAAATTCAAAGTGCGAAAAAAAAGCAAAAGCAAAAGAAAACGCATAGGACAAAAAGAAAAAAATGCAAAAAAGAAAAAGCCAAAGGCAAAGAAATAAATAGTCAAGCTAGGGGGCTTGCACACAAGTTCTATCCCTCATTCAAATCTTTCAACCCATCAAAACCCTAACCATATAATTCAAATCCATGATCCTACCTTGGTTCAGCCAATTAATACTTCATGAAAACCTCAAACCTCTAAACCTTTCAACCTTTCATATTCAACCTTAACTCCTTTTTCAAGGTATGTCCAAGACCGCTAGGTTGAAAACCCGAAAGGGCGGCCTAGGCAAAAGTTAGGGCACAAAAAAAAAGAAACCAGATCCAGAACTACGAATGGTCTGATTCCGCAAGGATGCGTAGGAATCCTCATCTCGAGGTCTGACCGCTTCAATAAAATAAATTAATCAAGGTCAAATGATTCTCTTTCTAGATCCCGACATAGACTCGAGTCTGAACCTAGCCACGTCAAAGCTTTTTCTCACCTACATTAGTTTAAGTCACAAATTTAAACTTTTTATTTTTCATTCCCTAGCTCTCCTTGTCCATGAAGGACTCTCCGACAATTCCATGGTCAACTCCCCAAAGAAGAATCCCCAGCAATGACCTCTGAGTGCTCAAGACAGATCAAGTACATTCCAATCTAGGCTCGAAATGTCTAATTCAAGACAAGCTTACCCAAAGTGGGGGCTTCCTTTATATGTGGTGGTTCCTCCGAATCAAGTCAAACTCCTGAAAAGTTGTAATCTGCGGACCTCGTTTATGGACCCTTATTATTTACTAAAAACAGTTTTCGAAAATCATTCTATCTATTTCTGATCATTCTATCTCTCTACATATCCAGATCTCCTAGCCTTGCAAAACCCTGACCTTGCATTACATTTCATACATCATAGTCTTGCATAACCATGACCTTGCATGACGTGTCATCTTCCTTAGCTTTGCATAACCTTAATCCTTGCATAGCGTCTCATGCATCCATAGAGAGTCTAAGTTTGCATATTTGCATCATTATGTGCATTATTATGTGAGTTGTTTGCACCTATCTGCTAACATCTTTCTCTGCAGGTAGTTAGATTACTTGTAGTTATTGTCCTGCATACTAACTTTGTTTGGCAGAGACCGGCGTTTATAAATCAATTCTAAACTGTAGAGCGTTTAGAATCGTTCTCCATCCCGCCACCGTGTACTTTGACTTTCGGTTTCCTGAACCTCAGTCAAAGTGGGGGCTTCTATAGACACATAATCGTGTCTCCCCATTTAAGGGCCCAATGATGAAACATACCGCAGTCTTATTTGGTCCGACCCAAGGACAGAACAGTCCGAAAAGCCAAAACTATTTTCAAAGTGTTAAACCGTATCTTAATGATCCAAAATCATATTTTAAAGCCCACTCTTTGAAAAAAGCCCATTTAATTATTCATTGATAATGAATTATTTTATTTAAATAAATATTCTCAAAGATATTTTTATAATCAAAATCGGATTTTATCCCGTAAAATCAGATTTCCAGAGTTAAAAGATACAAGAAAATGATTAAAACGCGTTGTATAAAAGAGCTGTCAAAGCGTGTCAAAAAGCAAAGCGGTGCGCCAGACGCACCAAAATGCGCCTAGCGCACCACCGTGCGCCTGGCTCACCATCGTGTGTCAGGCGCACCATTGTTCAACTGTGTCAGGGACACCAATGTTTGCCTGACACATGGCATTATATGTCACACAGAGTTGTGCGCCTAGCGCACTCCTCTGCGTGACGCGCAATGTTCTTTTCTATCTTTTTTTAAAGCGTGTGCCACGTGTAAGCAGCTGATTGGGCGTGTCGCGTCAGGCGCACCAATGTGCGCCCAACACATGTGATTGTGCCTCACACAGGGTGCTGCGCCTGGCGCACCCAGCGCGTGACGTGCAGTTTCATTTTCCCTATATACGCTTGATTTTGCCCAATCAAAAACGATTTTTCTCATACAATTTTCATAGGACTTTACACTTCGAACTCTACGAATATATTTACGAATTCTCTCTACAAAACTCATACTTTCGTACTTTTCAACACAAAAACACACACAAACAAATGAAATACTTTCAGACATTCATATATTCAGGCTTCACGATTGCTCGTCCTGAAGGTTGTCAATCTCTAAGACCTAAGCCATGGTATATTCCTGAGGGTCCTGAATAAATTATTTTTATATTGAAGTTACTAACGATTTCTTTCCTGATGTAGATCTTTAATATAAAAGTCGTTCCTTTGTCCATTCTAATTTTCTTTCCTTCTTTTTATTTATTTTTATATATTATTATATGCTTGCCTGATTGTCCTGCATGCCTTTTTATCACCCATATGTTATTATTGCTACAATTTTTCTCGACGGTCCAGGTAACTAGTAGTTGTCTTAGAACGCTAGAAATCGCGATAGGGAAAAGATTTAATTGTTAGGATTATGTTTAGGCTTATTTGATTTATATTTTTTATCTTAGATTTTGATGATTTTATTGTTATTAGTGTGTTCCGTGTACTTTTATGTTGTGGAGAATGATTTTCGTTGTTGTTACTGGTTGTTTGATTATCATAAATGTTAATCATGTTATTAGAATTGTTGTTAATGATTTCCTATGATTAGTTTATGATAGGATGTTACTTTCTTGTGATGTTATAACTTTTCTTATGATTAATTTTCTTGTGAAATAATTTCTACAACTTATTTTGTGATTAGTGGAATTGTTGGAATTGTTTGGTATTTGGAATCATAATGTCGTTGTTTCTAAGTTTAGTAGAAATCATGATTTATGTTCGTTTTATGAGTTAATCAGTTTTTGTTAACTTTCGGTTAATCTGGGATTTTTCGTCCAGAAGCGTCAGACGCGCCGAGATGCGTCAGACGCAGCGCATGTGCGTTAGACGCACAAGAACTCCTTCGGTTCCCCCTTAGGGGGTCAAGGGGGAAGCAGGGGGTCACGGGGGGGATTCTATCCCCATCCCTCGCCCGTTCAATTTTCGAAAGGAAATTATATTACGGCGTTCCGATTAATCGGCGCGTCGCGCCAAAAAAATCGAAATCCCTTCGCTTTCCTTCCTGCTTGGTTTTTGAATCTCTCCTGTTTTTCTATTCCTGGTGGAATTTTTATGCAGTATGGAGCCACGTCAAGTATATGAGCATGACGACAATGGTTGTCGCGGTATAAAATGAAACAAAATCATAAGACGGAACTCATGAGGGCTTACGAGCTTGGGGTAGGCGGAGACCTACCTGTTTTTCGGGTTTTTATACTACGGCGTGAAAAGAATCAAGACGGAGAATGGTGACCTCCTATAAGCTTGAGACCCCTTCACATGCTCCTATACTTGACGTGGCTCCATACTGCATAAAAATTCAACCAGGAATAGAAAAACAGGAGAGATTCAAAAACCAAGCAGGAAGGGAAACGAAGGGATTTCGCTTTTTTTTTTGGCAAGACGCGCCGATTAATCGGAACACCCTAATTTAATTTCCTTTCGGAAATTAAACGGGCGAGGGCTGGGGATAAAATCCCCCCTGTGAACCCCCTTTGCTTCCCCCCTTGACCCCCTAAGGGGGAACCGAAGGAACAATTGTTGACTGCCCCTTGCCCTCTTTCTCTGCCTTTTTGGAGTACGAGAAAGGGGCGGGGGCAGAAATAAAGCAACCGAAATCGCTCTAGCGTGGAGGGCACGCTCTAGCACGGAGGGCATGCTCCTACGCTGAGCGCACGTATGGTCAAGGCAGACTTGCTGGTCTGTTTGCTTGCTGCATGAATATCCGTATGTTTTTCCATAAGTTTTTCGAATGTTTCCATGTTATATGTTTTGGACAGATTGCTGGTGGTTAATGTTGTTTAGAATTGTTCAGTCTTGTGTTGTTACTTGTGTTATGATTTTTGGGATGATTTAAAGATTATTCTTTATGATATGACTTGTTGGTATTGTTGTGAGATTGTTGATTCATGCTTCAATATGTTGTGAGCATGGTTGTTGATTTTGAAAACTATTGAGATTGTATTGTTGTTTTGATGAGAAGTTGGAAATGAGATGATTTTGGAATTGGAATTACTTAGGGTTGCGATCCTAGTTTTTCTGCTTATTTTTGGGTGTAAGGCCATTGGGCATCCCTATTGATATTGATTTGATGAGGGAAGTTTTGAGATGAGATTGTTATGGTAATTTGTTTTATTTTTGTGATATAAGAAACCCGATGGGATAGATGTAGTCCCCGATGATGAACATGTCAACCACCTGGCTTGCGATATAGGGGTAAACCTGGGTTAATTGTTGTCGTCCGAGAGGTCAGGGAGTGCTGCGTGTACTACCCTGCATCGAGAGTTTGGTCATTCTTAGACACAGGCAGTAGGGAACATAAGCCCATAGGCTGTATGGAGGTTGCGATCTGACAAACCTTAGGAAGTGGGTTGAAATCCACTGGCGTTCAGATCTTTTTCTCATAAACCTTTCCTCTGTGTTATACTTCACTATTTTCTTACGGTGATCTATGAATGTGATGGAATGATGATGTTCTCTCTTTATTATATAATTCATGTTAGAGTTATTTTTATCATGTCAGTTAGTAGTTGGAGTCTTTTGTGATGATTTGATCTTAGGTGATGTATGTTGTGATGATTCTATATGATTAAAGCTTATCTACTAATGCTATCTTGATGCTAGTTGTTCTAGGAGAACTAATAGTTACTCCCCACTGATTGTGGATATTTGTTGTTTTTCTTATATATGCAGATGGTTCCGAAGGCTAGACTTATTACAGTGTGGACTCAGGAAGTGTGTTTTGGAGATTTTACTAAGCATCTAGTATCTATGGATATAGATGAATTTTATGAGGATTTTAGGAAGACTTTCACTCTTATAGGTGTGAAGTAGTTGCTTTTTGTGGATGGTTGTTTTGCCACATGAGTTTCAAAGATGTTTTGGATGATTTAAGTTGTGTTTTGGGATTCTAGTGGTTTTTGATATGAAAAGTTGAACTTATTCTGAGGTTATTTAGTTATGATTTTATGTTATCTTCTTGATAGTAATGTTTAGTTGAACTGTAGAGAGAAATTATCTGTCTGAGTGATATTTCCGCTATCGTGTACATTGTTCATTTATAGTTGTAATTTCTTTCGTATTATTGTGGAAAGGACGGATTGTTGCACAGGCTGCGTGGTACGTATCACTATTGTGCCAGGCGTAGCTTGTTATTTTGACGAATTATTTGCTGGTTTGGTTCATTGCATTCATCGTCGTTCATGATATCTTTTAGGTCATCCTTTTGAAAATAAAATTCACCTTATCCAAAGATAAGAATTAATCTTTTTCATGCTTATCAACTAAGATTGAGTTTATCTTTTGAGTCCAACTAGATAAGTGGTCCTCACAAAGTTGGAGTCGTCATGCATCTCATCCCATCTTATCCCTTCAATCCAACATATCTAGCCTATCCTATCATATCCTTTTCAAAAAATAATAATCCTTTCAAAATTAATCCTACCCTCTTCTATCTTATCTTTCTCGAAATATTTATTATCATCTTCCTAATTCAAAATCAACTTTTATCACCATCAAATTAAAAATCTTATAAAAAAAAAATCATCCTCATCTTCAATATTCTAATAATCAACTTCTTTTCTTGAAAAAAAGTAAAAGATAAAAACTAAGGGGTCCTTTTCAGAAAAAAAAACTTCAAACATTATAAGCCCATCCAATCGACTCAATCCCAGCCCATTTACTTTCGTCTTAGGCCAATCTGCATTTGAGTCCATGCAGTCATCTTAGGCACATGTAAGTCTAGCTCATGTCACAGTCTTGGTCCATTTGCATCTGTATGTGAACCCTAGTCTAAGTCAAGCTTATGTGCTACTCCAAATCAATTCAAAAGTTAAGCCCATGTGCTACTCTCAGTCAATTTCAAAGTTAAGTCCATAAAGGCACAATCCCTGAAGCTAGCGAAGCTAGTCCTCTCTAAGTCCATAAAGGCACAATTCTTGAGTCTAGCTACGCTAGTCCTCTCTAAGTCCATAAAGGCAATCCTCAAGTCTAGCGAAGCTAGTCCTCCCTAGCAAAGTCCATGAAGGCAATCCTCGAGTCTGGCGAAGATAGTCCTCCCTAAGTCTATAAAGGCATTCCTTGAGTCTAACGAAGTTAGTCCTTCATAAGTCTATAAAGGCAATCCTCGAGTCTAGCTAAGCTAGTCCTTTTCTAAGTCCATACAGGCAATCCTTCAGTCTAATAAAACTAGTCCTCCCTAAGTCCATTAAGACAATTTGAGTCTAACAAAGCTAGTCCTCCCTAAGTCCATAAAGGCAATCCTTGAGTCTAACAAAGCTAGTGCCCCTATGTCCATAAAGGCACAATCTTGGAGTCTAGCAAAGAGACTCGTCCCTAAGTCCATAAAGACACAATATTTGAGTCTAGTGAAGCTACTCTTCCTTATTGCCATAAACACCCAATCATTGAGTTCAATCTGCTTGCATTGTCCTGTCCATGTATGCAGATGCATATAGTTAGGCCCATATCTCCATCATGGTCAAGCAGATCCTATTCCAAAACCCATATCCTTTTCAAATCATTTCTTAGTTTCAAAAATCATTTCTAAAATCTTATAAGTGAGAGCCATTGGATTTCTGTTCAGGACATGTCGTGAGGTTAGAGCTTAGGAATGCCCAGTAGAGAGGAAAAAAGGCCAGCCCACTCTAAGGCTCATCAAACGACCTATCACCACCCCAACTTCACTTTGAGTCATGAGATTACTTATGACCGTCTTCACAATAATATAGTGTCACGATCACTTTTATAGGAACTACTCCGGACCCTGCACCTGAAAAAAAAATCCTAAAGGTGCAACCTAAACTCCTACTGCAAATACCATTAATGCATTGTAAAACATGGTTGATGACGTAAACTTCTAATTAATACCTCCTACAACGAGAATCAACATCACCACAACCCCATGGATAGTGTATCAATAATTTAAAAGGCTTAGTTATTTATTTTTAGATTTCTAGGTTGAGACAGAGATTCCTTACCCTAGCCATTTTGTCCTTTTCTATCAAGTCTACGTCACTCTATGACTTTCATTTGTTATAGCCTTTTCATTTTCATGAATATCATTATATTTTGTTATTTTATTTTCGTTGGCCTTTCACCATTTTTTGGCTTCGAATTCAATGGTGGAACCCAAATCAAATTGTCTCTAATGACCTTTGATTCAAAAAGATGAAATAAAATAAAAAATAAAAAAATGGACATACTTTGAAACAGGAGTCATTTCCCTTTTCCCTCCATTATCTCAAAAAGCCATTCAAGCAACAAAAAAAAAGTCCCTTAAACCATATTCATGCAAAAAAAACCTAAACCATCATCCTCCATGCCAAAAATCAATTCAAATCAAAACTCTACAAAAAGCCTTCAAACCTTCCAATACCTTAAAACCACAAGAACTTGTGTGTAAGCCTCGTTACATAAAAAAAAATGTCAGGCAAGATAAAAAGTGAAAAAAAAATTCAAAGTGCAATAATGAAAAAGAATAACACAAAAAATACAAAAGAAAAAAGAAAGAGCCAAAGGAAAAAGTCATGGTAGGGGGCTTACACACAAGTTCTACCCCTCATTAAAAACCCTTCAATCCATCAAAATACCTTAAAACCCATAAACCCTACATTGGCATTCTAAATAAAGAAGTCATAACTCTTACCTTGGCCCATATAATCCAAAGCCATAATACTACCTTAGTCCATCCAATTCAACAATCAAATCTCCAAACCTCAATCCTAACTCCTTATTCAAGGTGTATCTAAATCCGCTAGGTTGAGAACCCGAAAGGAGCCTAGGCAAAAGTTAGGGCACAAAAAAAAAATAGATCAAGAACTAATTATGGTTTGATTCCGCAAGGATATGTAGGAATCCTCATTTCGAGGTCTGATAACTTCAATAAAAAATTAATCGATTTCTCATGATTTGACATTCTAGAATTCAGAAGCATACTATTTCTAGATCCCCACATAGACTCGAGTCTAAACCTAGCCAAGTCAAAGCCTTTTCCACCTTAATCTATGTTAGTCACATCTTCAACCTTTTATTTTTCAATCTAAACTCTCCTTATCCTTGAAAGAATCTTTCATGCCTCCACGATCTTTGGCGATATCTAACTTTGCCTCAATTCAAGTCAAGTTTCTTTAAATCTAAGTTTCGAATGTTCAATTCAAATCAAGTATCTTCTAATCCAGGCTTAGAGTGCCTAATTCAAGTCAATCTTGTGCAAAGTGGGGGGTTCCTTATGTGGTGGTGTACTCATTCCTCCAAATTGAACTCCCAAAGTGTTGTAATTTGCGGCTTTCACTGGCGGACCCCGCTTTTTGTTAAAACAGTTCCCAAAAATCAATATGTTCCCAATAAATCCAGTTCTCTTAGCTTTACATAACCCTGACCTTGCATAGCATTCCATCAATCTATCTTTCTTTGCTTTACATAACCATAACCTTACGTAGGTTCTCGTGCATCCTTAGAGAGTCTAAGTTTGCATCATTATGTGCATTATTTGAGTTGTTTGCACCTATATGCTAAAATCTTCTTTTGCAGGCTAATCAAATTGCTTGCGTTTATCTCCTTGCACACTAACTTGTTTTGCAATAACTGGCGATATATTAACGGATTCTAGATTATTGATGAGCATCTAGAATTGTTCTCCGTCCCAACATAGACTACTTTGACTCTCGGAGTTGTAAAACCTCAGTCAAAGTGTGGGCTTCTGTAGACACATAATCGTGTCTCTTCAATTTAATACCCTATGCTAAAACATATCATCGTCATACTTGGTACGGGCTAAAGAGAACCAATCAAAAGCCTTTCCCAAAGCTCTTTTTGAGGTCAAAATATATTTAAAAGCCCATTTAGAAGATAATTCAATTTCAAGTCCGATTAATTATTCATGATAATTAATTGATTTTTCAAAATAAATCTATTATTTAATTATTTTCATAAAATCAAATTTTTGGATTTAACTATGTTATTCAATGATAACTTTCAATAAAAGATAAGTCAAAACGATTATTTAAGATAAACATTGATTTTCGGAAAAAAGCACAAATGTGCTGCACTCAAGGACGATGCGCTCGACGCGACATCATTGCGTGGCGCTCGACGTTGATGCGCTAAGCGCACCGAGCCTATGCGGAGCGCAAGCTTCATTTTTATTTGCAACTTCTATCACTAGTAGAATAATTGTATATTGTTATGGTTTCTAAGTGGCCGGTTGCTGCGATTTTCGTAGCGCCGCAAATCAAGGCGCAACAATAGGTTAAATCTATTGTTGCGGTTCTAAAACCACAGCAATAGGGTGACCTATGGCTACGGTTTTTGAGACAAACCACAACAATAAGTCCAATATGAAAGCGTAAATAGGTCAACCTATTGCTTCGGTTATGGCCCAAAATCGCAGCAACATGTACTGTTACGCTAAATATTTTTTTTTACACTTTTCCATCAAACTTAAAAGACAAAAATATGAAAAAAAAAACACCATACAATATGAAAAATGGAAGTAGTTACTTAGGATGTGTTAGCACAAAAATTATAAAGATAAAAACAACACTAGATACGAATTAAAAAATAAAAACAAGAAACTGATTCAGAAAAATAAAAATGAACAATACAAAAACGGAAAATATCAACCCATATAATCAGATCTTAAAAAATAAAAACTAAAACCTATTAAAATAGAAAAATTAAAACAAAACCATGGTTGGTCGAGGTTGACGACGGTAGAACAATTCTTCAACAGAGGAGCAGTTGCTGCCTTCGCCGACGACAACAGAGGATCAGTTCCTGACTTCACCGGCAACAACAGAGGAGAAGTCATCATTATCCCCGTTTCTTAAAGTGTCAAACTTCGATGGTGGGGGAGAACGAGAAGGCGGTGGCGGTTGTGCACCTCTCGTAGTGAGTGAGATCGCAAAATAGAGTGAAAGAGGAGGACGACGTCAGATCGCGACGCGGTGGCTGTTATGCAAAGGAGGAACGGTGGAGTGAGAGAGGGAGGTGTGGTGGTGGTTGTGCAAAGGAGGAAGGGTGGAGTGAGTGAGGGATGGCACACCGTGAGAGAGAGAGAGAAAATGGATGAGTGAGAAGAGATGGTGTGAAAGAGAGAGAACGGTGAGGAGTTAGAGAGCAGCGGCAAAGAACGGTGAGGAGTGAGGAGTGAGGAGTTAGGATGAGTGCAGAACTACGCCCAATAAGCTAGGGTTTTATTAGAAAAAACAACCAATTGTTGCGGTTTCTTGAAAAAACCGCAATAATAGATTACATGATTTTTTTAAATTTATTGTTGCGGTTTTATCTGAAAACTGCAGCAGTAGGTTTCGAGCACGCTTTTTTCTTTTTCTTTTCACGCGGTCTATTGCTGCGTATGGCGCAAACCACATCAATTTTACCGCAGCAATAAACAATTATTCTACTAGTGTACTTTCACTATAAATACTCTATTTTCACTAGTATTTTCGAACGGACTTCACATACATTTCAACGTATCGAAACACTTATATCTGAACATTAAAACCTCTTAAAAACTCTCTCAAACACAATCAAACTATTCAAACACATTCAACCAAGAATATTAATTCTTTTTCCTCCGTTGAATCTTCATTCAAGAACTCACTTTTTCAAGGCAAAAGATTGATTCTTCCGACGTCCGTACGGTCAGACCTAGGCGACAAAAGTATAATTTTTAAGGGTCCATAATCTTTAAATTCCAATTTAATTCTCTGATGTTACTAGCAAGTTTTTCATGATGTAGCTCATTAAACAATTCAAGACTTTGTACATTCTTTTCCTAATATCTTTTTTTTTATATTATATTATTCATATATTATATTCAGGCATATGTGTTTATTACTTTCATCACCCTCATATGTATATCTTTGCTAATCAAAGACATAAATAAATGTTCCAACATTAAAGTCAGATAATTTGGACAATTAGATTAGGTTCCTAGATTGATTACTTAAAGAACATATCACAAAAAACAGTCTTTTGGTTGTATAATAAATCAATATAGATTAATTGTTAGAATGCATGAACATATTGCTTGGTTGTTTAATTGCATAAACTAAACATGAATCGTATTAAGTAGTGGCCAATAATGTTGAAATTTTAATTTATGATCATATTCGCACTCTCACCCTCGAACTCGATCTTTGGTTCATTGACCAAGTATGAAGTCATGACGGGAAAATCTACATTGGATAAGTCCCTAAAATGCATGGTTCCCCAAAATCCAATTAGGCTTATGAATCTTGCTTTAAAGACTTGTTGGCGACTTCTTTTCCAAAACGAATTTCAAAACTAAAAAACCCTTCACGATGAGGTAGCCAAATCTGCGCTCATCCCGCGTAGGCAATAAAAATATGCCTAATAAAGCTCAAAACGCTTGTTATGTGAATATTTTGGAAAAATTCATGCCACAAAGGCCACGAAACCTTCTATTTCATTGTTACAAGTTGTTCCCTTGTCCACGCAACCGCTACAGCGAAGTCGACCGTGACCGTATTTTTTCATGTTTTGAATTGTTATTTACTCACATATAGCATTCAAAAATCTTAATTATCCTTTTTGCTAAGTTCTCTTGGCAGGAGATTTTCTCTTAAGACCCCTTGTTGATGTCGAGATGTCGATAAAGGCAAAAGGATCATGGTTAGATAGACATTAAGACGAGAATGACCTTCTCGGGTTCCTTAGAGTGTTTTTTCTCAGACTCCTCTCTAGTCTCACCGTTCTTGGTACAAACACCGCGAACAAAAAGGAGAGTTTGGGAAGTCCTAAGTGGCAGTTTGAGTAGATTTTGCCTTAGTCTAAGAACGTCGAGTAGATGTATTGCCATCCTTTTTGGTATCATTAACATTACCCACCATGGTGTGACTTGGCGAAAGTTGCAATGCTCTCAGCTTCTTTGGAGGGAGGAGGAAGTTCAAAGATGTTGGTTGTTGGTGAAGTTGAAAATGAGAAACATGTTGAGTTAGACAAGCTTAAGGAGATGAAGGACCAATTAACAAGTATGCAAAACACAAGCAAAATACAAATGAGATTTCCAGGCATGTTCTTCTTGCCTGAGCGAGATGAGCACTTATTTGACTAACTCATTGTAAAGGTTTTTGATTTTGAAATTTGTTTTGAAAAAGAAGTCGCCAATAATTCTTTAAAGGAAGATTTATAAACTTAATTGGATATTTGGAAAATCATAGGGACATCTTATAGACTTATCCAATGTCGATTTCCCCGTCATGACATGACTTTATAATTAGTCGATGACCCAAAGATTGAGTTCAGAGATGAGGGTACGAATATGATCATGAATCAAATATGCCAATTATTGGCCTTTACTTCATACAATTCATGTTATGATTTTATGCAATCAAACAACCAAGTAATATGTTCAAGCATTCTAAAAAATAATCTATATTGGTTTAATAAACAAACAAAAAACTATTGTTTGTGATATGTTCTTTGAGCAATGAAATTACTAGGAACCTAATCCAATTATCCAAATTATCTGTCTTTAGTAGTAGAACATTTATTCAGGTCTGGATTAGGAAAAATAAACATGTGAAGTGATGAAATCATTAAACACATATGCATGAATATATGAAAATATATGAATAACAAAAATGTGATTAGAATAGAATATATGGGAAGACATGATTGTTAATGATCTACATCCTGAAAAACTTGTTAGTAACTTCGAAGAACATTGAATAGGAATTAAAACATTATAGACCCTCAGGAATATATTTTTGTTGCATGGGTCTTGAATAGCGTAATGATATGAAGGAGGAGCAATCTTGGATCTTGAATTAAAAATAATGGAGATTGGAGGTTGTATCTGAAGTGTTTTGAAGAAATATGTTTGGAGTATTGTAGAGGAAATCATGATGTGAAGTTATTGAAGGCGTGTCCCGCAACCGAATGGAATGAGATCTAGTAGGATAAGATCTACAGCTATGTGACACGCATTAGCTACGCGATTCTGAATTTTGATGATTGTATCGATGTCACCCGTGCGTCGGACGCAACATGCTCCGCGTCGCGCAAACGCAAATCAGGTCAGGTTTTGTTTGTTATCTGAAATTTAAAGATTCTCTATATCTTTCATTAGATATTATCATTTAAGTACAGAAATCACTTATCTAGAAGATAAAAATTGATTTTTATAATATCCTAGAATTTAGATAATATTTATTTAAAATACAATTAATCAACAGGAATAATTAATTGGCTTTTCAAAAATAGGCTTAAAAATACAATTAATTATCATGAATAATTAATTGGGCTTTTAAAAACTGGGCTTGTAATCTTTTAAACAAATAAATAGACTTGGTTTTGTTAAAACAATTTTTTAGGCTTAACTCTTTGATTACTCTCCTTTAGACCGAACAAATTAGGACGAGAGAATGTATCATCATCGGGTACGCAATTGGAAAGACATAATTACTTCTCTACAGAATTCCCCACTTTGACTGAGGTTTATAAATTCGAAAGTCAAAGTATACTCTGTTGAGACTCAAAACAATTCTACATGCTCTGCTATCTAGAATCGGTCTATATATCGCCTGTAATACCCTGTATTTTCACTCCCGATTTTTTGTATTTATTTGCGTTTAAATAATATCTCCCGTTAAAATTAAATAATTTATTATTAAAAAATTTGGCCATGTAAAAAAATATATGTTTTTATTTTTTTTTATGTTTATGTTTTATAAATTTAAGTTATGATAATTATTTACGAATTATATTATTTATATTTATTATTACGCATTTAGGATGTGGTTTTAATATGTTGATGTTTTAAGTATTCTAGGCCGACGCACATGATGAACTTAAGTTTGTCACCTAGGCCTTGAGCGGGCCGGTTACCACACACATGGGAGAAGGAGTTGAAGTGTTCAGGAAATAAAAAAAAGCAAGGAACCTTTGGATGCCTTATAACCCCCATATTTATTACTCATTCACTCCCATCATTAGGCCTCCTAATGCATCATTATATTACCTTAAAAATCTGATTTTTAATCAGAAAAATTCTGCCCATTTCCCTTCATTTTACAAGCCATTTTCCAGGGAAAAAAAGGAGAGGAAGAGTTGTTGCTTTGTTTCACAAAATTCAGCTTTTGTCTCACTTTTCAATCTTTCTTTTATTCTACTTTTGGGTATATTTTAAGAGCGTTGCAAAAAACTTGTAAAGGAAGTTAAAGAGCACGCGCATGGACAAGAAGCCTAATCTATTAGTTCCCGTACTTCTCTAGTCAATCCAGGTAACTAATGTTTTCCTAGAACAGTAAGAATTCGCACTACAGTTAGTTAAATTTTACTATTTAGGTGATTAGTATTATATAGGATTTTTGATGGATTGGTGTTGTGAATGTTCTTTTTATAGTAAGTACAACTTTCGTGGATTACTTCCACTGTAACGTTAAAAAGGCAATAATTTCCATTTTGGGGGTGTAACACAAAAAATGCAACAATTACATTCTTACTATTTTAGGTAAGTTTTTTAGTATGAAATTGGCAGTTGGCCCCGCTTATGAAATAGAAACATCATTAAACTAAACCTAATATTCATTCAAAACTAAACTTAAAATCATTAACATTAAATATTTCACTCTAATTTAACATCATCAACCTTCCTCCACCGCCGATCTCACCAACCACCAACCGCCACCAACAACCAACCGCCAACAACCAACCAACCACCGTGTGCCTCACCATCAACCGCCGGTCTCACTACCAACCCTATTTCCACCACCACAACCACCAAATCGACCGCCACATGCACCAATATCGAGGCGATTTTTTGATTTTGTGGTGTTTGGGGGCCGAATTGTTGGTGGTTCGAACTCGCCGCCGAACTCTCCATTCTTGGTGGTTCGAACTTATGGTTCCATTGTGGATGCTTGATCTGGTTCGACTGTGTGTGCTTGATCTGGTTCGATTGTGCTCGAAAATTAGGGTGGGGTTTGATTTGGTGGTCGATTTGTGGTTGTTGCGGTGGTTGTTGTGGTGGTTGTTGGGGGTTGTGAAGGTGGTTGTTGTGGTGGTCAATGTGGAAGTGTAAATGTGGTGGTTGCAGTGGCAGTGGTGGTTGGTATGGTAGTCAATTTTACCTCACTTTTTCTCTCCTCAAATCCTAATCATACCCGTAATGCTCTAACTATACCCCTAATACTCCATTAAGAAAACTCCCTAGGACTCTGTGCCCTCCACAATTATTGTAGTAACTTTTGTTATGGAGGAAGCATATGACTGTTGGTGAGTTGGAAAGTTCCTGATTTTTAATTATATATTTGTTGTAGTATTGTTTAAGAGAAAAAAGAATGATTTGATGTTCTTTTCAATTTTGTTTTGATATTAAGTTTTGGAATATATTTTAGAGTATTATTTTGGTGATGAATTGAGAAATGTTGAGGAGTATATCATGACTTTTGTGATGCTTTTATATTGTTTATGGGTTCAGTTATACTCGTATTGTTTTCTGTTTTGTTACGAAGAAAAATGAGTTCACATCAGATCCGTAAAAATTTCTGGCTTGCGCTGAGCGCATGCTCTAGTTTGGCAGAAAAGTTGGTGTAGTTGACCCTACGCGGTGCGTATGCTCCATCTCGACAAAATCCTTTGACAATAGACGAGAATTGAGTTAGGCCTATTGTTATTCTTATATGTTATTTGATGATAAGTTTCGAATTTCTGTTTTGTTATTGAGAATTATTGCTTGTTGTGGCCATGTTTATATGTATTATCATGTATGTTGTTAAGTATGGTTGGTATGGGTTATTTATGCATTTGTTATTTGGAGATGTTGTTGGATGGTTGTTATAATTATGAAGATATTTAGGCATGTTATTGTATGTTTGCCAATTTGTGAGGTATTGTGGTTTGTATTTGAGATCGTTTTTAGTTTAAAAAAGTTGTCGGCTCGTAGTACTTGGGGGAGAATTATGTACCGTGCGTATTATGACTTATGTTGTAATGAACTTGGTACCCAAACTCAGATAACGAGCAGATTTTTGAGGATTTGAATGTGTTGTTGATAAGTTTTATGTTTTCCGAACCACTAGAAACTATTTTGTTATGAGGAACTTATATATTTTTTTATTAGAAAAGATAATTTGCCCGAAGACCAACCCCTACCATGCTACTAGCTTGTAGGACACACCAGCTCAGACGCTGGGTACAAAGCTAAACAGCCCAGAAGGCAGCAGGCCTGAAGGCCCACTGCCACCACAAGAATAATCCCCAACATATATTATGTTGGGATTAGGATTTTAACCTTGAGCAATACCCTGAAATTTGGGGTGTTACTTCACTAATCTACCACCTCTCCCTCAGTTATGAGGAACTTATGAGCATCCTTTGCAATTATTATTATTATTATTATTATTATTATTATTATTATTATTATTATTATTATTATTATTATTATTATTATTATTATTATTATTATTATTATTATTATTATTATTATTATTATTATTATTATTATTATTATTATTATTATTATTATTATTATTATTATTATTATTATTATTATTATTAGGCAAAATTGGCCTCAACACCACAAACTATGGCGCGGGTGCATCCAACACCACCAACTTTGGCTAGTAGCTAAAACACCACAAAATATTGGCCTGGGTGCAATAAGTGTCATAAATGACGTTGGAGCTAACATTTTTTGCCCGGTGGCGAGGAATCCGTACTAATTTTTGTTCCATCTTCCCCTTTTTCTTTCATATATCCTATTTTGTCATCAATTAGAAGCCTAAGTCACGTGAGCATGTGTCGGGAAAAGTTAGCTTCGGCGTCATTTATGACACTCGCTGCACCCAGACCAATAGTTTGTGATGTTTTGACTACTAGTCAAAGTTGGTGGCGTTGGGTGCACCTGTTCCATAGTTTGTGGTGTTGAGACCAATTTTGCCTTATTATTATTATTATTATTATTATTATTATTATTATTATTATTATTATTATTATTATTATTATTATTATTATTATTATTATTATTATTATTATTATTATTATTATTATTATTATTCTTATTCTTATTCTTATTCTTATTCTTATTCTTATTATTATTATTATTATTATTATTATTATTATTATTATTATTATTATTATTATTATTACTACTACTACTACACTACTACTACTATCATCATCATCATAATAATAATAATAATTATTCTTCTTCTTATTATTAAAGTCAAGATCTATGTTTGAAACTAAAGTCAGACTTACATTTAGGCTGAAAAAGGGTCCATCACTAAGAGAACTATCCAACGCTTCGTGTCTTTTGTTAAAAAGATGGCCACGTATAAGAAGCACTCGAGTCTGATATTAGGAACAAGAGATCAATGTCATAGTTGGGTTAGTTTGCTTATGACTAAGATCCAACACTATCTCTCAGGAAGCTTTTTGGAGAGACAAATCGCAAACCCCTCCTGGGTGGGATCATGCACAGAACATGAGCAAATGAGGCAAGGACAATAGAACTTATAGTGGATCTGAAGAATAGCCATGCAAATGCAAAACTATAATATTTTTATGGGCATAAAACCAACAATCTTGAAACTTAAAATATGAGATTAATAGAATATGAGTGTTTGAAGTACTTGAAGTATATTTGGAGTAATTTTATAGTTGGAAGCGTAGAAAAAGTCGTAGAAAAAGTGTTATATAGTATGCAAAAAAATTGAGCGAAAACGAGGTCTATTAATAGGAAAATTGGAAGAAATCAACAAATATTTGAGGATGCATGGTGCGCAGGGCCTGTTGCACGGCATGCATCACGATACGCGGAACGCATCTACTTTTGCGCTTCTGAATTATGTTGACTGTCTCGATGTCACGCGTAGGGGTGTAAATGAGACGAGACAACTCGCGAGCTACTCGAGATCGACTCGGTCAAAGCTCGACTCGAGTAGGCTCGACTGGAACTCGAGCTCGACTCGATGACTAACGAGTCGAGCTTGAGCTGCTACCTACTCGACTCGAAAAGCTCGTGAGAAACTCGAAAAAAAATTATATATAATACTTGCAATTTCAATAAATAATTCTCAAACTTTTAAAAGAATTTAATCCATGAAATATAATAAACACTTCCATAGAAAATATTTTCATAGTGGACCTTAATTATAGTTTGTCTCTAGGTTATGGTTAACAAGTCGAGCACAAGATTTTAACGAGCCTTAGCCTTGGCTCGGATGAAAATCTCTTGAACAAAGTGGAAAATTATTAAAAATAATGATCTTTTATGTAAAATATTAAATGTCCCACATTGGTTTATAGTATAAACAATAGCCTTTTTTTCTCTATAAAATGTTACTACTCTAGCTATACTTATTGTTTGAATTAAAGTTGTCCCACATTGGTTGGGAAACAAAAGTTTAAGTTTGTATTCTTTATAAAAGAAACATAAACTTTTTGGTTGGAAACCATTTTTTTCTATGAAAGTTTGTTTCATAAAATCCCACATTGGTTGGATAATGAAACACCCAACTTTTTTTTCTTTATAAAAGGCTACTCCAAGTACCTAACTCAAGGTACATGGATTGACTCAAGTTTGAGTTGAGCCTTGATTTGAGTTCGAGCTTGATTCGAGTTCGAGCTTGATTCGAGTTCGAGCTCGAGTTTAGGATTTCGAGTTCGAGTCGAGTTTGATTTTTTCAAGCTCGCGAGTTTTCAAGTCGAGTCGAGCTTGATTTCGAGTTTTCGAGTTCGAGTCGAGTTTAGCCAAACTCGAGCTCGACTCGCATCATTTACACCCCTAGTCACGCGTGCGCAACGTTGGCATGCTAGACGCATTCAGGCGCACGAAGCGCATCAGTATGCCTCGCCAAGTTTTATCATTTTTTCAATCTTTGATAGATTATTTTTATCCTCATTAAATATTACCGTTTAAAATTCGAAAACCAATTATACAATGGATAAATTTTGACATTTCATAATATATTTTATTTTAGAAAATATTTATTAAAAATATAATTAATTATCAAGAATAATTAGTTTTCGAGAATAATTAATATTTATTAATTATCAGGAAAAATCAATTGGGCATTTCGAAAATGGGCTTTAAAAATGTAATTAATTATTATGAGTAATCAATTAGGCTTTTAAAACTGGATTTGGAATAAATAAATAGACCTTTTGGATTGTTCTTCCTTTAGGACCGGATCAATTAGGTCAACGGTATGTTTCATCATTGGGTAATAAAATGAGGACACGCGATTATGTGTCTAAAGTATTCGATGGAATAGACGTATTCCTCTGTGAAGAACATGCGACCACCTAGGTTGCGATTTAGGGGTAACCCTTAATTATATATATTGTCGTCCGAGAGGTTGGGAAGTATTGAGCCGGGTACTATGCTGCGTAGGGAGTATGGCTATTCTTAGACACAAACAACAAGGAACGTAAGCCCATAGGCTGTTCTGGAGGTTGTGATCTGACATATGCATTGGAATTAGGATGCAATCCACTAGTGGTCTGTTCAATATCAAACTATGAAAATTATATTATTTTGAAATGAGTATTTTATTATGATGTTGAGACATGGGTTAATTGCATTACAATACCGTTTTAACTCTCCTTTACTTGTTTATGTGGTTTGGGCATGTTTTCTCCTTCATTGTTGAGTTATAGTGGTTACTTGATTGCTATGATTTCTCTTAATTCTTTTGTATGTGAATCTTAATTGGGTTGGGAGAATTGTTGGTTACTCCCACTAATTGTGGATGTTGTTATAACCTTTTGCAGGTAATGATGAGAAGTAGGTGTATCATAGTTCGAACTCGGGGAGTGTGTTTTCGGAGAGCTATTAAGGATGTTGTAGTGGTGCTAGTAGATGAGCACTATGATGGTTATATTAGAACGTATAGCCTCATAGAAATTAATTAGTGTTTGTCAAGTTGGTTGTAAGGTTTTTTTTGCCTCAATAGGGTGTTTTGGATATTCGTTGTGTTCTCATTATGTTTGGATTTCAGAGGTTTGATACCTCATGTTTTTTATGGTTGTTTTGGATATTAGATTTTGGGTTGTTATTTAGTAATTAGTTTCGTTTTGAACTTGAAAACGACAATTCTATCTCGGTGGTATTTCCGCTACCATTGATTCCTTTGATATATTTGTCTGATTTTTTTTATATTTTGTCTATTCAAGGACGGAGTGTTACATCGTCAGTTTTTGCACAACAAACTTAGTCTGCAAGACGATAAACACTTAGCCTGCAAAAGAAGATGTTAGCAGATATGTGCAAACAACACAGATAGTAATGCAATAATGATGCAATGCAATTATGATCCAAACTGAGAAGTATGCATGAGACGCTATGCAAGGTCAGGGTTATAAAAATGTAACATCTCGGATTATCCTGACTAGCTTACAGAGTATTAAACACAGCGAAAGGGGTGTTGATTTATAAGTTTTGATGATGACTTGCACACAAACAAACTTGTCTAATATAGCTTTGAGTTCCAATGAAGTTTTATAGGTTCTTAAAGTATCAAATGCTGCTAGAAGTTACTTGTGAAGTAACAAGGTTTCCAAGCATAAATCAATGGAGTTCCAAGTGAAGAATGGTCAAGGACTATCTAAGCAAGGAATCCAAAGAGTATCAAGGAGTTCTAGAGCAAGAATTACTTAAAGGAACAAGGATGATCGAAGTAGAGTTCTAGAGAAGGAGTAGAGCTGATCAATGCCAAGTTTTAAAGGGAGCTCAGAATCAAGAGTTTTAGAGAAGGAGCATATTGAAGAGTACAGAAGTCTAGAAAATTAGGAGTTTATTTTTCTATGGTTTTTGTAAGTACACTGAAGTCTGGAGTATGACTGTAACATGAGTCGAGTTTCTAGTGGAACTCAAGTGTCTATTAGCCAACAAAGTTCTTATCTTAGTAGGAGTCCTAAAAAGTGGCAAACTGAATTGAAAGAGTCAAATTGGAGTTAAGTTTTCGTCATGCCTTGATTTTAGGAAATCAGTAAGGTTTTTAGTTTGAATAAAAATCTTGTTTAAAAACCAGATTAGTTAGAGTATCTTTAGGGAATAAAATTTGAATAAATTAGGCATGTGTTTAATTCAGTTAGTGGGCTATTTTGTAGGAAGCTTGGGCAGCAAGCACAAGTAAGAACGTGTCAGTTCCTATTAGTGGGAAAGTGGACGTTAGTTGGTTAAGTGAGAATCATGGGATTAATTGTTGTTATGTGAGTCTGTAACTCAGTATAAATAGCTTACTTGTCATCAAAAGAGTTTAGAGTTAAATTATTTTTAAGTGTTTTAGAGTGCGTCAAAGTTCCAGTAGTGTTCTTGTCCAGTTACTCTAGGTTCCCGTATTAGAGTCATCAAAAGAGTTATAATTTTCAGAGTACAAAGGGAGTGAACTTGAGTGAGTTCAAGAATGTGTGAGAACATTAAGAGAATAGTAGAGAAGAGAGAGAGAGAAGAGAGAGAAGAGTTTCGACAGTTAGAGGGAACTGTGATTGGGAGAGTCAGAGTTACGAGTGGAACTTAAGGGTCCGAGTAGAGAAATAGGTGGTAACGGTGGTGTTGGCCTATTATAAAAGAGGAGTTTTTCTTCCTATTGGAACTAGGAAGTTTTTCTCATTGAAATTCTCTCGTGTCTTTGCATTCTTTACTTAAGTTCCTTTAAAATTCCATAAAAAGTACTTAGAGTTCCACAGAGCAATTCACCCCCCTCTTGCAATGGTCCATTCGAGTTAACGATTGGTATCAGAGCAGAAACTCATTAAATTCAAGCAATCTTGAAGAGAGATCCTCGGAAAAATAAACATTCACGAGAAACTCGAAAAAGGTTACTCAACTGAAAGACTTCCAATGTTCAATGGGAAGTTCTACACCTATTGGAAGAACCGTATGGAGATCTTTATCAAGGCCGAGAACTACCAGGTTTTGAGAGTGATCGAAGTTGGGGACTATGAGGTAACAAAGTCCAACTAAAATAATGAGGTAGTTCCTAAACTTATATATGAATATGATAGACAAGGTTTTGAAAAGATGTAGATAAATGCTCGTGCTGTTAAATTACTTCCTTATGGTATTGGACCTCATGAACATAATCGTGTATGGGATGCAAAAATGCTATTCAAATTTTTTGGATCTTTCTCTAAATAACTCGGGAAGGAACTAATGAAGTAAAACGTTTTAAAATTGATCTTCTAATGTCTAAGTATGAACGTTTTGAGATGATGCATAGATAAATAATATAAGAGATGCTTACACGTTTTACTTACTCCACAGTTAAGCGTGCTTGGCTGGGAGTAGTCCAGGGATGGGTGACCTCCTGGGAAGTTTCTCAGGGTGCGCATGAATGAGGAAAAAATGCGCCGGAAGAACTTGTGTTTGTTATTGAGGATAGTTGTTGGCCCTGGATGCGCATTGGTGACAATATACTCGACTCCGTATGGGTCGGGTGTTACAGTTGGTATCAGAGCAAATGATCCAAAAACTCTCACTGAGTTGCTACATATCCCATGAGAAATATGTAGTTGTTGCATTATCTTGGATTATTAGTATTTTAGGCTTCAAGAAAAGTTCTTAGTGAGAGTTACTTGGGTAGGAAGAAAGCCTTGGGAGTTATTTTTGTTAACAAATGTGCTATATGTTTTTCTTATGTGCTAGTTAGTGAGGTTTAGCAAGGACTAACATTTTCGTTTTTGCAGAGTACCTCCAAGGCGTTAATTAGATGCTCAAAACAAAGTTGTATATATGTAGTCGTCGTATAGCGTATCTTCGTGTCGTTTCAAGTTTCGAGGACGAAACTTTCTTAAGGGGGAGTGATTGTAACACCCCGAAATTTCGCTCCTAAATTTTCGTGTTATTCTCCCTTAATTATTATTTTTCGTTAAAATTAGAATATTTTACTCTTTAAAAATATTATATCGTATACTTTTTTGTAACTTTTAAAAAGTTTTATATATAGTTTTTTTGATCAGAATTTATATATTAATTTTCTAGTATTTAAATTTCGCGTTTTAGCTACGCATTTTGTTTTATCGCTTAAATCGCGCGTTGGACCGTCGTAATAACTTTTTGGACATGAAGTTTGGGTCCTAAAAGAGCTGCCCAAAAATCAGTTATTTTAATGGAGAAGGAAGTGACTTTTGAAGCTTGTAACCCTCCTTGTAACCCCCTCTTTAATGCCCAATTGAATCCCTTATTATTAGCTATTGTAACCTCCCTCTTTAATCCTCTTTTAAATCATCTTTGGAGTTGTTTGTAACAGCAAAAATCAGTCTCACTTCTTCCCCAAATCAGTCGACTTTTTGAAGAGATCAGAAAGAGAGGAAAAGTTCTTCCCGGATTTTCCCCTGCCATACCTTCACGAAAATGACTATATATGGAGATCTAACCGTTGGATTATCCTGAAATTTGGACAGCACGTTGAAGACGTATGGAAAGTTACTTTGACTGGAGCGATTTGGCAATCGAGCATTGGATCATCGGGAATTGTGGTCGGAACATAACAGTACATAATGGAAATGCAAACAATTGGAGGTCTTCAAAGGTAACTAGCAGCGACCCTAGAACAATTAGAATTCGCATAGGGATTATATTAGTTTTTGATAGTTAGGTTGGGTTAGTATTATGTTAGGTTTTTGGGTGGGAATACTTATATGTTGTGTGTTTGTTTCTTTTGATTTTTATGGAGTGTATCAATATATTGATGACTTGTGATTCTTTTGTATTGTCTAAAAGAGTATGTTAGTTGAACCATGGAATCTGTTTAGTTTTGGATTGATGCTGATTAAGTTGTTTTATTCATAGTCTTCATGGTTTGTTTAGGTTCATGATTAGTTTGGGTAAATATTGTATCTTGTATATGAAAGACTATTGATCGATGATTATTTTATGTTTCAAGTGTTAAAGAGTAGAGTGTCGTTGTATAGCGGTAAAGTGATGATTACTGTTGTTTTGATGAATTTTCGTGGGCTGCTTTTTGTTGTTCCGAAGTACTTGCTGGTTAGGAGCTGCGTTGAGATGTTATTCTTGCCTCGTTATTTTGGCTTTGTCGTTGTCTATTGTGTTCAGCTTACTATGTCTCATTTCTTCCACTTGCATTTTTTTTATGGTAATGAAAGTTCTTGCTTATGTTATACTAGTAATACTTGTCTGATTGTTGCATGTAGTGCATTATAGTTTGTTGCACTTGCGTGGGGTTTTGTTAAGATTTTTACTTAAATATATCTTTTTGTTAGTTATGTTTTTTTTGTGCTATGAAATGTTTTTTGTGACTTTGGTAGTCATGTGTTCATTCATGGGCTTGTATTTTTATTTATTTCAATTGGGCTATGGTTTTATTTTCGGAACATGTTTAATTCGTTTTTTTTTTTTTGGAGATAAGGTTATTATTTGTTGTTACTATTATTAATATTATTATTATTTACTATTACTGTTATTATTTGGAGAAGAGTGTTATTGTGAATTGAAATTTTTGGGTTGCGATCCTAGATTTCTACTGATTTGGTGTAAGGCCTTAAGGGCATCTGTGTGATTTGTTGATTGAGTATTATTTTATTATTACTATTTTGTTTGAGAGCAAGATATCCGGAGGGACGGAATCCCAAGGTGAAGAACATGCAAACCATAGGACGGAATCCTAGGTATACCTTGGTTTTGTTGTCGTCCGAGAGGTCGGTGAGGACGGAATCCTACACCGCATCGGGAGTATGGCCATTCTTAGACACATGCAGTAGGGAACGTACCCATAGGCTGTCTGGAGGTTGCGATCTGACATTACCATAGGAAGTGGGTTGTCAACTAGCGTTCAGCTCTCTCTCTCAAACTAATTATATTATTTTATTATTTTAAACTTTGATAGTTTATATTGTTGATACTTGAGTTTATATATATAGTTATTTATCCATTTTGTTTAATCTGTTATCTTGATTCTATTTATATTAAGCATGTTGTATTATCTTTGTTTAAGTGTTTTATTTGATTATCTGAAGTTAACTATTGAGATGTTTTTGTTTGACTTGATTATTAAGACTTTTATAACTCTTATATGGATCCTAATTGAGTTGGGAGAGCTGTTAGTTACTCCCCACTGATTGTGGATGTTTGTTGATATATTTTGCAAATGATTATTTCGTGTTATGGGAAATGAAAGAAAGACTATTTAGGATTTTAGAGATATTTTATTTTATTTTATATATATATATATATATTATATATTGGGATTATGAGGTTGTTTTGCCTCTTTTTGGATATCTAAGATTAGTATAATTGGATTTTATTTTTATTTAGTTTAATTTAACCTTTGATTAGAGTGACATTTCCGTCAGGCGATATTTCCGCTATCGCCATTTCTTTAATAAGATGTTCTATTTTGTTTATATTATGTTTATACAAGGACGGAGTGTTACAAATGGTATCAGAGCAACCCTGCGACCGCGTGCTGATCGTGTGGATAATTAGTCCAAGGTTAGTCGCCTAGCGGGGGAGGATTCTAGGGCTATATCACCGGCTGCGTGTCGAATATGTGATTAGTTTCCAGGCTGGGGCGACCCACAGGTTGTATGTCGAATATGTGGAGTCCTCAGGCGCAACGAGGGCGTTGATGTCCTCAAGTGGGGGTGTATGTAATACCCCTCATGATTGCTTTGAAGGGATTTAGCAGGCTACTCATTCCAACAAGATGCATCTTTATTTTAGGGAGCTTATTTCCTTAGTTACTCTACAGTTAAGCGTGCTTGGCTGGGAGTAGTCCAGGGATGGGTGACCTCCTGGGAAGTTTCTCAGGGTGCGCATGAGTAAGGACAAAATGCGCCGGAAGAACTTGTGTTGGTTATTGAGAACAGTTGTGTTTAATAAAATGTTCTATTTCTGCTATCGCCATTTCTTTAATAAAATGTTCTATTTTGTTTATATTATGTTTATAAAAGGACAGAGTGTTACAGTTGTGTTTAAAATCCCTAGTGGTCGAGGTTGTTTCTTCTTGTTGGGCCCAAGAAGTTTTTCCTCGTAAAAATCCCTTGCGTTCCTTTAGCTTGTTTCTTTGTTTAAGTTTTATAATTCCGCAAAAAGTTACGTTTATTTCTACACATACAATTCACTCCCCCTCTTGTAGTGTTCCTAGTGAAATAACACAAGCTATGCTCAAGCTAGCTACGTACATGCCCAAGTTAAAGCTAGAATTGAGAAGGTGAATGCAAAATATCAAACCATGGCTAATAAGAATCGGCAGCAACATGCATTTCAAGTCGGTGATTTGGTTTGGCTACATCTTAGGAAGGAAAGATTTCCTAACCTTTGCAAAAATAAACTCATGCCACACTCTGATGGACCATTCAAGATTGTAGAAAAGGTTAATGATAATGCTTTTAAACTTGAACTTCCCGAAGAGTATGGAGTAAGTGCCACATTCAATGTGGGAGATTTAGCGCCCTATGTGCATGATGATGATATGGCTCAATTGAGGTCAATTCTTTTCGAAGAAGAGGATGATGATACATGAGTAATTGATTTGGTTCAATTGATTTACATGGAGGGTTGTTCATGGGACTTACTACAAAGGTGGTAGCATGCTTGCTAACCAACTTAGGAGTGGCGTGAAGGAAGGCGTGCAAGGCATGCTTAGTTGAGTTCTATTAGGAATCTTCATATCTTTATTGTTAGAGTTGTTTGGCTCACAAGTTTTTACTATTTCTACTTAATTAGGTTTTTCTATTTTTGAGCACTTTAGAACTCTTTTATACTTATCTTATTTTAAGAGTTTGTTTGATGATATGACTTAGGGACTTGTCCTAAGCATAATAGGAGTTTTTTTTCATATATATAGCTTAGGTTGTACGATTTTCATTAGCTATTGATTATTGAAGTTTTCGAGTTGAATACTTGAGTGTGAAACACAAACCTTTCAAATTTGCTGGTGGCTTAGCCTTTACGCATATTCATCCCTTAGTTTTAATTTGTGGTGCTTTGCTTTATCAAATTAATCTAAGTTCTATCTTGGTTACTAATTGTTCGAACAATCATTCACGTTTTCCGCAACTAGAGTGTTTAATCACCTAGATTAAATACATCAATAGTTGGGACCCTAGCGTCAATTTTTCCTTTTATCTTTCATTAGATGTTATCATTTAAGTTCGGAAATTACTTAACTAGAAGATAAAAATTAATTTTCATAATATCCTTTAATTTAGAAAATATTGCTTAAAAATACAATTGATTATGGAAAAATTCACAGGAATAACCCAAACCATTGAGTGTCTTCTCAAATTAATCCCAACTATGTGTTATTCTAATATAATTCAAACTTTAGGGGGGGCCTTCCCATTTTACTCTATTAACCTTTTGTAACCTGTTGCAGCAGGTAACCTTTTGAACTAAGGGAGGTAGTTAGTCATGTGAGCCTCACATGTCTCCTTTAGGTTAAAAGCTTGTTTTTTTATTTTGAAAAACCACGACGAAGAAAGAACAGTGCTTGGGGAGAAAATCAACCATGGCGTCAGCGTCTTCTTCAACAACATCAAGGGGTTTGAAATGTCGACATAACCTTCCCGCCATTGTCAAAATTATGAAGCGTGGGAGAACATAGGAAGGAGTTATTGTAGTTGCAAAATTTGGCCACCAATAAGTAATTTTTTTTTAATTGAAATTGAAATCCCTGGAATCACTGCATCCCTAATTTCAAATCAATGATTGTGTTGATGGCAACTTTTAATTGACAGTGCAAGTTTTTTGAGTGGTACATTGATGACCAATTTGGCTTCCTTCGTGATAACGAATCTGACAAAGACAAGAAAGTTGTGGATCTCCTTGCTCAAAATAAAAAACTTGGAGAACATGTTGAAAAATTTAAGATTAAGGCGTACAAGCTTGAAAAAGGGGAAAGAAATGCTCTAAGAGCTCTTGTGTTGTCTTGGGTTTCTTTGCTTTTGTTTTGTGTGGGATTATAGGGGTTTTTATGTATGCAAACAAGTAGTGTTTGTTTTTGTGTGGGATTTGTAGGGGCTGTTATGAATGCAGACATGTAGTTTGATTTGTGTTATGTATTGGAGTGTTGCACTTTATAATGAATTTCATTAGTAATGAATAATGAAAGAAGCAATTCCTTTTGCAATTCCAACATTTATATTCAACACTTGCAATTGTCAATTGAAAGATGATAATTGTTGCTTACAAAGTAGCCTCAGTGGCATCATAATTCATTAGTGTTGGTTACATAGTAGCAAAAAACCATCAAGTACAAAACACCAAAATCTAAGAACTGGAACTAACTTTATTCACCAAAAAAACAAGTATAAAACGCCATCAATTCTTTAGTTTTGTGTGACTACACTTTCTTGTGTTGATTGACCAAATAATGCATTTCATGCCTCATTAATGAAGACAACAACACCTTGTGGCATCTGAACAATAAAAAAACACAAGACATCATTAGCTTATAACCATTAGAGAATCACCAATATATCATAAACTCAAGTAGCTTAAAATTACCTGAGTTCTTCCACCTCTTCTGCCCCTACCCCTTGCCCTACCACCTTCAGTTCTTCCTCCACCGCCACCCACAGTGCCTCTACCACCATCAACAGATCCTCTACCACCACCAACATTAGCTCTCCCACTACCCCTGCCCTTACCACCATTACTTCCTCCTCTATTCCCCCTCCCTCTACCCCTTATGATTGTCCTCCCATTTCTTCCTATTGCAGATGGTTCAACATTGATATCATGATGCTGATTTTGTTGTGACACTTCAGCCTCCTCTGTAGACAGTTGCACAACCTTCCTGGGTCTATTCCTACCTCTTCTTGGTTGAGTTTCAACTGCCTTGTCTTTGTCAGGGCACTTTCTTTTGTTATGTTGCTTTGACTTACAAACACCGCATGACATTTCTATCCCATGCTTGTTATTTTTGGGTCTTCATGAGGGGTTTTCCTTCTATTTCTTCTAGGTCTCCCGGGACCTACCTTGATTGGGGGAGGGTCTATTGTGAGATCAATATTGGGCTAATGTCTTTCCCCAACACAAGGGGGAATTGATGATGAGTAAATGCTTAAATAGGTGTCCTTCTTGTAGCAAATGTCCACATAGTCCTCAGGTTCTTTGTGCATGGAAAAAATACAAGCACTTGCATGACAACATGGCACTCCAGTTAACTGTCATCTGTTGCATGTGCATGTTTTCTTTTCAATGTCAACATTCATTGTGTCCAATTTGTAAGATACTTGAAACAGAGTTGCAGTGGATGGCATCACACCACATTCAGCAATATGGATCTTGTCCAAATTCAATTTTGTTCTAATTCTAGGGTAAATCATGTCAGTTCTTTTTTGCATGTCTTGTTTCTTTGTAACACTTCTTGACATCAAAGTTGACCTTATGTGTTCTAACATGAATATTAGGTGCTTAGTTCTTGCATTTATGATATATGCATTAAAGGTTTCTGCCATATTGCTAACTATGACATTACACTTTGTGTCTGTGCTCCCAAATGCTCTACAAAAACACTTGGGATTGTATGATTTAAAAGCATCAATAGCAGTAGGACTTACTTTCTCCATTTCAGCTAGTGCATCATTGTAACCAGGTATGTTGTTAGCTTTTGCTGCATTCCAGAAGAGCATCTTGATTTCATCCCCTCTGAACCATCTATGCTAATGAGAAAAGACATGGCTGGCACAGTGTCTATGCTCTGCCTTTGGGAAAACATTCTTAACTCCATTCAAGATTGCATGTTATTCACAAATCCAGTTGGTTAGTTGTATAAAGTAAGTTACCAGACATAAAGAATAAAATATTCACAAAACATACATGTGCTTCATCTGATATGAAGGTCATCCCTGTCCCATCTATATCCAAGATAAGTTGTAGTTCTTTGAAGAACCAATCCCATGAATCATTTGACTCCCCTTCCACAACTGCCCAGCACAGTGGGTACATTTGGTCATTGACATCTCTGCCAACTGCAGACAGAAGTTGACCTCCTAAAAAGGTCTCCAAGAAACATCCATCAACATAGACCACTCTTCTACAACCATCTACCCATCCTTTCTTCACTCCTTCAAAACATACAAAGAATCTCTGAAACACTGGTGGATCTTTATTAGGGACAGTGGTGAGTTTGAAGTAACTGTTGGGACTTGTTTCCTTCAGTGCCTCTATGTAGCTTCCAATCTTATGGTAATGCTCCTTCATGCTCCATGCAATTTCCTGTGAGTTGTGTATTTCACCTTGTAGGAAATTTTTTTCTTCACAAGCACTTTGTATGACCTCCTTATAGTCTCACTGAGGTTTTTTGCAGGCCAATGAGGTCTACTCTTGAACACTTCTAAGAACTGATCAGCCACCCAACTAGATTTTATCTGCCTATTGTTTTCCATATTTCTATTGCATGTGTGCTCTAGCTTAACAGACTTCAAGACAAAGCATGCCCTCATATTCTCCCAACTAGCATGCATAAATCCTAAAGGGACACTTTCCAATGCACTTTGCCCCTAACCTTTGTTGCCTTCTCTTATCACTAATAGACCAGAATAAGTTCCTCCCTTGTGCAACTACATACTTAATTACAACATCTCTAAATTTCTCCTTGTCTTCAAATCTCATACCAACCCTCCATTGTAATGTGTTAAAGTCTATGTTCTGGTCAACAACAAGTACTTTGAGCTTCCTTCTCCCGTTTAGTGTTCTTTCTTCCTCATCAGAATTTGGTGTATCAATTTTCTCATCAAAGTTCTCATACTCACTTAAGAACTCATTGTTATTAGTTTCCTGTGTTGTGCCACCAGTTTCAGGCTGTTCTTGGTCCTCCAACCTACCCTTCTCAGCCTCTTTCTGTAATTATGCAGCAATATCTAGAACTCTTGCATTCCACTCCTTCAATTGTGCTCTTGCGTTAACATACTCCTCATCACTAGTGCCTCCATCAGAGGGATACAATTGCTCCTCTAATAATTCAGGTACTTCAGCACCATCACCATCCCCATTCCCCTGTTGCTCATCACCATCCCCATTATCTTGTTGCTCATCATAATCTCCATCCCCATCCTCTGGTACCAAGCCACTCACCTCTTCAGATTCCTCCCCATCACCATCTTCTGCCTTGAAATCAAAATCATTAGTATCAAATCCAGATGATTCAGCTTAATATCCACTAAAAAAAAGTGGTCCAATCTACTAGACTCTCACTTCTTGGATCAACCCAACTGTAGTCCTCATGAACTTGGTTAACTATGAATTCAAGAGATTGATTTTGAGTTTGGATTTCTAAAGGGCTGATTTGAGGTTGTGTTTGTGTTTCAGCAATGTGTGGAGCTTCACTGCATTGTGTTTAGATGTAAAGAGGCTCCTGGGTTATAAAATATGGGCCACTTTCTTGAAAACCCTAGTTAAGTGACCCCCAGGTGGTCCTTACCATACTTGTTGCTGAGTCACCAACACTAAGTTTACCAGAATACCCTTCCCTTTTTCCCTCAATTAACTGCTTTTTCTTCCTCCTGGGAGTGTATGCCTTTTTTCTTACTTCCACCCCCTGATTTAGGTGAGGTATATGTACTAGGAGAGAGAGGAGCACTCCAAACACCCTCCAGAACATATTCAGGAACCCCATTATCCTCTCCTTCTTCAGAAGGAGGCACATGAACTCCATAAAAACCAAAACAATCAACACCCCTATACTACAGAGCAACCTTAGTCATCTCCCTCACCTCATCATCCTTTTCAGGAGGCAGAACTCTTAAACTTCTCTAAAAATCGTCAACCCAAGGTAGTACATAAAATTATTTGTCAATGTGTGAGTAGACCTGGTTATTGGGCGGGTCGGGTCAAGGTAAGTGTGGGTCGGTAGCGGGTTGGGTCATAAGAGGGTCGCCTCATATAGGGTCGGTAGCGGGTCGGGCCAAATGGGTAGTGGGCCGATATCGGGTCGATAATGGACGGGTTGGTAAACGAGCAAGAAAAACAAGGAACAAAGAGAGCCAAAAGTGAGTATAAATGAATGCGAATCCGAATATGTAACTGTCTTTACAAAACCTATTTTATTTTTTAAAATTATTGGGTTTCTTTGTTGGCCCTATAATGGCCCTGTCCAATAATGACCCTGTCCAATAAAGCCCTGTCCAATAAAAGCCCTGTAAATTTGACCCTAACCCTTTAGCCATTGGACTACCCTGTCCAATAACCAGATCTATGTGTGAGTAATCACCACACTTTTTGGCAAACGCAACTAGCACAAACCAAGAAACCTCATCACAGTCCATCTCAAATGTTCTTGCTTCACCCCTAAAATAATGAAGTACCCCATTCTTATCCCTTTTAAGTTTACCCCCATGCCACAATTTCAAGGTTGCAACAGAATTCATACCTAAGCAATAATTAATTTCAATTAAAGAGCGAAATACACAGTAATTACAACTCCTAATTTCACATAAAGATTAAATTTTTAACTTAAGCAACCACCAATTCATATGCACATACCCACACATCAATTATGCAGTAAAACAAAAAAATGAAAATAGGGCAAGAAGAATAACCTGAATCGACGTTGATACTCTAGTAATATCCAGTAAATTTCAGAAAAAAATAAAAAGAAGAGAAGAGAAGATGAATCACGAAGAAGGAGAAGAGTGATAAATGATTAGGGTGATAAATAATTAGGTTGGTTAGGGAGTAAATGTGTCTTTACATTTACTGAAATAAAAAAGAATTAAATGGGGCAAAATATGGTTTTGGAGGGAACGTTACCTGATTAGCAGGTAATTAGTCATATTAGTGTAAAATGGGAAGGCCCCCCTAAAGTTTGGATTATATTAGAATAGCACATAGTTGGGATTAATTTGAGAATACACTCAAAAGTTTGGATTATTCCTGTGAATTTTTCCATTAATTATCATGAATAATTAATTGGGCTTTTAAAATTGGTCTTGAAATCTTTTTAACAAATAAATAGACTTTGCATTCTTAAAATGATTTTAGGCTTAATTCTTTTAATTGTTGCCTTTTGGACCGAACCAATTATGACGACAATGTATATCATCATTAGGTACTAAATTGGGGAGATACGATTATGTGTCTGCAGGATGCCATAGCAATGCCCTTACCTTCCTTACTGAATGGATGAGAGTAAGTGTGTAACATATCTCAATGGCCGACAAGAGCAGATTCCCCAATATGTACCTAGGATGTGGAAGTCATACCCTTCGCTCACTTCTCACCTTCTTACTCTAGGAAGAAATGGAGCCAAAGTGCTCGAGAGAATCTTTTCCTTGGCGGTCTACAGAACCTTTAGAACATGCTCCAAAAAGGGACGTGGTTTTCGGAAGCCAACGCCTGAATGGAAAGTTGTTAGGGCCTCGAAGTCAAAACCATCTTTGCCGCCAGCCTTTCAAGGACGTCATGCGAGGAAATACCGTCAAATTTCTCAAAGTTGTGTACAAGGAATACCAACCCTTAGTCTCGGCGGCATCACCATATGCTCCTTAGCCCCATGAGAAGACTCGTCCCTCTTGAGCTTGTGAAGGTACTTGAACAGATTAAAGGTGAGAGGAAAATTCATCCATCATTATCCTATTTTACTATAGGAAATTAGGGTTAATTAAGATTATCGACTGTTATGTATTTCCTTAACTAAAAGGTTGTTAAAATGATTTCTTTTATGTGTATATTATGTGTGTGCTTATTAGGAGGTTAACAAATCTATAAGCTAAATGGATGACATGGACAGGTTATAGTTAGAACATTTAATATCTTCATATCATCAATGTGAAGGTTGGAAAAGGAAGTGTTAAGAATGTTAGAGGAAAAGGTGTTGAGAGATGAAATATTTGGGACAAGCTAATAAGCTTATTAAAATGCAAGAAGGGGGTTAGGCTCGATTTATTTTTTTTATATAAAATATGGTTAATTAATCTTGGAAGATTAGATTATGTTATTAAAGTTTTAAGAAGCAGATAAAGGGAATTGATGCTCATTATTAAGTGCAGAAAGTTATGGGTTGGATTTATGGAAAAAATGCATGGGGAAGAAGGTAAGATTAACCCCGAAAAAAGTGATCCAAGAATAGCTTTTGTAATTAAGCTAAACTATAAAACTGACCTTACTACATCCTTCTATAGTTCTATATATATTGAAGTAAGGAGGTATAGTTTGTATTACCCACTTAGAGTAAAAAACACATCTGCCAATAACACTTTCTTTCTCTCCCACTTTCACGCCATTTCTGGCGTACAACTCACCGTTATTCTCGTCTTTGTTTTTTGTTCTTTTGCTCGTGGACTGTGCATGCAACTTGATATATAGTCTATGTAGGTAGTGGTGCATAATGGGAATGCATTATCTTGAGCAAAAAGGAAGTGATTTGAGGATGATATTTTTTATGCATTTTGCAAGTCACAGCTAAGATAAGAGTTTAATTAACTTGCAACTAACGCTTAGGGAAGCTGCCAAAAGTAGCTATTATATCTATATATGATAATTAATATAGCTAATTATTAAAGCTGAAGAGTTTACATCAGTTCCGTTTGTGAGATTTTAGTGGCCATAGGGCGAACCTACAAATTGACTCGTCTTTGGTCCAATTTTTTTGTGAAGTTTCGACTTTTCCGCCCGGTCCGGCTGAACATGTTCTTTTTGTTTTTAAAAGTTTTTCATCGTAAACCAAACTCGATTTCTTCTTATCCTAAACTCTATATATGTATTTTTGTTAACTTGTAACTCTAATAATTTTTTAAAACAATGACATAACACTTATTAAGCGCGACATATAGCGTCTAATAAGGACGCCAAATGTCGCAAACTCGTGAGCTAGCTTTTAGACTCTATTTTATTTGATACATTTTTTTGCAGGGTTTCAAGATGTTTTCTTAACCCTTATTATCTCTTATTCCTTTTATGTAAAAATTATAAAATTTTGGTATTATGAATCTACACATTAGGACGAATCTAACAAGACCGTACATGACTATATTTTTACTCATAAAAAACCAAAATAATCGACTAAAGTTGGTGGCTTGATTTTCCAAAAAAGAAATGTAGCAAATAAAAAAATCAGAGGGAGTAGTTATAGTTATATGATATAATATTATAATATGATATATATAGTAGTAGATCATAAGAAGAATATGGAGTAGTTGTGAGCTTGGTCTGAGGTTGGAAATGTCAAGAAGCATTCCTTCTCAACTTGGATGTTAAACTTGCTAAACTACTTCACCAATCTAAAAGAAAGGGGAGAAGGATCCTTTACATCAATGATCGCCACTACATGGGGTATTTGGTTGCACAGGAACGAAATAATCTTCCACAACAGAAAGGCGGACCCGAAAAGGATTATATCCATAGCAAAAATGTGGGAAGAGAAATGTAGATCTTTTGCACGCCCAAGAAACAAATCAGAGCAACAAATTAGGGTAAAGGAAAAAGACCAGGTCATAGTAGGAGCGAAGGCCCAAGGAATCCTACAGAGCACCGAAAACCGATTGCAAGACAAAGATGTAATCCGAGCCAAAGTGGATTGGGCATGGAAAATAAACGAAAAAAGTGGAAGACCTCAAGCGGGTATTAGGTGGGTTAGAAAGGTGGATAACACCACTAAAAACCACGCCCAACCAACACTATCAAACTCACCACCTTTAGACGGAGCTTCAATCCATATGGAGTGCCAAAGGAAGCCCAAAAATATGGAAGGGCTACTGCACATGGACATATTGTGAAGCGGTTGTTAAGGGCCTGATTGACCAGACGAAAGCTGACAAAAATGTTCGAAGCCTGATAGAAGACATAAGAGCGGCGGCAACTCAACTACAATATTTCTGTTGTCACAAAGTTGGAAGGGAGAAAATCAAGGAAGCTCACAGATTGGTCTTTTTCGCGTTATATGTTACTACATATGGACGGGCATAAACCTCTATAGACTGGTCTCTTTCGCGTTATTTGTTTTCTTCGTTGCCCAAAAGAAAATTAAATTATACTCCCTCCGTCCCTAAATAGAGTGCCCATTTTTCCATTTATGTTTGTTCCAAATAGATTTCCCATTTCCTTATTTGGTATGGGTCCACCAATTAAAATATTATTTTGCTTTCAATTTTTATAATATCACCCACTTCCCCATATGACCCACATTCTCTCTCCTTACTAAACAATTCATAAAAAGTATACCAACTTCTATATTTAATTATGATTTAATACAACTCAGGTCCTACACATGATTTCTTCTTAATACTTGTGCCCAAAAGAAATGGGCGCTCTATTTAGGGACGGAGGGAGTAGATGATGGACTCTATAAGTCTAGAATTTTCATCACTTTTGTGACATGTTTACCAATTAGTCAATTACCATGTCTCATCTTTGATCTTCCCACGCTGCAGGCGGAAATAAAGGTACATAGTCACAGTCATCATTTTTAAAAAAAGTTAAAAACCCCAAAATTCAAAAACCAACACCAACGACTCAAGAGGGTGGAGGGGGAGAGACGAGAGAGAGAGGAATAAACATACATATTACAGAAGAGAGAGAGAGAGAAAGAGAGGGTGATGACGATGGACAGGGAGAAGGAGAGAGAAATAGAGCTAGAAAGTGCAATGTACACAAACTGCTTGCTTTTAGGCCTCGATCCGTCGATCATCGGTCTCGGAGCCGGCAATACCACTCCCAGAGTCGGACTTTTCCGCCATTCCAACCCTAAATTGGGTGAACAACTTCTTTACTTTATCCTCTCTTCTCTTAGAGGCCCTATTCAATCTGCCAAGGTTTTTCTCTGCTACTCTTCACTTTTGCTCCTGATTCGTTTCTATCCTTTTTGACACTTTTTACCCCATATCTCAGGATTTTGATAAAGTCTGGCCCATTTTCGATTCTGCTCAGTCTCGTGATTTCCGAAAGGTTATTACATTTTTCTTTTACTGTCTTTGTGTATTTATATGAGAAATTCCTAATTTAGAACGATATTTTGTTAAGAACTTTTAAATGTTGTATATTTGACCACAGATGTTATGTATTAAAGTGTAAATTCTGTATATAAAAATTATAAAAGCTGTACATGAAAATTAGGTATCATATCATCTATATTAATTTTATAAGAGGGTGAATTTTTACATACAACATTTAGAATTATATATTCAACATTTGTACATGTTCTGAACTAAGATTGCTCATAACATTTCGGAATTAGGCACAGTTCGTATTTGTATTGCTATATTTTAGGGGAATTCCCCCCTTTATGTTTTTCTTGGTGCTGAAGGATGGGGCATGTCAATGATTCACACAGGTTGTGCAAGGTATTATTAGTGAGCTTGAATCCCAAGGAGCACTACCCAGGAGTAATTCAAGGGTTTCATCCCTTGCAACATGTTGCGGACCAAGGTTGGTGGGCAATTTTTTGTTTTTCCTTTTTAACAAAATTGATTATCTTGTAAGATTGTAATTGCATATTAGATATTGCAGTCTATTTCGTTGATGTTAGCGAGTCATTTCAAGCCTTCCTTAGATAGTCTCTTGTAGATGCCATTTTTTGGGGAGAAAACAAAAATCATTGTATAAACCATACTTTTGGAGTTATTATGTATTTATGTAAGGAAATATTATGGAATATCCACGAAAACCATTATGTATCTGTGTAGGACTGTAGGCTAATACTATGGGATAACAAAGTCATCGTTGGCTTATTCCAACTTCTTCTCTAATCTCTATAATCCTAAAGTCTCCATTATCCTTATTGGTGTATCATGTACTCGACGTTTCACATGTTTCTCTTATCTTATCCTTTATATCTGCAACTCCAATCTTCATTCCGATATTTTCATTTTGAATCCTATCTCTTAAGGTGTTCCCACAAATCTATCTCAACCTACGCATCTATGATACCCCATTTTCTTAATATAATATTTCTAAATGTCGAACTCTTAGATCCTTATAAAAACGTTGGTTAATAACCTTCTACAGAGTTTTCCTCTTAACCTTAGTTCAAATTTAATAAGCATGAGAAGTTCAACAATTCTTAGTCCTTTTGTAAATTACTTTCAGGAGACTTGTAAAGGGTCACACTTGTAAATGGTGACTTAACCTATGAATTTCTTTTTATATAAATCCTACAATGCACATTGCAAATTTCACTAGCTCTATAACAGAAAACACATCTTAGATTTGGAGTACTTAATATATGAGCTAGAAGTGAGGTTTAACCTTATTCTCTAGAAGAGGATCTTGGAAAGAACTTTGTCATGAGCGAAGCTTAAATTCCAATAGTCTCTCATACTTGTGAAAAATGATGGTTTGAGACAAAAAAGAATCGGGTTCCATGTGCTGTAGTTATGGAGGAACCCAAGTAATAATGCTTGAGGTGAATATCTTGTGAGCAACCTTTTCTTTTCTTTCCCTCATGGATATCTTGTGTAATACTATGGGCGTACTGATGGCTGGTGGTTTGGGGGGGGGGAGTTAGGAGAAAGGAGACCCATGTTTAGTAGTTTTGCTTATTAAACTAAGTGTGTGAACTGTTGTTGCTCTTATGTCTGTTGGGGAGTTTGTTTCCCGGGGACTCCTCATTGGACTTCACTTTGGTTCTTACTTCTTAGAATATGTGGTGATGATTTTAGGAGTTAGAAGTTAGAATATATGGTGATGATTGGAGAATAGGCTTAAGTAACGTAATCATGGGTTTATGTCTCCTACATTTATTCAATTTTTTCATAGCATAATGCTGCAGTGGTCACTTTCTATGTTGGTGATGCGTGAGATTTTTGCTTTGAGAGGCTTCCTCATGATATGGTGGTGGAGGATTACTCATGTGAGCAAGGATTTGGATTTTCATTTTTCTGTTCTTGTGGAAGGCTCCATGGTTTAAGTGGGTGCTTCATTGGGGAAAGTATATGTGTTCCTTTTAAGGTGAAAGTTTTTGTCCGGGTCTTAGCATTGTGTAAGCTTAGTTTTAAAAAGCGCTCCTTCACTAGGCGAGTGGAGGCGTGAGCCAAAACGTGTCCAGTAAGCCAACTGCCACATACTAGTACAGGTGTGAAAAGGTGCGCGCCTTTGGCGCATTTTGGAGAGGTGCAAGGAGATCTAAGCTTAATTCATAAAAGGATGATGATGATGCAAGTAATAACTCAACTTGACTTCACTTGCGAGTCTGAACTTGAGCTTGCTCACCTCAAAAACTCTCATGCTTGTGAAAGTGAAGCTTGACGTGAACTCGAAACCCTTACTTCAACTCAGTGGATAATTGCCTATATATCTAGTGATTGAAGAAAAATTATTTGTCAAGAAAAAAGATTAGTTAAAAATATATTTAGAAAATAAAAAATAGATTTTAGAATTTAATTCACATACCTCCACTGTTATTCAATATTTACTTAAGGAAGTTTATATTATATACTACATATGTTTAGTAATTTTTTCCTCACATTTTTTTTTCACATGGTATTGGGGACCACTTGTCTTCTACTTGTCCCTACTTTCTCCATTGCCTTAATATTTGTCTACTATCCATACGTAATGATTATAAAAAAATGGAGAAGTATATCTTAAAAATACAATATACATTTTATTGAAACTTCACATAACTCTAAAATCAAATCAAAGATTTGTGACTAGCTTTTTACTGACTGGGGTGGAAAATCTTCCTGGCGTCTCTCAGTTATGTGCTTCCATTAGTTGAGAACTGATTTTTTTGTGTGATTGCAGATTTTTTGAATAATTATGGCAACTTCCTTTGCATGCTTATGTGATTTATCTGCCCAAAAAGTTCTATGCTGTTATCCCATCTTATGCTGTTTCAGGAAATACTGGTTATTTGATTCTCATTCTAGTGTGCTGTCATTTTCAAATTAATTGTTCACTCATTGTAATTTAGCCTTGGGAGTACAAAACAATTCCTCAGGGGGGTTAGGTAATTCTTGAAAAGAAACTAAGAAGGTTAGACTTGGAGTTCCAACTCTCCTAGTATCATATGGCTTTGTACCTGTTTATGTAGAAAGAGGACACAATTGCCTTGTGCCTTTTTATAACCTGGGTCGGAACTTATCTTGGCTTGTCTCAGTTATGTGCTTCAGTTGATACAGAGCAAAATTTTCTGTGTAATTGCAGATTTGTTGAACTATTATGGCAACTTTCTCTGCATGCTCTACGTGAGGTTCATCGGCGAACATTTCCAACTGATGTTGCTTCTAATGCATTGCCCAGTTCTCTAACTGACGTGGCATTTTCTCATGCAGCTGCACTACTCCCTGTAACAAAGGTATCTTTGTATTATTGTCGTATTCTTTCATACTACGCTCTTGTGCCTAGGATGTCTATTGGTGGAAATATGTGATTTTCCGGGGCAGTGGATATGACTTGCCTCATCTTGATAGGCCAGGATAGCACTTGAACGGCAGCGGTTTCTGAATAATGCAGAAATTGCTGTTCAGAGGCAGGTGATGTGGTCAAGTTTGGCTCATGAGATGACAGCAGAATATCGTGGTCTCTGTGCAGAAGAGGTATTAACTTCTATAGTACTACCTCCACTTCACAATACATGCCACATTTTCCTCATTAGGATGTTTCATAATACTGTTGGTAATTTTTTATATGTCAAAATACCTAACCCACGGGCAATAAAGAAAACTTCAGTTTCTCTCTCTCTCTCTCCTGATTCGCGTGCCATTTCACAATTGCATGTATCATGAAATGGAGTAGTATACATTTTTAGGAAATTGCACTATCTATTTTCTGAAGTCGTGTTTCTCATAACTTTTCAATTCTCTGGTTTAGGCATATTTGCAGCAAGAGCTTGAGAAGCTTCAGGAATTGAGAAACAAAGCCAAGTTGGAAGCAGAAGTATGGGATGAACGTGGAGCGGGTTCGAGTCAAAGTTCACATCTGGTCTCTAAGGCTACTCGATTATGGGAGTCCTTATTATCTCGTAAGAGTAAGTGGGGCTACTGCACATATATTTTCATTTAAAATTTTGAAACTGCAAGTTACCAAACTTTCCAATCATTAGTATTGCATCTTTTCATGTTTGTTTTGCTTTTGTATTTTCAGATGTTTTCTTTCCATTCTTAGCATATTGTTGCCTATTAAAAATTTTACTTTAGCAACTGGCAATTGATTTTCATGACTTTGATGGTAGTGATGTTGCGCTAAACTATACTAACCTGCGTGTAGTATTGCATTATTTTTCTTAAGATGATCTGCTGTATCATGATTTATGAGTTGACGTTTATTTCATTGTTGACTTGGTTAGGCCAGCATGAAGTTCTTGCTTCAGGGCCTATAGAGGATTTAATAGCCCATCGAGAGCACAGGTATTTTTGCATCCTTACAACTATCATTAATCATGAGCGCTAGTGTTTATGTGAAGCATTACACTGCTTTCACTATTTTTTTAGGTATCGCATCTCTGGTTCAGCTTTGCTTGCCGGTATGGATCAAAGCTCACAGGTCTTGTTAGGGCAGTTTGGGGAACAAGCTATAGCTCATCCAGATGAGAAGGAGCAAGTTGATGGGTCATCTACAAATCTGAACAGAGAAATGCCAAGAACAAGTGTAGATTCTTTCCACTCACTAACAAACGAAGAAAGTCGAGTGGATGACAAAAGTGGAAGAGGTAATCCAACTGTTGATGTTGCTGAAATCCTTAGGCGCTGGACGCATGCTCTACAACGAATCCATAAGCAATCACTTCAATTGGTAAATTTTTCTACTCAATAAAGTGTGTTATTATAATGCTGCTGTGTTCTAAACAACATTTTTGGTGAAGTTTTTCTTTTAAACATTTGGTAGAACTGGATCTACTTTTTTTGTAACTTTATTGTATGGTGTAGGCAAAAGCTAATGATGGAGAGGGCCCAGATATTCTGCGAAGCACACAAGTTGGTGGAACTGGTCATGCTGAATGTTTGTCAGCAACTCTTGTTGAACATAGGCAGCACTTGGCCAGCATACAGGTATTAAACTAGCTACTTACATGCACGGGCCTTTTAGTAATTTGGTATTCCTTTTGTGCCAAAATAAACTTCCCACTTTTTGCGATTAAAAATGACTACTCATTTTCTTTTTAAGCTAAAGTTACTTTTTCCCTTTGTCATATCAAATCATTCTCCTCTTGGTTTCAATACTTTCTTTTATCACTTTTATTTTTTATTTTTATTATACTTTTAACACGCTTTCTTAATCTTCATATGATTGAGATGGGGAGAGGGGGAAAATGATAGTAGAGGGAGAAGACAAATTAGGGGAAGATCAGAGGGAGAATTGAGAATAACGGAAAAAGAAGAGTAAGCAGAAAGGAGCACGAATAGAAGGAAAAGTAGAGAGTCTCATTATGTATTGTTATTCTAATCATAAAAGCTGTCTCACAAATATATATAGTCTAAAGGTTTTAGTTTTCTATTATTTACTTGAAACAACAACAATGCCAAAGCCTTACTCCCATAACAATGAGGTCACCTACATGAAAGCTTTTATCTCCAATGGTCGTCCACATGGATCTTGCGCCTCCTTTCTTGTCTATCAAGTGCTACATGCTCTGCAAATCTAGTATTTTCATAGAATTTCTAACCATCTCTGACTAAGTCATCTTCCGCCTTCCCTCACTTCTTAATTAATCTCCAGCATCCCGTAATGTAACCGTTGATTATATCTTCATTTAATGGGATTTGTGAATTATTATTCGAAACATCTAATGTGCAAGAATCAACATATAGTGATTAGATTCGACATAGGTCCCCCTCCCTCTCGACTATCCAACACCTTTTTCTATCTTATACTTCCCAAGTTGTTTTCTTCTATTACCCTTAGACGACATGTATTTGTCTTTTTATAAGGTCTAAATTAAGTACTTCCTCTGTCCCTTTATAAACTTCCCTTTGCTTTTTGCACGGTCTCTAAAACACACCTTTGACCTCATATCTTCAATTATGTATTATTAAAAAGGGTTAATTGGCTAGAACAGCACAACCTTTGGCTCTAGTGCAAGAAACAGCACAACCTTTAACGGGTGCAAAGCGTAGCACCAACTTAAACACGTGGTGCAAAAAATAGCATAAATGACACCGGAGAACGGAGATTCCACCGGAGTTAGGGAATCTCTATTATTTTAGTATTTTCTTTTAATTCCCTCCCCTTTTTTGTTAGAGTTAATTGGGTAAAACAGCACAACCTTTGGGTCAAGTGCAAGGAACAACACAACCTTAAAGTCACGTGCCTGCATTACCACCACCACCCTCTTCCCTAGCCCACAACACTACAACACCACAATTGCCCTCAACACCATCATCTTCCTTCACCACACCAAACACCACCTCCACTACAGCAACGTCATCCTCTGCCCCAAACACTGCAGCACCACCACACCAAACACCATCTCCACCACAGCCTTGCATTACTCCCAGCCCACAGGAGCAGGCGCTCCGTACTAATTCACCACAAAACATAAGAGTTCCAGGAAGTTTGAGCGACCATGGCGCGACCTCGGAATATTGAGCTAGGAGAAACTGAGATCAGCCGCCACAATTGTTACACGTCAATTTGTTGATGATGTGAAGTTGTGAAGATGTAGCACAGCAGCGAAGAAGAGTAAAGAGGAGATCAATTTTTTGAGATTGAAGTTGGAAGTTGGTAGTTCAACTGGAGAAGAAGAGGAAGAGAAGAGAGAGAAATAGAAAAGAAATGGAGAAGAAGAAGAGAAGAGAGAGAAATAGCAGAAAAGAAATGGAGAAGAAGAAGAAGAAGAGGAGAGAGAAATAGAAAGAAAATACTAAAATAATGGAGATTCCCTAGCTCCGGTGGAATCTCCGTTCTCCGGTGTCATTTATGCTATTTTCTGCACCACGTGTTTAAGTTGGTGCTACGCTTTGCACCCGTTAAAGGTTGTGCTGTTTCTTGCACTAGAGTCAAAGGTTGTGCTGTTCTAGCCAATTAACCCTATTAAAAATTATAAGAAGCTACTTTGAAGGTAAACATTAAGGCGAATCTAACAAGATTATACATGACAACGTTAACTGTCATATATATTGATCAGGAATTGCGGTCAAAGTTTACAAAGTTTGACTTTGAAAAAAAGAAATGGGAAACCTATTACGGGATGGAGGGGGTAGATTATTTTGATATAGTATTTTGAGCCACACATATACATAAACATAATACCTGGATCTAAACTACAAGATAGCCTAGACTAATGATGATGACCCTCCACACGTACACATTTTGTCTCTTTAACGTGTTCCCACACATTCATCTCAACATGCATATCTTGGCTATCTCGATTTTACTAAAGGCCCAACAATCGGACTCATGTAATTTAACAGGCGACTCCTTTTCATCCAATGATACTATATCGTTAATCGGTTCCCTCACTAACGTGTTATTTGGGTTAATAATGCTATACATATAGTTTTGATCTACTTTCTTCAAGTGCTCCGTTTTTATCTCTTTTGGATAGTTTTGATCTGGTATCTTGTTTAGTACTTTTTTTCTAAGCCCCCTGCTGTTGTGATGAATAAGCCATCCCATATTCTGAGCTGAAAACTTCTCTCTATCAATTATGCATTTAAAGAATATCATTGTTTCTGATGGAAAAAAGTGATCCAGAATCCCTTTTGGCCCATCTAGTTGTTCTTGGTCAGAACTCATCTATTTTTGATCGGTGACTTAGAATCATAAGAAATGACCAATTGCGTTCTCTTCACTTGGTTGGATATTTGTAATAATGAAGTGCAATACTTAAATGAAAGTACTATGATCATCAGGTTCTAATAAATCAACTGAAGGAAGTTGCCCCTGCTATTCGAAATTCAATAGCAGAACTCACGGAAGAAGTGAACACTGTGTCCTTGAGCCTTCCTCTAATGAACAAACGTGTTGGCCAGTCTAATATGCCTGTCCAAGCTCGAAGCAGTGGGAAAGCAACGGTAACTTTTCTCAAGTTATATGTTAAGAAAATTAATAATATTCTAGCTTAAATAAGTTGACATTTGATAGTAGTACTTTTTCTATATCAAGATTGGGAGAACCGATGATACTACTGAAGTTACATCAAAAATGTCCAATGTTCATCTTGAGAAGGTGGTTGCGAGCCCAACTTTAAAGCTTCCTCCGTTGTTTAGTCTGACACCAAATTCAACAGGGAAAGGGGGAAATATACAAAAAAGTTTTCTTTCTCCAGTCAACCATGCAGATACTTTATCTGAAAGGAAAAGCATCGATAGTGCTTTATTGAACAATGCGATGGATACTACGCCACAAGGTTTGTAGTATGAAGTTTTGGCATTGTTGTTTCTGTTGTATTCATTGCTGGCTCCTGCTATCTAATATGGTCTATTTCTGAATTGTTCACATCTGCAGACACGGAGTCTTTATATGTGCAGAAGGTAAAGCGATCAGTCCGAGAAGCAGCTTTGGCTGTGAAATCATGTGAATATGAATCATCACGTGATAGCCACTCAGAAGATGGTTCAGAACACTTCTTTGTTCCACTCTCATCTGCAGGAGTTCCTTCTATGGGATTGGAACAAAGAGGGTCTTCAGTTAGGAATAACCGGTTGTTTACGTCTGAGGCTGAGTCTTTGTCGCTTGGGAATTGTATGATTGACAGTTGTGGAGGGAAGAAGTTTGATGAAGTATCAGATGTATTCAATGAATTCGACTCACTTTCTGAGTATGACCGAGTAAATGGGTTTTTATCTGCTGCTTGTTCAAATTATGCAGCCTCTGAATCACAAACATCTTTCTATGACCTTGATGAGACTACTGATCAAGTCTTCTCTCCACCTTTACTGATGGAAACATCATTGCTAGCAGATGCTTATGAGGATCTACTTGGTATGTAGTCTTGGAAAGAAAGTTTGATTTCAATCTATGATTTTTCTGCCTGTTATCTTTATCATAATCAAACGTATTTCTTACTTCTGATGTTTTATATCAGCGTGCGAGGTCTTTGTTCAGTAAAACTTTTCAAATTGTTTCTGTGCATGTTTCAATGCAGCTGTATGTCTTTTTATGTTTATGTCATATCTAGCATTATGTACCTGAGATAGCTGCTGTCTGTAACTAATGAATCTGTCATCTGGGTGGACTGAGATCAGTTAGGATAGAATCAAGAACATCACAAGGTGATTATTTCCTTTGTGGTACAAGGATGAAGTATGAACAACTCTTGATTTTGGTCCATTTCTTGGCTTTAATGCTTGGGAGTCAAAGAGTGAATCTAGGGTTGATTTTGGAGAACCATATATCAAATTCTACCCATCGTTGAAATCAATTTCAGTTGGATGAAATTATTGTGTCAATTGGTTACATATGTGATGTAGGTGAGTGGAGACTGGAGAGACATGTGTATGTTATGAACTGAACTGTGTGCCAGCACCAGGGTATGTTATTAGGCTGCTTGATTTACATACGTCTAGGTAGTAGGTTGCTTGATCACGTACAATGTATACATGATTGGGGCATTTGAGCGTAGTTGTGTACTTAGTCTAGATAGGACGAGCTCCATCTTTTTGCCTTGTAATATATGGTGGTAAATGCAATTATTGCAACCTTTACCCCACTATGAAAGGGACATGATTACTTCCTAAATTCATTGAAGCTCATCCTGTTCTCTGTCAAGATGACTGCCTTGGACCTGTCATTTTGATCTTTAACGGATTATATTTATTTATTGGCGGATTCTTTGGTTGGCCATGAATTAAATGAATAGTTAGAGTTATCTTTTATTTTTGGTGGAGTTATGAACCTTTTTGACTAGTGGGAGTCTTGGTGCCTCCACCCTTTTATTACACTTGGAGTATTTTTATTAAATGTTTATTTGACTTTTTTTTTTTTTTGAAAAGGTATGTTTATTTGACTTTTGAATAAGAATAAATTAAATATTTCTGAACAATTAGTAGAGGGCAAGGAGTCTTATAAAGTTAGCAATAAAAGAAATTGGTGTTCTTATTATGCTTTACATGATTAACAAGCCACTAAGGAAATACCCTTGGAGTGTAGCACCAAAGCAAAATAATGTTTGTCTATACTCTCTATCCCCATAAGCGCCTTAATCCTTATCGTTCTATTCGGTGAACTTCTATCATCACTCGTTAGTCATTGAACTGAAAGAATGGCTAAGCCCACCTTTATGGAGATTTTCTTTTATAACTTCCTAAATTTAACATTATTGTCCTACAATAATGTGCAGCAAGATGCACTGAGAGACCAACTGAGCTCCCACTACTAAGCGTTAATTTCTTTTGGTTAAGGATCAGAAGTATTCATGTATGTGTCTCTCTTAATATGGCACTTAGTCTATAAGGTTGAGGTTCTCAGAGATCTAAATCCGAAGGTTGAACATGGGAATCTTTAGAGACGCAGGGACATATTTAAGAAATGAGCAAATTATTTATATGAACTTGAAAACACAACATGCATAAATATATATATTTATTCTTTAACTATTAAAAATCTTTTAGTTATCTTTATAACTAAAAAGGTTGAAAGAAACAGGAGTTTTTGGTAATAAAGTGAAATACTTCCTCCGCTTCTCAATAAGTGCAACATAGAGAAAGTGGGGGAATACCAATGAATGTAGAGAGAGAAAGTTGGGACCACAATAAAGTAGAGTAATTCAAGTGATGAAATAAAAAAGTTGTAGTCTCCTCTTGCTTTTTGGTGGCATATTTGTAATAGTATTGAACTTTTTTTTACCATTTTGAGCTTGGTTGCACTTATTGTGACTATTCTAAATAAGGAAAGTGTTGCACTTATTGGGAAACGGAGGTACTATATGCTAAATGTAATTTCTGTTTTCATTTTAATCTATAAAATCCAACCTCACAACTTTTCATTAATCTAAACATACCTTTTATGAAAAAGAATAGGTGGCATACTTTTATCTAAAGAAGGACAAGAGTAAAATGAATAAAAGCTATTGAGTGTTAATCTACTCCCCCCCAACCTTTTCCTTCTTACTAGGCAGTATATTACTCGTATTTAACAACACAAACATGTGGAAGAACAGTTTAAAATTTATTTAAGAAATTAAACTTGAAATCTTACTGGAAAGTTAGTAAAGTGGGTAGAAGTGATTAATCGAAGATGTGTAAATATTAAGTGTCCTAAAAGGGGGTAGGAAAAAGAGCTAAAATGATCGAGGTATAAGCTGATGCATCCAGTTAAGGATAAATATGGAAACTGAGTTGGTATAATTATAGATTACAGGCTTATAAACTATGTAGTTAAGGTATTATTGAAAGAGAGATGATTATGAGAGTAAAGATTGTAGAAGATAGATAGATTGTGCATCTCGTTAGTGCTTATGTGCGTATGTTGTTGTAAAACATCAGTTTTGGGATCATTTAGTTATGGTAGTTCAAGGTATCCCCTACACAGGAGAGCTTTATTGGTGGAATCTGAATAGACATGTGGGATCAAGTCGCAATAGTTTTTAAACTTTTATAGGGGTTTTGGATATGGGAGGAAAAAACTATTGTCGGACACCGCCAATATAAGGTAAAGACTGAACTAACTTACTATAAACAAAAAGATAAATTTTAAAAAAGGTAACACTGATTTCACATCACTATAAACACAAGGTTATCTTATATAATTTTCTTTAAAGCAAAGGTGTTACCAAAGACATATCTGTTGAGAAGTGGGAAGTTAATCGAGAGTATATGCGAATATTCAGAAAATAGAGAGAAAGAAGGTATTGAAGAAAATGAAACATAAGAAAGAACGCGGCCCATATGGTAAAACTGTCAAGATTTAATGGTGATTGATATTGATTGGTTAACTGTTGAACAACAAGATTTAGCTCACAAACATAATACCGGAAGATTGAAGGAAAATAACCTTTGTACCAATTTAACAATTCAAAGTAGATGCCTACGACTACTCAATTTATCAGCGAATAAAATTTATGTGTCATACCATGAATTTTTGGGAGCCAATGATAGAATATTGATTAATGGAATGTACGAGCATTTTGGAGAACTAATATTAATTTATGACGAGACGATCCAATAAACCGGCTATTCATCTTATGAGATGGATGATAGGATATTGTAGTTCAAGGTAGAAGGATTTGTATATGAACTTCATTGACCTAGAGATGGCTTATGTTATGGACTTATGGTCATGAGAGAAGTGATTTGGTGGGATAATGTTGAAGAAGGGTATGCCTTTTAGTTATGTTGCTTTAGTTAAAGACATGTATTTGCGACGTGAAAACAAATATCAACACATTTGAGCGTAATAAAAGATTTTCCTATTACGATTAAACTGCATTAGGGTTCAATATTTAGTTATTTACTTACCGTGGCTGTGATTGATGAAATACACATCATATCCATAATGAGGTATTGTGGTGTATGTTGTTTGCGGATGATATTATGTTAGTGGATGAGACTCTGGATGGAGTTAATGCAAATTTGAGCAATAGAGGCAAACATTAGAATCTCGAGTGTTTACACTAGGTCGGAGCAAAACGGAGCACATGGAATGTAATTTTAGTAATGAGAGGGAGACAATTGAGGATGTGGTAACATTGGATGGAAAGGAGTTCCCCATTAGTGAGTTTTTCAAGTACCGTAGGTCGATTCTATATAAGAATGGAGATATTGACAACGATGTGGCTAGGGTTGGAAAAGCCCAACAGAGAATTTGTTTGACTGTTGTGTACCTTAGGGTTGAAAAGAAAATTATGTAGGAAAATTATTAGACCAGCGTTATTATATGGGTAACAGAGACGGGGTAGCCGAGATGCGCATGTTGAGATGTATGAACAATAAGAGAACATTCGAAAGAAAGATACCCAAAAGAGAGTTGAAGTTACCGACTTTTAGGGTACGATAAGAGAATTGGTGATGGTGGTTTGAACATGTGAGACGTCTTGTAGAGGTTGCATTATTTAGGGTAGTTGATGTTCTGCGTACCATAGATTTAGAGGAAGTTGAAGGAGGCCGAAGATGACATGGATGCAAGGCATCTGAAACGATATGAAGAATATTGATTTGTAGGAGCATGCAGTATTTAGGAGAGTATGGGGGCAAAGGATGCATGTAAACAACCAGGATAAAATCTTGTTTCATGGAGCGGACTCCATGGAGCGGACTCCATTTTGATGGGATTTAAGGCTTTGACATTGTTGGTGTTATTGTCATGGTGAACTCTTCACAGGACTTTTTATATAGCTCCGCTTCCCACATTTGTACGATACCATTAGAGATGAATATCTGTTTGCTGAACTTTGTGATTGTGTGTGAGAAATACAATTGAAGGCTGACAGCTATGACAGTCTAAACATATGGTTTATTTGTATGCAATGAACTCTGTGTGTGTGTGTGTCAAATTTTTTTTCGCCGATTAATCGGAATGCCAACTCCGCCTGTGAGTGTCTGTGTGACATTCACTGCCGGTCTCAAGCCCGGATAAAGGAGGAGAGTTGCGGTAGGTTTGGGGCGGCCAGCATAAAACATAGTCCCATATCATGACATGAATCGACAAATGAAAAACGTGGGGGCGTCCCCTACTCAGCGACGCGCCGCACTTCATGGACCGGGTGTAGTGATAAGTATGCGAGGTTGCTAGGTCGTCGCCGGAAGCGCGCGCCATCCGCGCCGGGGTGGTGTCAAATATGCAAGGGTTCCCGCATCAGGGACGGGTGCGGGTAAAGAAGTTAGTCCAGGGTAGTGGTAGTGGTAGGGGTAGTAGGTTGCGCTTTGGAACATGGAACATTGGCTCTTTGACGGGAAGATCGGCGGAGGTGGTGGAGGTTATGAGGAGGCGAAAGATTCACATAATGTGCCTTCAAGAGACTAAGTGGGTTGGTGGAAAAGCAAGAGAACTAGCCCCGTGGGGTTATAAGCTTTGGTACTCCGGAAAGGATAAGTGTAGGAATGGAGTAGGCATCATTATTGATAAGGAATATATTGATGATGTGGTGGAAGTTTCGAGGAAGAGTGACCGCATTATGAGTATCGAGCTAGTATTAGGGAGTAATGCGGTGACTATCATAAGCGCATATGCGCCGCAAGTAGGATCGGAAGCATTTATTAAACAACAATTTTGGGAGGATTTGGAGGAGGTTGTGCAACGAGTGCCTATTAATGAAAAATTGATCATTGGTGGGGATCTTAACGGACATGTGGGCACTAGTCGAGTTGGCTTTGAGAGCATTCATGGAGGTTTTGGGTATGGGGAGAGAAATGAAGCCGGAAGTGATATCTTGGATTTCGCATTAGCCTATGGTCTTAGTATTATGAACACTTGGTTTGAGAAAAGAGAATCTCACCTTGTGACGTATAGGAGTGGAAGTAACGCGAGTCGATTGACCTCTTTTTAGTAAGGAATGGTTGGCGGAAGAGTTATACAAACCGCAAGGTGATACGGGTGAGAGCGCGACCACCCAACATAGACTAGTCGTGCTTGATTTCCGGGGTAGGGAGTCTTTAAGAAAGCGAAAATCCAATGTGGAGCCGCGAATCAAGTGGTGGAAGCTCCAAGGGGAGCACAAAGAGAACTTCTTAGCTAAGATGGCTAATAAAGATATTTGGGCTTGTAACACGGAAATGGATGTAGATTCGATTTGGACAAAGATAGAACTTGGTATAAAGGAAGTGGCGAAAGAGGCCCTTGGAGAATCTAAAGGAACCGTACCATCAAGTAAGGACACATCTTGGTGGAACGAGGAGGTGAGACAAGCGATAAAAAACAAACGAGAAAGTTATAAACTTTTGGGAAAAGATAGCGACATGTGAACTATGAGAAGTACAAAGAGGCGAGAAAAGAAGCCAAGAAGGCGAGACGGGAAGCTAAAGCACGGGTAAACAAAGAGCTTTATGCAAGATTGGATACGACGAAGGTGAAAAAGACATTTATAGAATTGCGCGTATGAGGGACAAGAAGACAAGAGACATAAGAAAGGTAAAATGTGTCAAGGGTGTGGACCAAAGAGTGCTTGTGGAGGATGAAGAGATAAAGGATAGGTGGAGGTCGTACTTTGATACCTTGTTCAACGGTGATAAAGCACAAGACATCGGGGATGTACACATTCCGCCAAGTATGTTAAATCGAGAGTTTATGAGGAGGATTCAAAAGGGAGAAGTCGTTGCGGCATTAAAAAAGATGGGATCGAAGAAAGCTACGGGGCCGGATGGCATACCTATCGAAGTTTGGAGGTGTTTAGGGGGGAGAGGAATCGAATGGGCGACAACATTCTTCAACATGATTTGGAGACACAACAAAATGCCATTAGAATGGAGGAAGAGTACTTTGATTCCTTTGTATAAGAACAAAGGCGATGTACAAGATTGTACCAACTACCGAGGAATCAAACTAATGAGTCATACGATGAAACTCGGGAAAGGGTGATTGAGCAAAGACTTAGGAAACATGTGAAGATATCGGAGAACCAATTTGGATTTATGCCCGGAAGATCGACTATGAGGCCATCCACCTCTTAAGACAAACAATGGAACATTACCGTGATAGGAAGAAGGATCTACATATGGTTTTCATTGATTTGGAGAAGGCATATGATAGAGTACCAAGAGAAATACTTTGGTGGGCGTTGGCGAGGAAAGGTGTTCCACAAAAAATATATAGATATCATCAAGGATATGTATGAGGGGGCAACTACGAGTGTGCGGACTACGGTGGGGAGGACGAAGAGTTTCCTATTACGATCGGAGTGCATCAAGGTTCGCACTTAGTCCCTTTCTCTTTGCCCTAGTCATGGACGAACTAACGAGGTCAATTCAAGATGATATACCATGGTGTATGATGTTTGCGGATGATATTGTGTTGATTGATGAAACAAAGGAAGGTATTGAGAGAAAGTTGGAATTGTGGAGACATACATTAGAAGCCCGGGTTTTAGATTGAGCGAAGTAAGACGGAGTATATGGAGTGCAAGTTCGGTGGGGTTACAAGCGGCGAGGCGAGGGCGGTCACTTTGGATAGCAAAGTGGTTCAAGGATCGAACGTCTTCCGTTACCTAGGATCCATTCTCCAAAAGGATGGAGAACCTGGATGGAGACGTGGCTCATAGAATTAACGCGGGTTGGTTAAAGTGGAAAAGCGCCACCGGATTCCTTTGTGATTCCGGCATTCCCCAAAGCTTGAAGGGAAAGTTCTACCGTACGGCAATTAGGCTGCTTTGTTATATGGCACCGAATGTTGGGCGGTGAAACAATGCCACGTCCATAAGATGAACGTGGCGGAGATGCGTATGTTGCGGTGGATGTGTGGCCACACAAGGAAAGACCGATTAAGAAATGAAGTGATCCGGGAAAAAGTTGGAGTTGCATCCATTGAAGAAAAGATGAGGGAGAATCGGTTAAGATGGTTTGGTCATGTGAAAAGGAGATCAGGTGATGCACCGGTGAGAAGAATTGAAGAGTGGAGGAGTAACCAAGTTGTAAGGGGTAGGGGAAGACCTAAGATGACTTGGATGAAGGTAATTGAAAGTGATATGAGGTTACTTGGGATTGAGGAGAGCATGACGTTGGATAGAAGTGAGTGGAGGGCAAGATCCATGTGGAGGAAGGGGTGTGATTTCGCATTTATTTGTTTTTCTCAATTGTGTTGGTATTAAAACCTTTTGTTGAAAACCTCTTTTAAAACTTGTTGGTGTAAACCTTGCTTTAAAAAAAAAAAAAAAACCTTTTTATCACTCTTGGCGATGCCATCTCCTTTGGTGACGGTTTCAGTTGACGATTCATGTTAGCCGACCCCAAATCACTTTGGGAATAAGGCTTAGTTGTTGTTGTTGTTGTTGTTGATTAATCGGAATGCCCTAATTTAATTTCCTTGCGGAAATTGAACGGGCGTTGTGTGTGTGTGCGCGTGTGTGTGTGTGTGCGCGTGCGTGTGTGTGTGTGTGTGTGTGGAGGTGGAATAAGTCCATCTCTGTACCTTTCTGATTGTTGGCGACTTCAATATAGAAGACCTGGTTCCTTTTCATATAAAAATGGAATAATTTCTTTGTGCCATATACGCGCACCATGGGTTGAGGCTCAAGGTTTAAGGAGTGCATGTGAAGAGCAAAGAGAAAGAATCTATTACCAAACAAAGTAATGTTGCAACTAATCTGAAACTATATGAAAAGGGACATGTTGCAACTAATATGAAACACAGGAAATATGAAGTGGTACAATTTGCTTCCGATCCGATTGCAGCTTCTTGTTTCTATCTGTATTGGAAGTAATTTATGTCTTCTGTTATTTTTACAGTCGCTCTAACTTCTGATAAATTGAGATCATATTGTTCAATGCAGCACCACTTTCTGAAACTGATGCTGCTTTGATGGAGCATTGAACGAGTGTCTGGCCTTCTTCCTGTTTCTGTTATATGCTGTTGTTTCACCCCTACGTCTGAATGGTGATGGGTTGAAGGGTCGATATTATTTGTTTCTGCATATCATGCGTTCATTTCGATACGAAATTACGGGAATTATGAATGCACAGATGCAAGAATGTAAATTTTATTAGAACACCAAAGTCTGCCTGTGAGTACTAATGAGTCTGACCAGGATAAGTCAATCCGAATGGACAATGGGGTCAGCCCTGTAAATGGAGACAGCCATGGCTGCATCAGCCTGATAGTTGCAGCTGGTGCAGCATAGGAAGATGCCTCTTGTAATTGTTGGCTGCCACTGAGGATTGGTTAGAGCTGATATATACATCTCGCGGAGGGTTCGTTGAGCTGTTGTCTGCTTGAAATTTTACTGGAGTAGGGATGGTGTGAGCTATACAATCTGTTTTTTTTTTCCTGTTAAATTAAGCATCTCCTTGCTGACGGTGTCTCATTCTTTATTTCGGTGGGGAAGAAGTTTTCATGAGTACCTTCTGAAGGGGTGGAAACTTTCAAGTTCAATGGTATTAGGCGGATGAAGATACAAGTCTCAGAGCATAGTCTTTACCGTGTTTTTTTTCTCTTTTTTTTAGGGTAAGATAAACCTTGACAAGTGTGGGAGAGTAAAGGGGATCCCAACTTGCCAAGAGTGAGCTATCCCTCACTCTCAGTCTTTATCGTGGTTGGTGCCTTGGTTGTGGGTTGCTATTTGTATCTATACGATATTTGTATCCCATTATCTCAAAATGTTTGTATTTTGAAATACTAGTAAATTGTCATGCTGGTGGTTGCTAAGAAGATATCACGTTTTACTTCCTCATTTTCTAGATAAATGCAACTCCTGACTTCTACACTATTTATATACTTCCTTCTTTTTCCTTTTTTGCAATTGCAACATATCTTTTTTCACAGAATTCAATGCTAATTGACTGTTAATATTGTTAATTACGTATAACTAAAAATTATTAAAAGTTGATATTTTGGAAATATATATTGAGACAAATCTAACTCACTTGCTAATTAATTTTTATCATGTTTGAATACATATACGCTCAAAGTTTGTCAACTTTGACCATAAATAGAAGTATATACTTCTTCCGTTCTGTTATAAATGAAATGATTTTTCACCAAGTACCTTCGAGTTTTTGGTTTGTTCACCAGGTATCCTCGCACTTTTCAAAATACGCCAGGTACTCCTCAGTTTCTTGGTAATACATCAACATGCCCTTAATGACTAACTGCGGTTAACTCCGTTAGTCTTAACCCTAATTAAATCCTAATTAGCCCTAATTAACCTAACTAAATCCTAACCCCTAACTTCTAACCCTACCAACACCCAACCACCACCACCTCCCCCACCCCACCCCTGCCCCCCTACCCCTCCCCCCCAAGCACCCCCACCCCCCACCCCCCCCCCCTCGCCACATGCGGCCTTGCTTCCCCCACCCCTTCGATTTCCTCACCTTTCACCCCTTCGGTTAGGGTTAGGAGTTAGGGGTCAGGGTTTAGTTAGGTTAATTAGGATTTAATCAGGGTTAATACTAACGGAGTTAATCGTCGTTTTGATGTATACCAAGAAACTGAGGGGTACCTGGTGTATAAACCGAAAACTCGGGGGTACTTGGTGGAAAAACCATAAATGAAACGTAGGGCTTTGGCACAGTGATTTAGAAGAAGAGATAGATAGAGAGAGAAAAATAGGGACCCATGTAATGAAGAGAGATAGAGTAAAGTACCAAATATAATAATGTTTCATTTATTTTGAAATGACATAAATTGACATAAATTGACAAGTGTTTCAATTATTTTAGAACGGATGAAGTACTAATATAGACATATGTAGGCGTGTTTTTATTCGCCTACGCGGGATGAGCGCGTATTTGACTACCTCATTGTAAATGTTTATTGAAAAACGTTCGGAAGTCGCCAATAAGTATTTAAAGGAAGACTCATAAACCCAATTGGATATTGGGAAATCGTAGGGACAACTTAGAGACTTATCTAATGTAGATTTCCCCGTTATGACTCCATTAATGGTCAATGAACCATAGATTGAGTTCGAGGGTGAGGGTACGAATAAGATCAGGAATCAAATTCGCCCATTGATGGCCTTTACTTAATATCGATTCATGTCATGGTTTATGGAATTAAATAACCACATAATATTCTAATGCAATCTAATAATTAATCTATGTCGGTTCATTAAACAAACAAAAGACTAATTTTTGGTGACATGTTATTATGCAATCAAATTACATGGAATCTAACAGGTTGTCCAAATTATTTGAAGTTAATGTTAGAACAGTTCTTTAGGTCTTTGATTAGCAATAATAATCATGTGAGGGGATGAAAGCGTTAAACATATAATCATGCATATGAATAATAATAATATAATATAAAACGAATAGAGATTAGGGAAGAATGTACAATATATCGTTAATTTTTTGAACATCTACATCATGACAAGTAGATTGTTAGTAAAACAAGAATCAAATTGGAATTGACCCTCAGGAATTATACCTTTGTCACCCAGATCTTATGCAACGATCTTCAGATTGAGCAATCTTGAAGTTTAAAATATAAATTCGAAGGTATGAATGTGTTTAAATATGAATTTGAGTGTTTGAATATGAGTTTTGAGTACAGGAGAGTATGTGTAGAAGTCGTAGGAAAGCATTATGAAAAGTCGTTCGAAGAAACGAGGCATTTATAGGCAAGGGAAACCGAAAACGAATTGAAAAGATAAAATAAAACTGTGAGCCTGGCGCACCGCTTTGCGCTTGAAGCAAAGTTGTGCGCCAGATGCACAGCTGTGTGCTACGTGCACTTGCTTTCTGGCCGGTTTTTTATTGTTGTAAGATTCTTTTTTATCCTTCGATAAAATCTATCCTTTGAAATCCGAAATCAGCTATGTTTAGGAATAAAAATATGATTTTCGAAATATCCTTTAAAAATTAATTATCGGGAATAATTAATATCAAAATATTAAAAATATAATTATTTATCAAGAATAATTAATTGGACCTTTAAAATTGGGCTTGGATTTAATAAATAGACTTTATATTTCTGAAATGCTTTTGGGCTTAGCTCGTTCGATTATTTTTCTATTGGACATGACCAATTAGGACGAAGGTATGTTCCATCATTGGGTGCTCAATGGGGAGGCACGATTTTGTGTCTACAGAAGCCCCCACTATGATTGAGGTTTAGGAAACTGAAAGTTAATATACACGATGTAGGGACGGAGAACGATTTTAAACGCTCTGCAGTTTAGAACTGATCTATATTTCGCCGGTTTCTGCGAAACAAAGTTAGTATGCAGGACGATAAATACAAGTAATCTGATTACCTGCAGGATAAGATGTTAGCATATATGTGCAAACAACTCAGATAATAATGCACATAATTATGCAATAATGCAAACTTAGACTCTTTAAGGATGCATGGGACGCTATGCAAGGATTAGGGTTATGCAAAGCTAAGGTATGAAACGTCATGCAAGGTCGGGGTTATGAAAGGCTAGGAAAGATGAAATGTAATGCAAGGTCAGGGTTATGCAAGATTAGGAGGTATAAAATGTAATGCAAGGCTAGGATTTTGCAAAGTTAGGAGATCTGGATAGGTAGGTAGATTTTGAAAACTGTTTTAGTAAATAATCGGGGTCCGCAAGTGTGATCCATAGATTAGAACTCTTTGGGAGTTTGATTTGGAGGAACCACCACATATATAGGAAGCCCCCACTTTGGGTAAGCTTGTCTTGAATTAGACGTTTCGAGCCTAGATTGGAATGTACTTGATCTGTATTGAGCATTTAGAGTTCTTAACTGGGGATTCTTTGTAACACCCCGACATTCGCAGCGGAAGGCTTTAGCTTAGTCGGCGCGTTACCGCCGTACTTTCCACTAAGGGAAAATACAAGGCGACATTTAACATTAACTTACATGGACATTACTTTGATTAGTCACTTTTGAAAGAAACACTTTAATAAGAAATTAATATTTTCTAGAAATTTCGGCAGAATTTCCTTTGTAAATTGGACAACCCACAATGGGAAAAACGCTTAAGAACCTGTTACAAATAAAATATACCAAATCCAAAACTCAACGCTTTCGCGGAGCAGCAGCTAACGAGAGTCAGGAGCACTATTGCTCAACCAGAACTAGAGATAAAACTTAAACCATTACTTATTATCTATTACAAAGTAGAACGTCCTCGCCTCAAAAGAAAAGTAAAACAATCATAGCTGAACTCTTAGCAAGTAAGTGCTTCTACCTTGGAAAAGATGCTCCAGAACTTCAACCTGAAACTATTGTAACACTGCCACCCACCAAGTGACAAGCCACAGTAGTGACAAAACAAAACATTGACATACACATCAGCACAACGCTGAGTACTAACCCATAAAATATTCTTAAAACATGCTTTGGTGTCTACGACTCTCACGTAATCCATACAAGCACATGTAGATATATATACAATGAACAATTACATAATTAATCTTAATTAATCCAATTATTTAAGGAGAGGAAAGAGAACGCCAGTAAGCCAGGGTCAATCCCCTGTAACCACTTACTTCAACATTGTAGGCCGGGGTCAATCCCCTGTAACCACCTACGGATAACATAATGGCCATAATAACAGAGTCCCTAGTGTGCACACCCCTTCTACTTGGATCACAACAAGATAGAAGGAAGACAAGTAACAGAAAATCAAGCATAGTAACCGAGAGAACCCGTAGGGGCCATTTGAACCACTCATACAGGGCACCCTGTTCATCATTTCCCTCCGATATTTCACTTTACGTGATTAACATCTTTTATATTTCAAGTCATCACATAAATCACATACACATTTACGTCATTTTGTTCAATCCAGTGTGAACATATTCAATCCATCGTAATCTCAATCCATTCATAATCTCAATCCATTCATAGTGGTTTCAATAATCAATTTCATAAACACAACCGTCACTTGAGTTCATTTATTACTTCAGATTCATAATCATTTCATAGCATCGTATCATCATAACCATCATAAAACATTTCATTTCCCGCAATCCATATGCAAAACATAACATTAATCATGGAAAGTAATCATAAGCATGTCTCATAACTTAAAGTACTTTTAAGAATAACAACTTTCTATTAACATTAGAACCAAGGAAGATAGATTGTCTCATATTAACTCATAGCATTTTAATTCTTTAATTATTCATTAGTAACAACTATTTCTCATCTAATTCAGTTAAATAAGAGTAATTCGATTTCTTTTTCTTAAATAAGAATCTCTCATGAATCTAATCAAAACTCATTGATTAAGGGACAACTTACTGAAACGACTTAGCTTAGTTATACTCTGTATTAACCTTTGGTACATATATATCATTTGCATAGGTTATTAGTATTCGTGAATATCGTAATAATTTCAATGGACCATAACTCACGTTATTAATTCAAGAACTAGTATACTTTAGTGACCATTAAGCCATAAATTTACCCAACTTCACAACTTATTTGGTTTAATCATCAGCATATGTAATCCAAAGGATGATACACAAACCCTCATTTTATTTTACATTTGCTCAAACTGAAGTTTACACTTGAACCCTTTCTAATTATCACTGAAGTTTAGTTAAGTCAGGAGCTTATGCATTTCAATACAATACTTAAATCCCAAAATTCAAACAGTAGGGAGTAGAATACATCAAACAATCATTCGTATCATCAAGTAACTGAATTAACTCAAATTTCAGAATTAAACAATTATGAGCATTCAAACTATGCAATTGTAGAGACAAGAAAAAGTTGAGTTAGGAGAAGGGGGCAGTACCAAGCTAAGGCATACACACAAGGAGGAAAGAGAAGCCAACAACCGACACACCGCCACCACTGTAGGTGGCAGCACCACGAAGCAGCCCAAGAGCAACAACAACGCAGCAGCAGCAACCAACAACAACGAGCAGCAGCAGCAACACAACGACAACAAGCAACAGTACCAACAACAACAGAACAACAACTACTACAACACCACCACGAAGAGGAGAGAGAAGATGCGAACAGAGAAGCGAAACGCAGCAGCAGCACCATACACAACACCACCACGAACTAGAGGAGAGAAGAGAAGCGAGCAGAGGAGAGAACTGAGCTCCGGCGAGCTTCGGGTTTCCGGCGAGACAGGAGGGACGAGAGAGAAATGGGTTGTGGGTTTTGGGGTTTCCTTTTTGGTTGTTGAACTTGTGATTTCAAAGCTCCATTTTTACTGAGCATTTATAGAAAGATTTTTTTGGAGACATTAATGGAGGTGGGATGATGGAGGTTGGTGGTTCACCATAGGGAAGCTTAGAGTAGGGAGTAAAGAGGGAGTAGAGGGAGTGGGTGGTTGGTTGAGCGTGGGTTTGAACATCAGTTCATTCCCTTTTTTTTTCTTTTTTTTTTTTCATAAACCATATTATAAAATCATTTATCATAATAAACATCACTTTCGTAATAACTAAGGTAAATATACTTATTTTAGAAGATAATCTTCATCAGAATAGTTTCGAAAAATTTTAGGACATAATTATACTAATAAACATAATTAGTAGCTAATAAAACGAGATTAAAATTCGGGGTATTACATCCTACCACCCTTATAAAAAAGTTTCGTCCTCGAAACTTGCAATAAGTTAATCGAGAAAACAAAAATCAAATTCGTTTAGACAAAACCCAGATCTCAAGCTTTCATGGCTTCGTTAGGTATTCAGCCTCCATTCCGCCATCGCCAGATCTCTGTCTTTCAACTCGACTCGCGAAATCGAGGAGCAAAGAAAACAAAAGGGGCAAACTTGTTGCCAATGAATTCCAACTAACTCATTCAGTGAGATCTCGTTTGAAATTCAGTTGGTTTCTCAAATCATATAAGTTTCGTAAAATACATACTTTAAGGAAACGCATATCATGAACAGCCACAAGTCACTGCGAGATACAACGAACACATTCAGAGGTAACTAACAAAGAAAAATTAAAAGTACCACATCCGGAGTAAACAAATTCACATTGCACACGCAAAAGCGCAAACTCTCCAACGGCTTGGTTCATTTATACCTAACTTTTTAGCCAACCCATTAAACCTATTTAGAACCTTTACGCCATGATATGGAGATCATAGTGTACCTGAATCTAACCTTAGCTCTGATACCATTCTGTAACACCCCGACTTTCGCAGCGGAAGGCTTTAGCTTAGTCGGCGCGTTACCGCCGTACTTTCCACTAAGGGAAAATACAAGGCGACATTTAACATTAACTTACATGGACATTACTTTGATTAGTCACTTTTGAAAGAAACACTTTAATAAGAAATTAATATTTTCTAGAAATTTCGGCAGAATTTCCTTTGTAAATTGGACAACCCACAATGGGAAAAACGCTTAAGAACCTGTTACAAATAAAATGTACCAAATCCAAAACTCAACGCTTTCGCGGAGCAGCTGCTAACGAGAGTCAGGAGCACTATTGCTCAACCAGAACTAGAGATAAAACTTAAACCATTACTTATTATCTATTACAAAGTAGAACGTCCTCACCTCAAAAGAAAAGTAAAACAATCATAGCTGAACTCTTAGAAAGTAAGTGCTTCTACCTTGGAAAAGATGCTCCAGAACTTCAACCTGAAACTATTGTAACACTGCCACCCACCAAGTGACAGGCCACAGTAGTGACAAAACAAAACATTGACATACACATCAGCACAACGCTGAGTACTAACCCATAAAATATTCTTAAAACATGCTTTGGTGTCTACGACTCTCACGTAATCCATACAAGCACATGTAGATATATATACAATGAACAATTACATAATTAATCTTAATTAATCCAATTATTTAAGGAGAGGAAAGAGAACGCCAGTAAGCCGGGGTCAATCCCCTGTAACCACTTACTTCAACATTGTAGTCCGGGGTCAATCCCCTGTAACCACCTACGGATAACATAATGGCCATAATAACAGAGTCCCTAGTGTGCACACCCCTTCTACTTGGATCACAACAAGATAGAAGGAAGACAAGTAACAGAAAATCAGCATAGTAACCAGAGAACTTGTAGGGGTCGCTGAACCACTCATACAGGGCAACCTGTTCATCATTTCCCTCCGATATTTCACTTTACGTGATTAACATCTTTTATATTTCAAGTCATCACATAAATCACATACACATTTACGTCATTTTGTTCAATCCAGTGTGAACATATTCAATCCATCGTAATCTCAATCCATTCATAATCTCAATCCATTCATAGTGGTTTCAATAATCCATTTCATAAACACAACCGTCACTTGAGTTCATTTATTACTTCAGATTCATAATCATTTCATAGCATCGTATCATCATAACCATCATAAAACATTTCATTTCCCGCAATCCATATGCAAAACATAACATTAATCATGGAAAGTAATCATAAGCATGTCTCATAACTTAAAGTACTTTTAAGAATAACAACTTTTTATTAACATTAGAACCAAGGAAGATAGATTGTCTCATATTAACTCATAGCATTTTAATTCTTTAATTATTCATTAGTAACAACTATTTCTCATCTAATTCAGTTAAATAAGAGTAATTCGATTTCTTTTTCTTAAATAAGAATCTCTCATGAATCTAATCAAAACTCATTGATTAAGGGACAACTTACTGAAACGACTTAGCTTAGTTATACTCTGTATTAACCTTTGGTACATATATATCATTTGCATAGGTTATTAGTATTCGTGAATATCGTAATAATTTCTATGGACCATAACTCACGTTATTAATTCAAGAACTAGTATACTTTAGTGACCATTAAGCCATAAATTTACCCAACTTCACAACTTATTTGGTTTAATCATCAGCATATGTAATCCAAAGGATGATACACAAACCCTCATTTTATTTTACATTTGCTCAAACCGAAGTTTACACTTGAACCCTTTCTAATTATCACCGAAGTTTAGTTAAGTCGGGAGCTTATGCATTTCAATACAATACTTAAATCCCAAAATTCAAACAAGTAGGGAGTAGAATACATCAAACAATCATTCGTATCATCAAGTAACCGAATTAACTCAAATTTCGAGAATTAAACAATTATGAGCATTCAAACTATGCAATTGTAGAGACAAGAAAAAGTTGAGTTAGGAGAAGGGGGCGTACCAAGCTAAGGCATACACACAAGGAGGAAAGAGAAGCCAACAACCGACACACCGCCACCACCGTAGGTGGCAGCACCACGAAGCAGCCCAAGAGCAACAAACAACGCAGCAGCGAAAGAAACCAACAACAACGAGCGAGCAGCAGCAACACAACGACAACAAGCAACAAGTACCAACAACAACGTAACAACAACTACTACAACACCACCACGAAGAGGAGAGAGAAGATGCGAACAGAGAAGCGAAACGCAGCAGCAGCACCATACACAACACCACCACGAACTAGAGGAGAGAAGAGAAGCGAGCAGAGGAGAGAACTGAGCTCCGGCGAGCTTCGGGTTTCCGGCGAGACAGGAGGGACGAGAGAGAAATGGGTTGTGGATTTTTGGGTTTCCTTTTTGGTTGTTGAACTTGTGATTTCAAAGCTCCATTTTTACTGAGCATTTATAGAAAGATTTTTTTGGAGACATTAATGGAGGTGGGATGATGGAGGTTGGTGGTTCACCATAGGGAAGCTTAGAGTAGGGAGTAAAGAGGGAGTAGAGGGAGTGGGTGGTTGGTTGAGCGTGGGTTTGAACATCAGTTCATTCCCTTTTTTTTTCTTTTTTTTTTTTTCATAAAACATATTATAAAATCATTTATCATAATAAACATCACTTTCGTAATAACTAAGGTAAATATACTTATTTTAGAAGATAATCTTCATCAGAATAGTTTCGAAAAATTTTAGGACATAATTATACTAATAAACATAATTAGTAGCTAATAAAACGAGATTAAAATTCGGGGTATTACATTCTTCTTCGAAAAGTTAATACCGGCAAAGTCAGATATCGCTAGAGATCATGGAATTATCGGAGAATCCTTAAGGAACAAGGAGAGTTTGGATTGAAAAACAAAAAAGTTTAGATTTGTGACTCATATAAATGTAGGTGGCAAAAGGCTTTAACGTGGCTAGGTTCAGACTCGAGTCTATGTCGGGATCTAGAAAAGAGTATGCTTCTTAATTATAGAAAGTCAAATCATTAGATCTTGATTAATTTATTTTATTGAAGCGGTTGGACCTCGAGATGAGGATTCCTACGTATCCTTACGGATCAGACCATTAGTAATTCTGCATCTGATCTTTTTTTTTGTGTTTTTTTGGTGCCCCAACTTTTGCCTAGGTCGCCCTTTCGGGTTTTCAACCTAGCGGGCTTGGACATACCTTGGAGAAGGAGTTAGGGTTAATGAAAGGTTAGAAGTTTTAAGGTTCAATAAGTTGGACTAAGGTAGGATCATGGATTTGGATTATATGGGTTTAGGTTTTGATGGATTGAAGGACTTGAATGAGGGGTAGAACTTGTGTGCAAGCCCCCTAGCTTAATTTTTTCTTTTGCTTTTGGCTTTTTCTTTTTGTCCAGTGCGTTTTCTTTTGCTTTTGCTTGCTTCTTTTTTTCCGCACTTTGAAATTTTTCACTTTTTTTTTGGTTTTGCCTGCCATTGATCTTTTTTTTTATGTAGTGAGGCTTGCACACAAGTTTCTTGTGGTTTTGGGTATTGGAAGGTTTGAAGGCTATTTTGTGGAGCTTTGAAGGGATTATTTGGCTAAAGGTCATGGAGATGATGGCTCAATGGATTTTTATTTTTCTTGGTTGCATGGAGATGGCTTATGGATCGTGATGGCTTATGGAAGGATGGAGGGAAGAGGGATATAACTCTTAATCCAAAGTGTGTCAATTTTTTTGTTTTTTGTTTTTTTATTAATCAAGGTCATTAGAGATAATCTGATTCGAGTTTCATCATCGAATTCGAAGCATATATGGTGGTGAAAGGGTAATGAAAATAAAATAAAAATAAAATGAAATGAAATGAAAATGGAAAGGCTACAATAGATGAAGTCCTATAGTGACATAGACTCGATGGAAAAGGACATAAACGGTTTAGGGTAAGGACTATCTGACTCAACCTAGAAATATGGAAATAAATAAGTAAGCCTAATGAATTGTTGATACACTGCACAAAAGGGATTATCGGTGATGCAGATTCACGTTGTGGTAGCAGTCTATCGTCATTGACCATGTTTTGTAGTGCATTTGTAGGATCCAACACTGGATGTCAGATGTTTATTTTTCTGATGGAATTGACAGTAGAAATATAGGTTACACCTTTTGAATTCTCTTTTAGGTGTAGGGTTTGGAGTACACCCTATGGAAGTGATTACGCCTCTATTGTGAAGGCGGTCAAAATTAATCTCATGACTCTAAATGAAGTCGGGGTGGTGATAGTGTGTTTGATGAGCTTTAGAGTAGGCTCCACTTTTTGTTTCTCCATTAGGCGTTCCTAAGTTGTAATCTCGACCAGTCATGAACAGAATCGAGTGGACCTTGCATGTAAGTTTTAAGAAATGATTTTCGAAACAGGAAATGGAATCTGAAACGGAAATGAGAAATGGAAAATGAGAAATGAAAATGGAAAATGAAAATGGGAAATGGGAAATGGGAAATGGAGATGTGAAATGATTAGAAATAGAGGATTACAAATGGGTATGGTGTTTTGGACTAGTATGGACTTGACCATGATGTTGACATGGGCCTAACTATATGCATATGAAGACGTGGACTAGACTGGACTATCCAAGCAGACTGGACTCAATGATTGGGCTTTGGTGAATACTTCACTTTAAACTTACGGGTAGAATAAGCAGACTAGACTCAAAGAAGATTTCATATGTGGACTTTAGGGAATACTAGACTTTGAACTTACGGGAGAGTAAGCAGGCTAGGCTCGCTGAAGATTGCCTATGTGGACTTTATGGAATACTAGACTTTTAACTTACGGGAGAGTAAGCAGGCTAGGAGATAGGGGAGGCTAGACTTTGAACTTACATTTAGAGTAAGTAGGCTAAACCTAAAGGTGACTAGTCTTTGAACTTATGGGTGAGTAAGTAGGCTAGGCACTAAGGAATGCTAGACTTTGAACTTATATTTAGAATAAGCAGGCTAGACCTAAGGGTGACTAGACTTTGAACTTACGGGAGAGTAAGTAGGCTAGGTGATAAGGAAGGCTAGACTTTGAACTTACGTTTAGAATAAGCAGGCTAGACCTAAGGGTGACTAGACTGTGAACTTACGGGTGAGTGAGTAGGCTATCCCAAAAGATTAATAGGTTTAGAGTTTGGACTTTGTCCTATATGGGTTTGGAATTGGATTTAACTAGAGCTTACATAGAGATGCAAACTATACCTAGGATTGGGCTTTTATAGTATGAAGACTTAAGTAAGGCTTACATGGAGATGCAAACTAGACCAAGGGTATGAATTGGGCTTTTATAGTCCTAAGACTTGACTAGGGCTTACATAGAGATGCAAACTAGACTTAGGATTGGGTTTTATAGTCTGAAGACTTGACTAGGGCTTACATGGAGATGTAAACTAGACCTAGGGTATGAATTGGGATTTTAGAGTCCTAAGACTAGACTGGGGCTTACATAGAGATGCAAACTAGACCAAGGGTATGAATTGGGCTTTTATAGTCCTAAGACTTGACTAGGGCTTACATAGAGATGCAAACTAGACCTAGGATTGGGCTTTTATAGTCTGAAGAGTTGACTAGGGCTTACATGGAGATACAAACTAGACCTAGGGTATGAATTGGGATTTTATAGTCCTAAGACTGGACTGGGGCTTACATAGAGATGCAAACTAGACCTAGCTTATGAATTGAGCCTAAATGAACCTAAGTTTTAGATTGGATTAGGATTAGACTTAGATTGGAATGGTTGAGATGAGACTTAGATTGGGCCAAAGATGGATTATAATGCAAGTGCGCCTAATATGAATGCATGAACTCAAATGGGCCTAATATGAATGTATGGACTCAAGCTTAGATGGGCCTAGGATGAATGCAAAGATTAGAGGTATTTGGACTACGCTTAGAATTTTCGAAATTCATTTTTGAAATGGATCCCTTGTTTTTATCCTTTATTGGGAAAAGGATTTTGTATTAATTTTGAAAAGATTTTTTTTGAATAGGTGGTATGATGATGATTAATAAATATTTTCGAAAAAGATAGAATAGAAGAGGGTGTATGATTGATAAGGAAGATTTGATAGAGTTAGGATGAGATGGAACGAGGTAGACATGCATGACGACTCTAACTCTACCATGATCACTTGTCTAGATACACTTTTTAGCATATACTCAACCTTAGATGATATGTATGAAAAGATTGATTTTTTTTGTTTGAATTAGGTGAGTTGTATTTTTGACAAAAGGAATCTTAGAGCGATCATGAATCTACATGAATGCAGACGGAAAAACGCAGAATTGACCACTACGACGACTAAATCGATTCGGATACATCCACTTCCTAGACGCTCAGGCGCAAGTCCCGTAGGATCAGATCTCCACAAGTACTGCCATTATCACCAATTGCATGGTCACAGCACAAACCAATGTCATGCTCTTAGATATCGTATCAAGTAGATCACCAACATAGCTCTTGTCTACCACAAAGCTACTTGATCGTCTCCCAGAAGGAAGAAATCTTGGGTTAAATCCTGTAGGGGGTTAGCCCATAAAAAAAAAGAGAAAAAAAAAGGAAAAAAATCTTTCAACTCGTTAGTATCAGAGAACTACGTGTAGCTTGAATCTCCATTATCACGTACACTTGCACTGTGAGATCACTCCACCTATGTAACACCTGGGGTACGTAGGTAGCTCAATATGAGTGCAGCTGCTTTATTAAATAAAAAACTTTAGTTCTTGCTAATATAATGAACTACGCTGATTCTGATTCCCCATAAAATGCACCTGGAGCAATGGGGATATGTAGGCAGCCTTCGGGTTCGACTCAAATGTATTAACCATTGTATTTCAGGCAATGTGATCAGCACTCAAGATGCCAATCATCACAGGAGCAATTTCAGAATGTTGAATTGACACATCAATGGGGATACATGCCCTAATCTCTATATTTTCTGTCTTTGTTCAATATTAAAGCAGGGAATGGAAGAATAAAAAAACATCTGTTTTGAACCCCAATGACAGTAAAATCATTCAAGAGAGTCAAAATAAAAAAAAACAACAAAATTGTAAAGGTTGACCATTCCATTCAAAATATGGCAAAATCGTTTTTGAAAATTTTCTTTATTCTGCAATATGTAGCTTTTTTCTCTTTCCTTTTAATTATTTTTCTCTACCTTTAGGTCCAAAAGAAGAAATTTTTCCCTTCTCTAAGGATGACCAATTACCATCAGGAAACAAATACCTCAGCCATATCCACAAATGCGGTCAAAGAGCCTGTAGGGTTTTCCATGCAGCCTCTGTCCAAAGGATTTCAAATCATAATGAAGATGGGTTATATTCAAGGAACCGGATTGGGGCATGATGGCAGGGGAATAAAGCAACCAATCCCTGTAGTAGACAAGCAAAACCGACATGGGTTAGGATATGATCCGGGCAGCACTTCTCACAACATAAAAAAACCTTCTTTTACCCTCAACGGCCAGTTCATCCTGCAAGGAGATACTAAGCTGTACTATGAGTTTTCAGAACCTTGGCTTAGTAGGAAGGAACATAAGATTTTACGAGGATTGGAGATATTTTTTTCAATGAGGCTAGAAATCTGGACTTGATCAAAAGTTGGTTTGTCCAAAAACAAAAAATGAATTAAGAAAATGACTGGGTGGATAATCTGGAACATGGAGTCCTTAAGAAGCTTTTCACTTCCGAGTCCTCTGAGGAAGGGGATTTTGACCCGATGTCTTTGATGATACCTTTTGACGAAAGCATTGAACATAAGTGGAGTATTGAGTGTCAGGCAAAAGACGGGCCTATAGAATTTAAAATGTTTTTAGGAAACCATCCTCCACATCCATCTCATGAAAATACCTTTTCACCCCCTTTAGATGGATATCATACCGATAGCTCATCTTCCAGCCAATCTATCTTGCATACCCCGTCAGAACAACTCTAATAGTGAGGAAATTGAATGTGAACCTTTATCTAAATACATTTGCATGCAAGATGTTATTTTTAACAGTGAATTTAATAATGATGAATCACTTGATACAACTGAAACATATATAAAACCCATAGAAGAGTCCATTGTAATTAATATTGGTACAGAAAATGCTGTAAAAGAAGTCAAAATTGGGTCATCCCTCTCCCCAACTGAACTGTCTGTGTTTATTGCATTGTTAAAAGAATATGTAGATGTGTTTGCTTGATCTTATGCTGATATGCCTGGTGTTAATAGAGAGATTGCGGAACATCACATTCCGTTACATCCTAAAAGCAAGCCTAAGCAGCAAAAGCTCCGCCGAATGAAACCAGAGATTAGTCTGAAAGTGAAAGAAGAAATCCAGAAACAGCTTGATGCCAAATTCATCCAAGCTGTAAAACATCCGAGTTGGCTCGCCAATATAGTGTTTGTACCTAAAAAGGATGCAAGAGTTAGGGTGTGCATCGAGTTTCGAGATTTGAATGCTGCATCACCAAAAGATTGCTTTCCTCTGCCCCATATCGATGTCCTCGTGGATAGCACGACCGTTCATGCAATGTTTTGCTTCATGGATGGATTTTCAGGGTATAATCAAATACTCATGGCTCAAGAAGATATGACAAAGACGTCTTTGATTACTCCGTGGGGCACTTTCTGCTACCGGGTTATGCCTTTTGGTCTCAAGAATGCCGGAGCCACGTATCAAAGGGCTGCAACCACTATCCTTCATGACCTGATCCACGACATTGTGGAGGTCTATGTAGATGACATGATTGTGAAAAGTGAAGATCGTGAGGGGCATGTTCCTGCACTAAGGTCCTTCTTTGAAAGAATCAGGAAGTACAATCTAAGGCTAAACCCTCAAAAGTGTGTGTTTGGCGTCACTTCAGGGAAGTTGTTGGGATTCATTGTCAGTCAAGACTGCATTAAAGTGGACTCGGAAAAGGTAAAAGCTATTAAAGAGCTACCACCTCTAAAAACAGAAAAAGAAGTAAGAGGATTTCTCGACAGAATTCAATATATCAGCAGGTTTATCTCACAACTCATTATGAGGTGTGAACCCATATTGAAGCTGCTCAAAAAAGGGGCATCCCATGAGTGGAATGAGGAATGTCAGGAAGCTTTCGATTCCATGAAAGAGCACCTTTCAAATCCACCTGTTCTAATGCCACCTAGACCTGAAGAACCTCTGATTTTGTATCTCACTATCACAGAAACGGCTATGGGAGCTCTCTTAGCCCAATATCAAGAGGGAACAAAGAAAGAAGTTTCCATATACTATCTCAGCAAGAAATTCCTGGAGTATGAGACAAGATATACCCCACTGGAAAAAGCATGTGTTTCCTTGGTCTATGCCACAAAGAATTGAGGCATCACCTCCAAGCTCATACCACCTATCTGATCTCAAGACTTGATCCAATCAAGTATCTGTTTGAGAAACCCATTCTTAGTGAATGATTGGCGAGATGGCATGCTATGCTTTCTGAGTTTGATATTCAATGTGTCAGCTAGAAGTCTGTCAAAGGAAGAGCCATATCTGAAGCCCTAGCAGAAGGACCAGTGTCAGGAGACGAATATGATGATGCATTCCCTGATGAGTACTTATTATCCATTGACAATCCACAATGGTGCATGTATTTCGATGGAGCTTCTAATCGAAGAGGTAATGGAGCAGGGGTTTTGTTAGTAGATCCTGATGGAGTCCATATTCCATTTGTTGTTAAGCTGGATTTCCCAACAACAAACAATATAGTCGAGTATGAAGCCTGTATATATATGGAGTAAAGGCCGCTTTGGTAGAAGGCGCAAGACATCTCACTGTGTATGGAGATTCTAATATCATCATATCTCAGACAATAGGAATTTGGAGGGTTAGAGATGAGAGACTTCAGCTCTACACAGAGTACCTTTAAGAACTGATCCCTTATTTTGATGACATCAGCTTCAGACATCTTCCTTGAGAACAAAATAGTTTCACTGATGCTTTAGCCAATCTTGCTGTTAATTTACATGGGAAAATGGTACAAAAATCCAGTCAGTTTTAATTGAAGAAAGGAAGGGACCTACAGTGACGGTAGCACAAGTTGTCTCCACGCTGGCTCAACAAGATGATGATGATGATGATGTCTGGTATAAGGATATCAAGACTTTCCTGGAAACTATGCAATATCCAGAGGGAAATGGCAAGAAGGACTGCATAGCCATCAGAAGGCTAGCTGCTCATTTTCTCATTCTAAAAGGCAGGCTATATCACAAGGGGTTTGATGGTACTCTGCAACTTTGCGTGAATGACAGCGAAAAGCAAGCCATCATGGAAGAAGTTCATGGAGGAGAATGTGGACCCCATATGAACGGAAGAATGTTGGCTCGTAATATTTTGCGAGCAGGTTTCTATTGGAGTACTCTAGAAGGTGATTGCATCAGCTTTGTCCGTGCCTGCAAGCAATGTTAGATATTTGCTAATCTCAATCATATGCCACCTATGTCACTACATAATATGACCTCTCCTTGGCCATTTTCAAGTTGAGGCATAGACATAATCGGACAAATTCATCCGAAGGCTTCAAATGAGCATCAATATATTCTTGTAGCAATTGATTACTTTTCGAAGTGGGTTGAAGCTGCATCATTTTCAAAGCTAGGGGCAAAGCAAGTCTCGAAATTTGTGATTAACAACATTATCTGTCGGTATGGCATACCTTTTGAAATCATCTCTGATAATGGATCACAATTTGAGGGTCATCTGAAGACCACTCTCGCAAAATATGCAATCAAGCATCATTAGTCCTCACCTTATCGTCCCCAAATAAATGGAGCGGTGGAAGCAGCCAATAAGACAATCAAGACTATTGCTGCCAAGATGACTAAGAAGACTAGGGAATGGCATGACAAACTCCCATATGCCCTTTGGGGATATAGGATATCAATTAGGAATCCAACAGGAACAACCCCGTATTCTTTGGTTTATGGGATGGAGCCAGTCTTACCGGTTGAGGTAGAGATACAATCTCTCAGGGTCATAGCAGAATGTGAAATCTCAGAAGATCAATGGTATAAAACTCGTTATGATGAGCTTGCATTCGCAGATGAGCGTCGACTATAAGCATTGCATAACATTCAACTCTATCAACGGAGAATTGCTCGTGCATTTAACAAAAGGGTTCGAGATAGAGACATTCAAGAAGGTGATATAGTCCTAAAGGAAAATAGAGCTCCTTTGCATGATCCTCAGGGAAAATTCAAGCCTAACTGGTTTGGGCCATTCCTAGTCAAGCATGTCACTACGGCTGGAGCAGTAAAGCTAATGGATTATGATGGGAACGAATTCACCCATTTCACTAACCTTGATCAGTTGAAGAAATACTATGCTTAGGCATCAAAGTAATTGTAATTGTCATAGTCAAGTAACCAAGCAGTTTGTGGATTTTTATCCTATCTAGTTATTCTTAATAAACATGCCATGTGTTTCTAGATATTCATATAATGTATGTAAAAAAAAAAACGAAAAAAGCGAAAAAAAAGAGCGAAAAAAACGAAAAAAGAAGAAAAAAGGGGAAAAAGAAAAATTATGAAACATGCAAGGATGTTTGGGGTTTTTTAAGGTTTATATGTTATGCTTTTATGTGTCATATGATTGATTAATTATGATTTGCATGTCATATTTAATGTTAAAGTGTGCACGTATTTAGAATTGTGTTAACATTGAATTTCTCACAAGCAGATAATTCTCACAAACAGATCTTTTTTATTCATCCCAACTGGGGTACTTCATTTCATACATAAAAAGACATAAAACCTTCATTTCCTACAAACTCAAAAAAAAGAGAAAATAAGCAAAAACTAAAAAAAAAAGAAAAAACAACATGAAAAAACAACATGATATTTCTCTCAAACCCTTCTCCTCTTCATGGTAGGCCCGTCTGAATCATTGTCTTGACCAATATCCGCCAGAAGCCATTGAAGGTAATCTTCATCAATCAGTGGAAAGTGAGGTTCAGGTAACGCTGATATAATTTTAGCTCCCTGCCATATAGTAGGCATTCTCCGAATACCACTCATATCAGCCTCATAAGTGGTATAAGGTGGAAGAACCTGGAGGGCAGGAATGTGATGTTGCCTCCAACCAATTTACCTTAGACACCTCCATGGAAAGTAGAAAGTGACCTGGCAAAGCCCCGGTAGTTGTACACCTCTACGACCAGAATTGCAATATACAATTGCACTAATGCCAAGGTGGCTTGTGACCCACTTTATGTCTTGCTGCAGAAAAAAATTCTCCCACCCACCATTTTTGCTAAGCTGATAGAAGAAAGGAAGAATACCTCTCTCCTGGACATGACTAGTTTTGTAAGTAAGACCCTTGTAGGGTTTCATGAGAGAAATTTTTTCCAATAGCCATGAATGAAGGGCTAATGGACATCCCTTCACGAAACTTTAGGGTTTTCTTTTGAGTTCATCTAAGCCAAGAAACATTTCCCCCAAAATAAGTGGTCCAAGACGACCCCCACTAACAATTTGAGGAATAAGTGAAAGACACCGAACATGGCATGTGTTTAAAGACTATTTAGTCAGGGTACTTCCCAAAATCATAAGAATGCAAACATTTTCTCTAGCAATCCTATAGTTGGCATTATTAGATAATTGCCAAGTGCCAAATTGAAAAGTCAACAATAAGTTGAGAAGAAATACCTCACCATATTGTAGCTAGGTAGTTGCCATGAAGATTTTCGGGAAGATATAAAATCGTTGATAAATCTCTTCAGATCCTTGTAGCAGATCTAGGTGTGATAACTGGACCATTGGAAGATAAGCCTAACAAACCCTCGACCTCTTCAACAAGAGGCACAATCTTCCGGTCTCCAAAGCGGAAGACATGACGAGTTTCATCCCAAAATTGGGAAGCAGCATGAATCATGTCATAACATATGGAAAGAGAAAGCAAAGGCATGAGAGCCTTAGTGAAGTGGGAAGAAGAAAAAGATTGCCTTGGTTGCTCCAAATTCTTTGTGATTCCCGAGAGTTGTTTTTTCTCCCGACTCCGCATTTCATTAGCTTCTTCATAAGTAAGAACCATTTTGTGAAAGAAGAAAAAAAAATTAGAGAGAAGATTGGAATAGTGAAAGTGGTGCATTTGGAAGTGAAGAACCATGCCCCTTTTATAGATGGAAAAAATGATCATCCATGATTCATGCCATGGATAATAAGTTTGAGTATTGTCCATAGGATAATAAGGAGCATCCTTCACCATGGTTAATGACCAAGCATTTGTGGTATGGCAATTTTTGCTAAAACCAAACAAAAAAAAATGTGTCAATGATGAATCAAGAACATTGATACAATTCTTTTTCCTAATGATCATCCAAATAATGACCTTGATCAATCTATTTTATATAGTGATCATCATTTTCCGATAAAGCAAATAAACATTATGCATGAAAAATTTTCTGAAAGATTTTGGAAAAAACAGATAAATTTTGCCATATGATGATTGGTCCACCATAGTTTGTCTAGAGGGTAATAACCTTAGGTCAACCCTTTTAGGTGACATGATTTAACAATGCATCACTTTAAGGTGACATGATAACACACGGAGTCATAAAAAGTAAGTGATGGTGATTTGACAATTTGCTTGTCATCAAGGCCATGAAAAACTAAAAAAAAACTGGAGTTAACCTATTAATTGTCGGAGTTTCTCACATTAACAAAAGACAAATTCAGAAGACTAAAAAAAAAGACGACGATAAAATCGCATTTTCAATTTTAGGAAATTAATTGAGATTTTCTATCTAAGACGACAATAAAGTCGCATTTAAAATCTTAGAAAATTAATTGGGATTTTCTACTTAAGACGACGATAAAGTCGCATTTTCAAAATTTAGAAAATTAATTGGGATTTTCTATCTAAGACGATAATAAAGTCGCATGTTCAAATTTTAGAAAATTAATATGGATTTTCTGCTTAAGACGACGATAAAGTCGCATTTTCAATTTTAGAAAATTAATTGGGATTTTCTATCTAAGACGACATCAAAGTCGCATCTCCTATTTTAGAAAATTAACTGGGATTTTCTACTTAAAACGTCAACAGAAGTCGCAAATCATGTTTTCAAAATAGCACTGATGATAACTATTTTCTATGGTGAATATGTTATCTCAAAAGAAATTATCTGTCAAAATTTTGTGTCTTTTCAAACATCGATCGTCATTTCCTCCAAAATTCGACCAATGTGGGGCATTCTGTAGACACCAAATTTTGAATCCCTTTTTCGGATAAACATGGATTTTGAAAAACAATAAAAATAACGAAAACCGCCATGCATCGTGGAACGCGCGCCCCGTAAAATGCATGTTTCGTCCCGGAGCGCGAATTTCATCCCGTCGTACGGTTTTCCATTTTTGCGTATTGGTCGTGCGGTTTCGGCTTAGAAACATAATTTCCGTGAGTCGTAGTCAATAACTACAACCACCGTTTTAATAAACCGATTCGTAGTATAATCATGCTCATCTTTATTAATTTGACGAGTTTTCGTTAATTGTATTAAGTGAGTTTTTCAAACAACGAAAAAACACGAGTCGCAATTTGGCGTCAGGATTTTAATCGTATCCCAAAACCGGTAGTAATCAGTTTTCTTGATGGTCAAGTCATTGTCCATTGAATAAAGAATAAGAATATATTCTTTATCCACTAATCACATCCTTTATCCATTAGTTAGAGAATTAGAATCATGAAAAGATGTGAGAATAAGAATCAAATCCCATGTGTAAGAGGGGGGGAATCCGGATTTTTTCCGGAAGAATCGAGTGTGCGCCAGAGGGGGGGAATCCAGATTTTTTCCGGAAGAATTGAGTGTGCGCCAAGCACACAATCATGCGCTAGACGCATGATTGTGCGCCTAGCGCACAAGCATTCTCTGCGCCAGACGCAGAGCCTTGGGCCTAGGGCACGACACTGTGCCTAGCGCAGGCTCCTGCGTTTGGCGCAGCGTCCTAATCAGTTTTGTTTTGCACGTTTTTCGATGCATTTTTTTTATGTATTAGGTTGTTTAGGGAAGAATATTTTCTGAAAATCTGATTTTGCTTCATTGTTGAGAAAATCCAAAAAGAATAAGAATATATATGTTTCCAAAGAGATTTGATGATGTCATTAGGGTGAGGTCATTAGAGTGATGTCATTAGGGAGATTAAGGATGAGAAAAATCAGATTTTTTGGGTTAAAAATCTGATTTTTTGGGTTAAAAATCTGATTTTTTTACTTCTTTGAAACCCTAGTTCATTTCCCTCATTTCTCTATAAATACCCTCTTTTTTCCACTTCAAAACCAAGTTGAGAAAAAGACAACTCAACTTCACTCTCATCTTCTCTAGTACTCTTCTCCACCTTAATCTTTTCATCTAAGCAAAAGTTTTAATAAGTAAGTAAAAGAAGTTCATCAAAAGGAAAAAACACAAAAAAGAGTTTAAGTTAGTAATTAAGTGGATTTAGAAACTCACTTAGAAATTAAGAAAATCACAAAAAAAAGGTAGAAAAATTTGCAAAAAGGAAGTGCATCATTGAGCTAGCAAGGTAAAGTTGAAACTCTTGTTAAAATTGATTATGTTCTTGATTATCTACTAACTCTCTCTTTGTGTCTTCTTATCATTTTTTAATTTTTGGAGTGATTTGGGTATGAGAAAGTCCTAATAGGTTCCCAACCTTAAATCACCCCACCTAGAATAGTCACCTCTAATGGGGTGACTCTTAGGAAACAATGTGATTATGTGATTTATCCTTAATCAAGTTGTTATTCATCACCAAAAATGTTTTCATAAAAAAATTCAAGACAAGTTGTGCATAAACATCTCCATAAAAAAAATGTGATGCTGTAATTATAATCAGTTTTAATTTCGTACTACATTTCGTTTTTCGTCTATATTATCAGAATAGTTTGTTCTACGTTTTTCTATGAAGTGCAATATGTTTCCAGAAAATGGGCTTTCCAATTTCTAAAAACCGATTTTTTTGTAAATAATTAAAAATCATACAACTTTGTTGTACGAAACTGATTTTGTCTAGTACCACCTAAGCTTGTTCTATCAATACAGTTCAAAATAAAATTATTTAGATAAAACTAAAAACTTAAAGTTTGAAGAAAACATCAGTAGCTTTTCAAAAATATAAAAATCATGTTTATATGAATTCTATACAATTTTATCTCATTTTTATAAAAATATTCATGTAAATCACGAAATGCCAGAAAACTCATTTTCCTTTCATTTAAGGAAATAAATAAAAAAGGGTCTTAAAAGTGTTCAATTCAAGTGAAAATTTCCAGTCTAGTTTTTCAAAGTTTCTAAAATATTCATACCAAAATTGACTTCAAAATAAGTTCAATAAGTTGGATCTCAAAGAACAACTTCAATAAAGGTCCTGTTTTGACCAGTTTTGACATAAAATTCACCATAATTCAAGTTGTCACTAAAAACTTGTGACATTTTGACACAACATAAAGAACTCACTGATCTATCCTTAGGTATATAAAATTCTCAATTTAACTCTTTATACAGAAAGTTATGATTTTTATAAATTAGTGCAAGAACAAAAGTGCAATCTGAAAAAATGAAATAAAGTGATTAACTCAACTATCATAAAAAATGTTTTCTTCATACGAAAATGTGAATAAAAATCATGAAATTTTAAGTTTCTATTAAAATGACTCATTTTATCATGTAAATAAAAATCAATAAAAATTGTCATAAAAAATCAAAATCAAAGAGCTTAATTAATCTCTAATTTTCACAAGTTTTACAAATAAACATGAATTCCAATGCCCCTTCAAGGAGGTGAAGATCAAGGAGCATCATGGTGAAGATCAAGATTGAAGATTTGTATAGATCATTGATTTGTATATTTTTGTTGTAATAATAGTTTCTTTGTAAATAATTATTGCATCACTCAATTAATAAAAAACATGGAGATGTTTATGCATAATTTTCATAAATAATTCCACAATTCTTTTTAATAAAATGAGCAACCAATGTTATAAATATTGCATGTTGAGCCAAATATATCATAGTATATGAATTAAATGACCCAATCTCAATTAAGAGGAAAAATTGCAAATCTAACTAAGTTAAATTGTATGATGATCCATCTTACATTTTAAAAATGTGTTCTCCATTTTCAAATGGATTAATCATATAATTTGACATAATTAGATTGGTAATTATGATCTCTGAATTGATTTTAGGCCGTTTCACGTGTCTCGCTTTAAATGGCCAAATTCCAATTAGCCAAACACAATCTCTCAAAGTTTGATCTCAAATTGATCATTTCTCTCTAAATGACTTAATAATCTTCAATTAAGATTATTTCTCAAAAGCCTTCAATTAGGAATCAAACCTCAAACTTCTAAGACCTCTTGAAAATCATAAACGTAATCACTAATTAAGGTGGTTATTTCAATCCTCGATTAATCGCTAATTGGAATGGTTAACTCAAACTTTTCATTCAATCACTAATAAGGGTGATTAGCTTAACCTTTCATCATATTTAATCACTAATTAGAGTGATTATCTTAAGCCTTGGTTGATCACTAGTTTAGGCGATTAACTTAACCCTCTTTATTTAATGACTAATTAGAGTGATTATCTTAAACCTTAATAGTCGTTAATTAGGACGATTATTCTTCTTATTTAATCACTAATTAGAGTTATTATCTTAAACTTTAATAATCGCTAATTAGGACGATTATTTTTCTCATTTAATCACTAATTGGAGTGATTATCCTAAACCTTGAATAATCATCAATTAAGGTGATTACTTCCTAACCTTCATTGTTAATCACTAATCAAGGTGATTATCTTTCCTCTTAAGTTTAATCACTAATTAAGGTGTTTATCTTAATCTCATTTCAATCACTAATTGGAGTGATTATCTTATCCCTAATAGATTTGTTTAATTCTAAAGGTGAGTTATTCATAATCTATTTCCTTTTCTTCCCCAATGGAATTGACCATTTAGGGTGAGACATAAGATCGAACTATGATGGTTTTGATCCATGAGTGGATTCCAATCCCGCAATGATTGGTACGTAGTGCAACTTCAGTGCTCAAACCTACCATGTACAAATGATAAATTGGTCCTAAATAAAAATGGTTGATGTGTATATGTGCAAATTATGTGATTTTCTTTCTTTTGAATAGCCATGATTACTTTAAAATGGAAAATAACGCATTTAGTAAGAGCCCGTTCTGTAGAATGGAAGAGGAGACGAGTTCCAGATGTTCGCACCTCTTAACCTAAACCCCAAACCCTATCTCATGGTATGAAAGACCAATTTTCAAAAAAGCCTTATCCATATGAAGTCATCATCGTTTTAAATGATATTTCTTGAAATTGATTTTAAAATGATTTATTAAATAAATCTGTCCCTATTCAGATATTAATAGGGTGGCGACTTCAAAGTTTTCTAAAACTCATAGTCCAATGAGAGACTTTCGTGGGATTCAGACCGTTAATTAAGACAGTAAAAAATCGGATACCACATACTCTTGCTAAAACTGGTGACATTAGAATGCTATTTATAGGGATGATATGGTGGTGTAATGGTGGCGCATCAACTTGTTAGAAAGTCTAGGCTTATCAATTACAAAAAAGAAAACCAATGAATCATGGCCAACATAACCAATGATCATCGTAGCAAACATGAATTTGACTTACGTAGCAAACATGTATAGTCCTTATGAACTTTCACTGCTTACATGGGTAGTTACATGGAACAATTTAGTATGGTTGTAATGAATTCCAGTGTAAGTTATTTCTCCTAATTCCAGTTATAAAAATCGCGTTTACATATTCCCTCTAAACGGGAAGCGATTGGATGATCTAAGGTAAAATCATTAGTGAAAATTCCCAAAATTGAATTACGTTAAACATTAGGTTAACCGTTTATAAGTTAGGAGCATTCTAGGTTGATGCGTTACTCACTAAAAATCCTACTAGATATATTTATAAGCTTATAAACTAGTGATTGATAATTTCATTAATCTTTTGACTCTGAAAGTACTTTATAAACTATTATGTTAATATAAATGATATATATATGTATGCACATATAACTTGCCCTGTGAAAATGCACAAAGCCAAGGAAACACATAACTTCACCTAAAATAATCATATAAACGACAAAATAACGTATATAAGATCTTAGGGACTGGTTTATCTTATAATCATACTTTAACCTTCAATCCGCCACTAATATACTCATAAAAAAATTATCTTCTTTCCTAGTTATTACAATATGAGAGATAGTTCTAGGTTTCGGGTTTCACCTTTTACTTCCTATAATGAAATTAAACTAATTGTAGAGTTGAAATAGTATATCACAATGATCGAATATACCTATAACATGTTATCTCCTCTCCTAAGGTAGAAGACGTATATCGATACCAACCTAATGTCTACTTCCGTGATCATAACAATTGATATAAACTCATGAAGAACAAGAATTCATATAAGAGACCACCCCAAGTGTATAACTATTCCTAAAATTATACTACTTGACGTTTGATAACCCCACAAACTGATATTGAACTTTCACTTCCGCTAATAATTCAATACCTTAAAGATATAATCAATTGGCCAGATTAATAGTATGAAACAAATCAAGATTATCAAATTGCAATTATAATAAATCAAACCCAAATAACAAATTCAAATCATTGATAGAAATATATAAGACTACATCCCTAACCTAGAACAAGGAAACTTAGCAAGACATAATAACTAAATCAATCCAATTGAATAACAATGTAAAATCAATACTTGACATAGTAATTAAACAAAGTTTAACAATTGGACTAAAAAATAAATAAAGGAAACAGAATAAACTCCCGATAAGTATTCCGTATATTGCAGCGGCGGCGGCTTTCCACTTCGTGTTTTTGCTGTTAAGCTGATGTCCTTCTTTTCGATATGCTGGTTCGTCCTTTTATTTCAATTGTTGGATGGTACTTCTATGTTCAGCCCAGAAGAAGGTATTTCCTTCTTTTCCTTTCGTGTGTTTAGTATCTTCCTTTATTTTTATTTCCATTAGTCTTGGTTAGTAAAAGAGGTGAAATCCCTCTTCTTGTCTTGTGCGGGTTTCAGTTGCAGACTCCCCTTCACTTTCTTTTTTGCTTCTTTGAGGTGTGGATGTTCTTTTCTGTGCTAGGTTTGGCCCACTTTCTCTTGTTTTGTTTCTTCTTTTTTTGTTTTTTTTTTTTTTTTTGCAAATTGTACCTACAAACAATTCAATAAGGTAATAAACAATTGGGTTCTAAAATAAAGTATTTGCATTGTAAACATATACAACTATTATAAATATTAAATAAACCAAATTAACATGTATAAGTAGTAGCAGAATCAAGCAAGTAATTGTTGAGTATACTTTTCATATTTTTAAGGAAAATTTGATTTTATCAGTCCCAACTTTGGGCGCCCTGATAAAAACAGTCCCAACTTTCGTTTTCTATTGTTCAGTCCCAACTTTTGGGGATACTTTACACACGTGGTCCTAGCAGGTTACCAACCTGCTAATGCAGGTAAACAGTAGTCACGTGCCTCCACGTGACCCTGTTAGTTAACAAAACCCATAATTTTCCCTCCTTAACAAAACCCCTTAACAAAACTCAGAATTTTCCCCCCAAAACACATTCTCCTTCTTCATCCTTCTGCGAAAACCCTTAAAAACTTCGAATTTCGCAATTGTCCTCCTATGGCAGCACAACACTAAGCTCATCAGGCTCAAGCAATTCAAGGGGGAGTGGAAGAGAGGTTCAACTAAAATGCTACCATAACATCCCTGCAAGACAGAGAACCTGCAAGAAAGGAGCAAACACGGGGAAGAAATTTCTGAGTTGTTCGAAGTGGCCTGTAAGTGTTAAATATTTGTCCTTTGTTAATTGAATTGGGAAAAATTTTAATTTTTTGTCTTTTATTTAAGGTTAAATTAAGTAAAATTAGGGGTTTTAATTTGTTTTCGTGAAATTGCAATTAGGGCACATCTGATTGTGGGTTCTTCAAATGGGAGGAGGACAATGAGGGACAGTGTCCTAGATGTGAGTTTTTGCAGATGAAGTTAATGCAGCAATACACAATGGTTGATGACCTTGAATTGCAGTTCAAAAATGTGGAGGAAAAGTTGCAGAAGCTGAAATTGAAGAAAGAGAAGATGGAGGAAGCAATGCACAGTATGAGTGATGAAATGTTGAAGATGCGTTTTGAGAGTTTGAAGACTGCCAAAGGGGAAAATTATGCTGTAATTGCTTTAGGCTTGTCATGGGTTATGTTTGTAATCCTTGCAATTTGGTTGTACTAAATTAGGCTTGCTAGTAATGACTCAAGGTTAGAAGTATCTGTTTGGCTGGTTGTATCTGTGGTGATGGAATGAATCCTAGTACGAATTTTATGTAATCTGAATTATCATCATCAATGCTATTGGTATGAGTGGGTTATTTTGCACATATATTTGCATTTAATTTCATAAGTTCCATAATTTGCACATAATTTGCACTCTAACAAATACTACCAAAACATGAATGTCATTATAGGAATTCTGAGCAATGTTTAAAGCCCATACAAAACAGCGTGTTGTTAATGGAAACAAGTTCCATTTTTCCACCAAAATATATGTTCCAAAATTACTCTAAAACAAACATCCAATGACCCTAAACTAATTAGTTCACCCTAAAACAGGACCCTAAAACAGTTACTCAAGGATGGTTGGTGTTGCTTGTTGAAGCTTGGCTGCCTAGACCCAAAGCTGATTGGGAGCCTTGTGTTTGCATCCTCCCATATACATCCAAAGAAGATAGAACAGTTAGTTAATGGCAATAATTTAACAACCTAAGCTTCATCTTCTCATTACAAAGTGTTTAACTTACTTTTAAGTAAGTTGACCCATCATTGCCAACAAAGACACCAACCCCAGCAGGTACCTAAAATATGTAAAATCAGGTGTGATCAACACAAAAATTGTTACACACTCAAAGAACAAAGAACAAAAACAAAAAAAAGCCACACATTTCCTCTGCCTCCATTACTTCCACCTCTCCCCCTGCTCCCTCTACCCCTACCATTTCCTCCTCCCCTAGAGCCCCTTCCATTTCCAGTAGAGGCCCTTCCTGCACCTCTGGACCCTCTTCCAACTCCTGTTCCTCTTGAGCCCCTACCACCAGCAATTATTCTCCCATTTATTCCAGTTCTTAATGGTTGTGCACTTACATTTGAAGCATGTCCAGATGCAATGTCTGATACAGGAGTGGCTGATGTTGATGCTTGATCTACTCTTTGCCTTTTATCAGCAGCAGTTGCAGCACTGTCCTTATTAGGACATCTTCTCTTGTTGTGACCCTTCCCCTTACAAACACTACAGTGCATCTCAACACCATGCTTTGTGAGCTTCCCAAGCTTCTTTAGGTCCTCATGTGGGTCCTTGATTCTGTTTTTTCTAGGCCTCCCTGACCCTATCTTTATTGGGGGTGGTAGCAATGGATAGTCCACCTTAGTCCAGTGTCTTTCACCTACACATGGAGGTATGGAGTTGGTATATGCCTTAAGGTATGTGTCTCTCTTATACCAGTCAGAGACATACTCCTCAGCATAGGAATATACATGCCACTGCATGGCAGCATGGAATACCAGTTAGATTCCATTTCCTGCATGTGCAGCTCCTAGCCTCTAAATCAACTGTCAGTGTATCCATGTAATAACTGACTTGGAAAACAGTTGGTGAAGAAGGGATTGGATTGCAAAGAGCAGCAACTTCCTTAGCCTTCTCCAATTTGGCTTGAATTCTAGGGCATATATGTGAGGTTCTCTTTTCCATGTCTTGTTTTTTAAGGACCAATCTCTGCATGAGGGCAGTTCTTATGTCTTCAAGCATGTAAATGAGATGCTTTGTCCTTGCTTGGATAATATATCCATTAAATGTCTCAGCAAGGTTGTTAACTATAACATCCACAGTTGTGTCAGTCTTCATAAAAGCTCTGCAGAACACCTTTGGATCATAACTTCTGAACCCCACAACTGCATCTGGGTTTAGCTTCCCCATTTCTTCCAATGCTTCATTATAATCTGTGAGGTTGTATGCCTTTGCAGCCCTCCAAAAAATCATCTTCATCTCATCTCCTTTGAAGTCTTTATGCCAGTGAGCAAATATGTGCCTAGCACAGTGTCTGTGCTCAGCACTAGGCAGTATATTTGCTACTGCACCTAGAATTGACTTCTCACACATAACATTAAACAAACATGGAAATCATTAATATGCAATAAATACAAGTAAGTGTTAAATACAGTGCAAAGTTAAAAGATAAAGTATACCTGATGCTCATCTGATATAATAGCTAAGTGGCTTCCATCACCAAGTTCCAAAGACCTTTGAAGCTCTGTAATGAACCAGTGCCAACTGTCATTGTTTTCCCCCTCAACTACAGCCCAAGCTGCTGGGTACATTTGATCATTTGCATCCCTTCCAATAGCTGCCAGTAGTTGCCCTCCAAGGAAGGTCTTCAGGAAACAAGTATCCACACACAACACCTTCCTACATCCTTCTATCCACCCTCTATTTATTCCATCAAAACACACAAACATCCTTCGAAAAACAGGCTCTAGTCCTCTTTGTATTGGATTATTCACCAAAGTGATGACACTGTGTGGACTACCATCTTTCAATGTCCTTATATAACTTTCAAGTTTGTTGTAGTGCTCTTTCATTGAGCCATGAAGCATCTGGTGGGCATGATATTTCACCTTATAAGCAAGGTCTTTCTTAATCAAGACCCTGAATGCTCTTCTAACTATTTCCTGAATTTCCTTTGCTGGTCAATGGGGTCTGTTTTTGAAAATTTCTAGGAATTGGGATGTCATCCATCTAGACTTCAACTGTCTATTCTTCTGCATGTTCCTAGTACATGTGTGGATTCCACTCACAGTCTTCAGTACAAAACAGGCTCTTCTACTATCCCAGGACCCATATAGCCTAAATGGACAACTTGTCAAACATTTCACTTCCAATCTCTGCCCTCTTTTCTTGTTACTAGAAGTGAATGTCAGGTTTTTACCTTGAATTACAGCATACTTTGCAACTGCCTTCCTAAACTCCTCTCTGTTTGGGAACCTATAACCCATCCTCCATTCAAAAATTGTAAAGTCAGTTAGCTCACTGACAATAACCCTCCTCTGCCTTCTTTTCCTCCCAGTGAAATCATCATCCTCACTTTCTCCTGGAGTCAACTCTGCTTCATCACTATCTTCATATTCACTTACATAACCTTGCTCATTAATATCCTCAACATTAGGTACATTAGGTGTAGAAATTGAAGCTCCTAGCTTACCTTGAGCTGCTTCTTTTTGAAGCTGTTGAGCAAGCTCATACAACTTACTGCAACATCCTTTCACTCTCTCCCTTGCCTCCCTCAATTCATCATCTGAACTACCACCTTCATCAGGCTGATTCACAGTTTCCCATACATCTTCACCATCTCTCAGTTCTTCATCTGCACTTAACACTTCTTCTTCTAAATCTAATTCTCTTAAATCATCATCTGAACCCTCTGTCTCACGCTCATATAACCCGTCAGACTCACTTGAATAACACTCATCCTGACCAAATAAATCTTTCCAAGGAATAGGACTGTCTGGCCTATTATCATACCAATCATAGTATTCAGGTGGTAGGTTGTTTGGATCAGTTGGTGGGAAAGAGCTGGGTTAGTTTCAGCTTCTTTGGGTGGGTTAGTTGGGGGAACAGTTGTTGTATCAGTTTCTGCAGGGGTGGAGGTTTGAGTGAGTGAAGCTGCAGCTGTAGTGAGGGGTTCACTAAATGAAGCTGATGCAGAAGATGGGGGTGCAGGGGGAAATTTAGGGTTTGGGAATTAACTGCAGTTGTTGCTGTATGTTTGAAGAATTCAGAAGGTGTAATGATGATTGCAGGCTCATCTAGTGAAGGTTCATTAGCTGATGTGGATGGTCTTTTACTCAACTTCCTAGGACTGCACCTAAGTGGAATATTTGGGGTCTTTTTTGTAGGTTTACTGACTTTTCTATGTGGGGTCAGCATTTTAGGGGGCCCTTTTGATGCTGTGGATTTATGGTGGGGACAAACTGGTACATCATCATCATTCTGTTTTGTACTCTCGCCAAGTGTGGTGGAAATTAAGGGCTGCTCAACAATTACAGTTGACTCACTAAGGATGGGATCAGGGTTGGGCTGCATTGACTGATTCAAAGAGCTTACAACAGTGGGCTGATCAGAGTTGTTGGGCTCATTTGGGTGATTCAAAGGGCCTGGCACAATGGGCTCATTGAGGTTGGGCTCATTAGGTGGAACTCCCTCAAGACTGCCCTCCAAAAAATTAATAATTTCAGGTTGGTCAATCTCATGCTTCACATATAAGTCAATGCATTTCTCTTTGATCACTATAGCACCCATTTCCAGCACTCTTTGTCATTATACACCCTCCTTAGACCAACATCCAAATTCTGTCCTGGTACACAGTAGAAGATATGTTCAATACCTACATACTTCCCACATTTTTTCACTAATTCAACAAGATACCACCAGCACAACTCATCTGGGTCAACCTTAAAAGTTCTCCCTTCTCCACCTACATACTCCAAATACCCCAGTCTATGTCTCCTAAATACACCTCCATGCCAGAACCTCAAGCACACATATTCATCCATACCTTAAAACAGCCTATCAAAACAGTAAACAAAAAAAATTCAACCACAGCAATTTCACCCACAACAACCAACAAGCAATTGTCATCACAAAAAAAGTACAACAACAACTACCAACAATAATTTGATGATCAACAACAACTGGAAATAAAATGGAAACGCATTGAAGGAATTACATAAATTAAAGTTCCTAAATTATACAAAGAACTAAGGAACTAACCTGCACTCCTTCGAATTTTGCAAAGCAAGGACCTTTTGCTTGGAATTACAGCAACCCTAAAAACGCGACCTTTCTTCAAATTCTTCAGAATTCCCAGTACCCAGATTTTTTGATAACCCTCACAATTTTTTGGGACAGGTTTTGAGTTTTAAATTTTTTGAAGAGATTTCCAGCTATGGAGTTGCAGTGGAGTTGAAGAGTTGTTCAGACAGAGCCTTGGAAGGGGAGAGCCATTAATTCGTATTTAGGAGGGAAGAGAGGGGCAGTTAAGTTAAAAACCAAAAGAAAACTGAAGAAATAAACCTAAGTGGGGGGTTAATTTTTTTTTACAGGTGTAGCAGGTAACTTGTGAACCTGGACCACGTGTGTAAAGTATTCCCAAAAGTTGGGACTGAACAATAAAAAACGAAAATTGGGACTGTTTTTATCAGGGCGCCCAAAGTTAGGACTGATAAAATCAAATTTTCCTATTTTAAATCAACTTTAATTTGTTACTCAAGTAACTCAACTGTTATAACGTCAAAATATAAGAAGAAAACCTATTATAAGCCTCATAACTTATACCCAAAAATAATATATAAAGGCAAAGAACATGTATAAAATAGAGACTTATCAACGTCATATGTCCCTATATCAAATGGGTATAAGATCTACTTTTAGCTCATGTTGTGCTATCCTGATTACGCAACCTTTATTTAATCACGTACATCTTACTGAAGCTCCGCCTGGAACACCCACTGCTAATTTCAAGGGTTCACTAGACGGTTTGCCGCTTAATTTGTTAATAAAGTCGTTGGACACAAACGAATGAGATGCCCCAAAATCAAATAATACATGAGCTAATGCATCACATACAATAAAATGCCCTGAAATTACTTTACCTCCTGTTTCTTGTATTTCAGGATCGTTTGCGCTTCCGCCTTGATTGTAAATATTTTCCCTGAGC